>CM064894.1:11852237-13278737 GCA_030347415.2 Decapterus maruadsi | reverse complement strand
TGTAGGGATGTGTGAGTTCCATTAAAAACACATTGTTTAATGAGTAAATAAAGTTATTTATCTTGATTACTGTAACAACTGCAAACAGATGTGAGTGATGAGCAACAGTTTGGAGGTGTAGAAGACACTATATAGAATATAACCACTGTGTATGGTAACATACAGCACAATGTAAAGCATTCCATATTCATAAAGCAGGTTAACCACACCGACAACTCTGAAGTCAAGAATCTTAGGAATGAAAGGTGTCAGTGTTGATTTATACATATATAATTGCGTGGTTACAGTTGACATGTCACTGAAAAATCGCTCTGTGATGGGGGGTCGGTGGGCGTGGTGGGGGATTCAGGAACTGAGAATTCAAGGTGCAGCTGCACATGTTTACATAAGGTGATCTCTGATGGTATCGCTAAAGGAACAAGACGTCCAGTGAGTAATTCTCGCCAGTGAATTCACCAATATTAATAACACTGAAACAGGAACCAATACACGTCCACACTCAGACACTATTCTAAATGTGCCCCAGTGTCAGTGATGAATTATTGTTCTGGTCAAATCAAAACCAAAGCTCAGACATAAACAACACATCCTGCTGGGTGCACCAAGTTTGGCCGTCTGCTGTGAGCCTCATGGAGAACAACAGCATATTGACTATGTGGGGAAATCCCTGTGACAGCGCGTCTGCAGTCTATCTATAATACCCCACTTTCTGTGAGAGCTGAGCAGCTTCTCCTACTTTAAGATACATTCCAGACTCACATATTTCTTTGCCATTTATTTCTTTATAAGCTGCTCTCCATCCCTGAAAACTGTCTCCATACTGTAAATTGGATTTTTAACTATTGTGGGGCTACATCAGCTACAACAAAAGAGACTTTAAAGCCCATGAAACCCATAGTTAGAGAGAGGCTGCATATGTCAACTATGGAGAATGCTGGACTTTAAAGTAATGGGAATGAATCACAGCTGTTGCAGGTCACAAATGTAATGGTTTTTGGATTAGAATTGGATTGATTTTTTTTCTTTTTTCTTTTTTTTTTAGAAAGATGTGGCACAATGCTGACTATTCAGCCTCACCCTCTGCTGCTTATGTGTTTCTCAGTTCGTTGCAAGGAGCACATTGTAAATCTCACATGACACATATCATAACATTTGATCTTGTGAAACTTGTTAGTTCACAGACAGGCTCTTGGCTGTGGCACAGTGATCCAGCAAACCATTATCACTCTCCGGCGTACACTGCGGCAGTGAGCTAATGTTTGTCTCTGAGTTAATTGATCTAGGCTGCAAGCATGCATTCAGCTCTTAAATGAAAGGCAGCGAATGTCAGTTTTTGATTATGGATCGCTGTTGTTGGCGCTTGGTCTAAATGAATCCTATTGGAACTAAACGCATTTCTGCAAAAGTTTTTGTCCTGTTCTTTTATTTGTTTCTGTCTCTTTCCATTTCCTCTCTATTTTCTAGTCAACACAGTTTTTTCCCCCTTTTCTTTCTCTACAGTATGTTATGTTAGAAGCCAAATGTGCTGACTCGCAGCATGGACATGATGTCAACACACTGGTATGCACCTCCGTCTCTCTGGGGGTGGAAGGGCGAGTTTGTATTTGATTGACAGGTGGTGAGTCAGGCCACTCACTGTGGAATGCAGAAAGCAACAAGGAAAGCAGCGAGAGGGAGAGAGGGAGATTATGACTGAGTGAGTGTACCTACTGAGCAATTAGGAGTCAGATTAATTGGTTGGTTGTCCCTTCATTGGACCGTTATTAGCCAAGGTGCTCCTCTCTGGAAACCATTTAAATGTGAGCTAATTGACGTAATTGTCCTGAAGATGACAGAACTCCTGTGGTAAAACAGATCACAGTACACTGCTGCTCTGTGGTTAGCAATGAACTAAATGGTAATTGACAAAATGTTGCAATTCAGTGAGAAGAGGCAGTGGTGAGAGGAGGAGATGAAAGACAGCAGGAAGGGAGCGAGGACAGAGAGTTAAAGCAAGAGGAAGAAACAATATTCTGTGAGTGTGTGTGTGTGTGCGCGCACATGTTTAAACAGCATGAAG
This sequence comes from Decapterus maruadsi, assembly GCA_030347415.2. NCBI lineage: Eukaryota > Metazoa > Chordata > Actinopteri > Carangiformes > Carangidae > Decapterus > Decapterus maruadsi. The sequence continues at coordinate 13,276,678 of CM064894.1, read as the reverse complement.
TTGAGGTCATGGAAACTTAAACGCCTGTGTGCTTTGGCCTGCGGATTAGCCAGGACATGCCTCTACTCTGGCAGGAATGCTTCATTATCACACACACACACACACTGTACACAGACACATACACAAACTACCCACACACATACACACACAAGGTCAGGCATGGAAATGAGAGCAGTGTTTGAAATGACCTTGTGAGACCACTTCTACAAACCAGTTAAAAAGTTTATAGGATTTATAAATGATCCATCCCAAGCACATATCGCATAATATATTGAAGCTAGGTTCATTGTATATTTATGAACTCACTAACTCATACACTTTAAATCTTGATACTTTGTTAATATTTAAATGTGTGTTGAATATTTGATTGTATATAATCAATGAAATAGTTATTATCAAAAAAAGTAGCATATATTTTTAAACCTCCCTATCAGTGTATTTGTAACTCATGTGATGGAACATTCATGCTGAGCATCTCGCATATCGCTGTAGAAGATCAGGACGAGTCAGCCTCCAAAATAAGCTGTCATGGAGATTAGATCCCATCAGCAGCATTCAGGATTTTGCCCAAGTTTGCAATATTGTTCATTAAAAAGACATCAAATTATGTGACAAAATGACGGCGAACTATATGTTTTTCAGAGATATGATATAAACCAATTAAGAGCAGTGTCTTTGCTCGCATGATCTCCGAGATGATCAGTCCGATAAACAAGTATTCACTTACATCTTCCCTGCTGAAAGAGGTTCTTTGGTAACTTCAAGTAAAGCAGCGTCTCAGTGCTGTGTCTTGCCACCAATAATCAGACAGCTTCTTGATTTCCAGATCTTGCTGATGCGAAGAAGTGGTTGGGTGAGTGCAGATATATCAAGCATTTTATCTGAGAGATTCAACAAAAGTGTGAAAATAAAGTATTCCTCATCTTAAGTGCTGAGTGGCTTCAACTTAACACCATTCTGAAACAGTGCTTTAACCCATAGTTCCTTTTTTATGTATATTTTACATTGCTAACAGAGCAGGTGCATGGGAAATAAAAAGGCTTAAGTTAAGTTGAATAGAGTGTGACACGTCATAATTAACATCTGTGCTATATTAGATTAATACAATTAAATTACATTCATAAATGTTTTCATATAGGCCCCCACATCCCTACTTCATCTGGACCGTCTGGAAGTGCGGCATTTGAAATTACTGCAGCCAATAGAATTAGCATACCTAGACGTTATGTTTTTTTATAGAATATATGTAAAAATTTTATTATGAAAACTTTGTTTAGTCTGTGTGTTTTAAAGACATTAAACCAATGAAAGCAAGCATTTAACTATAAATTAATGAGCATATTTCCTGCTGAGTGCTGTACATTCTCCAATGAGATAAAATCCACCCACCACCTGGAAAGTATTACAGTAAGTTACAGTGCGGCATATCTTTTCCCTTAGCGAACAGGAAACGGCTTATTTCTCCTGAGTAGACTCTGTCCCAGCTAGGGAAGTGGCTAACCACATGAAGCTGGTGTGATCCAGTCTGTTTACACACGGTAATTTGCACAGGTGAGAGAGGATGGGCCGCCGGGATGAATACAGCAAAGCCTTGTTTAGCCCTCACCATGAGGAACTGGGGGTCATGAGTGGAAAGTTTCATTCATCGCGCCCAGACTTGAGATTTTTTCAGCTTTGAAATCACATATGTAAAATAAATATTCTAGTTCAAAAGTGTCATTTCAAACTGCAAGTGGAATGACAGCAAAGGACGGGCAATTAAACTGTATTAAATCTGTATTTAATCCTGATTGACCTGAATACACAACCACATAATACACTAAACACACACACACACACACACACACACACACACACACACACACACACACACTGCAGTCTAATGTAACATGGCCTTGGAATCTAAGCGGCTAAAAGTGACTTTATAATAACAAAGTTGCCTTGAGCCACACCTGTGGAAAACACAGTGGTACAGTGGTTAGCACTGTCCTTCAAAGCAAAAATGTCGTGACTTTTTTTTCTCTTTTTCTTTTTTTACACTACATTCTACATTTTTTGTTGTTTTTTCTTCCATATGTATGTGCAGCTTTGAATCAGGTCACTTTCCTCCAGTGTGAAGGCATATCAGGTGAATTGGACTGGAAAGGAGCCCCTCCCCTCCCCTCCCCTCCCCATAGCACGCAAGGCTGGACTCCAAATATACTTTTAAGTGAATGAATTGCAGTCACAATTAAAAAAGAAAATCCCCCTGGCTTTTTTTTTTTTTTACAAACATGACTTGTCTGTCGGGGCTTTTAATTGAAGCTATTTCAATCTGTCTGCCGTTAAACATCTTTAAATGTGGACTCGCCTGCTTTCCTTTCTTGGCTTTCCTGTGGACAAGTGGTCAAGTGTGCTCATTAGGTCTGTTATGTAGACTGCGAGTCTTGTGACAGTGTTGTGGAGCTGTCGCTGGCAGGGCAAAGACACAAAAGTGTCAGTCTGACCCGGTCACATGGGCCTTATGAGACAGACACACAAACAGAAGTAAACACCCTGACGTGCCTCCTGCAGCTCTGAGTCATCCTTGTACTAAGAAAGAAAACATACAGAGGCCTCGTTGTCGAGATTATTTTTAGTGAAAAGTCGTTCTAATCTTAGTACATTTCTTCATTATCCCCTCTTTATTCTGCCTCTCCAACCTCCATCTCTCCTTCTACTCTTTATTTCATTATCTGAATTTTCTGCCAGATGTTGTATTTCACGTTTCCTCCACCTCCCAACTCCTCATCAAGGTAACTGTAAGGTTACTTTTCCTCTCACTTTCCTCCATCCTTTCTAAATCAGCCCACCATCCATCCTTCCTCCTGTTGTTTCGCCTTCGTTAGGAGGTTATTCAGACTTATTTACAACTATCCCTCACTCTCCTCTCCCCCCAATCACTCATTCATCCGTCATCTTCACTGATCGTCCATCACTGATGCAGCCATCCCTCCATCTTTACCATCCGTCTTGAGTGGTGGTTGTTTATGTGTGTTTGACTCAGTGCCACGCTGTTTACTGACCGTCCTTGCTTTTGCTTTTTCTTTTTCTTCTTTTTTTCTGGACTGCTCTCCTTCAACTCTTTAGCCTGTCCTATTCATTATAACTTCTTTCATCCCTTTCCATCCATCTATCATTTCAGAGCAGAGTTTCTGAAGTTTACTATCTATAAAAATCACCGCTTTCTTTCTCCATCACTCCATCCAGCTCTCTCACCTTTACTGATAGTTGGGCCCTTTTTGCCGCTACCTCTTTCATCATCCCTCTCTTCCCCATCCCTCTTTCTCTCCTTCTCTCTTAGTGAAGCTATTTGAAGTTTATTTGGGTTTGTTTATCCAACATTTCTCATCTTACCCTCCCTCATTCCCTGCCAGTCCACTTCTCCACTTATTCCCTCTCTAGCCCATGGCACGAAAGTTATTTCACTTGCAGACCATATGTAGCTCCCTGTTTGTGAGATCACATACAGGCAAACGTTGCGGTCGATGCTTATTTCTCCCCTCAGATGAAAGGATGCAGAAAAAAAAAATCACAAATATCTGACCAAAACAAACCAGGCTAGACAGCCAACACCACCCCATATAATGGGACTGTGGATGTCAGTGAGGGGCATGAAGCATAAAGTTAGAAGGGAGGCTGGCTGAGACGCAGATGCACATACAGTAAACACGCACACATAGTCACACAGATACAAACCCTGTCGGATGTCCATCCCACACTTCAGAATTTATTTTATTTTTTTCTGCTTTTATTTATGCAGCAAATCCTCTTTCAAATCCAGCTCACACCCATTCGGCTGACTGACCGGCTGCCCTCTGTTTCCTTTCAAAGTGTAGAATTTCATAGACCTTGAGCAAAAAAAAAAAGGAAGATCGGGTGAAAGGGAGAGAGAAGAAACACAGCTAAGGTAATAACCTGATTTCGCCTCAGTTGGTTTTGATTTAAGAAAGGAAGAGTGTGTCAGAAAAGCAGCAGGCGCTCTCCTGTCTCGATTTCATGCCAGATTTTTTGAAGAGAGGAGCGAGGGAGAGGGATGGAGGCACGGGCTGAAAGGAGAGACAAACTGAACAAAGAGAGATAGAGACAGTGAATCACACCCCATGCCAATGAAATGAAGTGAACTGACACAAAGAGACAGAGATACCATTGAGAAAATGAGTGCGCTACAGAGAGATAGAGAGAGGGGAAGGGAGATGGAGAAGGACGAGTGGGAGGGTATTACCAATGAATGAATTTTTAATAGCTCTCAGATCAGCCGTACCAGGAGCACAAACACAAATAAATACCTCACCTACATAATTTTAACCTCTTTTGATAACAATGTAGCAACAGTATGTTTTTTTTTTCTTTTTCCGTACCAGCATGATTCTTAATCAGTCAGCAAACATGACAGTGTACCTGACACCAGATAGCAAGGGAGACACCCTGACAACAAGACAGGCAGGGACAGAGAGGCTTCTGGGTAAACACAGCCTTGCATGCCACTCACCACACACACACACACACACACAGCCAGTTGATTACCCCAGGTGTCTGTATTCACACATGAGGAGCATTTGAATTTTAAACTCCTCCAAAAACATGTGTCAGCCCTCGCCCATCTGTCTGTCACCCTGCAATGCCCTGACAATAGCACGAGCACAAATTAATGTAAAGCTGGAGGAATGTGCCAATTTAGCCCAATTTCCTGCTTACAGCATCAGACTTTTCTTTCAAATGTGTATTTTTTTAGCATAATACATGAGGCGTGCCATTTTCCTTGCCAAAAGCATCTCCATATCAACGAGGATGTCCCAATTTGCCGATCCTGAAGCACATCCCAATTTAGTGCTTAAAACATTACAATTTTAGCAGCTATATTCAAATGTACACCTCTGCACAAGAAAAAAAAGCAGAGGGGGCTACTCTAGAGCATTTTGCCACTCACGTTTTCTGTTTTTTAGCATGTACTGTATGTCAGGAAAAAGAATAACTAAAAATAGTTCTCACTCTAGCAAAGATATTCTGGTTTTATAAGAAGATCTCAGTTCATCATTTGTGTCAACCTGGGAATATCTGTGACTTCAACTGGATTTATTCTGTCTCATTTTACCTGAAGATGAATTTGTCCATGTGCTTTCTATCAAAGTTTCACCAGAACTGAGCAGGACTGGTGTAGTTTGATCAAGCAGAGGATTGAAAGAGTATGTGGTTAATATTTGTGTTACGTAAAGTGAGTATAGCAGAACTTTGTTCAGCTTTATTTAACTATGATACCCATGACCAGGTTAAAAAAATAGAGAGAGAGGCAAATTCAACTTTGATTTCAGGAGAAGGCCCAGTCCTAACGAATTAACAGAAAAGCATTAACTGACTAACAAAAGCAAAGCGCACCAAGTGTCAACTTTATCCTTATTTCTCTTATGCAAATACATTTCTCTCTTGTCTGTTATGCTCTCATTGCAACAGCTATAACTGCCTCAGAGGCCGTGCAGTAATATCTTGTACAATAATAACAATATCAGCATAGCATGATGCATGCAGCTTATTAAAAAAAAACAGAATAAAAAGCTGTATACAAGGCTTTCAATGTGGTGATGGTAATTGCTTCCTTTGAGGCTGGTAACTGTCAACAAGACAACTAGGCATAATACTAAAAGATATAACAATGATGAAATAAATAATGGAGCCCATATATGTAAGTCAGTGAGGAGGAGTCAAGGAGAAGGAGAAGTAGTCTTCTGAAAATCCAAAATCATCACTTTCACGTGTTTAATTTCCATCTCTTATGTTTGTTTGTGCTGTACGGTAATTATATTAGTGGGAGTTGTTCTTCACAGGTGCACCCTTGGAAGCAGTAACTCAGCAGCTGGCTTGTTTAAGAGCAAAGCCAGGCAGGTACATTTTTGTGATATGCAATTGTACGAAAAACACCACACATATTGGTTGTATTTCCTGCAAATGTAGAAATTAGGGATGCACGACATATCGGCATTAATATCGGTATCGGCCGATGTTAGTCATTTTTTAACATATCGGTATCGGTCCGATGAGTATATCCGTATGCAAAACCTGCAAAGTTGAGGTAATGCGAGGAGGATGGTAGCCTGTAACCTTGTTATTTGGAAGTAAAATACATTCTGAAAATAAAGGAAGACATTAAAAAATTGAGTTTGCATGATTTTCAGTCTGTACAAAAATTAATCATCTCAGAAACTTAAAAAAAACCCAACACATATCGATATCGGTAAATATCGGTATCGGCCAAAATTTTCATATCGGTGCATCCAAATAAGGCAAAATCATTGAAAAACAAAACATTCTATGCACCTGTGCAACATTTGGGTCTGTTTGGTTAGCATCCAGGGGAAGAATGAATGTAGCTTACTGTACGTGGGACTCAGGAGTGGTAGTCTATTTGAAAAAAAATGAGGAAAGAGTGAAGAGTCAGGCGCCCAGTGATACAGGTGTTGACTTTTTTGTGATGGAATTCAAATCATTTCCCACCCTTTGCAACAGAGGGGTAAAATGATCAATATTCAGATCCTCTGCTGTTCAAGACATCTGCTGAGTTTTCAATTTTATTTGTAACGCAAGGGATTGATTTAAATTCCATCCAGCGGTGTCAAAATGCTGTTCCAGCTTTGAAGGGCAAGTTTTAATAAGGTTTTATTAAGTAAAATGGATCAACGACCTTTGAGATTTTAGGGTTTGGTTGTTTCTCTGTTGTATCCTCTCTCCCAGTGAGATGAAATCATAATGCACCACACTGGCCTTGTGCAAAATGTGATTAATCCGACTTGATTTAATTAACATATAATTCTCCACCCCCCCTTAATTCTGCTCCTGCTTTACTTTCTAACACAAAGTAGCAGATGTAATCAGAACAGCTGTCACGTTTCTGGTAGGATGAAGAAAGAAAAGAAAAAGAGACAAGCGGAGAATGACTGTAGGAAAAATACAGTGTTATTCTGTAAGCCTGCCTTTGTTTACCCTTGTTTATGCTTAAATCCATGGTTTTATTGTTGCCTTTAAGAATGGTAAACAGCTCTGCTTTCCACTCCCTCCTTCTATCCAGTCATCCATTCATTCATCAAGCTTTCTTCACTCTGCTGCAAATGTTCTTTGGGTCAGACTCTTGTTTTCCCTGCCTGTCAGTTGGCCTCTTCCCCTCCCTTTCTTTCTCTCTTTCTCTTTCCCTCAGTTTTGACCCTGTTTATATAACATACAATTGTGTCCTCTTGTATACTGTGCTGTCTCCATACATACTGTAGTGCATATAGTGCATAGGAATTGGCACATAGCACTGTCTGTCATTTGGCTTTACTGTATGTGCAAGTTCAGCCAACATTAGCATTGCACAGCTGTTGACTTGCTGTTTTTTCTGAGAGCTGCAGTGATTTTGTTTACAAGAAGAGAAGTTCCTCTTCCTCAGGGCAGACCGGACGATACAGTGACTTATATCGGAAAGGCCAACTAGAGGAAGCTATAGCTGGAAAGCGCGCTAGCCTCAGCTGAAGAAAATACAAAGTAAAACAAAGAGGTTCCTGTCCACTGCTGGATGCTGCTTGATGCTAACATTAGCTATCAATAGCGAGTTGTTATTTTAACAACTTGCATGCTGGTTCTAACTACATTTGTTTAAATGACTCACAAGGATATAAAACTACAACTATGGTCATAAAAATAATAGTAGCAGCAGTCGTAACAGGACTGGGAAACAAACAAACATTATGACACGCTAGATAGCCTACAGGATATCTGAGGGGCCATATTTGTTTATGTGACTTAAAAATATTCACGTGTGATAATCTCTGGATGTGCTATGTTACTGTTAATGATGCTCATCAAAAATAAAACGGATGCATACACACGGTGTATGTAGAGTGTCTGTTAATGCTCACTGACATGTACAGCTGTAACATATTTAACGATACCATATAGAAGCCGTGGTATTCTTTCCTGCACCTATTCTTATTACTGAGGGCTCTAACAATGACTCAAATTAAAACTCCTATTAATCCGACAGTGTAATCCTTCCATTGCATGGAGCAGTCTTTTCAGCTTGAGTGTGGATTAGAGAACAGTGAGACCCTGTGTTGGTGGTCACTGGTGTATAACACCTCATAAAGATAATATGCAGGGTGTGTGTGTGTGTGTGCGTGCGCGTGCATGTGTGTTTCCTGCTGTGCTGGTGGTCAGCATTGTATAGCACCGAAAGCGCGTGTGTGTGTGTGTGTTGGGGGTATGGTGTACATGTGGATAATGTGCTTCTTTTCTTCCTTTGTGGTTACCTGGTGAAGGGGAAAATCCCTATGAGGTGGTCTTCTCGCAATGTGGACTACAAAGAAGGAGGCCTGTAACAGAGGAAACAGTGAATTAATAAAATAAGCCCCCTGGGTGGAACACTCTTTCTAGTCAGAGAGCTCAGAATTAGCATGGAGGAGAGAGTTTGGTTGGAATAAACAGAGGTGGAGACAAAATACTAGTATTTAGTCAAACTTGATGCATTCAGACTGTATACACCTTGATTCGGTAAATAACTATAGTCACCTCATCTCACGTTTCTTCTCTTTGTCAAAAACACACTTGCTTATTCACAGTCCTTATTTGGGATGATCACCCTCAATTTGTTTCTTTTTATTCTGAAAAACAACTCAAAATCATCCTTTTTTCTAAAGTAATTCAAAGACTCTTTGTCATCCTGCCTCCCTCTTCACCCTCTCTCCGGCAACTCATCATCTTACTCATACTGCATCCCTTATTTGTATGTACAGTATCTCTAAGTATCTATAAAATCCTAATTCCAACCCTCGTAGAGACAGGGTGAACAAATACACCTCTTGACCCCACTGCATCTCATTCCCTGAGATCATTTGCTAAATGCAAATTGGAACTTGTGGGCAAAAATGCAGATGGCGAATGGGAAATTTAAACAGCAATAATAAAAAAAACATTTATATCCCTCTGCTGCTGTATAGGAAAATCTATATGGCACAGCCTTCATACAATCATGAAAAGATATTGGTCAGAGATGCACGGCTGCACAGCCCTCACCGGAGCTTGGAATGAATGTATTCATCACGCACTGTTGTTGCATCCCAAATGGGGACAATCTTAAAAGGTGGTCCTAAACATAAAAACAGTTTATCTTCATTTGAGGCAACGATGCATAGTGATGTTTGTGTGAGTGTGTGTGTGGCCATGAATCTATAAAGAGATGTACAATATGTACTCATGGCTGACTTTTATTGCCATGAAAACAGAAGCCACTAGTCTACAGTAGCAAACCATCAGATATTGTTCCATGAGGTCATAGTGAAGCCACATAATGTGCAAATCACATGTTTTTAAAACTTAGTAGGTACTATTCACACATTTATGATTTTGTCGGTATTACTCAGATGATGGGGTGAGTTTAATAACAGAGAAAAAGACCAGAAAAGCTAAACTGAATCGCTTCTTAATTTGGAAATAGAATAGAATCTAATAGAATAGAATATACTTTATTAATCCCTTGCGGGAAATTCTTTCGTCACAGCGCTCCAGTGTACAACATAAATGCAACATGTTGCTGATATAAGGGATGTTTACATTTTGCTATTCATAGCTAACATTGCCATTTTCACATAGCAGTCTTGACACAAGTGAGGGCATGAGGAGATTACAGTCCCATCAGTTCATGAAAAGAAGGCCAAAAACAAGAGGGTGACTTTCCACCAGTGGAGAGTAGAGTTGTTCAGATTCTGATAACAGTATCGGAAATGCCTCTGAAAATGCTGGCACTGATATCGGCGAGTACTGTAGTCAAGGCACCAATCCGGTACCACATTGACAGGCATCTGTTTACCAGTTAGCACTGTTAGTGTGGCTACAGTCAAACTCTGGAGCGGTCTGTTTATACAATGAAATGACCAGTGCTAAAGTACCCGCATACTTGTGTAGTGTGCACTTGTGTACTGCGTACGTGTGACCCCGTCTCCATTGTTAAAGTTTAGCATATAGCATCAGAACATCTCTAAGTGTGATACTGAATTATCTCTTCTAGACTAGAAAGTAAACAGCTGTTGAAATTGGATATGAGGCAACAACAAAACTACAACGCTGCTGCTTTACAGTCCTACTTGCTTTCTAAGCTCTCTGCGACACATTTCTTGTGTAGTGGCACCAACGTTTTGCCCTTATATCAGCACTTCTTGTGATCTCAGCGCCATTTTCTCCTGCAGCACTTTATCCATTTTTGCAGGCCGACTGGAATATTTCCCCAACCCACCAAAACCAAACTATTTTTAGAAAATCTTGTTGTATTCATGCAGGATAGATGTGCCCTGGACGTTATGTAAAAAAAATATGGGTGGGCACACACAAAGTGTCAGGTACAGTGCAGAACAAAAATCTCCTAATCCCCTAACTCTTTGCTATTCATTATTATTTCACAGGGCAGTCGTCCCAAATACATAAGGCCCTTACCCTGCTCAGCCCAGTCTGCCAAGCTCCAACTCTGGGTTTGATGTTTCTCCAACATCCAACAAGCTATGATTATTTCATTCCTTTTTTTAACATAACACATCAATTATTCAGCCTTTGCTAGACCAGATTTGATTTTTTTGATTTAACAAAAATGACTGCGCGCACGTGTGTGTGCGGGCGCGCTTCCACCCCATCCAAGGGGAGACTGAATATAAAATGTTCCACTAAGATAATACCTCATGCCTTAGATGAGTGATGGATGGTGAAGAGGGTGGAGTAGAAGAAAGGAAAAAAAAGCAAGTACTCTGGAATAAATGATAACTGCATTAGCATAGGATAGCAAATGCTCCTTTCACTCGAAAATAAATTGCCTCCCATCCTCATGGCAAGCTGTCCACACAACAAGTGTAACTGTGACAGCGAGTAGTGTGTATGTGTGTGCGCAAGTTTTCTTGTGCTCATTCCTCTGAAGTGTAACACTGCTGTAGCGGCACCGCAACGCACATAAAAAAGATTAGAATATTACACATTGACACAAATCCATTAGGCCTACCTCCAGCTTTTGCAATGCAATTAAGTCATTTCAAATACCCATAGCAATAGTCAACTTTTAGTATATCAGTGTGATGAAGTCCCAAAATGTATAACATTTCCAGAAAGCATTTTGTTGTTAAATTAATTAGCTTGCAATATACGAGTCTCTCATCAGTTCATACCTTTATAAAAATGGCTCCTTTATCCTTTGGCCTCATTTCCTCTCTCCTTCTGTCTTTCCCTCTCTCTGTCGCTCCCTGCCTCTGTCTCCTTCTCCCCTGCCATTCCTCTCCTCTCCTTACATCCTCATCTCTGCTAATGAGCCCACTTAAATCTATGCCAAAACACAAACAGCAAGAGAAGAAGAAATAGGTGCAGTGCTTACTGGAAGCTGTGTTTGTTAAAGGATTCATCATGTGCTGTTTTCAATAAATAATAAATGCAAACGCTGACTTTTGTCTGCAGACGAGACTTCGGGACATGAATTATGCATTGTTATTCCTGGATAGGGCAATACAGGGACAGGGTGGCTTTGTGTGTGTGTGTGTGTGTGTGTAGTAGATCCTGGTGCAAGCTGTGAATACAGTTTCTGAATCTTGCAATCAGGGCCCTTATGTGGGCACGACTCTCTGAGATGACAACTCTTAAGACATTGTTTTGTGTGCAAATACATCAGTGTTAAGCCCCTGGAAGTTCATTTTGACTTTGTGTTCAAACTTAAGTCATGCAGATGGATCCAAAACTGCACTGTTTTCAATTACTATCATTGCTCATCAAGTCTTTCTATTGGTTGAACGAAAAGCAGGATGTGTGTGTGTGTGTGTGTTTCTACTCTCCTGTCCTGTGTGTAGGAGGTGTGTGAGGTGGCCCTCCCAGCACATTTTGTGTTTACAATATTTTTCCATTTGATCTCTACTCTCTCCCTTCTCTCCTCTCTTTTCCTGCCTTTTTCCTACTCTGTAATCATTACGACAACAAAGGAAGCCACGTTCCCGCTAGACAGTGCAAAGGTTCCACTAGCGATGCTAAAATGTACGCGTACATGTTTTGTTTTTTTTCTTCCTGCTCCTCGTCTCTTGTCACTGTGGAACATGAGTGGAAAACTTGATTGAAAATCAGGAAAAAAGGGAATAATTACAAAGGGGAGAAAAGCACCCATCCACCCGCTACAGCAATCATCAGTGATCTCTGCTGTCATTTCACTCCACAGTAAATAAATCATCAAAAGAAACAAAGGGGAAACAAATATGCAAATAAACCTCAAAAAGGCCAGTAACATCGGCCTACCGCCACATGGGAAGAATAGTGGTGGATTATTATCATGGCAGGTTATGGTTGTAATGAATCTGATTTCCTCTTGTTTCATCTATCTTGACAGTAGTGAAGTCACACATACACTGAGAGAGAGAGAGAGAGAGAAAAACCTGAAGGGATTTGACGGTTTGATTGAGGAGGGAAGGGCGGGAGGGAGGGAGGGAGGGATTAAGGACAAGGGGAATGGAAGGATTGAGGGAGGGGGGAAGGAAAGGCAAGGAAGAGGGGCAGTCGACATTGGAGGGGAGAAGAAAGAGATTTGGGAGGGGAAGGGAGGAAAGGAGGGAGGGAAGCTTTTGAGGTTGTATTCGACAGTGCTGTGAAAGGTAGCCATCAAGGGCTTTGATGAAAAGTGCAGGCCTTCTAAAGCTTAGGAGTGACAGCATATGATTTGGTCAAAGCATGAAGCTTTTCAAAGGTAGACATTCTCAGTCCCATTCATCTCTCTCCGGGTTGAATATAACTTTTGGGCTGAGCTCTAGCAAAATTCCCGAATTGGTTTGACAGATAGACTGCATGTGGTATTGTCCCTGCGACTTACAGACAGTGGGCAGGCTGGAAATGTAGACATCCTGAAATGAAGGGGGGATTACATGTAATGTTTCAACAAACTGTCCTAGATCAGGAGCTGTGGCGAGAGCCCCATTTTTTTTTATCAAGGAAGTGACACAAGATGTGTAATTCTGTATGCCTAAAAGAAACCTCATTATCTTTGCCCTTGGTTCTTCAAATGGTAGCCATATAAAAGTATAACAGCTTAGCATGAAATCATGTGTGAGGGTGTTTGATTGACAAAGTCCAAAAACCTGTCTGATGAAACATTCGACTGCCTGGAAAAACCCCTTCTTAATTCTATTTTGAGCAAGAGAAACACTGGAATTAAGTAAATTTTACACACTATGAAATCAGCTTTTTCCGCTCTTCGTGCCACAAACACGCTTCTTATGGCTATTATGTGTATTTTCTACATTTGGTAACACCTTAACACATGGCCACTGCTGCACATAGCTCTCTTGGAGTGGTGCTTGAGGCTTATTAGCCGCTTGGCTCGGTAACAGCAATATGGACACAGGCTTTCCGAGCCAACAGTTGTTAAAAACTGAGGGCTGAGGTTTACAGGCCTAGGTCAGTGGTAACAGGCAGCAAGCCTGTCAGATGATGCCGATGTGTCATTTCCACACGCGCACAGATCACGCCAGCGCACACGCATGAAATACATTATGCTGGAGATGGCATGCACTTTAACACCTGCACACAGATGGACAAACATGCTTATAATGTAAAAGCATGCATGTGCACAAAACATACATGCCTATATGCCATTATGTCTGATAATGGTGTCTGGTTCTCTCTCTCTTACACACTCACATACACACACTCACACACACACACAGATAATAGTGTCTAATTTAGGCCCTCATATCTGTAGAGTTCTCCAGAGGACTAGACCTCATCAGGAATATATTGGTGACCTACATACTCAGAACACACAGACAGACACGCACACATACACACCACACACACGCATTTGGCACTGGCACAGACATCCATAGTACTTCCAGGCAGCTTCCAGTGTGTGCCTGCATGCAGACACATGCACAGGAACATACCGGTGCAGCCGGGGAATAACGGTGCCAACAACACAATCAGAAACAGGAACACATAGGAACACAGACATGTAGGCGTGTAAGCATGTGTATGTGCTGTGAACATGTCTGCGTCCACCCACTCCGTTAAGAAACACACAGGCATACTGTACAGTACAGTACTGTACGCCGGAACAGATGTGTCCCATCCACTTAAAGCAGCCACACTTTTCTGCTGAGGGCAGATCTGTCAGAGATATGATACAGTAACTGCCCCGTGTTTCTGGTGGGAATCACTGTATCTGTGCTGTATTATGCATTCTGTTGGCACCAGACAGACCTCCAGTCATCATTTATCATTCATGGGCATCGTCTGTCAGCTTCACAGTCTACTAAATGGCCGAGAGGACCTGACTGGCGAGTGAGAGGAAAATCTCTGCTAAACATACCAGGAGGCCTGACTCATACAGTACACAGCTATCACCACTGCAAACACCTAGACGAAGAGTAAAAGAGACTGATAAAAAGAAAAGAGAGTCAGATGTGAGATGGCATTGAAGAGAGAGACGATAAAGGAGCTGACGATTATTACCTCTCTCACGCAGCTCCTAATATCTCTCAGTGACCCGGGGTCATGAAGCTGTGTTCAGTGGAAGGTTAAAGAGAGGTCTGGAGCCCCTTGCTGTAAGTGTGGAGACATACCCAGACATTTGTGGGTGCCTGTCTGCTCGGTGCTATGTTTATAAATGGCTAAAAGAACCTGACTCATGCATACTGTGTTGGAGGCTACGTTTGAAGATTGAGATGGAACCGAGGTTAGAGCCACAACTGGTGCAGAAATAGGCATTTGAACAGCATGGAAACACATTAACTATTTTCACGTTTATGAGTGGTGAGAGGGACTTGGCTCAATGGCAAAAAGGACCTGACTCAGACATGGCGGTGTCTTTGCTTAGCACCACAGCTAAAATGTAATGGCAGCTTTGGAGAGCTGGTGATGGACCACAACTGATGAAGTAGTCATTACAATTAAAGCAGACGCGCTGCCTCATCTATAGTTTTCAGCACTCAATGTGGGGTCATGTCTGTCAATGACGACCACCTAAGGATAAAGCGGGAGTTCTATGACTCATGATGATAAGCACCGGCGACACGGCAGAAAAGTTGATCCTTCTTCACTTACATAACGCGCCTAGAAGGCAGACCAGTCACTGATTGTGTAATTATCTGTTGCCTCAGTAAATCAGATGCTAATTACAGGCAGATTGCATGCACAAATTGAAGGAAATTTGAGCTGTGCTTTCATGTGTGTAAATCTGGCCCTGAGTCAAAGGACTCAGGTAGTTTATTTCATTAATGGCAACGACTTGTTTGAGGCAGGAGAGTTGAAACTTTGGACTCAGTAAGTTGATCAAGATGTTAATTAAATGTCAGACAGACTGACACGAGGGAGCCACTACAAGCTGCCCTCCAGGAGGACGGAATTAATATCTGCTTTAGTAACTGCAGCCAAAAACATAAAGGGGCTGATGGTAAAAGGAGACCTCACCGGCACCAGTGGAGACCTACACAACACAACAGCAAAGGTAGATGAAAAAAATAATGGCCCAGCAGTCTGCCAGCTCTCCGCATGACATAATATCAGAGAACAGAGAAATGAAACACATACAGCATCTTCTATAAGCCCGCCACAGACAACAGGAATAAAATATGACCAAAGTTTTGAAAAAGTTACTCCAGGTTTCACGACCTTGCCAGAAAATGAAAACCTTCCTTTTCTGTCTCGGGAACATAGAAGTATGGCAAGGTAGTTTGTCTCCCGCTGCCTCCGGGCAAGACAGACACAAGACAAATCATCTATGCACCTGCACTTAGCAGCCTCACTGCTATACACAGTATAGATTTATACTATAAGGCGATACAGAGATACAGAGAGTGGCTGTTTCTTTTATGAGGATTTAGCAATTCCTCAGTATTTATCACCTGTTTCTGCCTTGATCCAGAGTGTGAATTTTTCATTAAGAAGAAAACAAATTTAAAGAGTGTGCTGCTTTGGCGGAGCTGTGAACTCTAGGACTGTTTTCTAACTATGTGATGTTTTGTTTTACAATGATAGTTCTCTCTTTACCATTTGTGTTTATCATGCCCAATGTCTGTTTTCCTTCACCCATCACTCCCTTCTGCGAATGCATCAGCAACACAAATGAAACAAATGTCCCCAGTTAAAATTGAAAACAAACAAACATGAAGGGTTCAGTCATTCAGTGATGGTGATTCGTCTGGATTCCCTGATGCTATTTTCATGAAATGAGGCAGACGGCAAGAGAGAGGCACATTGAAAGGGACAGAGAACGTATAAGTGACTGACATACAGACAGAAAAGAAAAGGGAGAGTGAAACAGAACATGTTTTGTAATCATACGTTCAGTGTGTGTGTGTGTGTGTGTGTGTGTGTGTGTGTGCTACCAAAGAGCTGAGCCACTGTTATGTAAACCAGTATGAAACATTCATGAGCGAACCATCGTCTCGCTGTCAACCCACAGGGATGGTGCATGAATGACCCATGTTGTGTTGGCTACTAATCTGAAACTCATCTATAGCGAAAGGAAACACTTTGAAAAGGTTCAGTCTGCTGCCGAGATATCAAACCTGAGAGATGAGAAAATACATGAATGGGCAAAAAAAAAAAAAATCTCACATGACCAGAGCAACTAAGTTTATGTAGAAAAAAAAAACTTAAGAAGAAATAAAGAGAGAAGTGTTGGTGTAGAGGGGAGAAGATGAAGGACAGAAGCAGGGGTACATGAGGAAGAGAGGAACGAGAAGAGAGAGACAGGGATTAGGCAATAAAAAGACAGATGAGATCAAGAGACAGATCTGACGCGCTCAGGCAGCGTATGCTTTCTGAAAGGCTGGGAGCAGCTGAGCTAACCACACACACACACACACAAACACACGCACACATACACACACGAACGTTGTGATGTGGTTTGCTGTGACTTTGTCTCTGCATGGGTGTATGGATGAGACGCTTAGAGAGCGGGTTGTTCTGTAGGAAGTTGTGCCAGAGCTGCATCACACCACACCCCGCCATCATGAGGAGAAGGGGGACTTAGTGGGCTTTGGGCTTCTGTTGTGGTTTCTTTAATTCCTCTCCTCTCCTCTCCTCTTTTTCTTTATGGCTCTCTCTATCTCTGTCCTTTCTGCCTGCCTCTTTCTCAGTCCGCTCCGTTTCCCTTCGGCTGTTTTTGCGGCATTTTCTCCTCTCTGTATCCATCAATCTTTCCCTCATCCTTAACCCATCCATCTCTCACTTTCTAACAGGCAACGCACGGCCATGAATAACATTTGCAGTGGTCTAACGACGTGTCTGAACGCAGCCATTCAAATACTGTAGTAGACGGCGTACGTCTCAGCCAGCTCAGCGATCTGAGCTCAGGCAGGGGCGCGGGACTATGATGAGAGGATCTTTAAGAAAGCCTTCAGACAGAACACTGGGCCCCTGGGATACTGAGGAGGTCTGAGTCACAGCGCTCCCACAAACGGTTAAATAACCTGATCTTTGAGACATGTGTGGACATAAGTGCAGTAACATGAACACAGGAGGAGTTTAGATTATGACTGTAATAAGTATAGGAACCTCCTGCCAGATAAACCACACTGCTCTGTGATCATAAGGTGGTGGGTTTTGTTGAGGTTTAGGGCGTCTGTTGTGGTTGCTTTGTACTTCAGCGCTATTCTGTTTTTTTTCTCTTTCCCAGGATAACCATGACATGCACTCAGCGTTCCTCCATCAATCAAACCCTCTCTCTCTGTCTCACCCCCAATCTTTTTTCTTTCCTGTGTGTATAAATATCCTTTAATAGCTATAATATGATATTGACAGCAAATAGAGCTTGTTTTATCCTTTGAATGTTTTTGATTTGTAGTTTCTTCCCTCCCTCCTTTTCTCTGTTCTGCCTTCAACCCCTATTTGTGGGGGAGAGAGGGGGAAAAAAAAGCTTTGGTCTACCTCATTTTACCTCATTCATCGGAGTAAATTTTAACCTGCTGTGTCCGTCACCAGGCACGCAGGCCGGATCAAGACTCTGGAGGTCTGAGTAATCCCAAACTCACATATAACGCCCACATGTTTCTATATGCACACACATAACCACACACATGAATACAGTCAAGAGTTCTGGCTGCACTTATACACACATGGAAACTGACAATCAGATTTTTCTTTCTGTCTATATAAACACACACACACACACACGCTTCTCTACCATCCACCCCCACATCCCTTCTCCCCTGTTTCCTAAACCTCAAACACCCACACACTGTGTCTTGATTCAATTAAACCACAGTCAAGTCTGCGTTGTGACATACACCTCATGGAGGGAAGCAAGGGATGTGTGTGTGTGTGTGCGCGTGCATGTGTGTGAATCAGAAGACATCATGACCTCCTTTGCCACGGCCCTTCCTGCTCATTGTGGTAATGGATGGGTGACCTTTGACCCCTTAATACATTCTCTCCCTGCCTACTTCTGCTGCTGTCCTTCTTTCTTTCTTTCTCCCCATCTTCTGCTCTTTTTTTGTTCTTTCTCTCACTTCCTGTTCATCTGTCTCTCTGTCTCACTCTCAATCTCTCTTCCCTAATGAGACAGGGACTGTCCTCCCTGTGGGGAAAGAGGTCAGTACCCCTGACACACACGCACACACACACATGCACCCACAGAGATAAACATAGAGACATAGACTCCACACATGCATACACATGCAGATAGGACACATGCAGACATGCACACATCCATGCAGATAAAAGGACAAACCCCCACCACCACAGCCACACACACACACACCATGCACACACACGCACACACTGACCCAGAAATCCCATCTCTATTATGCAGAACATCAGTTAGCTGATGGTGGAGCTGATTATGCAGCTACCCTCAGCAAGCCCACAACTCCCTGGTGGATATCTGCCTTTAAAACCCCAATCCCAAATGTCTTCTTAGCATATCAATAGAGAATTATATATTCCTAAACAGTGGGACTTGCATACATACAGCTTTTCGCAACTTTCTCATCTCATCATGTCACAGGATGACCCTGTTTGAAAAAAGACAAGTTTAGGCAAACATTTCACAGTAAAAGCATCTGAAAGTAGCATTTAACTGTCACACGTATGTAAAGATAACTGAGGTTCCTCATCATGAGTTGTTTCTCCATCTATCATCATGTATTCTATAAATATTGCATAAGAGACTGCACATGTTATTTTATGCTTGGAAATGAGCAAAAAAATGCGTACAAGTTTGCCAAAGTCTTGCATGTAAAAAAATTTTATCCCTCCTTGGCCGTAAAACTTTTTAGTTTGTGTTACAGCAGACCACTCCATTTTGGGAAATTCAGCTGTTGGTCAACTCACCTAACGAATGACGAAAATAAGAGATACAACAGGCCACAATAAACTGCTCCAGTGCTCTATGCCAGGACTTGAGCAAACGCCATGTTCTCTGACAGAGAGTGAATGAGGTTGTAGCAGTTTGAAATAGAAAACATTAGAGGAGTGAGTATTTGAAATGGACACAGGAAGCAGCCAGTTGCTGAATTTTAATTTCTGTTGCAACTGGCGGCGACTCAGCAGGTAGAGAGTGGCAGCCACTAATCACAGAGTCAGCGGTTTGATTCCAGGTTGCTCCTGTCCACATGTTTCCTTTGGCCTTACACAAACCACATTGATCTGGTGGTCCAACCAATACTTTATTTTGGATTTTAGTTATTGGTTATTTCAGCAGTTGGTTTTATATTTGCTAATGTATACTGTAATGCTTAATTATATGACATGTTACAATGTCTCTAAAAGACTACTAAGTATAGTGACACTGTAAAATATTGAAAATATACAAGAGACACACATTTTTGCTGAATTTTACATTATGTTAAAATGGGACTTTACAGTGAGAAAACCAAACTTCTTCTACTTTTACTCCACTTTTTCTCTCTCCACCCTCCACTGGCAAAATGTTAATCCCTAAAAGGTCAGTTCTCTTAGTTTGAATGTGGCTAGTGGCCTCAATCAGTCAACATAATGAGTGCAGAACAGTTATCATGGCAAAGTCGGAGAGGAAACAGCCTGATGGATGACTTGATAGTTTCAGGATCGAAAATTTGACAGTAAGTCTTTTATTGCTGCGTGGTGCATTCATCTTAAATCTGAGGTCTACAGCACGATGTGAACGAGTCAGCAGCAGCAGCACGGAAACTAACTTCAGATCACTCTACAAATACCGTGGCTTGACCGGTTCCCAGAGGGCTGTGCTTTATAGATTGGTGCAGTGCAGGGGGTGAGTAGTGGTGACCCCAACAAAGATTGCTTGCTAAGCAAATAAGCAAAGTAATCTGGCTCTGTGCGTAAGTGTGCACATATGTGTGTGTTTGTGTCTGTGTATACATACACATGTGTATCTGTCTAGTGCCTGAACATGTGCAAATGTGTGTGTGTGTTGTGTGTGGAATGCGGTCCCTCTTGCATGTTCATTGATAATGCCATGCATTGCCATTCTGCATGTTTTAGCTTGGTAATTGAAAGGCCATCTGTGGTCTACTGGGGAGGTTTAGTAAAGGGTAAACTATGAAGCTCATTATTTTAGGAGAAGGAAGCCCCCTGAGGCCAAAATAAATAAGTTTGTGTCCAGTTTAACCTTCAGAAAACTCAATTACTATAGGTGAGGTTTATGCATGTGCAATATTCACTGCATGTTCCTCTGGAGTTAGTGCAGACTTGCATGCATGTTCTCAAACAGCTGCAATAAAACAAAGTCAAGTTGACCTGTAGTTGTGGGCCGGAAATGACCAGAGGCTACTTCATCAAACAGACAGTGTTGCCTTAGCCAAAACTTTTGTCCAACATAAAAAAACAAAGAAAATTGGTTGCACATAGTTAGTATGTGTCTGCCTTTGTATGTCTGCTGGGTTCATAAACATGGAAGCAGACACGACCTGCGTGTCTCAGCAGTTTCCTGTGTACACCGAGGTCTCTGCCTTATTCCCTCTCTTCCTCCGTGTGTGTATTAGTCTGTGTGTGTGTGTGTGTCCCAGTGGTTCTCCTGTCACTCCTCAGACCTGCAGACACTGTTCCACTCTATTAGTGTGTCTCCATGTCTGTGCACCAGCACATGTGTGTCAGCCTTTACATGTATGTGTGTTTCCATCTGTGTCCTGTCACCACCAGTCCTCTCTGCGCCATTAGGACCTGTTAAGATCAAGGGTCATTTCTCTAAAGGTCAAAGTTCGCTCTCTGAAAGGTGAAATGTCGCCGGGGTCAGGTTTGCTGTGAGGTGACATTGAACAAGTACACATCTGCAGCCCTGACAATTAACACCTTTGGGAACATCTCGCGTGGGCGACATACAGTTTACCCGACATAACGACATACCACATTGCTCTCTGATGAGTAAACTGACATGGGAAGATTTTCTTGGTGGTTTAGTGGTTTCTCAATAAAACAGTAACACTAAATTAAGTATGTTGCCAAGAAGATATGAGCCCCTACTGATTATGGCTTAAGCATTTCTGACACAAGAAACGTCTTTTGTTGCCCAAACCTCTCCTCTCAAAGATCCAATCCCAGGGACATTGGCATAAAACCAACACACAGATGTTTTATAAATCTTTAAACTAAAACTCACACCAGCAGAATCATTTAAAAGAAGGTGTAATACTGTATCACAGTCCTTATAGGTGCTTTTATTAGTTTACACTCCATTGATGGGTGTTAGGATTACATAACAGGGACATTTTAAGAACAATAACTGTCTCCGTAGGAGAGGACTGCCTAAGAGGTGACTCATTTACCAGTGTCTTCTGTCAGTCTGGGTTTGAAAAGAAGACTTGAAAGAGGAGGAAGTCCAAGTTCATCCTGGAATTAAGCAAAGGGACTGTTTGGCTTACATACACAGACATCCGTTAACATGCACACACGAACACACCCGCACCCTCGCACTAGCACACACTTCCCAAACAAATATCTCACCCCAGCACCAAGTCAACCCATTCACCCTGCCCCAGCAGTTAAAAACAAAGTTTCCCCCCTCCAGCTAAACTCAGGCCTGACCATAATTGAGTCTGTGCTTTCAAGTGATTTTATTGAATTCCACTTCACTGCTGTATTTTTTTTTATTGTTTTTATGTTGTTTTCTGTACTGCTGCATTCTGTTTCATTGTGTGTGCTGTAATGTTTGATAACTTGGGGAGGACTGGTGAAATAAATATCATCATGTGCCAATGCATTCCATTCCTGTGATGATATTTGCTACTATCACTGCTGGGATATTTGCAATCATGAGATACAGCGATGCAACCACAGGGTTTACAGAGGAGCTGGAAGGATATATTATATCAAAACTCCAATCCAGGCAAAAATCATAATATTAACCCAGGTTAACCACCTATAATTTTTATGTATTTGCTCGTAAACCTAAAAACGATAAGGCACAACATGCACTGTGCCACAACTACATTTCGGTCTGCATTGTTTTCTTCTCTGTCCATGGCTGTAACTACTCAGAGGTCAGAGAGTTGGTGAACACGCTGGAAAGAATGTAACTAGGAGATGAGATAAGAAGTAATTGACAGTCATTAATGTGCCATAAAAAAAGAAACTAACAATTATGTCCACTTCTCTTACACATAAGTGTATTTTTACGTACCACAGATGGACGCACGAACATATGGAAACACAATGTCAGCAGTGTGTATAGTATACAATGCATATGAATGCTAACACCCAATACGCATGAATGCACTCAGCCTAGACAGACATAATGAAGGCTAATGTAAGGTTGTGAGGAGATGTTATCACAAAAGAACAAAGTAATGTTATCCAGCAGGGAAAGAGCCCTGAGCTGCTCCTGCTGCTTTTCTTCTCTTTCATTTTATTGGCAGGAAAGGCACCTTGGTTTCCAAGGTGAATCTTTGTTTTGTGGTATCGAGGTAATTTTATTGAATCAGAAGGGGGAAAAAAGAAGACGGGTTTATGCTGTTATCAATAAGTGGTTATGTTACTGTAATCTACAAAAACCTTTAAATAACAGGCTGCTTCTTACTTGGTTTCCCACATTGTGTGTGGATCACCTCCTCCTTTCCTGCCATTACATATTATTCCCCTTCTCCTCCCCGTCTGTCTCACTCTTTTTTTTTTCTTTTTTTTTTACTCCTGTTGATAAAACGGTGGAATTACAGGCAGGGTTACAAGTAATAGCTTGAAATATGGGCTGTAATAAAGCTCAATGTCAGCTGTGTGTGTTATCATCTCTGAAACATGTTACTGTAGATCAATGTTTTGTACATTCCTTGATCATCCATTCCTGTTTTTCTTCCCTAAACTCACTTTAGTGAGAATCACTAAACCTCTAAATTTACTTCCATCCCACACAAATACGACTCTCTAAACCCAAGGGTGTGTGGGACTGAGTGCGTGTGTGTGTGTGTTTCTCCCTCCTTCTGTGTGAGTGAGTGTGCATATGTATGAGTGTGTGTCCATCTTCTGCCAGGTTGAACAGGATGTGGGAGGTCAAAGGAGAGGGTCAGAGGTCAAAGCCTGACTAAATAATTACCAGATACTCTTTCCGATGACACACACACATACACACATACACACACACACACACACACACAAGCATGCACACACACACACACACACACACGCGTGCGCACTCAATCAAACACACAGCTCCACGACTATATGGGTTGTTATTTTTGAGATGTCTGGACTCTGTCTTCCTCTGTGACCTCCTTAAGCTTGTGAACACACCTTCTCTTATACACAAACACACACTTGAACGAACTCTCATTCCCTGCCTGTCTCAGTGGCACTCACACACCCCGCCACCCTAACACACACACACACACACGGACACACATTATTCGCCAGGCTGAAAGCTTGTCCCACTGACAGGCTATCAGTCAGGAAACAGAGGGGAGAAAAGGAGACGAGAGCAAGAGAGAGAGGTAGGGCGGCTAGATTTAGCCTGTCAGTCACAAAAGGTCAAGGGTCGCGCTGAAAGCCCACTGACATGTATGCGCACACACATGCATGCATGCACTCACTCACACATACAACCGTGTTCATCAAAACAAGGTCAAAAGTGGAGGGCAGACAGCTGGCTGGGTTTACAGAGAGAAAGAACGAGAGCAGACTGCTGGGTAGTTTTACTAGCGTCTGCCCTTTAAATAGAGACTGGAAGAAAGTTTAAAGAGGGCACAAGTGAATGTTTACAGCAGGGCAGAGGGGTGCAAGCACTTATTTCAATTGTTCTGAATGAACTTAATATCGGTAACATACCCTCAAGAATTCATGGGCACGTTTTAAGGGAATAATAATAATCTGGTCAGCGAGTAAAAACTCTTAAAGATCCCATAATGTAATTGGATTAAACAAGAACTTTTTGTTTCTATTTCTCGACACCAGCATTGGACAGCTTAGGCCGCTCTTTCTGCCGTCCTTTGTAAAACGCTAAAACAGAGGAAGGAAGCAGGTAAAACAAAAACACTCCCTGTGCCAAATCCTCTGTTTTTCACTTCATGTCACTGTGGCACACCTTGTAATCATCCAGATCAGTCTAGACCGGGACACGCCAATTCACCTCCTGTCTTTGGACTTAAAAAAAAAAAGAAATCCTGTCCTTTTAAGTCCACACACAGGTAATTAGTGCCTTAATGAGAAGACATGAGCAAAGAGACCTGGACAGAAATACACACACACACACAGACTCAAAGACAAATGGGTGTATCTGCACACTTAATCACACAAACTGCACATGTTCACAAACAATGTCATGCATTCAGACAGGTAAGGTTATACACACAGACAAGCACTTCCCCTAGACTCTCACCAACCATATGGCCTACAGGTCAAGTATTTGCACTCACAGGCTTGAGCCAAAACATGAGATGTTTATTGTGTCTGACTGCTGGAGAATGTGAATATGGAAGGAGAGGAAATACACTTAAAGCAGGTCGATGGAGATCGGGTAGGATCCTGTAGTTTGTGACGATAATGATGACTTTTAGTGGGTCGTTCATTCAGTAAAGTTAATTACTTTCATATAAGTATGTTTACACACAAAGAGAATGTGACCGCTGCATTTAACCCATCGGCGAGTCATGAATACACACAAACACACAGGAGCGGTGGGCAGCTGCAGCACATCAACCGGGGAACAGCTGAAAGGGCTCAAGGGCACTAAAGCCTTGGATGTTGAAACCAACAAACTTTCAGCCCCAAGCCCACTTCTCTAACCTCTATGAGGTTCAAGTGTCAAACCTCAACACTTTTAAGGTGTAGAGTTTCTAGAAGACTGTGGTAGCTGTGCGCTGTTGTTTGTCAGGTACTCTGACATTGTTGCCTGGTTTTTTTCCCCCCAGTCAGTATCGTGTGGCTCTCTGTAGGTGGGGTTCATTGCCTTATCTGTTCAGTGGAGCAGCATATCCCAGGTTATACTGTGGTTCCCAGATGTTTATCTGCTGGCAAAGAGATTCCGAAAAAGACATAATTAATATTATGTGATTTAAACATAGAAATCTGAGACGACTTATGAAGTACGCTCTGGTTGAATCACCGTAGAAGGCAGCAAAATGTATTTATATGAAAATATTCCAAAGGCCGCTTCACATTTGTTTTGTTTTCTCAGTGGGCTTTCATTTATCTGCAGGGACCCCACATGGGGCCCCACAACCCAAAGGATGGAAAAGCCCTTAATAATGTGACCATTCAGCATAAAACAAAAAAAAAGGCCAGGCCAAGACCGAACAACATGGGTGGTCAAGGTAGAGCAGCCAGGTGGGGTGAAAAGGAGGGCCGGAGGAAAAGAGAATGGAGACGAGCATGTGGTCAGCACAGCGGGGAAACCCAGTGGTCATTTCACCCATGGACACACACACATACACATCCCAATTGATAGACTTAACTTGATAAAGTGAAAGATGCATGGTTAGCCAAACATGGAGACAAACAGTGAGGCAGGCCAGAAGCCAGATGAACAGATAAGGATGCATGCAAAGGCTACAGTCACACACAGACACAGAGAGACGCTGGTCCACCTGGCAGGACAGGCTGAGTCGGTTCTGCCTGCGGGGATGATCAAGGGTGAGCCGGGATACACAGCGATCCGTCTGATTAATGTTGTGCTGTCTGGGTCGTACATTTTTTTCACCTTTTTTTTTTTCCCCGTCCTCTCCCAGCTCATGTAAGAGTAATGCATTCCTTGTGATTTTATGTTATCATCTAATCTCTGGACCCACCATTGATCATTTGTGTGTCCACCAAAGGTGAATAATAAGTGAAGGTTTGTGTGTTTAAAAATTCAGCAGTGCACTGTATAAAAGTCTGTGCGCTTGATGCAATATAGGTAGAGCATAGGTGAGCGTGGAGGCGATGGTAGGGTTAATATTTCATTTGCAAGATCATTTATATTTTTTATAAGGCTGTGTCAAGTACACTACAAAAAACATCCATCTTAACAAGTAATATCATCTCACAATCAGCCTTGGTGAGAGGTCTGTGTGGGACTGTTTCCAATGCCGCACCTGCCTGCAACTCAGTATCTAATAAAACTCAGCCCCATCCCACAGGACGGAGAAGACACATATTGCCCTTATGGATCTTTTTAATCTAAAAAAAATGCAATTATACTTTCTCAGCTGTTTACTAACCAATGTTTTTTTGTTTTGTTTTTGAAGAGAAATAGATACAATCAGATTTCAGACTAGCATTGTTTGTGTTACTGTTATCAAAATGAAACCATCTATATACACAATACATAGAGTTAGGAGTTGTTCGCTAATCAGATCTGGGCGTGTAACGGTTTGTGGAAAACAATGCGTGATTGATAATTGTAATATAAAATCAGTGATATGAAATTTCAGAAGATAATAATGATTCTGACTGCGAGCTCCGACCATCGTGAGAATAATTTTGTTTTGGAGTCTCACAGACACGGTCTCGCAGAAAGGGAAGTGAGTTTTGGGGCCGGAGCGAGTGCATTCAGAGGAAAAAAAGGAACAACAAGATAAGATGCTTAAACTGAGGTGAAGACACGCCCGGTGCAATTTCAAGTTTCTTATGACCTCTGAGGTCAGGCAAGAGGCTCAGCAGCTGGGAACAAATACAGTCACAGACACACGGCCACACACACACAGTTCCACTTTCGTTGCTTGTTAGCATACAAGCTAATGACAAGATGCATGTGCTGTTTCAACTTAGTTCTCTGCTCATTTTTTCCCCTTTTTCTAATTTTACTTGTATGTATAGGCCTAGCACTTAAAGCAGAAGTAAGCGATCCGGTCGTTTTGGCTAATGCTGCGTTCCAGGCAGGCTTTTGAAACTGTAAGTTACTGTACGGCTTCAAGTCACGACTTACAACTTTGTAGCGTTCCAGGCAACCCGTAACTTGTGTTTTTCCGACCTGTGAAAGTGCACTATAACGGCCACTCGTAACTTCCGACCCCTGAACTCGTACCAGATCGAACTGGTACGACTTCACAGGTCGGAAAAACACCAGTTACGGGTTGCCTTGAACGCACCATGAGTTAGCAGCCCCCGCCATCGTCATGGATCTATTGGTCCTCGTCCCTACGTCACCACATTCACGCGCATCCCTTGGCTGCACACGCAGCCCTTCATGCCGTTCTCTCTCCTTTTTGGATAACGCTTGTATCCCACAAGGAAAGTTTTCTCCTGGGTTTACAGCAGAGCAGAGTGATAGAGAGACCCGTGTTTCAGCCCAAACACTCTATGTAAGTGATTGCTGAAGGAAAATAGGACTATTTAGGACTTAGATTAACAAAAACATTCCGCTGACTTCTGCTTTAACCAACTCATTCTTATAGCTGCTCCAACAAAAATGAAACAATTTGTGGAAAAAATAGCACCGGAGCAAGGTAGACACAACAAATGGGCAACTTCACAATGGCTACTTTAGGACTGCTTTCTGTGTATTCACGTTCATCTCAGACTATAATAGTGCTTTATTATGATGAGGTGTAACAGTCCAATCTGATGGCAGAATAAAAAAAAACTCCACCCAGCTATATGGGAGTGGAGAGATTGCATGCAAACGCCTTCTCTCTTGCTAAATCAGGCGAGGGGAAACGACGCATTGCACAATGGCTCTGTTGTATTATTAGCCCCTCAGAGGAAGCTACAATTGTCGTATCAGACTACCCCCCACCCCCTCCGAGGAAAAAAAAAAAGTGTAGTAAGTCTGGGAAAATATCAGCTTCCTGTCCATGATTTCAGGGTTTAGCCTGAGTAAGTGTTTGCCTCTGCCTTTCTCACTGCTTCATACACTTTCTGACCTTGTTTCTCTCTCTCTCTAAACCCCCCTCCGCACCCACCACTTCACAGTTACTTGGCTGGCTCCTTGTTTACCCAGATCAAACTTGTCAGGGAAAGCCAAGTGAGTTTAAACAAACACATGCGCACACACTCACGCACGCATGCACAGACAGAAACGCACACACACACGATCAGAATTAGCTGGCATCAAGGCACCACAAAACATCACTGCTAAAACACCAACTGAACCAGTATCTGATTCTCATTCAGTACACCAGAGATTATTGCTGTAATTTATTCGGACATAAATAAATCATTCAAATCTGTGTGTGAGCGTGCGTGCGTGTGTGCCCGTGTGTGTGCGCGCGTGTCCACATGGGAAATGAGATGGTGAGGATGTGAGCGAGGCTGAGACGGCGTGATAGTGAAATGAGAGACAGACAGCATTTCATTTGTTATCCTTATAATTATTATTATTATTATTTGCCCTAATGGTTAGATTTGGTTTCCCATGAGCTCCTGCAACGCTCGGTGGAAGCAACAAGCCCTCCAACATGAGAGAGAGAGAGAGAGAGACGGGACATCTCCTTCCAGCTTATCTGGTTGGTAGCCAGTCTGTATCTCCCCGGGGCAGCACACACTGCCTGTCTGACCTCAGCTGAACTCAACTCAACTGCAACAGTAGTCCCACTGCTGATGATGTGGAGCTGAGAGAGCGAGGGAGTTTGAAGTGAGAGAAGGCGAGTGGGAGGGAGAGAGAAATAGAGAGAGAGATGAACTCCCTTTGCATGTTAGACAAAATCCAAGACACCCCCCCCCTCCTCCATTAAACTGCTGCTTCATTAAATTACAAAAATGATTCAGTATTCAAAAATCAGTGAAACCATATGTTATCCTTTTTATTGGAGTCATGGAATTAGGCAGCACATAAAACAAAAATCCCATAAAATACTTGATGGAGAATTCATTTTAGTGAAGTGTGTCATTAAAGTTCTGGGTAAAACAGACACACACTAACTTCTGCTTGGTCAGCGATACTGAAACATGATGAAATGAAAAACGAAAGGCATAATTTGACATCTTGGGAAATCAACCCATTCACTGTCTTGCTGAGATTTAGACGAGAGGATCGATATCCACTCCATTTAGTTTCTATACTTAAAGTAGATCATGAAGCCATGTATATCTTACAAATCTCATTTTGTATATTCCTAATGTATATTGTAAGAGTTATTCAAATTTTATCTCATGTACACTGTGAAAGATGAGAAGTTCAGTGTAGAGACTGATTCTGCCAGTTGATAGTCTTTTGTCTTCTATTACTGGACTAATTTATGAGTATCCTGCTCTAAACTGCATCTGTAAAAGACTGAGTAATTCTTCTGAGGAAGTAAGAGTGAAACGAGGTTAGCTAATCCCACAACACTCGGGAGGCTCCACTCCCTCAGTTATATGGATGGATTATTCAGTTTTAACACTCGGTTGCTTTAATAAAAACATCATCTTTCACCTTGCGCCATCCCGACCTCATTGGCTCCAGGCCATACCGTCAACAATTGAGCAATCCAAAGCTCTGCAACTTTTTCTCAAGTTGAAACTACTGGTGTTTTTATTTACACGTATAAAGGCCAACAGCAGAATTGGTGGCACTTCAATGCCTTGACAGTTGACACTGACTGACTCCAGTAATGCTAGACAATCAGCAGTATACATTGCATTTAAAGATGGACGTAGCCTTCATAACCTTACATATAGGTTTCTAGGGAGTGGTCTTGTAGTGCCATCGCCATCATAGCAGTGCATGACTCCAACAATAATTTGGCTTTTAAACATGTGAATCTATGGCAATTAGCTTTTTAAGACAGCCTCTAGTGGCCATTATGGGAACAGCAGTTTTTGAAACTTCCACGTTGTCTTTGTTTTTCAGCTCCTGATGTTGCCATTTGATCCACACATATGACTGGATTACCTACAACAGGACAAAAGATAATGACCAGAACTTCTCCATGAGGTTTGATCTGGATACAGTTGGTGATGAATCCCGCAAGCACACACCCTTAAGGAGAAACATCTGTGCTCTGTAAGACAAACATATGTACAGGTAAGTAAGCCTATTTTTAGTGTCTTGAAACTGAATGAAATTTAGATTGGTTGCACTACTGTGTTTGTTTGAAGAAGAATTGAGCTATACAGGGTAGTGTGTACATGGTGGGTATGTCAGTGAGGTTTGTAGTGTGGTGTTTTATTTGGCATTGAGTGTAGATGGACTCTGTGTTTCTAGTGAGACTGTTGTTGGTTAAAGTGACATCTGATTGATGTTGTATAGTGAGTTGTTGTTCATTGAACATTACGTATATAAGCATAAAGAATGTCTTGTGTTGGAAAAGTTTAATATGAAAGACAGAGAAAGCAATGAGACAGAAATACAAGCAGAGAGAAACCTGGAACAGACAGCGTTGAGATCCACAGCTGCTGTTGGAGGATGGGAGTAGGGAATGAAAAGAGTGGGGAATGGAAAGAGTGATGGAAGGGCAAGCAGAGAGTGAGGGGCAGGAGGGAGGAAAGACATGAGAGAGAGGGAGAGAGATAAGGGAGGAAAAGGGAGTGTAGGTGTTCATAGATTCTAAAGACACAGTGAGGGAAATGATGGAGTTGGCATCAGGGAGCAAAGGTAGAGAGGGGGAGTGATGAGTTCGGAGGAAGAGTTCAGCAAAGGCCTTGGATCCAATCAAAAGACTGTTTTTGATTATGTTTTTCATTTCACCTAAAATAATGTTTCAGTAGTCACTTGCTCATAGCTAAGCGCCAACCTTGATTTCTGAATGAATACGCGTGGCCCCTGACGAGCTGCTAAAGGCTTCTGCAGCTGTAGCTGGGCGAACCAAGCAGTGTGGGATTAGCTAACCTTGTATCACTCTGGTAACCTGTGAAAAATTATTCAGTCCTTTTGCAGATGTAGTTTACAGCCGGACACCTGGGTGTTAAATATTGCTTGAGATATTTCATCCCAAAGGTGACTGAGCCGAAGACGTTTTGGTTGCATGAATGGAATTAAGCTCCATTATTTATGAATCATCTGTTACTATGATTGAACTGGGGATATGGTAATAAATATTGGTAGGTTAAATCTGACAAGACTGACGAGTGAAACCACAAAATGTTTAGTTAATTCTTAAACTTTAACTTTAACCCTCCGTGCAGTTCATAAAACCTCTCAAAATGTAATGAATAA
This sequence comes from Decapterus maruadsi, assembly GCA_030347415.2. Classification (NCBI taxonomy): domain Eukaryota; kingdom Metazoa; phylum Chordata; class Actinopteri; order Carangiformes; family Carangidae; genus Decapterus; species Decapterus maruadsi. Next base: position 13,245,216 of record CM064894.1, on the reverse strand, counting down.
AAACAAAAACATATCAGAAAGAAACAAGATACTTGCTGTTTGTGTTTTCAAAAGAAAAACTGAAATAAACATCAGTACTTGAGACTCTAGTGTATAGGAGTGGAAGCAGCGTACAGTATGGTATTTTCTTTACATCACTGTTCATAAAACATTTATTATATAGAAAAAAAAGTCTTACTTTGACAACTCATTTTGACTGGAGTGGAATTCTCCTTCAAAGCTTTAAGATAAAGCTATGGGACACTGTTGCAAAAGCCAGGAGTATTGGCAGCAACCATCATAAATATATGATACATTACTACAACAAATTATAGCTGAAACTTTAGCCTGGCATACACTAATTCTCCTCAGACATAAAATATTGATTGCGATCGATACAGAAGGGCGAGTACAGAAAACTGCAAAACAGTAAGTTGTACAAACTGTGTGAGGTCTCAGAGGCAGCAGTGTTTACAAGGACTGAGCAAGAAGCACATGCAAAAACAAACTGCGCACATATTCAGAGTTGTATGGCCTCACTTCATTACAAGTGCATACAGAAGTTCCCCACACAGCGCACATGGTCACATCAAGTAGACAAAGTGAAACAAGCATATGTGAAAAATTCCTCAGAGACGTACTTGTTTTTCAGAGATGCACCAAAAGTGTTCAGCAGTAGCTAAGTGTGCACATTTCCTGTGAGCACAAAAACAAAACAGAAAAAAAAGCACAACTTTCTCTTCATAAACAAATGCATCATGACGTTTCTCAAAAAGACAAACTCGTAAATACACATGAAGCCTCTGACAAATGCATAACAAAACCTGCATGTGTCAAGCCCTCGGCAAACTCATGCATATATGCATAAAGGCTCTCACATGCACACACGTGCAGTGCTGCTGTCTGCCTCCCACATGTAGTGTGTTTGTGACGCATAGGAAAAGTCATTAGACCCGTACTTCCTCTCCAAACTGAAGAAAAAGAAGAAAAGACTGTCTTACATGAAACACACAGGAAATGTGTGGGTGACTGCCTGTTTGTACGTGTGTAAGTGTACGTGTGTGTGTGCGCGCGACAGTTCGTATATTTACATGTGCACATGCACGCGCGTATTTCCCAGTCTGAAGTTCTGCCCCTAGGGCTGGTGACCAAGGTCTTGTAATTGCTTGCCTTTGATTGCTTTCATTGAGCAGACTACATCAACAATTACAGCCAATTAAAACACGCAGCTAAGGCTTGACTTGCTCAGCAGACGGAGTTTCATACCAGGATCATGTGGGTCCTGCATTTGTCCAAAGCCTCACCCTCTAATTTCCAACTCAGACCTAATTGGATAATATCAAAGTGCCCGTTTTAATCATGTGATGCCATAGACTTTTAGAATTATCATTTAAAATATGCAGCCAACATTAATTCATTACATTCATAAAAACAGCTGTAAGGGGTTAATATACAGCATCTCCAATCAAGCATATATGTCTACAAAAATAAATGTATCGTAGCACTAACTATGTCGGGTGTGTTTTATACATGAGGCAACAAAATGTAAAACGTCTAAACACATATCTTACTTCAACTACACATTTTAGCGTTTCACAAGTTTCATTTCTCCGTTTATGAAGGTACAAACACAGAGAGCTTCTGCTTTTTGATAGAACTCATGGTTATAATTGTGTAACTAATCACTTGACATATAACTGTGTGTGTATGTGTATGTGTGTGCTTGTGTGTCTCTCATGCATCTTCCTTTTCACAAGCTTAAATTTTGCATAACGTCCAAACCAGCACTTCCTTGTGTGACTACGCGTGGGTGCGTGTTTATCTGCATACTCAGTCAACATCAACAGTCTGTGGTGTCTCCTTGTATACGAATGTACTGTATACGCATGTTGAGTAGGTGTGTTTATGTGTTTGTGTGTGTCTATCTGTGTGTGTGTTCCTCTCCAAATTGGCCCAAAGTCAATTGAGATAAAAGATCTGCCGTATCAGTTCATGAGAAAAAGTGTGAGACGCAGAGAAGAGGACGAGTGAAACAGAAGCTGTTTCGAATCCAAAACAACAGCCACGGGAGGAGATGATAGAAGGAGGCAGAGGGTGAATCCTGGGGTTAGGACATCTGCTGAAGCTTCAGGAAACTCAATCACTTCATGGCTGAAATTGGAAGACTTACCTGTCTCCACTAAATCATGTCAGCACACACACACACACACTCACACACACAATGGCGTGAAGATACAGTAGCACAGACAGGTGAAGGACGGCTTCTCTGACTTCCATAGGGACACACAAGCACGCACACACAGGTGGATTATTTGGACTCTGTGTCTTATCTCTGCCATGAACATCTGTCACCGCAGCAGGGTCCAGCAGCTAATAAACATGCAAACACATGCTCATGTGCACACCTACGCAGACACACACACACACAGACACACACTCACACCTCCTTCAGTCAAAATAGATGGCTAAATTTGGCCGCCTCTCCACGTCCTACTGTTTCAGTATTTTATCACTGTCTGTCTACATACACACCTGCACCCATACCAGCATATAGCACACACTTCCACATCTCTAGTTTCTGTATTCACTTTTGCTTTTCGATCTCCCCATGCTCTCACATTAACATTTGATTCACGCTGGTCTTTATGAAATAAGAAACTACAATATAGTACAGTATGATGTAAGCTACAGTATCTCTGCTGTAAGATTCCCCGAGGTATAACTTTCTTAGTTCACCTCTGAATATTCCACGTGGAGCTGGAAATCCCCCCCTTTACAGCAGTAGACACTAAAACATGCAGGTGTTGCAAACTGTAATCTTTAGCTTTTGAGCTTAAGGGTGAACATTTTGTACTGCACTGCTCACAGGCAAGATTTTAGTGTTTAACTTATAATCTTAAAAATGGGTTTTTGGTGTGTGTGAGTGTGTGTGGGGGGGCATACAGTATTACTCATGTTGTAGGGACCTAAATCTGTTTACACAGTCACATTATGCAGAGTTTACTTCCATATGGGTACAAAAAGCAGGTCACTATACTGTAGATGATTCAGTCTTCAGCACATGAAATCACATCCCCATGTTGTCTACAAGTTTTAGTTATTCTCTTTGTGCAACCACAATAAATCCAACATTTCAGTAAATATTTGTCAAATGCGTGACAACCATGTGTTTCCACAAACCCCCAAGATGTATTTTTAACCCGCGCTACATCCTCAAACTGTTCTACTTTCTGTTTTAAGAGGATAAGGCAATGAGGGGAGAGTTGAATTCCTATAAAACAGACCGAGAAAAACATAAACCTTTACCACACTTTCAACATTTACTTTGCATTATGTGCAATCAATGAGCTCGAATGTCAAACATATAGAAAGTTCCGTGGGGCAGCCACCTCAGGGTGCTCTCAAACTGTAGTAAAGGCTTCATCCTCTTTACTTTCACATTCAGACCTGGGTTTGTGGGTTTGTGAAAATAGTATGTCAACATTTTCCGTTACTAACTATAATCAAACTGCACACGAATGAAATTAAACCGCTGTTTTGAACTCTTGGAGCACTCTTACATCTAAAATGTCAGTGCTGAGTGTGGGAAAGCTGCACGTCGTCGTATGCATAATGTAGAGGCCGTGTTGCAATTTCCCTTCTGTCAGCCGCATTTGATAGTTTTGTATCTTCCAATCTAGATTATACAGTAGTTAATGCTACATACATTTTTCTTTGTTCCTTATTTCACATTATGTTGTCTGGTAGGGGGAAAAAATGTTAACATTAAATTACTCCAGCGTTGCTCATTATCAGGCATTTCTCTAAACCATTGCTAAATTACATGTATATTCATAATTTTCTATATGTTTTTTGTGCATTCAGTATTACTATCTAATTACATCATAAACACAGGGAGCTCAGTAGCTGTAATTTAAAATGGTTATTAGTGTATATTGCCAGTAAAAAAACATATTAGCGTAGTTCCTTACCTTGGCAATCCAATTCCCCTGAACATTCCCCCTTGTAGAGGTCTGGAGCCAGGGAGGATTCCTCCACTGTTAATTAAACTGTCTGTCTTGGAGAGAATTAAGGTCGTGATCTCCCAGACCTCACCACTCCCACACTCCCTGAGAAGAAAGGAGAGAAGAAAAGAGACTTAATGAAGGAATAAAAGGATGAAATGACTTAATGAACCGCCTAACGAGGCCTGCGGCCGTTTAATAAGGGCTTATTAAAGCTTAATTAGAGCAATAATCCAGCTTGTTTGGAGTCATTCAGTGTTGACTTGTGGCTGATTGTGTTTTTATGATAACTGGATAAACAAGGAAGCGCTGACATACCGCAGGAAGGAAGACAACTTTGACGGCGCCCGTGTGTGCATGCGTGTGCAAATACAGTATGTGTGTGATTGTTTGTGTCCCACAAAAAGAGGACTCCAAGGTGAGAACATCAGGTGACTTTCAAATCACACAGAGTTTGTTTGTTTTACACCAATCATCCCATTCAAACACTCTGCCAATAACCATGTTGCTCCATGGATCTAATGATGACTGGATTGTCAGCCGGCTAAGGATTTGTCATGTTAAATCCTCACTTTCCTATGAAAAAACGGAAAAAAATAATACTTTTACTAATGCGTGCTGCATGCTGTTGATAGATCCTTTAGTTTTTCAATTAATGAATAATTTAAAGACTAATTACATAACTGTCAGACGCTCAGACCCGACTGTAAGATTGTGCTTTCTAAAACCCGATATACCAAAGCTGCTTCATGGACTAGCAAATGAGTCACGTGGTTTGTGTTACTGAAATGATTCAGTTGTTATTCGCCCTTCCTCACTGATTGAAACACAACACACAGTGTTTCCTCTATAGGCATCATCATGACTCACGTGAGTCAGAGACCAAGCTGCATTGTGCCTGGGAGAGTGTAAGGTATACAGACCACTTGGGGCTTCAGATTTTCATTATTTAGACAGTGACGCCATCACCCCTTAGAGGACTGAGTCAACCACACAGAGTGCTGTATCCTACTGGTATGCCAAGCTCTGCTCTCATTATATGCCTCTCTGTACTGTGATTCATTTTATATCAGTGATTCAGATTGTTAATGCCCGCAGGCTCTTATATTGAGTTACCAAAACCTTGTGGTCCCAACAATGAAAAGACTTACTCATTCTTCTTCCTGATCATGTGAGAACCTCAGATGACCCTGCTAAACAATACCACACAGTACGATTATGGCATGTTGATTCAGATGAATATAAATGTGGCCACTCAGGACTGTACATGCCCGATGCTGAGACAGATGTTGTATTGTATATAATATAATGGTATACTGTGGAACAGTGCGTGAAAAGGACAAAGTAATACCAGTTCATCATGCTCATCATCAATAGACCCATAATCAGGACTCTGATCAAGATGCAGGTATTTTCTCGAACATGCAGACCCATGAATGTTACAGCGATGACTCTTTTGAACAATCATCCACTAACAGTAGTGTTAGTGGAGTGAATGATATACTGTATCAAACATTTTCTGAACTTGTGTGCGGTGGATCGGGGCTGATTGGAGTGAAAGTGGAAATAATTATCATATACTGCATCTCTCTTTTAAAACCGACAAATTAGAAAAAATCAGCGTTTTACTTGAGTGTTAATCTGCCATTAAGAACTGGACGGCTAGTGAATGTCCTTCAGTTTAATTGCAGACAAGACGGAGGTTCTTCTTGTTGCTGCTGATTCCAGCATCTCTAAGGTAGCAGACCATAATACTCCAGCTTGAGAAATCTGTGTCATTTTTTTTTACCAAAACTTGCACCTGGACAAACACATCAAGTCCATGTCCTGCACCTGTTTTTTTTTCCACCTTAGAAATATCGCCAAACTTAGATCCATTGTCTCACGACTCAAACTGGCTGTCTACGCTTTTATTTTATCCAGACTATTGTAACTCACTTTTCACCTGCCTCAATAAATCATCTCTGGACCGCTTACAACTGGTACAGAACGCCACAGCCAGGCTGTTAACACGGTCACGGAAGTCTTGCCACATCACCCCCATCCTGCGCTCCCTGCACTGGCTCCCTGTGGCTTTCAGATACCAATTCAAGGTGATCACCCTCAGTGCTCTGCATGGGGTAGCCCCCCCTACACAGCTATGACCTTCTCCAGCCCTATGCCACCAGCCGATCCCCAAGGTCCTTTAAGTGTTGTACCCCAGACCAGACTAAAGACAAAAGGCGACCGTGCCTTTCAAACTGTGGCCATTAGGCTCTGTAATGCTCTCCCCTTGGTCCTAAGAGCCTTTGCCTCAGTGGACATTTTCAAGGCACTGCTAAAAACCCACGTTTCCACAATCATTTGATATTTCAGATATTTTACTGTTGCTTTACTTCTGTTGTGTTTATTAGGCATGTGCACAGTTACCCGGGTACTTGAGTACCCGAGTAGGCAATCTGCTAATTGGTTACGAATTATGACCTTAACCTATTGGATTATGGCATGTTGTAGCACAGTCTAGATCAAACTACATGGTTCAGGTTTTTTCGTAGTGTTAAACAGTTTCTGTACTGTGTAACAGCATTTTTGGATCGAGCCTTGAATTTTCAAATCTTTTACAAGAATCTGTGATGCTTCCCGTGGGGTAAGCCGTAGGGAGGGAGACGGATGACTCATAAATGCTCTCTGTCTGATGGACAGAGCGAATGTACAGTACATGGTGAGGTTTTTGTTTTTGTTTTTTTGTTGTTGTTTATTAGTATGTCTGCACTTTGTTCATCATTGCCTTGGCATCCTCTTGTTTTACTTATTCACTGTGAAGCATTTTGTGGCTCTGTGCTGTGAAAGGTGCGATAGAAATAAAGAATGACTTACTTACTGGCACTCAAACTTCCAACTGTTTCTCTTTAAGCCTTAATAGCTTTTTTAATAAGACTCTTTTTTTTAAAAATCCTTACAGACTGTGACATTAGAAGAAATAAAATTAGATCCTGGGTTCTGGGATCCATGATATGACTTCATCAAGACAGAAGCAGCAATCTGTTTTCTCAGAATCAGCATCTAGAGGTCACTGGAGGAACTGCAGCCAGGGGGAGTGGAAGGAGCATTTAGCCTGATGCAGTGTGAGAGTGAGTAAAAATGTAAACTCGACACGCGTGCTAAGTAAATACAGACACTGACACATCTTTAGTATATTCTATACTGTGTGTGTGAGCCGCAGGGAAGTTTTGAATGTACACACACACACACACACACACACCAGTGATGCATTAACTGATGCAGAGCTTGATTTGGGCAAGATGACATCATCTAGCTGTCAGCCCTCTGTAGACACACACCCCTTGTTGCTGTAGGTGCATGTATGTTCGTGTGTGTGTGTTTGCACATGAAAGAGTGTGACTCTGGCATTTGTGGCCCTTTCACATTTTTCTTGTGGCACATCATCTACCCACACACACACTGTGGTCATCATTTCCCACCGTACTGTCACTTTCAGGGTGCGAATTCACCAGAGTTTTACACACAACTATTTAAGTCATGTAGCATTTTCCTAGCCAGAGGGATTTAATTCATTTTGCCTGCAGCGCTTTTGGCTTAGTACTGTTCATATCAGAACATGATGGGTTTTAGGTTTTTAACCTTGAGCGCTCCAGCATGGTTATGATGTTGAAACGTTTTCAACATCTCAATGATGATATTCCCACATCTTGATGTCTTGGAAAATGTCACCTCAGTCTTAAAAAGACAGAATATCCCACATGCTGCACTTGCTCAGCATCACGATTTATTGACCTTGTAAGGTCTACAGAGACCGAAACATTAAGCTCATCAATAAATTGTGACGCTGACCAAGAGCAGTGTGTGGGATATTTTTAAAAACCTTCTCGTTTCCTCTTTTTTACATCAGTGTCAAGTTTTACACTGCACACCCACTGTCTGGAAATTATGTCATTTAGCCTGGGGGCAGATTGAACTCACACTCAAGAGTGTTATTAAACGATTTTAGGCATCGCAGTGTAGATACGCTTATGGTATCGCACATGTGACTGCGTTTCATGAGGAAGGTTTGAACCCTCGCAGTCACAGTTCATGGACCGTGTCTCTGGCAAGTCTGCCGCTCTGCTAAAACACTCGAATCCCCTCCATTTATTTCCAGAACGCCAAACAGCTGACGATTCCTGCAGAAGGGCCAACGATTTCCATTGTTGTCATACATTTCCCACTTTTCCACACATATGTCAATTTTATGTCAGAGGATTAGGGATGCCAGTTATTGTTCAGCGGCATGAGAATGATGTCAACTTTCCTACAGGGCCTTTTCTGTGAGATGTAAGACAGCAAAGCAGCTGACAATTCCTGCAAAGACGCCAACACATCACATCATTTACAAAACTACTTCCCTGCTCCTCGGCTCTGTCAGTCGTACACTGGAGACTTATAGAAGGGGGAGGGGGGGGGGCTGGGGTAAAGAGTGATGTCATGTTTCCAGCAGGGCTTCGAATCTCAAAGTTATAATGCTAGTGCACTGAGCTCTGGGAGATGATGATGATGGTGCTGGTCAGAGCAGTGGTCATGGTGGTGATGGCGGGGATGATGTAATCTTCCCCAAAGCCTTTTTGCTTTCAGTTTAACAGCATGAACGGTTTACCACTTCTCTATTGGTCGTACTGTTGAGGAGGAACCAGCTGATTTACTTCTTTTAATAATAAAAAAAAAAACCTTGTTGGGTGGAGGTGGCACCACGACTCTTAATGTCCTCGTTAATGTTCCTATTAATATTAATATCATTAATGTACCATAAATCGGAGGGGAAATTAAGTTTACTTTGAATTATTACACAATGTCTCGGTTTTATAATATTCACCAGAAATTAGAACCCACTATGAAAAATCTAATATTTTTAAGCACCCTCAAATTATAAAAAACATAATTGTAATCTCAAGGCCTAAAATATTTAGTAAGTTGATCATATAATAAAGTCTAACACATAAATTGATATGCCATTACACTACTGAACTTTAGCCTTTCATTAAAACTCATTTTTGCTCTGGCGGTATAAATACAGTATTGGTTTTAAGTTCATCTTATCTATTAACTCCACCTTGCGGTATTACATCATCTGATAACGCCTACAATAGAGACCCATGTACGCCTCTCATGACAAAGTGTTGCTAAAATGGAATCAGGCACTAATAGTGTTGTTTTTCCTGAATGGCGGCCTCCACATCCTCTTGTGAAGTCTAAACTGTGGGCTCTAGTTCTGAAGAGGCAGTCCCTCTTCTATTGCCCTACTCAGCAATGATGAGACACTGCGGTCGCTGTTTGTCTTCTTGTCAAAAGCAATTACTTCAACATGCTCAAGTTTCTAATGTGAGTGAATTACAGTGTATCATCATCCCCTGCTCCAGGAAAACTGCAGCCATCATTATTTCCATTGTTTTCAATCTTTATAAACGTTCACTTATTTCTAAAGATCCCCTGTTATTTTTCTGTTCCACCCCTGTGTGCTCGTACTGAACCATAAATTATGTCACTCTGCCACTGGGCTTCTTGCTCATTATGACTAAACTGATAACACATGCAGGGGCGCTTTAACTGTTAAAACATCTCTGCACCAAACAGCTGACTACGCTGGAGCTTTTAAAGGGCTAGCACATGTTAAAATCAATTTGAAGCTAAAAAAAAATCAATTCCTTCTGCCATGTCATAGTAAAACACATCAATATAGGCCAGAATGTCAACATTACTTTCATATTGTAAAGGTTGCTACTGATGCAAGCTAAGAGCTTCAAAGCTCCTCCTGGAATTCAAATTTAACACACTCTGGTTCACATATTGGAGTTTTCATCCCACCTTTGGTCTCCAGCACATTAAACCAACCAATATAATATAGTGTTAAACCAGTCTGAACGGTGCACAGAGAAGCAACAGCTGTGGGCATCCATATCTCTGTTTATTTTCACTGGTTTTAGTTGTTTTCAACAATCTCTCCCATTTCCTACATTTTCCCAGTTACACCCCTGTGTGTTAAAACTATATCTAGTTTTACACAGGGAATGATGTCATTCTGCCTGCGGGGTTTTCCCACATTCATGGCTCAGCTGATAACACATGTGCTGGAGAACTGTTAAAACACATGGGTGTGTAGAAGTTTTAAACTCCTAACCCAAATGAACCCTCCCTGAGAAATGGAGAGGGGAAGGGAGGGGAGGGGAGGGGATTTGGCAAAGAAAACAGGGCCTTTTTTTCCCCCCCACCAGCAAGCAGCAGCTTTAATGCTCATCTAGGTTGTGATTACCTTGGCTGGATACAGTCACCCAGCCCATGTTGATGCAGACAGGCAACAGCTGTGCCTCACTCCATAAAACCTCCAAAAAATCATTTCATACTGCACCCATTCCCTTCACCTTGCTGATTTACACTGCAAACTCCACTTTAACACGTCTGCAATGCGCAGTCTTTTTCCGTGGGTGTTGAATTCCACATACCCCGGCGCATGAGAGGTTTCCAACATAAGCATATACACCGTAGCTGCAAACTTCATCCACACTGCTGCACGAGTCCAAGACCATACATCACCGAAATCCCAGTGAGGAGTCAAAATGCTTTGAGTTAACAGAAGTCGACTCTACATTCGCACAGGGATGATTTTTGGGATAACATCTGACTCAGTCATGTAAGTCAGCTGTAAATTCATGCTGAGTTTGGCTGTGGGGGTGGGGGGGTTCACTCTGACATGAACTCCAGTCCCACTGGGACACTCACAGGATAAGCTCAGCTGATATGGGCCCTGGAGAGGAAGCTGGACTTGTTTATGAAGGAAATGACATCACTGGGCTCAGATCAGACAATGAGCTCATGCTGACAAGATAATGGCTGAGAGGGAGGGAGAGAGAGAGGGAAAGAGAGAGAGAGAGAGAGAGAGAGAGAGCTGTGTTTTCTTTGGCTTCAAGGATCGTGGTAGATGAAGGGTGAACAAGTGCACCATGGTTATTTTAAACACAATCACAGTCTGGTGCTTCTTAAATTTGCTAAATGGCTTCCGAGCAAATTTGGCTGATTTTCATTCGATAGCATTAGATTAATGGATTTTCTCTTAAGATGCTGGTCAAGAAGAAATATTCAGTCTAAAAGGCAACTCAGGAATTTGTTGCACCAGTTGCACTGCGGTACAGCGTCATTTCAGATTGCACATTTACATGATGTCGGAAGATGTATTATGACACGAGGAAATAAAATTCAGTGTTTCCTCAGCAGACCTTCTATACTGGAAGCATAAATGCGACAGGTGGTAAAGATTTATTAGTGGTGTGTGAAGCAGTACAACCTGTGTGTGTCAGAGCTTGAGATTTCTGATGTTGCTCTTGGATTGAATCGACATAATGAGCAATGGAAAGATGGAAATATATTCTATTCACATTTAAGAGTTTGAACAAGATCTGGTTTGGAATTTCAATGATCGTCTTTGAGGTGCATTTAATTTTCCTGGGTAACCTTGACTCCTTAGGGATTTAGATGAACAAGAGTTTTATATTGTGTACAAAAAAAATATTAAAAGATAAACAACTTATTTCTGCTTTTGCATTGTACAGGTCTTTTCTTTTAATTTTGCTGTTCCAAGCCTATCCACTCACACAAGGGACCATTACAACTTTCCAAAACAACATTCTGTTGCTCTGCACTTTCTATAAACTGCTCTGCGACGACCTCTAATTGTCCTGGGGATTGGGACAGCATGATTGAAAATAAAAACCCTTCACGCCAAAAAAGCAACTAGAGGGGGTTTGGAGGAGCTGTTGGACCTCCCAAGAGCAGAGCTGGACTAAAGCCCAAAAACAAAGCTTGTTGCTGGGTTAAGGATCTTAGAATATACCCTGGATTATGGAGCCAGAGAGCCAGAACATGCCTGGGGACAGAGGTGGAAAACTAATACTGATTTTGGCCAAAGAGTTTTTTTTTCTTTCTTATTCTTCTTTTTGAGACAGTTTGTTCACTGTTGTTGGATAGTGACAGTAGAGAGGGGATAAGAATAATGTATTATAACAGAGTAGTCCTGTCTAGACAGATGTTTTATTATTTTATATCTGTTTTATTAGGATTATTCACATTATAAATAATGAGTAGGTCTTCATAATTATGGTTATTGCTGTTACCATGCACTTAGCTCTTTTGGCAAGTGAAATATGTCTTACAGGAGATGGAAGGAAATACTAAGCAAATACCTTTTGGGTATTAAGGTTATGAGATTTCATTAAAGTAATGGCCACTATGGGGACTGGCAGTTACAGTAACAGTGCATTCTTATGGCCATGCACACGCAAGTAAGGTTCAGGGAAGTGGATCCATCAAACAAGTAAACAACAGCACTTAATCATATAATAACTCCTGGGTTGTTCTGCACACGGTAGACAGTTGTTAATACAGCAAGGGTATCTTAAGGTTGTTGTTTAGTTTTTTGTAGGTAGGATACTTGAATTTAAAGAATTGAAACAAACTATTTCAAGCAAAATACTGTGTATTTGTAATGAAAACATTCTTAAAACCCTGTCAGGGATAATCTCCTCAGGTCTTACGACAAAGAAGTAGAGGGAGCTGATTTACACAGACAGAATGGTCCCATCTGGCCTGATTAACATACAACATTGCTAATGCTAACTTTTAATGGTGTGATCATCTCTCACACTCATTTTCACTGCATCCTTAATGCAAAATTAGCATATTAGAACAACATATTGTCTGTCACTAGCTCAGGGGCCTGATGCAAGGTGGTGTCAGATTCCATTTTTGTCCTCAGCTCCGTTTGAACAGTCAACAGCAGTTTTCATTCAGACACGCAGAAATAAACATTATGTATAATGTAAAAACATGTCTCCTTGCATGAGAATGTAATTTGATTTATTGCATGTTTTCACAAGACGTCTAACACAATTGTCAAAGTCAATCAAACCAGTGATGCGTGGCAGAGGTTTTTTTTTCTTAGCAGCTGTCATTAATGTGTATGCAGGTGAAGTCATTTCATTACCTCTGTGTTCTGCTCAATATGTCCAGTCGCATCTAAATGCATTTTGAGTAAATTACACTAGGTTTTGCTGTTAACACACATGCAAAGAAAAAAAAAATCATGCATCATCACCAAGTGCTCTTTAATTCAGGGAAACACATTTTTCAAAAGCACTGAACTTTCCAGGAAAAGTATGATGTTACATTTGAAATCTAATCATTGAAATGCGTGTGTCGCACACGGCTGCAGTCTCTCACTGATCCGCCCCCTACACACCCACCTGGGTCTCCACACACATCAAAACACTGTCCTCTGCAGAATCTGTCGCACTAATAAGTCACAGCGTCTCTTCATGCACGGAAGAGGAAACATAAAATAAAAATGCAAACGCCGGCAACAGCCTTTTAATGTTGCTATAAATCAAGAAGGGCCATCAAAGCTGGCTGGTAGATGTAGTGGAATAACTCCCTCTGTTAGCGCACACGCACATACACTCTCTCACACACACACATAGATAGATAGATAGATAGATAGATAGATAGATAGATAGATAGATAGATAGATAGATAGATAGATAGATAGATAGATAGATAGATAGATAGATAGATAGATAGATAGATAGATAGATAGATAGATAGATAGATAATGAGAGCTCTAGTGTTACATGCACAGGCTTCAGACCACCTCTGGAGCCAATAATAACTATGACTATGAAAGCAGAGACGGGCTTTCTTTTCAGCTCGGGGAAAGAGGGAGGGAGACAGAGAGAGAAAGAGATAGGAGAGCACAAGACAGGTGGGGAAAGGGAGAGAGGAGGAGGGAGCCTACATATTTCACCTCCATTCACCTGCTGACATGGCCTCTCAAAGAAACCTTTCATTAGACCTTCAGAAGAGACAGCTTAGTCTGTCCAGTGCCGTCAATTTAGTTGTCATATTACACCGGCTCACTTTCTGCTCTTTCATCTAAAGGATTTTTCATCTCATGATTTTCATATGGGAGGATTGGCAAAAGAGGTGAACGTGGGGGGAAAAACCTCAGAAGTCGAACCATCTAATACATCAGCTAAGTGATTTAAGGTTTGCATGGTTAACCTGCACACACCTGAATCCACCCCAGCAGAAAAAAAAGGTGCTTAAGGAAGTGACACCTTGAAAGAGAGCGTTTCAGCTATTCATCGCTTGGAAAATGGTGTCTGTGTTACTTTAGCTTTTATCACTCAGGCATATTTTGATCTAATATAATATGCTACTCTTGGCAAAACAGCTTAAAACACCTCTGCATGCAGTGTTTCCTTAATTGTGTTCCAGGGCTTAAAATGGGCCATGACCCATATTTTATTCAGGCTTCTTTTTTTTTTTAAGGTTTGACAAAGGGCCAAGCAGCCACGGTTCATTACAGCGCTGAACAGACTTTTTGGGATTTGGGTGGGGCGAGCCTCAATCTCTTCTTGGCTGAGTTCAGCTTTGCTGCAGATATGTGTGGTTCACATATGGGATCTCAATGGGTCCTTTCAGAAGGTGATAATTTAGTCTGCCAACACCTCTTCTAAATCATTAACTTAAAGGAAAGTTAGCCAAGGCTGCTTATTTTTTCACATAGTTGTGCAGTGAGAGGAATGCTCAAAGCCGAGAGAGAGAGACAAGTACACAGACGGAGAGTGACTCTCAAAGCTCTCACCTTAAAATAGAGCACATCAATAACATGCTGATGTTGATGTAAGACTTGAGAGGATTGGCTGATTTAACTTTCCACAGATCAGGCTCAAACTCGCCTCCTGTCTCTGGCAAAAGTGTTTCAGGCCACCCACCGATCATATAGAGGCTCTCTATACACTCTGCAGCTGAAGAGGGGTGTCAGCAACTTCTCCTGCTATCCTGCTGCCTCTCTTTCTCTCCTTTATCCTACCTTAACCTGTCTGCTCGCTGACCTTCAGAGTTGCATATGATATAGTCATTAATGAAAGCAAACTGCAAAAACCGCCTATGTGCAAAAAAACGACTCAGGCTCTGCAGCGTAGCTATTAAAAATATCTGTTTTCTCTCTTTCCCTCTCTTGCTTTCTCTCCCTCTTCCCCTCTTTCTTTTTCTTTTCCTTAACCTACATGCCAGACTCCAGTTTTCAAAGAGCTGCCCACCTGTGACCAATTTCAACCCAGAAGGCAAAGTGGGCATGACATGCAAAGAAAACAAGGTAAAAGAGCAAGGGGACAGGGTGGGCACACCCACTGTTTGTATGCACGTAACCACACGCACACACACACACAGACTTGATGCACTGTTTTTGTTCAAGTTGAGCAAAGTTGACAACCCAAGACAGTAAAACTTCATGACCACACTGTTTTTCTGGGCTCTGGTTTGTGCCATTATCAAAGATTCATACTCTAACAACTGAACAACTGTGGTTCAGTTTTACTGTAACTGGTAAATGCAGTAACTGTCATGCAAACAATGCCAAAAAGACAAATGTGAAGCAAAGATAGTAGCAGAGAATCTTTTTATTATTAACACAGTATCTTAGGTCCAATTAACCTAAAAGATGACAAAGTTTAACATGCACTGGCTATTTTTTCATGTTATTGTCATGGTGACAGGCAGCAAAAAATAAGACAAGGAATAAAAAAGGAAATAATATTTAATGAAATGTGACACCAGAAGTCACCTTTATTGCTGTGATCAACAATAGGGTGATATCATTTTTAATAATGATAATTGAAGTTTTTCCTTTTCTGTTTTAGAGTTGAGTTTTAATGCAGCAGCTTTGCCTCATTCCACGGCACTGTTATTATTATTATCACTATTATTGTTATTGGAAAGGTGCCAGGGTTACAGCATGTCACTCATGGCAGGATTTAATCATAAGCTTGAATAAATAACTTGCGGACACAGCGCATAAGCAAAATCTAAACTCCATCCTAATCATTTATTAGTTATGCAGAGGTAATGTTGAAGAGCAAAAAGGCAGTGAAGGGTTGTATCGGGTCGCCCTCTTCCTATCCTTGCTTCAGTAGTGTTATTCTGTAACAAAGCTTGACCTCTGACCTCAATAAAAACACAACCTGCCCACAGGGATCAATAGAGCATCATATTAACACTTATTACTACACGTTCAAACATCTGACTTGTTTGAAAGGAGCCTTACAATGTGAGTTTATTGTAAGTTAGTGAAATTTGGAGTTTAATTAAAGCTTACCTGTCTTAAGGGCATTTATAGAGACTCATCATCAGCATCTAATGTCTTTTACTTTTGCATCATATCCGTCACTGTGTCTCCGTTAAACATAGACATGTTGTTTTTCATGTGTTTTCTATCAAAGCCGTTGAACCAAACTTTCTGTATCAGTGGTGCAAAGACTTCTGCAGCCCGCGAGTCTCACATTACAGAATCACATCATGCATTTATTTCCGTTCAGATGAGTTTGATCAGATCCCATAATCTCAACGGACGCACTCTGGAGCTGTGAGGGGGGTTTCGGTGTCGCAAAGCTGCACACATACATACAGGCATACACATACTCACATACATGCAGACAGATACAAGCAAACACATGCACAGTCTGGCCACCCAGGACGAGAAAGAGAGAGAGCAGGAGAAAAGAGAGAGAGATGGAAACTTTAACTGTGTTTATAGCCTAACTGGATTATAGGCTAGAGAGAGAGAGAGAGAGAGGGAAAAAGAGAGCAGTTTCAGTTGCTCAGCTGTAAATAATTAAACTGCAGCCTCCCTGATACCCCCACCCCCCTCCTCCCCACCTCCACCCCCACACATAGACACACATACACAGTACCCTCTATTATCTTTATTATAACTTCCCTTCCTAATATAGATTAGTTGTCGATTTTACAGAGAACAAGCACAGCAGGCCTGTCCTGTTAAAGTACAGATGTGTGTGTATGTGTGTCGTTACTGAGCTATGTCAGGTAGAAAGGAATGTCTCCCATAGCAGGTTCCGCCACTCTTCTGTGTGACACACACACACACAGGCAGCCACCACTCACATCTCTTTCTAACAATGTTGCAGTGTTTGCAAATACTTTGATTTCCCAGTCATCTCACCACCGTCCTGACATGTGGTAATTTACAGCTCAGTTTTTGAAAGTTAAGAAAATCTATATGGCTGTTTTATTAATTAAATAGCTTGATATCTGGACCAAGCAAAACTCTCGTTGTTGCCTTTGAAAAGTATGAATCATGCTCCCGGTCCAAGACTCCAGATTCAACTTTAAAAGACTGTCAGTTTTCAAAGGTAGCAGGAGAGGCTAAAAAGTGGGAACATTAATTGCTCTGGAAAAACTTTCCATGCAAAGCTACATGCAGTGTAAAACTGGTGAAGCTCAGCAAAGCTGTGCTGACACAGGGCAGGGGGGGAATAGGCATGTTGTTGGATTAGAGGTCAGTAACCTTCCCCTACTAAATCAGTTTTGGCTGCAACAAAAATCATTTTGAAAAGTTTGAAAGCCACTGTGCGTAAAAGTCAGCTGCAAACCATTTACTGTGGAGGCTGCAGACTAGCTGCCAAGTCTTAAACAGCATGTCTTATTGGCAGAGCTAACACAGCTGAAAGCCTTATAGATGAAAGACTTATACTGTACAAGGCCTAAGGCTCATAAAAAGCATTTATAGTGTGAACAAGGCTAGGGAGATTACCTCTGAAGAGTAATCTATTACAGATTACCTGATCAAAACCCTAATCATTGAGGCATTTCTTTGGGACTATTACTTTACTTTATGGTTCTGGAAGATAAAGACTTGCTTCTCTCAGCTGTGGTACCGGGCCAAAATATGAACCCACATAGATTTGAATGATTCTCCACATGACAAATGACAACCGCTGACAGGTTTTAATGAGCCTGAGGGCCAGTATGAGGGGGAACAGAAGTGATGCAGATGAAGTAAATTGACAGCACTTCAATTGAAAATGCAAATGTTGCATTTCTCAAAACTACAGTGCATTTCACCGGAAATGTTGTAATAGCTTTGAATGACACACGCTGTGGAGGTGTATCAGTTTTTATCAGTAGCTGAGGAGACTATCATCCCAGAGTTGCATCCCATCTAAGCAGCTGCCTCTTCCCTTTGAATAAAAAGCTCATATAATAAGACAAGAGTTGTAGAATAGTTCAAATGTTGATCCTTTAATATTCTCAACGTGTCCTTGCTCAGCTGCTTGTTTTGGAAGCTTTCTCACTTTTTTAAGGCTCCAAACCAGCATAAACCTCATACACCTCACCCACACACCTAGCAATTAAACAGACACACACCCACACACATACACACACTTGCCGTTTCCTGAGTAGTCTGCCAAGCTATGCAGATCCCAAGCCAAGGATTTGCACTGCTAGGGTTAAGGGTTCAGTGCACGTCAGATGTGCAGTTCACTAGAAATTTTAAAACAACATGCACACACAGTCACACAAGTGTTATCTACTCTCAAAACTTTAAAGACTTGATTCTTGCAAACTCTGACACTATTTCACTCTCAGCTAACATCCGTCTTAACTTGATGTCTCACTGCCTTGCACAGTCTTCCTCCTTTCCTCTGTATTTCCTAATCAAACAGATGGAAATACCCTCAAGTGAACATCAGAACACACAGCTCACCTACTGTCCCATGTGGCAAACGGGTATTTCAGGATTTGACAAACTTGCACCGCCACCTTTTTTATCTTATTGCTTTCTATTTTCCTCACCTGTTGTTATTGTTCTTTTATCCCTCCTTTCTGTCTTTTCTCAACTGTCCCTTGATTCCTCATCTCACCCATCTTCTTTCTGCTTTGAATTCCACTTTGTGTTCATCTCCTCTCCTCCTGTTCCTTCACAGTAATTACACCCTGTTCCTTTCCTAATTCTTAACTCCTCTTCTCTTATCTTGACTTCTATTGTAATTCTACGTATCAGTGCGTGGGTTAGGAGGACACAGCAAGAGGTTGATAAAGGGATAGAAATTATAGGAGAAGGTGAATAAAAAACAAAGCAGGACTAAATGGAAACTGTCTGTCAGTTGTCATCTTTGAGAATATGCACATGCCAAGTCAAGACACTGAATAATATAAGATATATAGTATAAAGATATCCTGGTAACACTGAACTCAGGCTGGATTGCAACAGTGGAGCCAGTCCTTTGAGTGATGGAGTTACACTATTGGCTAATTGGCTCAGTGACTCTTAGATTAACTCTGGTTATTGCTCTTTTTGAAAATTTACGGTGAACATGTCAATTTAGCACCTTTGTCACTAGATTAACTGCCTTTCGAGACCTTTTCTGAAAAAGCACTGCAGAAACACTTCTCAAACTGATTACTTAACAGCTGAAATTAATGAGCTTCTAACTTTTTCTCTGAGTGACTATTATACAAGGAGATATAACTCAAGTCGCAGCGCGGCAATTGTCTTTAACTTATGTGTTTTGTGAATTTGTTGCATGCTGTTGTTGTTATTAAAAACAGGCAGCAGAGCAGCAGCTTGGAAATGAGTTGGAACCGGCTGCTGGTTAATATGTTGTCTTAATGGGCCACATTTCAGCCACTCTTTAATTATTGTTCCATCTGACAACAGAAAGAGAAAACATGTCAATGAAAATAGCTTTGTTGGAAAGTGTTAAAATAGCCTCCTGTGTATGTGAACACATGAAGGAAACGGATAAAAGGCTGAAACTAGCTGACTCAGTAAGATGCAGTACGATGAGGTCCACATACCATGTTTTGACTTCTTGTGTCTTTTTTACAGCAGACTTGTCATTGCATGAAAAGCACAGGTGTCACTAATAACATCACTAACAAGTCTGCTCAGGGTGTGGCACAACAGTTTACTATATTATTAAGGCATATTATTGGGTACAGCTGTGTTTAAAGGAGACATATTACACTAGGCACTTTGGTCAATTCTCACATTTTCTGGCAACACAAACACCCAAATATATGTTAAAGAGCCTTCAAAAGTGATTCCATATTATGTCCCTTTAAGTTGTGATGTTGTCTGCAATGAGAAAAGACTGTTACGTAAGAAAACTTTCAGAGGAGTAAAAATCCATCAGATAAATTATTACGTCTCAGATGCTGCAAGGCTCCCAGATGCTACAAGTGTATCACCAGACAACAACAAGGAACAACCCAATATCTGTAAACAGCTGAATCTGGCTGAAGAATCCATACACCCCCTTGCTCCTTGTAGTCTCTCTGGAACTCACTCTGCTGCACATCTTCAGAGCAGCCAGTGATCTAAGATGTAGATGTATGGATTAATCCCTTCAAAGCTTTTTTTTAAAAATACCTGTAAACAATGACACAGAGACCAGAGAAAACCAGCACAAAATAAAAAAACAGCTTCAAAACACAGATAAACAGCATCAGAACGCATTAGATTTCCCCCAACAAACAACCAAAGCTAAAATCTGAAGACCCTAAAGGGTGAAAAAACAGCTTACAGACCAAACAGCACCATCAATAGAATTTTTCAATATAGTACAAAAAAACTTCAGTAAGTTGTTTTGAAATATATTTTTTGAATTAAAAAAGAAACCATTGTGACCAATACATGCAAAACATCACAATCAAGATGCATCATCTGCTATTGTCACATCCAAAAAAAAGCAATTACCCAACTTCTCTCATTACGACACTTATCAATTCAGGATAAGAACAGCGATGGTGACTCAAAAGCATGTGGACTCACTTGCAGTGTGTCATCACACACACAAACTGCACAGATTGCAAAAACAGCAGAAACGCCTATTTTCATAAGGTGATCGCAAACATAAACATCTTTCCTCCAGTGGATTGCTATACATTGTGCTGGGTGGAGACGGATACTTTGCTCTGAGTAACATTACGTCGCCACGTTTATGTTCTCTTCTGTTCCTTTTAGTGTGAAAAGAGACGGACAGAGGGAGGGATCCAGTTGGAGAAGTGGAGGGGATGAGGAGAGATGAGGATGACAGGAGAAAGGAACGAAGGGCAAGGTGGGAGGAGAGAGGTTAGAGAGGGGAGGGGTGGGGGTCATCTTGAGAGACACTACTTTGCATGGAGACAGAGAGACCCAGTGGACAGACCAGCCAACCGTGTCAAATGAATGACCTTCCTGAGACCTCTCGCATCCACCTGGCCGGCTTTTTCTTACTGCCAGCCTCTTCACACCTCCAGCTCCTCTTACCTCCCCCTCCTCACCCCACCCTACCCCACTTATTCTCCTTTACATCTCTCCATCATCTCCTCCCCCTCCAACGTCAGTCATCCCATCCATCTATCTCCATCCACACCCCTCCTTTTTTGCTTCCTTCACTCTTGCCATAAGTCTAACCTTTGCAATGTCAAGTCCTTACTTTTTCATTTAGGCGAGACAATAGACCTCCGTGCCCATTTTACTCTTTGTCAGCCACAACAGTAATGATTACAATCTCAATCTCTGAAATGTCCTCATGCAGGAAATACTCAATTTCATTTATAACCTTTAATTTCTCTCTCAATCACCATAACCTTTCATTTTGTCCACAACAAAAGGACTGTTATGTTCACACCGGCCTGACAAGGATTTATAATGGGACTTATCATCACAAATAATGGAAATGCTTCACTATGCCCTTTTACTGAATTTCACACCTAGTGATAATAATTATGATTAAAAACATGTTTTATAACCAGGTAATTCACCGTAATGTTAAAAGAAAGTACTTGAGGTAGACAGCTGGTAGATTTAAGTTTGGTTTCCAGCTGTTTATAGGTTCATTTCATTTCATTTAGCTTTACCTCAATCCACCTTGAGACAACAGCTCACGGTATATAATATGAAAAACTGTGCTCTTCCCAATGTATTTCTGAATACGGGATGTGTAAATAAAATAAAATAAAAATAAAAACTTTCTATTCTTTGAAGTGAAAATTATTAATCTACGTCAATACTTTATCAGCTTCAGGTAAATATATAGCCTATATGTTATGAAGATCTGCAAGGATCTGCAGGATGCATTGTTATTGCGTACATAAAAGCTGATAAGATCAGTGTAAACTTGTCTTATAATCAGATGGCCATGGATTAAATCCACCATCTAATTCAAAAAACACACAAAACTACTGTATATTGAAGAAAAAAAACTACTGCTTGACGATTGCTAGCAATCGAGTGGAAACGGAGTTGCTGGAGGCATCATCGTTATTGTGCTGTGGACAACTGCTCTCAGTTTCAAGTGTATGAGTACATGTCCTCACAGGGAAAAAATGGACAGTGGGTTCCAGGCTGTACTTTCACAGTAAGAGGTGTTCAAAGTGTGACCATATGAATCATTATAACTGTCTGTGACACCTCTCACCGTGTCTGGCCAAAACAAAGCCTCTTCCTGCGCGCCCCTTATCTCTGCTATAGCTACCCTTATCTCACAAATGGGCCCCATGCAGACACACAATCATCATATACATCAATGGCACCAAGGTGGACAGACACACACAAAAGCACACACATCACACGTGTTAATGGCACTGGACTTGATCTTTTTACTGCCGTCCATTTGTGGTGAAAGACACAACACATTTTAAAAAAAAAAAGACGAAGAAGAAGGGGGGGTAGCCTTTTTCACAAATGAAATGAAAGCCTTGTGTTGCAGCGATCTGTCAAAGCAAGCAAAGGTTCAACGGTGGGTCAGACTACCGGGGGATTTTTTCACTGGGTTCCCTCTCAAATTACATGGTGGAAGAGAGGAATATAAGGAGAGGAAGGGAGTGATACCAGACAGCTGAGGCAAAGAGAGAGAGAGAGAGAGAGAAAGATTGATATATTCAGAGAGACAAGAGAGAGAGAGATGATTCCTAAAAGTTCTATATTTATGAATCTCTGTGCACATTTCTCGCTGCCAAACATGTGGACTTGTGAAACATCTTAAAGTAATTAGCCGACAATGCTAAATGGAGCATGGCACTGTAAAAAAAAAGACTAATTGGTTCTGGTTATTCTGATACAGAGCCCACAAAGAAAGAAGTTGAGTGAGACAGAGGAGCAGAAATAAGGAGGCAGAGAGGGAAATAGAAATACCAGGTGGATGGAAGGTCAGCAGGGCAGTATCAACATCAAGGCAATATCTAGCTGTACAATTCTCCCTCTCTACCTCCATCGCATCTTTCTCACTCTCCACGGCTCTCTCATTCAACTCTCTCATCCTGTTACTCTCCATTGCCTTGTCCTCTTCACTGGATCTTACTCTCTTTCCCACTCCTCCTGTTTCAAACACACACACACACACACACAGAAGCTCCAGAGTCAGTTCAATCACCAACTGAAAATTACCGCAGGCACTGAGAAAGAAGAGAAAGGCATTGTGCAAGCGTGTGAGGGGGGGGGGGGGGGGGGGGGTTCGGAGAGAGGTAATGAGACAGAGAAAGAGAGCCGGGGAGGGCTTTGGCATTTGTGACGGACACAGAGGAGAGCAAATGAGAGATGAAGAAGGACAGAACAGGGGATTCCTTCGTCCAATGAAAGTTGGGGTTAAAAAGTCGAAGGCATCATAAGCGTCAAAAGCAGACTACCGAGGCCATTCCTCCAGCCGTCTATTCTGTCCTCTCTTTTCAAACACAAGGCTGTGGTGTTAGACTGAAAAATGGTTCATTTCTATACAGTAAAGACATTCCCCTTGTACGCTCTGAGCAATGGAAGGCTGCCACCGAGCAACATTTCTTACACTTCTAAAGGAAATCTGAATTTGACAAATCCTTTTAATCTTCATCCATGCAATTATGGGGTTTCAAATGCCTTGTTCCTATGTGCAGTAACGCTTGCCCTGCATTCATTTTAGCAAGACTAAGCCACCACCTCCACAACTGTAAACACCACTATGGAAATAATCACGGTTATAAAACAGCTTGCTCCCTGCAGTTTGGACTGACTGATGCAGCTTTAAAACGTACAAATACACAGATATAACCACATTAGTTTGGCTTTCAAATTAACGTGCCAACCCAAAAGTTACCACTTGCATGTTGCCTAGCAACCAGCAACCACTGCCTTGTTTTGCTACTATTCAAGGACTTTTCTGTCAGAAAAAAAATAACATTTAAATCTTACTTATTAAAAAGAATTTGTCTTTTACCAGAATATTAGCCAAGCTATGAGTCCTGCAACATTGTGCTTTACATTTGTTATGAGATGCTAAGAGACAAGGACCTTACTTAGGTCCAATAACCAATAACCCTACACACAAAGGTGATTTCTTTTGTTATTAAGGAATCTAACATTTTTGCCAAGGCGGTACAGCTCAGAGTGTGACAAACAGTAAACGATACGTAACCACAGCTTTAAAACTTCACCGGAGGGAAAATGCAGAGCAAACCATTTCCCACCTTACCTATCACTTCTCTCCATGTAACTTCTGACAAAGCCAAACTGCCATAAAAAATAATCTAGAGGGAAATAAAAGTGTGCCATGAAAATGGATGCATTTCTCTCTGCACTGTTACTCGGGGAAAATGAGCCAGGGCGGGGAAGTAGCACATTTAGTAGTTATAAACAACTCACATAGAGATCACAGAGATTACACAGACAAAACCAGAACAGCAAAGGGAAGAAATCACAGATTCCAACTAGGAAAAAAAAAGAGGAGATGTAGAGAAACCAAAAAAACAAAGTGAGGAAAAATAACAAGATCTACCTCAGAAACAAAACAAGTGGATAGAAGCAGAAAAAAAACCCAAAAGGAGGCAGATGAGAGGATAACTGACACTGAGGGAAGGAGATGCAAATGACACAAGGAGAGGGGAGAGCCAAAATGAATGAGAGGAACAATGCGAGAGGGAGAGGGAGGAAAGAGAAATGAATCGTGACGAACTGCGAGCGACGACTGCTTGCTGCTTGTTTATGTGTGTTTCCTCACTAAAATGAAATTACAGCTGTTTATCTCTCAAACCACTGCCGCACTTCAGAATGTTTTTCCTGTGAAAAGTCAAGCCAAGTCCTGTTTATAACGGTATTTCAACCAGATTTTTTAGCAAGAATGTTTTCTCAGTCAGACTCAGAATTTGCTAGGATGCCTCATATTAGCATATTGAACTCCGTATGCTGTTAAATAACAGAGCATCGGGACACTTAAAGCAGCACCATGTTGCAACAAAGTATCCTTGTCATAATTATGCGAGGTATATTGTTAAAGCCGCTCATTATCTGACTCAGGATCTAATAGGTAAGACACAGGTGGAGGAGGGGCAGTGGGCTTAACATAAATAGAGATCTGCATTATTTGAAATCCAAATTAAATGAAGGTGTTCTGATTAGTGTGCAGAAGGAGTGCTCTGTCTGCTTGGTAAAGTGTTTGACTATTTAGCAAACAAGATTGCCTATGAGGCAGGGACCGTACCCTCGGATCAGCTGCATTTCTCATCAATACATGATATATTATTAGACATATTTTGACTTGCATGCCTAAAAAGATAAGTTATACAGGATATGACAGATGTAAAGTGTGTGGGAGGGTGATCATGGGATGTGTGATTGAAGGGGGAGCTGGTAATGAGAGTAAGTGTGCTGTTCTGTTTAGTGCCAATGTGGGTTCATGTGTCTGTGTTGTCTTCACAGTGCAGCTTAACTAAGAAGCCATCAGCTTCACCAACAGATTCAGACGCCAACATGATCTGCCTTGTAATCAACTTTCTAAGAAGCAAAACTAATGAGAGTTAATGGAGATTATGTCTTTTACATGTGAGCAGATTCTAGGAGTGCAGTGTTTCATTCATCAACCTTAAATCACTCCTGCATCTCATAACTTTTCTTCACACATCTTTTTTTTCTTCTGCAGGGTTTCTAGTAACACGACAGACTTATACAGCGCCGTAACGCATCCCTGCATACGAGCACACAACCTTTCTGTTAATTAAAAAAAAAAACACTTCCATTGTCACCTACAACAAGCACCTCCCTTGATAAAAAAGGGGGGGGAAGGAGAAATGAAGAGAGGTGAGAGAGTATATCCCTTGTGAGATTTGCAGACTGTTATTTTCACTGAGATTTGTTCTGTTGTGTTTCTCCAATAGGCTGTTGAGTGCTGTAGCAGGGGGATAGTCACGCTAGAGCTGCTTTGTATGAATAACATTTCATGTGCAATAATCTGTAGCTTTCTTGTCACAAAATTACACACACAGTGACATACACTCACTCACACACACACATATGAGGAATGGACCCAACCATGGCTACGATCACACATTCTGTATTTGTGTGTTTCTGCCCTCTCTCTCACGCACGCACACACACGCACACACGTATATATAATTGTATATAAACACACCCCAGGGGTTGGGTAGAGTCTGGCAAAAGAGACAGACAGACAGCTGTAAATTGAAGAACATGTGGGTTCACCATAGGAACTGGTTGACCAAACCAAAACACATGCTTCAAGTAATAATCTGCGGCAATGCCTATAAATAAATGTCTGTTTTTCCAGTCTGTCTTTTTCCTCCTTTTTTCCCTCCTTCATCCATATGAGACATTTGTTCAGTCAGAAATTGCACTAAAGTGACTGACACTCTAATTGAGTTTAATAACTTTTGTCAGATAATATTCCTTTACCTCTCCTCCTCCGTTTCTGTCGCTCTGTGCTGTGAGTCTGTCAAACTCTACATTAAAGAAAGAGCTTGTGACATTTTGATATAAATAAATCTCAGTTTAGAAACTCTGTAGTGCTGATTGATTATGCCGCGCCTGTACATTCACTTGTCGAATGTTCTTCTTTTTTTTTTCAAATGGAAGAACTTCTTTAGATGGAGACAGGCAGTGATGAGAGACGAGAACAGTCACGAAGTGAGACACAAACTCCAAGATTAAGAAAGCGAGACAGACAGAGAAGAGAGATATTTGCTGTGAGCTGTGAGGTGCTGTGGTGACTTGAAGCAGATACAGTGAATATATTGGCAGCGTTACTAAAATAAAGGCAACCTCACCTCTATGTGCCAAACTTGATTCACTGACTCTCTCTGAAATGCCTATGACTGTACAAGTTACCGTGTCTCTTTCTCATACTGCTCATCCTGTTGCAAACAGTCCATGCACAGAGCTACTATATGTGAGTTGTTATCGTCATTTAATACATTATTTAGACTAAATCAAAATGATTAGACTGACTTAGATTCACCAACTCTTCAATTCAAGGAAGCACCTACAGATAAATCTAACTATGTTCAGTAGAGGAGAGTTGTCAGTGGCACCATGTAGCTTGTAAATGGCTTGAAAGTGAAATGTAGTCTTAATAAGCCACATTTCACTTATTTTCTCACACTTATTACATTGTCCAACAGAAAAAAATGTAAATTATTTCATCTGATGCAGAATCCCATGTTGCCATTCAGCCTTATTCTAGATTATGACCCTGTCTTGTTTCACATTTCTTCAGCTCAACAGCTCCACTGAATTTAAGTACTTTGCTGACCAAAAAGGTCTCAGGCATAAGTGAGACTGACATGAAATATGTCAACGTCAAGTCCTTAATTATAGTTTGAGAGTCAGTCATTTTTCAAGCTGTAAAGAGTTATTAGGTCACATCAAATTTTAGTCTCCTGAGCCCTCTGACAAATGTTGACAACTGCTTTCCACTTACTGTGTAATAAAAGATGTAAAAATGAAAATGAATTACCATTTGCCCCATTCAATTAAAAACTTCCTCACAGTCATTTCAACCTAACCACCCGTTCATCTGCATGAACAATGAGATTTCTCACATGCTGTTTACGTAATGTATTTGCACATTCCTTGAACAACAAATGAACAGGCCGTCAGAGTGTCCCTCCTTTTTCTCTGGAGTTTATAAATATAGGCACCAAGAATCAGTATCAGCCAGTAAAAAAAATGTGAAATCATAACAGATAAATATAAATAAGTGTCACTGTAGAACTTAATTAAAAACACTTAAGAGCCCAGACAGTTCAATTGTACGTGTTGGTGTGTGTGTCTGCACATGTGCGTGTCGGTGCACAACAGTGATTTTCCTGTACTCCAATTAACAGTCATAGCTGGAAAAAGGTAATTACAAAGCTAAGTGGGAGACTTGAAGTCATGCTGAGACACATAACATTCACGTACAGCATTTGTGCAAACAAACACGCGCACACATGGCCACTAACTCAAAATGATGCATGAACACAAGAGCTTGTCAACCCATCAACCTGTGTGAAGGATGAAAACATGGGCCCACATGACATGTGACAGTTAAGTGTCATCAGTATTTGGCCTGATTAATAAAAAAAAGAAGAGTAAGACTGATGTCTTACTCAGTATTATAATTAAAGGAAGGTTTGTAAAAGAGAGGTAAGTGAGGGAAGACTAAACAGATCCAGCAGGTAAAAAGATGAGAGACAAGACAGTGGAAAAATAGAACTACTGAAAGGACTAAAAAGAATTAAAAGGCGGTGGAGTTTAGTGCTATAAGTGAGGAAAGGCAGTTAAGACTGATGACAAACATGTTTATCCCTTCTAATCTGTGAATATGAGTAAAGGTGTTGTGTTGCTGGAACATTTAATGAATTGTGAAATGCAGTCAAGTGGTTTTTAATTTCTAGCCTCAACTTGACACGCACATTCTGTTGGTTTGTCAGTAGACATCATCATAAAATCAGCTGAGACATGTCTACAGCAGAAACAACAAACACACACACATTCACATGCCCAGTGATACTATCACAGTTCCAAAGTGCTTCACACCTTGTCAGAATCTACCTGATGAACAGGTTGCTCAACTTGACAGTCATATCAGATCATACAGTTGATTCTGACCCACTTGTAACACCAGTTTTTTAACTGGTGTTAACAGAGATTCTAATTTTCAGGTCAACCGGTGCCACACGTGTAGGTGTTGTGTCTAAGTGTGTATGTGCGTGTGTGTGTTGTTTGTGCGGGCATGAGCACAGTACGGGAACAAACTCACATGGCAACAACACAAACTGCATCACCTCAGAGCCGGTGCACCTGTTCAGACTTGTCTGAGGTGAGACCAGTATGAGTGAAGGTAATAAGTGATCTATTGATAAATTCTGTTCACCTTGAGATTCAACTGAGAAAGAGAAAGAGAAAGTTGTCGTGCTTCCTTGTCTTTACAATGACCTTATTTAGTCTAACATTTTAATTCTCCTCCTTCTATCCCTCTCACCATTAGAGGTGATGTCAATATTTCTAACTGCGGCGCTGATGACCGATGAGAGGATAAAGGCGTCCTGAATGTTCCCCACGAGCCACATAAACCCTCTCATCCACACATACGGAGCTATTTACATGGAACAGGTGGCGGGGCAGTGAAGACTGAAGAGTCTGACACACGCACGCACACACATGCCCGCAGTCTCATTATCTCTGCTTCAGTTAATTCGTGGTCGTAGATCAAACATTAGAAAATGATACACCTGACACTCCACCACATATCATAGAAGGAAAGAATGAAATGAAGACTGACTAACAGCTGTCTGGTAATTTACAGTTTCTGTCATCACCGTAGATTATACAAAACAAAAAGATGCGAGAGCCTGTCTGACGACCAGATACCGCAAGATGTTACCATGCAGTGCAGATGCAGTTGTGAAAAAAAAGCCGGAAGACGCTGTCTCTCACAGCTGTTGGTTTATGACTTATAATTATTGTCATAACCATAACTGTCATTCAGAACCACATCGTCTCATTGGTGTGCATGTGCTCACCACACCATCAGAGAGTTCCTCTGCTTTGTGTTTTGTTTTGCTGCATTTATTTCTTCATTTCCTGCCTCTCATGTGGTGAGTCATGATCTGTCTCTGTCCTGCCACCCCTGAAGATGACTGAGCAGGCAAAATGGTTTATCGTGGATGGATGCATGGAGAGAAAAATGCATCTTAAAGATAGAGTCTGAAGGTTTTTGCTCAAAAATAAACGCTAGACTTACATACAAATGAAATCCGGCTTAATCAACACTTCTGGGCTTCTAGTCCTTTGTGGTGGTGACTGTGTCGGCAGCACCCTCTCCCCTGCCTGTCTTTTGGTCTTTTGCTTTGTTTTGTTGTGCACGGGGACGCTTCTAGGTGGAGAGTAGTGTTTTAAATTCAATTCAATTCAATTCAATTGGCTTTATTGGCATGACATACGATGTATATATTGCCAAAGCTCTCCAGCCAATGACAAAGCTCAGGTGAAGCTCCGTGCAGCAGAGTAGGAGCTGGCTGCTAGGCCTGCTAGCTGTCCCGGATGCTATCATAGATGTATGCTATCCTCCACCGCTAATACCCACTAGCTTGCCGCTAACTTCCACTAGCTGTGGTGGAGGCCCCGTTGTCGATGACGGCCTGGTATCTGCCCGCCGCTCCAGCACTTCACTCAATTCAATTCAAGTTTATTTGGAGAGGGACAATGTACATTCTTCTACATTGAAAATGCAAGCTGCAAAGCTCGAACTGTATTTCTTTTTTTTTGCGGTCCTGACTGCTGCTGCTGCTGCTGCTGTCAATGGCAGGAGGCTGCAAAACTATCTATACAGCAAAAATATTCAAGTTTTCTTTTCTTTTTTTTTACTTCACCTTTCCCCTCTTTCACCTTCTGCCTCTCGGTGTCCCTTTCATTTTATCGCCTTTAAAATCAATACAAATCTAACTAAATGTAAAAACAACCACGCCATGAATGCATATTTCAACAATGTCATTCTCCTCTTATTTACGCCACTCTGAAGCTGCTGCCGCCACAGGAATGACAACCCTTGTTGGGATTCTGTCGCATCAAGCCAGCAGATTTGAATGCTAAACCCATTAGCCAAGCATCACTCACAGTCAGAGCTGGTGATGATAAATAACCCAACCAGAGAAATCTGATTAGGAGAGACGGAGGCAGGGGATCTGAGGGAATGAGCAACAGCAATGTCGGCTTTATCGGGCCTCAGTAAGATTGGAAATCACACACCGAGAAAACATGAAATGTTCATCTGCAATGGCTTGTGTCGGCTGTTTTTCTTAAAAACATGGGGTGGGAACCAAAATTGGCTCTTTGGTGCCTTGCAATTAAACAAGAGCTAAACTTTGCATGTGGGTTGCTAAGTTGCAACACGTCAAACTCAGTGATCTGCACAACAAACATGGTGGTTAACAGGTGTATTTTAACTTGAGAGAAAGTAGGTGAGTGAGTTGAGTTTTTGGGTGGCACAGTTGCCTTGAGGGTAAGGCTGTGGTTGAGTGAATCACTCACATGCACCTGGCTGTCACACCACGCACAGCCTCAAATACACTGTCAAACACCGGCTCTGTTTACCATTTTCATCTCAAACACACAGATCCTTCATTCTTTTTGTCACCCAGGGGAGCAAATTTATTGTGGCAACCATACAAAAAGAAGTATTCACATCACATTTGACCTTTGAATTATTCACTTATTTCCGTGCACCGGTGGTGAGACTGAATACTTAACAGTGCAGTTTTGACTGGCACTTAACATGATGCTATTTGTTATCATGCAACTAACTGTGTTCTCAGTCGTACCTCCTTTGGGTCTTGGTAGCAGACAGTCACGCTTCACTGGATCTACAGGAACTGGCATCAGGTGTGTTTTGACTCGGGTACTGTCAAACTCTTGTCAGAGATGACAGGTTACCAAAAAACAAGCCACTTCTGACTTTATGTCGTGTCTATTAGTCCACAAGAACCTAGACAGTGTGAGCAAACAAAACTAAATCAAACCAGACTAGGAGCTCATGCTGCATTTTAACATTGTTAATCTTAATGCTACGTATATTCACATCATGAACATGATATCCCTGCAATGGATCCTACTGTCCATATGGGCTGTGTAGTGGCATTCCAGCACGGGGAATAACTCAGGGTGTGAAATACACTTGTTTTGCGTTCTTGCCATGAGATGAGAGGATAAAAACCACCCGCATGATGAGACTGTCTCCTGTTAAGACATAAACAGAAACGTAAAAAGGATCATGTGATCATGTGATTTCACTGGAAGCATGTCCCCCGACTATTTGGTATTTAATTGCATTCTTTTTTAGCTTTAAGCCTGGAAACCTTACAGTGATAACAAAACTCTAGCATGTCAATTCACCCAACTGCAGTGAAACGAGACAATATATCCACCACATAAAACCACAACCTGTCAGATTTACACTACCAGTCAAACAAAGACAGACAGGAAAAAATATATATATGAACGTGCCCTTTACAGTAATATCTGAGGAGAGTTATAAAGCAACAATGCTGCACCCATCTCATGATTATTTTCTACTTTGCAACATATAAATGAGCTTTTTCACAAGCATAAAACAGGTGCTATGTTCTTTTTTATTGGTTTCTGCTAGCCACATTTCTGAACACTAGCACTCTAAAAAGGTCAGTGTGGACTCAGCATGCAACATCTCAATAAGACAATCGATTCAAACCCTCTAACCTGGTCACTCAGGTCAGGTGTATACATTTACAATCATTATAATAACCCTTAAGGTCAAAGTGGACTGAGTGACATAATTTATCTCGGTACAGCAATTAAATCCGTGGCCAAGGCGACTCTGTGCAAATGAAGGTGTTGTAATCGTTTTAATATCGTAACTTAATTTCAAGTAAATATCTCTGTAATGAATGGCCCCTGGCTCAAAATGCTCTTTCTTCATGTAATCTCAATTGGCAGAGCAGGGGTATTTTAATTTAGCAGGGAGTAGGACACACACCACAATACGTAATACCTTTGATTGCATATCATCATTAGCCTCCAGCCCAGGACAAACAAGCGCTCCGCAGCATCAAACCATCAGTCCTGGTTAATTATTAAGAGCAAATTCAATTTACCCTCACCAGTTCACTGACAAGCCCATATACCTCCTTTACTGAACCACTTATAGGTTGCATAAGCACTCCCTGTGACAAACAATTACACAAACACACACACATGCAGACATACATCGATTGACCTTTCCCGCTGAGCGTTATTAATACATGCAGGTTGTATTAGGAAAGGTTAACGAGCAGTAAGGCCAGCATCGCTCACAGAGAATACAAACAACAACAGTAAGAGCTTAAACCTAAGCAGGTGAGAGAGATGGTTACTAGACTGACTTTTAATACTTCTGAGAGATATTCATAACACGTTGCTACAATCGCCGCAAAGTGCACACACAGCAAAGAACATCTGAGTGACAACAGATGGTGCAGAGCAGACTATCGTGTCATAATATTGTAATTTCAAAGTTCCACTTCATTTGCCTCCAGGTGGACACTGTGTGTTATTATCAAAGAGTAACTTTACACCAGGCTTTAGATAAGTCTTTCACCAACCTCTCTAGTTGAAAGCTTCAAGTCTGTTTCTTCTCTGTCCACACCCAGCATCACTGATGCCTGTGGCTGAGTGTGGTCAGGTCATGTGCTTTGTTGCCCCTGTAACCACACCCAACACTGATGTAATGGGTTCACGGAGTGCAACTGGAGGTTGGCAAAAACGAAGATTTCCAAGGGGTGTTGAGTTACTCTTTGAAATACCGCAAAAGCATTAGGATTGATAGCTTTGGTTCCACAGTACACATTGTGTTTCCTATAAACAGTCAGCGTTTTAGTTGACTAAACTTCATCAAACCTTGATCACAGAGTTGGAAGATCAAACAGTGTTTATGAATATTTGTTTTATTTTGGACCAAGTCTGCCTGATCAAAAAAATATTAGAATAGATGAACATGAGGAAAATTACCATTGGCCTAGTTTTAGCCTGGACTGCTATTAGGATTGGTTGAGCTGGAGAAAGAACCTGGATCCTCATAACTTCAGCCAAAATGAGAACAATATGCCCGACTTGAAAATGAAATGCTAATCACAATCATTGTATAAAACCTAGCGGCTTCTTTAATGTTTAAAAGATGGTCTGCTCAGAACTTACATGCAGAGCTAACCACTACAGCGTGTGTCATCGAGGAAAATACGGCGCAGAGGGGAACCATGTGTGGTTGCACAGAACATATACAATATGCTGTATATATATATATCACAAATCATCTGTAGCTGCTCTCTGTCTTTCTTGCATGTCCAGAAAACTGTCCAGTCACTCAGTACCTGAAATATATATCTTCCTCCTCCCCACATCAAAGAGCTGCGAGGCATAGATCAAAGCTTTAATAGCCTTGGAAACTGCTTAAAAACATGTGGAATCATAGAAATAAATGTAAGTCACAAATGACTTGGAACACCTCCCTCTCTCTCTCTCTCTCTCTCTCTCTCTCTCTCTCTCTCTCTGTAACTGGGTCAGTGTGATGATGGTGTCAGTGTCTGGACTCAGCAGCAGCATATTTGCATCAGTCATCCCAACTAGACCGTGAAGAGAAGGATTTCCCTGCTCAGCTGTGCCAGTGAGTCAGTGAAATATACCCTCATAAAACCCTGAAAAGAGGCCTGAGGATAACTTGGATCCATTTAATGGGCTGAACTCTACTTTGCACTTTGCTTTTGGCAATGCAGATACACTGTAAGCGGAAAGTAACATCGCATGAGACCAATACGTCACGTTATGAAGGCTAAAAGACACGTCGACATCGTTCTTGTCGTATTTCATAGATGCGTTTTGTTTTGTTTTTGAAAGATGGGATCTTGACATTAAAGCATTTTCTGCAGCGGTCACATTACTTGAACTGCGCTGGTCTCCGGTGCATTTACAAATTTTCATAGCATGAAATGAAGAGCAGCAGGAAAAACATTCAGGGCTGTGAACGGCATCAACATTTGTGATGGAGTGCATTTAATTCTGCTGAGACACCAAGAAAGCCCTCTGGTGCGCTTTAAGGTTGAATAAAAAACTTGGCGGTGCAGCCAGAGCTACGCAACCAAATAAAACTTCTAATTAGGCCTTCTCATCCAAATTTAGAAGACTGTGGTAAACATTTCCATGGTATAAGCAGCCTCGGGACATCCCTAAACTTGAAATTTGGCTGCGATGGCAACTTTGGGGCTTAATTAATTAAACAGTAGGGCTTGTCGGGTCATCAAAATAGCATGAGATACTATTACAAAATTGTGATGAGGCTGAAAGGTGCTTAATTAAAGTCACAGTGAGAGCTGAGCATAATTCACATCATGCATATTCAGTTACAGACAGCAATCCTGGCTTCTTGTCTCACCTTTCTGTCAATGAGGTCAAACAACATCTTGAATAAAACACAAGTCTGCTCATTCCTCTGCTTTGCATGATGGAAAATTTGGATCAAACCTGATTTGATTACTCACGCTTTAAACTGCACAAGCCCTTCCTTTTAACTTGTGCTCACCATTTAAGTTATTAGTGCTTCTTTGGAAGGCAGGAGGAAAAAAAACACAAGATAAGGGATGTTTACAAGACAGACATCATTCACTCTGACTCATCACCTCCTCTTTTTTCACTTCATCTCTCTCCCTCTGAAGTCTTTGTTCATAACTGCCCCGAGTTTGAAATGGAGGTGTTTTCTATATTTACTTTATATATTTACTTAGGTCAGCTGAGTGCCAGCTGTGGCCTTGATCCTTGGTAAACTTTCAACTAGATGAGACCCCTGTTGCCACTTTCAACTCCTGGCTCAATACTCCTTGCTGCTGAAAAAGTGCTTTTGTTGATGAGGGTTCACTGGGGTGTCAGAAGTTTTCCCTCACCTCCTCATGCTGTTTGAGTGATGGGGAGAAATGCTGTGGTGTGTATGAAAGATGTCCACATAGATGTCCACATACCTCTGGATGGATGAGATTAAATTCAAATAAACGCACACAAAGGCATGAATGCACACACAGACACACAAAGAGAGGGGGGGCGATTGTGACACAGAAATGCAATAATACCACACTTATTCTCCCATTATCAGACTAGGCAGTCACTCAAATCCTCAGACTCAACTTGGTGTTCAGAACAAACTGAGAAATACACAGTAGGAACCGCAGTGGTCTCTCTCTCTCACACACACACAAACACCAAGACACAGACACACAAACACATTTGATCAGTGGTACCACTAGCTGTGCAAAAAGGACAGTTCTTCTGCCAAGGCAGCATGCTGTTGGCGAACGCTGCAGAGAGGCAGAGAGGGGCTGTCATGGAGTCTTCTGCTCACTTAGCACTTCACACACAGTCTGTCATACTCTCTGTGTTACTCACTCAGCAAAAGCATGAAGTGTGCGTGAGTGTTTCGTATGACGGTCCAAAAAAACACACACTAGGACAACCTGGAAACAAAGTCAAATATATTTAGTTTTAAATTGATTCTATGTCTGTAAGATCAGTCGGTCCAGGCCTGGTGTTTTTGGGACGAGTTCAGACTGAAGTCACCATGAAGAGGACACTGACCGACCCACAGCAGGTAACACAACATTTCAGCGGCAGGTATTTCACGGTGAAATGTTGGTGTTAATCTCGAAGGGGCCATTAATACAGTGTGAACACTTTAACTTATCTATAGCACAGGGGGAAGCATAGTGTTAAAAAGAAAAAAAAATGTCCATATGGAAACGCACACACACACACACAGCAAACACACAAATATGCTCAGACATCCTTCACTTCCTTCCTCCCCTGCTTCCATGTTGATTGTGCTGACACAAATACACCCCTCACCCACTGTCACCCTCACATATGCACACACACATCAAACATCACTTCTCCTGGCATGCACACAAAGAGACACAAATACTCCCTCGCTCCCTCCCTTCTCTCTCTGGCACATGCAAACACACACACACACACACACTACTTTCCATCTGAGCGCAACACCTAATTTTGCCTATAACTAGTCGACTCCTGAGAGGTGTTAGCATGGTGGCTGCATTACAACTGACATCATGCGCTGTGTGTGCATGATGTCAGAAGGATTTCAGGGAAAGAGAGACTATGTAATTATGCAAATTGTGTTGCGCTCGACATAGCCAAACTTATGTCCAACAGTGATACATATCTCTCTCTCTCATTCTTTCTTTCTTTCTTTTTCTTCCATGCACACATACAACCGCACACCACAAAAGCCCCTACCCATTTCTAAGCATGTACTGTATGAGTGCCAGCAGTCAAGGGCAAACGCACACACATCCACACATACACACAATACCCGGTGTGACACCAGTTTCACTGCCGGCGCTGTGATAGCACCTCACACTGCTCAGCTCCGCTCTGCCAAAGCCTCTCGCAGGCTTGAGGTGGGTGATGACAGTGTGTGTTTGTTATTGCAGCTACTATTAATGTGCTGTTAATTCTTAAAACACTATTCATATCTTTAATCAGATCGCGCCAAACCGCAATTCTGCTTGTGAATGAACGCAGCAGGCTCTGACTGAGATTGCCGTCCCCTCGCGTCACATCTGTATAAACTGTAGTCGTAGAATGCCAGAAAAGCATCAACAAAGATCAAACTGTGAATTCATTATCTCATTATCATTTGTTTTTCCATTTATTATACACTATATCAGATAGAGATACTTACTGGAGTAATTTGAAAATTGATGATTGGAGCCCTGATATACAAAGCAGGAGGGTCTCGTGTCATAGTTTATGAAAACAAAGAAAAACACTCTAATTAAAGTTGATAATTGTTGTTGTTTATACATGTTATAAATATGACATCACTCTCACACGTATACACTGAAAAATGACTGAAAACACAAATCCCCCTGAGGGCAGCTTACACCGGAGATTAAGTGCTTATGGGTTTTCATGGAAATGTGCACGCTGAGAAGTCGAAATTTTCGCCGAAATGAGTTGCTGCTCCAAATATCAGGCGTCGGCTGTCTGCTGTTCTGTTCCGCTCTTAATGATCAATTCATATAGAACACGCACACACATCATGAACTGACTTATTCTGATGATTAAGATGGAGCTCTGACACTCTCTGCCTCCAGCACAGTGTCAGACAGGTGTCCACACACACACATCTATACTCTGACATGAAGAACTAGTGCTTATTTATCTTCATCATCATCACACTACAGCATGCATTCAAATGTGTTTTTGTTAATGTTCATGTCTGGCTTGGTTTCATGTCTCTATAATTTGTCTTTAATGTGTCCTTACATTGACTTGTTAAGTGAATAAGTTCTATTTCCACATCTTCCCATATTCCATGTTGTAAACTGTTTTTTCTATAGCAGGTCTGCCTGTCCTGGGTAAAGGATCCCTCTGTTGCTCACCCTGAGGTTACTCCTTTTTTCCCGTTTAGGGTTTTCTTAGGAGTTTTTCCTCATTCGATGTGAGGGTGTAAGGGCAGAGGATGTTGTTATGATGCTGTGTAAGGCCCTTTCAGACAAACCGTTTGGCTATATAAATAAACTTGACTTGATGACTCTGCAGTTGTAAAAGATGGTTAATAAAAGCTGAATAATGAGGTTATAACCTATGCTCTTCCCTGAGCCTATTTTCAAGGCCTCTGCTCGAAAATTGCATATCAATAATACAATGAGTATATCTCTGCAACCACAAGGTCTATTTGAATAATTTTGAAGATAAAATGAAGATGGCACACAGCAAAAATTAAATAAATTCAATGCTCGCCTAAAAAAAAAAAAATCATATTTGTGATGAGTGTCCTTTAGAATAATGCTAACATAGCTCAAACTCTCTATAAAATCATTGTACAACATATGAACATTGTCTCTGCATATATATAGCATGTGGACGTACTGTGTATGCTTGAGCTTTCGCTCACAGTCGCTCAAGCAGGTCATCAGGGGAGTTGAATTTCTGCTCAGGAGTTTTGAATATTAGAGGGAACATTGATTGATTCTAATTGAAACACAAATGCAAAACTAAATCTCACTGCACGCAGCCACATATTAGTTGACATATGTTCATACATATGTACAATTCTCTCTATTACATTACCTCCCTGATCAAATCAAGTCATTAAAAAACATATTTAGCTCCATACGCTGCTCTCAAGTCAAAGTTGAATAAAGGGTAAATGCATATGGAAAACTATACATAAAAAGCTGCTTGATTCCCAGCTGTGATTAATGAAGTGAAAGTCTCAGTCAACCTCTGTGACCTGCACCAAGGCCATATAGGACTGGAGCTATAGAGCCCAAGGCAGTGTGTGTGTGTGTGTGTTAATGGGTGAATGAGAGAAAGAGGTGTGTCTGTGCATGTTTGTTACATGGTCTGTTTTTTATGTGTTAATGCATATGCATACTTTCATACATGTGCGTGTGTGCTTGTGTGTGTGTCTGTGTATGCACTCGGAGCAACATACCCCGAGGCTGTGACAGACGGACTCTAAACCACGTTACCCACACACCCCACTGCCTCGCTTAATAGTGCATGAGATAAGAACATTTGGACTTCAAAATGCCCCACAACCCCTCCTCCATGGGAAATTGAGTTTTATGGCTCCCTAGCTTGAGACAATGGCTCCACTAGTTGGAATTGTTGGGAAGAAATTTCGAGTCAGTGATTTGGAGATGTCCTGGACGGGTTGCCATGGGAACCTAGTATAAACACAGACACACTTAGAAGTAATGTATATTGTGGTGAAACTGTACTGTCTAACCGCACACATGCGTCAGACACAGACATGTAAGTATACTGAAACATGAACTGGCACAGACGCACGTACAGATACATCACACACGTGGACATGGACACATGGACACCAAGGACCAAAACATGTGTTAACACTACTCAACACAGGAGAAGATATCTACATGTTGAACAGTAAGAAGATTTTATTCCAGACAGTTTTTGAAATAACAACAGGATAGTTTCTTGCGTACAGAGCCAGGTCAATGTCAGCAAGATGCGCAAATTATGTGTTCAAAATTACAATGTGCTATGGACTACGTAACAATTAAAGCACCCTTCCCAACTCTGGAATCCCGATTTAATCTGGCTGTGGCATCACTGGTGCCGTTAAACAAGTGTGGTAGCCCAAGGAATGAACAGAGTAATCCAAAACTCACTGAAAAAGTAATAAATCATCATCTTCCCAACGCTAATCAGAGGTAATCAGAGGAGTGAAACCTTCTACAGCAGCAAACTCTCACAGAGATCAGATGAACACGTCACTCTGAGAGACAGTGACTCAGTCAGGCACAGACAGAGGCAGTACAGAGCTTCAGAGAGAAGGGCTGATTAACAAACCATTAACAACATGGGAAACTGCAGCAGCTCAAGGAAGGCATTTGAAAAAAAATCCATCACTGATAAGAAGACATTTGAGCACATGAATGTTCAAATGCAGTAATGCAGACAGAGAGAGGTGGAGAGTGGGAGGAGGAGGCAGACAAAGAGATACTGCCAGAAACATGCAGAGGGAGAGAAATAGAAACAGACAGGCAGGCAGCCAGAGATCAAGAGAAATAGTGAGGAAGAGAGAAAAAGACAGACAGGCATCCCAGCTGTGACAGGCAGACTGCATTGGCGAAAGGAAACTTAAAGTGCAAATACTGAAAGACAACAGTGCATACCAGCATGAAACAGAGAGAGAGAGAAATACAGAGAGAGTCAGGAGGGAAGAAAGTCAAAGGGTGACTAGAGGGGAGAGAAAAATAGAAAAAAGTGACAGAGAAGGTAACGTAAGTATGAGTCAGAGCTTGCGATGATGAGAGAGACGTACACACATAGTGATGGAGAGTGCACAACTCAGCAGGGAATCTTACATTCTCGTCTGAGGGCACAGTCCAACAGAAAAAAAAAGAAAAAAAAACTTCACATGACAAGGACAACTTGTCTTTCCACCACACTCTCTTTAGCTCAGGCTCTGGGACTGTGAAACAGGCTGTAAACCAGCCTGCCAGCCAACCAGATTACCAGCCATGCACGCTGTAAAAGATGACTGCAGCAAACTATCAACTCTGCTGGATTAATAAAAGTTTTTACAAGGGCGTTGCAAAGGGACTGCTCTAACTTCCACTGAGACGATATGTCCCAGAATGCACTCGGTTTTTAGAAAAAGTAATGATGCCACTTAGTGTGGTATTGTCATCAAATGCAATGTTTTACGCTTTCACAAGGTCTGACAGAATATTTTTGGAGGATTTGGAACTCCTGGGACAGATGAATCAGCACAAAGTGACAGCATATTATCAGACTAGCAGACTAAGATACTGACTTCCTTTGAGACAAGAATAATACAGACCCTTGTCTGAAAGTCTGGAGTTACCCTTTCAAGTGAATGCAAATTGGTACCTGAAGTTTTGAGGAGTAGTGTTAACATTTGTGGCTGGTACCATCGCTGTCGATGTCAAATTTGCATTTCTGTCTAGCATCATTTCTGTCAGTGTGGAGCCGAGTGAACTGGCGGTGAACTGAAGAGGAGGCTGGCTCAGTGCTCTCACTGTCTATTGTGGCACAGCAGCATCTCACTGTGCGTCTGTGCGATAGAGAAAATCAGACGGAAAAATTAAGTCAGAGAAAGAGATAAAGAGGCGTAGAGGAAGGGAAGGCAGAGGGTGGAGAAAGACAGAATTAATTAGAAAAACGGGGGGAGAGAGAGGGTGTTGGACAGAGAGAGCAAAACACAGTGAATATCTGTGGGTCTGAGTGGCCACAGTTCACTGTGTCAGCAGCTCTCATTACCGCACACAGCTGAGGACATCAGAGAGCTTAGCAAGTAGCTGCAAAAGCGGCCTCTGTCTATCTGCATACAAACATCAGCCGCGCATACACACAAACACAAGCAGCAGGGAAAAAAGACGCTCGCAGCTGAACCCAGAATCACTGATGCACATTAAACACTTGCACGCTCACACATATGTGCACAGTCGAGGATGGAAGTGGATTATCTACCCAAACCAACTGAAAAGTAGCCTGACTGGTGCACAGGGATTAACTTTGTATGCACAAGAATATTCAAATGAATCTGAATTTAATTTTAGCCAGAACGAGGCCAGTCGGGTTCCTCCAGGCTGAGGTGGTGATGTGAAGGCAG
Source organism: Decapterus maruadsi (assembly GCA_030347415.2). Lineage (NCBI taxonomy): Eukaryota > Metazoa > Chordata > Actinopteri > Carangiformes > Carangidae > Decapterus > Decapterus maruadsi. The sequence goes on along the minus strand of CM064894.1, from coordinate 13,203,437 downwards.
GCAGTTCAGAATAAAAGTAAATGAGTCACATTAATGGACAATTAAGTTGCATGTGAACATTCTTAATTCCCTTTAGGCCAATTAAGGTGTTTACATTGGGCCACTTTAATTTGGAAAGAGAGCAAATTAGTCCTGTCAGCAAGATATTAGCCTGAAAGTAACATATTTCTGGTAGGGCAGTTACACTAGACAGATACAGATGGTTCCATTTACAAACACATGAATTCATTTGATTAATTATAATTCACTTAGATTAGTTAGAGTTGCCTATAACATGTATTAAGGGTTCAGCATTTGGCAGGTAAACTTACCATTTTCTGGTTTCCAAGAGCAAGGACAACATGCCGACAGATTACAGGGTCATGTGTAAGTCTAGCCTCTGAAAGCCAACACTGGCTGTCAGTCAAAGAGTGCATGCTAACAGGCCTATGCATAATTGAAAGCATGACTCACGCTTACTCAGCTCATTTCTCAGCCGAAGATGAAGTCTTGACCTTGTCTCAAAATAAATGTGTGTCCACTGTGGTTTAGTACTAGATGGTTAGTCTTAATAAGAGCAGTGGCTTAATGTTGAGGTGTTGTGAACATTGCTACAGGGTGTACGCCGGACAGGCTGGGTGTGTGTGTGTGTGTGTGTATGTGTGTGTGATAATACCAATGCCTATGATTGTCAGCAATTCACCCACACATCCAGTACACACAATCTGAGGCACAATCTAATTTTATTCAGCAAGGACATTTACAAGTACCATGAATTTGACCTTGTGATCTGGCGCTGGCAACACTGCATAGTACAGAATCGCTAACGGCTGACGCATAGTAATTAGATGCATAATAATAAGAGCAGGGCATGACTTGGCCTTATTCAGCCACATTTCCACCAGAGATTACACATTGACCTCATATGAAAAGACCTGAAAAGAAATATGTCAGCTTTTATTCTTCACTGGATCTTTTATATTGTCTGTAAAAGCCTTAGCTTTAAGTTGCAGTCTGGATTTTTACTGACCTCACTCAAACTCGCGTCAGAGGGGATTACAGAAGGTGAAAATAACAATGTAGTTAGCTTCCCACATGCTAAAAATATACATATTTATTTAAATACATGTGCCTATTATTTTGAAAGGCTTTCATAATAAATGCAAGCCTCTGCTTCCACTGCTGTGTGCGGTGCCGTGTTTTATAAGAAATTGGGCTTGTATCCAGCAAAGAGGCTGTATTTTACATGGTGCTGCTACATTATTGAGAGTGGGGCATTTACTTGGGTTTATTCATCCCATTTCCAGGCACTCAGATTATGCCTCGCACTGGACTGGAAAATTGTGTCAGTGCAGATACTCTTACAGGAAGCCTCTCATACTCTGAGGCATAATCTGCCTCCAGGAAAACCCAACTTTTTTTTTTTTTAACATTATAAGGCTATAAAGGGTATACATACACAAAGATTCCCAGACATGAATGATCTGTGATGTTGATAGTAAATGTTAGGCAACCACTGATAAGTTTTGAATCATCACAGTTACAGTAGCTGTCACACCCACCCCCCACTGGATGACATCTTATGTGGTGTCAGCAGTGTGTGTATGTGTCATATGAAACATCTGATTGAATAAATGGGTAAAACAGGGAATATATAGATGCAAATGGAAATAGAAGATATTATGACATAAGCCAACACATCCACAACCTGGTATATTGAATCCAAATATATAAGCCTTTAATTAAAATAGAGAAAGACTAGAAACCACAAAAACCCAATGAAGACAGAGGTCACGGTCATATCCCAGCAAATACCAGTCCTCTCTACCCATGTTTTTCGGTATCGTCAGTATCACTGAATATCGACATGTGATCTGATAATTGCAAAGAGCCAAAGCAGAAATCTTAATAACCCACACTGTAATCTTTGTATAAAAAAAATCAAATTGTATGCTAGGCAAGAAGGGGGGCGTGTTCTATCCACAAAGGCAGAGACTGAGGTAGTTTAAAGTCTGGTATCTCAGCTATACTGTTACAGGATATAATCTGATTTATCACAGCACATCCAGCTAAGCTCAAAGAGATCTCCATCAAAACAGATCTGATTCAGCACTAGTCAACCATAGCACACAGTCCTGACAAGGGGCTACACAGCAAAGAAAAGATGACACAAGATAGTATTTTTTGGATTATCCTGCATGCGCTGTTGCAAGCATACAGTAGCACACAGCATCACACAAACACAGATACATTATAAAGATATTATTTTAGGTAGGTTTATTACTGATATGTCACCCAACTCTAATCTGGCAGGTATATCTGAATAGGATTACAGTTCATCCCAGTGTTTACTGTGGATTAGTAGTATAGCAGGACACCTGCATTGTATTTATTTTTACATCATAGATTTCCAAAATAGAAATGCTTTGAAAAGAAAAGGGAATTCACTATGCATCATAGCATTAAAGACCAAAAGTGTACGAATGTGTTGTATCATCTAAAAAAACAAAAAAGGTGAAAGGGAAAACTCATATGTGACACTTCCAGGGCAGAAGGATTGGAGTCTTGTGCTCATTTATCGCATTCCCTCATGATTTTATATCACTGCAGCTTCATAGACATTTTCTTGTGCTTTCATCTCTTTATGAAATATCTGTTGTTTTGCTGTGATCTTTTTTTTGTTGTTTTGCAAAGTAAATATTTTTAAGTAATTACTGTCAAAACATTACAAGTTTTCAAGGAATCAGAAGACGCCTGTTTCAAACAAAACAGCAGGGCTTAATGCTGCTTTCAGCTTTCACTCTACGGGCTGGCAGAGGGTTTACTTAAAGGGCTGTGACTGACAGTTAAGACAGGTTAATATCTAATGTAGAGGAATGTTATTTCTCTAGCTGATGATGATGATGATAAGGAGATTTGTTTGCTTATAAATAGAGGAGCCTCCTAACTGGCAAGAGTTTGAAGGAAAACTTTGTAATGTGTTTAGCCTAAAAGTGTGGTTGCTCTCTCTCTCTGGTAGGTTTGATGTACAAAAATGTTCAAACATGTTTGTCCATGGTACAAAAGATCAGATGGATGAATGTGTATGGAGAGGAGTAGTTGCACAGCCGGGTCATGTACTCCCATATAAGACTGAGCACCCAGCACAGAGGATAGTCTGACCATTCACTTAGTGTGGGCTGAAGGCTGGCTTCTCTTCACTCTTTGTGCTCTGGTTCTGGCCACGGCTCAATTCTGCTTGAGACAGATGTGATTTCAATTAGCCTGCACAACCCAATGCATGACTTTGTGTTCTCTCCTTCACTCAGGCATAACATGAACCTTTCTCACACTTAACTGGATCAGCGCTCCACTCACTGGGTCATTGCTCCTTCCTTTTGATTGTCAAACAGGTAAACATGGCAGATGCTCGGGAGAGAAAAATACTACAGATTATACATTGATGATACATGATACATTATGGGCTTAAGACACATAAACAGGCGCTGCATTTCCAATTTTCAATGACTGATCTTGTTTCTTAGATGAGTTCAAACGGATGCTTTTAGTTAAGTTGTGGGCCATTCACCACATATTATCAAAATGTGGCTAAATAATTTAGTGAAATCTTATACAGAGATTGTTGAATTCAGAAGTCACTAATGTTAAGTGATACCAGGAAATTGTGTGGAAGAAAATCTGGTTGGGTTGCTTTCTCGCATTATGAGTATGTGGATTTATGAAAAAATGTATAAACATTGTTATAAAGAAATATTTAAACATGTCAATTTACACTTCTCTTAACAGTGTAAATACATACATTATTAGTAGTTTGGGCAAATATAATAGTTTGGGTGATCCTCCAAAGAGAAGAGTACTCTGTATAGAATCTATAAACTGTCATTAAGGGATAAAGTATAATTCTGGTGTGGCTGTGAGTGAATAGTCCTGCAAGTGTAATGAAAAAACAAAAAAAATGTGCATTTGATAGAAGCTGTCACTAAAATGATTTACTGCATCTTTATCAACAATATTATAACAGAGTCAGTGGGAGTGATTAAAGTGATACTGTGTCTTCAATATGCATTCTCTAATGACATGTGTGTATGTGTGTCTATAAAATCACTGCTCCCACTCATAATCTCCTAACTGCCAGACGATAACAGATTTGTCTGTGATAAAATCCTAGTCTTTACACGTGTGTGTGTGTGTGTGTGTCTGTCTGTCTGTCTACCGGGAAAGCCTGTCTTCATACGTGTGTGTCTGTATCTGTGTGTTCCCGTGTGGGTCTTCCTGATGCATGCCTGTCCTCGGGTGTGTCTGTGTGAGCAGCAGATTTAGCTTTGATAAAACCCCCAGTCTTTAGAGGGATTATCAGTCCATCCCCAGACAGCAACATGCTGTGCATTTATGGAGGTAATAAGTTGACCTGTAATAGACAGAAAGCCAACTGGCTAAAGCTGTTATTGGAAATTGTGTCCCTATATCTATACCTGGGAGAGACCTGGGGGGAGGAGGAGCAGAAAGCAATATCTTCAGGGGCAGTTAAGACCTGCTGCAGCACACCATGTGATCTCTCATCCAGTGAATTTTGATTTGGTGCTTACAGTTATGTGTTTTCTGATTGATTTGTCATGCTATTGTCTGCAGTTTGGTTTTGACTTTACTAGTATCCCGGAAGGCGTAATGTGTGGTAAGCAGAAAATCACAAGGACACAGTCTAACACAAAACAAGACATTAACATTTCAACCCAAACGTAAACTAGCTAAACAGCAACCTACTTCGCAGAGTGCTATTTTTTTTTAATAAAAAACATTATCTTCCAGCAATTTCTCTTTGCGTGATTTGGATATTTCAAACTAGGCCAAAATCTCTGAAAAGGTCATACTGTATGATTGTGAATTCAGGCTGACTGGTTTCTGGGTCAAAGCAGTAAAAAAAAAAGAAGAAAAAAAAGAAATTCAGTGTAGTAATTATTTGCCAAAGTAAACCTTGTGTTGTTCCTGAGCTCATTGGTTTGAATGCTGGAAAAAAGCCTCAGTTATCCATCACATTGGTTACAAAGAATGAGGAAGCTCTGGATTTGTGTGTGTTTTCATGAACTCAGTCACAGCCAGGAATAAAATGACTACTCCACTGCGCAGGGTGAGAGAAGAACTATAAAGCTTTCTATCTGTCTTATTCCTGTCCTTTTCATCTCTCTTTCTTGCTCTTCTCCCCTTTTCTCCTCAATCTGTTTTGCTGGATCTCCCGTCTTGCCTTCTCTCTTCTCTCTCCTACCCATCATTTACCCCCATGTCTCTTCCCCTTGCTTCATCTCCCTATGTTCCCCCTCTATCTCTCCCTCCCCTCCTTCAAACGCTTTGCCTCATGCGCAGTCATAAAGAAATAATTTATTCCTGTCCCCAAGTACGGGTATGTATTAGCATGCCAGCAGAGCACGTTAACTTATCTTGCGGCTACAGGCGCGGAGTGGTAAAACTAAGCTCTGATAGTTTGCAACAGGATGACCACAGAATGCCTGTAGCTTGGAGAATTAGGATTGTCGTCATAATTAGTAATGGTGGGCCTAATGTTTTACTGCACTGTATTTTGCGTATACTGTACCCACAGTGTAGTGTCCTGTATGACTCATTGATACGCACAACGGGAGCATCAACTCAATTTCAGCTTGGAGGGGAAATTAAAACAAAAATGATTGCGGCTGCTTTTTCCACTACTCACTCATCTTCATCAATTTAATCGTCTCTCTTTGTTCTGTCAAGGCGCACAGCACATGACATGTAGGAAATGTGTTTGAGCGACCACTCTTCTTTGAAGATCCAGCTCAACATTCATTTGTCCATCTGTCAGTACTTGTATCCGTGTGTCAAACATTATATTTTAGGGTGCAAAAACAGCACAAATTCAGCGAAGCAGTGTGTAAACAACATACACCGTAGTGGGTCAACGGGTCAAGTCTCAAACGTTGCACCAAAACAGATTTGACTTTAACTGGTCTAAAGTGCACACATAATACATGTATTGCAATGATTTCGATGAAGGACTACAAGCTGCAGTGCCCACGAGCTACATGCAATGAGTGGTAAAACTAAATCTGATAGCTTTCCTGAGGCTGACCACAGCATGTCTGAGAGAATTAGGCTTATACTAGTGATTAGTTATTCTAGGCCTAATGTTGTGCTCTAGTCTAAAACACTTTGCATAACATCAGTCCAGCTCATGAACACAATGTACATAACAGTACCAAAACTGGCCTTGAAAAATAATAATGCACTTTTTAAACAAACAGATGTATCGGTAGAATCGGTGCCTAAGGTTGGACCAATCTTCTTCAAAATGGCAACATGTTTTGTGGTTCCCATCACCAGAAGCAGAATGAAGTACTTTATATTAGTGTAATAGCAAAAACAGATGGATGTAAGATTATGGTGACACAGATTTAGTTGCACATATGCTGCAGAGAGAAAGAGATGGTGTGAAACCATTGCCCGTTTTAATGAGCATTCCAGCTTAGAGGGATATTGAGACTTCAGAGCTGGAAGATGCCACAGATTGCTGTGCTAATGTTGCCCCCCTGTAACTCAGTGGATTAGGTTTAGAAGCTCAACTCCCATTGGGACATCCATACAGAAAAAAAAGTATGCTCGCATATAATGTCCACCAAAAGGCGAATGTTATGAATACTGTACTGTACTTGATAATAGTGTGACAGATAAGCAATGTAATTAAGCTACACACAGTGGAGCATACTGCATTGTAGCATAACCCATGCCTGCGCGATGCCTATTAAGAGCTCAGTGCTGGGCCTGCCACAATGATTAGTTATGCTAAACCGGATGATTCTGTTTTACTCACAAGTTCATTAATTGGGAACTGGATTGAAGCCGCACACTTATAACAGTATCATAGGTGCACAGTGGGTTAAGAGCTTCATATGCAGAGCTATAAATCGACTCAACACTTTAAATGAAAGGGAGAAAGTTGGGAACTATTACTCTTTTATAAGGCTCCATGCTTGTAATTGAAGTACATAAACTGCTAACATATACTATATACTATACTGTACAAGAGTGTACAACAGTGATCTGCTACTGCAGCAGCAGATAATAAGGGAAGGATCCCAGTGTGTCACTGCATTCACACTCTCTCCACATTTTGATATCTGAGCAGCCCCCATTTCTCTCTCTGTCTTTCTCCCCCTTGCATCCTCTATCCCAGCTTATCGTAGATGCATGACTCATCAGCACCCATACGCTCCCACACTGACCTATATCTGTCCCACCTGTGTGTCACAGTGTTGACTGACCCACATTCTCACTGATCCCAGTGATTTCCAGGCTGTGACCTGAGTCTGTTCCACACAAGCAGGAGGTGGCAGGTCAATGTTTTATTTTTTTCCCCCTCAGTGTTAAAGCTCTAGCATTAACAAGTGCTGGTAAATTGTTGTTAAATGAGCATAGACTGATTAGATAATTCAGTCGAATTAAGATAATCACCCAGGTGATCTTTTATATGGTTTATTTTCTATAATTGTAATCATTTGTATAAACTCCTCAGATCGCTCTGTGCGTATGCTGACAATAATAAACAAGCTTTTTTTCTCTCTGAGCAGACTTGAGGGATTAACATCACAACAGCTGAGAGCAGCCGTCTCTGCATCCCTGCCTCTCTCTGCAGCAGAGCACAGCATGGTGAAAATGTGATGCTGCAGGACCATGTGGGCTGCCATGCACAAAAGAGGCTGGAGGTGGAGCTTGGATGCTGACAAGTACTACTGCATGCTCTCATTGGCTCCCAATGACATCATTGATAAGGGGCTGTAAAGAGAGTGAAAGGAGTGAGTCTACCTTTCCACCTCTCCCTCACTCTCACATGCAGTACTACAGGTTAAGAAGGCAGGCATGCAGACCTTTTTCTCCTCAAAGATTTAACGGCCTTGTCTGCATTACTATTACGCTGCTTAACAACATGCTGAATAGAATACATGCCTGAGACGCCCTTCTTTCTGTCCCTGTCCGGACACTGAACGGAAGCATTTGGGGAAAACATTTTTGTGACTGCAGCCGACAAAGTAAGCAGAAATGATACTGCAGCTAGGATCGCTGTTCACATGTAACTGCAGCGCTGCGGTTCATCGAGTGCTGACATCACAGAACATCTCAGAGTGAATATAACACAGAACTGATTATAGACAAATGAATTTGTCCCTACAAGCTCTCGGTAGATATTAAAGTCTGGTCTGCTGAAAAAGACATTCGCATGCGACACAATGAATTTCCATCTGACATCTCATCAGTCAGGAGAATGCATGCAATCTTATCACAAATTAAAGTAAAAGTTTATAGGGCAATGTTTTATCAATTAATATGTAAATGAATAAATCAATTAATCATTATTCACTTAGTTAATCATAATTGGCTCCAATACATGTGGAGTAGTTGTCCTATAGTACCGTAAACAGAAGATTGTGTGTTTTCCATGAGGAGCTTTTAAAATCGGCCGAGTCTACGAACTGCTGCAGCCCTGCATGTTGTGGGTTTTATAAGTATGTATTATTTTAAATTCTCAGTCATGGTCTAAACTGCTTCAGTAGGAGAGTAATGATTGACATTTTACAAATGGCATGAATGACAAACACATCATTGGATGGTGATGTCCAAACAACCACAGGCTGGAGGAGAAATCAGTTTAGTCACGTTTTTTATTAATTCATTAAGAAATTACTCAATGTTATTACAAAATAATCTTTTTCTTGAATTCCGCCTGAACTTTAAACAACTTTGATTCCACGTAAACTGTGACAAATGCACACATTTTAGAGCACAGGGGGTAGAATATAGAGAAATATAGGGGGGATTGTGGTGTTGAGTGTGTGCATGTGTGTTAGGGGTTGGACAGCCCGGCCCTACCAGCTCTACAAACAAGTGGTTGAACAAATGCCACATCCCCAGTACAAAGTAATATTACCTACCCATGCTGAGGGCCGAGGAGGATCAGAAATGCAATATCCTGCTATCCCTGTGACTTTGGGCTGGGACATGTCTTGTAGAGAGACATACTACACATATTTATAATCCTCAAAGTGTCTCCATGAGTTTTAGGTTTCCAAGTGTGCCTAAAACGCATCCCGCTTGGCACTGATGCTGCTGAAGTTTAAATCCTTATGAGATGAGTCTTCACCTTCTCCGAAAGAAAACCGCACAGTCTCTTAATCCTCCTCTTCGCCTTAAAAGCTGCTTGATAGGTGACTCTGTACATCTTCCATGTGATTTCCACATATTTTTATTTCCTTAACCTCCCACAGGAGAAAACGCTTTGCTGGTTAATCTGGTGTTAAAATCCACCTAAGGACACGTCCCAGAGAAATAAGAAGAAAAGAAAGATTCAAGCAATATAGTTAAAACGTTGTCAGTCCAAATAATTTACTAATGACTTAAAAATGAATGAAATAATAATCAAAAAAGAAAATGAAAGGATACTTTACATGATAACTGATATTTAACAAACAATTAAGGTAAATAAAAAACAAAAAGCAAAACAAAACAAAGAAAGTACATGTTTCGGCATTCTGAAATTAGTTGGAAAAAGTTGAAAAAAAAAATAAACATACCAAATAACCAAATACTTTACAGAGTGCAAAAGTCCTTTTGTCTCATCCAACGAATCTATCCTTTGAGTGCATATAAAAAAGTTAAGGGAAGGGCCACTGTACAATGGAATGCAGCAAATTCAAACAAGTTGTTTGGCCACACCTTCACGTGATAAAGAAAGTTTTTAAAAATCGTGTAAACTTGCATTTATTATGTTTTGGACACTTCTTACAAATCTAAAACTGTCTTTTAATCCCCACTTTAGTTTCTATTTATCTTGAGAGGGTCTGCCGGCTTTTATATATTTCAAAGAAAAAGTGGAAATAAAAGCTTATTCAACACTTTGGAGATAAAACGAGTGAATTCAAAACGTTTTTTATCCCGTGAAAATCATTTTCAGCGTTCAGAAAAGTAGTTTACTTGTGGATTTGCGCTCGTTTCTGCTGCTTTTCTTTGTATGGACTGAGAACAAAGGAGGCTTTACTGTAACAAAGAAGCTGCAGCGACTTTATACCTGTTGCTCTGTTTCCAATAAACTATCACAAGTTTCACAGTGATTTTCCAAAACGAACGAATTAATATTCCTCCCATCGCATCCCTCTGCCTCTATTGTTTTCTGCTTATTCGTGCAACAAGTTGAATTCTGTGCCACTGTTTTGTTTCTTGGAGACTTTACACCTGATTGCATTGTTCTGAATTCCCTCAGTGAAACTGGCAACTTCGCAAGACCACGATCAACCATTGCCACTAAACTCCTGCACGAGGAAAAACTATTTACAAACTATTCATCAACTAAAACTTGTCACTTTGTCTCTTTTCCAGCGTGCGTAAAAGCTCCTTCCCTCCGCAAACTTCTGACAGGCAGCTGCTTTGTCTTGTGCGTCGCAACATCCCCAAGAGACAAAAACACGGCAGCAGCACAAACTCCATCTCACCTCCGTTAAAGCCCATTGTCAATTCATTCAAAGTATCACAGGTTGACTATTAATGAGCGTTATGAAGATGCGTGTCTGAGCATCCCCTCAAGTTATCTCCTCAAAGCGCCCCGCATCAGACAAAGGAAAAGGGGACCGCTCCTCTCGCTCTCTCTCTCTCTCTCCCCCCGCTGCCTGTGTTTCTCTAAGTCTCTCTCCCTTTCCCTCCTGCTTTGTGCTCAAGTTTGAGCGCTGACGCACCAACTACAGCAGCAACTTTTGACTGGAAATAGGTTTCGAAAATCGCTTCGGGGGTGCAAGCGAAAGGTAGTATCCCGGTCGGAGGCAACTCACCTGAGGGTGGTTTGCTGTGTGCGCGTCGCCGTGCGTCGTGGAAAAAGTTTGAGAGGGCACATCTAGCTTTGTGTTGTGGAGTCCCCCTTTGTCTACACGTGTGATAGATGGATGGGGCTCCTTTTGGCCGCGCCTAGTTCATTTCGCTCTCCAAAGAGTCCCGCCCTCTCAAAGTCAAACAACTATGCACACAACAATATAGACGGGCCGAGTGCATGTGTGATTACACATAAAGAGCACGATGCTTGATAATTAAGAGGAAGTATCTCATAATTTATTTAGGCTTTCCAACTTCACTTGAATTAGTTTATTTACTTTCTCCACTCAGTTAATGAATCTATCATTCTGGCATGTGTATTTATTGTTTTCATTCTTTTCATTCAATGAATTATAGTAACATAGTATTTACCATATATTTGGTTACTCACTCACGCCTTTGTTTTCTCACGCAGTTTTTTCCCCCTCCCTTTTTACAACTCTCTCATTAGTGGCCACAAAAACACTTCAAACTGTCACCTAACATCTTTTCCTTTCTCTCACTCTTCCTTTTCTTTTTTTCCCCTCAATATTTTGTGTGTATTCATAACATGGGCAGGCTGACAAAAACTTTGGTGGATGCACTGCCTGGAGAACACCATTGTGTCTGGACAGCAGCAGCAGCAGCAGCAGCAGGGGAACAAAGGGAGAGACAAAAGAGAAAGGTCTCATTGTTTTTGTGATGCACACAGTAGCACGTAAATATAAATAATGACACTGAACAGCGCTGCGGCTGCAAGGTGTAACCTTGTTAAGTGAAACGGCTCATTTAGAGGCGATGTAGGCCTGTGAGGTTAAGAAAATCACCCCGTTTGTCTTCCTGATTCATAGTTTATTATAGATGTTTACATGGAGCAGAAGGTTTGCAATAAACACTTTGATCTTTTAATGGCTTATTACTTTAACCACCTGCTGTCAACTGATTACATAACTAGATATATATGTTTATACACTGTATAAATGCATGAGCAGAGTCTCTCGTTACTGAACATTGTTATCATCGTCTGTCTGTTCACTGCTCTCCTGCTCTCACTGACAATGAACAAGGATTTTCAGGTATTTGTCTAACTATAGTGTGTCTGCCCAAGAAAACAGGAAAAGTCAGAATATGACTAAACAAAGTGGGTCTCAATTTAAATCAATCCATTACCAAAGCCAGCAGATCTTTTTGCTACACTAGCAGGCGGGAAGCAGTTTACAAAATGAAGCCCAGCCTACCAGCAGGTAGAAGACAGACAGAAGTAAGCAGTCCGAGCTGTTTTCATTACCGGGGAGGAGAGAGAGATAAATGGGTAATTGTAACATATTACCTGCAAACACAGTGGAGAGACAAGATACTAAAGAGTGGCTATGGACCCTGTCACTTCCCATCATGTTTTTTCTTCTTTTTGTTCGACCATATATTACACAGTACGTTTCAAATTCAAGTATGTAAAAATAATACAGTACTTATATTGTGTAGTATTTGTTATTACATAGTAATTCCAGTTAGTCAAAATGCACTCATGTCATGCTGACAAGTACACAGCAGGGAAAGTGGCAAAGGAGTCAGTGGTGGCATTTCACATGTGACTGTGTGTGTGTGTGTGGGGGGGGGGGGGGGGCTATACTATAACTGTGTCTTCTCCTCTTCCAGTTGTAAGTCTACTCATCCTCCCAACAGTCACATCTTCATGCCTGAGATGAATCTAACACCCAGACAGACAGCCCACATGTAGAACATGCAGATACATGCAACAGAAGTCAGTGGACACATTCTCTCTATAGGAGGATTAAAACGATTCTAAGGTATGTGTGACCTTACCTGGCATATTGCACTTGTTTCCACCTGATGATTGGTTGATGATGAGGTTGCTCTTCCATCTCAGCACCGCTCTCACCCACCACGTCCTGGGTCCTGAAGACAAACCAGACAAACAGGAACTTCTCAGTGTGTTCTGGTTTGTGTGATGTTTTTTGTTTAATGCAAGCCTATGGGAACATCTCAGATGCAGTCAGGTACAGACTAACTAACAGAGTAACTATAGTAAACTAAAGATAACAGACACGACCACCGTGTCCTGTATTCATATATGCCAGACAGATAGAGATGAATAATGAAGAAGGAATACTACTGCTCATAAGAAAAACGGTTTGAACTGAGAACAACACAAAGACATGATGTTAGCGCAAAAAAATGAAACAGAAGAGTAGCTTTTTAAAAATGCATAAGACAGAGAAAGATGGGAGAAATAGTTATAACCTCCCCCTCCTCCTCCCTCTCCCTCTTCTCCCAGAACGGCTACATATACAGTCAGGCAGACATAGAGATACAGTCATACCTCTCTCACCCCCCTCTGGCAGAGCTCTTATACCCCCCGCTGTGGTTTTACTGGGCCACTGACTCCAGCAGTCAGCCTGCTCTGCTCTGCCCTGGCTGCTGCCTGCATCTCTCCCACTGAGGAGTCAGCTGAGCCACGCATGAGACTGCACACTGAACAGGCTACATACAGCTTAGAGGAGCTTAACACACACACACACACACAAAATGATGGAGCTCTACGGAAATTTGCAAGATTATACCACAAACTATAGATATGATCTCCTCGCATGCGACTATTTACCATTTTGATGTTAAGACATACAGCTGCTATTAAAAAATGCATAGGAGTGTGTTCTTACTCAGTGCAGAGTCAGTGGTCAACGCACAGCCAATTATGCTAAGGAAAAAGGTGCACATTTGCATATTGTGCATGGACAGAGTTACCCTATAGAAGCATCATAAAATCAGTTATGGGTTAATGGACAAGTGCACACTCACTGTATTTCATTTACACCTGAAAATATAATGACTGGGTGTTGGCTGCGCTGCATTGCATACATAAAATTATAGGTGTAGTTCACAGTCTGATTTGTTTTTTCATCTGCTCTACTTCAAATTAGAATTCACAATTAATGAATGTGCACAATAACAAATATAGTGAATAAAGTGAACCTCATTTTGATACGACATTTTCTGAAATTCTAAATGCCTTGCTCCTTACCTACTCATTACACACAGACAATTAAACTAATTTGACATGCGCATGAGTGCTCACTGAAATGGTACTGAAGAGGTATTTTCCTACATACTATACAAACAGATAGACAAAATAATGAACTGCTTCAAATGGCTTGCTATATATATTACGCTGTATAATAAATAATTTCACAAGCCCATACTTTATGTCTCGCTATCCTAAAGTAATTAAGCATCCAATTATAACATTAAAAACAGCAGATGTTTTACCATACATAATGACTCTACATAGTCTATGCTAACAGCTATAGTATCTTTATTGTTATTTTTTAATCATAGAGTAGAATAGTGTACAAGCCATATCATATTTTAAGGACATCACACTGCATGCTGAGGATTCGTTCAACATTGTGGATGTGACATTTTAAGATGTCATGCTGCTACTTGTTTGTTCTTTTATACAACTATATCTGACAGAAGACAAGGACCAACGATTCAGATCAAATGATAGATTTGCTGATGTCTGAGGTAGACGCACAGTGTCTGGTCTTTCTGTGGGCATGCCCATGGCATGTGGTTTAATTTTATGCATAGGATTTTAACCACATGCACACACACACATACACAACCACACACACAGACAGACAAACATGGAGACATGCACATAGTATAGACAGATAGACATGCTTGTCAGCTATGCTGGAGGGCCCTTGGCTGACTGCTGCTAAACCAGCCCTTCCCCCACAATAAGGGTCTGTCTGGGAGAGGGGGATGGGAAATCATGACTGTCTGAACACCAGACAGTCAGCATACAGCACAACAGGCTAGATAGAATAGAATAGAATAGAATAGAATAGAATAGAATAGAATAGAATAGAATAGAATAGAATAGAATAGAATAGAATAGAAGTTAACTTTCCAATTGGTAGTTGTGAGTTTTTCTGTAAACATCCTTTATCCCATCCCTTATCATTCAGCCACTTGAGATGGCTTTAGTGAGTGTGCAGTTTATATTAACAATGTAAATGGGCAACACTTAAATCTTCAGCAGGAATAAATTGTAGGCAGTTAGACAAACCCAAGCAGCACATTTGTAATGAAAAGAGGCTGTTGGTCATGGGAAAGTGGGAGAAGTGCTTACCTTCATCACTTCATCACTTGGTCTGTATAATATGGTATAGGTGAATGGATGTGCTATACCAATGTATACATGCATATATAGTAGTCTCCCCGCTGTGAGGTTTCATCTGGACAGTTGTAATGGTACTGGTTGTTGGAGCTGGATTCTTGTCTTTGAGGAGAAGTCTATAGCATGATGAGTATTGACTATCCAGGGGATGTGTGCAACATATAACAGTGGATGATATGCTTCATCTTTTTGATCTAAGTATCCATTGTTAATTATTATGGTGTTTTATGCTTGGAATGATTCATGTGCTACTTAGAAATG
The DNA here is from genome assembly GCA_030347415.2 of Decapterus maruadsi. Lineage (NCBI taxonomy): Eukaryota > Metazoa > Chordata > Actinopteri > Carangiformes > Carangidae > Decapterus > Decapterus maruadsi. Next base: position 13,188,133 of record CM064894.1, on the reverse strand, counting down.
AATCATCTGTTGGGATTTCTCAGGATGCACATCTCATCGTCAAGAAGATATTCTGAAGGACAGGTTTATCAATGCACTTCATTGTTGGTAGGGTTACAATCTGTGTTTTCAGTTTGCTGGGAGTGACACTAAAATATTAGCATTTTTCAAGCAGAATCAAAACAGCTTTGCATTTTGTATTATAGATTTGATTCTTAACCCTTTGAGCCACGAATCAATGTAGCATGGCTGATTAAACAGACAAAATAAAGCTTTTTTTATGTGATCTCTTCCTGATGGTAAAACTGTGCAGTTCGGTTAGAAGAATCAGTCTACTGTAGACCCAGTTATTTCTGAGCTAGATCATGTCATATAGCCATATAATCATCCGACCTCATATCAACACCCTGTCCTACTAAGATACATTTAGAATGCATGCTGTAGACTTAAGCCTTGTGGCTATGGGGTTAAAATAATCTTATTGATTTGCTCTCTCTGAGTCTACTGTTTATAAATGCATTTCTGGCTGCTCACTGCTGTTGTAAGCTTCCCAGAGGCTTTACAGTGTCAAGACCATCCCAAGTCTATGGAGGGGGAAGTCTGCTATAAACCTCTTTCAAAGTCACTGCTGCCTATTGTACTTGAACTGGGAAAAAAGTGTTTGTTTTTCGGGTTTTTAGCTCAGTGATCAGCTGTGTATCATTCACGTTCAGTTTATTGCTATGATGTTAAAAAAAAAGTCATGAGTGATGTGCAGACATGAACAAAATTTAATGTGATACTTGGGATTACAAATCATATTTCTGTTGATGGGAATGTTTGTGCTTTAATAACTTCTTCAGCACAGTCACCATGGAATTATAATTCCTTCCACAAATGTAGGTGATCATCATTGGCTTTTCAGAAAGCAGTCCATCAGTTCATATTGGTTAGTCCTAGTAAACCATGTTTAAGAAACTTTCAATATATTAACATTTGCTATAATAATATATATTCTTTTACATCATTACATTACATTATGTAATGCACACTGCATTATGCAATGTAAGTAAAAAGTTGGTGCATTGGTGACCTGAGTCAGCTCTGTGTAATGTACCTCATTATCTCTATAAAAATACAAATAATGATAACAGATGCAGGGAGCTGGTAATGATAATAGGGAGATGATCATCAATTTCATTATCAGTAGAATGTCATTGTTTGCTGCTGATGGACAGAAAGAGAGAGAGAAAAGTTCAAAGATCAAGAGTAGAGTCTCAATTTCAGTTCCAGCTGATATTTATTATCCTTCCTTGAAAAAGTTCTGTACACAAGTTTATATCAACAATCTGACAGGCAGTGAATGGACACAATTTAGCTGGCATGAGTTTGCCCCCCCTTTCTCTGAGTTTCAAAAAAAGGGTGGGCCCTTTGTTTATGGCATGATTAGAGACAATAAATGATAATTCTACACAGCATATTGCACAGGATGGATGAAAAATAAAGTTAATATATTTAAAAATGCTTTCATATATATATAAAAAAAGAGTCCTGAACTGACCACCTTAAATGTAAGTAAGGATGTGTAAAAGATAGCAGTTCTAGACAGTGCCTGTCCTCGATAGCAACAACATACATAAACACACAATCTTTTTGCTTTATGATACAGTCAAATATACAAAGATCGAGTTCACGTTTCATCGTTTTTTCCTCATTTTTTTCATTTTTTCTGAAAAACACAACAGCTAATAACCTGAATCTGAAATACAAATGCTATTCACCATGCCATAAAGATACTAAAACAATTATTAGCTAATAGTTAGCCGACAAGTAGAAAAGATTATATATTCAAATACAATGAGAAACGCAGTACAAGTGTTGCGGAACTCAAGTCAGAAATTTGAATATGCTTGATGTTGTCATCCTTGTTGCTTGCTTGCTATATTGACAGCCTGTTCAATCCAGTGGTTGATTGGCAAATTTGACATCAATTAATGAAAACATCAAGAAATAAGTCAAATTTAAAGCTACAATCTCCTCATTTGTTGTCATAGGCAAGATATCTGACTGGAAATGCCAAAAGAAAAGAGAGAAAAGAAAAGGAAAAAAAAATCAAAAGAACACAAGTGGCTGCTGAAGATAGTGACGCTGTTAAACCCACAGGGTCCACAGGAACAGCCTCTAGAAGTAATGTGTTCCTGTGTCTTTAAGGAGCCTGCAGACTAGCACTGTAAACGTAGAAGGTAGGCTGATATAAAGGCTGGTGCTGCATTTAAGTGCTGTCGGGAAAATCGTAATTGCATCCTCATAACTGGGTTTCTTAAGTATCTCATGTCCCTGCCCACTCGGGATGTTCAAGGACTGGACACCGAGGAGGTTTTGTCAGTCTTTGCTGGTAAAAGTCAAACAAACTTTGCCAAATTAGTGAATTAAAACACCAATTATACACCTGATTTATTTTATGTCCTCTGTATGGTCAAGTAAGCCAAAGTTAGGCTGGTGCCTCTACTTTTTAAGATTAATCCATAGGCACCATAGTGATATAAGGTTTGTTTTGCTGGCTGTTCTTACAAAGGCGTTTGAACAGGCAACAAAAGAGCATATGTACGAGTTTGCTATGAGCACTTGAAGGCAGCATGAAAACCAGCCTGCCGGGGTATTAAAAATTAGGAAATCCAATACAGCTGTATTAGTAGGCTACACACACCGATTGTTGACTCCCCCATTTTCTATATAGATTTGTACAAAAATACACTGAGAAAATAATCAAACTGTTTCCTCTCTTTTAAGTGTCCAAAAGTGTGTACATTTAAATATAAAAAGAAATCAAAAGTTGTGTGTTTTTAAAACTCTAGCCCTTCGCCTGAGAAGGAAATGTGACAGACACAGACATACAAACAACCGTGTAAGAAAAAAAAAGGATTAGATCATGTATACAAGAAATTAAAAAAAAAAAAAAAGATCAAGTCAAAAACGCTTGGCCCAGTATATAAATACAACATCCCATATAAAATGGCATCTGAATACATGTACAAAACAAAGCTCAGAGGATGAAAAAAATCGGTGAGGATTTCTATAACTATCATCTGAAATTAACATTATAAAGAATTTTGGTCCTGAATCGTAGAGAACACGTGTATAAAGTTCAGCACAGATTTGAAGTTGCGTTTGAATCCTGAAGTCTGAAAAATTACAACAGCTGGTGATTATTTCAATGTCCTTTTTTTAAAAAGAGAAGAACCGAAGCGAGCGCCACCTATCCATTTAAATAATCCTAATACTAGTTGTTTTTTTTGTTTTTTTTTTACTGCTCGACAGTCTTACAGAAAATCTCAGCACAAGATAGGAACAAAGTAGGCTATCATGCTTAACATGTTTTTTTTGCTTTTGAGAAAATAGTCGACTTTTAAAAAACATCAACCCACCTCGGTTTCATTAAAAAAATCCTTTCGGTGACACACCACAATAAAAATGTCGCACGACAGTCCTGTTTCTGTACCTTTGTAGTGGTGAAGTTCACTTGGCGATTGGTAAAAAGTTGTGAAATGTCCCTTTTTTTTAAAGTCAGCAACAACATTGATTAAGTGAACGGCGGACCGCGTTACGTGCAAATCAATCACAGTTAAGTTGTTCAGTTCAAAACAGTCCAGGACGAAGCGATTCTCAAGCAGGAAACCCTGTCTGTCTCTGCCTCTCGTCTCTCCCCTTGTTTTGCACTCCCCCCACTTATCGTGGTTGTACCAAGTCCCACAGTCCACGCATCCAAAGAAAAGTACAAAAAGCAAGTTATTCGCTTTAAAGTTGAGCTTCCCAAGAACTTGCATCGCTTTTGCCTTTATGGATGAGAAGGGACGGGGGCTAGTTTCAGTGGGGCTTTACTAGTCTGCTGTAGTCACAACACAAACTCTAGTACACCCACTGTGCCAGGAACCCCTGTTTCTGTTTGTGGTCATATGTTTGCGCGCAGGACATTACCTGTCGTTGTCTGCGTTTTTGCTCACTCAGTATGTGAACACCAGGTTGGAGATGGTGGACTCCAGCCAGTCCCCGGAGATCATCTCGCTGACTTCGGGCGTGCAGTAGTCGGGGAACTCGAAGTGAGAGCCCCCGGAACCGGACTCAAAGTTCAAATCCAAGTCTCTGTCTAGCACCGATGAACCGAAGCTCCCCAGCGACATGCTATCAAAGCTGGGGCTCGGGTTGATGTCGAGCAAGTCGTCCTCGAACTCTTCATCCTCCGAGGAAGAGGAGGACGAGGAGTGGGACGAGGCGGAGGAGTGAGAGCCGGAGGGAGTCGGCGAGGAAGCCCGCCGACTGCTGTATGTGTGGCCGCCGTGGCGCTCCGAAGACCCGACCAGACTACTGCTGCTGCTGCTGCTGCTGCTGCTAGGGGAGTCGGCTCCCTCCTCCCTGCCGCTGGCCGCGTCCTCATACAGGCTGAGCGGATCACTGGAGTCCGCCGAGCTGCTGAGCGTCGGGCTGGCCGGGACCACGACGGAGGACGTGGGGCTGACGCTCAGGCTGGCCGCGCTGCTCCCGAAGACGTAAACTCGCTTGGGCTTCTTGCCATCCGGTATCTGCTTAGCTGCTGAGGAGACAGATTTCGACTTGTAGAGGGAGTTGTGATGGTGCTCTGATGAATGCTCAGAGGCAAACGGTGATGCTTTGGTGCTGCTACTGCTGCTGCTCCCGAAAAGTGATTTGTGGGGTTTGCTGCTGCTGGGTGATTTGGATCCATTCTTCCTCGAAGATGAGGATGTCTTGGTGCTGGTGTTGTTAGAGCTACTGTTGAGTTTCTCTCCCTTGTCTACGCTACTGCCAGGCTTAGAGGCGCTTGATTTAACCTTCTTCCTCGGCCGGTACTTGTAGTCGGGATAGTCCGCCATGTGCTTGAGTCTGAGCCGCTCCGCCTCTCTGATGAAGGGGATCTTGTCGCTGTCTCTGAGCAGCTTCCACCGCTTCCCCAGCCTCTTGGAGATCTCAGCGTTGTGCATGTCCGGGGACTGTTCCATGATCTTTCTCCTTTCTATCTGTGACCACACCATAAACGCGTTCATGGGTCTCTTGATGTGGCCGCTTGGAGTTTTGCACCACGCCGGGTTTTCTCCCAGCTTGTCCCCGGTCGATGAGGCTGTAGAGCCCGGGGAGAGAGGCGAGGCGGCCGCGTCCAGATCCATGCACGCACCGGAGTCAGAGCTCGAGTCCCCGGCGAAAAAGGACAGCGCCTCGGCGGTGCTCTCCGTGTGGCTCATTTTCTGCACCATGCTGCCCGGTTACACACAGAGGGAGAGCGGTGTACTTGCTCCTTCTCCCTCCTCTCTCCGTGGTCCTCCAATTCACTTTACAGCAAACTCAGCTATTTTCTCCCACTCTTCACAGTTTGAGCTCAGTAGAAAAAAAAGGCGCAAGAAATAATTCACTCCTGAGATGTGCAGTAAACTCGGCAACAGTTCAGTCCAAGTAGCCTGAAAAGGCTGGATGTGTAAAAAGAAAAAAAAAGTTTAATTTCCAGATTCTGTAGGTGTTGGAACAGCACGGACAGTTATAGTACACTCTCCACTGTGTACCCTCTTATCAGTCTCTCTCAGTCTCTTCCTTCTGTGTTATAAAATCAATTCAGCCGTGTGGCGACTGAACATAGAGCTGCAGAGCGCAGACTGAGTGCCACACTGTGCGCTCGGGCACTTACAAATGGTTCCCAAGTAACAGTGTGTAAAGTAAGTGCTTTTCTCTGCATCAACTCTGTCCCCTCTCCTAGAAACAAAAGTCATGCATGGTGGGGAGGAAAAAAAGAGACCTAGAGCGAGTTACACTGTCCGCCTTCCATCTGCAGACCTGCAGTCGAGTTTCAAGCAGCCCTCCAGACCCGGCCCCCCTTGCTTGCATTTATCCCTTCCCGAGATACAACGGCGATAAAAATCCACCAATGGCACGCTGTCGCTACCCTGCTTCTGCGCCAAACCCACGCCCCCTTCAGCGCTGATTGGCCAAAAATGGAATGTAATAATAATCAGCGCGTGCAATGAGGAGCCTCGTGTCTGACCTCATTCCAGAATACAACAAGAAACTAAATTTTTTTTAAAGAGACACTGGCTTATGTTATGGACCCCCACTTCTCCCCACCCACTTTTTTTCATATGAGCTGGCGTTACCACCAGCTCATATGAAGGCCATTAACATATAGTTTTATGGGAACCTAAGTATATTACTTTACCATATGGAAACTTTAACACAGAGTTTGTAGCAGTGTATTGCCAGGATAACACTGGGTAAAAGAAATATAGGCTACCACTGTGGTATAAACCTCCTTGGTGTTATGAATGATGCTCATCTGTGTTATTGATGAACCAGAGTACTAAGCAGGGCAGAACCACTTCACCTTGTGGTACACTTTCTGACGCTTAGGCGCTGTGATGTTGATATTATATACTGTATATTTTTTGAAAAGTTATTGTACCTTGTAGCAGAGAAGAGGAGACTCTTTTATAATAACTATCATTGATAACTGTCTCAACTGGCGCTACTTGGCTACAGGTGGTCAGTGACCAAGGTTGTGTTATCATGGACCCGTTGCGGAACTAGACCATGTTCAACAGTTGAGCCTGAGCGCGTCACAAACCGGGAAATGTCTCTTGGACACACCACGATCGTTAGGCTGGTGTGAGAAACGGCTCCAAGCCAAGCTGTATATGCTCCGCGCTTTCACCTCTCTCTCTCTCCCCCCTTCTCCTTCTCTCTCTCTCTCTCTGAGGCGGGGTTGGGCGGTCTTTTGTCACATAACACACATCGAACCAACCCCTCTCCCGCACACCACCAGACGGAGAGAGAGAGAGCGAGAGAGAGAGGGAGGTAGAAGAGCAGGCGGCTGTGTGCAAACTGCCTATATGCACGCTCACATCCGCACATCTTCAAAACTGACAGCAAGTGCAATTTTCCGTGCAGAGTAACACAAATAAGACAGAAAACCGCACTGTGCAGCGTTTTTACGCACAAAGTTTTGACTTTTACGCACGGAGGAGACTGTATCTAATTTATCACAAAACAAGATGCATGTTGTTTCAGATTTCAGATGTTGGGCAGATTTAACAACACAATCATTATCTTTTATTAAAAATCAAACCTTGTTTAATTTCTTAGTCTTACCACAGACACAAGTAAAACGGCAACCCCAATGTTACACTGTTATAATGATCGTAATTACCAATACAAGTTCTTGGGTCAGATTTATTGCAACCTTTCGCTTTCGGGAAATAATGACTCATGCCATGCCACCTTTAAAAATAATAAGCAGTTTATTTGTTTGTTTGCTTTTTATTATCGACGAATTACCACAAAAAGAAAGAAAGAGAAAAAAAAAGAAAACAGGAGTGTGACGGGGTTCAAGCAGACACTACAGGCAAGGAGCACATGCGGTGTTGGAATGTCGCTAGATGGCGTCGCAGAGCCGGAGAGGACTCAGCTCAGCTGCTGCAGAGAATTTAGGAAGGGTAACAGAGATCAGACGAGCATCCAGAATAGTTACCAATAGTTACCAGGGGTGAATTACATAATGTCTGTGCAATAGGGGGGTATTCAAGCGACTGTTGTGCTGTGTGTGTGCGTGTGTGTGTGTGTGTGTGTGTGTGTGTGTGTGTGTGTGTGTGTGTTTAAGTGTGTATGCCATGAATCTTGGAAGGTAGAGTAGACAGTGAAATAAAATATGAAGAATAAAACAATTTAGAGGGGGAAAAAATCACTCACCACTGTAATGATCTCAGCTTCCAAGAGAACACGATTCCTCACATGAAAATGGCAAAAATATGAAATGAATTGGAAATGGAAATGAAAGTGGGTCCTTGTATAGAACAGAACGTGTGTGTGTGTGTGTGTGTGTGTGTGTGTGTGTGTGTGTGTGTGTGTGTGTGTGTGTGTGTGTGTGTGTGTGTGTGTGTGTGTGTGTGAGAGAGAGAGAGAGAGAGAGAGAGAGAGAGATGGTCATATGTTCTCTAGCTAAATGAAAGGAGAGTCAGAGGTGACTTGGATTACCACTGGGAAATTAGTATGAAAGTACAGTCACCAACGTTACTGGATGCATTTCACTGGGTACAATTATATTCAATATGGCCCCATATCTGCAGTGCATCCAAGTAAAGCAATGGGTAATTGGGCTCCAATTTGTGTGTTCATGGAGCAGAACTGCAATGGAAATAAGAATGTTAACTCATAAACTCACACTGCTCCTCAAAGCCATTTTAATAAGGAGCCACAGTGTGAAAGTGTTAAAGCTTAGAGAGGTGGCTGTGCCTTAGAGCAGGACTTAAGACTTTGAGATGGAGTTGTGTAAATCACACTGAAGTTTCCAAAGGCACTGGAGAAATGTAAAGTAAAAAAAAACAAAAAACATCCCAGTGGAAATGTGTTAAGGTTGGTATGAATTGTGTAACACTGACCACGGACACACTGTAAATCCCTGCTGGAGTCACCTGAACTTCCATGTGTTGTACATCTCTTTCCCTCCAGCAAACTCCTAAGAGTCTCAGTGCACCTGGAGTGACAGCTGGCAGGCTTTAGAAGCTCACACCTTATTCAGTGCTGTGAGCAGGTGCCCCCTATTCTATTCTATTCTATTCTATTCTATTCTATTCTATTCTATTCTATTCTATTCTATTCTATTCTATTCTATTCTATTCTCAACTACCCAAAGATAAACAAGACCTTTCACCTAGTTTTTGCCTTATTTATAACTTGAATACATGTCTTTTTCTTGGCTGCCCACACTTCTCTGTCTCTCCCTCTCTCCCTCCCTCTCTTTCTCTCTCTCTCTCAGTGTACACATTAGTATGCCACACACACGCACACACACATGACCTGAAAGGATAAGTAGTGCATTCAAACTTCTCTCCTCTCGCTTTCTCTGTCTTTCTCTTTTACTGCCATTGTTCCAGTGAGGTGCAGCTGCCACGCGAGTTGGAGTGGGTCGCGTGCCAACCCTAATCTCAACAGGTGTTCTTTTGGGTGTCTCTCACTCAGCCCCCACAACCCCCCACCCCCCCACCCTTCACAGCCCTTCACTCCGCCCCCCTCCCTTTCTTTGTCTGTCCTCACTTTCTCTTTCTCACTCTCTCTCTCTCTCTCGGCTCATTCTCCTCCCCCATGGACCTTACTTCACAAACTCCTTCTCTTGTTCTCTCCCTCCCTCTGCCTAATTTGATTTAGTGTCATTAGAACCACAGATACAGGGAAAAAAAGAGTGAAGTTACGAAAAACTACCCATACCACAAATGAAAGAGTTGGATCAAATGAATGATTGAAAAAATGAAACATGAACGATAAGATTGAAACACAGATTGACGTATACATGCTATGGTTAATGAGATAACTGTATAAGTAAAGAGATCAAGAGAAGTCAAGATCAGAAAGAGGAGGGAAATGTTTAAGGATCGGTTTCATATGTCGCTCCACAATTTCCCCTCAGGCTCTGGCATTTTCTACTTCTTTCATGACAATTTCAGTTTTTCTTCAAGTAAACATTGAGATTTGTTTTGGTCTGAGAGCATGTCAGACGGTCAGTATATGAGTTTTATTTTGGTGAAGGACTTGGTTTCTTCTCTATAGAGACTCCAGCGTAGCAGGAAGCCTCACTCCCTCTCTGTTCTCTCTCACCAGCTTCCCTCTTCTTTCCGCCTGTGCTGGCTCTTCTCACTCGTCTCTCGTTCCCTCCTCTGTCTCTGCTCTCTGACTCCACTTTCCGTCTCTCAGCCCTTTCCCCGCTCTCTGCTCAGTTTAGCTCAGTTTGTTTTGTTGGCATGAATGTTGGATGAAAAGCGTTGCCAAAGCACCCCCATCTCCTTCTCCTCTCTCTCCCCATCTCCCACTCAACATAAATCTGATCTGAGGTCATCTGTTATTCAGAACACTGACACCATATGGTCAGCCACCCACTCAGAGTACATCCAGTCAGTTTCATGAAAACTTAAAATCTTCCCATATGAAATATTGATGGAGCCGTATATTGACCGGCTGTCACAAACCCTGCTAAGAGTTCAGCCTGCTCAAACTTTGAATCATAACTACAGTAACTAATCTATTACAAAAGATGTTGCCCTGAACATGTCAACCTGTTGAAAGGCAATGTAAAGAAATAAAGGGTTATCCAGACATAAGTAACAAACAGAAGGAATAAAGACAGAAAGATGACAGTAAAATACAGTGTACATACAATATGATAATGAGAAATGGCAGTGTAATCAACAGCCTCAAGTAAAACTCAACACAGCTATACAGTTACATGAACAATTATGATTCTGCTCCGCCGCTCTCACCACATCATGTTGTTCATTACATCCACAGGTTGACCTGCATTGCAATTAAGCCTGTGATACTTCAGGCACTACCTTAGCCACACGCAGCTGCTGCCCCTTGTAACCCAGCGCTGAGGTGCTGTTTATTCAAAGAGGAGATTGGTGGAAATTAGCCACGCTGAGGGGTGTAAGCGGTGTGAAGAGGTGAGAGAAGTTTTAATTGTTTCAGGGTTTTTCATGGAGCTGAATGAACTCTGTGTCCTCATGAATCTCAAAGATGTCACCATCTCTAACACTCCTGATTACTTTCACTGCATTCATTTTCACTGCCTGGTGGGCTGTGCAGAATATCAAGACGCGCGGTAACTTTCCAGTCTGACGTCAACATGCACACAGAAGTCTGCATGGTTATTTTGCAACAGCGTGACGCTGGTTGCACAAGAGTCAATCAATGCAACCAGTGTATCTGATGTGCATAATCACACTTTGTCAATGCATGCCACTCAAATTAGAGGCTGCAGATGGACCACATACCTGCATCATTCAGAGGCTGCAAAGGGATTTAATCAGCAGGAAGAGAGGAACGTCATATGTGAATGATGTGGTGGATTAGACATGCTGGTGAGAATCCAAAATCTTTATTCAGCTTTTCATCATGGCATGACTGCTGTGATTGAAATTTAAAAAAAAAAAAAGGTTTATTTTCAGTTAGAGGTTGATGGCTGTATGAAATTGAAACGTACTAACAAAACAGGAATGACAGGGTCCCATGTGAATTTGGAAAAGCGTGAAGAAAAAGAAACACCCCACAGGTGCATTGTGGGAACCAGACTGTTGACCCTGATGGGAGACTGTGCAAAACACTGTCATCAAAATTGCAATGGACCATCGCTTTACCCCCCACCGTTCCTTTTCTCTCACTGTGTGGATGCAGGTAAGGAAAGATAAACACTTAACCTTATTAAAACATTATGCACCTGTATGATAATGGGGCAGCATGTCTCACTAAACTACAGTACACACAACTCAGCCCTTTGATTTATTATATTTCTCCCGTCATCAAAGTCAATGTTCACCACACAGGCTTTTACAACCTTGTAACAGACAGATGGCTGGTTACTGTATATATGAAATGTATTTATTCAGTCGTATTTCTAAAGCTTTGTTTGAACAGGTGTTTTCAGGCACAGATACAGACAAAGATGCAGACATAAACACACACACACACACACACTCTCATAGTCAAAGTCTTATCTTATCCAGAAAGAGCAGCTGCAACGTGTGACCCAAGCTTAGCTGTTAATGATTGGCGGTGTATGTGTGTGTGTGTATGTGTGTGCTTGTTTTACCCTCACAATCCCACCTCTTTCTCAACTGACAAGAGTTCATTATTAGTGGTCTAGCTTTGATTTGTGAAGTTCAGCAAGGTGAATTTGAACATCTGTCGCATTTCAAGGTTGTTTCTGTAGGGGAGAGCAAATACAAGCTGAGCTAATCTATCACGGTGGTGATTAAGTGGAATTCAAACACACACACATCCGGCAGATAAATGTGTGATAAACCAATAGGTGTGAGATGACTGCATTTTCAAATATTTCACACACTGTTATGATCTTATATAATGTCATCTATGTTGATCCAATTCCTTACAGAATACATGTGTAATACTGCACATTACATAGCCTCACAGTGTTAGCATCACTGGGTCTGAACATTATTATAGGTGTTTTGCTAATTAGTTTTCATTTCTTGAAGCCTCACTTCTTTGCCCAAAAGTATACTTGTTGCATAGCAACGCTGTCAGCTTCAGACACATGCATAACTTAGTTTTTAATCAATATTTCTATCTCAGTATGAAGAGATTGAACCTGGGTGGCAAACTAATGAATTCAAAGCAGTTTTTCAGCAGCTATGTCAAATAAACCTGCACAAGAACATTTGAACCTTTAGAGAACATTTTAACTTTAAATGTATTGCCTTGGTTAGTACAAGCTGTACTAATACTGAATCCATTTCTAAATGCATTTTGTATTTTTTCTCAATAGAAATACCCTTCTCATTGAATTTGCAGTCTGTGTAACTAAGGTTTGAATGATGTCTTTGATCAATGTTCTGTAAAGCCCAGTGACACTGGGACATAATGAACAGGCTCGCTGTCATTCTGAGAGTTAACATAAAAACACACTTCATCTGGTTCAAGCACATTCAAGTAGGCCCATGACATTTGGCTTCTGACCTTCATATGGAAAGTGCCACAGTGCTAGACACCATGCTTTCAGTCATTACAGCGGACGACTGTTCTGCCCTGCAATGCTGCAGAGGGGCTTAAATTAGAAATGGGTCTTTGAACAGGATGTAGCCGTCTTTGTGTGCACATCCCTGTATTTGTATATAGTGTATGTGTACTATTATGCCTGTGTTCATTTGCACATTGGATGTTTGTATGTGTGTGTGAGTGGGCAGTTTTGCCAAATCTGCATGACTGTGCATGCTTGTATGTGTGTATTTACATGTGTGGCTTGTGTGATTCTGTGTGTGTCCAGTCAGAGGTGACCAGTTGTCACTGTGCTCTGACAGAAACCAGGTATCAGAGAGACATGGTGTCACCTTGTCACCTCCGACCTTTACTCCAGGGAGACTGAGGGTGTCTGAGTGTGAGTGTGTGTGTGCTTGTGTGCGTGCATGTGTGTGGGTGTGGGTGTGTCAAGCCTCTCTCGAGATGCCTCCCACTCCAGGCTGACTGCATGGTTGACACACATGGAAGGGTCCCTGGAGTGAACCTCAGGTGATGAGGCGGCAGCATGGTGTGTGGTTCATATCTCTTGAGATCCACTACCTTCAGAGCGTGGATGACACACACACACGCACACACACACACACACACACACACACACACACACACACACACACACACACACACACACACACACACTGATGCTTTCGACATAGGAAGTTGAGCTCTGCTTGATGGGGGCTTGATAGCGCAGTCAGTCAATATCAGGGTCAGGGTCAATGTAAGAAAGAAAGAAAGAAAGAAAGACAGCCTGTGCATCATATCTATACTGTTTATGAGTTTTTACTGTAATAAGCCAATCTTACAAAGCTCTATTATTGTTATTACTGTTGTTGACATGATATATCATACACATAGCCAAAAAACACAAGATGATAAGCTCAATATGATTCTGACATGACTTTTCACACACTCAACGCGTTCGACTCTCAGCTCGCGTTCCTCGTGTTCCCTGCTGCGTTTTATACTCAGTAGCACTAGGCTACCTAAACTGCTGTGTACCCTTTAAATGTTAGTGTATAGATGGGGTGGTGCGTGGCGCAGTGGTTAAGGCGGCCGCCCCATGTAGAGGCTACAGTCCTCAACGCAGGCGTCCCTGGTTCGAATCCTGTGTCGGGCAGACCTTTCCTGCATGTCATTCCCCCTCTCTCTGCCTCCCCCTTTCCTGTCTATCTCTACTAATCTATCAAATAAAGGCAAAAAACCCTGCCGAAAATGTACTTAAATATTAATATATAGAAATTTCACTTTGCGGTCGGTCATGCAAATCTCAGATGAAAATATTAAATTTGTATCCTTCATAATTTGCAGGGGTTGGTTGCCTGGCATGCTAACGTGTATTTTGGTTATTTGCCATATGAAATTAGTACATTACATACATTAGATTAGAAATGCCAGTCAAACAGGGCATTTCATTTCGTATTTCACTGGTGGGGTTTGCCTTTGGGTTTCGATAACAAGGATGAATATGGTTTCTATTCTCTGTCATCCACCGTATTAGGAACATATTGGATGTAATCTATCCTCCATGTAGCAGAGTGACAAAGTGCTTTCTCACCAATTACTGACTGCCATCTCCCTCTTCACACCTGGCAGACATTGGATGTGGCTGACAACATGTATGTGTGTGTGTGACAGAGAGAAAGAGGGAGGAAGTGGGAAAGAGCAAAATGGGCAGTGAGAGCCAGACAGAAAGATTAGGTCAGGCAGAGAAGTTTTTAAAGAGGTTGTCACTTGTGTTTACGTGTCCTCAGTCTTCATCAGAGGAATGACACATCTTCAGCTCTTTTAATATCACACTGCTGTAGCTAACAGACTGTTCTCATGTTGTTCTGGTTTTCATTCATTCATTCTGTTCCACAGTAGAATCTGCTTAATCTGACTTCAAATTATTTTCATTTTGTTATTGACATAAAAATACCCAATTTTCTTTTCAGTGCAGCCTGATACAGTAATTCAACCTTGGTGCAGTTTTTTTTTTTTTTTAGCTTTTCAGCCTTTGTAGAGTATACTATATAAGAGAGACAGGAAACGAGGAGGCAGAGAGGGGGGCAATGACACGCAGGAAAGAGCTGCCCAGTGTGGGATTCGAACCGGGGCCGTCTCCAGTGAGGACTGTAGCCTCTACACATGGGGCACCTGGTCAACCTACTGCACCACTCAGTGGCAGTCGGTGCCCCAACCTTGGTGCAGTTTATGAAACTTTTGTTGTTCTGAACTCTCCAGTGTTTTTTTTATTCCGTAATCTCCCAAAGTTTAAGACCAGTTTTGTTGTTCGAACTGAATATTCAGAAATCCAACCTTTCTGTCTTGTAATACTGTTACAGTGCAAATATAATATATAATGTAATATAATAACACAATACACAAACGTGTCCTATCTGCAAATGTAATTTATGATCACATGGACAAAAACATCCTAAAAGTTCTTTCTTCAAAATGAACAAGTGGTATGTCTCAAGTGCTTCAAAACTAAAACCCTGGAAAACCACATTCTCTGTATGTTTTTGCTTTAACAGTCTGAAAGCCGAAGGCCATGCTTTACAATTTGGTAGACTGAGGTTTATTGGCAATGTAGGATTAATAATTCTCAGCAGTTCAGTTCATTGTAACATCATATCTGTCAACTATCTCCTCCTGCCCTAAGAAAACACTTGAACACATGATTCATTCACTGAAATGCAAAGCGATCTTTATTTCTAATGCACGTATATTAAATACACATAAATCGTAAATTGCTATATAAACAAGATGTCCTTCCATATCAGGACTGTTGGTATAGCTTCTTTCTCATATCACCTGAATGCTTCATTAACCAAAAAAGTATTAATCTCTGAAGCAACATTTTAATGGGACACTTCTTTTTTTTTCGCTATAAACCTCAATTTAATGTCACTCCTAACTCAATAGACACTTGGTCAGTAGCTACTCCTTCAATGAATGAATGAAGCTCTACTTTATTTAGTAGGGGTGTCACGATTCTCCAAATCCTCGATTCGATTTGATTTTCGATTTTAGGGTCACGATTCGTGCATGTGCAACAAAACAAAATAATTAAATAAAAAATATGTCATGGAACAATTAGAGCCTTACAGCGTCGGAAATTAGCGGGCCCAAATTTGACCAAGAATGCCCCCCAAAATAATGATCCAGGGGCGAAACAAATATATTTATATCTGTACATTCTCATAATTTTATTTTCATTAATTCACTGTCACGTCTTTATTCTCTTGATGTCGGCTTAATGTAAACGAGATTGCGCTGATACACGAGAGTGTGTATGTGACAGACTGTCACAGACAGCGGTGCAGTGCTGCAGCTGCTGCTGCTGCTCTGCAATGGACCTGATCAGACTGGTGTGGCCTACAGTGAATCAGTCCCCCGAAAACCCCGCAAATATCGATCGTCGATCCTCTGTTTGACTTCGATGATCGAGACAATGACATAATTTCGATTAAAAAATTGAAATCGTGACACCCCTATTAATTGACGTTATGGTCTTTGGCGTGCAGTCGGTGTGGATGGTGGGAATACACGACTGTCACACCAGAAACCAATGATTGGCATCCCACTGCATCCTGTCAGTGGTAAATGTTGTAAAAGAGCACATTGCTCTGTCAGACAACCTGATAAGGGGCAACCTTACCAGATAGATGGCTGGTAACAAGAGGTAACAAAGAAACAAGATACAGTACACACAGGTTGGACAAGGGTTTTGGAAAATTAACAAGAACCATTTGACAGTGCAAGAAGAAAGTCAAACAGACAGAGAGAGGATTCTCATCATGTTGTAAAACAAGGTAGAGAATCTAAAAGCTGCCTCAACATGGAGAATATCTATATCCACATTTGGATGGGGGAAAATGATAAGATCAGTGCTGCCTGGGTAAGCTTTAGGATGAGAGTAACCATTGAAAAAGATCTTAAAGATTTCAAGGTTGAGTGGGCCACCAAGCTAAAGGAAGTGGATGACAGGTGACAAAACAAGGTTCACCAGCCTGAACTGTTAGAGAATGAAATGGAGATGGAGGTCGTCCAGGTCACTAAAGGCAGGAAGCTTGGACAAAGGCGCATTTGTAGACCTTGGCCCTGCTGAGCATAAAGGAGAAGAAGTGAATCTGAGTGAGATGTGTTGGAACAAGAAATGCAACAGTCCAGAGGTGAACTGAGACACAACCTTGTTGCAAAGCAGACATGAGGTAGGAGAAGCCAAGAGGAATCTGGAGATGTAGCTCATGAAATATGAGAACTTGAGGAGACCAAATTCCTGCTCGTGAAGAAAAATCAACTTCAGGACTGATGCACCATGTGATTTTAACTCCATGTTTGATATTACAGTACTTCAAACCAAGGTGGTGAAGTAAAAAAAAGAAGATCAAGAGGAAAAGCCCCTGGTCTTGGTGCAGTTGTAGGCATAAAAATGATGATAGCAGCGGTAAGATGGAGGAGGTTGCAGCCTGTCTGACTCTGACTGGTTAAAAGGAGGCAAAGAAGAAGAACGAGGGCTTCTGGGTCTTTCACAGGAAGAAACAGAAGTGAAGAACAAGAAGTGAAAACAGCATCAAGGTGGAGGAAGCTGCTGCTTTTAGGGTCAGGGTGTGGCTGCAGAAGAGGATCCTTCCTAACTGACTTCCTGACCTAGACTGCTTCTTTTTTTTTTGACAAATAATACATTGACAATATAACCAGTATTAATTTTTCTCTTTCACACAGTGAGGATGCACACCAATCAAACACAACCCCACTCTCTTTTTTCACCTTTAAGATACTCAATGCTCAAAGTTCTTGGCTTTTTGATGTTTACTTTAAGTTAAACTTAAAGTCATTTTATTCACATGAGATTGAAACAGGACTTGGTTGTACGGATGTTTCACCGTTAATTTTGGCTGTCAACATCTCATTTATGATATATCTACCGCCAGAATCAATGGTGCTAAATTTGATTCTCTACTGATTTGGTCTAAGGCCATCGAGCACATTCAGAAAATTAGCACGTTGTAGCTTATATGTCAATTATTTCAAATGTATTTAATGACTTGGATCTATCTATCAGGGTTGTCTAAACCTACAGGCCCTGTCTGTCTCGTTTGTTTGTCTGTGGTTGTCTTTGTGTGTGTGTCTGTGAGTGTGTGTGTGTGTGTGTGTGTGTGTGTGTGTGTGTGTGTGTGTGTGTGTGTGTGTGTGTGTGAACCCTGTCTGTAATATATCTGTTATTGTTATGTGATATCAGAGCATCTTTTTTTTTTTTTTTCTCTTCTTTTTTCACATTATATTTTAATTTTTATTTTATATTTATGATGAATTGCTCTGGTTCTGTCCCGCCCCTGCCCCCCCCCCCCCCCCCCCCCTCTTGTTTTTTTTTTTCTTTTTCTTTTTCTTTTCCTCTCTTATCATTAGTTAGTTATTCATTTTTCATTTTTTAATCCCTATTTGTATCTTGTCCCCTTTGTGAGTATTGTCTATTGCCCATTTGCCATGCTCCCTTGTGCCTTGTATCATTTACCATGTCTTTCTAATTTCTTTTGATGGAAAACAAAATAAAATTTTGATCAAAAAAAAAAAAAAAACATCTCATTTATGCCACAGTGAATGTGCAACTGAAGCCTCTGAATTATATTATGGACGGACGTCGGACGAGCATGTGACCTGAAGAACAGTAAGGGTTGTAAATATTACTGACTGAGGTGAAAAATGACTCACTCCACATGGTATTGTAATCACCAACCAGCACTGTTACAAAATTAAATCCCAGCCAAAGGAGACCAAGCCTTGCTCCACTGCAGCCTCTACTAAAGCCACCACCTAAAGAGCTGAAAAGAGGAGGGGAAGGTGTCAGCACTCTTCTCTCAGAAGGGCTGAGGAACAGAGTGGTCTTCTTGCTGGACCCTCCAGAATCAAGGGCACTGCGATTTCCTGTAATTTTACACACAACTGGAGGACATGTGTTCCTCAGAGAGATATCTTCAGAGGCTCGGTGTACTTGAATTGCTGTGACATACAGTATACTGAGCATTACTATTAGCTGTGTTCTGTAACTCCTTAAATAAGGTCATGCTGTGGTCACACATATCATTAATTATCAGTGAAAAGGAACAAAGAAGCATCTGCTGAATAATGTAACATCTGTTTGTGTTGAACAGGTTAAACACAGGCAGGTCTACAGGCCAAGGTATGCTACGAGAACTAGTAGTACACTGTGGAATAAACACTCCTGGTTGCACTGCTGTAATTATTAAGACACAGGAAGGCAATAAGGAGTCAAATAGAGAAGAGATGGAAAAATCAGGTTTCATGCATGCACGGTTTTAACAAAAAATGAACAAGTGTTAGACAAGAGAGTTAAGACAACATGTGCGTGTGTATGTTGAGTGTGTGTCCATATATTCTGTGAGGCGATGACAGCCGTGTGTACACCCACTTAAACACCCACTCAGTCTCCCACAAATACACATAGCTATTTGTTATGACGAAAGGCTGTGGCTGACAGTGATTGATAATTGATTGATGGTCTCAGCTGATTGCTGTACTGTAACACTTAAGCCAGCCGGCTACACACATCCACACATACACACACACACATGCATGCAAACACTTTCTGCCAGTCTGCCACCACAGAGTTAGCAACAGTCTGCGTTTTGCCTCCCTCACTTCTCCAAGCCAGTCGCTCTGCACTGCGGCAGGCAGGGGAAGCAGACACACACTCGCACACACACACACTCTTCTCTGCTCCGCTCCCATATTTTTTGGAAGGGAAGAGACGAGGAGCGAGCGAGCGAAAGCTAGACAGCATTGCATTTGTCGTGTCTTTTAATGGAGACCTGCTGCAAAGCGAAGAAAACGTTTTTCGGGGATTTCTGATTTCCTGCCTTGTGCTGAAAGTTGTTTCAAAGAGATTCGGAGTATCATCATTACAGAAGGAATATTCACAGCTCGACCTGCCAGACGAAAAAAAAAAGAGGCAAACACAAAAGTGGGAAGAAGAAGAAGAAGGAAATTTGGACCTATGTGGTGGATTTTGGAAGTGAGCGAACACGCAGTGATCCAAGGGTCTTTTTTTTGGAGGACAGTGAGAAGGCAGGAGCGATGCCAAAGGGTTCTCCTTGGTCTGCTTTGAAAACACTCAGCACCACACAGCAGCTGACCCCTTGGGCTCTGGCTACGCTCTGTCTCCACCTGCATGCTACTGCTGATAAAGCAATGGAAATCTCTCCCGCTCTCAATCCAGGATATAGATGCAGCCGGGCCTTGTGATTGTGCAGATTCTGCACTCTCCATATGCAATATAAATCATATTCAGTACAGCGGTATCCAGCCAGGCGAGCTGTCCAGCATCCGGCACCCAGCCCAGAGAGAGCCCCAGTGGAGGAGAAGGACAGGCAGAGAGCTGTGGAATAAATGAATTGTGAGAGAGAGGGAGAGAGGAAGAGGGAGAGAGAGAGACGGAGGGAGAGGAGCTTCCAGACAGGATGACCTACATTCAACACTGTCTGGAGTCAAAAACAGAGTGAGAGGGAGAGAGAGAGAGAGAGAGAGAGAGAGAGAGAGAGATGGATAGCAAGAGCCAGCAGATACAGTGAGAGGATGAGGGCAGGAGAGGGAGAGAAAAAAACGAGATACAGAAACAAAAGCAAACGGGAGAGTACAGAAAGGAAAGCTGATCCTCAGCTCAGATCCATTCCCTAGTCTTCCCCCTACATCCTCTCACTCCTCTCCTATTTTCTCCCTTCTTTTTCCCCATATTCCTTTCCCCCTTTTTGCCGGCTGTTCTGCTGCTTTCTCTCCATCTCCTGCCATTAATCAACCATTGTGTTGTATTTCTTGGGAATGCAGTTGCCCAAGGTGCAAACCCAGTCTCTGGCACACAGACAAGCAGGGAAACAGCCATTTAACAGTCACTTTTCACACTTGTGTTGTTTTTGCTCGTGCTCCTCATCCTTTCCTACAAGCTCGGTTTCCTTTGTCTCTTCATCTCCCACTGTTTCCCCTCTCCTCCACTTGTCCTCCCCTCCCTTTATCTCGCTGCATCCCATTCTTTAACCCTCTTTCCTCCATGTCCAACCAACCCCTGCAACCCCCCTCCCCGCACACATTTATCTCTCCCCTCCTTCCTCTGCTCCTCCTCCTCCTCCTTCTCCTCCTCTGTCAGCATTTATATATCTCTTGGTAGCTCTAACAGTATTTTTATGGTGGATTACTTTGTCTAGCTGCATGCTGTTATCTAGCATCACTGGAGGGGAAGAGCAGTACCAAAGCAGCAGCAGCTCTATCTGTCTATCTGTCTGTGAGCCTGGCTGGTGAGCTAAGGCTTCACATCTATCAGATTGCCTCATGGATGGAAGGCTGTCTGTCTGGAAGCTGGTGGCTTACAAGCTGGCTCTCACAGCTTTTTGTAGCTCAATGCATAGTTGGCAGGGTGGTCAAGTCAAGTGTGATTGCCTTCCTGGCTAGGCATTTGTCCATCTGACTATATTTGTTTTATAATGTGTCCCAGTGCAACATTTAATATACTTGATTTTTCACTCAGACATGGCTTATTTATCTTCCCGTCTGCCTTGTCTATAATTCCTCTGCTTGATCCGCATAGACAAGCCAAAGCAGTCAAAATATTACTGCTCACTGTAACCATTCCTTCTCCTCCATCTTGCCTTTTTTCTAGTTTTCACCCTGCTTTCTCACAGGTCCCTTTTCCCTCCTGCCTTCCTTCGTTGCCACTCCATCCCCACCCTCCACTTGCATGTCAGTCCTCGGGGATCAGTGTTAAGGACATGAGAGGGGATTGCAGTTGAAGGAGAGGAAATGACATGGGTAATGGAAGAGGACACACAGGCACCTGTCAGGGAAAATCAAGGGTGAAGAGGGGGAGGAAATGAATTATTCATGAGACCGAATTACACTGCTTTCACCTTCTTGAATAAGTTTGATCAGAATCCTACATTTCCTTAAGGTCTTAAAAAAAAGGGAGAATTTCTGTCTTTGTGCTGCCACATATTTCCAACCTTTAGCAGCATTCACGGGAAGAGCTGCTTGAGGGAATGCTGTTTGAAAATCAGTGAGATATTATTGCTGGTTTAATGTTTATAAAGACTTGATTGAAGTGATATCAAAGTCAATGTTACAAGCACCCATGATGTTATACCCTGCTCTCGCCACGTTCTCACTGATTTTGTTCATACAACATTGACTACACACCATATCTGAATTTAGCGTCACCTTTGCTCATATTACTGTTTAAACAACTTTGACTGTAGATGAACAAATTCAATGCAAGTAAAGCAAACTTGCGCCATTGTAGAGTGCAGTTTGGATGATGTTGTTATAAGGTATTTGCACTATAACCGTAAAATTAACATACACACACAGACAAACAAATATACACCGATCAGGCATAACATAACAACACTGAATAACACTTCATCATGGTACTTGTTAGTAGGTGGGATATACATGTTATTCACATTAAGTGAACATTTTGTCCTCCAACTTTATATGTTAGAAGCAGGAAAAATGGGCATGCATAAGGATTTGAGTGAGTTTGGGTGTTCTCGGTCTGCAGTGTTCAGTATGACACAGTAATGGGAGGCCAAGGCTCATTGATACACGTGGGAAGCGAAGGCTGGCCCATGTGGTCGAAGAGCTACTTTGCTTAAATGCTGAAAAAGGTCATCCTGGTGTCAGAATACACAGTGCATCGCAGTTTGTTGCATATTTGGCAGCAAAATGGGGAACAACACAATAGGCATAGTGATAATATTATGCCTGATCGGTGTAGCTACTATAGAGACAACATATTAAATATACTTAAATTATCTGCTTGTGTGCATACTTTTTTCCGATGCTGACATGGTGTTAATTAATTACTTATCATTAGCACTAATCGTTATTAGCACCTCCTAAAATGTCCT
Organism: Decapterus maruadsi; assembly: GCA_030347415.2. Lineage (NCBI taxonomy): Eukaryota > Metazoa > Chordata > Actinopteri > Carangiformes > Carangidae > Decapterus > Decapterus maruadsi. Next base: position 13,165,700 of record CM064894.1, on the reverse strand, counting down.
AGTGTCCAAATAGTGTAATTGATTTTTAAGGGGGGAAAAGCTATTAAAGATACATCTGTGCTGGAGTTTTTATATTCATCCGCACAGCTTTTACTGGATTTCACTAGCATTCATTATTGCTCTCTGTGGCCAAGGCGGCGCACACTTTGCCCTGCTGCCACATCTTTCTACAAGAAATGAAGTGAATTTATAAATGGAGCGCCATTTCCCCTTTTTGTAGCACTGAGGAAGCCTAAATCACCACTAACTCCTCCACTCGCCATAACCCTGACAGATACTTGCTTTGCTTGGTTGACAAGCTTGTTTAGGCCACTGTGCTCTTTCTATATCACCATAATAAGGTTGACCTTTACATAAACATGCATCCACTGAATCAGTAGCTTCCCCTTCTTCCCATACTGCTGTCTTCTCACATCAGATGACAGGTCTATTATTTGTAAATGGCAACTACTGTGCATCCTTTGCTTTAAGCCACTTACGGTGAATCACATTCATTTGTGTGTGGTGTTTGCTGTCTGTCTGTGTGTCAAAATCCCCGGCTATTGTATGTAATTACATTTCTCCCCCTGTTCATGTCACTTTTATCTTGTATCCTGTTCAGACCTTGCTTGTATGTCCCTAAAATCTCGACAAACTTAGGAGAAAACCTTCATGACTGGAATTACTTTGACATGATATGGTGCATTGCTAGAGGTTAGGCCTGTCACCATTGTATGGAGTGCATGGCAGACAATATCAGCTGTCAGTTACAGCCTGAAAATTCTTTGCAGTACTTTTTAGGAGATGGTGAATGCTCTCATGCTTTGTGCACCTTAAAGTAACCTAAATGGCATCCATTTGTGAAATGGCGTGAGTAGGTTGCACTGGCACTGGCGCTTTCTTTAGTTGATTTTTTTTGTTGTTGTTTTCTCACCTTATAGCTCTAGACTGTTCCTTTCAATGTCATTTTCTGTATGACAGTGAATAATGGTTGTAGTTTTTACCTTCTTTCTCCAGCCATTTCAAAATCTGCTCTATCCTTTCAAAATGCAAGATTGTTAGTGTTAGGGCTTTACTTTTTTCCTGTCCTCTGAAAAGCTGACATTTTCAGCTGATAGCAGGCAGCAGTGCTTCACTTTACTTGCTTTACTTCAAGCATAGTCCGTACAATATGTCACATTACCTTGTCTCTTGGACAGCAGTGTACTTTTGAAGGAGTAATTCAAGGTACAAAATACTAAGAGAGCCACAATGTTCACAAACAAGTAAGTAAATAATTAAAGATTGGATCCATCAAGCTGAAGAAAAAAAAACACTCAGGCATTCAAAAGGTAGATTCAATGGGAAATATAGAGGTACCTATATCCATTCTCCTTAGGATTTCATGTGATTGAATCTTGGACACATAATAGTATATTGTCAATGCCATTTAGAAGATTTAAAAAATATCAAAAAATGTTTCACACATGTGAGGTCAATACGTAACACTTCTGTTTCAATAGACCTTTTAGAGGCACCGTGTCATCTTTATAGATTGTTAAATTTGCAATTGATTTAAGTTTTTATTTTTTCTTGGATACCAAAGGTCAAGCAAGCATTCTCAAAGTCTGCAGAGTCGCTAAATTAATCTCACTCTTGTCATCGGTGACAGTGAGTCTTGTCTTCCTTATGCTTTATTCATAATGCCACATTTTGATTTTATAGGAGTAACCGGCACCCCGGGAAGGTAACTTTAGCACAGTAATGTTCTTGAATCAAATCTATGGTGAATTGACTGTTGAACATTACACTAATAAAGCAACAATTTTCTTTCCTTTCATATGTCACGTCTTTTGCATTAGGCTGCATTTCCTCCCTGTGTTTGATACGGCTCGATCCTCGGTAGGTGGTCAAGTGCTGTATTAAATCCTCATCATATTCTTTTCCATCTCACTCATCTGCTTATAATGTACCAAATTTCCCCCCCTCTAATTAATTCCTCCTACTCAAATGTCTGACAGGAGATTGTTTTATTATGTGAAATGTTAGATAATGGCAAAGCTCCTCTAACTAAATAAGAGGGATCATATTTAAACTATTTACAATAAAGACAAAGTGGGAAGAAATGTCTCCAATCAATTCTTCACAGATCTCTTTCTCCTGTCTTCAGATTCTTGTGAAAGACCAACATCTGCTGTGTGAAAGGCAGGGTCTGTTGTATTAAAATGTTGTGATGGATTATTAGCAGGATGTAGTGGCTGAGTGACTAAATAGTGATTTTTAAAAAATCCCTTTAGTTTTGTTCTGTGTTATCACTTCATTTTCTTTGTAAAATGACTTCAACAGAGCATAAGATTAAAAACTGTTTTCATATTTAGTCATTTTAAGTTAAATATAATGTATCTTCAGATAACACAGCCGTGTATTTACTGCTGCAAGCACAGAATCGTAGATTACCATGCAGGTAAGTGGCTGTAAGCTCTGCAGACAAGCATATTGATATAAAATCTCCTCTTTGTCGTCTAATTTGATCAATTTGTCGCATTTTTGATGAATAAATCTGTATCAAATATGTCTCCAGATCTATGGAAAGTGTAATCAATTAAAAAATAATTTGACAACATGTCGATTTCGTCAGTGATGTTTTTGTCCTTCTGCTGCTGTAAACAAAGTCAAGAAAAAACAATGTCATTAAAAACATTTAACATATCATAACAAGATTAAAGTGAGTGTTTACAATTATGAATGATGCTTCATAACAACTGACAACATAACATGCCCTTGACTTTCTTTTCCTTATCTTATTGTTGATGATCCAAAACAAGACATCAAACACATTTTAAATGTGTACGCTATAAATGCAGAGTTAGATCTGGATGAAATTGTGTTTTGCTATCATACAGACACATCAGGCTGTTTACTGAAGATCCTCTGTGTCATGAATAACAGCAATAAATAAAAACCGTCACTTGAAAGTTTTGACATTCAATAGACAGAAACCAGTCTGTGTTGTTTTGTTCAGCCTTCTCCTCCAGAAGGTGAGAAGTAGGTTTCAGGTTTCATGTAACAGACGAGTTAAACCAACTTAAATCACTGACTCAACTCAATGACTCACACATGCATTTTATGTTGTGTCAACAGATAGAGATAACACAGTTGAACTAGAATGGTAAAAATATGCACACGCCTCATGTTTTTAGCATAGTGTACACAATCCCAAGTGTGAGACACACAACACATACGTTAGTTCACTGAAGTTCAGTTTAACTGACGTAACTGCTGAACTCCTGTGTTCAAAAACAATGAACATGAGTCTGCTCTGAACCTTTATATGATTCCAGTTCTCTGTTTATGGTTGGTTTTGGTTGGTTGTATGTACTGTGTAGTATTATCATAATGGAGTTATATTTTGAACTCTTCATTTATTTATCGAAGCAATGTGTGCCAGACACTGCAATTACAAGATTTAAAAAAAATATTTGTAGGCGACTTAAAATGGTACGCAATTATTTTACAATTCTCACAATAATGGAGCTGTCAATGCACAGCACTGGTTGTAGAATATATGTTTTGATCCTTTTCATTGCACAGTGCAGAGCTAAGCATTTGCGAAAATGAGTGCTTGTTTGTTTTGGCTGTGCGAATGTGCATGTGTGTTGGTATGTGAGCATGTTTGTAGGTTGAGGGTTGATGAATTTATGTTTTTACTCCCTGTTTTTCTCTTTTTCTTGCAGGGTATTTGTATGTATGCGTGCGTTAGCCTGCAAACATGCCAAGTCTGGCTGTTCTTTTAACCCTTCTTTTAAACAGAATGAGTGTGAATATAGTCACTTTGTCGTTTCCTTGGGCTGCTGGCGGAGAATGAGCATAAAGACAGCATGAAAGCATTCAGTATAACATGGCTTTGCACTGACACACATACACACAGAGGAATTTCATACAATCAGGAGAGCATGTCCAAAGGACATGACTGTAAGAAGACAGTGAGGATATACTATAGACTGACAGGTGAGTGAGCGTACAAATCTGCATTCTTGTGACGACAAGCGCAGATTAAAACCACACAAACAGACTGGAAAAACAACATGATTATGTACACAAGTGCTTGGACGGGTCACTGAGTTCATCCTCTGTGGCAATTTCATCTGAAATACACACAGAAGGTGGGTTGTTCTTTCTCACATTCAGCAGGGTTTTAGCTCCTATAAGCACACAGACACACAATGAGAACATCGATAAATACAGTACACAACACACACTGCGTTTCAAGGCCACAGACACACTTAAACTCACACAGACACATATGCACAAGCACACACCTCTCCCAGACAGTCCCATATGGACTCATTAGGGGCCAGTCTATCGCCACCTGTGCACTGAAAGGCCCAACGGACCAGCTTTGACACTGACAACGGACAGGAGCTGAGCAGGGAATACACACACACAAACACACACTCACAGGTGCAGGTTATCACACACACGTGCATTTGAACACACATAAGCATGTGTACACAGCTATAAGACAGATACACACCCATTCTTGAAGGCAGACAGGGACATCCTGTGCACATGCTTGGGACTAAGAATAGAGAGTGTTTCTAGACCTCACACTATGTCTAATTTATACATTTGAATCTTTATGGAGACACTTATACACACTAGTATTTGTGCATTTATCATCTTAATATTAGAATTAATTATGAAATATGTATATTTTTTAACTATAATAAGAAACCTATCCTCTGAGTCGGTGTACCCTACACAATGCACCTACTGTTTAGATGGTGCGACCTTCAAATGTGGACAATTTAAACCTGCAGGTTATGGGAGGAACCCAAGGTTAACCTTAAGGGATGATGCTAATGCCCCTCAGAGAATAGCCTGGGTTGAATCCAGGACCTGCTAGCTGTGTAATGACATTGTATTATTTGGACAGTCAAGTCTAGTCTAACATGGAACTCTAACAGGAAAATGAAGTCATTATCCAGGACAGCTATGTGTGGTTGCCATGGCATAGGGAACCCTAATGAATGACAGTTGATCAAAATGTGTATGATCAGATTAATAAAAACAGCAGAGCCATTTCCTTATCAAAACTAAATAGCCTAATAACATGTGAACCTTATCAAATGATCACCTCTAATCATTGACTGATGTACCAGTAGCAGGGCGCCACTGTTTAACCACTTTCCATGCCACAGAAAGAGAGTTGAAATGCAGAGCATTGTTTTCATCGCTTGATCTTTATTTTATCAATCAGCCTTTCCCATCAGAATTACATTAATATTTTAGGTGTGATCATGGCGGTCGGGCAGTGTATTGCTCTATTGAAACAGGAACATCTGCAAAAGGCTTTTAGACCCCCAGGCTCCAATTTAGAGAACATCATAGCAAACCAAACTGCAAACTACTTGTTGGTTTGCAGTCAAGCTAACAGGCAAATATTGTTTCAGTCACTGACATTTAGCTGTAATAGTGCACTGACCACAGAGCAGCTCTCACAACATGGATTAACTTAAAGGGATAGTTCAACATTTTGACAAACTGACTCATGAATCCAGCTCAGACAGAACCCCCACTCTGAGTCTCCCTCCACCAGTCTCCAGTTCATCCTCCCAGACCAGACTTCACCTGTATCACTCTGTACAATATCCATTCATCCATCCTCAACATTCCATTCCATTCATTAAAATGTATAATGGCACATTGAACTCAGTGCTACCATTACAGCTGAATATGTCCAATCTGGCCTGTGTTTGTCCCATCTACAGTAATGTGTTGCATTGCTCTCTGTACATGAACTAGACCACCAGCCTGAATGAGATTTCCGGCAAATTTGCAACACATAGGCTATATAACATATATATAACAGGCCACTATAATTTCATAGACCAACCAGCTGTTGGGGGTACTTGTATATAATGATATATTTTAGACAGTACTTTGGTTTTCTGTTTTAAATTATTTGTTATTAAATTACAAATTTGATATTAGATTCAGGCACAGATTATTAAAATATTCTGTCTATCTATGTCTGGAACTGCACCAAATCACGTAGAGCACGAGAGAGATGACAGTTGGTGAAGATAATGATGTGACGGAAGATGACAAGAAGAGAAAGAATAGAACAAAAGCAAAGAGAGGTGATAAAAGAATTTCGAGCAGCGGGATGAATTCAGAATTTAACAGAGGAGAAGAGAGCAGATGCAAACAGAATAAAAGAGAGTATTCTGTGTTCTCTCTTAGACAAAAGACTGTGTGTGCATGAGTGAGTGAGTGTGTATGAACACTACGACAGTCGCAGTGTCAGACTTCTTTCTCGGGGACATGATCAACCAGCACAGAGGGGAGGTGTGTGTGTGTGTGCGCGCGTGCACGCTCCCCAAGTTTCACACAATTACACCTCTTGAAGACTAGGGAGAAGTGTGTGTGTGTGTGTATGGGTGGGGGGGCACAGTCCCATCAGCACGCTATCTAGTGTTGAAAGGAATTCCCAATGTGGCTCTTTATCCACCTGCATTAAGAGGTGTGTATGTGTGCGTGTGTGTGTGTGAGAAAGAGAGAGAGAGAGAGAGGGACAAATGGAGGGAGACGGAGAGAGAATGACAAGGTCTGGGGAATTAATGTAGGTGGGGTTAGTGCGTGTGTGTGTGTGTGTGTGTGTGTGTGTGTGTGTGTGTGTGTGTGTGTGTGTGTGTGTGTGTGTGTGTGTGCATGCGTGTGTTTATCAGGAAGACAGTCCCCCCACTCTGCTAACAGATGGTCTTGTTACCATAGTGTGGTGATTATGAGACTGGCTGAGGTTAGGGAGACTGCCCCTGTGATGAATTTGGATCAGGGTATTTGTTCATTTTAACCAAAATACATTTGTGTCTGCAGAGATTTTAGTATGCACGTTAGAAAAAAGTCAATCTGTGTAGTAATAAGAATATATACTCACAGATTCAATCAGGCTGTTTGCTGCATGTCGTCTCATCTCTGGGTAAGTGCTCCTATAAAAGCTGGAGCCTGCGTGTCAGATGCTCCAGTAGGTGATTGTGATTTTAAAACTTATTTCAAAGTTGCGAGAGTGAGCACAGCCCCAGTGTTTTAAAAATTTTAGAAATAAGCACAGCACACTCAGCAAAAAACCCTGTGCTGGGCAGCTGGCAGATCTGTTTACACTGTGTGACAGCAAGGAAAAAGTGAGAACGTTCGCCCAGGTGTCATATTCCTATCACTGATGATCAGCTGCATAGCTGAAGCAGATGTACACACATGATAACTGCAGAGTCATTTGTCATATGGTCTAAATGCTAAGTCAGCCCTTTCAAACTGAAGGCCGACGTCAGCAGGTTTTTGTCCCGTGTAAAAGGAGCTTTAGGAAGTTATTGGAACTTTTGTTTATTTCCTACATTTTTCAACACTTATAAAACATCTAACTTCATGGGTCATTTATTAGCTGTCGTCTACATTCACAGTGCTCCCTCCACCACTGCAACCTTCTCCTTATCCGTTCATATTTTTGACATTGCTGAGCTGAAGAACTTCTCAAATAGGTTTGGCTTAAAGCAGATATCAACGGCACGGCCGTTTCGGCGAATGCTGCGTTCAAGGCAGGCTTTTGAAACCGTAAGTTACAGCTTCAAGTCAAAACTACAACTTTGTAGCGTTCCAGGTAACTCGTAGCTCGTGTTTTCACCGTCCTGTTGTCTGTGAAAGTGCACGATAACGGCCTCTCGTAACTTCCGACCCGTGAACTCGTACCAGATCGAACCGGTATGACTTCACAGGAAGGAAAAACACAAGTTACGAGTTTCCATGAACGCACCATGAGTTAGCAGCTCCCGCCCTCGTCAGGCATCTATTGGTCCTCGTGCTACGTCACCACATTCACACGCACCCCTTGGCTGCACACACAGCCCTTCATGCCGTTCTCTCTCCTCATTGGATAACACTTGTATCCCACAAGTACAACTACAAAATTTTCTCCTCGGGTTACAGCAGAGCAGAGTGACGGAGAGACTCGTGTTACGGCTGAAACACTCCATGTAAGTGATTGCTGACGGAAAATAGGACTATTTAGGACTTATATTAACAAAAACATTCCACTGATATCTGCTTTAAGTGACTTAAGTATAACATTTTTGTCAGAGCACAAATCATCATCAGGAAGCCAACAAACAGTATTAAAATTTCAAATAAGATCATGAATTCAACACTGGGCTCAACAGTGTTTGGAGCTGTCACACTCCAGTTGAGCAGCAAACAAAAAAACGAAGACACTTCCACACATGGTCTGTGAAATGAACATTCAAGTTGTCACTTATTTCTGCGCCACAAGCAACTCATAATACTGAGACAGAGCTTGTATCAACACATAAAATATTTGCTTTGAAAGAAAAAAAACACAGGAGACTGCAGAGTAATTTACAGAGAAGATTATCACAGAGGTTGAAAAATGCTTTTACATTTCACAATTTTACACGTCATGGCCTTTTAAAACACTGTGTGCCAGGAAAACATGGATACTTTTTGTATCATTTGAATGCAGCAAGTATCCATGTAATGTTCAATTGAGACAAGATGTTCTCTATAACCTGACAGGCTTTCACTATCACTCATAATGTCACCGCTGCTTTGCACCAGCCGGCTCCACACTGCTGTACCTGCTGTGTCGATTGATTTCTCCCTCCATCACCCCGGCGCCTTCTGTTGTACTGTATTACCATATTTGACAAGGCAAATCTTGTCTTGTACGTCTCTTGCTTCTCATATCTCGGTGCTATTTGCCTGTTGGGTTGTGTTCTGAACAGCTCCAGGGGAGACTGCTGTGCCTCCTGCTGACAGCTCATTGGCAGCTTATGCAACAGAGCATATTCCACCAAATCTATAACACATCCAAACAACATACAAGTAATATCCGCAGATAAACAATGCACAACAGTTTAAGTTTCTACAGTGCATTTAGATGAAATTATGTTCAGTATATGCACGTTCGACTGTTTGGCGTGCAAGACTAAAAGATTATGTAAAAACGCTGAAATAAGCATGCTAAGGCTTTTTAATCAAGTGTAAGTTTTGTCTGTGCCTTTATTACTGTCAGCTAATTATTCCAAGTGTATTATTTGCCACAAGCCTTATCTGATTAAAAACACAATAGCATTTCATCATGTATGATAACCACTGGCTTTACGATGGGCTTAAGAGGCTCATCTGGTTGATCTCACTGACTGTACAGCCCTCACAAATTTGACATTTATTACAATTGACGTGGCTCTGGATTTTGACTCTATCATCTGCACACACTCATAATAAGTTGACAAGAAAGTACAAACTAACTGAGCTGAAGATATTCTCAAATTAATTTAGGTATACGATTTTGATTATTTTGTCAGAATTAGATCGTCAGCATCCCAAAAAAGCTTTTAAATTTCAAATACGATTTTGAATTCCATACCAGGATGGATCAGGATATAGTTCTTAGATGTATCTGTAGTGTTCTATCACTGCAGATATTAAGGATAAGATTGACCGTCTTCATTCTGAGTGTGATGTTTTAAAGGTCTTCTTCTTTATCTAAAAAATGTTTAACCTACAGGTAAAACTGACTTTTCCACAGATATATTCCAAATACTTTGAACAATTTTAAGTATACTTAAGAAGCATTCTGCTCCTTCATCACTGAAACCCACCCACCAACGACTGTCTGTTAGTGTGAAGTGAAGGTGTAACAGTCAGTGACCCAGGAGTCAGACAATCAAGGATATCAACATCTGGCACTTTTATACATCTATATATTTATTTTTCTTTTCTTTTCTTTTCTTCTCTCCTCTCTTCTCCTTTTTACTTTCAACAAATTCAACACCCCTCAAAATGCCTGCTCAATAGCCCTTATCACCCCTTTTTTTGTTCTGTCCTAGTTTGTTTGTTCTGTTGCTCCTTGTCCAGTGCTGTTCTGTACTTGTCTAATTGTCTTGTAATGTGTGCATAAATGTTTAATGAAAAAAAAAAAGAAAGAAAGTGGGTTTCAATCACTAATGCATTCTCAATGCATTTTGGGTGCATTCACACCTGTAAATAGAGCTGTCCACTTGTGATCAGATCATCTGAGATGGATGTTAAAGCAGAAGTAAGTGATATATTTGTGTTAATATAAGTCTTAAATAGTTATATCTTCCGACAGCAATCACTTACATAGAGTGTTTGGACCAAAACACGGGTCTGTCAGTCACTCTGCTCTGCTCTGAGCCGAGGAGAAAACATTTATCGTATCCTACAGTTTTTATCCAATGAGGTTGAGAAAGGCATGCAGGGCTGTGAGTGCAGCCAAGGAACAACATCTGTGAATTTATACATCTAGGGATTTAGGACTGTTTTGGTGCGTTCTTCTCTCCTCTCTTCTCCTTTTTTTCCAACAAAGTTCAACCAGTTCAAAATCTGCTCAATAGTTCACCGGTTTTTTGTTCTGTCCTAGTTTGGCTGTTATAGTGACTTTCAGTGCTGTAAAACAGGTCTAAAAACACTTAAGTGGGTTGCCTGGAACGCTACAAAGTCGTAAGTTGTGACTTGAAGCTGTAATTTACGATTTCAAAAGCCTGCCTGGAACGCAGCATTAGCGAAAACGACCGGACCACTTACTTCTTCTTTAACACCTGATTTGCTCTGGCACCAGACAAGCACCAGTCTAAGACCATCATGACATTGATTGTGAAGGTGTCAGACCATCAGAAAGATTTTTTTCTCTTGACCTCTAGTTCTGCCTGGAACATGGGCATGGAAGTGTCCTATTCTAAAACTGATCTCAAACCTTCTTAAAAGACTAAATGACTCAGTAATAGCTGAATCTCATCGGTGAGAGTTGCTATCTACCATATAAAATACTGCAGCAATGTTAACAAGCTCTGTCAAACCTCCGCTACACTGCACAAGCTCTCTGGTACTGCACACAGCCAATCAGAACAGAGTGAGCATTCAGCAAAGTTGCTCCCAGTGTGATCGTACAGTTACATGTTGTCAATGACCTGTCAAGGTCATGTTCTACTTTGAGCTGTTTCACCATGTTTCCACACTTCTCAGGGAGGGCATGGCATTCATACTTCATCACAGCAGGTCACCGCCACGCTGTTCCCCTCTGTATTACACAGGGTTATACTTTCATATCCCTGTCAAGGTAAAAACTTTAACAATTCACATATGCACAGTGATGCATGTTCTCTCATGCACATGCACATGCACACACGCACACATACACACACACAAACCTAATAATAGCCTAACCTTTATGCTGGATCAGTTACTGATGTCTTGGGATATTTCATCATGCCGGAGCTGAGGTGAAAGATCTCGTTCTCTCGTTTTCAACTTTTCTCCCTCTTTTGCTCCAGCTCTCTCTATGTCTTTCTCCCACCTACTGTCTTCCCCCGCTCCACCACCCCACCCACCCCCAAACTGGCCTTTATCTGTGAACTTTGCTTGACCTCTTTCCACTAATCTTTCATTCTCTAGGGAAGCCTGCGTCAAAATGTAGAGCTTTAATAGAGTCTGGGAGCTAAGGGCTAAAGTAACACAGGGCATAAAGGGAATAAGAGATGGCAGCTCGGAAGCACGGTTAATGCCAGGCTCTGTGAAATGATCTGAAAGAGCTCCGCCATCAACTTGTCCCAAGGTGCGAGAAACCGCGTCATTTTCATCACCACCGTATAATTAAATTGATTTCTCTTGTACATTATTTTCCCTCAAAACTTTGACCCATTGTCTCCCTCAGTGCTGCTCATTATGTTACTCCATTGTTGCTTCATAGTCGACTGTTTCTCCACATATCTGCTCCGAATTTAGGATTTTGTGAAACTAGTGTAGTAAAATATAAAAACCCATTTAACATGGTTGGTGACTTGTTCACACTCCACTGAGAAAATGTTGATCTGCTTGTCATGGCTTTTTCTGCTGCACCTGTGCCAGTAACGTCCATCCTAAACAGAGCCAGCGAAAAAAAGGAAGCAACGCAGTTCACACCATGTTTGTATTTTCACGCACTGAAATCAATTTAAACTCAGTACTTTCACACTTGGCTTGCCCAGCCGTATTTTCCCAGGTTTTGCAGTGGCTGTTTTAAATAATCAGCAGGGTTCCACTCAAACTTCCACAACTTCGCTGCCGACGTCTTTCCACCTCAGAGGGCTTACACATTTCAGCAGAGAAGTCTATGATCTCTTCTCTCTTCCCATATACACACATTTTTCGTCCTTCCATCCATCACTTGCTCTCTCTTCACTGTGTCTTTCATTAGACCCCCACACAGGCAACGAGAGAGAGGGAGGGATGGCTGAGTGGGGTGAGAAAGAGGTGAGAGCAAAGAAGAGCTGCAAAGACATGGATAGGAAAAGAGGTTCTTGAAGAATGGAACTATTTATTGCTGCTTCCAAGTTTCTGTTGGTTCAATTAAACCACACTGTAAAAGCACTGAAATCTCACTTTAGTCATTTCCAAAAACAGGTTTGTTTTTTATAATTAATTTTTTTCCCAATTGAAAAGCAAGTGATAAATATCTGATCATGCATTTGGCACAAGTCATGTTGTTTTAGAAGCCCACCCCTTCACACACACACAGACACATATCTATTGTCATGCTACCTTGGACATTTTAATCATTATATTCATCATAAAAGAAAAGCTGCACTTATAAGTTTCACAAGGACTGGAAAATTGCTTTGTATTGAGTTCAGTTTTTACAAAGAGGCAGAAGTCGGTCAATAGACAACACGTTGAACAAATTAAAGCAGTTTCCTTTTCACTGCCTGTTTTAAATGAAGAAATATGTTTGTATCTTATTCAGTGGAGTTTCACCTTTTGACCTACAACATATTTATCTGAAGGAAACAGACCATGTGAAAATCCTCATAAAATGCTTTCTTCCTTTTTCGCTTTCAAGCTTTTAATTTTTCACTTCCATCTCTATCCACTTCAACACGTCATGTTTGTTTTGCACTTCTTGTATGTAACCCTTCACATCACATTGTCACTATCCTTGAACTTGCAGTCTCCATTGAATGGGTCCAGTTGAAAACATTTTTTGAAACATGTTGTTGGTTTTCAGCGACTGTGTTTTGTTGCTATCTTTTCACTTTTCCCGTGTTTGTCCCTGGCTGCTTCTGTGTAATTAAGGGCTATGTTGCTATTGTACGAAATACGACAACTTGTTCAGCAGCAAACTTATACCAAAGAACAGTATGTCAAGGACAGAGCAATTAAATGAGAGTCTTGGGGTTAGCATGTTCTCTGTGGGAGTGTTATCAAGAAATCATGATTTACTACATACTACATATAGCCAGTATTTTCATCTCAGCATCTATTCTCTATGTTATTATTCTATTCTGATCTGAACATGAGGAAGCATGACAAGCTATTGTGCCATGTGTGTACTGTGTTAATGTTTCAGTGTTGTTTTTCACAGTGAAAGAGATAACTGTTAACTGTACCCAGCAAAGAGAACTACACTTCAAAATGCACTACGTCAAAAAAAGGAACATTTATAAGGTATTCTGTGCTGTTAATTATATCTTCTAAAATGTTGTTTGGGAGTCCAGTTTCCTCTGGAAACGCCGCACTCTGCTTGCTTTACTTTAACTCTACTAAAATGTTTGGTTTGGTTGGTTTGTTTCCTGTGTGTGTGACAGGTTTCACATCAGCTATTTCAATCAAAGTGAGCCAAAAAAAGCAATGATTCTTAAATTAGGGATGATTGGATGCTACTCTGACTTTCCAATTTAGCTTGCTGTTGACTTTTTTTTAATTAAAAATAATTTGATCTTCTAAAATTACTCAGTCTTGAAGGAAAAATAGTTGCTGTAATAAATAAGATAAGATACTAAAGACATACAGAAGTCTAGACCCTAAAGACAGGGCGTGACCAAGTCATAAATCACTGTCACATGCATTTTTAAATGGCTTACTGTGACGTTGGATTTGCACCACTAGACTTGAGAAAGTCTGACTGTTAGTGTAACGCTGATGCACTTCTTTAAACATTCATGCAAATATAATCTGGAGAGCTTTGTACAGTCTAATTTGCAGCTGAAAAGCTTTTAATTGTGCATATCAACAAGGTGCTTGTGTGCCCCTGTGTACATGTGTATGTACATGTGTGTAATGTCCTGGTGTATTGCCAGTGACTCAATCATTAGCATCTTGCCTACGCACACACCAAAAGCCAATACCAAGCACACAAATGGAGACAAACACACATACACATGCACCACTAGCCAACACCCCAACTCACACCACCCGTATGCCCCCTCAGCTGAATACACACATTGTTGCTGCCATTTACACACATCCTGCAAATACACACACACACATACACACACTTGCATATAACATCCTATTCTATTTCATACATGTCAGGGGAGACTCCCAACCAGGCAGTCATATTAAACCAGCTCATTATTTATGCAAGGGGAGAGATTGCCAGTCCCCGATTCGCCTCATAAAATGTTAATATATTCATCGGGAAATTGTAGTCTTTTAATCTGCCCCACCAGAAAAACACTTATCTGCCACTACAGCACCATGTTGTACAGTAGCTCCCCATCTCTTTAGACTCATTCCCCCTCTGTATCTCTTGTATTCTTTTCCTCTCACTTATTTCTCTCAGCCCCAATCCCCCCTTTTCTCTGCATCCATGAGGTGGTTGGTAGAGATCATGTATGACATTTGGGATGCTAATTCTGCTAAAGCTAAATCGCCCTATTATCTCTAATCACCAAACTGTGACATGCAAAATTTGCTTAGAATGAAAGCATGCCCTTGCTCCAGACAACAATTTTCTCTCTTTCAGTCCTTTTTTAGTTTTAGTAAAATGGTAAAGTGGGGATACTGTTTTATATATTGATATTTTATTTAGAATATTGATCATGCAAGTTAATTAATCCAGACAATTTAAGTTCAAATCTAACTATTTTATATTTATTCTCAAAATAAACACAGTGCTCAATATGCTTCCCTTCACCATTTCTTTTTTTTGGAATTCAAGTTTTTATTGAACTTTTTAAGGCTCGGTACATGGCAAACATAGTATATTTCTCCATACAAAACAAGTAATTGTTATTATTAAATTATAACTGTGACAGACATTTTGTCTCTCAAAAGGTACATAACATCAACCATACGTGTATCATATCTATACACACCCATACATCAAAAATCAAGACTTGTTTCTGGTGTATACAGTGTTGTCAAATCCCCCTAGGGAAATACGACAAAACAAAACAAGAAGAGCAAAATATAAAATCCTAGTGAGGGTCATTATTTACCTTTATGTAATCCCAGAACCTGTCCCAAGGGGTCTCCCCCTCCCCCCTATCATCACTTAATCTGTTGAGCATACATTCATATGATGCAGTTTCAGTCATTGTACTGACCCATTCTTTCATCTGTGGGATTTCTGGAGCCTTCCAATGCCTCAAAATGACTCGACAAGCTGTTGTCGTGCCTACTGAAATCACAGAAAAGTCACATTTACTAATACTGGGTAACTGAGATTTATCTCCCAATAAACAAAGTCTTGGGCTCAAGGGGATTTCTGCTCCGAGCCAGTTGCTCAGGGTATTCAGAATCTGAGTCCAAAAGGTTCTGATTAATGCACATTCCCACATACAGTGGATAAGGGTTCCAGTTACCTGTTTACATTTCCAGCACAAATCATTGTCCATTAACTTCATCCTATACAGTCTAGATGGCGTGTAGTAGTATCTCTGTAGTACATTATATTGTGTGAGTTTACCCCTTGCCTCTCTCACATATTTACCACATTCGGCCACAATTATTTCCCATCTGTCACCTCTAATCTCTTCACCCAGATCTCTCTGCCAGGTCAGCTTTAACTGGTTAGAGTCGTTACCAAGAGAAGAGTTAGCAATTTTGTAAAATTGTGAGGCTTTTCGTTTTTCAAGTGGGAGCTTCATATAGTCTATTACCACATTATCAGTAATATTGTATGATTTCGATGAGATACAACTTCTTATTTGCAAAAATTTCCAAAAGTTATCTTTTCCCATCAGCTTAAATTTCTGCAACAGTTTGTCATATGAGGAAAACACCCCCTTTTCAAACAGATCATTGATGGTGCTTAACCCTTTAGAGTGCCATTGTTTCCAAAACACAGGTTTCTTCCCAATACAGACATCAGGATTATACCACAGTGATGAATATTTTTGTAAGGTGTGTTTAAGTTTAAACATCTTATGTACCTTGCTCCAAACATCCTTTGAATGTAGAAGTATTGGATTTTTAATGTTAGACCTTTTCTGTGATAACACCTCTATTGGTTGGAAAGGCAAGCATATCTCCTTTTCTACCTCCATCCAAGCTGCTTTACTCTCTGCAGCTGACCAATACCTTGCTATTTTGGCCATCTCAAAAGCTAAATGATACAATCTGAGATCTGGGAGACCAAGCCCCCCCTTCTCTTTATGTGTACATAACTTCCTCAGTTTAAGTCGTGGTCTTTTCCCTCCCCACAGAAAATGTTTTATTACATCATCCAGTTGTCTAAAAGTGGTGGATGGTATGTTTAATGGTAACATCATTGCCACATAACTAAACTGTGGGGCAGTTATCATTTTTATAACATTAATTTTCCCCCACAACGTTAGTTTTAGTTTTCCCCACTTATCAAGGTTTGTTTTTATCTTTTGAAGTAAGGGGTTCAGGTTTAGTGCCACTATTTTGTCTATATCCTCAGAGAGTTTGATGCCAAGATACTTCATTCCCTGTCGTACCCACCTAAAATTAAACTTCTCCACCATAGATGAAGTGCATGTCTTGGAGAGAGGCATTGCCTCAGATTTGCTCCAGTTGATGGAGTATCCTGAAAATCTTGAAAAGGATTTTATGGTGTCCATCAAATGTGGTAGGGAAGTTAAAGGCTCAGATACAACTGCTAAAATATCATCAGCGTATAACAATAATTTGTGTTCATTATCTCCTCCCCTTACTCCTCTTATTCCAGGGTGTGCTCTAACAGACACCGCCAGGACCTCTAAAAAGATGATAAACAATAATGGGCTCAATGAACACCCCTGTCGAGTACCACGGGTTAGATTAAAGAAGGGGGAGGTTATTCCATTTGTCATCACTGCTGCTTTAGGTTCTTTATACAGCATCTTTATCCATTTAATAAAGTTAGTGTTAAAGCCAAAATGGGATAGGGTGGAGAACAGAAACTGCCACTCCACCCTATCGAAAGCCTTCTCTGCGTCCAAAGAAACAGCAGTTATAGGAGTATTTTGAGATTGACTCAGCCACATCAAGTGTAGCAGGAGTCTGACATTATCAGTTGAAGTTCTATTTTTCATGAAACCAACCTGGTTGGGGTGGATGATACTCGGTAAAACCAGTTGCAAACGTGTAGCTAAAATTTTTGTAAGAATCTTACAATCAAGGTTGAGCAGACTTATGGGTCTAAAATTGGCGGGATCTGCTGCATCTCTGCCTGCTTTTGGGATTAATGAAATTACCGCTTCATTAAAAGTTGGAGCTACACGACCCTTATCAAACATCTCCTGATATACCCGCTGTAATACTGGCACAACAGTATCTACAAAAGCTTTATAATATTCTACTGGGAGTCCGTCATAACCCGGCGACTTCCCATTTTTCATTGAGGAAATTGCCGCTCTTATTTCGCCCTCAGTTATGGGTAATTCCAATCCGGCTGCTTCCTGAGGTGGGAGTTTGGGTACATCTATATTAAGGAGAAACTGGTCTATATCTTCTTGTGAAGCATTTGGAGATATGGAGGATGTGTACAACTTCTCATAATATTGTTGAAATATTCTATTTATATCTGTGGCGGCAAAAAATTGTGTATTCCCTTGCTTTATAACTGGTATGGTATTAGCACAGAATTTTTCCTTTAACTGTCTTGCTAATAATTTCCCCATTTTTTCTCCACCTTCATAAAAGTTTGTTTTCAGTCTATAAAGTGCATACTCTGCTTTTTTATTAAGATCTCATGTAAAGAGAATTTAAGCTTACAGAGTTCTTGAAATTTCTCATTGGAAAAATGTTTAGACAGATGTAATTCCTTATCTTTTATCTCTTTGTCCAAATCCTTAATTCTGATCAGATTCTCTTTTTTCTTTTTAGCAGCTTGTGCAATAAATTTTCCCCTCACATATGCCTTTGAGGCTTCCCACACCGTGGTTATTTCTTCAGTACTGCCAATGTTGATTTCAAAAAAAGTTTTTAAGTCCTCTTCTATTGTCTTTCTAAAAGTTGAGTCCAACATTAGTCCAGTGTTTAGTCTCCATCTACCTCTCCTTTCAGTCTTTAGACTGGCCTTGATTAGCAGCTCAACAGGAGCATGATCTGTAAGAGTGATTGTCCTTATGTCGCAGCCAGCCACATTATCTGCCAGGGAAGTACTTATTAAAAAGAAGTCTATTCTGGAATAAGTTTTATGACAGTGGGAAAAGAAAGTAAAATCTTTTGCATTTGGGTTTGTCAACCTCCATATATCTATTAGTCCCACATCTCTTTTTAACATATGTAAGGCTTCTCTCTCCTTGGTCATGAGAGGAGGTCTGAATAAACTCCTATCCAGTACTGGATCCATAACTTCATTAAAATCCCCAGCCAGAACAATTTCGCCTTCAGTATCTCCCAGTATCTTATTCACGCCATGAAAAAAATTGGGATCTCCCTTATTGGGTGCATATATGTTGCATAATACAAGAGGCACTCCCTCAACCATTGCTTCAACACAGATAATCCTTCCCTCTGTATCTTTAGTTTGTTTTCGCAAAATGAAACTTATATTTTTGTGAACCAAAATCAGGACCCCATTGCGTTTGCTTGAAAATGAGCTATGGAAAATATGACCCACCCATCCCACTTTAAATTTTTCGGCTTCTAAACCTTGCATGTGGGTTTCCTGTATTAGTACAATATCTGCTTGGTTGTTTTTCAAAAATGATAGTATCTTCCTCCTTTTAATAGGACTACTGCAACCATTTATGTTCCAAGAAATGAACTTAATTGGTCTACTTGTCATATTCTTTCCCTACTAGATTAAAGTAAAATAATAATGATGATAATATCAATAGAAAAGAATAAAAAACAAAACGAAAAGGAGAAGGGAGGTGGATAAGTACTCTGTACTTTAAATGTCTAACTGCAACCATTTGTAGTGGAGAATGATATCATTTTTGATTCAATATAATAGTAACTTATTGCTCTGTACCTGCCTGTTTTTGAACAAATGACAAAACAACCATGTAACAATGCAAACTGAACTTGCACATGAACATGAAACAAAAAGTGTCCGGCTGCTCTAACGCAACCAGTGTCCGAGTGCTGACCGCTCCTCGCTGTTGAAAAGAGAAAAAAGAAAAAAAAGAGTAACACGCATATGGTCCGTGGGATTATCGCCGCTCCCATGGTAACCGTCCCGTGTCAAGAGAAGGCCCTCTCTGACCTGCACATGAGTCCACTCAGTTCAGTACAAAACGCATGATCCAACAGGGTGTAAACCGTAGCTCACCTCACTCCGTTCATCTCGCTCCACATCTCCTCCATCATTGCTCATTAATGATCTTCTCCGCAGCTTCGACAGTGTTGCACTTCACGTTTTTTCCCCTCCATTTGAAGAGCAGCGTTGCGGGGAAGGCCAGCGTGTATCTGATGTTGAGCTCGTATAGTTTGCGCTTCACCGGTGTAAACGCTTTTCTCTTCTGCGCCAGCTCCCTGGACATGTCTGGAAATATAGAAAGGCGACAGTTTTCCCAAACGAATCCTCGCTTTTCCTTGGCAACAGTGACCACCTTGTCCCGCGCAGATTGCCTCAGGAAGCGGATCAGCACTGGCCTCGGGGGTTGATCAGCATTCGGCATCGGTGCCAGTTGCCTGTGCGCCCTCTCGATCTCCATCTCTCCATCAGCTGCAATCCCGAGCCCCTCCGCGAGAATCCTTTTAACACATTCAGGCAGTGTCCCGTTCGTGCCGAGGGTCTCTTTTAGACCCACCAACCTCACGTTATTCCGCCTGCTGTGATTTTCCAGGGCTTGTACTCTGTTCCATAGATCCTCCATCTGTTTATCCTTACTCTCCCTGTCGTTCAGCAGCTGCTCCGAGGTTTCCTCCAGGTGTGCAATACGCACCTCGGCCTCGCCCAGCCTCTCCTGCATGGCCGTTACTGTGTTATTCAGCTCCGACGTTGTTTGCTTAATTGCTGAGACGTCAGTAGCGACGGTCAGCAGTGTTTCGTTCATCTTTGAAATTTGCGTCAGCAGTTTTCCAAAACTCCCGGTCAGGGGAGGGTCAGCAGCGGCAGCGTGGCCGTCCTCGTGTGCCGGTGTTAGCCGGGTGGCCATGCGAGAAGAATTGTCGAAGTATTTCGATGTCGTCATGTCTTCGAAACCTTTTGTATACCGACAGTATTCGTTTCCGTCAATTAAAGAACTTGGAGTGAGTGTTTAATTACCTGAAAATGCGCGTTTTACACCATTAACTCAAAATATTAGCACGTGCAGAACGGGAGCTCCTCTAACATGCGGCCATCTTGGATGCTGCACCCACGTGACTCCCCCTTCACCATTTCTTTTCCTCCATGGCAATAGGACAAAAATATCCTCACTACTCCTTTTTTATTAAAAAAAAGAAAGAAGAAAAACACATTTCTATCACCTAAAATGAAGCAGTGCTAGCTAGCTGAAAATTACCTTGGTTGCTATGCAACGGCAGCATCCGTGCAAAGCCCTGTCATTTCCCAAGCCAAACTAATATCCCATAATAACCTCAAATAAGCCCTCTACTACTGTGTGTGTGTGTGTGTGTGTGTGAGTGAGTGAGTGAGAGAGAGAGAGAGAGAGAGAGAGAGAGAGAGAGAGAGAGAGAGAGAGAGAGAGAGAGAGAGAGAAAGTCAGTGTGTCGCACATCTGTGCCTGTATATTTATGTGCATTTGGATGTCTATCTATGGACATGTCTATCTTTTGGGGTTACAATGAAGAACCTACATACTGTATCCTATTGCCTACATGTCTTCAGGGATCATATTTGTAGTTTGGTACCTTGCTGAGGAAAAGCGCAATACAGGAGCAACTACACCAGTCAACAGTGATGCTTTGAATGAAGTGTCAATGTGGTATCTTTATATCAGTGTGGGCGGGCCGACAGTGTGTGCAGCCCTGCAGCCTTGCTGAGATTTATCACAAAGTGTTGAGTGTGGTGACAAGTTGCTGCATGTGTGCCATTTACTGGATTATAGCTTATGCTCGTGCTATCCACTCCACAGTGCTTTGGAAAAGAAAAAATATATATTTAAAATTTTAAAAAGGAAGTGAAAGAACTTTGACTTTCCCCTTGGGGCCACTACTTTGGTGCCCCTGAAAGGCCCCTTGTTTGTCCTTGGTGAGTAATTATTTAGAGCAGGCTGGAAATGAAATCTCTGACTGTTTAGACCAGCTCCTAGTACTGTAATTGTGATACAGTAGTTACAGTAACTACATGACCTGCAAGTTGTTACGAGTGAAAATGGAGGAGGAAAACCAACCTTGTAACATCAGTGTTGGCTGCCGCCCCGGTGTCCCAGCTCTCGTCTCTGCGCACCACCCTAACCCGCCATCTGTTGTTTACTGAATGACAGTTAAGACTACACAAATATACACATTGTAACATCTATGTTACAACGTACGTATATGCATATACGCAATGTAACATGTCATATTGCGCCCACCGCTTCATGTATTGATTTTTCGCAGGCTTTGTTAAGAACAAATGCACATGGCCAGGCGGAGGGTTAGCAAAACAGAAGAAAAGTGACCAGACTTGCATAGTTCCTCTTTAAATCAGCTATCAGTGTCCTCATGGATCCCAAAGCTTGTTCTGGCATTCAAATTACTTTCTCTGCTTGAAAAGTATTTGCACCATAATCCGCATTTCTCTTGTTCCACATGATATGGCCTACCTGGACAAAATGTATTGCTCTTGTGAAATCTTATTTTAAACACATAGCCATTATAGATAGGCATAAAACATGTTCAGCCTTCTCGTACAAGTAAATTAACCCCAAGAGAAGGCCAGAGACATGTTGGTTACCATGAAAACCTTTCCTTTCCTCCATGCAGTAAAATGGATTAATGGAATATTTGTCTAGTGCATATTTGAGTTCTGTATTTTCTCTGTATGTGAGAAAATGGGAAGAGAGGACTGTTGCATGATTTTTTTTTTCAATTGAAATTATGCCTTTTGATGTTCTGCTTTATGTGCCATAAGATGAAAACATTTAAAAATGACTTTGTACTGGAAGAAATGCGGTTCAAGGCTAGAGTTCACTCTTACTTAAAGAATAAAGGTGAGGTATAAAAACGATCATTTAAACATTTTGACCCAAAGATAGTAATTTATTCCTTCTTCAAATCACAAGTAGCCTGAAGAGCATATCAAAGCTCATTTTCTTTTTGCATTACTTTTTCCATGCTATATATCGAGAATGTAAAAAATGAGCTGCTTATTGCGACTCATATTGCAGTTCATCATGAAGTGACTTCTAACAGCCACTATATGATGAGATCAAAGGATGAGCAGGCGACATATGATGCTGATGAACTACTTGGCTGGACCTATGACTTTTATCAGCATTCACAGGAAAAAGCACATAATTCTGTCATTAGTTTAAATCTATTTACATAGGCATGAAATATGTCCTATTATATAACACTATGAGCTTTTAAATAATGATTATGCAAAAGAATAACTGAGAATGGCCTGCACCCACTCCACTGTTTGCTGGAAAAAGTGTAGTATAGGAACACATTCAGAAACTACACAAGGTACACTTGTAAAGAAAAAAAATCTGTCTGTAGAAAAAAAAAATACAAACAAGGAAACAGTTCACTGTGGATGATATGTAATCTATTGTAAGACACAGAAAACATCCTGTTGTGGGTTCTGCTGCCTGAGTTTGTACATGTAGAGCTTTGATCTAAAAAATCATTAGAAAATGCACCTGTGCTCTGAAGTATTGAAAGAATCACAGAGGTCTTAACATTGTCAGCTTCTGTTTGCAGCACTTGAAATTGTAACCTTCTTTGCAAGGCACAGTCAAAAACATTTGATTAAGGGGAGCTATCATGCTTTCCAGTGCAAGATGTTCGCAGCAAACATGGCCACAGTTTCATTAACCTTTTTAACACAGCTCATGCAGCTCTGAAGCCTTGGTTTCCAATATCTTTTCTATTCTATTTTGGGACAGCAACCATTCATTTGAGACCCAGAAGAGTGAAAGTATGGATCTCAACATGAGAATGAAATGAAATGAGCTTTGGACATCAACCTACATTATAGATACACATCACATCAGTCACCTTTTAATTAATTTACTTTGAGTTCTGCGTTTGTGAATACTTCTGAAACCTATATCTTCACATTTCCCATTGATAAACTCTAACAATTAATTTATCATACAATATTTTCAAAATAGAAATCAGTGAGTTTAAATCCATGGGACCTTCCTTGAAGAAAATCAATGTGGCTTTAAAAGTTTCTGACCATTCGTTTCTTGTTAAAGTACAAAACCAAACTCGACTGGAAAATGTCAGCCTCTCTCTGCCAATACTTTTGATCCAAGGAAGGAACAACAACATCAAGCCAACAAGAATGACCGTGTTGTACAGGTAATGTTGTTTTCTGCCTTTCCACGTGGAACTCACATCAAAATAAACTTATAAAAACAGTATGGTTTTCAAAGCTCCCAGTGATTTGCACTTCGAGTACAAACTTCAGTCTAAACTTTCTTCAAAGAAATAACATTGGCCCTGACAGCATGTAACAGCCTGACCTTCTGTACTTTCCAAATATCAAAAGACTCATTTCAACACCCATTCATTCTCTTTCACACATTAATATAACACATTCCCTGGTACAATAGGCCAACATACAAACACACGCAGATGGCAGACGCTGGGATCAATCCAATATGTGTATGTGTGTGTGTGTGTTTGTGTGTGTGACTGTGGCTGCAGGAGGTTGACAGGCAGTACGTCTGTGATTGTGTGTCCAGTCCAATTCTGTCTGTGTCTATGCTTAAATGTAGTAGGAGGTTTAATAGACTGTGTTGAGTACCTTAAAAGTATACATTATGTATGCAAATCAGTGACTTTGTGAGTCCATTTCATTTTGTATGTGTGTGTTTGTGTTCAAACATGCAAACATGTGTATTTATGTGTTTCAGCATAAGAACGTCTGTGTGCAAAGGCAGAGACAGATACAGAAACAGGTTTTACCCAGTTACTCAGTATTTCTGGCACGGTGATGAAGCTCTTGAAGCCATGAGAGTGAATAATATCAAACAGACTAGGGGAGGCATGCTTAGATTCACCAGCCAGCCCTCTCTGGTTTGATAAGATTGTGTTAGCCACCACCTTGCGCCGCCTCACACTTCAAACAGTTACATATTGCCCTGGAAATTGTTGTGGGGAGCGCGTCAGGCAGATAAATTCATTTCTGATCATACATCTAGCTCAATTTATTTATAGTCCCGCCAGCCAGCCGAGCAGGAAGCAAGGATGAAGGAGAGTAGGAGGGACAGCTGGAGTGAAATAAGAGAGATGGAGAGAGAGATGTATGAAGGAAAGAGGAATAGTTTCACTCATGAAAGCCCCCAACTCTCCTCCTCTCCTTTCCGAGCCTAGTTTTCCTCCAGGTCATCCCACACTTTCACCCCCTTCCTCATCTGGAATCACAGCTGAGAACTATGGCACTGGCATGCAAAAGAACTGGATATTTAATGGTTTCTTGATCTTTGCATCTTAAGTGTTAAATCCACATGCTAACAACACCTAAGGGAAAAGCATCTCTGCAGTTCCCTTCATGGTTAAGTACCACTCGCCTCAGCTGATTTTTTAACCACTTTGTGTAATTTTATCCTCCAAGACCAGATGAGTCTTGTAGGCTGATCACTCTGCTCAACACATCTGCCTCTCTCCCAAAAGAGGGCCTTTTATTGGAGAAGGAGATTATGTTGCTCTTTTCCTTCAGACTCTCCTGACTCTGTTGAGTATAAAAAAGACAGATGGAGAACCCAATACACATCTTTGTGTTTCAACTGGTTGCACTTGTGGAGAATCAAAACAAATCAAATCCCCCCACATGCAAAATAGGTTATCATCATCTCATATGGAAGTTGCCATATATTTTTCAGTGGCTTGAATTTTAATTGCTTAATGACTAACTGCAGATTATGCGCTCATCTAAAATTTATCATGGAAATCTCAGTGAGATGGATGGATGGAGTTCACAGCCCAACAAATGATAAATAAACTCTAATGCTATGTTATATAATATTGCAACGTAGCTAATGTAGCACATTGTGTCAGTGACATGTCACATGTACATTATTTGTATTTGTTTAAATATCTAAATAAAAGCGTGCCCGAGTGAAGACAGAGAAAGTTTTTCACAGAAGTCAGCACATATGTCTTGTCTGGTTTATAAGAAACAAAAACAGTCGTATTTTCTCTGTAGATCCCACAGTATTATCATGAAAGCTTCTACATTATGGATGTTGTTTTTCATAAAGCAGGCAGCTGTGCACTTTTTTGTGTTTAAATACATTTGATTTTTGCGACATCTTAAGGGAAAGGATTTAATCTTCTCAGCCGCATTATGTTTTAACAAGGTCACAGTATGAACAAGAGAGGAAACAGGCTTTCATTGCGAGGAAAGAAGTAATTGACAGTGTGTCATACAGCTGTGTGTATATGCGTGTGGGAGTGAGACACCTCATCGGGTGGTTTCACGTCGCTGTGGTGTTCTCACTGCTCTCTGCACCGATGCCCCTGCTAACTTCCTGCCTCTAAGTATTTTTAGTCTTACCGTTTCACCTTCGCTGTTTCAAACACGTACACACAACACAGGGCTTTAGACTTAAACAAAACTACACCCTCTTCAGCTCTCGAGGTCTGTCAGGCTACTAAATTAATTGGACGCTTATTGTTTCTGTCGTTCAGAGTCTTGACCGCTGAGAAAGCTTTTTACCAAAGAGAAATACCTGCACTGTCTCCTTCTGTCTCCCCAAAGCGAATGCGTGATGACATTTTTATGATTGTTATTCCTCCACCTCCAGGCTGACTTCAGAGGAAATCAGCAAGGGGACAGTAGTTGAGGGAGAAATAGCGTGCACTGTGTGTGAGTTTATGTACTGTAAGCGAGAACAAAGAGATAACATAACATGCCTTTGCCCTAAGTTAAAAACCAGCTTGTCGAGTTGTGTGCTTTAAACTTTATAGCGGCTCTTTATGTGCAGAGAAAGGTTTATTAAACTGGGACTGTGGGACTGGGTATGTGAAATGCAGATGTTTTCTGGACTTGTGAAAAACAGACACGTCTGTCTTTGAGATGTACAGCTTTCATCTAACTGTGGTAATTGTATTTGCACTGGTATCAAGATGAGACACTTAGAGAAACTGTGACACAGTATTACTGTAATCCATTTTGGGAGAGGGTCCACTCACGTTGAGAAAACACTTTTTTTTTCTTTTTAAAGTGAAGGGTCAGAGGGCAACATCAGAAAAAACAGCATTTGAGATTAAAAAGGACCTAAATTATTAAAATGTTGTGATCAAAGAGAATAAAAGAGTCACTCTTAGAGAAGTTAACAGACACAGTGACATCATGAGCACCAGTTGTCTGGTGACTGCCAATGTACAATGCCTAATTATTTATCAACCAGTGTGTAAAGCACTGTTTTCTTCAGATCTGCAGTGAAGGCAACACGTCCAGCCACAGAGAGCGAATGAGAAGAGAGTGTGTGTCACTGTGACACATACCACGACACGCCGTGACAGTTATGTCTGTGCATTACAGCTTCAATCTCTCACTTCCTCTGAACCGATGGCACCTTGACCTTTTCAACACTGGATGTTCTCACAGCAACGCAGGTGGCGAGTCAGGCAAGCAGCACCTTGTGTAGTTCTAATGAAGGAATTAATGAATGCTTTATAAAAGGCGAGTTACTGTAGTACAGTGTTGACAGCAAGTGAAAAGACAGGCAATGAGCACATGGCGAGAAAAAGCATGTGTTAAAAAAAAGGAATGATATTTCCCATGAACTCTTTCGATGATGAACTCGAGTGCACTAATGGAGAGATGAATGTTGGTTTAATGCTGCTGCTGTGTTTAGGCAGTAGTGTAGTTTGAAGGTTGTGTACAAAGAGACCCACACAAAACATAAATTACCTAAAAGCACTTACAGAACACACGTCACCACAAGTTCTGCAGAGTGGCACAGTTTGTCATTTCATTTGCTAGAAGTCTCTCCATCAAAACAAAAACAAAAGTCATACTTTGAGGACGTCATGAAGTAGCATGGCGTCATGCCAGTTGTTGTCTTCACAGTGAAAATCAATTTTTTGTTAATTTTTCGTTTTGTCACATATATCCACTTGAAACCGTTGCATTCTAATAACCCTGTCCAATAACATGAACTAACTAACTTAGCTACGGAGCTACTGTTATGTGATGAAATCAGGGGAAAGTGATCTGTAGTAAAATCAATCATACTAATATAAATGAATGAGTATATTGATGGTAAGCAAGCAGTAACATACTCACTTAATTACATAAACACTACCCATTGCAACAACAGGGGATGTATATGGAATTTTAAACATGCTGACTGTTGAACTGAACATAAGTATTGAAAAATGATTCATGCACTCTACATAATCATATCCTCTGTGTTCTCTGTGTCTTTATCCTCTGACATGTGAATACACTACAGGGAGACACTGAGTTCCTTAGTGGAAGTCTCCATGTCAACTGAGGATGTGACCTGGAGTCCACCCAGCATGAAATCTCACAGAGAAGACTGAGACAGGAAGTGGTGTAATGTGACAAAGACCACTGGGTGGATAAACAGAGATGGTAGTTTTCTGGGTCAGGTTTGTGAAGTGTTGTAATGTTGATGCTCAAGGACTCGTATTTAAAGTCAAATATAGAGAACCTGGTCTCATATTTGATGTGCTCTTATCTGCTCATCAGAGAGCGATGAGGAGCCACTAGAGGGTCTATATGTATGCTGCATGTGCACAAGACGCAGGGAAATTCCACCGACATTGTGAACAAATGTTGTGACATGATGGGGGCCATGAGCAAAAGCAGTTTGCCCCACATGTTGTTGTACATTTTGGATGGATATGTGCTGCACTACTTTAATAGTAGACAGAACTGATTACCATTTTTTTGTACATTTTTTAATAATTGCTATTATATTGTTTCAGTCTGTACAATATGTAGAAAAGAGTGTTTTTTATTTGATTTTCATTAACCTGTTCTGTGCCTATACTTATAGGCCACCAGTTGTCATCATTTTATATTTTGTATATACACCAAACACTTGCTTATATCTTTGACTTAACCCTCACAGCGCAAGATAATCTGTGTTGGTCATTCAGTGCAGATACTGAACCACACTGCAGTTAACTTTGCGATCACAGATGTAAGTTAACCCCAGCATTAAGGTATAATGCCACGCAAATAATACATGCACAAACTTTACCCTGTTTCCTGTCTCCATTCAGCACACACTGTCTGTTCAAGTGAGATACAGCCGTGGATGAGCAACAGAATGAATGTGTAAATATTGCTAAAGCAGAGATGGACAGGGTGTAGTATGATCGAGTGGAAGCAGGTGGAGGTGGTGAGAAGGGGTGAGGGAGGCCTGCAGAGGTTGTTAATCAGACAGTGTCAGTGGGCAATATGGGGGTTGGGAAGTAGGTAATGAGCAAATGTGAGGGATAGTATTAGTGTCATGAGAGTGGATGAAGAGAAAGGCCAATGTGAAAAGACAGCACGTAAGCGTACGGCCTGTGTTAGTGTGTGACAGAGGTGTTATAAGACTGCACTGCATCATCATAGTATGATAAGAAGCAGCTCTCTCCTGTCTTTCCTTCTTTCTACTCTAACTAAACTTGACTTGCATATAAACCATGAGATAAGACCTTTCCTTTTAAAAGACAGACTGATTTTTTAAAAACATCTCACTTCTCACAAGAGAATTACAGGATGAACTTTGAGCTTTTAATTAATCATTCCTTCCATAGTGCTCTTTGTGGTTCCGTCATTCCTTCCTATTTTTTCCTCCGTGAACTTCCTCTTCTTTTCTCTCTTCCTCATTTCATTTTTCTCCACTAGTCCACCTTTTTGTCATTATGATCATAGCTGCCAGTATCAATTCATCCTGTTCTCATTTTATTTCACACTTTCTGTGACTCATTCTTTCTTTCCATCCCTCTCTTTCCCAAAATACAACCAGAATTCATTCATTCATCCCTCTCCCCTCTTAGTCTTCCATAACCCTCTCTGCCTACTCTTCATCCTACACCCTTCTCATTCAAGACGGATTTGATAAAAGAGCAACTGGATCATGGATCTGATGGATATGAGATGCAGCCTTTAATCACACTGATGTTAAAGAGATTATCTACAGAAAGAAGTGTCTATATATCTCTGTGTTATCTAACACTATATTCACTTAGGATGCTGATACCACACAAAAGGTTTTGATTAATATGGGAACTGACATCCATACACTAAGAAACCTGATGCTGGAATGAACACAGGCGATTTGCATACATACTCTAGGTCATGATGGAGAATGAGTGCAAAAGAAGATGAAAAAAGTGTTGATGAGGAATGAGTGGCAGATGGAGAGAAAAGGCAAAAAGGAAATTTGAAAAATAAGTGATTGGATTTTGAGAGGGTAAATGTTGGTGAGTGCCACATTTTACTGCATATATGTCAGCCCCTTCTTTCTTTGCCTAAAAATTAAGCATTATGAGCCAACATAATTATATGCTTAATCAGTGAGAAATAGTGACTTGCTAATGGTTTTATATGTAACACTAGAAGAGAAGAGAAGAGAAGAGAAGAGAAGAGAAGAGAAGAGAAGAGAAGAGAAGAGAAGAGAGAATTTGTTCATAATAAACCTTACATTATTAATAACAGCATCATTATGGCTGCTTAACAATGCAGGGTGCATAAAAGGGCTTGAGTCATTACTGTATAAATTTTGGCTCCCATAAAAAGGACATAGTACGTTGTTAATTACCCGACAGTGCAGCTCACACCGTCACAGAAATGCTTTTACTTCCTCAGGCAGCGTGTGTGCAACTGTCCATTGTCTGTGAGAATTCCTGTTTTATTGTTGTCTGAAATTCATAAATGTTATAACATCAAGAACTAATCCTTATTTAAACCAGACTGTATATGCCGCTAAGATCAATAGATACGTATATAGGATTAAGAGAGTTTTGTGAGATCAAGATGTTGAACATCTCATTTATACAATTACAGAAAGTTGCTTTACATGAGGCCTGAAGCAATAACTGTTACTGTAATGTCAGTGAAAAACCAACAGTTGTTCTGAATGAGGCATTATGGTGTTAAGGCAGAGAAACATGAAAGGAAGAAGACAAAAAGTGGCACTTTAATCACTCACTCATTCCTCTCTCCCTCATTTTATCCTCTCTCTTTCTCTTTCTTTATGCCTTCAGAGACGCTTTAGTCACTATAATCCGCTGAGCGTTGCTTTAATCACATCTTCGTGGGTCTCCACTTTTTAATTAAGGCCCGTGTTTCAGCTCATTTCACTGCGCATATTTAGCGAGCCGGTGGGACGCCGAGGCATTCATCAGACAGATAGTCTGACAGAAAAGCATCAGGAGCACAGATTTTAAAGGCACTGATTGGGTTTTGAACCAAGGGCACATGAAGATGCTCACAAGTGATTGTGGACACAAAAAGATCATTGCACATAATTTGAAATATGTTTCCTCGTGATACATATAGTTTTCCTTCCCATTCTTTCATGCACAATACACAATGACTTCACCTCTGACACGTAGCACTTTTAAACAAGCCAATTAAACATTCTCTCCAAATAACATTCGTTCTGGATAAAGTAACATGCCGTACCATTGCTGTTACTATAATTGCTTTTTTGTCCCTGACTTTAAATTGTTTGTTAAGTGTGTCCTAAATAAAATGTTATTACTTTAATTACTGCTTTTCCTCTCTGTGTAGCTTGCATATCTGAATTTCAAATTAAATATGCTCCATATGAATCTCTTTTACCCACACACAGAGCAGCAGCATTGGGAGCTGAACAGGCAAAGGGCAGATTGACACACACAGAAGCACATGGACGTGTCCTTGCAAGCAAATGCATGCGCAAACATGATCTCAGTCTTATTTTCTCTTCTTAACTTATACCCAGAATTCTATATTGCTCTCTGTTTCCCATATTCACACTTCTCTTTTAGTCTCTTTATGTCTCTCTCTCTCACACACACACACACACGCACACACACATCAACACCTCCACCCATTGCTCCATAGTGATCATCACACAGTCTTCCATTAACTTCGCAGCAAGCGGTTTTCCATCTCCCTCAGATTGCTCTTGTTTGTCATACTAAGCTCTGCCTTCAATCATGTTTGCCCACGCCTTTACAGCACATTGCCCATTTAATTGGATTGAGAACCCCGTTTTGAATATGTAAGAGCAGGAGCTGCATAATAATCAGAAATATTCAAATGAAGGACAGTGCTGTTAATTGACATTTCTGGATGTGTTGGAAAGGACAGAAAGTCATTTTTTATGGATGGTTAACAGTGTTGGCTGTTACACAGTAAAAACGGATTGGAAAAAAAAACTAAACAAACCGATAATCAGAGTGTTCTCTTAATTTTTAATGGAATCTGCTGCGGACCTTGTCCAGCCATATCTCTTCTTACTGTATCATCAAATTATGAATATTATTATTATCAGGCGAAATGAAAATCTCCTTTAATGCACAGTTTTAAAAGGGCACTTCATTTTCAGCATTTTGCGAGTGAACTGGAGCTTGTGACGCATTTTGCTCTAACAATTAGATCATCACCCTCCATCGATATATTCAAAACCTGGCTCAAAATCCATCTGCTTGCCTGAGCATAGGATTTAGCATCATAACACTCCACATCATCTGGTTCCTGTTCTTTATCCTTAATTATTTGCTTTCTGTTTTTACCTCTCTCCTTTACACTCTCCTGTTTTGCACAAATATTTATTCACATTTTTTTTGGTCAATGATTAATGTTTTTGACTTAGCACTAGGGCCCTGGTCAATGATTGCCAACTAGGTGTGTTTTACAGTAAATGTGTCCCCCTCCAAGCGCAAATGAATGAAACTGGGACTTGATTTTCACCAATCAAATGAGCCCCTCTCCTCACCTTTAACTGACAAACAGTCAGGGAGGAGGAAACAGCTGTTTTGGTCTGAGAGGTCCGAGCTCTGGCTGAATAATGAGTTTAATATCCATAAACAGGTTTTCTAACACTTTGGCCAGTGTAAAAAAAACAACTAATAAACTAATAAAGAAACTCACATTTATTCAAACCCTGTGTATGAGATTCCTGTGAATGATTAAACATCAGTTGACCACAGTGAGCAAAAACGTTCAGTGTGTCAGTTGTTTTGTTTTTGCGTTATTTTGTTGTTGGGCTTTTCCGCTGGTAAATAAATAAACTACACAAGATCCGCGTAAAGGACGCTCTCGCTCTCACAACCCCCCCCCCCCCCCCCCCCCTCTCTCTCTGTCTGTCTGTCCTTTTCCTTTTTTCTGTGATTGATGTCCCTGCACAGGTGGAGTGGTCAGATGTGACGGGACAATCTTTATAGATATAAATTCACGTGTTGATTCCATTAGTTGCATTAAAAAGGTTATTGTGGTTATTTATTGCATCTAAATGCGTCTGGAACAGTGGAAACCTGTCTGTGAGGTTTTGCTGAACAAAAATAGAGCTGACCTGCTTTTACTGCGCAAACAAAAGCTGGATCTGTGACACCGCCTCCTGCTGCGGCCACACCCATATTGGCGGAGACACAAAAGACTTTAATTGCTTCAAAAAGCTTCCGCTAAATAGGGCTCAGACAGTCAGGGAAGACACTTTATGCTGAGCCAATATGTGTCCCTCCCTACATAACACATCTTTAACACTTTGGCATGCAACATGAGATGAGATTAAACATCATTGACCACAGTGAGCAAATCGGGTCATTGCTGCAGAAAATGAGATTGAACACAGGTGGAAAATAGATAAAGGAACAAAAATAGATTACTGTAAACAAATACTGCAGCAATAGGAAAATAGACACATGAAACACTAATTGAAAAAAGCTTTTAGATGACATTGTGTATAGATTCTACCAACAACACTGACTGATATTGAACATAAATGCACAAGGCATGGTTATTGTAAACATAAACTTACTGTAAAAAGGACTTATTAGATCTAAAGAAATGATTGAGTTTAGTTGTAGTAGTAGTAATTACTGTAATGTAGTAGTAATTTCCCTACTTTGCCCAATCTGGGTTAAAATTGTTCTGCTCATGGTTGAATGTGGATTATTGACCGCCCCAGTGATGGCTGAATATTGATGTCCTTTACGTCGGCCACATGTTGGAGCCGGTGGGTTTAAGGTCAAGTCATGGAGTCGGAGTTCACACCTTCACACCGTGACAAGAGACCACGCTTTGCTGAATAATGAAAGAGAACTGTCAGTGGAATCACTGGAGGAGAACTAAACTGTTCTCACCAACTGCCAAAAGGGTAATGGGCTGTTGCAAGGGAAATAGTCCCATTATTGGGAGGGTAAGTAGATTGGACGGACGGACAGACGGACTAGATAGATAGATAGATAGATAGATAGATAGATAGATAGATAGATAGATAGATAGATAGATAGATAGATAGATAGACAGATAGACAGACAGACAGACAGACAGACAGACAGACAGACAGACAGACAGACAGACAGACTGATAGTTAGATAGATCCTCACCCAGCGTCGGGATCACAGGGAGCTGATGCCTGGGAAGTGGAAGGAGCTGCAGAGCTCAGATCCTTCCCATGTGTTTTGAGATCAAACACCTTTTAATGGTGATTAAAGCTTCAGGTTGTAACAAGACCACATGCATAGACCTTGAGGGAAAGCTGTACGTCTGTAAGAACACCTGCCGTCTGTTATTGTAAGAATATTAAACATGCCTGTTTTGTTTTTTTTACCTACTAGTCTTTTTCTGCACTATAAGACCTCTGGAATGTATTTATAGAGAAGGAAGACAGTCGGAGTGAGGAAAGCAGAGAAACAGATAAAGGGGGAAAACACAATGAGAGGCAGAGATGGCAAGATCTCAAACAGAGAGAGAATATAGACAGCATAAACCAGTGACTTATAACAAAGTGACAGAGTTCAAAGCAAGGCCGAGTCTTGTTGTCTCCTAGTTGTTTTTGTCATGCACGTCACACGCACATGCACACGCACACGCACACCCACACGCACAATAGCTGACAGAGAAAAGGGTGATTCCATTTCTCTTAGCTGACATAAAGATCAGTGTTCCTTGGCCCGGGCGGCCTACAGAGCACGCTCACTGTCGACTCCGATACTTCCCAACACTATTGCCTCAGGGACGAGAAGACCCTGTCTCTCCTCCTCACACACATACACACACACATAGACACCACAAAGAGCATGACAAGAAGGCCATTTCTTTCTGTTATATGCTGTATGTGTGTTGCTATCTACCACCTGTGTGTGTACGTGTGTGTCTGTGTGCACATCTCCAAACTCAAGCTTACACATGTGTGTCCGTTTGTGCTTGGGTGTATGAGTGTGTATGACGCTGCCCTTCTGCCTCATCGGCAAATGCCATCAAGTACCAATGTGTCAGTACTATGTGCAAATGCCAGTCATGATAAGGGAGAAGGGCAATTACCACTAAAGGGCTTTGCAGTTAGACAGCTCATTGGTGTTTTAAAAAAAATGACATAGAAGGCACATTACAGATACATTTATGTTTTCATTAATCATAGGGCCCTCTTCAATCTAGGCAATTTAATAAAAAATGAACCCTGATGTGACCACTGTGGAGTGTAACAGACACCGCCTGTTAGGTGGAGAAGCACAATTCAAGCAGTGAAAATTGAAAGCATTCACCCCACTGAATGAGAGTAAGACACTGGTGCTGTAAAGGTTTCATGGTCACTCTTCTCTCAGTCAGCTTTTATCTAGGAATGACCTGAAAAGAGTATTTTTCTATATTATAACCACTCTTACAGAGTTACAACTACAAAAAACAAAACAAAATAAAAAACAGGAAAGCTGCAGCATTGTGAGAGAAGTGGAAGTAGTAAATACTGTGTACGTAAAACGGTCTAAAAGCTCAGAAGCCTTTCATTGACTCCAATATGCTTCCAATTTTAATCCGGCTTTGTAAGTGATTTGCTCTCATTTGCAAATATTTAAGACCAAATTTCCCCAGCAGGAAATGTGACTGGACCTTTGATTTTATCTTACTATGGGGATACCAATGGAAATCTGTTTCCAGAGGGAGTTTTCAATGAGTTTTTCTATTTGATCTCAATATGAAAAGCACAACATTCACTCAGTGGTCACCACTTAAGCTCATGAGAGACGTTTATGGTTAAAAGGTCACGAGAACGCAGACAGTAAAACCATCCTGCTTGCTGTGTGCACAACAAAGCTTATTTACAAAGTTTCACCTTGGTGTTTAGCTGTTAATTACTCTGTTTGTATAGTTTATTCATGAATGTGCACATTGCTCCCAGGCTTGTAGTGGGAATATATCATTCTCTTTAAAATGCAGTATCTCAGATGAATAATTTCACATATGAGGGGCTTTTAGGCTTGTTATGGTATGTATTATTTTGTTCATTACTGTAATTTTTTTTTTTCTGAACGCACAAAAGAACATATGTATACCTTCTGGTGCAATGTGAATGTGATCAAACATGAGCACAGCTCATAGAGAAAGTTTACATGATACGCTTGCATGAATATAGTATGATGCAGGATACTGCAGCTTTTTGCACATTATATAAATGTGTGCCCATGTTGGTATACAGTATGTATCCACACATACAGTATTTGCATCCACCTGCATGTGTGTAAAACCATCTCCATGCCTATGCTTTTATCTTGTGTGAGTTTTCTGTGTTTACTGATGCCCATAAAATGTGGATGCACTTATCAAATAGGATTGGGGTCACCAGTGTAATGAGTTCTGTTGTGCCCACATGGTCACTGGATATCCTATCAGTTGAGGGTTGAACAGAAGTTAGCAGACACACAGACACACACACACACACACACACTCAGGTCCCCCTGGGGCAGCGTACATATAGGCGACATGTTGGCACTGATGAGGGCAGACAGCTCGCCCCCTACACATAGACAGGCCCAGACAGGATGGCATGGTGCCAGCAGCAGCTATGAGGTCCGGGTGCATGTGTATTTATGTGTGTGCGTGTGTGTGACTGACTGTGTGTGTGTGTGTGTGTGTGTGTGTGTGTGTGTGTGTGTGTGTGTGTGTGTGTGTGTGTGTGTGTGTGTGTGTGTGTGTGTGTGTGTGTGTGTGTGTGTGTGTGTGTGTGTGTGTGTGTGTGTATTAGCTTTACCCGCCTCAAGTGTCCTGCTGGGAGTTAGGCTCCATGTTCTAAACAAACAGGCAAGAGCAAATAGGAGATGAGAGAAAGAGAAAGACAGAGACAGAAAAAACATAGAAAGTGAGAAACAAATACGTATCTGTGCTTTCTATGTATCTAGCCGTCTCTCTAAAAAGAAGGAATACAATTGGACAGAGATAATCAAGCCTTTTCCTGCGACTTGATGTAAGGTTAAGTCACAAGTCAAGTCAAGCATCTTCTCAAATAGACTATGCTTTATGGTGAAGAAACTTTGTGTGTGCGCGTGTGTCATGGATCCTACACTTCTGAAGGTGTAAGTGAAACTCAGGCAGCAGACAAAGGCCTACTTCTAAGTAAGACAGAGCGAAAAGAGCAGAAGAGTTAGAAGACTGACAGACTGTCTCTTTAAAGCTCTTTTCTCCAACGTACACACTTTAAACAGAACGACCCACACACACACACCTACGTACTGCATGTGAACCACACAGACCCCCTGTTGTTCATGGCACTAGCTAGTTATGCTAATGTCGTTCCTCACTAAGACTGTCAAGGCGTGGAGCAGGATTAGCATAAAGTTGATTTCAAAGCATGCAGGCAGACACACACACACACACACACAGGCATCTGGGCTATTTAAAGTAATCACTCTTCAAACTCTACGAGTAATCAGCAGTAGGATGTCAGGCGGTAAAAGAAAAGAGCACATAGCTGCTGTATGATGTGTATGTAAATGCATTGTCTGCACTCATGACATTATGAGCCTAACTTCATCTGCATCACAGCAATCAAATAAATTTTCAATTTACCTGAAATAAGTGTCTGAAGGCAGAAGTTGTCACAATGGATTAGAATTTAAAAAAAAGAAAAGAAGATGCAAATTCTCAGAAGAATGTACACATACAATCATATAGAGGTTAATCACAAAATCAATAGCAGGTAACCACACAAATCTTATTTCCTAAACAAATAATCTCAAGATACACAATCTCAAGAGACACACATTCCATAGAGTTTTGCTTGAAATGATGCCATATCAAACCATTTTCAGCATTGTGTAGGAAGAAGTGTTTTGTGACATAGTCAGTCTTGTTATCGTATTTGACTTTTATATGGACATGGGACATAAACTAGGTGAATCTTCCTTGATGCATTATTCCTGAAATTGCAATCATGTTTTATAATGTATTCATATTTACTCCAAGCAACATTGCAAAATAAGCATTGATATTTGAAATCATAATGGATATTTACTTAATAATTGCTTCTTTCAACTTAATCTGCTCAAATTTACAGTTTAATTATGTAATGAGGCCTTTGGCAACACTATGGCCTTAATTAATCATTACTTTGATACTGCACCGGCCAGATCCTAACGGTGAGTCATCAGCATTATATCTCTGTCCTCACAACGATGAAGACATTCTATCATCTATTGCAGTTAAGATTATGCACTGCACACAAAGACACAATAGTAAATATATGAAAAAGTAGCAAGAAGTCACACATTTAAAGATGTAACTAGTTAGTGGTGACCTTAAAAAGAGAGGGAATTACAGTACATACAGTGCACTATATTATATTTTGTTGTCAACTTCAAAACTTTTTCCCCCATAACACCATTGAAAATATACATTGTGTTACACTTGAAATCTTATTAAAAAACTTCAACACAAAAGTGTGTGGTGAGGAAGATGCCTCGCATATTATATTAATGTTAAAGAAATGAAGAAAATTGCATTTCTGCTGCTTATACCTCCATCACAAGTCTGTTAATTATAAACTAAAAGACTCATATCCATGGAAGCATTTACACATGCACATGGTCTCACACACATACACACACAAAGTGGCCACACTGCAAGGCTATCGACTCCAACACACCAGTGTGGGTTTCATCAGATGTTTCACTTTTTTTTCTCTCTCTCCCTCTGTTTTCACTTTCAGAGCATCTACGGGCTCTGACAGATGGATAGAGAGGAGGGGAAGCTGGAGGGGGGTGGGGGGTGGGGTGGGGGGCGGAAAAGCGCACCAAAGGTGTTTACTTCTTCCTCTGTTTTCCATCTTTCTTTTTTTGAATCTTAACAAAATCTAAATTCTGTGCTGCCATATGCTGACCTGCATGGGAATGTGCCATATGCCGATAAATCCATTAAGTCATACCAAAGGCAAACAGACCATAGCACTAGCTTTCCTGCTGGTGAACAAGGCTGCGGAGCTGTGAAATAGTTTTCGTGCTGCAGGAGGCAGCAGAGAACTAATGGGTGAGATTAAACCTTGAGCATGTTCTTATAGTAACTGTAAAGGTGAATATGTGAAATATAAAAAAGACCACAGCCATTAGATGCTTCCATAAATGAGCCATAAAACTGGACAAAGCAATGCTTTCAGTGGGTAGTGTACATACTGCAGTGGCTCCATGATGTTTCACATCGTTCACCAAGCATTTGATTCATAGGATGTTTTTATGTCATGACATTGTGAGAGGGGTTAGTCTCAGCTCAGTGCCCGTATATAAGCTATATTACTATGTGCAGATAAAATAGCACTCTGCAGTGTAGCGTTAACCAGAAACTTCAACAGCTGATCCGATGGCACTATGTGAAATCCAATCAATACCAATTGTATTTCACTGTGAGATGCAAAGACTGAAGCACTCATGTGCATTTCACTGCTTAGAGCCCAAAAGTTTCATCCCTCTAAGCCAGGGGTGGGCAATTATTTTTTCCAGAGGGCCACATTGACTCCGATAAAGTGAGTGAAGGGCCACATGATTCGAAATCAAATTGAAACATAATATTTATTGCCAGATTAGCCTAAACTACATATTTGGTGGACATATTGCGTTATATATTTGACGCAACACAATTGATGTAATTGCATTTTCAATTTATATCCATCATAGGTCACTAAAGAAACATAATGTATTATGGACTCAA
Organism: Decapterus maruadsi; assembly: GCA_030347415.2. NCBI lineage: Eukaryota > Metazoa > Chordata > Actinopteri > Carangiformes > Carangidae > Decapterus > Decapterus maruadsi. Next base: position 13,126,294 of record CM064894.1, on the reverse strand, counting down.
GGCAGATGACTAAAATGACATCTGGTTTGTTACCGACGGCCGTTTTTCCGACTGCACCTGAATGCAGCATTCACATGCAGTCCTCACAGCACCACGGTGACTCGCAGTGGCTCAGGTCGCCAGCGATCTCATAAAATGCTCTTTTAATCACAGTTTGCTAAATTTCAGTGTTTGTGAAGTTATAATTAGGTGCCGTGATGGCGCTTCATAATTGTCAGCAGTTCCGACATGATTCGGCCCGGTCTCGTGCTGACAGAGTCGCGGTGGTCAGAACCTCAGCTGTGGAGAAAACCTGCAGCAGAGCGGCTCCTCTCTCTCCTCCGTCGGACGCCGGAGCTCCGACGGAGGAGAGAGGAGCCGCTACTGCTCCAGAGGGGCGATCAAACAGCTGATTAATGCGCATCAATATACGTAATAAAAGCAATCGGGCCATATAGCAGTTGCAAGTCATTGTACGCCTTTACATAAAATGATGGAGGATTTTCTTTTTTTTTTCCTTTGTGCACGTCGCGGGCCGGATTGATTTGGTCCACGGGCCGCGTCCGGCCCGCGGGCCGTAAATTGCCCACATCTGCTCTAAGCCATTCACTTTATTGCTGCATCATTACTGGGGCATGAGTGGGTTCATGTGTGATTATGTCACTGCTCCAAATTGCCTTGCATGTAAACACTGCTGTGTATCTACAGTACAACCATCTAGTCTGCAATTAAGCTCATCCAGGCAGATTTGCCTGGTTCATGTGTAATAATATCCTTATAAATCAATCTAGAAACCAAAAGTATATGTTTACAAACTTTCAGAAATCAAAATTTCATTGGGACAAATATAATACATACATATATTTTCTTAGTTTATAGAGCCTTTGAGCCATCATTGACTTCTCTCTTTTGCCCGAGCCTGCAGCAAAACACTTCAGAGAGAAAAACATTTTAAAAAGACGCTGTTATATTCAATGATGTGTGCCTCCTTCGGACAAATATAAATGCGATAGTTTTCAAAGCTGTTTCCACATTTGTGGAAATGCAGAAATAACATGGAATACATATACTTTGGAAAAAAATGTGAATTTCATAAGGAGGTTTTTCAAATCAACTGTAGCGAGTAAGGGGGATGCCCCAAAGGCCTCGCCTTGATCCAGGATGGAGGTATATGCACAGAGCTGGCATTTTGATCCTCTCTCTCTTTGGCACACACTCACACACACACACACACACACACACAGTCAGACAGTGATATGGGGGGGTTCTTCCCACAGATTTGATTGGGGATCATTTATGTGCATGCAGTGAACGAGCCCCCATGCCCCATATACACGTGCATGCACGCTGCGTGCGCACACACACACACACACACACACACACACACACACACACACACACACACACACACACTCAAACAAACACAGTGCCTGGGCCCTGCATGTCTGCCATGGGTGTCAGTACATCTAAAAGGTCTCAACATAAATGGGATTAATGCAGTCTCTCTCCCATCGGCAATCATTAAGCATTCTGTTTAAAGCGCAAACACACTCAAAATAAACTCACTTCCACTCTCCCCTGCTGCAGTAAATTATTCAAAGAAGAAAAAAAAATTAAAGGAAAGAGAAAAAGAGAGAGAAGTGAGATGGGTGGGGGCAGGGGTGGTGGTGGGGGTGTGTGTGTGACTCCTCTGAGGGAAGGAGGTGCATTGGATGGGAGAGACAGATAAATAAGAAGAGGGAGAACATAAAAGAATTGTTTTAGAGCTAAGAATCCTAAAATGCAACCGGCTTTGTCACTCAGCTGTGATGCCCGCTTTCTCCCTCACTCCTTCACCCTCTCTGTTTTTCTCCCATTCCCATTCCTCCTTTCTTCCACCCTTCATCTGCCTCATTCTCCACTGACATGTTCCTCCCTATTTCTTCAACTTTCTCCTCCCATCTCCCTCCCAGTTTGAAATCCCTGCTTGCTGCTTGCCATACGTTAATAACTGTTTACTTCCCACTGAGAGCAATTAGACTAAGAGGGCTTAGTATTTTTTTTTCTCTCCTTTCATATTCTTGAACTTTTGAAACAGGCGTGTAGTTTGAAGTCTGCGTTCGGAGGCCTTAACTAGCTGGTTCATGGTTATTATGCTGCTCACAGTCTTGGGACAAGTAGATATGTAGAACAAAAAAAGCGTTATGATATTATGAATAAGACTTCCTCTGAAAAGTTTCATGAACGTACAGATTGAAATTGTTTTAGTGTATAAAAAAAGCCTTTACTTGGTGGTTATGGAAAGATGAGTTGATTGAGTTAATTAGTTTGGCAGGCGGTTAATTCTGTCCTTATCACACAGTAAACAAACACATGATGCAAGTGAATCTCTTATGAAAACGAACAAACCTGAGAGATATTTTCTTGCCATCGGAACATGCAGTGTGTCACAGTGAGAGGCTTCCCTAAAGCTAAATGCCTCTGGCCTCAAGAAACACTGAGAAATATGTCCACATGAATTAAGAAAAGTGGTTAAATACCTGGGCCATTTGAAGCAGTGCATTTATTGATGCTCTTTATGAGATGCAATAGTATTTATGATACTGGCAAGGCCTAGTCAGACTCAAACAAGAAATGAAACACATCTGCACGAGTGCCAAAAAGAGTAAGAATATTGTGTTAGGTGAAAATATATCACAAGAAAAGCAACAATAAAATACATCCATTTCACAAAAATACAATCAAAATAGTATAAAACCATATTTGAGTCACTGCAAACACACTCATCAGACGCAACATGATAAAACTTTTTCTTGTAACATTCAAATCACGAGTCAAATCACGCGTGAATATAAATGTAGATTACATTATTACATTTACTGTATTTTATTTTTAAAAAGCAGGCAATCGTGTGAATACACAAACCTCAATCAGTTTCTTCTCACCTTTACTTAAACTGCTTCGAGGAACAGATGTTGATTCATGCCTGTCTGATTTTGTTCCGTCATTTGTGTGCTTTACAGATTCATGTGTAAAATAGATTCCCTCACTTATTTGACGTGTTTTGCTCGTTTAGCACAGTCTCCTCATTTGTACTGTGAACTTACTTGATGCCTTTATTCACTTAGATGGGGATATTAACATTAGCCATAATTAGGGCCCACTATTTGTAAGTTTTGTTTCATTTTTGACGTCTTTCAAAGAACAAAAAAAGAAGCCAGAAAACACCTTAGTTTGTCTTGTTTGTTGTTCCATTTGTTTGTGGTGCATAATGAACAGCTCATCTACATTTTCAATGTTTTTCTATGGCTAAAAGCTTCTGTTTTTGCATGACAGCCTCATTTACTGTTGTAAAGCGCTGTGATCAGTCACCTCTTGTAACAGGGACAATGAAAAAATCGAAGTTTTGGATGAAACCTGAATGAAAATCTGCTGTAAAACTCATGGTTTCTGTAATGACAACCAGCAATAAATCAGTTCTTCTCTAAACCTGTGTTTATGTGGGTTATGATGTCCATCTTGATGTCACTGGTTACACTGCACATAATTTGATGTGATATTACTGCAATTCACTACAGGCTGATTTAGTACAATGCTTGTCTCCCACTTTGCTTGTCCTCTTCTGTCTTTTTTTCCCCTGCTCCGGTCTGTGGATCTTTCCCCTTTTCCTCCCCTCACGTTCCTGGGTTATCTTGTCCACATACTGTATTTCTCCGTGTCTATCTTTCAGCCCCTCCTCCTTTCATCAAAGTGATTTAAAAAGTAGACAGTCTGATTAACTTCACATGTAATATGCAGCCACACTGACATGAAATACATAAAAATAATTCCCACTTTTTTTTTTCCAATTAGCTATGACTTTGCTATGGTTAATTACATTTCTCTTGGTTCAAAAGCTAGATAGAACACGACTTCTGAGTGTAGATATATATTCCACTTATCTATCCAACAGTGATTTATGAAGCCGCAAGATGAAACAGCAGAACTGTTAAGCAGTTTTTCTGCTAATAGATGGTTTTATTATTTATATTCAAATGTACGAATCTTGTTAACAAGAGCAAGAGTGCCACCCCTTGGGAATCCAAACAGGTGAAAGGATTTTTTGTGGCTACAGTGGTGTTTTTCATTGTTAGCAAATATGTTCATAGTATAGTGTTCGCAAAGCTCAGACGTTTTCACATGTGCCAGTTTCTTTCACACCGCTCCCCTCTTTGAACATTCCCGCCTCTCAACCACTATGAATCAAAAAAAGCTCACAAAAATAACCTTTGAATTGAAAAAAACAGGAGTATACATTCAGTTAAGGAAGCCCTGTGCACCCTGGTCATGACACCCAGAGTCTCCAGCTGTGAGCTTTGATGAAATATAGTTCAAGGGATAAGGCTATAATATCTATACCTTCTTCTCATCTCTATCTCTCCCTTCTCTTTCACCTTCTTTTCATTCATAAGTAATAGTACACAGTGAGACTCATCAATAACCTACAGTCCTCCTCTGTGAAAAAGCATCATGCTCATAAATGTTATCATTACCCCCAATGTATAGCACTGGAAGGTATCATATATCAGTGATATCTCTGTGCAGGCCTGCATGTCTGTGGTTGTGTGTAAGAGAGAGAAAGAGAGAGAGCCAGAGCCAGAAGCAGAGCCAGAAAGAAGCAGGGAGTCAATGAGCCATGAATGAAGTTATTCATATGTATACTCCGCTGTAAATGTAAAGCTAATTATTGAGGGTGAATCTGGGAGAGAATGTAGATTTCTTTATTAACGTGAGTGGAAAATTACACCCACAGTAAGTCAGGGCTCCCTCACCCCCTTGACCACAGGTCTGTTCTAACATTGTGTCAGTGGGATGGTTTGCTCCTGTGAATCAGATCAGGATATGAAATGAGTTCAGAGGTTTGGGTTTCTTAACATATTGTATTTGAACAACCACAGGACCCAGTGCTGCCTCTTTTTGTTGCATTCAGGGTCTGGGAAAATGAATCATCTTTGTAAAGTAGGAATGAAAGGTGCATTGTAACAACAGTGAAAATACGAAGGACTCTGAGGGAGAAGGTCAGCCACGGGAAAAAAAAAATACATTTGACTTCAGTATCCTCAGTCTACTGCAAGTCTACCAATATGTTACCAGTCTTGTTGTGGTGGCAGCATAATTCATGGATGGATTTTATACACAACTTTTCTGATGAACTATTCAATGAAGCACTACATTTATTACTGGCAGCTGAGTAACCCGGTGGCTGCGGTGGAAAGTACACAAGACCAGGTTGTATACCCATGTCCTGTATGTAGTTAGGTACACTACTTACAGGCCAGATCATCACTTATCTTCTTCACTTAGTTGACGAAAACGATCTTAAACCCTGATGCTTGTTGATGTGTCCTTGAGCAGGACACTGATTGCCCTATAGCTCTGGAATGACACCATTAACTTGATTAAATTTTCATCACCCTGTTAAAACATGTACATGTATGCATGTCTCAGAAACATACTTCTAATTACATGGCCATTTAACACGGCCAGTGAGCACTTCAAATTCTTTCTTTCTTTCTTTTTTTTTAAAAAAAGGGGAAGAAACTTAAAAATAGTATCATTACCCTTTCATCAGCTGCTGCCTTTTGTAACATTAGAGAATATAAGTTCACAGGGTTCACATTAGCTGTGGTGGTGGTCGGGTGGTTAAAATCAGAGAGAGTACTTTGAACATATTAATTAATAATCCATGGCTGGGTTATTAGTGTATGAGGGATTTCAGGCCCCTATTACTGTAGATGAGTAGAACCAGGGGGCATCATGTGTAAGAATGAAGAAAGATGACAAGCTTCCTCCACATCTAAACACATTTAAACTAGATTATTACATTTGTTTCATGTTCAGTAAGAGTATAGTGTGGTCAAACTTTGTCTATGAGCTAATGGACCTTTAACTAAAACTCTTCACCACAACTAATGGTGATCATTTAAATGCACTTCACTTCTTTTATTTTACTCACAGATTTTTTGTCCGGTCGAAGATTTAAAAAAAAGTATCCTTTTAATCAAATTGTTATAACTATAGTCTGCATTTTAATTGAATTGTAATATAATTCAATAAAGTTTCTATCAGATTTACCAGCCCTTTTAAGCTTTTAGAATCTCAACACACCTCAGCCTTACACTGCACAAGATGAATACATATCTTGCAAGTAATCATCAAATGCAGTCCATTACCCACACATCACATGGAAAAACACCTTGAAGCCACCGCACCACTATAGCCAATTTAATTTCCATACGCTTATGCTAATTAGCTTGAAATAATCAAGCTAATTTAGAGAGATGCAAATGTGTTTGAGGTTGGGTTCATTAGTGGAGGGGGCCAGTGCATGTGTGTGCAAGTATGTGTGAGAGTGTGTGTGTGTGTGTGTGTGTTTCATTAGTGAAGAGGCCTAATGTGTGTGGAGAGGAAAGCTGTGCAGTAAATGACAGACATATCGTGCAGGTGTGGCTTATTCTTACTTCAGTTTGTCTTGGTTTCTTGACTTGGTGCTACTTCAATTTAAAAGATAAATAAAATGAAAATAATATAGGCCTACTGTGTCTGTGTATATATATACAGTATATATATGTATATGTATATTGTACACACACACATAGTATGCAAGAGGTTATGGGTTCATCCACTGATATTTTCAGAGTTGACATGAGACCGATCTACAGTACAGCAACTAATTAAACATTGTAATATCTCTTTACGCTGCCACACTAAGAAGCATGGGGACTCATATTACACACAACAACACCTCTCTTCTGCAATTATGCTGATTGCAGTAGAGCCGTGGTGCGTTCAAACACATACAGGCATGCACACATTCTGATACACATTCAGTACTCTCACATACACACACAAATTCTGCCTGCATGGTCCCTTAAGGCCAGGCTTCGGTGCCACTGAAGGTTGTAGCAATTAAAAACATCATCCTCAAGTTGTCACAAACATGATGAATTTGTACCACCAGAGCAGTAAGCCATAACTCCTACATAACTCCACAATATGGCATCTTCTGATGCTTTTCTTTGACATGATATTATCAGCAAAATTACAAAATCTGTTGATTTTGATATATTTTGTTGTTTTTGTTGACAGAGACATGACATCAAGTTGGTTTACCACACTGCACACATTAGATGATGAAATTACAGAAATATTCTGTAAACCATTCCACCAGAAATAAAAATTTAGATTTTTAAAGATTCTCTGAAGGCATTGCAGGATTAGTGCAGCAAAAATATTAAATTAACAGATGCGAAAGGACAAAATATTTTGAGGGCAGGCAATTCTTACTTGACTTATAATGCACAATGAGTGGCACAAAAACACCAAGCAGCTCAACACCATGTAAAGATTAAATGGGCTGAAGATTCTTAGAAAATTTCTTCAGGAGTATTGTCTCAATGTTGACACCGGCAAAGACCCTTGTTTCTACATGAAAGTCATCTTTTATTTTGAAATCCATTTTGCTTCTTCAACAGGTGCTTTAATTAAGACCTCTGCATTCAGTGCACCTTTTAAGATTTGTTCCTCTATTTGAAATTTTACAGTTAATTGTCATAATGCAGCAGGTAATTGGCTAAACAGTTGCCTGGGTCTTTACCGGGTTCTCTGAGCTCTTTAAATCATCACCTGCAGTGTTTGTCTTGGCTATTTTAAAAATGACTGACATTGATGGGAGGAGATCTGAGAGTGGCTGAAATGCCTGAAGGCATTTCTCTCTCTCTCTCTCTCTCTCTCTCTCTCTCTCATAATGGTTAACAGTAGAATAAAAGAAAAAAAGAGCAAAGAGAAGCTTCAGAGATTTCTCTTCATTACAAGCTTCTGTGGTGACTGGCATCTTCACACTCAGTTTATGTCGGTTGCAACACTTTGCTCTGAGAAGAGAGCTCACTTTATGAGTAAGTGCAGTACTGTATGTGCATGAGTGTGCACCATGTTGTTGCACCTTTACACCAGTAGCGTGCGTGCGTCAGGGCCAGCAGTAACAACACCCTCAACACCCCCCCACTATTGTGCAACAGAACGACCGCTGAACAACCACAACGCATCAAGACACCACTGTCCAGCATCACCATCGGATCATCTTCCGTTAGATCACTCACCACTTTACAATGCACCATATGACACAAAACATCAACAACACTAGCAGCACCTACTGCCCGACTTCTTAATCACTTCAAAAATAAAATCAATTTCTGTAACAGACCCATAAGAGCGTGCCCACAAAAATTAAAAATTAATCATCTCTTAATGGTTGAGACAGACCCACACACAGAGACAGAGAGTTTTTGACCTGCAGAAGCAACACCAAAAGCATACAGTAGCCTAGCCTATTAACCCAACAGTATGCAGCACCAATCTGAGAAATAAATAAATAAATAAAAAAGAATCTAGCACTCACCGATCACCACGGCTTGTAGCCTACTGAAGAGTGGACATGTCCAAACTTTATGAAGCACCTCTATGTGGACCCAGTCTCCACATTTCTGGCTCGTATACTATTGTAGGCCTACATTATGCAAAACATGTACCCAGCGCTACACAGAGGCACGGCAGAGAGAGAAGCCAAAAACTAGCAAAGTCGAGCAAACACAGACACTGCTTGGCCAAAACATGGTTGTAAATTTCCTCTTACCTTTGCTGTTGCTGCTGAAAAGTTCGTTTTATGGGTAAATCCACAATATTTCCAGTTTGAACTTTGACCGGTGTTACATCTAAATCGGTCCGGACGGACTTTAGGAGCGGGGAACAACAGCCTGGGCGTCACACATCAGGATATGGCTGATTCTGATTGGCTGCCAGTAAAGTCAATCACATGAACGTGGTTACAGCTCATTCTACGGTTCGAATGAGCTGTCAATCACTCGAATTAACCAATCCGCTGCAGACATAGAGCCAGGCCTAACTGCAGTAGTTCAGTGCAGCTTTTACGCAGAGGAACACAGAGGGCCTAGAAAGTAGTTGTTACAGTATTTAGTCCCGATTGATTCTTTTTCACTTAGTTTATGCAAATTGTGTGAAAATAAAGATTAAACAATGGTTTATAGTGGCAGGTGGTTCTAAGCTGTGCCAAAAATTGACATTTATTTTAGCATCATTCTGAAGGAGAAATATGATTTTTATTTTTATTTTTTATTTGTTTTTTTTGTTTGTTTGTTTTTTTTTGGGGGGGGGGGGGGTAATTTTATTTAATTTTTTCTGTGTGCCATACTCTTCACCAGTAACACATACTGAAATTTACACATCTCAGCAATTTCTATTTTTCTTTACTATGACACCAAAAGCATTCAAATAGGCCTTATGGTTGCAGGGGTATACTCATTTTATTATGGATATGCAATTTCCGAGAAAAGGCCAAGAAAATAGGCTTGGTTTTTAACATTTAAAGGCAATATCCAAAAGCATCTAATGAAGGAAACATGTTTTATTAAAGAAGAGTTATACTGATATTGAGGGCTTACACAATAATTTGTCAAAAACAAAATAAGTGCGTCAAAAATGCACCCGTATAAGTGTCATTACTAAAAATGTAATGGTGGCCCGTTGATGTTATCCAGATCATCTCCTTCAGTTTAGAATGAACCATCAGTCTAAAAATCATCCCCCTAATGCAACCCATCGTTAAACAATCAGAGCTTGTTAAGCCCCTTGTTTGTTAATCAAGCACTTGCTTGTTAACTGGGAGATGAGATAATAGACCTCTAGTGTGTATGTCTAATTTTGGGGGCTGTCTATCTGCCTGATTGTTTATTGCTTTTAAATTTCAGGCTCTGCTGCAAAGGCTTCTCTAATTGGTTTGTTTGCATTGCCCTGCTGCACTGACGGAGTTTAACTCAGTCAGGAGTTAGTTGTGTTTCCCAATCATTTTTGTTTTCTATTGTTTTTTGCCTGTCTCCTAAAAGTCCTCTACAAATGTTTTCTGTGATATCACACTGTTCAGCTGTGTTCAGGATTAAAACGCACATTTGATCCTTGTTTATGGCAGGCATTTACAACGAGACAATACCAGCACTGAATTCTATGGTCGCTTTCTTTGGCTCTTGTTGTTTAATGTCTTGCTTGTTCTTGTCATGTTTCCATCGACAGCTATGTTTTAATCTGACTTGCTTATTTCATTATGTTGTGGCTAAACATGAAGTCCAAATTTTGCTGATGAGTTTATCAAATCTTATGATTCGCTGGCCAGTGAGCTTTAGTGTTTGGTACGGATTGAGGATTGAGCATACTGCATATACACGCTATTACCAAGGTATAGAACAACCTACGTAGATTATCAACCTCCACAACACTGACATCAAAGGTTGAGAAAGCCTCCACTTTATGCTACAACCTACATAACCATAAGTCACAAATCCTAAAACAAGGAAAGGTTTAGGGGGAGAGGTGTTTCGATTCTATTATGAATGTTAAGTCCCTCTCAGGGAGAAAGCAGTGCTGACAAATCCTTGTCAATGAATGAATCAAACCCGATCAGCCTGGTTTTGATTAGTATTGTCTAATATGCCATTAAACAGAGAGAAAGAGGCAAACACAGAGAGGGAGAGGGAGCACTTTGAGCATCTCTAGTCTGTTTTTTTTTTTAATCATTTCATTGTGAGCCAATGGGAAAATGCGCTGCCTCTGTTAAGATGCTTTAAGGTCTACAATGGCTGAATGGTTACATGAGAATGTTTTGATGTTGCAGCAGGTAATTCATGGCGCATTGGCCTAAAGCCGGCCACAGAGCTATGCCAGATGATAAATAACACGGATTTTGACAATAATGTCTGTTCATGTCAGTGAAGCCTTTCTCTCTCTCTCTCTCTCTCTCTCAGGATTTTATTTTTCTGAGAAGCTCTTAGGGGGAAATTGTCATGTTTTCATGTTAAAGGCGTGCTTTTATCTGTTTGTTTTCCAGGGTGCTTAAAGTTGTTTACTGTGCTGGGGTGGGTTGGGGGGGTGGCTTTTAGTCTCTGCATGTGTATCAATGTGTATGTTTGTTAGTGAGTGTGTGTGTGTATGTGTGTGAGAGAGGGAAACACCTAACCATGGATGATGCAAAAAAGAGGCAGCAATTCGACATCTAAGCCTTAATGTATCACTGTAGCAAAAGTACTTGTGCCAGGAAGAGGGCAAAATTTAGCAGTAGCCTACTTATCTTTGATCACGAAAAGCTGCCATTGATTCTCAGCCAAATGTTGACATAAAATAAGTCAAACGTGCAGATGACCTTTCTGAGTCTCCCAGAGCAGAGCAGGGGCAAGGTACAAAAGCTGGCAGAGTGTGTGGTGGAAATTATTCCTCCTTGACATTTCGGAGACCTCGGCCCACCGTTTTTTTTTTAGCATTCCAGTCCAGGCACCAAAGAGAAAATGTCACCTTTTTTATTTACTTGGGGGAATACACCGATTAAATGTGACTTTAAGGCCAGGTCATGATAGCTCCTGTCTACCACTGCCATGGTTGTGCATGAGTCAACACACAGTCTCACGCACACATACACACTTTGTAGGAATGTATCCTCATTGTATCAGTGACATTTTAAATAATGCTGATGCTTGACTCTGTTGAGGTAACCTTTCTCACGTAGGCAATTTAGAATTAGTCTCTGTAGCTTTCTGAACTAACTGCACTGACCTGTGAAACCACAGTTGGACCTTTATACATTAGAGGTTAAAGTCACTCGGCTCTTAAGTAGTCCTGTCACAGCTTTCAGTACAAACAGCCCTGTTTATCCCTTTAACATCACAACTTCAATTCTGGTGTTTATTATAAACTCTTGTTAATAGGTATTGCCGGCATTCCCTTCACCCTGAGGTTTCTCCAATTTTTCCCTATTAAAAGGGTTTTCTATGGAGTTTTTCCTCAGTTAATGTGAGGGTCTAAGGGCAGAGGATGTTGTTATGATGCCATGTAAAGCCCTTCGAGACAAACTGTTTGTAAAAACGGGCTATACAAATAAAATTGCCTAGCTTTGCCTTGCCTTGAGAATTATAATATTCTCATTAGAGCACTGCTTTTTAAAGCACACTTGCAAAATAATCATTCCCTTACAAATGCCAAAATATCATTAACTTTAATGGGGAAAACATTGTTTTAATATTGCCTTGAGCAGGGCAGGAGACAGAAGATCAGAAATACTGAGGTCATAAGTCTAAGAATCTCCCCAACTCATTTATAAAAAAAAAAAAAGAGAGAGAGAGAGAAAGATTGAAAATGTCAAATTTAAGGGCACACAGTCTACTATTTTATTATTTGAAAAAAATAACAACAACATAATGTATAATAGTTCTTAGTTGATCAGAGTACTTCGCAGTTCATCAGAGTAAATGCAGCCCAGTCAGTCTCAACTAAGTGGACTGACCACTAAAACCAGCAGAAGTTGGCACATGGAGTTCTTGGGTTGAGAAATCTAAGCTCTAGACCACAAACTTATAACACTGGAAGTTCAAAGCCATTTGCAACATTTTGTCAAAACAGAAAGACTCATCCCCATACAGTCACACTATGCAATGATGCATAAGACGTGGGTTTTTTTAAACAACCATAAATGCCTGTTCTTCTGTGGGCCCAGTTAGTTCAAGCCTCAACTTTTGACCGGGAAAGTTTTACTGGTAATTCTTAGAAACTGGAAAAATGACTGACTTCCAGGTGACAGAGTACCCAGTTTGGCACCAGAGACGCAACTTAGCGCAGTTACGGCGCAGTTCTTTGTGGTCTTCCCTGCTGAAACAAACCAGGCTGAATGGGAAGTCAAACCAGAGTCAGAGCCGTTTTCACATCCCCAAAAAAGATTTCCAATCATAAAGCCAGCCTTGTGTTTCCCAATTCTGTCTTTCTTGCCTCAGAAAAAATGAAAATATCAGCTTATGGCGCACAGCTCAAAACCCAGTCATTAATAATAGTAATAATTAGACATTAGCTAACAGAGACACAGCACCAAAGGTCATTATCTCAGTGACAATGAGGCATTTCAGGAACATCCTACACAGTCAGACCTTCTCTGCTACGTTCCCTGTTTTACTGTAGTTTACATGAGTTGGACTGGGTTCAGTCAGTCAGCAAACCCTGTGGAATTGTGACTTGATGTAAAAATGTACAATTTTATGCAAGAAACAGCAGATCAAAAATAACTGATGCAACATATTAAATTGGACAGGAAATGTCTCTGAAGCACAGGGGATCTTCATCTCTTTTCCCCATCTTCCCTCCCCCTCTGTAATTAGTGCTTTTTCAGTTTTTCCAGCAATGTTTTCATCAGTGCATTGCATTGCTAGCCTCAGCTGAGAGAGAAAGGGAGGAGGGAAGGGGGGAAGAGTGAAAGGAGGAGAGAGAAGGTCCTCTGTGGCTGTTAATAGTTCTCATCTCTCCCCTGGACTCTCCTTTAATTGCTCTGCTCTGCCTGCAGGGTCATTATTACTCTGATCAAGTGCAACTCTGTTTTTCACTGCTTTTCATGAATATCATTTTCCAAAACATCTGCTTTGAGGTTTCTCAGGCAGGGGATCAAATTGATCACCTAACCCTATGTAAATGTGTGAGTGGACTTGGCATTAGCAAGACACAATATCTTTCATATGCAGGGCTTTCAAGTCTTGACGTCCAGAACACTTTGAAGTTGTTGTTGTATCCACTCGTTTAGTCGCTTTTAATAAGACAAAATGCCTTTCGAGGTTTTGACAGTCAGCGGTCAGAGAACATAGATTAATGCTGCAACTAAGCGAAATTGTAAAGGTCCCAAAATCCTATCATATTTGTATCCTCCTGGTAAAAATGGGACTCTGTTCCCCTGGTCCTCCTTTCTAATTGCTCTCCTCTGTCTCTTGGGTTATTATTGCTCTGATCAAGTGCAACTATGTTTTTTTTGAATGTCATTTAGCACAAGTACTGTAATAGCCCCAATTTTCCCAGCTTAAAGAGTAAGAAAAGGGCTCTTTTCTTTTTTTCCCAAATTCATTTGGAGAATAAAGGCATAGTACAAAAAAGTACAAAGAAAGGAAAAGGAAATATTTTAGTCTCTCAGTAAGAATAAATGTGTTGAATCTCATTGTTTGAAAAGCTAAAACACACACTGATTCTTGCAGAGAAGATGGAAATACAGTACATGTAGCACATCAAGAAGTACAAATTGTTTTTTTTCCTCATTTTTATCTTACTGTACAAAAGCCTCCACCACTACAGTGATATAATTATACCGTAAGGTGTTGGGGTGTAGCTGGCAGGGTGCATTTGCTCTTGTCATTCAAAGTTATGCATTTAGACAAACATCACCTATTGATTGCTGGCAGCTCTTGACATTTAAGATCACATCAAGGTTTTATATTGGCAGAAAAGGTTGTCATGGTTAAAGTAGAAGGTGCCATATTTGAAGCACCTAACAGATTTGATTTGACATTTTTTTCAAATACTTTGACTTGATAAAAATCTTGAGTGTGCTGCAGAGGGGTTAAAGAGCTCTGTACTGTTATTTCTTCAAAAGGGTTACATTCATCAAAACACATTACAAATGCCACCAAAACTAGAAAATAAAATGTGAAATAACAGTGGAAAACGTATACAGTATATCTTAGCTATATTTAACTTGATAGCAACTATGTTTTGAAGATAGGCAGCCGCCTGAAACCTAAGGTCTCTCAATCACAAGTATAAAGAATTACAGGACGGAGACTGAAATGTTGTTTGCCAAATGGTAGTCAATCATGCACAGTCTGTGTCGTGAGCAATCTACCATGCAGCCGTTGTCAAATAAACAAGTGGATCCTCAAATATGGAGAGGCTTATCTCCTTCCTTCCTATCCTTTCCATTCCCTTGATGTTTTCGAGTTTGAATGGTTTCATTAGTGTGGTTCTGAATGCAGAATTTAGAGAGTAAACACTCTTAAAAACTTCATACCATCTCCAGAAGTAAACATCTGCCTAGCCAGCATTTGCTATTGGATTAAGAGTCATCTGATGCACATTATACCAGATAAACAGTGGGGGAAAAAGAACATTTGGTAGGATAATTTAGTTTCAATAATTCTCATCTCAAATCTCAATCTGCTCCCTTCAAAGGAGAAGCAGGTGCAGCAAAGTTTGTTAATGGAATCAGTTCTCAATCACATCTTCCTATCATGTCTTCACCATAATGTCAAGGGCTCAAAAGTGAGGCTACTGTTTAAGATTAATCAAAACCGGACATGTAGCAGCAGTTGCTGTTGTGAATATGTGTGATTATTCGTTGTTCTGTCTAATATTTGCAAACACTGTGTCCTTCTGCTTCATTTTAGGCAATATTGTGCCTCAGCTGCATCTGTTTTAGGATGAAATGTGTGTGTCGTGAAATTAAAAGAAAGCATTCATGTCCAAGGTGTGACTGGCTGCCAGCAGGGCAGTAATAAATGCCTTCCTCTGCCAAAGAGAAAGCTGCCTCAGTTTTCAGATGACAGTGTACCCAAAAGCAGCTCAATTATTCGCTTGGCTGAGTTGCAAGACCTGCAACAATATTGACAAATATACTTCTTTAGATTCACAGACAGTCTCCTGCCTATGATACAATTCAGCAATGTGGTTCAAGGCTCCAAAAGCACATTTTACATCCAATTTCCTTGGGCTGCGCAGCCTGGCAGCCTGCAGGCAGGACACTCGAAGCAGAGGATTCTGTAATGGTTGCATAGCTGTTGAAACAATTTGTTATGCAACCTCTTCAGTACAGCAAAGAAATGCAAGGCACAGTTGTATTTTAAAATAACATTGAGGAAAGCTCTCCTACAATGACTGAGAACTGTACTAACGCCTCTGTAAGTATTTTCATTATATCACACCTCTATGAGAATATGTGCTGTCATTGCTTGTTTCATTTCACACATCATTTGTAAAACTCTAACTACTTCTGCTATTGTATGTGGCATTCACATGCGTAGAAGTGTTGCTACGTGTAAAGGTGAATTGCATGTGAAAAATGTTGGTAACACAACACCCACTGATGAAAATCAACTCACACACAGGGCAGGGAATATTAACCCACATAATTTTCTCTCTACGAGACACCAGCATAATACCCTACTCTACACTCAACAATAAACGTTATCGCCCGCTCCTTATAGCATTACATGAATCCAATTGGCCTATGAGTATGTGTGTAGATGGCTAGGTTATCTAAAATAGAAATTTCTTCCAGCTACATTTCTAAATGCTGTCAGGATTGTAATTATTTATCAAAAGTCTCATGCTGTGAGTTAGGCCGTGCCCTCTCGCCGACCAATAAATACGGAAACGACGGGAAAGAAAATGAAGGAGCCTCACTATACAAAAGGAAGGATCGGAGAGATGACCGTGATACATGAACATACACGTTAGAGTGTAATTGCTTACATAATAAAAATGGCTTTACATTGGGTTTTCAGGATGAAGAGAAGAAACCTCAAAAACAGTTATCTTTGAAACTGTTCTCTGAACATGTGTGGCTGCCTCATCATCTAATTGAATATTTGGCAGATGTGTGTCTGTTATTCGACAGGTGAGATTAATTTACATTAAAAGAGAGAAAATGTCAACTAAAGCTATTATTATTATTTGACAGAATGTTTTTGCAGTATATATACTGCTATTATTAGTATCATGTCAGTCTTGTGTATTTATTATATGTAAAATGAGACTATTTATTTTTATCTAACTGGAACAATAATAAGCAGGCTTCATCATTCCAGGACTCATCACCAGTAAACTTTTCTGCATTTTCGGCAAAGCTGACAATTAAATCGGAACACACTTGTGAATACACTTGACATATACTGTTCTGATAACATTATACGCACACAGGGATCCTGAAGACAGAATGCCAATAAATCAAAATTCAAATTGAATCTGCCAATCAGATCGCTTCCCTCAGGTCAATCTGCCAGCCATATTGGTTTTCAGGAGGTCAGGGTTCATTCAGCAGAATCCTATCTTGTCAATATATCACAGTGTAGTTTCCAGTCAGCATATGGCATGTGTGTGCATGCGTGCGTGTGTGTGTGTGTGTGTGTGTGTGTGTGTGTGTGTGTGTTCCCAGCAGACTTGCCACTGGCCCTGTTTCGACAACAGATCAGTGTACAATCTAAGGGAAGAAAGTCAGTCCATTGATCCACAGCACAGGAGACATCAAAAGATCCATATGAGAAAGAGCAGAAAGAGGCAGTGAGGGCTAAGGGTATGTATATTTGAGTGTGTGTGTGTGTGCGCACAGAGAGAGTGAGAGAGAAACGGAGAGAGAGAGACCGACAGACAGACAGAGAGACAGATACAGAGAGAGAGCGAGATCACAGCTTTCATAAGTTTTTTATTAAAAGGCAACGGCAATCCCAACTTTCCGCATTACACAAGACAGGAATGGAATATTTTGCTCATCTTCCAGGATAACTGAATGATTTTGTGTTTTGTTTACAAAAATAACTACTTCTTTGTTGTTTGGTGTTTCCTCTGTGTGCAAAAAAAAAACAGCTGGAAAAACAACCAGAGCAACATCCATTACTGTGATTTGGTTGGCTGAGGGAGGGAATTAGAGATGTTGTAATGCCCCGGCAACACACACACACACACACATGGAGATCCTAAATTGAGTGACTTGCCAAATCTCTGGGTAGCAACACGGGCCCTGTGCCTAAAAGTCTTTATGTGCATTTGTGCGTGTGTGCGTGTGTGTAAAGCAGAGAGAGAGAGGAAAAGAGAGCGATTGGGATTGAGAGAAAGTGCAGGAATAATGCAGAGCAATTTGAAAAAGGCACCAAAACAACATTTCAATTACCATTCTGTTACATCAACCACTTAAGTTTCAATCACTGGCTCAACCAATGCACATAAACATGCTCCTGCACACACATGAACACACACTCATGGGCGCACACATTGACTCTTACACCATTCATCCTCTGATTGTGACACAGCACACAAAAAGAAAATGTTCACCATTGTGTTTATGGCAAGAGATAAATGACACATTGAAAGACAGGATGAATAGAGGCAGGCAAGTAAAGGGAACCTTGACTTAATGTGCTTGCAGGGAGCTGTTACACCCTGAACTTTCCTAATAAAGTTACTTTGTCTGCCAAACAGCTCCATTAGGAGCATTTGTAAGGCAATATATTAGTGCTGTCATCACAGTCACAGTGAAAATGCCCCTTACTTATTAAGAACAGCAACCAGACACAAGAGGACCCTACAGTCACTGCAGAATGGAAGGAAAATGAAGGTCATGCAATGGATCTGGAGTCAAAGTCTTACCCAAGACCTTACAGAGCTAGTTTAAGTGTGGATCAGACAAACAGCAGCACCAAACGAAACATATTTTGTTAAATTAACAACATCTAACTAAATTAGTCCAGAGCAAAACATCTGTATCCAGGAACCACAGATGATTAATAATCTTTTTGTCGACATCCAACTGTCTATAGGAACATCACAAACACCAACATTTTTCTCTCACCAGTATGTGCTCCACATTAATGGCTGGGAGAGCAGGGGGGAGTGATGTATTACGGCATGTAATATTCAGGGATATAAATTGCCTTGAAAACTTTGCTGTTGCTCCCAATAAAGTAGTTTGTTTAGTTGTGTTTGTGTCCAGTCTCTAACATATTCATCACCAAAGTTATTAGTTGGTCTTTAGCTGACTCCATCCGTTGACTGTCAACTGATGCAACAGGAGGCAACTGCTGAGAAATAGCTCCCCTGCTGTCTATATTTATACACAGCCTGGTGTCTCTGCTGCCCACCCCCCATCTCTCATACACACACACACACACACACACACAGAGTAATTTAGTATAGTTTTAGCCCACAGGAATTAACGTTTTGGGCTCTAAGTGAACAACTTGAAGATTTCCCAAAAGAATATGTAATATAAATGATGAACAGCTTCATCTGTATTCCAGGTCAGCTTCATGCAGGTGTCTTCAAATCCAAATCCTGATAAAAACACAAACCAGTAAAATCTGTGTATGTGTTTGTGTGTGTCTGTTTGTGTGTCTGCTTGGAAAGTGATTTCACCGAAATGTACCATTTATTACCCGAACTAGCCGTGTGGACGTTCTCCCATCCTCCCCCCTGCCGACTGATTCATCTTCCATACAAACGACACTAACAGCCCTGGGTACAATATAGCTTAAAGCTGGCACATGGCGAGGGCACGCTGGGTCGAAACGAGACAAGCACACACACGCACACACTCACACAAAAGGGGATGGCAGACGGGACAGGGGTAGAGCATCTGCTCTTTAATTAAAATGAGAGGGGGGCCCACAGACAATCAGACAACATCAGAATGGGGCCCATGTGCAGACACACACAGACGCACACACCCACGAAAAAAGAGACCTCTGTTGTTAGTCCGTGGAGCAGAAAACTGCCCCCTGCTGCAAACTTAAGAGACACAGAGGTGGGAGTGAGGGAGAGACAGAAATATGAAAAAAAAATACATGAAAAGAAATGAATAGGAGTAATTAGAGGTAAATTCAGTAAGAAAACAAAACAAGGCATGGTCGATCTCACAGCCTGGAGTGAAGACTGAATTATTTCTATCAACAACAACAATAAGGTTACAATTGATTATGTTTGGAGGTCGCAATCACTTATTAAAACTGACCTCCAGAACTTTTCTCTTGGACATACTCATAGATCTGCTGTGACAGGAATTGCAAAGACACGCACATCATATTAGAAACACACAGCAGAGCTCTACCTGTAATGATCTGACATGGCACGGTCATCCAAAGAAAGCACCTAAATGTTTCTGTTGAACGACAACTAGACAGTTATAGAATAGTTTCCTTACTGTACACAGCACCCCATAATGGCAGTTAGTGGATGACACTGAGAAACATATTGGAAATAATATTTTTTTTATTATGGTGGTGTGGAAATTGATTACAGACCAGAGGAAATTTCAAAAGAAACGACTGAAAAGAAATAGAAATGGAAATGGTTGCACTTAAGATGATTTCAGGAGCATGTGAGATTGTGGTCTTATAAATGGTTTCTATGCAAGTGTTTCATTTCATGCATCAAAGACAGAGTGAACGGCTAAAGTACATAGATATGTTGTTAAAAGACAGCACATATACTGCATAATGTACTGTGTAATGTATCTTAAATGGGACCTGCACTTCTTTTTTAGTAGTTCATAAAATCCTCATTTCAAACTTGTTTTGATCCAGACATTCACACACTGCTGGTCGAAGAAATGTCTGTTTATGCTTATGTGCGTTTGTGTGAACACACGTCTCCCCCTAGGAGTGTGTGCATGTGTGCACTGTGGACGTGCAACTGAATCCATAGGGTCTCTCTAGGGACCGTCTCTCTGGAAGAGAGTCAAACAGAGTGAGCAGGACCCCATATATCTACTGTGACTAACAGGATTAAACCTGAGTGGGTAGGGAGACAGATAAAAAAAAGGGGGGGAGGGGGGAGGCGGGGGGGCAGAGAGAGAGAGAAAGATGGAGCGAGTGGGAGAAATCTAGTCCTCGTCTTTCATACTGATGAAAGAAAGAGAGAGAGCGATGAAGTTATGAGTATCAAAAAGAGGTGGGATAGAGGAGGAGTGGGGCGAGAAGGGGAGGATGATGAGAGGAGGGTGATCAGTCTGGCTGAGACGATGGGAAAGGCTGTGCATGTCATGTGGAGGTTTTTTGCCTCTGTGTATATGTATGTGTAGACATTTTATTTTAGTTTCCTACATGGAAGAGTGATGCCGCTTCCATTAGCCCTGCAGGGCATATATGCACCTAACCCCTCCCTAGAGCAATTTAAGAGCAATTTAGAAATGCTTTCACACTTTAATGCCCTTAACACTACTGAGTACACACATGCTCACACACATGCATATACATAGGCATGTACTGCAGGGAGCACAAAAGCAGAAAGAACAGGTCAGCAAGATGTACTGTTACTAATCGCACAGTATCTAATAATGGATTAATATTTAGCAATATTATCCGGCTACGGTAAGAGAGAAGGGGAGAGACAGAAAAAGAAAGATAAAGCTTTTCTTTTTTCTTTTACAAAACTGCATGCTGGGTAAAATATGTTTTCCATAACCCAGTCCTCCGCAAAGTGGGAGCCCTGCTCTGCTGGGTTTATACATTAAGACCTTGCAAAAACTCATTTACCTCAAGCACTGCACTCTCACTTAACACAACATGTGGAGCATTTTCCAGATGTTTTATTACTTGATACGTTTGGGTTTCCTCTGGAAGCCACCAAATATCCTGGGAGCGTTTAGATCATTTTTCTGCAGCAATAGCTGTAAAAAGAGACCTTGCACCAACAAGTGCAAAAAGATAATCATATTTGCTTACCAATACATTTAGCAGTAGTAGTTAATACATTGAAAGTCCCTGGTTGAGAGTGGTGGAGCAGATGGCCAAGATCAAAATGAATGATCAGACAGGACGGCATGATTTCCCAAAGCACTGCTCACTTATGGAAGTACACTGGGGCTGTTAGGAAAACCCCATGGTGGAGCAAGCACAACACACTGCAACTTGTAGTCAGCAAGAGGTACGAGTTTATCTTAATGACAACAGCTGATGGACAGACAACAAGCTGCCGTCACCGTTTTTTCAAATTTTCTCATACAACTGGAGTCTATGTAAAAAGATGCATTTAAACATGATGATTGATATGTACTGTAAGGTGATACACAGACAGATAGAGACTGTCCTTCAACAGGACATCTCTGATTCCAGACATCCACTCTGCTAAAGAGTCTGAAATGTAAGAGAAGACGGCTCACAGTAGGCTGGTTCATCTCCTGAGGACATCTTTTTCTTTTTTTTCATGTAGATCAAAGTGATTGAGAGGGGATCAGCAAGAGGTCTGACCTCGTCAACCTTGTTCACATCCCAAGTCAGTGCACAGTGGAGACAGTGTGTGAGTGAAGAGGAGCAGCAGCAATTTCCACTCCCTCCTCTGAGCGCCCTGTAATCACTCAGCTCCCAGCGGCCGTGGGATTTCTATCTGCTTTTCCTCACTGGCCATGCAGCGAAGAAAACCTGTTCGCTCTGCAGCATCGCTCCAAACAGGTTCAGTTTGTCTTATCACCGCAATGGTAACAAAGTGTGAGTGCTGCCCTGCAGTTCCATTACGGGCTGTTACAATGTGTTCTCTCCATTACCATTCAGTGAGAAGTGAAATTTAGCAGTGGCATATGCGTTTACACAGTCGAGTGGAAATTCAGATTCTCCTTAGGCAGCGAAGACAAACAAAATGTTCCCAAAGTGACACAGGTCTACCGCCTTAATGCATAGAGACAGGAGGAAAAAATTCAGGTGGCCAGGAGGAAAATAAGTGAATCATTCTCACTGAATGGTAAGTCTGATCCTTCACGTATACACAGACACCCTCGGCACGCAAGGAGCACGGCATGTTGTTGTAGCAAATGTCTGCACTGTCACTAAAGAGAACACATCCACAGGCCGCTTATGTCTCTGGATGTGTTGAAGACGCAGGCAGCAAAAACACACCAAGGGTCCAATTTAGAAAAATAAAGCAAGACAGAAATTCATGATAATGGACCCTGGACTCCACGACCACCACTGGAGTTGTGTGCTGTACTGTAGCTGGGCTGGGATGTGTTGAATCTTTACGAGCAAGAAAAGCAACGTGCGGCGACTTTCCAGCATGAATAAACTAAAGGTCACATGCACTGATATCAAAATTCATTTACACACAGGGCACGCTTACATTCACCGTATCTAATTGCATGTCAGCCCCATGCTAGAGGCCTCTCTGCCATAAAAGCATATCCACAGGTAGCACAGGGGTCTGTCTCTTTCATGTCTCTACAGCCGTCGTCGCTTCTACTTGTGCATCGATGGAATGAATCCCATGAATCAAAGTGTTGAGTCAAATGAGTTTAAGTCTCGTCCCCGTCGCTGTGCTTTCCCTCTGCGTCACCTGCCAGTGGTTTAACTGCTCTTGAACTGAGCATTCAGCCTCTTCAGCGACAGCACCTGAGTGGACGACAGGAGGAGAATGCAGCGGCGCTGCCTCGTTCCCGGCTGTCCAAGTGAACCAGAGTGTCGCTGTAATAAAAGCAAGCGAGCTCAGTTGACTTTCCCTGGATGAATAAAGGTTGATACCCTATAAACGCTGATGACTGATAGGAACACTCAGAGAGATTATATAGCGCTTGTAGCCTTACACAGGATGCCGTGAGGAATCTGAGAGAGGTACTGGAAAGTGGAGATACTATTATAATAGGAATAAATCAAGCTACACTCTGGGGCTTGAAAATGAAACCTGACGTGAGCCATAAATCTTCAGGGATGTAAATAAAGCAGGACCAGAAATTAGATATTAGAACTATGGTATTAGATGACAGAGCTACACCAACTTAAAGATACTTGTCATTTTTACCCAAGAAAGTACTACTAAAAACAAACATACTCCAAGAAAGAGGTTGATAGAGAGAGAAAAAGATTAGAGAGCAAAGGAAAGGGGCAGAAAGAGAAATTAATGCAGACAGTAGACAGCATGAGGGGGGTGGGGGGTGGGGGGGGAGGGGGGAGACAGGGATTATGGGTACTTTTCTTTTGCAGCCTCATCACAAACAAATAAGCTGAGCGTCAAGAGCCAGCCAGGCAATTAATATTCAAGGAATTAGTTTTCTTTAAAAAAAAAAAAAAAAAAATAGGAGGGGGTGCGGATTTAGATTCTTTTCCCCCTTTTGCGGCATGAGGATCCATTTTGTGAGCTTAGGCTATAAACAGCTTGAAATCACTTTGACAGCCTGCTCTATCTCATGGAGTACACACACACACACACACTGACACACACATACCATGAGGGATTTTAATTTCAACCTGTGAAATTGTAATTGCCTCTCCTGTAAAAGGCAAAGGAATGTGGGAAGATGGAGTGCAAACTCTCTTGTATCGGTTCTGCCAGTTCAAGTTTTTTCTTCCTCTTCACCTTTGTTATATATTGATCTTTTTTTTTCTAAAACTTGTTTTCCATTCTTATCTTTCTTTCTCCATTCTGCTTTCCATCCTCACGCTCCTCTGTGCTCAGATCTGTTTGTCTCACGGTGATGAGGCGAGCCAGCAGAGCTGACATTAAATTAACTGGAGCTATCAACGACGGAGGGGTGGGGGGGGACGCAGGAGTGGAAGAGAAAAAAGAAGAAACAGGAGAAAAACAGGAGGAGTGTAAAGAGGGAATGAACACAGAGGAGAGCAGAGCGAAGGAGTGTGATAAAAGAGAAAAAATACCACAGGGTGAAAACCTGCCATGACACAAGAATGTGATGAAAATGTCTTAAGGGCATTAGGATGCCATTTTTATTTTTCTTCTTTTGTTTATTCTTTATTTGTGACTGCTCTGGCTGCAAGGCTGCCCTGTGAATGACTTCTCAACTCTGTACGTGTGATTGTTGTTTCGCAGCATGTTGGAGAGACCTCCTGCCTCACTAACTGTCAACTGTCAACATTCAACTTGGGGGAAGAAGAAAAAATCTCCCAAAGCCAGAGGAAAAACAGGCATGAAATGTTTGCATGTGTGTGTAATTTGTTGTGATGTTAAGTCACTTTTAACCTGTCACAGCTCAACTCTCACTTAGACACAGGGTGAAGGTGTTCCTAGAGGAAAAGGAGAAGGAAATAGGGAAAAGGGAGAAAAAAAACAGGTAGAGGGAGAGGGATGATGTAGTAGCAGTGAAAGATGAGGAAAGAAAGAGTGACGGACTGCTGCAGGAACACTGTTATGCAATCTGCTGCGTTTCTCTCAGTATGCTGCAGACGCCTGGATGCATCAGTCACCGCCTTTTTCACTGTCACTGTCGCAGGAGGAAAGTAAAAAACTAGAGCTTTGATTCCATGATATTCAGCTCATAAACAAGGCTGAGATAGTCAGGATTGGAAAGTATGATTGTGTCTGAACAGTTTAGTTTTACAAAGACATGCAGAGCTAAAGATGTGTCACGCTGAGGAGATACATCATCTTGCTCCACAATGGCCACATACAGTAGGTCACTGATCGATGGAAACATTCATAACTGGATGGAGACACCAGTTTAGACTTTACACTGGAAATCCATGGAAATAGTTTATCTCAGTAAAAGAGCTAAAAATGCATGTATGTTATTATTTACAGTCCGAGCATAGCCCGTCCACAGTTTCTTTTCTCTTATTATGGTCTGGCTACATCACAGATGAATTTGCTTGAGGACATGAGAGCTTTGAGCTAGTTGCACAATGAGTCACTGACGCTTCATTCTTTCAAGCAGCACTGACTGGACAAACACAGTAGTCATGCTGTCAATGGTCTTCTCTACACCAGAGCAAATTCTCCGTCACATTTTTCTTTTTACAATGTTGAGAGTGACTCCCATCAAGGACAAGATCTAGTCTGTCTCTGTGATACAGTCGACAGAAGTCTTAATTTACAGAGTTTGTATAATATAGGAAGTCTGTTTTGAAAGGGCAATAATGTGCTCAGTTTAAGTTGGGTAGACGTTCATGTGAATACAATCATCAACAACTTTTATAGTGATATTTCTCACATGATGCTTTCAGAGTCAAATCTGAGACGTGATACAAGTTATTAACTCCGCTCATCCAGTCTTGAAAAAGCCCATTCAGTCCGTAATGCTTGACTGTGATGTGGTTCAAACACTGTGACATGTCTTCAATTAGTTGTGGTTGCCATTAGTCAGTCTTGGCAGGAAAGCATCAGTACTGTGTGCAACTCTTATTCTCTCTCTTAAATGTACTTTTATTGCTCTTTTATGGCTCTTTCTCACACAATAATTCCTACCCCCCTTCACATACACATCTCCATCTCTTCCTTCCCTATCGCTTATTTCTAATTAGCCGTCAATAAATTAGTTCCACCATCAGTTACAGGATCTGCTTGCCCCCACTATGAGTGTGTGTGTGTGTTTGTCTTTATAATTCCATCAAACATTAGTTGTCAGCTTCCCACCAAAATCGAAACATGTCTTTCCATTGATTTTTCCTTCATTCTAAAGATTTTATGACAAGGTCACATCAGAGTATCAGAAGGGGGCACTGCCGACTATCAGGCAACAGATAGCATGAATGATGCCCAATTACAAGCAGGTTATATCAAAGTATGAGGACACACTGAAAGAGAGGGGGGAAAGTATTGTTACAGAGAAGGGACGGCTTTAAGTGATTGCTTTAGGGTGTGTTTTATATGGCTTAACAGCACCCAGAATTAACAGCTGTGCTACCTACTCAAGAGAAAATGAACTTAGATATAGTGATGTTTTGTGCTAAATGCAAATGTCAGCAGGCTAACATGCTTACAGTGACAATATTTAGCAGGTGTAGTGTTATGCATGCTGTGCACCAGAGTTCATGGCAAGGAATTTTGGTCAAAACCACAAAAATCTACTTCATGTCAGTACAAGAAGAGGCGTCAGGGGATCATCAAAGACCATGGAATACATTATTCAGCAGCCATGCATATGTTGGGCCAATCCATTCAGCATAAAGTCATTAAGATTCATCCTCTGGGGATCATGAATGCCTGTACAGAAATCCAAAAGAGCAATCCAACCAACAGTTGAGATATTTCACGTTGGAGCTCAAGTGTGGACTGAGCCACACTGCTTTTATGACTAGGCTATATCTGTTTAGTGAGGGAGAGACTCTGTTGTGCAATACAGACAGTTTATTATATGACTACTTCATCATGATGAATAAGGCTGCGAGGCTAAGAAATGTGTGTTACACCAGATCTGGTTTTGGGCTTGAGTCCAAAAATCCAAGGCTGTGCAGCGCTCTGGGAGGCTGTCTGTCCAAGATGAGAGGGTGGAGCGGTGGTTACCTTCTGCTGCACACATGCAAAATGTTTTTCCAATTACAGATATCAGTCGGTAGCAGTGGTTGCAGTATTTCTATCTGTGGAAAGGACTCTTACAATAGGCCATGTAAGCACTACAACCTTAGAAAACAGTAATCTCTCTTTAAACATGTGAGAAGGTTGTCATTAAACATTAACAATGTAGTTATGTAAATGAGCATTGTTTCATGTGTGGACAGCACCACAGGAACATTTCACCATAGCAACAAACCAGCCCTCGGGAGTCTCAGGCAATGTACAGTTATTTCCATGACAACATCATTAAAAAGTTTCATGGCTGCCAACTGAATTGCTCTAATAAACATTAGCAGAAGGAAAACAGCCGAGAGACCTCAAGGTGACTTCTCGCTTTTATCGTAATTCTTGTTTAAATAGATGCAATGTGCAGTGCTGCTGTTTGATGAAAAATATTAAGATACAACAGCTGAGATGGTTCATTAAGCTAAACCCTGATAAATGTCTTCTACTGTGATAATGACCAAAGTTTCCTCTCAGTTACTTTTTTGACCCCTCTGAAATGTGACTCCTCTGTCTGACAGCATCTACATATCTGAAAGAGAAAAAGGAACTTTGAGTTGTCCAAGAGTTTCATGAGAAGCTTTTCATTAAGTTTCCATGAACCCTAACACTTCGACCGTAAACTTCTAACATATGGGATTTGGAGAGACTCTTAAGGAAAACTTCTGCAGCACAGTTAATGTGCTTTGTGTCTGGATTTTCTGAGAAAATATTTCACAATGAATCACATCATTTCAGGCTTATTAAACCAAAGCACTTTTTTAAAAAAGTCTTTCAGTCACATGAATTAAATGAAAATTTAATTCACTCTCTGTTAGACCAACAATATACAACCTAAATGCAATGTCAAGAGACATTAAAGCTTCTGTAAAGCTAAACAGACAGAAGTGTCTTTAAAATGGACTTCAAACTAATGACAGCTTTTAACACTAAGTAATACTGCAGTGCTGCCACGTCCCTGTGTGCTTATTAAAGAGCTTTCAAGAACAATGCTGTGTATGTGTAGAGCTAAAATGTTGACTTTGGTCCCCTGTCCCACTGGTGAATACAAACACCCTTACCCGCTCAAAGTCAAAGATGTGTAAGCCCATCAAACACACACACATACACACAAAACCACAGACACATACAGACACACAAAGACATACACACTAAAACAGAACTGGCAACCCACCAAGATACTCAATAGAGCCAATCTCTCTCTCACACGGCAGGCTGTGAATTCCCAGTTTGCTTTGCAGCGACAATGGGTGTGTGTGTGTGTGCATGTGTGTGTTTGTGTGTGTCTGTGTATGTGTATTTGTGTGTGTAGATAAAAACCCAGCAATCACTGAACGCAGGCACAAGGGCCACCAAAGTAAATGCTTGGACGAAGCTGGCATGAAGACTCATGTACCCACACACACACACACAGCACATATGATTAGGAATGGATATGCTTGCCAAGTCATTTTCCCCTCTGTTCCAGAAGGCACTGAAGTGCTTAGCACACTGTGAGCAGACCCCTCAGCCTATAGAAATGGAAAGGCAGGGTGAGACGGAGAGAAAGAGGGAAGGGTGGGAGGTGGAGACAGAAAGCAACAAAGCATGTTGGTCACCAAAATTGCAAAAATTAATTGGTCACAGCCGTGTGGGCTTGCATTCGCATCCAGCAACTGCACTTGGGCGTAGTTGCAGGAAATTAGATACCTTTGTTTTTCACAAATTTTAGGTTAACACTCATGTGCAAATATGCAATTTCATAATCATAATCTTCCCCGCTGCCTCCTCAGTTAATAGGCTGATTATTCTGGCATTTATAATAACGGTTATAGTGTTCAGCATGAGTTACATTTCCTGTTGTCATTATTGTGATGAAAATAACAGACATTTCCATTGACATTATTAAAAAATGATATCAACTGCTAAAATATTGGGGGGAAAAACATTGTTCTGGTGGCAAACTTTAAATACAAGGTGCGCACCTTTGTGCTTAACATGACATAAATCTGATGTTTATAAGGCTTAGGTGTGTCAATATGCCAAAAGAATATTTTTTCTGAAATAAGTTGAAGAAGAATGTGGTAAAAAAAACACACAAAAAAAACAGGTGATAAAAAAAATGACAGAAAACAATGTTTCATATCCTTTAGTTTTGCGTTGCACACTGTAAAGTGGTGTCACAGTTAAGAACAGAATATGATGAAACAGAAGGATTTTTTGTCCTTGTCTCTGTGCTTCTTCAAACTAAAGTAGGGCTAGCTGCGCTAATTAGGGCAGTAACACACACAGACACACGCACACGCACACATACAGACATTACACACATTATTAATAGATATTGTTTGAGCCAGGCCTCAGTTGTAAGGTAGTGTCAGTCACTCCTGTTACTGTGTGTCTGCCCTCAGGCGAGCTACATCTCATCCCCTCCAGTCCCCCACACACACACTTGCATGCGCACACACACACGACACAGAATTTTCATATTTAATGTCACTGACTTCATCCTATGTCAATTAACGTCACTGGTAAAATAAATGTGATATGAGTGCTTTGATCTTGTAAATATTTTAATTGCACCTTCAACATTATTGTCTCTGTAATCTCACAAGAAGCTGCTGCCGCGGTGACTGACGTGAACATAGATGCTGGTGAAATTTTAAGCTTAGAAAAAAAAGAGAGACTGAAAGAGGGGGAAAAAATGATGATATTTTTAATGGAACACTTTTGGAGCATGCTGAATGACAGCATGGTAAATTGACTGAGCTAAATTGGGCTTAACCTGACAAACATCAACATTGTAATTATGTCAGGTTTTTCTCTCCACACTTTACTGATTGCCTGCCTGAAAAAAAGCTACATCCTGATAACAAACCTCAACAAGAAGCCTGGGAAAAAAAATCAACTTCCAGTTTTTCTCTGTTATTTTTCTTTTCTTTTCTTTGGCTGTCAATCGAAGTGCAATCCACTGCAGCTGTAAAAGAATCTTGGCGTAAGTAGAATACTGGATTTTGTAATAATTTATTAATTTTTCATTATCTACTTTATTACAAAAAAATGTCATAAGTCAAATGCTTCTTTAAGGCATTGATTCCACTATCCCTGATTCCACTTAGCTCATTTACTTTAAATGTTTTATTTATGTGCTGCTTTCTGCTTCATAAAGATATTCAGACAAATAAAGAAGCTGCTTGAGGAATTTACTTCATTAGGCAGAAACGAAAAGGTCACAGCCTGAGATGGTGGCTAATGAGAAGCTCCGTCAGCCAACAGCTAATGTCAAAATCCTCTGTATTAGCTGAACTTGTGCCAGTTGTAGGCATCAATTCACTGGTTGACTAATAAATGTATGTTTCATATTCATTGTATATATTTAAGAAAGATTGGATTTGAGCAGAACTCATCTACTGTGACACTGAAGCTTGATCGAAAGTTTATTGTGTTTGCCTGCTCACCTCAGTATGCAGGTTAACAAGACAGAGCTAAAAGAGAAGAGTAGCTTGATTTATATATTTAGATGTTGCAGGTGGTGATGGTAAAATACTTACTTCTGTGAGCTTTCACTGACCGGAAGAGAATGTGAGAGGGCATGATTTTCTCTTAAATGGGTGAAAACACATTGATAATCTGTATCTACACTGTTAATCTGGTTCATCTGAGTTCTGAGGAGATTTGGAGTGACTGGATCGCATTATCAAGACTGAATCAGAGTCCAAAGAGATCCAATGTGCAACTTTCTTTCACATGTACAATGATATAATTAGAAAGAAATGTTTCTTCCATCCGTTGCATCATTAGGCTGTGACTGACCAGAAGCCTCATTATGACACTTTATTGCTGTAAATGTCTGCAGTTCCGATACTGTTAATGTTTATTCATTGTCTGATAGTTTTTGGCAAGGGAATAAACAACTCATTGCTGGTGGCTGTGTAACAGCACCAGCTGAGGGATGCTGGGAAACTGCAGGCTTGAATATCACAAACAAACAAACAAAAAAAAAAGGAAGAAAAAAGATTTTACGGGTTCATCCTTCTGCTCATGCAGCTTGAATAACTTGTTGCACACACACACACACACACACACATGCACACACAGACGTTATTGATGGATGGTAGAATTAATTCTGATGTTTTCATTTCTCACAAATAAATACATCAGAGGAGCAGCGTTACTCTGACAGGCACCAAAATCATTGATGGAGATAACAGTTTGGACTGCACAGGGCTGACAAACAGCATGAAAACATCCACACACATTTGCACTTCTATCTCAGAGACCAATCTTTATTTTTCTCTCTCCTGTTGCATCTCTCATAAACCTCTCATAATTGCACAGTTCAAGTATAGGGCAGATTTTGGTTTATACTTGTTCATAGTCTAAATTATTTAGACTTTAGATTGATCTAACCTTCAAGATTAGATGAGAATATTTTCATTTGGTTTCCAGAGATGTTTTACCATGCTTAACTTTTAGGAATGTGGCAAAATACATAGTCTGTAAACAAAAACACTCTCTTTTAAGTAACAGCACATACCAATGGCCTTACGCAAGCCCAACCACTCTGATTTTTAAATACTTGAGTCAATTAAATAAAGTGACACAGTAGACAAGAGATGACTAAGGCAAGCGCATTAATGTTGAACCTCCGTTGCATTTCTGTGTCCGACGTCGCTCCGTTTCACATCAAAAGGACGTCACAGTGCAGATGACAAATTGACAACAGCTGCAACTAAGACAAGAATTCAGAAACTCTTGCTTTTATTAGAAACAAGTGAAGTGAATGATGCGAAGTGAATAATGATCTCCTTTCTGTGGTTCCCGCCTCAATATTTCATAGTAAGTGATGATCTCTCAAACATAAAGGGTGTCGCTGCATCCATATTTCATTGGAGAACAATGCAGTGTAACTGACATACACAGGGAGGAAATGTGCTTACAAAGCATCAAAAGAACTGTCACACAGTATGGATGGCTGCAGAATAATATAGGGCACTGCTGGATGGATGTAACAAGCTTCATAGCTACACGCATCATTTGATCACATAATACAAAGCTACTGTGAGTGTCTGTGTGTAAGACACGCATCATTTGATCGGGTAATATAAAGCTTTGGCGCCCGTGTTTGTGTGCAAGTTTGCTTGACGTACACCCATATACCGCAAAGTTGCAGTATGCTGTGAAAGTGTATGTGTGTGACATGCATCAGCTAGGTAAGAAAAGGAAAAGGCATGCATGTGTCTGTGTGTCAACAGAATGGGTGACATGCATCATTTACTTAGACAATACAAAGCTTGTGTGTGTGTGTGTGTGTGTGTGTAGGCTACAAACAGTGATATATCTAATAACAGGGCTTTCTGAGTGAGAGAGTGATGAGTCCTGTCACTCCTGAACCGCAGATACACCATGCTGGCTTTCTGCTAAATTAAGCATTGGAGGAAACCTACATTACATTAGACAGTGCAGGCATGTAGAGACATACACACACACATACACACACACACACACACACACCTTCTGACATAGAAACAAGCTCACAAACAAGCTGGAAGAGACACTTGTGACTAGGAATGTGCACAGAGCATGCACACACACACGCACACAGATAAAAATGCAGACACGATGACAGAGACACATGTGCCAGTGCAATGCGACACATAAATTGGGGCATGCATTATTAACTGTCTGAGGTTTCAGAGCACATGTTGGGACTATTGTACCTCAAAACAGAAAGACAGAAGAGAGGGAAACACAGGCAGACTCTGCATGACAACTACTGAGAGATACAGAGCCGTAATGAGATGTGAGACGTTCCCGCATTCATTGCATAGAACGTAGCCTATTAAATAATAAATATGTTGACAGTTAACAGTTAATGTATCGATCAATCGACACTGAAGTCATTTTACTCATGAAAAACTGATTTTGTCCTTTATTGAACTGGTTTTGATGGTTGTAACAATGTTGATCAAGAAAACTAAAAGCATCATACAGTCTCTCTCATTGCCTAAATATACACTGTAAGTAATCTACATATCAACAGAATTGTTGTATCAAATCTGCCTCTGAGGTTTCTGCTCCCACTCTTCTACAAAGTGTTTGACTTTTGTTTGTGTTGGATGATCCACAGATCTCCCTCTGAACATATTTCCACTGACGTCATAATCCTTGATGACAGCGTGACTAACAGGGACACTGTGTTGGGGTGGCAGCAGGAATCTCACAGGTGGATATCAGCTACACACCAGGTAGGTGAGAAAATAGGAAATAACCCTGAAGTTGGCACCAGAGCAGATCATCACATAATTTAAAACAGCAATAACAACAACAACAAAAACACTTTGCATCTGCCGTGTTCTTCAGAAAAAAACAAAACAAAGGTTCAATAATGACCATCAATCGTAGCAGCCACCACTGCCCCCCCTGGCCAATTAACAGCTGTAACTAATCGGGTAAAATAAGACATACAGTACAATTTAATTACATCTGACATTCCTGTATGAGGAAGAAAGAGCATAAAAAGACACAGACTGTGTTCAACAATATCTCTAACAAAATAATGACATGGGAAAACAACTTCAAAGACATTCATTATGGAGCTCTGAAATATACTGTCCATGTCTCTCATTCAAAAAATAAATACTTTGAAATGAAGATTACAAATTACCTTTAATCAGAGTATTGCGTGCGTTATTACTCCTCTCCACAGAATAAAATAACATGTACACAGTTCAAATCCATCAAAACAAGGCTGGCCAACTCTGTAGCACAAAATATTTGGAAACCTACACGCTCAGTACCACTAAGAAAATATGTTCGATAATCCTTTAAAACCGAACAATCACTCTGCGACTGAGCATGCTGCAAAGTGACAGATCATCCTCAGATGTGGTTCTGGTACTGATGATCGAAATCTCCAGAGTGTGTTTTCTGAGGGATTCAACTCGCCGAGCTGTTTTTAATTTATAAGTGAAACGGCTACAGAGATCCAGACACGATTCAAAACACGTATTAACCAGTTTTGGGACGATGTCAGGCTGAAGTCATTGGTGAACAACAGACAGTGTACATGAAGCATCTTCCTCAGCTCTCATAATGAAACACAAATATGAAGCAGAGCCAGTGCTTCAAATAGACTGGTTTGAATTTAAAACAGACTTATATAAAAAGTGTCAACTAAGGTCTGTGAAGATAACTGACCTGTAATCACTCATATGGTTGTTCCTCTTTCATTGTCAGAAGAAGACACTGACGATACTTCATTAGGAGTAAAGAAACAGCAAAGTGGTAAACTCTGCCCTTTAGTTAAAAAGTAAAACTTTAACTGAAAACTTGAGACTTCAAACATAAAATAAATAGCGGCTGTAGGTGTTTCTGACTTCTACTTTTGGGGTTGTTAAAAAAAAAAGAATGAAACCTTTAAACACACTCTTTGGGCTCCTGTGACGTCACCATCCACTCCCGTGCTGACAATCCTCCTCTGAGTTGCTCCATCAGAACAGTTTCTCCACGATTAAGGCCAAGACCGCCGCAGCCAGAGCAAGTCCGATCCCCAGCTTCTTCACCACTTCCCTGTCTAGACTGTAAGAGCCGATCAGCAAAACAGATGAAGAGGGCACAGAAGTGTGCCCTTGAATACCATTGGCAATCTGTTCCTGTGGGGAGAAACACAGAGAAAAAAAAAAACTCTTTAAAATGAGATCAAGAGACGGAGCTGCTTTTTCCATTTCCCATCATCCTAACGCTGCAATAACAATACAATACTTTACTGACGTCTTGGTAGGGGACTTGGCTGATCGCTCTCTGCAGAAATAAAGATTCCTGGATCGGCTACACATATGGACTCTCAGTCACACTGCATGGTAGATGTTCAGTGGTATGAGGCAGTCGGCTGCCTGCTCATTAGGAAAATATCCATCTATCCATCGAGCTTATCCGTGCAGGGCTGAGGGGGGCGTTACAGCCAATCCCAGCCGACATAGGGTGAAGGCAGGGCTGGACAGGTCACAAGTGAATCAAAGTGCTGATTTATAAAGTTGAACCACACACGCACTCACATTCAAACCCATAGTCACTAGAGTCTGCAATCCACCTATTACGCAAGTGTTTGGACCGTGGGAGGAAGCTGGAGAACTCACACAGACACAGTTCTCCACCCAGAAAGGCCTCAGGCCCAGAAATCAAACCCAGAACCATCTTCCTGAGAAGCAACAATGCTAACTACAGCATCACCATGCCGCCCTGTGAAAATATATACTGTAGTGGATGAACCTCTTTCAGTGAGTCAACTAAGTACTTTAAACATCATGTAAATAAACACACACACACACACAGAAAGACAAAGGCCCTGTCTTAATCTCCCCCACACTCACCACCTGGCATAACTCATGTCCATATTTCATAATCAAGGAATCATCTTTATATTAAATCAACTGGCCTCAGTCACAAATCAAAGAATGAGACTTGACAGCAGAGAGGCCAGTGAGCCAACACATCAAATGTCTGTAATCAGTGAGTTTTGTCTTAATGTGTTGGACCATTAAAGAGACATCCACCACTGAGAGCATGTGACAGTGAAAAATGGGAAAGAGTGAGGAGAGAGAAAAAAGGAAAGACTCAGGAGGGGAAGAAGAAGAAGAAGACGGCACAATTCTAATTGTGTTTTCTAAAAGAATATCTGGATCTTATTTTGCCACATCAAACAGCCAAATCTTAATTTACCCAACCCTTGGATCTTTATAAAATATCTAATTTATGTGCAAGGCTCTATTACTACCCTTCATGGATCATTGCTGTTGATCATTACATATATTTAGAAATACATCTAGTGATGCCACTTGATATTAGGATTCATAGATACTTCAGTGGTAGCACGCCTTTACTTCCCTGTCTCTCTCTCACCCCTTGACCTTCTGTTTCTCTCCATGCTTCTTCTCTACGGCTCAGTTTCATTTGGGAAAACATCACGGTGCACAACAGTAAACAGAATTTACGGCTTATTTCAATATTTTGTGGATGAAAGCATTCATAAAAACCAGCCATTTGTTTATGCAAATGAGTGCATTTCAATTACGAGGCCATTATATCTGCGTAAAGCAGTTAATGCAGTTTTGTAGTGATCCAATTATTACAGAGGGTTTTGTATTGACTCGACTTGATGCTGAGAAGGTGCGTTGTGATGTAGAGAGAGTTAGTTTACAACATAACCACAGCACATCCAGCTGCAATGACAGAAACGTCAAAAATAAGATGGCATTTTTCACTTATTGACTGTGTTAATATAATTGAGTTGGTAACACTGAATATTGATAAGCAGCCGATTTCTCCCTGGCCTCCACCCTCCCTCATTGATCACCATTCCGTTTGATTACATATTTATTTAGTTTCATCTTAATGTTTGAGAGTGGAGACTTGAGGTGCGATTTTCAAGCAAAGCCCATTGATTGCTAAATAAATAAATAATTCCGCACAAGATGTGGTCCTTTTAATTTGAGCATTAAACAAACTGGATGAGAGAACCAACACTTGTCAACATCTCTGGGTGGAGTGGAAATCAATCTGGATGACCTTGTGGTAGCTCCTATACATCTCCTCCTGCATGACAGCTGCTAAAATGCCTCATCACCGCATCGGTGGATTATGCAGGATGATATTGAGCAATTGATCAGCAGCTTTCTAGAATAACCTTTAATCAAGTTCACCAGGGATAACTGTAAGAGGCTTTGGTATTTATTTATTTTCAGGCAGGATGCTCAGGAAATATCTTGCGCTCTCTATACTTTTCTATCTTGCATTATTATAAAAGAAAGATTAAAACCTACCGTCAGTCAAAAACTCCACTGCACTTTTGACCAATCAAAGAATGACAGACTTTGTGGGACGCAAACACCTACAGTACCTGCACGTATAGTATGTATTCCTATCTGACAGTCAGCGCACACCTACACGTGTTGCATACACATGGCCCTGTACATGAGCAGCTGCATAGCATACAGTATGTCCTCTACAGTTACCTCTCTATCCTCCTCCTTACTCCTGCGCTCGTGAACATTACCTTGCCACCCACTCCTCTGCTCACTGTTGTCGCTGAATACTTTCCTCTGTTACCGCACACAATACACGATGGATACTATGACCGACAACGCCTACGTGACACGTCAATACTGTAAGTCACTTCCAGTAACTCTAGAGAACAGGTGAAAGGAGAACCGGTAACATAGGTCTGGCTGACACATCCAATCTACCTAATGTTGGCATCATTGTTGGGCTTCATAATGGTGAAACTGTTTTGATGCTTGTAAAACAATAAAGGTGCTTTTTGCCAGCGAGTATGGTGGCGGTTATGCCACGTCCCAGGACTATAGCGTCTGTCTCTGGGGCCCCTGTGCAACCCAGTGAGCGATACGATGCATCACCTGTTAGAGAGTTTTGACAGTGGCCTAGCAGCAAGAAAAACTGATAAAAGCTGGCTTTCTGTTATTTTTATTAAAAGTGGATGCTCACAGGGGCGGTGTTTCGTTCAGTTGGGAGAGCACTTGCCCCATGTGTAGAGGCTATTAGTCCTCACCGCAGGCGGCCCCGGTTCAAATGCCGTACCGAGTGGCCCTATCCTGCTTGTCATCCCCCCCCCTCTCTGCCTCCCGTTTACTGTCTCTCTCTCGACCCTCCTGTCCATTAAAGGTGGAAAAGCCTCAAAAAATATACTTAAAAAAATGGAAGCCCAAAGTGCCGAACTTCTGGACCAGGCAGACAGGTGTATTGTTCTGGAAGATGCGTCGTTTGTGTGTGATCCCTTTTTCTGACCATTTGCAAAAATAAATGGATATCTTGTTGCTTAGACGGATGTGGTTGAATGGGGGAGGCATTATGTAAAAAATCATCATTAGCACAAATTTAATTTCCTGCTTACTGGAGGTAGAGAAGGAGCAGTGCGAATATTTAATGTAAATTGAGACGCAAGGAGCAAAGGAGTGGTGAAACAAGAAAAGAAATTGTGTGGGCTGAGTCTACTTATCTGTCTCTCTGCAGGTGTCTTTAACAACAGGGTGCCAGGGTGCCAGCACAAAGACTGAATAGTACAGTCTAAAATCTATTACTAGTAGGGAGGATAAGTGAAAATCCAAGTGCCAGTAGGTGCGTGTCAGCACAGTGGGAGAGATGGGAGGAGAGGAGCTGTGAGGAGAGAAGTGAAAAACTGAGAAGAAATGAGAAGAGGAAAGGGAGGAAGAAAGGTTGCAGGAAAAGTTGAGAGATGAGGCTTTCAGTGATCACCACCTGGGAGCTGGCCTGCTGAGTCCCTGTATACGACTGTGAGACAGAGACTTGGCATTTGTGAGTAAATTGTGTGTGTACATGTGTAGGGCCTGAGGTGGATAATGATCGTCTTTCTGCTCACAGCAGTAGAACAGTGCAAAGTAATCTTGAAAATCATATAACTCTACAGCAGGGGTACAGAGAGGCTTGCACTGCAAGATACATTTCCTTAACACCCAACATTCTCAGTTTTCTCTCGGTCTTACAAACTCTTGCTCCATTTCCATACATGCACTTCTTTCTTTTTTCTAAAAGCTCATATTCACACTTCCTACTATAACCAGACAGCACGATGTACAGTGGTCACATTTCTGGCTTGATCCTCACCAGCTGTCAGTGTCACTCTAGACACACAGGGATCTTGGGAGTGGTGTGTGTGTGTGTGTGTGTGTGTGCATGTGCGCACGTGTGCATGCATGCATGTGTAAACAGATACTGTGACAGGCTCCTTAGTCACGGGTGATTTGACAAAGCCACAGTGACAATAACAATGAGCTGCAGCTGTATTTACAACTGGACAATAGGATGGGGAAGAAATTAAAGAGTGATTAGAGTATTTCTGACACATGAGAGATAAATATCTTTATTGGAACCCCATTGCTGACTGAGTCCAACAGCAAACATGACATTATTTTGGTTTGTTGATATAAAGTGGGAGAGAGTTTACAGCTTACAACAACAAGAGACTCGGTGGGGAACTTGAGTCATATTCCCTTTCTTTCTGTTTCTTATCTGGCATACGGTATTAAATTTCCACTATCACCAATGAAACTTGTTGTCATGACAATGCATGGCCATACAGGTGCTCCTGATGTCACACACTCAAAGCTACAAAGCATCTTAATCCACCATACTGTCAAGTTACACTTTGACACTTGTGTTTTCATGCCACATGTACAGTATGCATGCACGTTGACAGGCATATACTGTATGTGTGCAATATAACGTTCAACACAAGACACATAAACAATCAGTATCAAAGCAAATAATAGATTAAAATTAAAGTTTCTCGTCACCACTACACCTCAATATTTTATCTTGTTAATTTTTTCTCACTATGCAAAATTGCAGTGAAGTCAACAGAAGCAAGAAAAACAACAGTGCATCTGCTGCTGTCTGCAGGCCATGGGAATGGTAATCAATATCATCAGTTCTGTCGACTATAAAACCATCACAGAGTGAAGAATATCCTCTGTGGTGAAGGTAACTGCTTGCTCACAGTTATTTCATGTGTTGCTGCTGTGGTATTTCATTGTTTTGAAGTGCTTTTTGGTTTTGCCTCCAGTTAGTCAGTAGGAGCCGTGTCTGAGTCAAGCAGGGACAAAAAAACTTCTGGCTGATTTTCAGACGAGCCCTATTCCCATTTTACAATTTGCAAAACATCTAACTGAGAGATCCCCTACAGTGTGATGGGGTGCATACTGTACACACTCCCGTCCCGTTTTCCTTCTTTTTTGTTTTGTTAAGGAATGGCTGGTACCAAGCCCATTTTTGCTGCTACACAGATGCTTCTCATAGGTAAAGGAGGTAAAGGCACAAAGCATCATGAGCCTTTTACACCTTAGAGACCATGGCTCCCAATCTAATAACAGAAACTTTCATTTCTTTTGCTTCTAATTAGAATCCATTGACTTTTCATATAGATGACTGTAAACCCATCAGAATACTCACTGTGTTGTTTATTTCTCATTAAAAGGTCATCTCACTGTGACCCATGCTTAGTCCTTATGGCTCATTCTACAAATATTTCTCAGTTCTTTGCTCAGTGCTATTATGAGGACAATCTGCATGAATATATGCCTGTACTGTATAAGCACCTGCCGGGTTGAAACGGTGGAAGACATGAGACAATAACTTCTATACAAACACAACCCTGGAACCCCCAGTGCTTTCTTTATATATTTTTTGTGAATAAAATGTACTTTATAATAATAAAATGAACCCAAATACCCATTCACAATGAAGACACAGATTATGTAATAGGTCTGTGGTCTTTGAAAGTTAAAATCAGATTTTTATACATTCTAAATATATATATATACAATATTTATGAAGTGAACCCATGCATGACTTCATTTGAGTCGACGGAAATCTGGTTTAGAGACTGAGAGCTTTAATCCACGAGTTATGTAACATGACCCAAAACACCATTCAAGATACAAGTCACTCTGCTCACTCAGTGCTTCCTCTGCTGCCATCAGAGACGTGCACAAACCTTTGGTTTCCTTTCAGTATAGACATTTTCTATGGGATACTATACCTCAAAATACTCCTATTGCCTACTAATGAGAATTGTACATTTTCCACACACAAAATGTATTTTTCAGTATGAATGTAAAAATGAAGATTTTGTAATCCAAGTTATATTATTAAACTTACTTTCATGTTATAAGTTCAACAGATGTTCTATAAAACTCAGTCTTGCCAGAATTTATTTTGAAAATTGTTCTTGTGTTAATTGAGATATTGGTTAAATCAGTGTTTCCTTAGGAGTTGTGGGCCCCCATTCCTAAATCCTTACGTTTTTGATTGACATCACATCAAGCATCCAGGCACTAGGTCAGAGAGGTCTTGGAAAATAGAGCAGCGGCTTACCAGAGAAAAGGTAGATTTATTAGCTTAAGATAATTCTTTTTTGTAGATGTTAAAACGATGTAAAGCAGGGCTTCCAAAACCAGTTACCACTTTGCACCCCTTTCCACTACACATTTACAACTCTACTCGATTTGGTTTGGGTCCTTTTCCATCACAGCTGAGTCCTTTCCTCCTTAGTGGGGGTGGGGTCATCATATCACAGCGTCTACAGCTGCGACGTCTGGCTATCTTTTTTCTCCCCTCTCGTCTCGCCTTGTCTACACCTCGTTAACTCAGGTGAAAGAATAACAGCAGTCTGTACAGATCAGTGGGTGCTGCTGTCGTGTTTTTAAACTTAGCACTTAACTCTGATTCTTGTCGGCGAGGATTGCCACCATCAACGGGTGGGTGGGGGTGGGGAAACACTGTTAAATCTTACTTTACTATCTACTGTACTATAGTAGATATAAAAGCCTACTACTGTATGAATGTCAGACTACAAGTGGCACTGCAGTATACTATTTACTTTCCACAGGAAGAAGAGCTCTCTTACACAAGCAAGCACACTGCAAGTAAAGTATGACAGAAAACCACCTTAGTAGTTCTCAGACAACAACAGACACATTGCAGATTTAATTTGACATTGTACAATTCACCAGTACATAATATAACTTGAACACACTTCAACAACAATCTATGTCTTGGGAGTCATTCCAGGTGACAACAATGTGGCAATGTTTTCCTGAGCCGTAATTAAAGAGAGCAGATTATGTTCCCACATAGATTCAAGTACTGAAACAAGTTTAACAAAGCAAGGAGAGCCATCCCCATAGCCTATTGTTGTGGATACCATTAGTAAGATTAAACACTTAAAATTATTGCAAAACATGTTGTATTAAAACCTCAATGTTTGTGTTGAGGTTATTAGAGGCCAGAATGTACTACTGACTACTCAGTGCCTGGAAATAATCATAAACAACCCCTGTGACCTCTCTGTTGTCAACTCCATATATGTTCAAAATGTCTAAATAGATGCTTGCCCAAATAGCAGAGGATCTGTTAATAAAACCTGTTTTTATGTTTTATGTCTTGGTCTAAATCTACTACAATAACAATAATTCATTGCCGAGACTTGCTTCCCCGAAACTGCAGCTGGAATAGTGATGAGACAGCATGTTGTGCTTAAGAGGATGGTTAAATTCAAAATAAAACACAAAGCCATGAGTGACTCATCTGTTGAGGAACTTTGCTCAGAGGAGTTTTGTTTACAAGGTCGATACTAAGAAAAGACTACTTCTATGATAACAGGGAAGGAGAAGGCCAAAAAAACACGTCCTTCAAAAAAGATTACCCAATACCTTAACATAATTTTTCTTTGTGCCTAACAGTTGTTGGCTATGTGCTTCATTATTTACGTCTTCCATCTGTGGCTCACAAAAAAATAAACGGAAGAGCAAAGGGCATTTAAGACCCTCTGACATTTCAAATAAACAAAACAGAATGAGGCTGTCTAATGCCTTCTGACATGATGGGTAAGAATACTGAAAATAGATGTGACTGATATTTTGATGGCTTAACATTTATTTCTTTGTTAGTGTGACTTTGGTTCTTCAAGTATACACAAAGCACAGGGCATGTAATACAATTTGACATGCTAAATGAAATGCTTAAAATAGCTATGCCTGCTGTTTAAAGGCAAAACAAATTATTTGCTACTAAAGTAAACAAAGTCACGCAAAGGCCAAGCAAAACCTTTTGACATTTTAAATAAAAAGTTTAAAAATAGATTTGAGAGGATTAACTGCATCCCGACCGGAGAAGGCAGCCTAATCTTTGATTTTTGTTCTTTTCCTGACAATACAGATGACAACATGTGTGCATAACGCAACATCAAAGCAACAATCCATAATAGTTGCATGTCAAGACAGAGTAGTTCAATTGTTTGGTATGAAATACATATTTTTTTGAGCATTATGTCTGTGTGTGTGTGGATGCTAGTGTTGGGCATGTGTGTGTTTTGTCAACACGGTGATTGTGTGTCTCATATAGCCTGCGGCTTGTCGGAGTCTGCCAGGCACACTAGGGGGTGGTGGGGTGGGGGTGCACGTTGGTGTACATGTCTGTGTGCAAGGATCAGTGTGTATTTGTGTAAGTGTACCAGTGAACCTGCAGTGTGTGTGACTGTTTGCCTTTAACGTACGTACTGGAAGCTTTATGATGCAAAGTACCAGCAATCTCACACAGTCAGCCCACAACAGAGTGAATACTAGAATAAATAAAGATACAATTAGAAATTGGCCACATCCAGTGTGTTTTTTTAAAAAAATAAAAAATTCTGTTGCCACCCAAAAAAGTAAAACATAGATCACGGAGGAGCAGGAGTCAAGAAGAGAAATACGACAAAGTGAAAGAAAGAAAGAAAGAAAGAAAGAAAGA
Organism: Decapterus maruadsi; assembly: GCA_030347415.2. Lineage (NCBI taxonomy): Eukaryota > Metazoa > Chordata > Actinopteri > Carangiformes > Carangidae > Decapterus > Decapterus maruadsi. The sequence goes on along the minus strand of CM064894.1, from coordinate 13,083,157 downwards.
AAGAAAGAAAGAAAGAAAGAAAGAAAGAAAGAAAGAAAGAAAGAAAGAAAGAAAGAAAGAAAGAAAGAAAGAAAGAAAGAAAGAAAGAAAATCAGCCCGAGGAAGGGAGAAAGAAAGGCCAACAAATTTAATACTCCAGCTGTGATTCGTCCATTTACCTCCATTTTTTGTTACTCTGTCAATTTGTGGTCATGGAGGGACGTTGTTCGCTGCCCATATTCCTTCCTCTCTCTCTTGTTCTCTCTCTATCTCCCTCCTTTTCCCATTCTGCCTTTAAAACGTACTGTCAATTTGCTGTCTTGTGGAAGGAGCAAAGCCGTTTTCTTCTCTCTCCCCTATTCTCTCGGTCTCCTTGAGAAAGTATGCTGTGAAAAGAGCTGATTATTGGATGGCACTCAAGCTGCTTTCCTGTCTCCTGATCTCTCCGTCTACCTTGCTCCCTCTCTTTCATTCGTGCTTCATTTTTTGGCCTCTCTCTCACACATACCTCTCGTCTTCTATCATTTAATTTCATCTGAGGAAGAGCACTGGTGAAGATACATTCTCTTTTTCTTTCCCTCACCATGCTGTTGAGTGCTTTCTCTGCTATTGTGTCCCACTAAAAGACTCATTACTGTCCTTCCTCTACTGTGGAAAGTGCTGTTTCTGTGAATCAAGGGCTGACAGACGGAGAGGTAGAGAGGGAGAGAAAGAGAAAGAGAAAGAGAGAGAGATGAGATGACATCTACGTCAATAAAAGCAAAACCTTGGTTTTGTTTCACGGAATGAAATGACAAAAACACCAAGGCCTACTAATGAACATGTCATTGTACAAAGGAATGAGGGAGAAGGAAGGCAAAAAAAAGGGGAACAGAAACAGTAAGTCAGGCTAAATAGGGAGGGAAAGATGAGATAAAAGGAGGGAAACCGAAAAAAAGAGTATCAATAAATAAAAATACAAACAAAATCACTGCTTCTGATTTTCATAATTCCTCTTTGGGGATCATCATGCTTCAGAATGCAGAGAAACACCACAGTACTTCATTACAGCAAAATTATTGTATTTGGTCCATCTAAGATGCATGTTATGGGTGCTTGTGGATCGGTGGCAAATAAAACTGAATCAAAGTGAACATCCACACAGAAAATATGTTCTTATTCCTAGTAATATTTGTGGAAAACAAGGAGTGTAATCCAGTCAAGGGTGTAAAACCGAGAACTCCACCCCTCCCCACCCTAGTTACCTAGTTACCTTCACCACTTTTGAGTACACCTTTACATTGCGAGCGGCAGCACTCTGCAACATCCTTGAGCTGCTCATGGATGAAGAGCAGTGTGTCATGAGATCACGATGAGTGTATCCTGGTTACTCAACCATCATCTATATTTTCTACCCCTGTCTATATATTCACACATCTATGCGTCCATTCATCTTCTCTTCCATCAGTCGTGTGCTCTGAAGCCACCATGTTTCATATCCATGCATCCATATCTATCTGTCCACTTTCAAGTCCATCCATCCCCAGTCCACACAAGCTCTCACATGCCACTCTTCCATAAATCCATCCATCTATCCATCCACCCATCCATCCAGGCGCATTGCTTCATTCCCACACACATCAGTATGGATACAGGCTGGTCTGCAATCATCGCTCTCTGTCCATGTCTGAAATAATAGATCTCTCACTCTGTTCAAATGGACATTACAGACCTTGCCTATCCAACCACCCACTTATCTACCAATCTTTCTTTTTCTCACTTTCTCTTAAAATGCTCTTCTGCATCTTAGATGAAATAACAAAGCACAGACTCCATCCTCCTATCCTGGCCCTTTATTCTTGTTTTTTCTCTCGCTCTCTACCAAAAGCCTGTAATTATAGACCTTGCTGCAACACAAGGAGGGGGTGAGTGTCTATCTGCCTTTCCCTAATCACTCATTCATCTCACACACACATTCAGCTCAGTGTGTGGTGGACTCATGCAGAGACTCATAGAAAATAGATGGTCTTCAAATATGTATAGGCTAGCCACTAGTGTGTGTATGTGTGTGTATTTGGCCAAGCTAACGCCAGGTTGTACTGAATGCATGTGTGTGCATGTGTATGATCAATCAGCCATGTTCATTTAAAATAATACTGAATACAGACATTGGACATGCAGTTGCCAAGCCACACTGATCAGGGTAGATCGTATATACCAGAGGGCTGTGCTGTAATTGTGGCTGTGAGCGTGTAGCTTGCCGATACTGCTGTGTGTTTCAAGCCATTAGGTCACTTATCTATTAGCACTGTGCTCCAGTGCCACTCATTAAGAGCCAGAAATGCAGGTCATAAGGGCTATGGATTACAGATCATCAGCGGCATGATTGGAGGTCATTTGATATAACAACATTAGTTAATAGTTAATTGCCAATATGCTGTGGACAGCAGAGATGAGCAGTAATGTTTTTTTTTTCTTTTGTCAAATCCAGATATACCACAGCAATTGCCAGTCAACTGTCTGTTGGTTTAAATTACTATTTCAGTTGCTCTGCCCCCACTGGTTTATCACTTCCTCTAACCCTCAGACATTTTAAACCACACCTTAGAATGTGCTCATTTAGTTTCACTGTGTATCTTATTTATTGCTTTTTCCACTTCTGTTGTTGTTGCAAGGACTTCCCTTTACTACTGATGCCAATCTTGTTGCAGCCTCGGCCCAGCTCATCACCAACTTCACCCATATGTACAGTACAAGTAACCACAATAAATTTTGTACTTCCTCCAAGAACCTCAAAGCACCAGGTGTGTGCACTGCAGGCATAAAACAGAAACAAACTGATGGTGCATTCTATTCAGGTACTGCTATTTCAAGAAAGTGCTTAAAGCAAAAAAACTGAAAACAGTGCTCACATTGGAAGACAAATACTCTTTCCACCCTCTGTGCTGTCAACCTCCAGCTCCCTCATTAATTCTTTTGCAGAGCGAGTCAAGGGTGGAGATGATGGCTTTACCTCAGCTTCCCTTTGACAAAACCTCCTGAGACACATTCAGATCTTAAAACTGGTAATAATTGATGTCAGGAGATATCTGGACAAAGGTATTTACAGTGTGAGGACCAGACAGAGTGTATTGTCATGTGTATAGGAAAGTGATGTGTGGGTGAATCTACTGTATGTATGAATCTGTGTGCAAGAGGGCGCATGTATTCTTACATCAATCCAAGACAAATTAATGCCTTGGCGCTTTGTGTAGGAGTGTGTGTTGAAAGAGTGTTGGGGAAAGTAAGAGAGGTGGGTGGGTGGGTGGGGGGGAGAAATGCAAGAGTGTGTGTTTGATGGGCTGCAGACTTTATGAGTTTTACAAGGTCTAGCCCCCACTGCTGAACTTTTCATTGCTGAGTGACGTGTTGCTTGGCTCACTGTGAAACCTTTCTATTTCTTTCTTTTTATCTCATTCTCTGCCAACCATTTCTGTCTCTCTGTATGCCTTCCTCTTCATCACTGTCCCTCTTGCTCTCTTCTCATGTCTCTGTCTGTTCCTTGGTTCCCCTCCCTCTCTGTCTGGCAGTAAAGGCTGATGGAGTGTGAAATTAGAAAGTGTATCATATTCTGCTCTGTGGCTCCATGTCCTGAGCTATAAGCTACAGCTAGTCAGTGAAATAACATGCAGTGAAACAGATACATTAACATGGTGTTCCTGTGCGTGTGTGTTGTGTGGTGGGAAGAAAGCAGCGGACAGTTTAGCCAGCCACAGCTTATCTTAAATTACTTATCTCATGCCTGATACACTGGTGCTTTTTCACAAACTGCAGAAGCCATTACGGATTAAAATTGTGGAAACACACATACACACACAACCATGTGCTCACATGCAAACACACATATTAATTTGCTGACAAGACAAAAATTTGAATAGCCTATTGTAAACACAAAAAATGTTTCACAGTTTTGATAAGGAAAGAACACAGCGTGACAGATGTGGGGCTGGTTTTCTCATTACCAAAAAAACACCAGGGTATTAATTTGCTTGAACACATGCACGTCTGAGTACATGAGTTTGCACAGCATAGACAACTGATTTGAAAAAGCTAAATATCGCCTGCAACAAAGATGCAAACAGAAATTTTTTTATGAAATTTGACAGAAATCCAAATGACTGATTCCAGTTTTTATCAGGTCTGTGTTTTACTTCTTTGTTTGTATGGACTCTCGCTGGTGTGACAGGATTTTCCTGGATCAAATCTGATCTGACTCACTTTTTCAATGCAAAGAACAAATTCAAGCTAAATTTAGACTGAGATTTATAAAACCAGTTACCAATAATCTACACACTTGGCTGATGAATATTCATTAGCACCTGAATCAAAGTGCATGGACTGAATGGATTTCTGAAAGACAGCATCTTTACAAGATTATCTATGGTTGCCTTATTAAATCATGGATCATAAATCAAGATATATACATGATTGATAGATACAGTAGGGATATATTTTCATCTCTACTGAATGAATAGTGTGATAGGGTTTCTCATTATCTCTTTTTTTGCTTCAATTCCATAGACTTAAATACTGTAGTTATATAATGATTTACCTGTATTTCAATGGATTCCTGAGCAAACTCTACTTTGAGGTGTATACTACAATTTACTATGATATTAACTCCGCTGTGCTGTAGTCTTTTGTGGTATGGCCATGAAGCGATAACTGTCTTACATACATATTTTATCAGCTTAAACCAGTGAAAAAGCTGTTTTTGGCATGCATTTAAGACTCTGTATCTGTGTTTGTGTTTACCTGCATCAGGCCAGACACCTCTCCTTTCTGCAGCGGTGCAGCGATGGATGGAGTGAATGGCTTACTATCTTCTACCGGCTGGCCTCTGAGGAAGTGCTTTCCTGCCTCGTAGATGTCCACCTCAATCATCTTGCCTTTGAACTCAGCCCTCTTAGGTACCAGCACCTGTAAACCAAGAGATCATGCCTAATCAAATTAAAAAGAAAAAACAATTACAGAACACCATCATGAACCCCCAAAAAATCATAATTTAAAGGGGAACTATGCAAGTCCGGTAGCTTTGTCACTGTCTTGCTAACCCCCCATTCTCAATTGTCCCCGTAACAAGTAATTTTACCATCACAATTACTCAGAAGCTGTTTAATTAAGGTTAAATTTTGCATAGTTCCTCTTTAACATTTGGGATTTCATTTATTGCAGCTGTGACTGTGGGAATGCAACTACAACTGAAGTAATCAACATTGCATTGCCAAAACTTCAAAGTAGAGAACAATGGATAATATTAATTGTCATTTAGTGACTGCACTTTAGTGCCCACAGGTGAGATAAATGCAGTTGTCCATGGAGGCAGACCTTTATGACTTTCTGTTCCACCAAATAACCAGCCCTCTGCATGTTTCTTCGCATCCATCAATTACATTTTCAATTAACCACTGTTCAAAACTGTTTCCCCAATACTCGGGCTTATTGTTTTTCAGCTAGTCTCTGTGTGCTTAAAAAACAACAGAGCTGAGTGTTTTCAGTTCCATTTATGGAAGCCCTCAAGGTCAAAAACTACGGCAACAGCTGTGAGATAAACCACTGGGATTTGCTGGTTTGTCTTATTATTTCACCATGGCAACTATAAATCTCGGCAGATCACAGTGGGAGCGAAGAGAAAACAAAGAGTTATAATTATGGCTTAGTGTGAAATGGAATTTGTTCTTAATGACTTACCCCTGTAAATAAAGATCATATGCAAATGCGTTTCCTTTAAAAACAATTTTCTAACTAACCACAAAATGGACAGATTGACAGCGATTATTTTTTACTGATTTACTCCTTTTCTTTAGCTCTTGCTTTCAAATTCTGTCTCTCTGGTAAACACTAATAGAATGATTGGTGTTGTTATTATTGGTGGGATTTAAAACTGCAGTCGTAAATCACAATCACAACTATCACAACAGTTTTCTTAGTAAACATCTCATGATTTATTCTATTTCCTGAGTGAAATGAAAAGGCTCCGTCTATATTATATGAGTAATCACCTTAGCATTTGAAAAGTGATGTTATCCTCTCTGAAAAAAACAGACATTAAGGCGGCTGAGCCTTTATGACAAACTGACAGTGCACTGACAATTTCCTTTGAAATTACAGAGGAAACTACTTACAGTGATTATGGTTACAGTGACCAACTGCTTATATAAAGCTTCAAACCGGATTGTTCTTTAACTAATGCTGTTTAAATAATGTTGCTTAAAGTTATAACATAGTCCATTTACAGTGGAGTGGTCATTTGGGGTCTTTTCATACAAGACAACATGGAAAAAACAAATTCAACTTGTGAGTTTATGAGTTGCTCAGCGGGCTCCATGTAATATCTTCACTGCTGTGGCTCACTGAGTTACTTTGCACTCACACAGTGGTCAGTTATTGTCTCTGGTTCCTCTTGCAGCTGGAGAGGGCACAGCAGAAGCTGTTATTTCATATTTACTGTACATCAGTACATAGTGAACCTGCTAGTTGGTATGACAGATAATGTTTCATTTCATGTTAAATGTTATACTGTTTTGGCAAATAATTAATATGAACAAATTTTTTTTTTAAAAATACACGAATATCCATAAAAAAATGGACACCAGAAGTAAAGGAAATGGGAAAAAATTTCTATCCACTTACAGTAACCAATTTTACCCATAGGCAGATGTGATCACTATACAATCAGTGACCTATAAGCCTATTACATTGTTGCACAAATACAATGATTAATACAGTATCTTACTATTATTGGTAATATAATACTTTCAATTGGTTGGTTGAATTGGTTCAGTTTGCCTCTTTTCCAGATGCATTTCAGAGATGAGAGTTAGCAGGAGACCGACATCTTTGGACAAACTGGGGATACAATATCTTGCCCAAGTACACTTCAGCAGGCAGCATGCTGACTCAGATCATCTGGTGGTCTGTCTAACCATTACAGGGCTCTGCAGGGCTAAGCTACTGACTCGGCAGAGAGTAGCATGTGAGCTGGTGGAGGGAGTGTTACTGCTGTGATGGCAGGACTACACCTGGTTCAGTGTTAATCTGTCAGTCCTTATCCAGCTGGTGGAATATGATAGTAGACGGAGAGCACGCCAGCCAGACACGCAGCCAGTGCCACACCTGCCTAATCAACACACCTGCTGCTTGACACTCTGACCACTGTGAGGCTGTGTGTGTGTGTGTGCGCGTGCATGTGTGTAGTAGCCAGCAACCAGGCTGAGAGCACAGAGGTAAAACGCAGCAGGGCTGTGAGAGAGAAAGAGGTGGGTGTGTGTGTATGTGTGTGTGTGGGTCATTCAAGGCCCATTACAGGGTGATTAAATGATGAAAGAGCTTGTCCGATTTCATTGGAAACCCCCCCTCCTACTTCCTCACTGAGACACACACTCACACACACACATACACACAACGCAGGTGGGTTGGGTGCCTATTATACCCATCAGGATAGATAACCATCTGATGGTGTAAAAGTGAAACTAGGCCATTTGTTCACACTCACACCTCTCTACCTTGTTCCCCCCCTTGCCTCCTCCCACCCACCCCCTCTCTGCCTCCTTCTGTCCTTTTCTTTGCTCCTACTTCTCTTTTCACGTCTTTCCTGACCCTTGACTTTCCCATTTTTTCTCCTGCAACTCAACTCCCGGCGCTCTCCCACACCACCCACTCCTCCCTGCTGAACAAGTCTAGCATTTACTTCTCTCTCTACTTTCTCCTCTTTTTTTATCCTTTTTTCTTAACACTCTTCATCAAACCTGCTGTATGTAACTGATGCCTTTATTTTGAGTGATGTGCGATGAAGTTTTAAATTTTTTACGTAATGAGAATAGTGCACAAAAAATGTAAATTAGGTTTTGGAGTAACCATTTATATAGATGGTGGTAAAGATAGAAGTGAAGAGGCGGAATGACGGGAGTCTGAAAAATAATACTTAGACAGTGAGTCAGGTCTCTGAAATACACCCTTAGGTGTATGTACTGCATGTGTCTGTGAGTCCCGTGGGTGTAGACAGCATGCATGATATAGACATGTATACCTTGGGGGGCGGGGGCTCAGGAAATGTTGGTACATAGTGTTTTCATGTTCTGTTTTCAAGTCAAACTATGATTTAGGAATACATGCCAAATACGTAATGTCCAAAAAAATAAATGGGGAAGGGAAAACATCAAAGCTCTCCTCATGAGCAGAGTCAACTACACTTGACATACACGCCTGCATATGCACAAAAGTAGAAATGTATGAAGTGTGCACCCGTACAACATGTGAACCGAGTGACACTTGTAACTTAAGTTTATAGCCTGCAGAAGGAGGTGCAAAGGAGGAGGAGGAGAGGGGAGGAGAGGAAAGTGGAAGGGGGGGAAAAATTATTACCATCCCCTGCCCTCCCTGCTAATAAAAAGCATAACTTCAAACATGTTTCTGATGATGGTTAAAGCAGGAGGAAATTGATTTATTTGAAGATGTTTTAAAGTGAATTTTTCACAGGTTGAGAGAGGGTCTTTGAAGCCATGCGGGTGTGTGTGTATGTGAACAGCTGTGTGTGCTTGTGTGCGTGCGTGTGTGTAGAATGGAATGTTCATGTCTTTAGGGCTGACCTTAATGTTAGTACAGTAAAAAAAATATTTAAAAAAAAGCAAAACGTACTGCTGCTATCAGCCGCCAAATGCTCTCATGACCACCGCAGGGTGTTTGTGTGTGTATTTGTATGTGTGATATTACTGCTAACCTACTTTAGTCAATACAAGATTAAGCTTCTGACACCTGCTGTGAATACTCCTGTGACATGCAAAGCAAAGCTTCTGATCTGATTTGCTAAGTGTGAAAATGAGGAAGAGTTTGGATTAGCTTCACATACGAAAAAAAATTCATCAAATGCAGATTAATTTATAGCTTTTTCACTCTATGTTTCCGATGGCGGATGTGAGCGTGCGCGCCAACTCAACTATCATCAAATCCATGTGTGTCAACAGACAATCCTGATAGTCAGATCATGGCCAAAACAACTAAAACGAAGCAAGGCTATGATCACCAAATAATGGGTAATAAATGATATTAAACAGAAACCTTTATTTCAGTAAACCTTATTGAGATAACTGAAACACTATCATTAAAATCACTGTGTTTGATTTAAAATGATGTAACTTTTAGGTGGCTGCTTCCTCATATTGAAATATGTTCATGGTACCAGTTTTTGTTTTTGTCAGTAATTTTATTTTATTTGCCGTTGTCAGAAACTGAAGGATGCTAGTTCCAACAACGACACATGTCACAAACATCTTACCTGTTCATAGAACTTGTTGTGAGCCACGTAGTACTGGGCATCAAATGACTCTTCTGTCACCAACACATGTTGCCTCTCCCCTACCTAGAGAGAAGGAAACAATATGAAACATTATGGTAGGAAATGTGACAGTATAAGCATTGACCAAGTGTTGTAGACCTTCAGGTTTAATTCGACACAAGCTGCCGTGGTAATCCACTTTTCTTCTATTCATCAGGAGCCCAATTCAATCAAAGTTTTGCTCTTTCATGTTACTCCATGTTTTCTGCTAGTGCAGTTCACCATTTAATTACAATCTCAAGGTCCCGGGCCACTTCAGTTTTAGCGCTTGGCTCAGAGGACAGTGAGCACTATTCAACTGAGGACCTTACTAAAAAAGAGAGCTGAATTTAAAAAAAGAATAAAAAACCCCAGAGAAGGCTATACAAGATACAATTCTAATACTTAGAGAAACAGTCTATTCAGGACATCAGAAAATCAAATACCACGACAAGGACTACCTATCAAGAAATTTAGCACAGTGCATAACGACGGAAAGTAAAATTTTTATGCTGAAGAATGTTATTGACTCAAGAAGCAGAAAGAGTAAAGAAAAACTTTATTGAGCATGAATAAAGCCACCTAAGGACTGATTTAGCCAGAAAAGGAAACATCTTTTCTCATTTGTTCAAGACACTTGTCCATGGAGACACTTCAGTTTGGACGGCTATTTCATTTTAATTTATGGCTGGATCCCCACCATTCCAGTGTATGTTTTTTGTGAATGGATAAAGCTAATACTTTGTTGTTAGTGTGGACTAATGCATCTCCTTCAGTGTCCTGAGTGATGTAGAGTTAATCTCATGAGCATTTACTCCTGTAATTGTGTGTGTCAAGCTCATTACTTTCCAAATATGATTACTCAGGAACCACATTAATGTCAGATGAACACAGGCCCTAGATGAGATGCTTTACATTCGTTTTGCCATTTAAAAAAACATGCAAATCTTCCTGTATTAAAAGAAACTGCCATAGTGCTGCAGAGCATTAAACAACCTGGGTTTTAAATATCAGCAACATACATTGGAAAATGTTGGGAACAGAATGTCCTGTAGTCTTGGTGGGCAGTATTTGCATTTTAACTCTGTTGGTGATGAGCCCTGCACTGTAAAACTGTGCTGACTGATCATTTCCTTGGCAATATGTCAGAGCCTTAGAAGTCAGGGCTCTGACACATTGCTCAGGGTGTTTCCAGTTTTGCAGACACCCATCCTCTGTGCTCTTTTCATCCCTCCTTCCTGTCCTTATCCTTTTGCTTACATCCCTCTCTCCCATCTCTGGGCTCTTTGTTGTTCATACCTCTTCTCCTCTTCCTCCCACTATAATTCCTTCTCATCCTTTCTTTTCTATTTTCCCCCCCCTATTTTTTTTTTTTTTTTTACTGATTTTACTGTGCATGTGTGTTCCAACACCTGCACAGGCATGCTGACAGACTTAAAAAGAGACCAAATAAATCACTGCTTCCTGCAAACAGAGCAATTTTCAGAAAAAAAGAGGCTGGAAAAAATATCCTTTGAACATTATTACTGGATGGTGAACATTTGATTTGGGCCTTTTGTTTGCTCCTTTGAATTGAAGACAGATGTCTCTGCTGTGAGCCTAAAATCCTGAGCACATGAAGGAAAGACCATTCACTGTGTTGCACATACATTTAAAGAAAATGTTGCTGTTTGTCCTTTAGATATGTTTGAAATACCTAGAACTCATATGTTAATGTTTATATCAACCAACTACTGACAATTGACCATAATTTGTTTTGCCTGTGTACTATTTTATGTTTCTCAATATGTATGGTATTCAACTGCTGAACAACATATTTCTGTATTGTATTCTCAGATTCATACCTTTTTGGGCACAAGGTGCTCTTTAAACAACGACCTCTAAAGCCTTTAAGTTTTCATTTAGTTTTCAGTCTTGTACCAGAGGGCTGATGCAGTGAAGGAACCGGAAGCTAGATGTAGATTTGTGTTGGTCATGTCAGCCTTAATAATACCTAATCCACACCTAAACAACAAACACGGAGCACTGATCTGGGATTAAGGTATATCCTGATGTGTTAATTGAACTGTGAATAAGAGGATGAGCATGCATGAATACACTCTAGTGTAAACAATGATACATAAGGGAATGTAGTGAACTTCGTAAGTGGAAGAGATGGAAGAGCTGCACACACTTCTGTGCAGCAGAACACAAAGTCTGCCTGTGTGTATGTGTGTGTGTAATTGTAATACGTGTTGGTTTTTGCCTGTGCGGCTGCTTGTCTTTCCTGTAAGCGTCTGCGTTGAGATTTGTATTTACTCCATCTGTTGAAACACATCACAGAATACCAAAAAACGCGTGCATTGCGTGCGTGTGTCTTTGCACAGTAAGACGTGGATTTACTTCACCATCTAGAGAATAAAATCCCATGATGCACAGCAGATCTACTACAGATCTGTGGGATCATGAGTTTAATTGATAATTAATCCACATCATAACAAGGATAATGAGAGAACTGTGGCTTTGAATTGTAATCAACATTTTCATTTGCGTCAAAAATAAAAGGAGCAGTTCACCTGAACATCATCCAAAATGTGCTATGCTATATTTACTGTATCGGTGGCCTTTCTTTTACCTTGCAACTGGATTATATTTTTAACCAGACTCTTAGATGGGATTAATTATATGGTAATATTAGTCATTAAAAATAGGTTAATTATACACCTGTTGTCAATGCAATAATTCTTCCCGAGAAACACAATGAAGATATATAATTCACAGAAAAGTCACATTCATTTTGAATGTGATAAGGATAGGATATTTCACAGCTCTTTAATATGATAAAAGGTTTTAATGATAGCGTAACAACCGTTATTGTGCAGCGTAAACACCAGTCAAAGCACCAATAACGCTAAACAGCCATACTTTAAAATAGCCATTAGAAGAAAGCAAACTGCAGTCATAAAGGGATGCACATGGTCAGCAACAGTACTAAAACAGGCTCTGGCATTCAAGCCATAATGATACCTAATGTGAGCCAAGAAAAGATTCCCATCACACCACCACCACCACCAGTCTAGACTGTTAACACAAAGCAGGTTAAGGTTGGGATTTATTAATAGTAAATTCTGACCTTGATCTACATGCCTCAGCAGAAATACAGATTCATCAGGGTAGGAGATGTTTCTGTTTTAGGCCGTTGCCCGCTGCAGCAAAGATTTGTGATTTTGTATGTGGACTGAGGTCTTCTACTGTTGCAGCCCCTTCTTCTCACTAAAGTTGGTTAGTGGTTACCAAAGTTACTGGAGCTTTTTCTGGCCAGTCTCCTCTGACCCCTCCCATAATGAAAGTGTATGCATTAACTGAACTGCTGCTCACTGTGCTCTTGACTTATTTCAGCCTGATTTCTGCACATTGACTGCACTGCTGACATAATTATGGCTGATTGACTGCATGAAGAGCATGAATAAGGTGTAAGGTGTTCGTATGCAGGGTGTGTCTTCACAAGAACTGTCCCCATCAGGAGTTCAAAAGAAACTCCCCCTATTTTGCCAATTCATATCAAAAGTATTTTATTTTTATAAACTGTATTCTCTACATGGTGCTGGTTTGTTTCAAAACAGTTTGCAACTTTTACGCAACACCAGAGCTGAACTGGATGTACCCACTCGCTGCATCACTCTCTCTTACTCTGACCCACTTGCTTTTATTTCTCTATTTATCATGATTATTATCTAATTGTTACCCACTCCTATCATTCTCATACACACTCTTTAAATACGCACAAATGGAAGAATAAGATATCCATCTTCCTAACAAAACCTTGCCAAATTACCACAAACATGCAATCACCAGCGCACAAACACCCACACACTGTCAAACAAATCGACGTTCACACACAAACACACACGGCTCTGTGTAGCCCCTTGCAGAAAGATATTTTGTTTTGTTGCCTGCTAAATAGTCGTTGTGGGGAGTGATTTAACAGGGCTAAAGAGAGATGCTCTGATCTTCTGGAGGTTCTCTTTGAATAAGCTGCTTGAAAGAGGAAGAAAAAACACCCCTGCTGGTTTGGGTATTTTGTTTTACCCTCAAAGTCAAATTCAAAGTGAAAGAGACTCAAACTTTTCAGCGTTTGCCACAAAGACTGAGGGGATTACGGATGGCTTTGGTTAAATGTTTGTGAGGACAAATGTAAAATCAACATAGATCAAAGTTATCCAAATACACTGTTTGGCACAAGGCCAAGGCATAAATAATTTACACAGGGTAATACACTAACAACATGAGAAAGAAGCCAGAAAGAAGAAGCTATATGGGTTGACAGGAGGGTAACAGAGAAACAAGAAAGGTTAGAGAAAAAACGAAAAAGAAGATATTTACACAAACAAAAAAGAGAGAATTCTGTCAAAACACTTGTAACTCCACAAGCTCTTTAAATGCCACGACTATCTCTAAGTGGTTTTCAAATCTTTGCCCTCTACAAAGCAGTCCAGGCCAATCATTTCATGTCCACACACAGACTCAGCCACAAGTAGCAGCTGGAGGTACTTTTCTCAGTCGATAAACTGACTCCTTATCTTTCTGTTCATGCACCGCATTCACCTGTATCCTGCAACACGTTCAAATATCTTTCAGCCCTTCAGAAGTATTGTGATATCGGGTTTAGGTTTATGTGGGAGCAAATAGGTATATTGCCGACCAGAGGACTGACTCATTATTTATCTGGCTCCACTGAAGAAAGAAAAGCCAATGTTATCCATGCCGGCTAAATTTACAGTCTGATACAACTGGCTCCGACAATCTATGATGTCAAATTATTGGTCATATTTAAATTATCTGTGACCACTTGAAGTCCAAAGGGTATTATGATTAAGAGAAATCATGGGGTCTGGTTAATGATACGTATGTAAATGAATTAAGTTGTACAAAGCAGAGGCAATGCTGCAATGAATTTTAGCTGTGGAGAATGAACTTAACTTCAAGAAACAATGTCTTTCAAGTTTTCAAGTCCTTCAGCTTTGACCAGACCTGCACACACACACACACACACACTGCTGACAGTCAGGCAAGGAGGCCGAGGGCCCTCTTTGAAGGACAGATACTCAAACACGACAGATACTGTGTGCATGGGTTTGTGTTTGACAGAGATGGAGAGAGTACTGTATTAAAACTCAGCATCTATTATGTTAAACTACTGCCTGACGCCAAATGCGAGTGCAAAATATTTACATATGTACCGACATACTGTGTATCTGCAAATGTGAAGATACAGTACATGTGTCACCATAACATTAGACCCTCTCACCACCAACACAATACTAATGCAGCTTCGTTTATGCCCGAGAGCATGTTTATATTACAAAGTCTTTTCATCAAAGCCCTGTTTCAAATAAGGAAGTTCCAGGTAAAGGAAGGGTGGGGAAAGATAAGATTCTCCTCAGTTGAGTTTTAAAAATGCTGCTTATTTTGGCACCTTCTGTTGGCGTCACATCCCACCCAATCAGCACTGAGTAAACCTCAAGCCCCACCCGGGAGTTTTCCAGGGCCGCCTGGAGTACCCTACAGCAGGGACTTGTTTAGCCTGCAAAAAAGTTCTGGGAGATCGTCCTTCAAGCCCCTCAAGTCTCAAACACAGAGAAGTAGCATGGAGGTCTACAGCGCTTTGCAAACATTTTCACTCTGCATAAGTCCCTTTGCAGAAAGAGAAATACTTGACCTCTCTGTGGGGCTTTCAATAATAATTCATATTAACCGCACCAGTCTATTTTCAAGCCTGTTGATATTCTGATGAATACTGACTTGAAATACCCCAGGTGCTGTAGTCGTACTTTACCCGCCACTTGGGACCTGAGGAATTCATCTGCAGCAAAAACGACTTGTTTACACAAAAGGAAAAGAGACATCAATATTTTGTGTCACCTTCCAATCTTGATTTTGCAGAGAGCAAGTGCCGAACTCAAGGGTTCAAAAGAAAACAGTTTTCTTGCTAGTTTTCACATTTATGGAACATCGAGGCATTCAGTGAGGAGTGATTCAATAATGATCCTGCTATAGACGTGGTGAAATATTTAACTCTTTCAATTTAAAAGTTGAAAAAAAAAGGTAACAGAGAGAAGCAGTGGAATGGAGCAGAATTCAGTCAACTGATACACTATGAATGTAGACTGTGTGAAAAACTTGCAGGGACAGAGATGAGATTTGTAATGATGGAGGGACAGAAACAGACAAATGAGGAGCAATAGTTGCCTTATACTTAATTCAGTCTCTGTCCTAGTGTGTGTGTATGTGTGAAACCTTAAGCCAAGAGGAAGGAAAGGTATTATGCAAGGCAGCCAAAATTCTCACTTTATTAGCATGATAAAGACACACAAATACACAGAGACGCAGAGCAACATCAAAACAGACGAAGCTCCACACCTACAGACAAAGACCTCGACTGAGCGCCTCTTCAGGCTAGTTTAATAACAATTACCCTGCTGTACCTCTGTGAATAAACACTGGGCTGAAGCCTTGCTAGCTGTTTGTGTGTGTGTGCCTTGAGGTTTTAAACCATACCTCTAATGTGTTCTTGGCTCTCACTGCCATCCCTGCCCTCTCTCTCTCTCTGCTGAAGTTTTTGCCAAAACAGAGCACTGTGCACCTGCATCAAATCTATAACTGCCCTCCAGGCCCTCTGTAGACTACGCCTCTCTCCAACTCTCTCCTTCTATTTGCCCCCTTTCTCTCCAACACACATACACAAGCAAGAATAAGAAGTTGCACATGAGACTGATTTAGCAAGGAGAGACAAGCAAGCAAGAAAGACACAAGTACAGAAAGTGAGAAACAGGAAAGGAAAATTAACCTACCCACCTCACTTGTGATATGGTACACAAACACGGCAAACAACAACTTTCAATGTTAACCGTACAGCCACTTTGGTTTGTGGCATGTAGTTACTAAAAAATGGCTTTCAAAGGAACTAGAGTGGTACTCTAGGTAACCTCATGTCAAAGAAAGTGCTGTGCATAGTTTTCATGAATGCTGAGGTCATGTAACTTAGTTGGATCAGACAAGGACTTTCAAGAAGTTTCACTGCAAGTGGATGAAAGAATGGGAAACATGGAAGAGTTAGTGTAAAATGTAGCACAGCAGCAATGAGCAGCTGCAGACATCTCAACTCTTGTTTGCAAAAGCTTTGTTCACTGTTGGGGCTTTGTTTTCAGTTCAAGCTCTGATAAATAATTCTAAAATTGTGCCTCTAAATTTGTTGACAAATGGCTTTTTTCTCAGTTATTATCGCAGATATTTTGTGTGATTTTACATTTAGGTATTGTTCTGTAGGTTAACTTGAAATATTTGGTCTGTGGTGCCAAAAATATTTGAAACATCTTACCATACATGAATAACTCCACTGTAATCCACTGACCTACTGTATATGGAAAATCATCTTTTCAATAGATTGATCAATAGCAAAGCATGATAAAATGTAAAATGAGTGGGAAAGCAATAGAGTGAAACAGAAAAAAGTTGTAGCACTGGTGAGTTTTTATATAAAACTGATTTTGTGTATATGTTCCATGTTTGAAACATGGGCCCGAGGATCATAGAACCATGTGACAAAATACTTTGTGGTTCTTGCACAACACACGGTAATGCTTTGTCTGCGAACAAAAAACATACTGGTACAATTACACAGGAAACATACAAAAATCACACACATACACAGTTGATTGCCTCAATTTCAGCCAACCGACAGAACAAATCAGTCAGGTCTGCCACCAGCGTGACAGATCCAGTTTGTCAGAAGAGAAGGATACATGTCTCTCTCGCAAGCATATACACACTCACACGAACACACAGGCCTGTGACAGTAGCCCATAGGCTGTTTTGTGTCTCAGATGCTGGAATGAATCATATCAAAACAGAGACATGGCAGAAAACACACAATGAAAGGCTCAGAAACATCAGCTATTGAAACACATGATATCACGTACACGCATGGAAACACAGTCCCTCGAACACCAAAACACATAAACTTAGTCATACGCAAAAATATGCCTTAAAGCAAAGATTAGAAGGTGTTAACAGAGAAAGTATTTGGACAGAGAGAAATTGAAGAGTTCTACCGAATAAGGTCTGTAGGTGGAAGTTGAATAGGAGATTGGGTTGGGATTAGTTAGTCACTTCTTTAAATTTAACTTCTTTCAATTTTGTTAGTTGATCCCCTCCTCCAATCGTGAAAGTTATAAATATTTAACATTCAAATATTAAATACTTAGTTAAAAATATCATTGGGAAGAACATCATCAGACTGATACTTAAAACCCTGAGCACAATACAGTTCCACAAACACACACCTGTCAGACCAAAAATGTGACAAATTATAATAAAACAGGCTGCCACCTTTCATTACAGGAGATATTGCAGAGCACAGCTCTTGACAGACCATGTAACAAATGCCCTCTGGCCTAAAGCAATTCTTCTCCCTATACCAGGTTTCATACTGTTAAGCACTGATCATGTATTTCTTTCCCCTGCTAGAAGGTTACAATTGTCACTGCATCGCACAAAGCCAATGATTGGAAAGAGTAAAAACATTCTATACTCCTTTATTTATTCAACCATAGTCAGGCGTGTGTGTGTGTGTGTGTGTGTGTGTGTGTGTGTGTGTGTGTGTGTGTGTGTGTGTGTGTGTGTGTGTGTGTGTGTGTGTGTGTGTGTGTGTGTGTGTGTGTGTGTGTGTGTGTGTGTGCGTGTGTGTGTATGGATACGGGGTTAGGGTGCAGCCTTTGGCATTATTGCCTATATGTGTGTATGCAACTGCAACATCAATCAGAGCTCAGCTGTGATTGTCAGGCTGATTGTCTGTTACGTCCCTGTGGGTCCGGAGGCCTTGGTGTGTGTAATTCATGTGCATGTGTGTGTGTGTGTGTGACGGAGAGGAGCAGGAAGAGGAAGGGAGAGTAACAAGAAGTGTGTAATACATGCATCCATACATCCACATTAATCTATAACTGCAGCTGAAACTAATGCCTTGGCAATAGCAATATGATTATGATTATCACTGGAGGCCACACCTGAAGACACAACAAATCATACATGCATTGGAAGTCCTATCTAGCGAACGTGTTTGATTGCTGTTCAAGGCTAGCCCTCAAGTCGTCCTATTAGAACCAGAGAAATGTATGTATGTGTTTCGATAAGGGAGAGAAAAAAAAAACATGAGCTTATAAGGCCAGCCTGGTGGCTCTGTGGGATGAGGCGAGGATCATGTACTCGTAACGCCTGATTGGGTTAAAAGCCGGCTCATGACCTTAGATTCATGTTCTATCTCCTTCTCCGTATTTTGTTTTTTCTTGACTTTTAGCAATTGTGGGAATCCAAATAAAAAAGAGGTAAAAAGAAATTATTGGAAATCTGGTTGGTAAACTGATAAGACTGTGACAATTAAGAGGAGAAGAAAAAAGAAATCCACAAACTGCCTTCCCATGTGAGAGAGGAGGCAGATTTTAACCTTTGCATCACCGTTCTTAACTGTCACTCCAGGTGGTTGTTCTGTAAATGTTGTCAAGTTCAAATATATAGATATCAAACACAACTTAAAGTTTGAGAATCACAATCAAATGACGGTCATCATGTTAAGTTATTGCTGAAATGGTTTTAGAAAGATATTTATCCGACTTCATGGCCATTCTGGATGCTGTAGTTTGTGTCTGCGCTGAGAGGCAGTTCTGGAGTTTGCGCCATCCAATTTGTAACCCTTGGCTGTGGCCCTCCTTTAAAACCTTACAAACCTTTTTTTTAGAAAAATGCAGTAAATGGTTTGCATCTGGTTTTCATCTTTCATATTACTGCGGCAACTGAAGAAGAAATAAGTCAAGCTCAGTCGATGTCGACCAATGTCAAGGAAGCCCTTAATAACTATCATTGTATACTGCATACTAGGTTTTGTGTACAATTATGATTCTGTCCTCCCTTTCCTTTCTCTTGTGTGTACAGAACACTGATGGGGAGGCTGGGGTTGAAGTGTTCTGTGCTTTAGTGTTCACCCTGGACACTCAACATTTTGGTTGTTTTCATGGGCTAACGATTCTGTATCAGTGTGCATGTGTTTGTCAGTGTGTGCGTGTGTGTGCGTGCGTGTGCACATGGCTCAGTATGCTTGTGTCCTCTTCATCTGTCCCACTGATGGTACATTCTGAAGTGGTGCAATGATGGACTGTCAAGTACTCTGTTTTTTCTCTCACCGCCTCACTCAGGTACCCAAGGACAAGAAAACAACAGATGAACCAAGGGCATATAGAAAAATGAGAAAAATAAGATTTGATTTTCTTTATGCATCTGATTTCCTCTTACAGTCTCATGACAATCTTTCTCTACATTGGCTTTTTTAGACAGTAAAGTTTAGACGTCCATTGTGAGTGAAGGGCAACATGTAGAAAGGTCAAAATCTGTATTCAAACGCAAAATACAGCGAGTGACCAGAGCAGAAGTCCTTTAAGTGGAAGCCATCGTCATTTGTGATATTGTGCAGAAGAAGTACAATTACAGTAAACTAACATTCAATGAGCTATTAATTTGTTACAGTAAATATTGGCATATCATTAGCAACAATACATTTACTGCTGTACATAAGTATGTTTAGGCATTACTTATGTACCAAGGACAATGTCTGGACATCTAGGGGTGAAAAAGTACTGTAGCAGTACTTCAGACTGGTCACAACTGGACATACTGTAGTGGTTACCAGTACAGTAAGATGGCTGAATAGGACACTTAAATAAGGAAATACTGACGAGATCTTGATGCAAGAAAATGGGCACCACTGGAATGTTAAGCTCCTATGGGGAGAAGTGAGCACAGAGAAAAGTAGTAGTGTTAACTCTGCAAAGCCTTGGGCTATTACTGGTAAAGGCACAGTACAGCAAGGAAAGTACATTGGGTTGGAAAGCGCTGACAGTACAGATCATATGTATATATAAAAGGTCAAGCTTGATGCCCACAGAATATAGTTCCCTATAGGCAGACAGCAGGCTTGAGGTGACAGGAATAATGTATGCTGAAAGGCAAGTTGTCCAAAAGGCACTCCAGCAAGTTCAGCAAGAAAAGACAGTGACAGCCACAAATTGTATGGATGTCAGAGCTATATAGCAAATGGATATGTTGGGGCTCTTAAAAGCTGCTTTATTCTTCTTCCTAACTTTATTCACTTCCTATGATCCCTCTGATTCAATCCCATGATGTGCATACAGTAAGTTTATGAGATTAAACCAGCTTCAATTTCCTTTCTGAAGATTTTTCTTTCTTCCTTCTTCTTTCTATTTAGCTCCATTCTGTTTTTCTTCTCTCAGTTTAATTTAAAACAGCAAAGTATAAAGGCAATGATAGAATATACTGTAAGTGCAGTGCCTTCAAGGTTATGAGCCACGGAGTCTCTATTTCAACTGTTTCACACTCACAGCAACATAAGTGCAAGATAGGCTGAGTATGTGGGTAAACAGCTCATCCATTGTTTCTCTATATGTTTATTGGCCACAGGGTCAGAAAGAGTTGACAAACCAACACTGATGTGTGGGTGCTTATTAGCCAATGCATGGAAAATGTATGAGTATAGCATGATCTGAAGGATGTAACATGTCAGAGACACACATGACACTTTCTCAGAGAGAAAGTGACGGGATGGCAGGGAAATAATAGCCTATGTGTGCAGAAAAGGAGCACTGTGAAAACCGGAAATGTCTTCAGGGTGGCACAGGGATTCCCATCAAATTAATAAGAGGTACTGTATGCCATCTACAGTATCTTGCCAGTGTGCATCAATTTGCAGACCATAGTCTCAATATACTGTATGTACAGCATACAGTATATAGTATGTCGAATACAGAATGGATCAGGGTGTAGAGAATCATTTAAGATATTCTATCTCCTATTGGTCTAATCCACACAGACAGAAAGACAGAGAGAGACTAAGGATCAAAAAGAGCTGACGTGAACACACAAAGGGCCGCTTGGCAGATTCTAATGTAATTAACTTCAGTTTAAAAAATGTTCAGAGCAGACATTCATGATTTTTTAAACATCTTTTTTCTTTAATGTTATCTAGCAGATGCCCTTACTGTGTCATTTACATTTAGCATACACAGATGGAAAAGTTTTGAGGAGGCCTACATTGCCTGATTCTCTCTGAATCTACAGTATATAGATATAACAGATTCACAAACTAAAGTGAGACATCAGCTTGAAAGGGAGGAAATACTAACCAGGAGATAAATATTAGTAAAACATGAAGGGAATATTTGTAACGATCGCTCCTGCCATGATCAAATATCTGGCAAAACTCTGCTTTGCATCTAATTTAACAATTAAAACACTCTATCAATCATCAGAAAGATATAGGGCCAGGCTTTGCAATAAACCAATCAACCAACAGAAATAAATCAATGACTTTTATCTCACTGCATCTTCTATTTTATCCTATCCTTTCAGTTTCCCTATCTTCTCTGACATAGGCCTAAATGAAAACATGAGAGGGAAAGCCATTTAAACATCTAAAAATGTAAAAGAGAAAAAAGTCGAAACAGAAGTCAAGTCAAAATCTTCATCAGTAAAAGTCTGACTGGCTTTGACAAGATGAGACTTGAATGAGCAAATGGCTTACAAAGATGGCAATATTAGCACTTCAATGGTGTTGATTGATTTATGGCAGGGGGGGCTGACTCAGAGCGTGCGCACACACACACACACACGCACACACTCAGACAAAACGAACATTAATCAATGGGAGCAGGTAGTAATCAGACAGGGCTTTGAGAGGCTAGCCTGTTAGCACACAGCTGTGCCATTCAAACCAGCAGTCTTCAGAGGGAGACAAGAAAGACAAAAAGCACAAACCCTTAGCATTCACCCTCGATCCACTTCAGGCCAGTCTGCTAAGTGTGTTGAAATGTGTGTTTATTAATGATGCCTTGTTTATGTGAGCTCAGTCTTTTAATAGCCACTGAAATTAGTGGAATATAAGAGAATGGAGGATATAAAGTGCATTACCAGTCTGTGTCTCTGCACACTACTATGAATGTGACTCTGCATGTGTTCATAGGTACAATAGGTGTGTGTGTGTTGTTTGACTTTATGTGCAATGCCCCTCACAATGAATTTGCCTCCCTGAATGTGTGCATGCATTTTTACGGGGTAGATTTTGCATAGACTAAGCTCCGCTTTGCTGCCTAAACAAATGGGGATATAGGGACCAATATGTAAGGCCTAGCCGGGTTGATCCACATATGCTGTTTAAATATAGACAATGAGCTTTACAAATGTCAGGTACAGAGGGAGCGATTCACAGTATGTCTTTTTCTTTAGAACTGTGCCCTTGTATGCAAATGTGCATTTGTGCAACACAGAGAAAGTGATTACTTTTGCGGTTGTTTCTCGTTACTGTGTGCTTGTGCTGCAACAGATGCCAGGCCCTTGGGTGGCATATGGCTGAGTGGCAGGACTATCAAACGGCCACTGTTGTGGGTGTATGTGTGTGAGACTAGCCACTAGGCTGTAGCTAGAGTAGGATTTGACTGATTGTTCATCCGAAATTAGGCTCTATGCACACGCACACCTCTATGTTTGGCACAGAGGGCTCTGCTAATTTGTGCACAAGGAAGACGCTTTGAGCTAGTGTACTCATTAACACAATCCCATATAGAGTACTGTAAACACATGTATGAACAAGAACAAAAAAAATACAAACAAAAAAATCACATTCCTCAACATGAATTCAGACATGAGCATTAGCTTGATAAATCTGTACTGTACAATTTGGTTTACATTACAAACTCTTTAATGTCAGCAACAGCAGTTCTAATATTTCATGGCAATAAGCACCTATTTTCGCTTATTTCTACAATACTGCACAAAAGTCAAAGTAAGTTTCCATCCGTCAAGGCTGTCTAAGCCTAGGATCAAACTGTAACACTATTCAACCTGCAATGAACTGCACAGAATGACACTTCACAAGTATGTGTAATATCATCAACACATAATGGGAAATATGGGTTAAAATATTGAGTGTTTCTAACTGCGCTTTTTTGATGCAAAAAGATAGATAAACATTGCATTCAACAGCAGGGTAATTCTCAATTACGTATTTTTTTGAATGATACACATTAGGTGTGTATAAAGCAATGCATGTGGTTCATGCAATTGATTTCCCCTATTATTATATGCTTTCTTGCAATCTGAGTGACAGACTCTCAAGCAAACACTGGTAACAGCCAGTAACAAAACTTCACGAAGTTGAAGGCATAATTCAGTGAGATCACAGAACATCAACATATACTGTAGAGTGGGTAGAGTGGGTCAAGGGGACAGAGACACACTACAGTATGGCATGTGGTGTATGTACAGTGTACTGTGGGGAATGTCACTGCTGGGTATGCTATGGGAAAGCAGTGATTAGTTTGACATGCAGGAAAAGTTAACGCATGAAAGATGCAAATTCCTCTAGAATTTCTACATTAAAACCTGTGCGCACGACTGACTTCCGCTCCATCAGTTTGAAACAATATTAATGAAATCATAATGCCTTGAGAGGCTATGATGACCTTGCTTGTCTGAACAAATCCATTTTTGCCTCTCTTCACAGGCACTGGACAAAAAACATCAGCTGGCATACTGGCCTGTGGTGAACTTGATACATAAACAAGTCTACTCTATGTACCCGATAAAAGCCTATGGCAGTTTTGCCAACTCCATATACTAGCCAGCTAAATGTGCACACACTGTTGTGCTCTAATGTCAACAGGAATTTACCCATAAACAGGTCAATGCAAGTGAGAATTACTGCATACTACATTAAATTAATCAACTAGCCTGTGTCCTCCACACTGTTCTCAATTCGATCCATACTTGCGAGCAAAGGTTATTCACTCATATATGGTACATTAGATACATAAACAACTTTTGTCCTCAATAAAGACCTGAGGCATTTGCACAACTATGGAAAGTGTTATTTACTCATGAAACAAGCTATCACATAACATAATGTTTCAGCAAGCTAGTCCAGCCACTGAATGACTTTTGACTTCTTAGGCCTGAAAGGAACTGTAAAAGAAATGTGAGAATCAGCGTACAAAACACACTATAGGCTTTGTAAGAACCTGAAGCAAAGCTGTATGAAGCCTGTATTCTGGGTCAAAGAGAAAAAGAAATAAAAAGGAAGGCATGTCTATCATATAATACAGTCCAACGTGTTGAATCATTTTTCCCAGTATACTGTATTGTATGTTATACAAAAAAAACATTGACTTATTCATCAATTAAGTGGGAATTTCAGCACAACATTGCATATCAATCATTAAAGAAATGAGCTGCACATCTTCAGCAACAGCCTCAAGTACTAGTTATCAATGCACTCCCAGCACCTCCACAAATAACATTAATTTACATTATCTGTCAAATAGCAAAAGGCAAACACAACTGACAATTTACCCCACGGTTAGTAAGTAATCAGCCTGTGTCCTTTATACTTGTCTGAATTCTCTCACAGCTAGTTCCAGATGTGTAAAGGGTTATACATTTATCAGAGGACATAGAGATATCCTATAGACTATACTGTTGTTGCTACAGGGGAATAAATTATACCAGTGGCTCAGCTAGCTTTAGGACTTGTTGTCACCATGTGTTGTCCTGAAGAAAAAAAACATTCTCCAAACAATGTGATAACAACGTGGCCTTGGAATGACTTGTACACACACTGCCCCAAAGCACAGTGGTTGAGATGCACTAAATACTCGGGCACATATGCATGGAGAGGCATTTCTCTGTGTCAAAAGCATATCAACCACATAAGCAGTGGTACAGACAGCACATATACACAAACTGAGTCACACACTAAACCAAAACATAGAGGGTCGGAAAAGGCAAAAATTCAAAAACACACACACAAAGACGTGCATAGTGCATTTGCAGATATGCTGTAGGGATACTTTGAGTTAATTTGTTTATGCTGAAGTTCCTGGAAATGATCACGCTCAAGGCAGCACATCACTTCTGCATGAGCAGAGAAGACTGGAACGGGTCTCTCTCTCTCTTTCATCTTTTGTCATTCTCCATATGACAGCCTTTCATACAGGCCTGCTTCTATCAAGAGCTGTAACCTCTGTTTATCTCTTTTCCTTTTTATTCTACATCTTTCCCTTCGCTGTCCCCCATTGACAAATTAGTCATTAAATCTACACAAGGTCTACAGTATGAGAGAGACACAGAGGACAAACATGGACATATACATACATACACACACACACACACACACACACACACCCTTGCCTTAATCTATACTGATACTGGATGTATACATAAAAGCAAATCTTATACGGGAATTGGGGCCAAATGCCATGGGAATCACCAGCACACAAACAGATTCAGCAGTGCTGCAGCTACAACACACACCGACTGGGTCAAGAGGAGTTCACTGGAGCACAAGAAGACGGGACACATTACCAACGGGATTGTGGGTTTGTGAAAACCTGTTAAAGCAAGACATTATATAATCTGCCATGACTCACATAATGTAGCATATTTGTGTGAGTGTATAAATATGTTTAGTAGAACAAAAATAACCTTCCTGACTCCTCTAAAAGTAAAGCCTTGATTTGATTTGCGTTTTATTGTTCAAGGACTTCCCATACTCCATTCTTGTGGGGGGAAATATACATAATGTATCTGCAGATGAGTCATTCCTGATCTAACATAAAATGAAACTGCACTGTGACTGCACTGGTTAAAAGGGTGAGCTCTCAGCTCACCAGCAAAGACAACCCCACAGGCTCCTCAGTTGAACAAGTGCATTAGCTTTGATATTTGTCTCTGTATTACCTCTCCCAGTTTCACAAATGATTTCTTTTTACAAGTGTGCCATACATTATGGAGATACCACTTGAAAAGACTTCAAATAAGAGAGTAAGTTTATGACACACACACCCGCAAACGCACGCAAACACACACAGGTGGCGATTAAGCATTTGATCCTCCCTGCTTTCTTTCAGCAGAAGCATCATGTCATCAGGTTGTCTGACGAGCCCTTGGGGCACTGTTCCCTCCTTTGAAAGACCGACTTAATTTATGAATATGGAAAAAATATGTGTGACTGATAGAAAGAGAAAGAGAGGGACAAGAGAAACTTAAGTCCAGTTCATTTTAATTTACAATAGGTGTGTGGGTCTGCCATGCTTCTGGTAGCTGATTTTCACAAATTATATGAATATTGGTGAAATGACTGTACTGACCGAGATTTGTGACCTGAGGGGGGGGGATGCTGAGAGGAAACTGCTGTTGGACTGAATTAGAACATTCAGTCATTTATAGAAAAGGACAGGGTTCCTCTCAAATGACTGGCGACCACTTCTTTTGAATAAATTGCATGTTGATAAGGCCAACTAATTATTCCCAGTGGTCAAAACCACAGAGATTCACAGTGTGTCTTGAACTCCTGAGGTGATGATCTGGTTCTGCTGCAAACTGATACATGGATTACACTATTAATTCATTCATTTACAGAGTCAAATTTTTGTGCTGATAAAACCGAACCCAATTGTGCTGGTCAAATACACACAACTGGACAATTACATAACAAGATCAGAGAGCAAAGAGATCACATCTCAAGATCTTTAGTTGTGTTGATTTGATCTAATTCACTGTGAATCATTTATGCTATAATTTATGCTTAAACAAAAAACATGCAGCAATTATATATTGCAAAAACATTACAATAACGATAATCACCTTACTGTACTTTATAACAGCACTATTTGTGTGCACAAGGATGCATCAAATAAGTGGGTGTGACAAAGGAACAGACATGAAGCGAATGTTTGAGCCTCACCTGCGCCCATTCACCTTTTTATTTGCTTTTTTACGAGGCATTAAATACAACTACAGATGAAAAAGTAAGCTGCTGTAGTCAAAAGAAAGAAAATCCCTGATGCTTTAGCTAATGGGCTTAGAGTCCACTTTTTCACTGGCAGGACTTCAAACGACTACAACTTGCATCAACAAGTCTGGGCTCTACGAAAAGCTAAGGAGGAAAAAAAAAAGGGAGATGAGAAAAGTGAGGAAAAGATGAGACAGCAAGAAACGTCTCGGCTGGTAAAGATGGGAGTCTACATCTTCAATCAGCAGAGAGAGCAGACAGTCTTTCACCAAAATATGTACAGATTTCTGTGGGTGTGGAGAGAAGGACATGATAGTGTAAGGACATGATAGAGAAAGAGGGGGAGAGACTGTTAAACATGATAAAAAAAAAGTACAGCTGCATTCACTGGGTTACTGCCAGATGAAGAAGACTTTAGTTAGGGAACATTAGAATGATCTTAAGATTTACTGGCCCATCTGCTAACACAACATATATTCTGTGTCCCCTCTCACCATGTGCTGCTACAACACAATGTATCATTGTCTACATCTTGAATAGAAACTGTACTACTGTAAATGTTGGGGACACCTTCACGAAACCAAAGCGTACAGTATACACAAAGAGTGCATTTACGGCACTGCACAGTGATGTAACTCCATACTATTAATAAGATGTAATTATACACCAAGTGAGAGTGGATTTTTAAATTTCAGATGCCTTTAAGTGCTCTAATTAGTCTTACACCATTAGCTGGTAGAGAAGTCTGTTTCAACAGGAAACACTGGGATTGACCTTGCTACCCGTTTAATCTAAATGAACCGATGAACAAAAGTTCCAGGTGAATATTTCCTGATTGTAGTTTATTGTTTTCCTGTCGCTGGTTTGCTGGAGCTTTTCCATTGTTGCCTCATCTAACGATGCCTGTTAATTACAGCTATTTATTAGCCCCAAACACCCAATTAACAGGCCTTCAGCACAACAAGCAAACACACTAATCTATACGCAACACATTGAGGGATGACTTCACCAAAGATTATGAAGAAAAATGAAAATGAGGACCCCAGATGTGAATAGGTGTCAAAGCTGTTGAAAAGGCTCTTTGTTTTCTTCTTTTTTTGTCTGATTCCATAAATATTCAGTTCATTCTTCGTCTTTTTCTTCCTGAGGTGTTTGTTTTTCCTCTTTTGTCTCACTTTCTCCTCTTCAGCATGTGGAAGCTCTAGCTATGTTTTTTTAACCTTTATCTTTCAATGTCGCTCTCCTTTCTTTTCCAATTCTGTCCAGGGTGTTTGGAGAGAGCGGTGAGTAATGATGCCACTCTGTTGATATCAGTCTCACAACAGTGCTACAACAGAAAAATAAGAGTGGCAAAACAACAATTCAAGCAAAGAAAACAAGCTGTTGCTATCAAAATATCACAAAAAGAAAACAACTCAGCAAATAAAGGATGTAGGAGTGGTTATTTTAAAATATCTGGATTTTTCTGGTT
Source organism: Decapterus maruadsi (assembly GCA_030347415.2). NCBI lineage: Eukaryota > Metazoa > Chordata > Actinopteri > Carangiformes > Carangidae > Decapterus > Decapterus maruadsi. The sequence goes on along the minus strand of CM064894.1, from coordinate 13,054,492 downwards.
TTGTAAACAAGAGTGGGATTTCCGTGCTTTCATACAATTACAGTCCATTTCTCCCTGAAATTCAGACACATTTCAGATATATGGGTCTAGAAGGAAAATGTTAGTAATAACTGGAAAACAGGAAATCCCACACAGCGGAATAACAATATTTGCAAAAATGTAGGCCTATTAAAATATCTGGTTAATGTTGTTATAGCAGCCGTGATCAAATTCCCTCAAACTCATGACTTACACATTTTCTCTGTCACCAAACAGTAAATATCTGATTGATGTCCAACAGACACAGCATTTTGTCATTTTCAGCTGCAGCATGGTTGAGTGCAGTTTTATGTTTGCACCTAAATGTCGTTGTGTACACACAGAACTGGATTATTGATTAGATGTCTGAAGTAGATTTATAGTTCTGTAGTGGTATTATTGGTGTGTTTCCAGACCAGTATGACCTTCTCTGGTAGTGATGCAAGTTTTCTATTTCTTTCTTTTTTTCTTTTTTCTTTTTTTACATTTTAGCTGGCAGAGAAGTAGCTTACATTCTATAAGTTTATGTGTGTGTATTTGGCATCGTGGCAAAATGTATTCTCTACTGTAGCAGGAACTGCAGGTTGCCAGGTGCTTACATGTCTGTTTGTGGACACAATTTGTCACCCTGATAGCATCACAAGTGTAAGCTGCAGCCAGGAAACTTTACAACCATGTACTTTGAGGAGTATACTGTAGGTTCAGTCTGGTCATCAATGAGTACTGGCTGCTCATGTAATAATGTAGTAATGACTACTGAGTAATCATGGGAACTTGGAACATCAACATGTTGCCAGGTGTTGCAGCTGCAGTGATCCTATCACAAGATGGGACTTGAAACTGATGTGATAGTGATCAAAAAATAACATCTGTCAATAATTGCTAATCACTGACAATGTTAGGAACATCTGGAACAATAATTTGAATAATTATGCTTCTTTCCATTTGAAGAAAACTGCAGCAGCAACTTCTGCCCTGCAGACATCTTCAGTGTGGTGACGTAATGTTGAACCACTTTGTGTACAAATTCATCTCAATTAATCTCATCCCACAACATCCAAGTATCAAGATGAAAACAATGATTCAGGATTTTCGGAAAATTCTGCTAAGTGTGTATACAGTAGATAAAAACAAATACTGTACTTCATATGTTTCTCAAAGAAATCAGGATATAGCAAATTGGGAATAATCCTTGTCACAACTACCCATACTAAAATGAACAAGGCTAAAAAGCACCATAAAAGCATTTGCTGTCACTACTTTTTACTTTACTGCTTTCATTTAAAATTCCTTTGTCCTCACAAACACACAAAAATGATGCCTACAGTCAGTTTATGTATCACTTTCTCCCCCTGCTGTGCCCCAGTTTTTGTAACTGAGTTATAATGAGAATAAATCCTTTACAGTAGTGATCCTACATTTGGCCCTATACACACAGCTCATTTACAAGGCCATGTGTACAGTGTGCGCGCATGCGTGTATTTGTCCATTTTTAAACATGTATTTCCTGACAACAAACTCAGTATTCTCCAAATCCAGCACTATGTTTACATGTACACAAGAAACAAAACAACATGGTTACATAAAACCTTATCCAAAGCTTATCTTTTCCTTGGGCTTCTTGTGTTTACTGTTAACAAATCAGGTTTTAGAAAGCACAAGATATAAGTGAACTACGACATCATAAAAACTGTATCAATTGTATCAAAAGTGCCTGAAGCAGAAATATATTCCCTGCCTATTCACACTAATCTGGATGAAAGAACAAAATCAAAATGTGCAACTTCCATTTTTCAGGAGATAATAGTCAGGTAAACACACAGGTTTCTGGATAGATCATCCAGCTTTGGTACATACCAATGTAAACACACTATGTGCACATATTGACAATATGATTGCTGTGTGTGCACATGCAAGAGTGCATGTGGTTAGTTAGTGATTGCTGACTTAACAGATGGAAGGCAGATGTAGAGGGAAAAGTCAGACTGATGTTATTAGCCTCTGGTGGTTTCCCACACAGATGAAGAGATAGATGGGTCGACCAAACTCTGGCACTAAAACCTCTTTATCTCAGGATAAACAACAGCACAGGGTTCAACAACTGAGGCGCCGTCAGTGGCATTTAAGAAAGGTTGTCTCAGTAAAAATTAGACGTATATCTTCTGATGAGCTTTATAAATGCTAATGTGAGTGACTTTTTTCAAAAGAAAATAGATGGAACAAAAATATAAACATGGACATAAGCAGCTTTAAAGAAATGTTTGAAGCAATATAGAGGAGAATATATGGATATACAGAATATAAAATTACACTATTGTACTTTTAACTTTGTAAAACTTCTTCAGTTGAGGTAAGATCAGTGTCAAAATAATGGAATTTCTTTTAACTTTCTTCAGACAAGTTAGTAACCTGTAAACATGCATTACTCAAGATAAAAGCTCTGCAACTACCAAGTAAAATCAATAAGTAAATGCAAGATTTCAAACAGTGTTAACATGTAATTTACAATGGAAGATAAGCTTTTCACAGCTTGTTAAATGAGAAGCTAGAGTAGCTAACAAAGAAACTGGTGTAGGTTGCATTTATCAAGGCAATGTGGATTAATCCTACCAAGATTGGCTGAGTTAGTTCTCTGTCTTGACAAAGTGTGTGCGGCTGTGAATGTGCGATACTGTGATAAGATGGGATTTAAATGAAAAGGGTGAATGCAATGGGCAATCTCAAAACACGCACAGTATTCGCACACGGAAAATAACTCTGCAGCTGAAACGCTTCCTCTTCGCCTCTTGTGTTTGTCTCATGTGCTAAATAAAGAGCATCTCTACTTTACTTTGTAGGTTGGGCTGTTTCAACTAAACATGGAATGAAACCAAGATGAAGTTAAGATCCCTAAACAGCATGGAAGCAAGGGAGAGAGGCTGAAAGCCAGGATGGAAGGGGGGGAAAGTCTAACCACAGCTTTCGCCTGTAGCCTGAAACCATGCATCTGAATTTCCATATAGATTGTAGTGAGTTTAGTTTGAATCAGGCCTCTAATATTTCTAATGACAGGCTATGTTAAGCAATCAGGCACAGACACACAATTACTAGGGCTGATAAGCCTGCATACATGAATACAGAAAAACAAATATATTCCAAGATTTGCATGCTCACACAAAGCAAAGGTCAATTTTAGTCAAAACTTTGCAACAACTCAAACAATCAGGGAAAACACACATTCATACAGTATACTACATACAGGAAGACACATCCTGTATACAAGCTGCGATGGAACTTATAGGCTACCTCGGTCCTTGCTCCTGCTACTCAAATTATGTCTAAAGCAAAATCATAACATATCATATACCTAGATTGATTTTAAAGAAATGAAAGAATCCATTTAGTGAGCCCAGCAGGTGCAGAATATAGAGGGTATACACCCACATCTCTCCAAATGAGCTCGGCTGAATGGGAGGCCTATTGACTGAATCAGAAAGCATTCACAGTCCTGTCTAGGAAACCATTTAGTAACACAAGCCCTAATACACCCCACCTCCCCCCAATTCATTTCTCTGCCCCTTCCTCTCTCCCTCCCCACATTCAGATGTCAGTCACATAACATGCTGTTAAAAGGAGGTAGCTGCAAACCATGGTTTCAGCCCACTGCTGTGTGTGAGTGCGTGTGCGTTTGTGTGTGAGAAAGAGAGTGTGTGTGTACCTGTCTGTGTTGATGTGTGTGAATAACACACAGACTTGATGCCTTTGGCCCAACAAATGGAAGCAATCAACAAGCTATTACAGCGCACACTGTGTCACGTTGAGAAAGACTGAGTGTGAGTGAGAGAGAGCGAGAAAGAGGGGAGTGAGGAGTGGAGAGGCAGAAAGGAACAGGAAGAGAAAGATGTGGTGTGAAAGAGCAGATATTTTATTGGAATTTCATTTCAAAAGCTGAAAGAAATTATTGCAAAAAAGCCATTTCTCGATTCTATTCAGTTGAACTTGTAAAACTTAACTTCCTTAAGCTGGCCAAGCAGACATACCCAACAATCTCCTTTTTATTTTTCCTTTTTGGCTATGACCTTGGGACTATGAAAGGCAGATAGAGAGACTCAGTTGACTGCTGCTAACAGCAGCCGCCTTTATCATTGTGACTCGGTTAAATGGCTGTTTCTGTCAGTGTGCTTTCTACTTGTTCGAAAACATGCTGACTTACAATGTAGGGATAAAAGAGAGTAACACAATATATAAGTCTTATAAGTTCCCCAGGAGCGTCTGCCTCTGACCCAAATAGCAACTCTGCTCAGTTGGTTTTGTTTTCTCAAGGTTCAGCATTTGTTGTGTCATAATTGCATCGCAAATAGTAGCTCATTAATTTAGAAAAACTTGGCAACACCTCAGAAAACTGTTGGCTCTACACTTTCTTCTCTCCTATGGGTGCAGACAAGGATAAGACTGTAGAAAAAGAACTAAAACATTTTATACCAATGCATAGTTTACACTTCAGCCATTCTCACCACAGAAAGCTGGAGAGGATTTGCAGTGCTGTGGCACATACAGTACTTGTTAAGCATGTTAATTCCCAATACTCCCATATTCTGACTTTTACCTTTATTTATGTTTTACCCTTTTAAGCACACAATAGTTATGTTGTTGCTCTACATTTAAAACAGTTGAAGACATTGTTTAGTCTGACCAAAAGGACACAGTGTCACCAAAATGAACTTCTATTTGTGCACATGCACGTTGTATGTAGAGCAAATGTTTTCCAACAACACTGAACTTTTAAGCAGACTTTGTACTGCAGAGTAAATCTCATGTGCAGTATGACACTTAACTTAAGGAAAGTTTATCAAAGTGTGTGACTGTGTGTGTTGTTCTGTGTATGCAGTACAGTTAACCCATTTCAGAGCATTGACAGAATGCTCAGTGTATGGCAACTGTGATTGTCATGAATCCTTTGCTGCAATCCATATTATATTCATCTCTAATTTTAACTGTAAGGTACTCATTTAGTGTAACTGCAGGACATGTTGGCCCTACTTTCATGTGGGTTCATTATGAGAAATCATACTTGGCTGGCTGGGGCATATGACCTCAATGTGCTCAGTTGACATTCAGTCAAATACAACATCCCAACAACTGCCATATGGTGGAGATACATCGAGTCAATGTGACCATTGGCCTTGTGAAACTATGGCCAGAACGTGAAGGAAGCATCTTGCTAATGTGTAATGGCTAAAGGTTATATCTAAAAAAAAGAAAAAGAAAAAGTTGATGGTCAACAATGTACGGCACTAGAGATGGCTACACTTTAATCAACAGAGCTAACTGTGCAAACGTGTTTAAATGTCAAGTGTGTCACTAACAGGAGCAGCAGCAGTTGGAGTAACCATGATGAGTTCATGTTCTTGGCTGTGCATGACAAAATCTCATGAGTACATCATTGATATCTGTACAACTACCGGTATGTAAACAGAAGCTATATAGAAAAAAGTAAAGCAGATACGTAACTTTGAGGATGGGCAGGTTTGAAAATCCCTCTTGGTTCGAGCCTTTCACATGTCTGACTTGAAAACAAAAATACCAAACCCCAAAACCCCCTCTCAGTTAAAATGTTTCAGGGCGCCATGTTTGGCATGAGCTGAATACCGTTTCTGTTTGTCTTTAGATCTAATGAAATGTATCTATAGTGTAGTGATGCATAAATTAGAAGAAAAAAAAAAAAGAACCTGGGAATATTTCAAAGGCGGATGTTTGTTTGGCATCGAATACACTAAATAAATATGGCGACTCACATGTGTGTTTGTAGTTTTGTGGGACCATGTGTATGTTCTGTGTAAGTCCCTGTTGTGTAACCTTGACAGATTGAGAGCATGTATACATGGCTATAATTCTCTACTGTATAGTAGCGGAAGAAAAGCATGTGTTTGGCAAGTAGGATTGTGATGTGGGTGGAATATCAGTGTACACACACACACTCAGTTGTCAATTCATCGGGAACAGCAAAATAAAACTAATTCAGCCTAATACAACAGGGATGCAAATAAACCCTTCCTTCATTGACACTATCCCGTTCGACCCACATGTTAACTTAAGGACAACCTCAAAGGGTTAAATAGCTCCCACATAAGTTTTTTTAGAACTAAACAGGCCTTTCAGATGAGAGGCAAAACATTTTCAAAAACTGAGAAGAAGTGCAGGTGCCTTCTAGCATTTAACAACTATGACCTGGATGTTGTTAGCCAAACAGACAAACAACCCATTTACAACCCCTCATTAGTCTGTTGTCGTTTTTTTTTTCATCAAAAGGTCTGAACAGCCATCCAGTACCCTTCAGGTAGCAGAACTATTTTTAATTAAAATGCCCAAGAAAAAATGTCACATACAGCTCATTAAAGTTAGTCTAATTGGTCTAAACGCACGCTTGCAACAACACTCACACACATTATTACACAACATCTAGGGATCAAGTGTCAAAACAGATGCCAAAACAACATGCAGTATGGTCGCAGCATGGCACAACAAATGATGACAAGATTGACAGAAGAGAGAGAAGCAGGTATGTGCTGTCTCTACAGGTTTAAGGAGCACATGGTCCTCAGGAAAATCGATTAGGGGCCTGAATACCAGCTGGCACCTGTGTGTGCAGCATCAAACTGATATCAGATGAGAGAGGGGACACAATTGTCAGGGGCAGGCGCACAGCATGTGTGTGTTGGGTATACAGGGTATGGGAAATCATTAGTAAGGCCTGTGTCTAGAACTAATGGAGATGCGCAGGAGGAAGGTGTGTGTGTATGTGTGTTAAGTAAGTTTGTGTAGCACTTACCACTCAGCTCAAACTGTCAGGATACTGTTAGCTAATCGGGAGGTAATGAAAGTTACACGATAGTCTCAAGCAGGGAGACACTTCCTACTGTTCATCAATTTCCTTTTATGGAGTGTGTGATACATGAATCACATCATGAGCTGAGCAATGTTGTGACAGAGCAACAGGGTAAGAAATGATTTTGAAACCCAAGAATAGATCACAAATAAACGCCCAGAATGAACATACTATTAAGCAGATTAATTGGAGATGGACCAGTATTAAAATAAAGGAAATATAATCAACAGTTTGTGACAAAAGAGCTCAACCGACAAAACTGAAGACTTTCAATAGCGTTAAAAGCCTTACAATTATATATTTTAACATGTTTACTTGTTCTATATGAAGAACCTGGACACAGACAACAAAAGAAAGGAAATGGTCACAGAATAGAGAGAAACAATCAAATTGGTGGAGAGACAAGTTAAGACCACATGGCAAGAAAATGAACCCCCAATACTAATATTTCTGTCTTTCTTCCCTCCCTCCACACCCTCCTCTTCTTGCCCTGAACAGCCAGTTAATTAACCGAAAAGGAGAGAAAAAAAGTGTTGCAAACAAATGTCAAGTTTGACAAAGATGGAGGTTAGCTTTTCACAACAATGCAAAACAACAGCAGCTTTAAAAAAAAACTAATTTAACAAAATAAAAGTAATTAAAAATGCCAAAAGGGAGAAAAAAAAAGAAAGAATACTAACTGTTTAGTTTAACAACGTGCAGAAAATATGAAAAAAAGATCTGTTGGGGAGAGAGAGAATTGTAAGACTAATTAACATTTTTTTCATTTTCTTTAAATGATAATTATGTCAACTTCTATGCAGCCAACTGGGAGTTCTGAATAACTGAAGGGGGAAAGTTTATTGAGTGTAATTAAGTGTTTTATTTTCTGCAAACTCTTTCATTACGAGCCTTTCATTTAGCCACCTCTACCTCCCTCCCTCTTTCTCTCCTCCCTTTTTCTGTTTTGCTCACTCTCTTCCTCTCTCTCTCTCTGTCTTGTATGGTTGGGCAGATGCAACGGGCCATGTTGACAGCTTGTCCCTCCTCTCTTGCCTCAGGGAAAACTGTCACCCCTGTCATTCAGGCCTATAAACACAGCATGGAGAATGCATGTGTGTGTCCGTGTGTGTGTCTTCTCAGGAGAATATGACAGTGTGGGGTGAGAGGGGAGAAAGGCTTTGTTAGCTCTGCCAGAAAAACAGCTGAGTGTGTGGACACACATACACACACACACATTGAGTTTGCTGAGATTGACTTAAGCATGATGAGAGTTTCACAACCCTAACCTGGAAGGGCAAACCCTTCCAGGAGCAAAACTTTACACCCAATGACACTGCGCTGCTGCAAAGGAGGACAAGTCTGTGTGTGTGTGTGTGTGTGTGCACGCGTGAAATGTGGTCAGTCTAGACACACAATAGCAAGACAAGCATGCCAGTTGCAGTGTGGATCACCCCGACTATCTCATTGATGATGGTGTAAACTGAACAACAAGCACAGTGCAGCCCTATAGATGAGATATACTTTAAAGTTACCAGCTTAGAATCACACAATTAAGGAGAAGCAGCTCCCTGCTAACAATTTAAAACTCAATTGTGACCAAAATGTGTCTGAGTTCAGGTGAAGATAGGTGGAACTGTAAAAACTGAAAGTATTGTCACAATGCTGCTTATCAGCTCTTTTTTTAAATTTGTGTTCCTATTACAATGTTCAGACCTGTGCCTGCTCCGGTTAACAGTACAGTTCATGCTTTCTTAAGCAGAAACTCATAGAAACACAAATCATGCAAGACAACGCTATAAAATCCAACCATGTGACCTTTAAACTGTGTCTTGGGACTAGAGCTGGTTGCAGACATGTCCAGTTCAAGACTGGACCAGATTTGTTTTCAAGGGTGAGGCACCACCACTCATGTGGGACCCAGGCAGCAAAGAACCTGTATTCAAAACAAAAGGCTAAAACATGGCTCAGTGGGTTTCACAGCCAGGGCTGTAGGGTGTGAGTGTGTGTGTGTGTAGTGTGTAGTGAGTCTGGTTGTGCGTCCGGTGCAGGGCACTGGCCCTAGACAAAGTGCTCTGCCAGCTTTCTGCCCACTGGTCTTTTCATTGCTGATGGATGGGCCTTGTTCAGCACCATCTGGCTATAGGATACTTCACATTAATCATCACAAACACACACGCACACAGACACACACTCCTGTCTCTTAAAAATACACCAGACAAATTGTCTCGATGTACGTATGTACCCAAAAAACATCAAACTCAGACGCATAACAATTATATTATGTATGAGGCAAAGTGAAGGAAAAGAAGGACAGAGAAAGAACGGCAGAATAAATAAAAAAATAAAGGAAGAGACAAAAGGAAATTAAACTAATAAACAAAAAAGACACTGGTATTTGTTCTCATTGACAGCCCATTTTCGCTCGCGTTTAACTAGCCATTTTCCCCAATTGTGATTCAGAGTTAGCCACGGGAGATTAAGAAACAAGCTTGGTACAAAAACAACAATTAGTTCATTTAAAAACATTGTTTCATTTGGTGGAGAGCCTGGAGCTATGGAATAATAAAGCCTCACTCACCCAACATCCCCCACCCCCGTCTCAGTCTTTATTAATGACCTTTTATACCTATAGGAAGATGTGTATTAACAATAATGGCTGTAAAGACACCAATGTCTCCCTTCCCTCTAAATCTGTGTGCTCTCTCCATCTCTCCCTCCCTCTTTATCTCTCCCTCCCTCCCTCACACACACACACTGATGTGTTGGTAAACACATAATATCCTTACATAAACCGTAAGCTGAAAGGCCAGACACCCAGGGGAATTTAATGTAAAATGAGGGACATTATCAGACTTCATTTATTTCTATCTAACGGCTATACAGGCTTAATACAAGCTATTTTGCCTCAACATTTCCACGCTGTATGGACATGGGCAAGGACAGGCGGAACCGTGGTTGATCTGGGAGGAAGCATGCTTGACATTAGATTTATTATCATTAAATCATATCTCACGGCTATCTGGCTTTGTAACGCAAGGGGATTTATTTGTACGTCTACACAATCTATGGAAAAGGAATAAGACCGAGGGAAAGATGGCTGTAAGCTGAGCTGCATGGAAGATTTACAAGACAGTTGCTTAACATGTTAAAAATATTTATGTATGAGGACTATCAGATGCCATATAATATGACAGGATTAGTTTCGACACATTTTATGCTAAAAATATAGTGACATAGGGAAGGTTATCGATAAGTTAGTTGATATTTTACTCGACTAGGAATGAAAAACATGAGATTATATAGCGGTAACAAATGTGACATATCAGCACAGCGTAATCATATTTATCAGTAGCAATCTAGTTGTCCTTTATGAAGCCGAAAACTAAAAATTAATGTAGAAATCTGAAGAAACAGCACATTTTTTAGAGGTCTTCAGGGGTTCTGGGGCTGTGACTGCAGCCATGTTTCATCCTTGGCCCTAACTTTGGAGTGGACAGAGGCTTTGTCCCTGAAGACGAAGCTGCACAGTGGCTCAGACCGGATTAAAAGGTCTAAGAACTGGTGAGACAATACAGTACGTTTAGAGTGGTACTTGACACAAAGTCTGCTCACTGAAAATGAAACACTCAATATACCCAGGAAACATGCATGCAGAGAGACAATTTAGCTGCAGTTAGAAACTGATACAGTTTGTGTCACTTGATAACTTGCAATGAAAATCCTATCTTAGTCATCTCTTTGTGTCTGTCCTTCAAGGTTTTTGGTAGTGGTGTTTAATGGGGCAGCATAATTGGACACAAAACATCGCTTGATTGGAAAACCTGACATTTGAAGGGAAATGCTTCAACTCAGTCATAAAACTAAACTTCAATAGATCAACATGTTAACAAAAAAACATTCAAAGCGGTGAGAACAAAAAGACACAAAAGAATGAAGTGTTCAGTGGCATCTTTAAGATTGAGCAGCTCAGCACAGCAGGTGTGTGTGGCTCAATTCCTGTGGGAATCTTACTTGAGCAGAGAGCATGTTCACAAATACTAAGTGTCTAATTTAGATGCAGACATGTTTATTATTAAGATATTCTCTGATAACTTTGCTAAATTTACATTCCCTATTTGTGTAAGGTGTGCTTCTCAACTCACTTACATGCAATGTGTGTTCCTTATGTACTATGATTAGTGTAGCTCTGTGAGTGTGTGTGTTTGAGTGTGTGGGAGGCAAAGACCCATGCCTGCAACAGTGAAAACGTGATCTCCCCCATATCCTTTTAATTAATGTGGAACATAGAACAACTGCAACACAGGCACAGACTGCTTGAGAGGTATAAAGTCACACTTGGCTAAGCTAAAGCTTTCTTAAATGACAGTGTGACACCAGCTAGAAATGCTTTGACCAACATGTTAACCATATTCACTACGCTACCAACAGTCTAACATCATGACAGCAGAAAAACATAGTCACAGATGTCACATGTCATGCAGTTGTCAGTTTCAGAGGGACATCTTAATGCACAGTAAGAACTCAATAAACACACTCTCACACACACAAGTACACAGTTGTCACAAGGATCTCATCATATCATAAGCATGTCTGAACAGAAGCAACTTCAGCGAGGTGTCCGACATTAACCTCATAATGTATGGGACCATATAGTATGAGTATATATACACACACACAGCTGAGGAGATTTATCTCTGACTTCAGAATTCAATCTCTCTCTCTCACACGCATTCTCTTATACACACGCACACACACTCACAATGTAATCAGGATCACTTGAGCTGTCCTCATCCACTAGATAGCTGACAAGAGGCGTTCATCTAGAGGAGACAACTAACTCATCAGAGCCATAAAGAGAAACTACTTTTGATGTCAAGTGAAAGCTTCCAGTTTTGAGGTGAATGAGGCTGAACATTAAGGGTTCTTGCCATTATGAAATAGGCTGATGAAATAATTCACTGTACTGCAATAAAAAAAATCACCCTTATTCTAAGAGGAAAACTGAATCAGAAGGTAAAACAGGGAAATCAGTGAGAGATGTCTTACCTCATGGTCGTAGGGATTGTAAGAGTGGAAGAGTTGTGACAGCTCTTTAGTCCTCTGCTTTTTCTGTAAAGACAAAGAATGGAAGAAACACAGAAACAAATTAAAGTTTAAAAGCCATCCATATAGTATAGTATGTAACACAGCTAAAAAGACAAAAAGGGGTGTAGATGGTAGATTGTAGGGGTGGCCTTGACTAAGACTTTTCATAGTTAAATCTGATTCGTCAGATTCTGCCTCTAGTTTCATGTTGTTTTGGCCCTCAGTGATTCATGAGCTTATTTGCATCTTTTTCCGCTCCAAAGAAAGAAAAACTTAAACACCCAAATAAACAAATTTAAATCTTAAATCAGTTGGCCTAAGATAACAACAACAGGACATTTTCCATCCAGCCTTTTCCTTATTTCATTCATTAGGCTTACCTTGACACTGTGGGTCTGTAAGCTTAGTATTTAAACATCATATTATACATTATATATCTACACTACTCTACTTCTAGGCAGTTGTATTCAAGTGCTGTGCAGGAGACAAATGAATCATCTCTCAGTTGTTATATTCATGCACTTAAGTTACAAGAATAAAATATTTGCTGAAATATGTTACACATTATACACATTTTTATTTTACTTTTCCACACACTTTCTTTTCCTCTTTTGCTCGTCTCACTGATAACAAAAGATGGCATATGCTATGAATATGGACATACAGTTCATCTTCACTCATGTTAACTTATTGGATCACTTAAACAGAAGGAAGGAATTACCATGGCTGTGAACAATGCCCACAGTAATTCATTAAGCCTATAAAATATAGAATGAACAGACGGGGGAAAAATTTATTTGCCCACCAGCTGGGGCAGAAAATATTTCTCATTTTATTCCAGCTCAAAGTCTGGCCTTAACCTTGCATGTCCTTAATGTATAATGAGATGCACAAGCGTGAGACATGACTGTTTGATGTGTGGCAGTTGTTAATGCAATCAGTTACATGGAGCCGACGCAGTTACAAAGAGCGCTAATTAGCTCGCTGATTAGGCCATGTCTGGCTAAGGGGGAAGGATATATGTATATGCTACTGTAGCTAAAGGGAGTATGCATTCATTGCCATTCTCGCTCCCCTAACCTGCCTCTGTCTTTCTCAGTGTTAGTATGTAAAGGGCTGGATTCAATGCCCTTAGGCAAGATTGCATATGGTGCAGACAACCTAGTCATTCTGCTATCACACGCAGGCATCATTATAGCATGACAGACACTGCTTCAGGACAGAGGAAGAAAGCTTGAGGATGGAGCGAAGACAGGATGCAGAGAAGGAGGAAACACAATCTATTAATATGTATGGTGAAGTTTATAAAGATGGACCAAGGTTCAAAGTTAGCATGCAACAGTGAGTTGCAGAAAAAAAAGACATGGCAAGAAAACAAAAAACATGGAAGAAAGGTGAAAGTAGCAGGGTTGAAGTGTTTAGAGGTGGCCATTGTAGTCAGTGCCCTCGGCCAACTACCGGTTTGACTATCTCTGTCTTCCTCTGCCGCTAGTGAGGCTCATCCTTTCATCATTGAACCTCTCACCGCTCCTTACCCTTCTCTCTATTCATTTCATCACTGCAGCTCCTCTCTTCTTTTGCTTCCCCTTCCTCTATCTACCCTCCTCTTACTCATTCTGTGCTCACCCAGGGCTCTTTGCAATCCTGTAATCACTGGCCCTGTCCATCTACCATCCTGAGTCCTCCTCGCTCTCTCTGCCAAAGGGCTCTCCACCATCTCCAAATCCTGTTTTCTTTTGTTTTCTTTGGCTTTCCACATATCCCTCAATGCTTCCCCTTCTCCCTCGATCCCTGTGTTTTTCTTCAGTGAGGGAAAACTCATACTAATCATTCTGTCTCCTCTCTCTTACCCATCCTCCCCCCTATAAGTCTGTCCCTCTACAATCTCTCATTCTCACTTTCCCTCTGCCTGGAGCACCGCAGGTGAGAGCAATCCTCTAATCATTGCTTCTCAACACCATTCTCTCTCTTCATGCCATCCCTTCACCGCTCTCACCATCATTCCCTATTCAGTGATGCTCAACTGCATGCGAGTGTGTGTGTGTGTGTGGGTTTGGTTTACTACATTTGTGGGGTCTGAAGAAAAAAGATAAAACGAGCCCACTAGACTTTTAGTGTCTGAGAGCCAAAGAGCTGGACCCTACAAGCTGTTTTAGTCTTAGGTCTTGGTTTCATGGGTTAGGTTGGAATTAGATTACTGTTATGCATTTATTTGTGATATCTAAGGGAATGCGCTAAAGATGGGTGCCCATAAATCTAGTAAAAACAAAGATGTTGTTTGTGGGATTGTAAAAAAAAAAAACATGTAACTGCAGGTAAGGATTTCTCTTCTCCCCAATGAGGTCCCAACTGAATTTATCCAGTTCAAAAGCGCACACACACACACTTACATGCATACCTGGAAAATATACACACCACAGGCACAACTACCAAAACATGCTCACACAATGACTCACACAAACATACCATAAACAAAAAAAGGTGTGAAACAATGCCAAATACAAACGCAAGGAAATGAGACAACTTAAAGCGAGAATTGATAGAAGACTGAGAACACAACTAATATAAGATATAAAATGGTGAGAGAAAACAACCTGTAGATTAACTCCTAATCTCCTTCTGTAACAGCTCTTAAAAAAGCGGGAAACCACTTGTAATCCTTGAGTAGTGTAGTTTTCTACAGCGAGAGCTAAGAGGAAGGGGTAAGCGTTTGTGATCCCTAGACTAGTGTGAAAAAAAAAAGATGTTGAAGGAGTGAACATCCTCATTATCCAACAACACCTGCTGTCTGGGTGCCTTTGAGCAAAAACTACACCCTGAGTTGTACCTGGGGAACTGTAAAGTACAGTATAGCCACTAGCAGCGGTCCCGCACTACAGTACGGGGTGGAGATGTGAAAACTTTACTGCATGAACCAAGAAGTTAAAACAGAAAACACATTCTAGTGCACATCTCTAAACATTGTGCGCACAATGCTGTATAACAGTATAGAAATCAAAAATCAATCGGGGCGTCGTAAGGCTCACTGGGTTATACAGAGGCTACTGTAGTCTTTGCTGCAGCCGGCTGTGGTTCAAATCCCTCAGTGGCCCTTTGCTGCGTGTCATTACTCCTCTCTGTCTCCTCATTTCCTGTCTCTCTCTGACTATTCTATCAATTAAAGACATAACAACCCCCCCATATCCGCTCTGTTAAGTGTCAAAGGTTCTGGTTGTCCACTCAGTGTCACCTTCCCTATTCTATTGTATCTTTAATTTTAAGAGCTGCATTAATGTGTCTGTGTACAGGAGTGTGTGTGTGTGTTTTTGCTTGTGGTCCATCAACCAGAGAAGTTAATCTAGCATGCCGTTGAGGTTGTGTTAGTGACAGCCCAGCAAGTGCAAAGCCACTCTGTGTGTGTGTGTCTGTGGACCTGTCAACGTGGTGATGATGAACGATGGTAGTTACAATGACGTCCATCTGTTGTTGCCGCCAGAGACGAATGTGGCGTCTAAGGGGAAGTGACATTACATGGATGTATACACTTGTACTCGTACACAGCCTCCAAACACACACAGGACCAGTGTAGACAGAGGCGCATGGACAAAAACTTACACACTCATCCAATGCAGTTATACATAGAACTATTTGATGCAAATATCTACACAAGACAGGAAGCGCTGAGGCAAGATGTTCAATCCTATAGAGCAATTACGCTGACTAGGAAGTAATTGTTGCAAGAGTGGGCACTTTTTTAAAGTAATATTTCAGTCAAAAGTATGAAAGAGAACTGAGAAAAAGAAATCTGAATCATGAATGACTGATTATTTGTAAGACACAAATACCATACATCCATACCAACACAGCCAACGCTACTAACGCTTGGTTCAGGCCAGGGTCCATCTCAGAGAGGCACGTTTGTGTGTTTGCTTCTACTACATTCACGGGGAATGTGAGTCCCTTATACCTGTGGGGTACATTGCACTTTGTGTGTGATTATGTGTGATTGTGTGTGTGTATGTGTCAGTATGCCCATGTGTGAGTATGTTGTGGGGCAAGGTAACAGTGATCTTGCCCTAGCTGGTATTGTATGAGCTTCCGGCCCACCAGTATGTTCCCATTTGTCTTCCCCTAATGGCAGACAGATGTCAGTGCTATAGAGCCCTCACCCAGGGCATGTGTATGTGTGTCTATGTGTGCTACATTACTCAAAGAAAAACCTTAGGCATAATCTGAGTGTGCCTCTGTCTTTGTGTCCAAAGGATTAACACTTCCTAAAGCAACATGATGAGTCTGATCACACTCGATCTGAATTTGTATGACCTTTGTTTCTCTACAGAGGTCACTATATACATAACGACGTGTTCCACAGCCATTGTGCACTACATTACGTTAACTTGTTAGATCCACTGCATCGTCTGTTAGGTGAAGACAAGACTTCCAGTTTAAATTGTTAACAGAGACAGAGAGAGAAAGACATACAGTAGGATTTTACTAATTTATTAACTTCATGTATGTTCAAATCTGTTGCGGATGGACACCAAGATATGACAACTATATTCACACCCAGCACTAAGGAAATGCCTTTCATGTCTCTTTGAATGTAATTCATGTTACATCAGAAGAATTATTGTTATTAAAACAAATTATGTCAGTAAACTTGTTACGTACTGTACAACGGCTACTGTCGTTGTCTCCCCAAAAAAATAAATCTAGTTGACTGAATGAAATTGGGTGATTTCATGAAACAACATTTTTAGGATTTTGAAAATATATCAGTTAACTGCATGTCTTTTCTTAGTTTTGGGAATGTTTTTATTTTATTTTATTTTTTAAGGTGTTCAAATGGTAAACATGCATTCAGGACAATCTGCCGTCAACTGTTCCAATGAAAAAAAGACATAATTTCTCTTTTGCTTTGGTTACCTGTATTATCTCTCTACAGCATCATGTACGTTTCCCATCAGGGAAGAGTGAGTAAAGTTCCTCTTTGATCAAATCTGTTCATGTTAGTGTGTGTTGTTGTTCCTTGTACTCTACTAGAGATTTTAATATCTACACCCTGTAGAATATACTTACTGTCAGGCCCTGCAGCTACTGTAGTTAAACAGTAGAATGAACAACACATTGATGACATAGTCAAGTAAATAACGTGTTTGGATGTGGCCAGCAAAAACTGTGATCATTAAAATGCGATGTGTTACCCCTTCCATTATTAGTGGAGCAGGCCCTCATTAATCAAGTGCAGACCTACCTGGTCCCAGACAGCAACTTAACCATTAACTCAGCCTTAATACCTGTTAGACTGCCTTTAGTCAAGCATTATTATCTCCCCTGATATGTGGTTGAGAGAGCAAGTGTCTGCATTTGAGACAAAGAGAGGGAGAAAAGCATGAATGCCTGTGTCGGTGTGTGTGTCCGTGTTTTTGTGTGTGCCCAGGCGTAGATAAATTATAGTGAAGCTAGATGATGGAGCTACTAGTGGCTGGCCAGCTGTTTCACTTTGACAGCTGCTGCACTGGTGCCTCGTGGGTAATGGAGTTCTTAACCAATTACAACCTGGGGAAATTAAAAACACTGTCCAACTAGAACAGCTAATCTTCTTCTCTATCACTTTTTTTTCCCATCACTCTGCAGCTGCTCCTTCTCAACTCGTCCTTACATACCAATAGGCATCCCAACACACACATACACACCCTCCACTCAGCAAGTCCATTTATCAAGGCTAAGTTCTAGTCACCTGGGGATGATTATGGAGATCCAAGCTAATAGCATTCACATCCCTTTATTCTCAACATGGCCCATTCCCTCTCTCCATCCCTCCATCCCTGTGGTCTCCGACTCTTTCCATCTGCCTCCGCGTGCCCCTGTGTACTGCATTCTCTCATATATCATCTATTACAATAGTTAATAAGTTAGACCTACAGATAGCACAAAACACCTGGACCTCGTTGCACCTGGACATTCACCAGCTCCATAGTGTTCTCTCTGCTTCGCTGCTTGACTCACTGAGATAAATATGTCTGTCTGAATCTCTCTATTCAAATATGTGTTTTTGTCACAGCTGGAAAACAGATGTGATGCAAAGCCATATTTTCTTCTGTTGCATAATTAAAATAAAAATAGGTGAATATAAATTCCATATAAGTCCAAATATCCACTATGGTATAGTTTAGTTTTGGCACCAGCAAAAGGAAAAAAAAATACTTGGCAACAAAATTACTATTAGTCAGTTAACTCACTGATATTTACTTTTTACATCAGATATAATTTTTGTATTTTCACGATTCCACTGCAAAACAAGAGGCCACTATTAATAAAATTAGTTTTAGTTTTATTTAGTACACTACGTTTCTTTCTGATTAATATTCTTTGAATGCAAGAAAACAAGCTCAGAAATACATTGTTCTTGTAAAATAAAAGAAAATGCTAAATATCTGCACTTGCTTTTAAAATGCATATTGTGGTAAACGTTTATCAGATGACTATAACCACAGCCAAACTGCACAAATGGCATCGCTGGAAGCTGCCACAATTAAGTATGCACTTATGGTGGCCAGTTGAACTTATGGTGCCTCCCCCCAGAGCCCACAATGGCCATACCCCTATAGCTGTTTCTTTTTGTCTCGCTTTACCACCTTCATCCATCTCCCTTTCCCTTTCAGCTCTTCTCCCTACCCTGCCTCTTCCCTTACCTTCTCTCTCTTTCTCTCAGAGGCCTCCCTCTGTCTCTGCTTCCTACTCCATCTAGTTCTTCATCCATGCCTCCTGTGGCTATTCAACACAGTTGTGTTCCAGACAAGCCATCTGGTGCACTTTATTAATGACTCACCCTACATGGCCTAGACATCGCCTAGCTGCCACCACTCAGTGTGCATGTATGTGTGTGTTTGTCTGTCTGTGTGCCTGTTCCTACAGTGTGTGTGTGTAAGAACAGGTGCCCATGGTTGTGTGCAGCTCTAACCACCAAAGCAGGTGTGCAGGTTACAGGGATCCTAACATATTATTCTGACTCACTCTCACCTTTTGCTCTACTCTGTCAGGCTCACAATTAAGTCCAATTCAAACATTTAGATGCTCCAGTGAAAACTGCTCTTGGAGATTCAGGACGTCAGTGAAGTGGATACAGAGGTCTACCACTGTTGATGCAAGCCACCTCTTTAATGACTATGTGTGTCCAATAATTAACTTCACAATACTTAATTGATCATTTCACACAAAGCTTACAAGTCATTAGAAAATAAAAGGAGCTACTGAAATAATATTATATGTAAAAATAAAGAGAGAGAGAGAGAGAGAGAGAGAGAGAGAAGTGGCGATAAAAACTTTCCACAGCCGCCCGCAGGATGAAGTCTTGGATAGCTGCACACTGACATCCAACCACTGACAATAAATGTCGGATGAGACAGATGGAGGAGGAAGACAGGAGAGAGGGGAAAAAAGATAAGAAGAAGAGAGGCAGCGATGTGGTTGTCTGGGGATTGATCCCTCTAAGACACACTCAGCTTCTCCTCAGAGAGTGAAGACAGGAATAAGGGAGGAGGGGAAAAAGAGAATGACTTATGAAGACGCTCCACTTGAAAGAGATGTGTCAACACTTTGATGGTAAAGAGTGAGGAGGGAGTGCAAACGCAAAAAAAAGAGACAGGACATGCAGTATAGGGTACATCATACTGTAGGAGGACGAGGTCAAAGGAAAGTAGAGACAAAGGTCGGAACAAGTAGAAAGAATGCCACAGTATAGGTTCAAAGTTAGTAACGGTCTAGTTACTGTTAGTTACTGCTGAACAGGGCTCAACTGACCAAAATATGCATGTACAGTTAGCTGTGCATCAATGCTATTCTTAATTTAATGGACGTTAGCATGATGTAAACTTCGACTGCAAGAGCTCAAAAGGATTATCAATGTTCATTAGCGACATTGCTGTTAAATTGTGTTAAACAATTATATTTTAAATGACTGCGGATCTGTACACAATGATGTTGCTGAGAAACCTACGTGGCAAAAGGTTGCCAAACTGCTGGAGCTGTCTCTCTTAGCTACACACACCTTTGCAAACAATTATGTCTTCATTAGCTGCTAATTGTTTCATTTGGCAGTGGATTGAGAAAGAGAGAGGAAGAGAGAGACTATCTGTCAGGAGTTGAGGGGTTAAACAGACGACAATAGCAGGTCCATATGAAGCAGCAACCGCCGGCAGACAATGTGTTAGTGCCTCAGGATGCACTAATGACCTTTAGGTCTAACTGTAACTCTGAGAAATGTTGGACTTGTGATGCAATAACAGATGAAGTCATTTTTAAAAGATTCTTAGAATACCTAATACATACAAACTTTATGACAGAAAATAATAACCATGATAAAAAACTCTCAATTCAAACTGTTCTATAAATTACTATTTGATTAAGGAGATAATGAAGCTAACATTCAACATCTCAGTTGAACTGACAGACATTTTATCATATCACAGTTGCTGTTTGTTCATCCAAATTCAGACCAGCTCAAAACGTTCTTGACTTCAAACACTTTGGATTTTTTGGTCCTAATGAACCGCTAGCAGCAGACTTGATTAAAAAAAAAGGCTTTAATATGTATGCAGTGAGAGCTTCCATATGAATACTGTATATGTCTGTCTATCCGTCTGTCTGAAAGGGAAAGTAAGTCATTGTGACTCTCACACACAGACACACTTTTGATGGCTTTTAGGATTAAAAATATTAAAATTCATACGGAAGTCATGACAGAAGTGGAACGGGATTTTACACTTTCAGATGACAGGAGGCTGGCCTGTGTTTTCTCAATATACACAAATGCAAATCTGTGTGTGCACTTACAGTACAGCACAGTGCAGTATTTGCATCCATCACAGGCAGTATTATTTCTGATTGAATGTGACCAAAGATGTTACTGAACCCCATAGACATTAAAAGTCCAAACCCTACCTGAGCCCAATGCAGTTACTGAAGCTGAGGAGTTTGTCGGCTACTACCCTGATATGTAGTTGTTACCATGGTCACAGCTTACCTGTTTACCCTAAGTGCACATGTGTTATTCTTAAATCACTACCAAAGACAAGGTTTTAGCTTATAGACATACATATTAGGCCCTGCCATTATCGGTTTGAGGGATCCTAATCAACAGAAATGATGCTTTTTATTGGTCAGGTTCCCAGATCTGGCTGTTTGGTAAGCTTTTTAACTATCATGGTTGGTTTTAACATTGGCTTGCAGCGTAATTTAAAATCAAATCAGATGTCAGATGACTGGACCACCAATCTCCTTGTCCACACTCACCACATGTGCTGCTACTTGCTCCATCTTGGCGGCCGGCGTACCAGGCCTGGGGTAGAACTGGTTGATGAAGAGACTGGGGAATCGGTAGCATTTCACCAAGTCTAGTGTCTCTTGGAAGTCCTCATCCGTCTCACCGGGAAAACCACAGATTATGTCTGTAGCAATGGTTATACCTGGGACCCTAGGAGAGAGGTAGAGAGAGGATTTTAGGCCATAAAGTAAAGTTGAAAATGTGGTTTTAAAAATATCTGGTGATGAGGTGCCCTTGAGAGAGGCCTAACATCTGTTTGCTTCCACATCCATCCAATGTGTACTATCAGCAGCTCAAAGCGTTGAGGTTTAGTTAACTCCCTGTAAAATACTTTCTCTTTCTGTACTGTATTCATAATTCAATCGGGGAGCATAATGAAGATCAACATCCTGTAATGCAATGGAAAACTAATAATATGACAAAAACAAAATCATACATTATACATTTCAGTCTAACATCCATTAACCTTGAACTACTACTAGATCAATTATCTAAAATTAGTCTGAAGCTTGTGACTCACTGACATTTTCCCATTGTTGATATGTGCCTTTGAAAAACTGTGTGAAGCACTATGCCAATTCAGAAGGGTAAAGCCGTTCCCCATGGACTCATTCAGCCAATCAAAACCTGATTAGCAACTTCTGCTGCCAATCGGTAGCTATTGATTATTGACCTGTGGCTCATTGGATTAATTGTAGGCAGTATAGGGTATGGGAATAGATGCATTGATTTGTTTTATGTATTTTGTTTGCATTGACAGCAGTTAGATGGCTTGTAAAAGAACTTCAAAGCTTGTTTGTCAGAAGATCACGTATAATGGACATTTGCATTTCCATTACTAAAATATGGTGTTTTAAAATATGTTGTCAAACAATTAAAACCATTTTTTCCAGGAGGAAGTTACTGTATCTGCTATAGTTGAGTCAGACTGAGCATGGTCTCCAAAACAGAAATAATTGGAAATCATTCTCTATAGAAGTGAGGCAAACCATTGATTACAGGATTTCCATCAAAGAGCTAGATGCAGTGGAAGAGGACGGACACTGGAGCCTCTTAATGTAATGTGTAATGTGTTATATGACAAGCAGCCTGCTGCTATAAGAAGCAACAATTCAATTAGTAAGCGACATATTTTCTTTGAAAAATCTTTGGATGGAATAAAAGAGGACGACTACAGTGACTGATTACACTATAATTCACTTTCTTTCCACTCCATTTTATCATTATTCTTGTCACTCTCTTTCCTCTCAACAAATTTAACACCTCTGAGGCTGTTATTTCATATATGCTTGATCCTAAAGCAAGGCACAGAGCTGCAGAACTTGCACAACAGAAACGGATTAAAGGAGGATGAATATAAAAGCATTATAAAAACACTGTATTTCCTTTCAAAAATCCATGGAAACTGTAAAACATTAAGACAGGAAATAAACATGTAAAACATACACAACAGGCAAAGAAAGAGATACACAACTCAACAAAGACGTCCAAGAAAGAGTGGAAAAGACACTTTCTCTACAATCGACAAAATGATGTATCTTTAATCACATTAACTTCCTGCATCTGCAACCCCATGATAACCTCTAACCTATTGATGAGTTCCAATTGGCAGATGGTCATTAATATTAACCAATGGCCTGCAGGCCCAGGCATCCTTGACCTCTTAGATCTTCCTGACCACTGCCCTATGGAAAAGTAAAACTACATAAATTAAAAATGAACAAAAAAAATCTGAGTATGGGATGGTTAAATGACTAAATAAATGAATAATTCTCTATTTGTGATTAAAATGAACTTCTTGGATGCCCTTAAGCAGTGGTTCTAAACCCCCTTTGAGTATTTAACTCAAAACGTATGCTTTTAATCCCTTACTTTGTTAGGTAAACAAAGGACTAGCAGCCTGTGGGCTCCAACAATAATTAATCAAGCAACATGTACTGTAATGAAAATGGGGAGATATAGTTTTTTTTTTTTTTTTTGGTTCTAAGGCTCCTACTGTGTCGGTGTGCACCCACATAACAGCCATCAGTAGGAAACATTATTGTAGACAAGCAGGGTTAATCCAAGACATTCTTCTCTGACAGGGAAAAAAATAAGTTAGAATAATTTCATATTATTTATTACTATTTAATGCTTTTATCGTATAAGTATAAACAACTATAATTTAGTCCCTTCAGCTATTTTATTAATGACAGTGGGGAGGAGGTAAATAAAATTAGAAATGTCAACAAAGAAGCAATTTTTTTCTATGCTCAAGAGATAACTGTGTTTTGCATCTCCAGGGCTTGTAATATCTAATTTGCTGTGGCCCTTTGGTGGTAGTGGTAAGAAGGTATGTAGCGTACGTGTATGTCCTTCTCAATCTTGCAGCGGTACACAGAAAATTTACAGCTTCTGTAGAAATGTGTAATTCAAGCCAAGGATGTCACACATGAAGACAGAATACAGAGAGAGAGAGTCTGTGAATTGGCTTTTGTGGATTTTCTTAAGGTGGAAGCTAAGAGAAAAAAAAAAACATGTGCACACAGACAGTCATTTTGACACCTCTGTCTCTCAGATCTAAGGGTGAAGGAGGTGTGATGCGTGATACTAATGAACAAGAACCACACTGATACTCTCCTTGTTAAAATGAGAGAGGAGAAATGTATCTTGTTATTGTTCACCTTTCAAAAACAGCGTGTGTGTATATGAGAAATAGAGAGAGGCAAAGAAACAGAGAGAGAGAAAGGGAGAAAATCCAGATAGACAACAGATTAGGTTTCATCTTAACTGGCTTTCAATTTAACCGACGCAGTTAGAGGGCTATTTTTAACGGCACAACTGAATAACAGCTTTGTCTAATCTGGAACGACCTTTGTCACAAAGTACTGGACATCATTTTACTAGTGGGATAGATCGAAGTAAAGCATCCTATTTAAATGTTTTGGTTTTTTTTTACAACAAAAAAACAAATCTATAATTCTTAACAACAAGTCCTATCCAATGCTAAATAGTTGACAAATAGTTTTGAATGTTAATTTCACAAGACAGTGAGAGTGGACATAACTTAAGTGGGTTATAGTCACATTAAAATGTAGCTATCTGAAAATGTGTATATAAAAGGGAGTGAGTTATTTATCCAAAGAACTGGATGCAAAGTAACACCAAAACACTGACAGAGCAAGATGAGTCTCTTTGGTGTGTGGAGAGGAGATAAACAGACAGAAAGGAACAGGATCTATCAAAAGAGACATTATCTGGTATGTCAGGCCCAGAGAAAGAGCTAACATCGATAAGTATTGATTACAGAATTATATCAGAGGAAGTATTTACAAAAAAAAACAAAAAGGGGGTAAAAAGAGATGCTGTATGATGTAGACAGCATAGCATCCCAATATGATACTGTACATAGATTTACATTTAAAAAAACAGCAGTTAAATTTATAAATGAAATTATCCAATGCTCATCACACTTAGTGCCAAACCAAATGACATCTTTGAATGCTACCTACATTTTTATAGGAGCCACATTTAATTAGCCCTACAATCTGTTCAAATGAAAAGTAAACTAATCCCCTGTGAATATGTGATGTACATGTCTGCGTGATGGGAGAAAGGAGGAGAATGGACCAATTTTTATCAACAGCTAGCAGTCAGGCACTAACCTCATGACTAATGCTGCACTTCCTGTCGCTGCTTCAGAATACAAAGACCCTACAGCCCCTGAAGCCTCTAAATCAAAAGAGATAATAGGCTGTGCGTGTGTGCTTTGTTCCTATCATTTCTCCTCCTGCCCCATGGAGGTAAAGAGACCACATCCCTCAAGACAGTGGCCTCCATTAGCCATAGTGTGTGACCAGTCTGAGCTAGCATTTACACACAGGGACTGTGTTCATGGGAGACTAAAGTCATTTAATTAAAACTAAAGATAAGTACACAGTTAGCCCCTCATTCTACCTCAATAGGCTGAATTAAGCTTCATAAAACATCCCATTGTCTAGCGCACAATTATTATCAACTCTTTGTTTGCTGAGGCCCTCACACGTCCATTCATGTGTGTGTATATGTTTCCATACACACATGCACAGCCACCATCTCCATTATATATTCAAAAGATATGCATGTGTATGCAAGCGTGTTTGCACAACAGATGCCTGTGAGCGGCCCCCATGATAAGATGAAGGCAAGACCATTGGGACAGAAGAACCCTGAAAAACGACAGCAAGGAACAAACAGATGAAGGTGGCATGGAGGTGTAGAGTGGAAGCCATTGGGTGGAGGGATGGAAGGATGAGAGCGGAAGAAAGACAATCTGGGAAGGTAAATATTTACCTATTCATCTGTAGGAAAGAGACCATGCTACCCATCTGTGCTGCAGTGCATGTGCTGTGTGTGTGTTCTCTGAAATGATAATGTGTGGAACACTGGGGCGGCTGTAGCGTAGGAGTCGGACAGTGAAGGGAGAGAGAGAGAACGAGAGTGTGGTGTGGTGGTGGTGGTGGTGGGGGGGTTAAAATGGGAAAGCAATGCACTGTAGGGAGATTTGTCGTCAAATGTAAAAAGTTTGGAAAGCTCCTGGTTTGAGGAAACTCAACTAAATAAAATCACATTAACATGTAAGCTGACAGCTTTACTATCATAATCAGTGCTATGTGAGGATGAGTAGGTCATATAATAAGGTCATCATACGTTATGTGTCCATTAACATCTCTTTGACTTATGATTTTTAAAGTCTTAATATGAATCAGTTTAAAGGCCACCTGCCTCTCCAAGCTACATCGATGCATCTCAGTTTTTAACAGAAACCCCTGTCATCGATTTCTTAAACAAAACTCTTAAACTCTGTTACTTGTGCGTCAGCAACTAGGTCACACTTGAAATAGTCTTTTGAAAAGTGAAGCAGGCTTTTAAAAGAAAGAAGAAAAAGAATCAAGATTCCTTTACGCAACAGATCTTGACGTGATCATGATGAACTTGACCCCCAAGAGTCTGTGAGATATTCTTAAAACAAAAGAACATCTGCCATCTCGTTGACTCGTTTACCTCATCAAATTCTTTCCAAACATACAGTACACACATGAGCTCAGTCTCAAAGGTCATCCGTGTCTTCGATCACAGTGATTCACCAAGATTAAACCTCCTTTGAAGATGTGATCAAAACATCAGGAACACAGTCTACCATTGCTACTGCCTGAAATACTGTACGTTTCACAGAAAATTTTCATTGACGTTCAATACGCAATTGTCATTTGGAGGTCGGTTATTTCTTGGTTTGTCGTCTTTATTCTCTTAAGCAGAGATGGATTTCTTTCCTCACACTTTTATTCCCTGCTCCTTCTTGTTCTTTATTGCTCTGAGGCTGCTCTACATTTTTAAATCCATTCATTACTGTATAATAAAACAAAACAAACCACATCTGTACTTCACATCTGAGAGAAAACAATGCCATCCTTAAAAAAGGTGAAACAGAAGAGAACCTATGGGGGGAAGAGTAGGGACACTTGTGAGGAGTGTGAGTAATCACTCAGACACTTAAGTGTTTGATTTAGCCGTGGCAGCTGGAGGTAATGGCACTGTCATGTAGCAGCTCAATTTACAGGGTCGGGGGAGGGGGGGGTGAGAGGGGGAGGTCTTCTTGGTGATCGCTCACTTTTCCTCACCCACTTCCACCATCAAGGATAAAGGGGCGGCGGGGGGGCACGGCACTGTCAGAACTGGTTGAAGAGGTGCCAGGTGACTGGCCAGATAACAGCAGGATTTCAGACAGATTAAAGTTGACCAGCCAAACAATGGTTCCCTCTGTGGCTCTAATGCAGACTTCAATGACTGTAAAATGACTTTAGATTCCTAAGTGACAGCGACCATGATCTAAAAACCTGATTACATCTGACAATAGAATTGAGTGGAGGTAATGTTGTCTTCTAATTCTATTTGTTTGTTTGTGTGTAAGATGCTGATGTCTGAAAGTATTTTTTTCAAGAATTTGACCATGAAACCAGCAAAGCTCAAGCCCAGTTTCATGAAACTCATCATGTTAAAAAAAAGTTTTAGAGAAAATACACAATGTGTATAAAAATAGTACAGGTTTAGAAAATGTATTGTTCATGAGCACAGATGTTCTGAGTTTCCATCACAGAGCTTAAAAGTATCATCCAGCTAAAAAGTAGAAACTAATGTTCTAAGACAAGTTGGCAGTTGGATTCTGGCAGTTTGCTTTCAGGTAATTCAACGCCTGAAGGACACAAAAGAAGAAAAAGCTGAGTGCAGTATGGTTGACAGTGGAGAGGTGACAGAAAAATGATTGGTTAAGAGACAGCAGGTGATGGCTTCGGTTGGCCTGCAAGGAGCTGTCAAACTGTCAGAAAGACTTCGCTTATTCTTTCCTCAAATCCTTGTTTTCTCTCTGTCTATCTTTGGGGGTTTGGAAAATGAATTGTGGAATTTCTGTTTTTTTGGTGATAATCTTGCAAATGCAAAAAAAACAAGCTGTGACTTTACCTCATCACATTTGCTCTCACATACTTTATCATCTTCTTTTCTGTTATTTATCTGTAATAGTGATGGACAGAGTTCGGGTTGGAAAGGAATTAAAAAGACATCATAAAATGTGAGTTGTCCTTACATTATTCTTTCGACTGTGTTTGTTCAAAGTCTATAATTCTTTCCATTACCTGTTTAACATGCTGGCGACGTCACTGGTTTGCTGAGTGAATACAGAATCATTTGTCTTGAACCCGGAGGTGCACAAACTCTTTTACTCTTTCAGTGCGATCATTTGTAAAGATTGAGGTAGCTTCTCTGGAATGAATGGAGAGCCGGGTAAATAATGATCCCACCGGGGTCATCAGTAAACTTTATCATTTAATGAAACAGCCTGAGCACACCAGAGCAGAACTGTGGTTCAATTTAACACACACAGTTACACATGCAGACACACACATACTTCATTAGCCTTGGTGAAGGAGAGGAAGAACACACGCATTTCATTAGTCTGTGGGAGGAGTAATAAGAGCGCACAGACGCCACAAAACTATCCACTCACTCATTTGCACAGTTATTTTATACGCACACACGCACATGCATGCCTACGGAGGGCTGCAGTGCAAAGGCATGACACTCACGACTGTCTAGCCAGGCGTTAAATGGACTCTCTTTGCACTTTATTTCAATTTAATCCAACCTTCATTGACATACCCACGGTATGTGACTCATTACTCCATCCTGGTGTGCTGACCTGACCTGCGCAGATATGGATAACATCAAAGCCGTGGATAAACGCTGCACATAAAAGCCTTACCTGAATCAAATCAATGGTAGGCATAATTTAAGTGTAAGCTTTTTTCATGCTCTCGCTATCAAGCTGCTCACCCACGGCAAGCCAGAAATTTTGTTAATGACACAAACTGCTGAAACAAGTAACTAGACACATCTTTTTGTACAGAAGGAGACATGAGCAGATGTTCAGAAATGCTAAAAAGATTAGTCATTTAAAGTGACATTTTCAAAGAGAGGAAAAACTACCTCTGAATAATTGGACTAATAGATGTTAAAGGGACCATTAACATAATCCTTAGGCCAAAAGCTACCAGTGTTGAAAATGCTTCTTAGGTAAGGGCCAGTTGTTAACCAGTGTGTACAGATCAGCAACATAGGCTCGGGCTGACATGCAGAAGCTACTCCAAACTCATTTAACTTGCAGGTTAGCTGGCTTGCAAGTCAAGTATGAGCAATCCTAGCAATGCAAACACACTCTTTCAAATTACACTCACGGTTAGACCTAGCAGGAGAAAATTAAATCAAAGACATGAGACACCGAGAGCTGTATCAACTGTCAGTGAGCGTGAACACTGCATTATATAAAAAATATAGAGACTTTTGATTAATGCTGAAGTTGGTTGTTATTATGTGAGCCAGGTAATTAACTGACTAATTATTTTTGACTAACTAATGATTTTATGAATCATTAAGCTGATAGTCGCACAAGCCCAAGAGCAGCATCATCTGGGCTTTTCTTGAGGGTGAAGGAGAACCTGTCAGAGAAAATCATGCAGTGTGATTTCTCCAGTAAGATGAGCAGCATCAGCAGGACACAAAGAAGTGTGAATTCATTTTCTTCTCTTTACTGTAACTATCATACAAATTGCTACATTTAACTTAAATTCATTTTTACTAATCATCAAAAAAAATATGTTTGGCAAATGAGAAAAGTAATGATGATCAAAAGTATGATTGATAAAAATTAGAGACATTAACTACATGTATGTATCCATTCCCATTCATCTCTTTGATGGCCTTTAACAGTCAATAATATATCATGAAAGAGTAAAGCCCCCACACTAAATGCAATGTGTTTTCCTCACACACTCCAAGAGCCTCTTGTTACACAACTGGCAAAGCTTCATATAAAACCTGCGGAAGATGTAACAGTAGAAGAACTGAAATGAGAAGGAGTAAGACTGCATTCCTCAGGGTTTAATAGCTTAACACTGCTAAACATTACTTAACCTTCAAGCTCAGTATTTTGGCGGCAGATTTCCCTCCCTGGAGACAACAGTTTACAGCAATTTAGAAACACACACAAACACACGAGTGGTAACACAACGGAGTGTGCTGCCAGTGAAAATCCACTCGCGGCTGGAGTAACTCTTGCATAATGGTAAAGTCAGAAAACACTCAGTGTCAATCAAACACACACGCACATGTCTACTCTCGACAGAGACAATATTATAGTCCGTCGACTGTGAGTGAAACTGTGTGGGTGAAGATAAGCTCTTAAAGGTAGGCTGAGTCATCCAGCAGGAGGAATATGATATATGAGAGAGAGAGACAGAGAGGTGAGTCAGGCTGAACAACATGACTGTGTTCCTAGATGTCAGGATCTGTTGACCTTGCGTGTGTGCGTTTGTGTGAACTGGGAAGGTGCGAGTATACAGAAAGTTAGCACTTTGCTGCCCTGTCACTGACTTTCCATTATGTTTGAGAGGTTGTTTACATGTTCACACTGTACCGGCACACTGATATACCACCAGTGATGCGTCACTGTGAAAACACAGGTGTTAGCAGTCTATTTTCAGTGTGTGTGTGTGTGTGTGGCCAATATCTCCCAGTGTTGGGTACTGTATGTTACTTACTAAAGTAATTATTTATAGTTACTGTACTAGTTACATTCCCCAAAAAGTAACTGAATTAGTAACTGAATTACTACTACATTACAAAAGTAACAAATTACCAGCAAAACAAACCATTGCTTTACTTTTATATAAAATGCTCAATAAGTCAACTTTTATGACTTTGCCTTTATGACTTTATTAACAGGGCAGCCCCTTGAGATGTGCCATCTCATTTTCGAGGGGGTCCATATTTTCAACTGAATTACAAACTTACATAGTGCAAAGTAAACAAACAGAGAAAGTAAACAGAACAAACAGACAAACAGAAACAACAACTACAACAACAACTAAAGAAAAACACATAATACAATATAGAGACGCCCATTCACACACACTCACACACTACAATGCTCTATCGATCCTGGCTCCCCCCCATACACACACCAGCAAAAGAAAAATAAGTAAGATAGAATAAACACAATAATTGATTTGATTAATTACACTTCATGACAGAGAGACCTTACATCAAAAACAGGAACAGGGTGTTTGAAAATAAGTAAACAATGATTTAAAAAGATGAAAAGAGGATATGGACCTAATTGAACCAGGGAGATTATTCCAGTCAGCAGGGGCTTTGTATTTGAATGCACCAGATTCTTCATTGATTCTGGGGGTAAAAAGGAAAAGTTGGCCAGTGTGCCTAAGATTGTATTGTGAACTTAAGGGAATCAAATACTGTTTCAGATATGGAAGGAAATTAAAGTAATTGCACTTAAAAATATAAATAACCAGTGGATATGCCTTCTGGACCTGGGGGCCAGCCAGTTCAAGGACTGGTACATATGACAGTGATGATTGAGTTGCTATAATAATTAAGAAAACAATGGCATCACAAGTGGAGCAAGTCTCACTGAGCAAGATGTGAACTAACAGTCTGCCTTGATCCCATGCAGTTTCAGTTTGTGCTTGGCGTATACTGCGTAGAGGAAAACAAGCCAATGTACTTTCCCATACTAGTGTACATATAACATTTGTTTGAGGGAATTGAGAAAACAAACACCATTACATAGCGAAAGTAAACACAGACAAGGTATGACAAACGAGGACAATGTGGTAACTCACATAACCTCAGTCCTTCAGGAACACAGATGATGGGAGGATAATGAGTCAAACACACGTTACGGTATTAAGTTGATCAAAATGACAGTGAGAAAACCACAATCAGTGAGTTAAGATCTACTTCTGTGATATCTGCCCAAATTAATCTACAACTGACATAAAAATGGTAAGCACCATGAATGAACGACAAAAAGTGAACACCATGACATAAATAAAGCGTTGTTTTTGTCTTAAAATTGACCAGGTTTCTGATGATGCAATCCGAGGAAAGAAGAACACCATGTGTGCTCTTAATCATTTTGACAGAGTGTGCGTGGGCCGGGCTGTTTTTCTACCTGCTCTTTGTGACCACAGGGAGGTATCAAGTTTCACCTCCGCTGCTGACATGTTCTGAAGACGCGCACAAACACATGCCGCTTACATAAGTGTCAATACTGTCTGTCCATCTGCGTTTTCTCCTACCTCTGACATGGACACACAATACTCATCCTCCTGCATTTGTGTGTGTTCTTTTCTGAAAGCATGGAGGATAATGTGGTCTGAAAGGCTTGAAAATAAATTAAGATGCCTTAATGAAGGAAAACTTAACCCCTGTAATCATAATGAATCTGTATTTATCCATTGTGTGTACGTATTGCTTGTAGAAAGGAAATAAGGTATAATTCAGAGGAAGTATCTGTAAGACAGGGATGTGTTGGTCCTTATCCAAGTCACATTTCTCTCTCTCACTCCCTCTCTTTAGTGTGTACTCACACAGACACACACACTTCAGTTTCAGCTTGTTGTGAAGTTAATGACTCGTTTTCTGCTGGTTTCCTGTTGTTAAAATGGAGCCAAATCACAATGCTAGACTTATTGACACACACAGCCAGGTATGTGGGCAGGAAGTCTCCCTGCTCTCCCTCTTTTACTCCTTCCTGGATTAAATCACTCCTATACACAAACAGCAACACTAAGAGACCACAAAAACATCATAAATAAGCAGACCGACAGATAATTAGCATTCTCACATTTGTGATGTTTCTACAAATGTAAGGTAAAAGGTTCTTGCTTATACTGTATAGACAGAATAACTATTATTTGATGAAGAGTAGAGACATTTAACCTTGTGTGTACTGTGAGTTTACCTGTGATCAGTGCAACAAAGGAGATTTCTGTGTTTTCCAAATAAAACTAATTGCATGTACTGTATGGGGCAATAAAACAACATCTTAACACCAGAGATCTCTCAGCGTTTGTCTGGATTGTGTCTAGATTTAGTTTGAATGCGACTGTGGAACTTCATAAAGATGGAAGAGGGTTCAAGAGCACAACATAACAACATGAACATAAGCTGAAACAGTTGCAGCAGTGCTTGGGGGGCAGACGAGGAGCCATACTACCAATGATAGAAGTTACAGTGGTTATGCCACGCACAATTTGCCATTTACGCAACTTCACACTGAAACAGATGGCCAAGTGCTTCTGATTTGGCACAGGGTTATCTGTGGAAACGGGTGTGTCTTTGACTGATCAGACAGTGTGATGGACGCTGCTTTACAACAACCTCTAGAGGCTAATCTTCATTTAACAACAAAAAAACCCACAACCAAATAGTGGAAGCATCAAAGACCACAAGGGAAATGTTTCCAGGAGACACTAAAAAGTGAAGTACAGAGTCAGGACATGTTTGTTACTGTCACAGTGACTCCTGAAGTTACTGAAGTTCACTATCTGTCAGTGTTGTTTTCTTTAGACGTTCAAGAGACCTGCTGTTAACCCTGCAGCATTTCAGCAGATATCTGAGGTTTCCTGTATTTGTACAGGTTGCAACAACAACCATGCCATATATTAGAGACAGTTTTATTTATATACAATGATGTTCAAGAATCATTGTTTTTTTAAATATATATATTTTTTTATTGCATGGATGTTGCTTAAGTGTTGGTGCTCAATTATATCACTAAGAATAAAGTGTGTTATGCTGAGGTACCTGTCAGTCAGCATGGTGGTCACATGTTTAACGTGTTCAAAAGCAGTGACAAACATGAAGCAAGTGCTCACACAGGTCACATTTGCTTGATACTGTTTGGTAAGAAAGCTACACATGTAAAAACTTGGCTAGTCAAATAGAGCTAGACACTGGTGTGTTTATAAGACACAAGTGTATTATATGTGGTGTTGATTATGATGTTCCCTGTGCTTGTGATGACTAACCCCGGTCAGTTTGTTGTACGTGTTGTTATTCTATCTGTGTGGTTGAATAATGTTTTCAATCAAAGACTGAGAGTCAAAACACAAGCAGGAACCCTCAAAGCCTAATTTACTTTACTTGCTGAATCATCAGCCAAAGGAAAAAGAGAAGAGAAAAGGGGAGATGAACTGTTGACAAGTCCCGCCAGTGTGGCAGGTTATCGCGGCAAACCCGTCTTACTCACTGCTCTTTTCCCGCCTCTCTTACCTCCCCCTTCCACTGCCCTCAGGGAGCTGTCGCCCTTTCCACCTGGTGTTGCAGTGAAACATTAGCCCTGGCCCGATACCTTAAACCTTGAGGTGCGTGAGTGTGTGTGTGAAAACTAATGAAGGCATGTCTTCAACAACAAAACAGAGTCTCAACATTGTGCAGTCACGCTACTGATGCATGTGTCCTGCCGTAACCCAGGCAGGTTTGATATAACCCTGTCACTCCTCGTGACTAATAAAGATGACTCACACGTGTGCACACAAAGATACACACACACACACAGGCCGCACACAAGTGCAAATGTCTTGGAGCCATTTGTTTGGATAGAAACAGTCACTACACTCAGGAGAGACGGAGACAGACAGAAAGTTTATCATCAACAAACTATATCAACAGTCACAGCGTCACTCTGCCGGGCCGTTGCACCACACTGCCAACACTTAAGGGTGACATCAATACAAGGGTAATCTAATCTTGACTGTTCTGTTCAGACTGGCAAAACTTGTCTATTATTACTCTTTCAGGAGCAAGTGTCTGTTAACACTAGTTAAAAACCAATCCAATGAAGTTAAAAGTACTTTAACACAAGTAATGGCACATTCAAACAGGCTGCTAGCAGAACACACAAACAGGTGAGAGCGAGTGCTCCTGTAAAAGCATCTGGTCATATTTGTGAGACATTTTGACCATTGGGTAAATCTTATTTTGAAGTTGCGCTCACTCTGGGTTCACCTGGTGATCAAGGCCGGAGTTGATAAATACCTCTATATGTGTGAATGCCAGTAGAACCCTTTTCCATTCCCATCAATAGTCCACGTTTAATCGTAGTCTACATATAATTTGCTCTAAAATAATATTGTGTATTCTTTTTCTCCTTTTTATTACTTTTTCAGTTCCAGTGCTGCCAAGTGGCGTACGAGACGGAGGTAATTCCGGCAACAGCCTTTAGGTGAACACATGCTTTCTTGAAACAGTTTCATAATTATTCACATCATGTTAAGAACAAAGGCATGCTTGTTTAAACTGCTATTTATCCAAATGTTGTACAAGAGAGAACAAGCTATCATCAAATCGTTGGATGGATAATGGAAAGTGGCATTCTGGGAGTGGCATGTATTACAAACAATTGGGTCAAGAGCCAGCTTTGACCCCTGTGATTTGTGAATATGAGGCATGAATATTTTCCCTATGAATCACCACAGGTGCATACTTAAAAATGTGTGATGTGATAAAAATGTTCTCTTCACTTTGTACATCATAGTGGGTGCCTCTAAATTTGGACTAATAATGTGCTGAGAAGTTTAGAGACCACCCAGAGACGAGCCCAACTCTTCTGCCTTTTGTGTTTATGTGCTGATCATTTCAGAGTAAAATTTCTCCTGGGCAAGAGAAAAGAGACAATATTCACATAATAGCTCTTTCTCTGACATCTGTCCGTAACAACTGAAGACAATATAAAACAAAACATGTCAAATAATTATAGAACATTAAATGAAATCAGATGCGGCAATAACAATGTTTCTGCAACACACACAAGGTTGAACAGGTTGAAATTTTAAAACAAGACAGAAAAAACAATGCTGTGCTGCTTTAGTGTCTTTTGAGCAAATCCATGTCATTGATGCAACTGACTATACATACTGTAGCAATTTTTGAGGTTCATATGTTAGTGGGTTAAACCAACGAAGCAGTAAAATAAAGTAGGACAGCATGGTAATCAAACGCTCAAATGGAGATTAAGCGGGGAGTCCGAGGTTTTCAGAGGTCATGCTGTAGGTCGAAGGTCATTGTGCAAGTCAGCTGATGGGATCACACAGATTAATCACCTGTTGACCTATCCCAAATGTGCATTCTTGTGGGATCACAGCTGTAAAAACTCCACATCTGTTGTAACTAGAGTTGCCCTCAATATTACATAAACTTAAATACTTTGAGCACTTTGCTACTGCCTTCTACAGTTACGTTCAATCCTTATTTCGTTCCATTAATAATACATAAATGCTGAAAATTGTAATTTAAAAAATGCTTGAATAAAACATGAAAGTCTCTCAGGCATGTGAGCAAGTGTCTCTTTGGGAGAAGGACCTCCACGGCCTGAGATTGAAAGGGTTTACAAAGGTCAGGAGTGCGTAACCACCAGAGAGACCAACCTACCACCGTGAGGGAAACCACAGAGGCTGTGAGGGTCACCCACTGCTCAGCCAACTGCAATCACCAAGCCTTTCCTGGTAACACAGTGGCTTCCACCCACCCCCAACTCAACTAACCCTACAGTTCAACGGTAATATTTCCACAATCCGCTCCTCTGCAACCAATCCCCAACGCACAGACACGTAACTATTCTTTTTCAGGCGCTTCTTTATCTTTGCTCCCTGTGGTTCAGACACACTTAATCCTCAGGAACAGTTGTGGGAAAGTCAGCCATATATTATGGCAAACTACAAAACAACTGTGAAAAATCCTCTGACCACGTTCACACTATAACAGATTTATTCCACCATAACAGGATTTTCTCTATACATCATTACATAAAGACTGTACTTCATTATGTGATTTTAATTGATAGAGGCAGAGAGAAAAGAGTGAAAAAATGTGGTCTATGTTGGCAGACGAGGCCAAATTAACCATTTTATTGAAATAATTATGCTACTGATTGTTAGAATTAGGCATGGCAGAAAACAATCCGTTATAACAACTTGGAGAAATTAGTTACTATGTCATTCAAAGGAGAGTATATTTAATGCAATTTTCCTCTGCAGTGTTTGCATTGTTCTCCTGCAGGTCCTGCGTGTGGAAAAAAAAACAGTTCTCTCCTCAATCTTAAATAACACATAATTGATTTTCTTCCAGCAGTTCATCTACTGTACACATGCCTGAATAAGGGTCAGAGAAGCCCTGATTTACCATTAGATTTGATAAGTGTGAACAAGCTTTCAGTGACAGGAGATTTGGGCATTCAACCATTAACAGACCTTTACACTCAAGTAAGTGTGGCACAAATCAAAGTGTTGTATGGTCGTCTTTTTTTAATGTCCCCAGAGTGTGGTCACGTTTGGTTCGTTTCTGGGTAAATTGCTAATATAGACTTAATTAGTGACACGTAGATTTGTTTAACTTGTTGACCTAAGTTGAGGTTTTTGTGAGGATAATATCCACTGCTTCATGACTCTTAGTTTCTGACCAGTACAATTGTATTTTCCAATGAAAGACTGCAGTGTAAGGTATCACCGGTCGTAAAACTCAAGAGATTATCTACTGAGGAACGGCAGGGACTGCTCTTTCACTCTACTGTTTATGGAGAGTATTTTAAATTTCATGAGCATTCTTTGAACTTTAATGTTGTCAAGAGTGACCCATAATTTCTGATCTTGACCGATACTACACCAGTAATACTTTCTTTCACTTCCCGCATTACCTCAACTTGTATATTGCCTCCACTTCAAGCCTTTTTTTTCCACCAGGTGAATTAACTTACTCAGCAGTAACGGTATATGATTGCACAGAAAGGCAAAGACCAAGTAATTATGACCTCATATCTGTCTGCAGAAAGTAGGCCTAACACATAAATTCAGAGTGGGGTGCAATTTTTTTAAGCTGTGATGCAAATGAAGGAGGAAGGGATTTTCTGGGCCTCCTGACTGCTACCAAAAGTGTTGCAACTACTGTATGTTTTTTTTAAGAGTGTGAGTTAAATGTATGGCCTGAGGCCTCATAAGGTAACATAAGAAATATCGAATAGTACATCTATAATTGTTTACTCCATTATTTTATTGTCCATATTGTACCTAAAGATATTGTGCTCATGTGATCAATTGAGAAAGTTGGTAGCACCAGTGCAACCAGTGAAAGAGACTGGAGCCATGTTGCTTTTATGTGTGTGTGCTGATAAGCAAGGCCAGAGGCGTTTGACCCCTCATGACCTCTTCAGTGTTGGTGGCATTAAGGAGTTCACAAAGAGAAATGTATTAGCCTGCCGTGTGTGTGTGTGTGTGGGTCAGCCAGATAAGCTCTAACCTCACACATACCTGCACAGGGCTCCTGTCTGTCTTATCGTCTCAGGTGAACTTTAAAATGGGTAAACTAAGGGCTAATGGAGAGAACCTACAATAATAGTCACCTGTGAGGCTGACTCACAACCTCACACTCACAGAGCTTCACCTTCCACCTTGAGTTCAGGTTCAGGTTTGCTTGAGAATAACAGTGTGAATGTAGTGATGCCAACGTTAAAATAGCAGAGTCCAAATTTAACTTTAAGAGCGAGTTCAAAACTTGACGACCCCTTTTATAAACCCTCTAGGTAATTACAGTCAACATGTAAAATCGGGTTAAGGTTTCTGATCTTTAAAAATCTTGGTCAGCAGTTGCAGCTTGATGAGAGAGACCAGGCGCGTTAAATTAAGGCTGCAGTATATATTTGGAAATTGGTAGACCTCCAGGAGGAGACTCAAGTAGTTTGCTGAAAACAACAAAAACAATGGGATCAGAGAAACAGCTGTCAGGAGACATCAACATGAAGTTGGTAAACTCTCATAAAGCTGGAGAGGGATCTGAAAATATTTCAGAGCATTTAGGGATACCAGCACCAACTGTGAAGACCATTATCCAGAAATCTGAAAGTATGGACGAACTGTGACTCTACCAAGTGGAAGATTGAGAAAAATAACTGAAACAGCTGCGAGAAAGCTTTCTCAAGAGCCACGTAAGAATCCAACAGTTCAGGAGAAAAACCACACAAACTTTTAGACACACGGGATCACACTTTGAGTGTGCTAAAGAGAGTGTGAACAAATTAGAAGTGTTTTAAACAAGACTGTGTCCTAATAAGACCCAAGCTAAATTAGTTGGTCTCAATTCACACAAATATGTGTGGTAAGAAAAAAAATATTCACATGAGGAGAAGAACAACATTCCATAGGTTTACAGATGTTTTGTGGGTTCAGGCCTGTATCTGGCGCAAGAGCTCTACATAAAGTGAAAGGAAGAATGAAAGAAGGGCCTTCAGACAGTCAGTCATACAATGTGGCATTACACACAAGCAGATACAAAAAGGTTGGAGTGGGTTATAGAGGCAAAGTGGGGACATGCAGAGAACACTTCAAGAGGAGGGAGACAGCTTCTTTTTATACACTATTGAACCATTTTTGTTACTTTTGATAAAGAAGGCACTCTTTTTTCTAACTGAAGGAGAAATATTGTGTAAATGAAAATACGTGTAAAATGAATGAAAGTCTAACTTGTTTTGCAGTTTCAGAGGATAGAGTTGAAAAACTTTCCACTCAAATAAAGTAGAACAGGAAAAGCATCGTGTGGCAAACTGATATGGTTACAATCTCCACATAAGTGAAGAATTGAGGAAAAACAACGGGTGATGCAGAGAAGACAAAGAGCTCAATATAGGCTAATCCTGTACATTTTAAAAGTGGTTGAAAACACAGTTAATTCACCTTTAAGCATTAATCTGATACACACTCACACACACACACAAAACAGTCTCCATCATCTCTTATAGGTCTCTGACAGACAGAGGCTATCTCAGGACTCGATGCTTTAAAAAAGCTTCCCTCAACGAAAAATACTGTTTATTTATGTTTCTCACATACACACTGTTGCAACACACTTACTCTTTCGCACCCACAGACACACTCACTTATACAGTGGGTGTGTTTTTTGGCTTGTCCAAAGCCCTGGCTTCACTCCCAGACCCCAAACTGCACCCCAGTCGTCGCTGCAGCAGCCAAATGGGTCAGACCACTAGATGTGTACTGGTATTGATTTCACACAACCAACATCGCCGTGTGTTTGAATGTGTGCTTAAGTAACAGAGGCCAGAAACTGAGCAGCCACACACACATACACAGAGACTCACACAAAAGGGTAGCCAGACAGTTTATGTAAACAAGATTCGATGACGTGATACCCCTGCATGTGGCTGGCTTGTGTGGGAGTGTGTGAGTGTGTTACTGCATGCCTGGTCTCTTTGTGCCTCCCATGACCATTTGCCACAAAGTGTTAAGATTTTGGCCGGATCAGTGTCACTGAGTTTGAATTTCTATTGAACACAAAAAAAAAACTGGAGGCAGGAAAAAAGACCTCTACTCCAGGCTAAACAATTCCCAGAACAGCAATGCAACACACACACACACATACAGTACACATGTGCACACACGCACACACACACAGATAAGCATCTGAGTCAGTGTTAAAGTAAACACAGCAGTATCACTCCTCAATTCAAGGCCTCTTCAGAAGTAACTTAAAAGGGAGGATTTAAAGGAACGGTTAAGCCTTCAACTATAGAAGAAGAAATGACCTGTCACCCACACCTGAGAAGACAAAGACCTGAGAGATAAAACACAAACTGGTAAAAAGATGATAAATGAAAAGACAGAGACAAAAGAAAGTACTGTGATAAAAACAAGTCACCAGTGCCCACAGAATTTTAAGAGAAACTACAACAAGAAAAAGGACTCTTGAGCTTGATATGTATGGGAAAGTGTTGCAATTATTGCCACATGGTAAAACAAAGAAGCAGCAAAAAGAGATGAATTCTTGTTTATTCCACAAAATGACCTGAGCTAAAATCATTGGTAACCCTAAGAAGTGCTTCTAAATAATGGTTGTAGTAAAGTTTCATTCAGATCATTGTCTGTCAATTAGATCCACAGGTGTCTTCAGTCATATCATTCAACCTATTTCGATGGAAATAGCTCAATGTGGTGACTTCTTTCACTGAACACAAGTGAGAAAAAAGCAGAGTTGCTTGAGGAGATGAGGAAAAACATAGTTGCCAAGCAGGTAGTTAAGGATACAGCAGCTCAATGTTCGCCTGATCACAGTTGTTAATATTAAGATGTTTTTAAGTCCCTGGCAATTTTGACAATTTTAAGATCCTGCAACGTATTACAGAGCTCTGTCTCAATCACTCTCACAATAGAACAATGACCAAAACTATCCATCTAAAAGCACCCAAGAATGGTTGAGAGAAAAACAGTGGACCATTATGAAGCGGCCTGCTACGAGTTCTGATGTTATTCCAACTGAACATCTGTGGAACGAGCTGAGGCGCTGAAATTGAAAAGAGCTTAAAAGGCACCCATCAAACCCAAAAGAACTGCAGCAATTCGCTCCAGAAGAATGGAAATGTAGTGAAGTGTGTGGAGAGAGATGCAGTGTAAGAGAAAGAGATCTACTAAGTGTGTCAGAGTGATCCAAAGAGACGTAATTGCTGTGTCTCAAACTGGACTCTTCAGTCAGCACTTGCACGCAGTGCACTGTGTTCACAGTATACTCAGTGGTGATGTGTGAATTCAAACGGAGCATTGTTGTCGCAAATCACACACTGCACTTCCCAGAAATTACTCCATATGGGACGACAATAAGGCTTTTGCCAAAATATCCACTGGCTGCTTTGCTCACTTGACTTGAGATTGAACATTTTACTTTCCTATATGCGTCCCCTGTGTTATGTGACATTAGAAATCAGCACAGGCAGATTTCCTCCTTCCTCTGCTGTCATTTTCACAAGTTTGACAATACGTTGGTGGTCGCCTCCCTTCCACTTTCTGCCTTTTCTGGGCCAAGTTGACGATTATTGAGAGCAAGTGTCCATTATTTTACACTCAAATTTTTCTTCTTTTAGAGTGTACCATCCAGGAAATCATAGTGCAGTGCATGTTGCCATCGTGAACGTACTTATGCTTTCTAAACTGAAAATGCAAGCATGGAGGTACATGAACTGGGACACAGTGCAAGAAACACAAGTACAAACTTTTCAATCCAGCACTTCAGGCTGCATGTGAGTGGTGAGTGCTTCTATGAATTCTGATATTTAAATGCACAAATCCTTAAATGCAGATGGATGTACAGTGACCTGAATAAAAGTCTTGTTCACCCTGATTTACATTTCATATTTAAGTCTATAGTGTGACTGTTGACCTACATGAAGCAGTTACATGAAATCTATTGATTGCTGCAGCACATGGATCTCATCCGCTTAGAGCGAACTCACTGCTAACAAAATGACTTTAATCTGCAACATCAAAAGATGTGCATTTATACATGGGAACCAGACCGACGTAATTCATCAGAGAAAAAGCGTTGCTGCGTTCAGGTTAACTACCCACTGCCCTGAAAAAGATACACTTTCATAATCATCCGCATATGGATGGAAGTGAATCTATATCCATCATGTGATAAGCTTCCTTTCTAAAGACAAGTGCTCTCTCCCTCACTGTTTATATAAATCTTACACACGCACACACAGACACACACACAATCACATGGAGCTGAAATATCTTATCTGTACTTACCCTAAAATATGCATACTGTCATTTAATTCCAGGAAAAAGGCATACTTAAAAATAAGAGGTTACCATCAGCAACAGTAATAACATGCTTCAGTATACTGTACCAATGCATACACAAACATCTTTTTTCTAAATCACACAATAATACCTAGAGATTTAAGGCAGAAATGTGAACCAAACTCATTTTCATATGAATCCCTTCATAGCGTATTATCGTGGCATCAACTCTATATTTATTCACCACCCCTAACGTGCACTCCCATAATTAATCATACTCAAATTCCAGGACAGATTATCTTTCATACAGTAACAGATTAAGTTTGCATTATTTCTTATCATTTGTGCGCTGTCAGAGGTCAAATCCTTTGCGTTATGTGTATGTTTTAGAATTGTGGATTTTTTTTTTCTACTGCAGGGAGGGGTGGAGTAGGGGGTGATGTTTAATCCTCATCAAGAATGTGCATGCTCAGCTTTTAAATCTATGTCTGTTGGTCACTGTACATGCTTTGGGGGAACAGCTTGATCATGACGTGTGTGTGGGAGAAAGTCTAATGCATTTAGATAGTCTGCAGTTAGCTCTCCTTGAACTTGTCTATTAATCCCAAATTTGATATGTTTAACCTTGTAAAGTGACGTCCTGATGAAGGACAGTTGGGAGGCAGAAGGACAATGGAGAGATTTAGAAAAGAACGTATCAATGGTGTCACTTCAATACTTTTGTATAGCTGACAGGAGAACTTAGTTTGAAAAAGCTCAGATAGGATTTACTGTATTTCTCTCAAGCAGTACTTTTTAAAAGTCTGACTATCAAAGTGAAGTGACTTAGTTCCATTGTGTTATATTATATCAGAGCATCACCCAAGATAATGGTTGTAATATAATATGTTAAAACTCACAGAAATACACAGTGGCTTCAGTAAGTATTCAGAGCCCTTTTCTGCACTGACTTAGCTGCAATTTCTCTTTTATAAAAGTATCCACACCTTCCATTAAATACTTGCATACCTTTTCTTTTACCTATTCTTCCTCGCAGATCCACTGTCAGATTGGATTAAAAAGGTCTGTAATGCACCATGTCTACATGGACGACAGTCCACTATTTGCTGGTTGTATACTATGGTTCAACATTGTGTTGAAAGGTGAACCATCACCCTACTGTAGGTCTGAGGTCTGTATTTGGCTGAAATTCATTCTTCCCTTATTTCTAACCCGTCTCCCTGTCCCTGTTAGTGAAAAGCCCCCTTAGCCAGGTGATGAACAATGCCTACCTTTTGCTAGATAGGCCAAACATGTTTGGGGAAAGGACCAATGGCTGCATGTTCTTATCTAGACAGAGAATTGTTTTTTGAAAGCTTTGAGACCTCTATAGTAAATTTCAAGTGGGCCGTCAGATGCATTTTACTCTGCGTGGCTTCTGTCTAATGACTCTACCATTAAGACCTAATTGAACATTTAACCATTATGTTTCTGTTGAAGCAGCATAGAAATGTTTATTCATTTTTTTATGTAATGCACTGCTGCCTGTAATGAGCGCCGCTGGTGGCCAATTATTGAGGTGGGCCGGATACAAAAGCAGCAGTCCCCCCACTGGTTCTTCCTTTGCGCTCCCATCGTCACCATGCGTCATTTCCAGGTCAGAGGTTGTCTTTGCTCGACAGGTACAGTATGGCTCGCTTCTTCGCCTCGCTGGTCGGTACTCGGTAGGTACTGCGATGTAGCATGCAACCGCATCATTTTTGGTACTGTTTAACCATGCTGATATTATTTTTGAGAAGGTGCTACTGTAATTAGCTGATTGGGGCGGCTGCTGTCTTGTCTCCACTGCGTCTTGTGGCTTGCTCGTCACAGTGTCCCACTGCTCTGTCTTTATGATGCTTCACAGCTTTGTCTTCACAGCACTTTGCTGCTTCATCTTGATAGACGTTTTGCTGCTCTGTCTTCTCAAGGTCCCACTTATGACAGCTGCTTGGCTGCACACAGTGGACCCAGGCACAACTTTTAAATCGGGGTCTAGGCCCCTTATGTTAGCTGTACAGTATGAGTTAAATTGTAGGTTACATTCCATTTTTGGGTGATTTCTATGAGTGTGTTTATATATTTTCTTTGGATGATCTTGATTTTAGGTATTTGTTTGGTCTGGGGTTTTGTTTTGCTTTCTTTTCTGTATTGTATGTTGTTCTAATTGGGCAGTTATTATTATAAGCATTTTGTTCAAGTTCGTGACCTCCCCGTTAATTATAATTTTGTTTTGCTATGTTTTTGTGTCATTGCAACTCTACTAATTTGGTGGTGGTGGCATCCTCCCGTCCTGTCTGCTGTGTCCTTCCTGGGACTGGGTTGCTTACCAAAAGTGTGTGTTCATCATGTGTGTCTGGGTGACACACGTGATAGACACGTGGATTGTTTTCTTTTTTTGGGTGGATCCCTTCCCCTGCACGAGCTGTCCAACCAATAGGCCACAGCTCCTGATTAGGTCCCCC
Source organism: Decapterus maruadsi (assembly GCA_030347415.2). NCBI lineage: Eukaryota > Metazoa > Chordata > Actinopteri > Carangiformes > Carangidae > Decapterus > Decapterus maruadsi. Next base: position 13,009,801 of record CM064894.1, on the reverse strand, counting down.
TTCCCCTTCTTGTATGAATGGGGCCTGATTAGTGTTTATTAGTAACTGATTAATAAAAGTACTTCATTTAAAACTTGGAACCATGGCTCTTACCTAAAAGTAAAAACAAACCTATTTGTCTTAAGTGTTCGAAAGGAAAGTAATTCCCTGGGTGGCGTTGTTGAGCCCTTGGTTAGATGTGGAGTAGTGCACTTGCACCTCCAATCCCACCACTGCCACAGTCATCACAACACTAACAATCAACAGACTCCAGAGTCCATTTCCTGCCTTACCTCTCCTTGAGAAAGTCCACCACTTGTTTGAAGTCATTGACACAATACTCTCTCTTCATGTCCATCAATACGCTGTCTGAGGCCGACTGCACAGGAACATGAAGAAAAGCGTAGACTCGTGGGTGATTCAATATCTTAGCCATTTCCTAATGACACACAGAGAAGAGAAGGAGAAAGAGAGGAAAAAAGAAAAAAAGGTTAAGGTTTTCATGTACAGAGAAAAGAGTGGTAAAATCACTGAAATGTATCTTTGTTCACATGTTACATATCAGAGTTCAAACTACAAAACAAATAACATATTCAAACCTTCTACCACCAAAAATAAAATGTATACAATGTAGGGCTGTCAGGCGATTAAAAAAAATAATCTAATTAATTACAGGATTTGTAATTAATTAATCTAATTAATCTCATATCTGCTAACGGTACCCAAATAAAGAATTTGATGTATACACATCTATGTCAGTTTTCAAACAAAAGGCAAAATCTTTTTGCTTCAAGGTTTTATTTGTACTCCAAATTGAAGATTAGCCAGCCCTACAGTTAAAATGGCATACGTAAAATAAAGAGGAGTAAAGCCATATATTAAGCGGGAATAGCATCAAAGATGTTAATCAAACCCACACAGTTTTAAACAACGTTCAAAACGCACAGAGCCAGTATCACAACTCAACATAAAGCCCGTTAGCTTAATGCTAATGTATATGTAAAATCTCATAGACGGGCTAACAGTAATTAGCATTCGCTATCGCCATTCCGCGGCACCAACAGCCATAGCAGTTAAGCTGATAAAAACATGCTTTGATGCTGGCTTTAGTGCTGTTAACAAGTCACAGTTCTGACAGTTTTTCATGCGAGAAAGTCACAGTTTGTGGTCAGTTTGCCCCGGCGTTTGTTTGGGAGGAGTGCAGAGTCTGTGTGAGCCGCGACCGAGCACCAGGGCATGTCAGAGCTGCAGCAGCTGCTCTACGGACCTCAATCCCGGCGGGGTAGACAACGCAAGTAACGTATCACGCTGTCATACATTTACCGCTGGCTGGTTAAACTCTTTTAGGAGATTAATGTTGGTCTCAACCGCTCTGGTCAGCCTGCTTTGACTAGTGACGCGGGTTGAACACATCACGTCCGGACCATTATACATCCATGGTCCGGACAAGTGCCTCCCCTACGGGTCATGCAATATTCAAAGCATTGAATTGCCACTCAGAATTAATTGCGTTAATTTTTCTAACGCGCTAATTTGCAGTGTAATTAATTAATCTAATTAACGCGTTAAACTGACAGCCCTAATACAATGCATTAATGTCAATAGTAGGACTGTATATCAATGTGGAGCTGGGACATTTTGAAAATCTTTACTTTGGGAAAGCTGTAATTTTGATATTATCACTTACTATTCAAAGAGAACTCTTACAATACATGTTAATTAACAGTTCGTCTGCCAGTGATGGTGGACAACGCTAATGAGTATTGTAGCCATGGGAATCATTGAGGCCAAATTTACACACTGTGATTATTTATATGAGGCGATGCGGTTAGTGCATGCAACAGGGCCTGGTGATTGGTAGCTGTTTGCTTTAAATGAAGTGAAGGTTCCATTAACATTCCTGCCTCTTCCTGCACTGGTTTCACCCCCAGACCCTCCAACAGACAGCCTCTCTCTCATACTTTTACTCCTCTTTTTTATATTGGAGAAAGAAAGGGAGAGCAGCTCAAGTCAAGGCTGCTCCAGTGGGAGTTCTTTATATCTGAAAAGTCAAGAGCTTTTACTGAAGCATGCAGGTCCACATCTTGGATCAAAATGGTGAGGGGGGGGGCAAAGTACATTAAGTCTGTAATTAACTCAGTGAGGATTTCCGGCCACGGTGTCGTGCTGTTTTCACTAGAGGAGTGATGCTGAGGGTACAGTATAGTATATGTGGGCTACTGTATAAAGCCTACATTCTCTATAATACAGAAGACAAAAAGCAGGTGTTATGTACAGTATATACAGTAGCTCTGTATTTCAAAATGGGGTGCATCTTTACTTATGGATTCATATTCTTCATGCTCTCACACTGAAGGAAAAGGCTGAAACACTTCAATTCTAGTAATTACTTTATCGCCTTTCAAAGACCCTTTACAGCTCAAATGAAGAGAATACCTTGAACATAGCTGAAGGCTGAGTTCTCTGGTAAACAACATAAAATGTATTATATCAAGAAATTCAGGCACAAATTCAATATACTGTAAAGTCTCATACACCAATCAACCACATATCAAATTACAGATCTCATTTATTTCATTGGAAATATGTGCCATTTACTTGTTATTTTTACAGCAGCATCACAGATCTTTGAGTCGTGTCTTTTTTTGTCTCTTCCTCTTATACTTTACCAGAAAACAACCGCTATAGTGACATATTCTGTGTTTTTTTTAAACACCACATCAATTAGAAGACTTGGCTTTTTTTTTGTTTTTCTTTCATTCTTACTTTAATTTCCACAGTAAAAAGAACTAGAGAGACTACAGATGTCAGATTTTTCTGATGGACATAATCAGGATGCTATCATTACCATGCTAATCACCACAAGAAGGAGAGAGAGAAAAGGAGAGGGGAGGAAGAAATGATTTAATGATTTCCTACAAGAATGTGCTGATTGCAGTCCGTCTTCTCAATTAAGATCTATTGTGGAATGTTCCCCACTTCATACACAGACACAAAAGCATACGTGTGCATGCACATGCACGCACATGCACACACAGACACAGCTCAGTTGCAGCACCACAGGGGGTTGACCACTGGAAACCCCAAATTAGAAAGAATTAATTTGGATGGAAAATGGAGCTTGATTGGTGACAAAAATCATCCTGCTACATGTGCGTCTATATATGTGTGTGTGTGTGTGTGTGTAAGAGTGAATGAAAGACACAGAGAGAGACACAGAGAGAGAGAGAGAGAGAGAGAGAGAGCAAGTAAGAGACGGAAATGTAAAGGGACATGTATTTATGTGATTTAAAAACAGTTAAAGGTGAATGAAATGTAAACTGATGGTTTCTTTTCTTCTTTTTTCACATATTCTTTCTAACTTCTGACAAGTTACTCCGCGGAAAGACTATGCTCTGCTTTTTTCAGTGAATTCTTTACTAAAGGATACTTTCATATGATGTTGTGAAGCCTTTTAGAGTTCACAAGCAAAGGACTGGAACACAGGGAGGTTGGGAACCACAGGTTCTGTAGCCGCTTCAAATATCAACACATTATTGTATGTTGTATGAAAAGGTGGGATATCCACCTTTACACTTTGTACTTTTATTCGACGTGTCCATGCTCAATATTCCCTGGACTAAAACTGAGCTTGAAGTAACTGCTTTGAGCTTTTCTGCTTTTTGAATGTAACTTTGCTTTCTAATGTCTTCTGGTCTGTTGTGTGTGTTTTTTTCCCTTTTTGTATTTTTCTCCTGTGTTCTCGATGTCATTGAACATTGGGACTTGCAGTGATTTTCCGGCCGAGACTTAAATAAAGGTTCAAAGAATGAAATGAAGACTGCACTTGTCATTAATACTCTAACAGTATGTCCGGACAGGGAATAGACCTGGTTTTCTAATATGGTGCATGCTTCTTTATTATACATGTGTGAGCTGTCCATAAGGCTGATTAATGATCATCTTCATGCAGAGGTCACAATCCATACACAGAGATAAGTCCTTTGGAATTTTTATGACGTGTGGTCTGACACTGTTGTGATGTTACATTTTATTGGACTGTGTCTGACTGTGTGTGTGTGTGTGTGTGTGTGTGTGTGTGTGTGTGTGTGTGTGTGTGTGTGTCTGACTGGATCTGTTACTGGATCTGTTTTGATGCCAAGCGCAATGACTTTAACATGACACTCCAGCGTCATTAGATTCACTGTCAATAATAACTCCCCATTGACCACAACCGTAGCCCATAGATCACATTTGTGTGTGTGTGTGTGTGTGTGTGTGTGTGTGTGTGTATGTGTGTATACAGTATATGAATGCGTGTTGAAAGGGTGAATGGGGTCTCAACAGATGGCATGCTAGTTTGAGTAGCAGGACCCTGCTGATGGCAACTGGGGATTAATCTGTACGGGGAGGACTTTTCATTCACACAAGCCATTTATCATGTGTGTGCGTCTGTCTGACAGAGTGCGTCCCATCCTCCAGTGATTAAAAAGCACACTGATACGAATCTCTCTTGTTACCAATCCCTGTGGAGTTGAGGCTTTTTCAATGTTTGACTGCTGCTGACAGACAGTTTAGTGAGTCTGAAGTGAAAATGATGCTGCAATGAGGAAAGATATCGCCCAGCAGTGCTGGGTGGCAAAAAATTAAAGTGTTGCTTTAATGCCTTTGCTCCTGGAGGGATGAACTATCCAGCTCAAAGCTAAATTCATGAGGTTTAAGTGACCAATCAAGAGCTGGTGGTAGTGTTTTTGTTTATATTAGTTTGTCTTTTCTGTTGTTGTTGTTGTTTATCTGTTCAGACAGCGTTAAAAGCAGTGTAATATTGTTTCTCACACTCTCTCCCGACTTTCTTCTTCCCCCCACCAGGCCTATCTCTCTCATTCAAACAAACCGATACGCAATCCTTTCATCTTCAGTTGATCAGCTTAGATAGACACATAAACCAGACACATAACTGGCTTAGCTCAAAGGATCTGATATCTCCCTCCCAAAATCAGATAGGACTGAGAAGAACATATATGGAAAAAGGAGAGGAAGCAGATAAAAGGAGGCATGGCTCCAAGCAGCCTCAATGAGGAGATGACACCCTTACACACTTTCATACTGCCTTCCTCTTCTTTGCAAAGACAAAAAAATGTGCTTTCACTCTGAGGTTGGTTCTGTACAAGCCTTTGAAAAATTCTGTGTGAAAGTTATTCTTTTTCTCGCTGCTCTGTTTCATGCCCTACCTTTTCATCAGTGTCTCCCACCTCCCTTTTTGTCTTTAGACCAGAAAACATGTATTCTCTGTGTGAGTTACAAATCCTATGTGCACTTGTGTAAAAAAGAAAAAAAAGAGAAAAAAAAATGCTGGAAGTGATAAAGGCATAACGCCGGATTTGTTTGGATCAGGTAGTGCTGCCAGAAACTGAAAATATCTTTTTGTTATTTAAGAATGAGAATCATGAAAAGCTATTGTCAAAATACACAAATGAGGAAAATTGTATTTCAGGTTGGGACAATAATGTGACATCCTCACCTGTATTCAGAAATGTTCAAGTGCTATTTACTTTGAAGGAGTTATTTTAGACTGACTTCAGCACTGTCCAAAGTGTTTCACTGTATATTCTAGTTCATATTTAAGAATAATCTAAAAACATACTAAATGTTAAATATGTATTTACTGATGCAATACCTACTATATGTATTGCATTTTTCTCAGCAATCAATAGCACTCACATATACAGCATTTGACTCACAGTATGGGGCAAAAAAGAAGCCAAAACCTTCTACATGGTCGAATCATGTATGGCCAATGTGTAAGATTGAGGTCGTAGCTGAAAAGCCTTGTGGAAATGCTAAAAGAATTATTGCATCCTATTTGTTTTCTGCTTAGTGCCAGCTGGTTCCATGCTCATATCCATTTGCTCCCCTCTGAGCTCATACAGCTGAACGTCCAGTAAAGCTGTTTCGGTTTACATGTATTTCCGTGTCTCTTGTCAGGAGAAAAAAAAAGGTACTGTATGTAAATGTTATGACAAATGTTTTGAAGGCTTCAGGCTGTGAAGACCCGCTGTATAACTGGTGGAGGGACAGGGCACGACATCTACATACAGTAGGAATGACTTTCTCACTTTCCTCAGGACGGTTCAACATTTCTTTTTCCACTTCTGTCAGTTTCTCAGAAAACTTTGCCGGGCTCTTCATCATGTCAAAATCAGACCCATCGTAGTGTTGTGTGCATGGATATATACAATTTAGTGCAGCTACAGATAGACAGGTGATTGAACTACTCTAGGTGTACGTGTGTGTGTGTTTGTGTGTGTATGATTGCCTAGTTTTTTGTGTGTGATGTTGATGGACACTATTGTCTGGAGAGTGCAACAACAACCTTGATGTGACAGACAGTAAAGAAAACAAAAAAACCTAAGCAATAAGACAAGATTACCGTACTGGCTTTTGTGATGTTGAAAATGTTTTGTTACAGCTTCACATCGGGCATGCAAACATTCATTCCTAATGTATTAGCTGGAACAAAATAAAAATGATAAACTACAGTCCATAGTAGTGCACACTACGATACGGTTAAGACATTAGCATATTTGAATCTAGCATTGAATAATGGCAATGTTACACACAAAAACATTGCTGTATTCCCTAGAGTGCCAACACACAGACAGATGACAGTCTGGTTCAAGTGAAATTACTAAAGCAAACACAGAGTAAGTAGCACCCAACTGCATCCACACACGCTCACAGACATACACACAAACCCACACATAACAGAGTATTAACAGTGTTCACCCAGGGGAGTCTGTAGAGAAAATGATTCTACAAGCCGTTCCCAGGATAATAAGTCAGGTCCCTGTGTGTGTGTGCACTGCCACACACAAACACAGTCGGTGGGAACTGGATTCAGAGGGAGAAAGGGAAACTGAGTTCCCTATGGCATTAACCATTTCAAACACTTCGGGCTGCCCCTGATTTTCCCTGGAGGGCATATCCAGCCTGCAGCACCTCCGTCAGTGTGAAAGTAGTGCACGTTAAGAGAACTTAAGTGCATGTACAGCATTTGAACGCCACACTGCACTGTGCTCTGTGTATCCTCTGACTGATGTGAGCTGGGAATAAATTACACCACTGTACATTTTGGCATCCAGATCGTTTCCTCATTATAATGACTGAATGAGACAATCCAACCAAAAATACCCTCAAACCAAAACGCGTGAAAACACTCCATGGATAAATGTTTCTCTGCAACAAACAACAAATGAGTCAGTTTATTCACTGCCAGCATCACTTCTACTCATTATTTTCGCCTCAACTAAACCGCAACAAAAGTCGCAACCCAAGATCGCTGCTGGAATTCCCAATTTCACATGTGCTGCTAGCATTTAAATATCTTTCTCTTCCTTCTTTCAAAACTCATAATTCACCCCATAATTCAGAAAACATAATTCACTGCATTAAGTCAGGAGTCATAATTTAGAGGCACATCAGAATGGCTTTTCCGTGGGCATTCACTCGGTGTCGGGTCCCTCGCACAATGCTACATTAGGCTTCTAATGTGAAGAGGCTCCCAAAGGGTTCATTAAAATGAAAATGGTCTGAGAGGGTGTGTCTAAGTGTGTGCCCATACAGCTGTGCTTGTGTGCACATCTGAGTGTGAAGGTGAGAGATCTGTGTGGGTATGTTTCAGAGTGTGGGTGTATTCATGCATGTGAATGCTTGTGTCCGCTTGTGTGAATGAAAAATATCAGACGATCCAGAGGATGGAGTTTTTCGCTCTGTTGCGGGTATTTGGTAGTTTGTCACAGCTCCAGAGGCCCAGTGGGGATCCAGGAGACTGTCAAACACCTCTCACTGTGTCAGGAATGTAAACAGCTAGAAGGAAAAATCAAGTGGAACAAATACATACAAATATAAATAATAAAAAAAGGAAATACATTAATGAAAACAAACAAAAAACAGATTTTATCCCATGTGCATGATGGGAAAATATTTACTTTTTACAGTGAAATCCTTGTGAACAGTTACACTAACTCTCTATTTCTATTCATTAATTAATTTCTATCTTTAATGGTTACACTTTAAGGACATTCTTTAAGTCACATTAGATGCAAAACACTAATTCACAATTCATCTTTTTGCAAAATGGAATTCTGAATTTCCTTGAATGTGCTCTTTGTTGCTGTTTGAAAGCAAAAATTGAAAATGACGGAGATATATATTTAAATTTAGTTTCTCTGACTGTGTTTATAAAATTTGATATTGGAATGAATTGCTATGAACAAAAGCTGAGCATAAAGTCAAGTGAAATCCCTTCTCGTTTGCAGCTCTGCAGTCATCACGCCTCTGTTTCACAGAACGATCTGTGGGGAGTGTGAATGGCATGTCTGATGCATCTCCGGTAAAACCGAGATGAGCTCCAGGGAGGATGTTTAATGGACAACTGCTATTTCATTCATCTCAGCCTGACCGACTGCTACGTATGAGGAGGCTACTTTCACACCTCATTTACTAGGTCTGCTAGCATGGTAGATTCAATCACGGAACCAAGACTCATGTGAGTACATGCACACGTATTTGCGTGCCCGCACACAAACACACACCTTATATAATCAGATGACCTAGTGTTGTATTGACAGCTGCTAAGTGATTTATCTGCGGGAATAGTGACAGACAAATGGACAGACGGACGATAGACAGAGGAAAGTCGACAAAAAATTAGGGCTGATCTCAAAAACAAGATTTTAAGTGTGAGGGAAAAAATGTCAGCAAAGTGGAGAACAAAGAAGTAGCATTGTTAGAGAAAGTACTCAAAAAGGAACCACTGAAGGCACGATGCAATCAACTAAAATGTCAGAGACAAGTGGCCCATGAGAGGCGACTGGGCCTCTAACTGCTCCAATCAGCAAATGGTGCTATGAAGCTGTCTACATCTGTCAGGAAAAACAGGCTGCACGTAGTGAGAAATTGTGTGGTCTTGTGTGACACAAGACAAGATGTGAGTGAGCCTTGATGTGAGTGAGCGAGCGTGTGTGTGAGAGAGAGAAAAGAGGATGATCTTTTAGGGGGAAGTGGAGAGGTTGCTTGGCCTTTTCAGCTTCAATCACAGCCATTTGGTATGATGCTGTTATATAAGAGCTGGTGTTCTTCAGAAAGAAAAGACAGTGGGATATGATTTGGCCTTTCCTTAAGATGACAGATTAATCTACTTCGGAGATTTGGCCCTAATCATCATCACCATCATCACTGGCCCGCTCTTATTCCCGGGATTACCAATAACATGAGAAGAACTGGAGAGGATGGACGCAAGATGGGGTGGAGGATGAGCAAAAGATTGATTGACTAAGCAGTAAATGGTTGTGAATGGTTACAGAAGAAGAACTGGAAAGAGAACGGTAGGTGTAAAGATTTTCTGTTACATGGTGGGCACATGTCAATGTATAAAAAGTTGGACTAGAAAGCAAAGAGGTAGTTGAAGGATGTGAAGGAGCTTATAGGAAAGAGGAGAAAGGGTAAATGGGGACAGGAGCAACAAAAGACACGATAAGTTAAAGAAGAGCACTATCTCTCCTTATGTAGGTTAATTGACTGAGGAATTAAAGCAAAAAAGATATAATTCAATTCAATGCATGGACGTTAACAATAAAAGGCCCAATAGCATATGATTCTTAACATCTACACACACACAGGCTAAGCTGGTGTGTCGTCCTAGTATATTTCTAATTATCAGTTAATTGTTATTCTCTATCATTAGGAGGGTGGTTTTTTAATTGTAATGTAGCCAAGCAGAAAGCCTACCTATACATGTGGGGGACAATTAGCCACCTCCATTAACCCCTGGTTAATTACAACCTCCATTGCTGCTTCCCACAGCACTTTTCTCACTCCTTTTTACCCCTCTTCTCTATCCCCGGGCCTTCATCCCCATTTTTCCCCCTCATTTCTGCCCTCATTTCAATCATCGAAGATCTTCAGTGCTCCTTGATTGTGGGATTCAAGAGTATATCAGTTGTTAACTGCCTTTTTTTTTTAACTAAAAAGTTTACTTTTCTAGGTTATCACTGCCCTATTTCAACCCCCCAGGTCTTCCCTTCCTTTCTTCTATACTTACTACTGAAGTTCCTCAGGGATGAGCCTTAGAAGGCAAGTAAAGCTACAGGGATACTGTATATGGATTAAAATGATTGACAAATGAACCAGAAAAATAGACGAAACATCTCATCTCTGCCTTATTCAATGTTGCTTTCCTTGCAGTGTTAAGGTGCCACCTCAAATATACAAAAGTAATGTACAGGATTTTTGCTTTGGTCAATTGGGGTTTTTTTGGTCATGTTTTGAGTAGTTTCACTCTGTCTACAAGCTCCAAGTATATGGATTTAACAACACATGTTTACCAATGTGAAGCATTAAAAAGTGGGTACTGGTCAACACAAGCTTCAGTGTGCCCCAAATTGCTAATTTCAATATACTTTGTATTTTGTTCATCATGTTTTGAAAGAAATGTTTTTTGTTTCTTTAGCTTTCATCAATTGAACATTTTAGTCATTTTAGTCTTAACTTTTTTCTCTCTTTATTTTTCATTTTGGATATATCTATGACGTTTCACATCACTGGCATATCCTGTTTATTAAAAATCTTTGACTTATGGGAAAATCAGGTAATTTTAGAAGTTGATGTGCCAATAAGTGTTCTTAAATTCCTTTTCTCATACACGCAGCCACAGACCCAAATCGATGCACTAATTTCAGAGCATTCACAGCAACACAAATTGCATAACTGCGTGGCGAAAACCCTTTTCCTGGTAGTAGCTGCATCTTGCTGTCTGGATTTTATTGATTTTGACAACAATGGACCTCTGGCTTACCAGACTGCGCACAAAACTGAAACATGGTCCTGTTTCTTAGAGCTGCTTTATTTGTCCACATAATTTGGACAAATGAAGTAAATTTCTCAATAGACCCCCTTCTCCTCTTCCAACACAGCCTCCTGACATTTGGTGTTCTTTTCCTCTCCTCTTTCCAAGTTGATTTATTGTCTGAAAGCAGGGGCCATATACACAGTGGCTGCTAATGGGTGGTGGGAAATGGTGATAACATGATACTATGTTGTTATTCTAACACTAACGCACAGAAACAAAGAATAACATTAAAATCAAGTTAGATTGAGAGAAAAGAAGGTATAGAGCAAAAAAATGAGATTTGAATGAAAAGATATGTACATCTGACGGACAGGGGCAGATATACTAAACCTGAGAGACAGAGAGGTAGTGAGAAAAAGAGAGAGAAGGAGAGAGAGAGAGAGAGAAGGGATAACAATGTCCATTGTTCCATTAGAGAAGACAATAATGACTGATAAAATGAGGTTGCTAAAGAGGACACAATGGTCCTTAATTGACTCATTAGGGAAAGAAGAGAATGAACTGCACTAATGAATGGAGTATGAGCTCTGCAGCTTAACTGCTTGGTAAGCAAAACAGAAAGACATTTAGTTTATTAAATCTAGGCAAAGCAATTTTATTTGTTCACTAAAAAGGATAGCACGAGAGGCTACACGGACAAAAACAAAACAGTGAAAAGCAGAAACTCTGGACTTCACAAGTATTTGGGTTTTATTAATCACTGATGTATAATTATCTTCGATGGTACTTCTGTATGAAATTGGGGGCTGTGTGTGTGTGTGCATGTGTGTGCGTGTGTGTGCATGTGTGTGCGTACCTCTAGGTGTTCCAGGATGTATGGTGGGTTTGTCATCCCCAGCCTCAGCATGGCTCCTTCAGGAATCACCTCCACCAATTGCCACAGCAGTGTGGGCAGGTCAGTTCCTATGTCTCGGCCATATGCACCCGTGTCTTCACTGGTCAACCAGATCTCACACACACCCTCTGGAGACAGTCACACACACAAACACAAAACAGGAAAACAGTTCAATTTTTGTTTCAACATTTCACATTCTTTGCATGTTTTCAAAAACAAAACTGCCCAGCACAGCCCATGGGCAGTTATTCTCATGTGCTTCGGTATGGCTCATCCAACTAAGCACAGATTCTTCAGTGTTTCTGGTTGCTAGTTTGTTTGGAAGAAATATAACTGTGTAATTAGCCTGAAAAGCAAATGCAAGCACAGCTTACATAAACACCACCTGCAGACAAGAGTCAGTGGGAACATTACAACACAGGCCCCACTGAGAGTCACACACACTGAACCCCTGTGAAGGTTACACATCCTGACAGCTGCAGACTGCTATGACCAGATAAGTTCCATTAAAGAATGACAAATGACAACTTTTAACCCAGCGACCATATTGTTTGACTGCTTTTGAATGACTACCAAAAGTCAAGCATTGTCAAACTTATGGCGTCGTCTGCATATATCCATACGTGCAGGACATCTCATCGTCTGGCCAGTGCAACTATTATATCCACTCCTCATTACCCAGGAGGACACTCTTTACTGTGACTATTGCTACTGTTACACTTAAGGGAATCTCACATTTACATTGTCTTAATTGGATTCAAAGTCACCTAACTCAAGGTAGTGAATCCAAAGCCTTGGAGAGCTATTTGAGTCACACCTTTATACTGACGGTTTAATTATAAGGGTTATTTTAGCTTTCAGTGTTTATATTTTTTAAGATGTTCATAATAACTCAATGAGGTATGTTTTAACCTTTAACAATTCAATTGGTTAAAATGAGTAACTGTTTTATTTCATATATTAGTATATCCGAGTTCTCTCTCTCTCTCTTATATCAAGTGACAACTGAACTCAATTCAAGGCATACTTTCCTTTACAACCCTTTTTTTCAAAATAAATAGGCCTACAGAACACCTGTTAACCACTAAAACATAAACAGCCTCATAAAATCATATAACGTAAACACATCAATATGAGAGAATTTATGATGAAAGCAGTTCCAGTTGCCAGGTTCATTCTACAAAACTGCTCTACCATCACTGCAGCGTCTCTAGAATATTATTTCATCACCTTTAGCAGTCTCTTGTTGTTATTCTCTAAATGCTCCAAGGCTTTGGTAGAACTCAGCTCATGACAGACAAGTATTAAAAATACCCACCTTATAAACATGCATTTCAGGAATGTGAAGGTCATATACAGCAGGAGGGGACGATATACTGTACTGCCTTCATGCTAAATTAAAGCAACGCTCACTGCTAGGGCTTAATGATCTAACTGTCATTTGGCTGTAGGTCTGGAAATGCTTGAGTGTCTTCTTAAGTTATGGGTTAAGACATATCATATCATGCAGACACAAAAATACATTTGCACTTGCAGGAGCACAAGCGCAGGTACACATACACACGCACACACTCACACACACAAAACTACACAACCATCATTATCATTAGCTGTGCAGAGACAGACAGAAAGATGCATGTGGTCATTCAGGGAGTAAAGATGGTGTTTGGCTAATTGGATTGCGTCCGTGTGCACGTGTGTGTGTGTATGTGAGAGAGAGAGAAAACTGCGTGTTTAAAGGCATGCATGGGCCAGATAGATTAAAGATGATGACAGTATAATTGTCCGGAGTGAAAGAGTTTCCAAAGCTCATCATCATTGACATCAAGATGCACTAATGATTTTCTGGAGCCAGCCACTAAAAACATCCATCAATCATGTGTGATCAGATCTAAGGGCAAAACACACCCTCTATGAGAATGCATTGAGGGTATGATGTTCATTTCCTTCACGCAATTAATTTCACCTTGGGCAGACACTCAATAATAGCCTGCTTTATTAAATATTCTTTATTAGAGGGTTCATGATTTTAGAATTGTCATTGAATTATAAAAAGAAGATTGAATAGTTAATGTGGCTATAGAAAACGCTGATATTTACCTTGTATTTTACTGACAAGTGGTAGAAAGCACAGCATTACTAGTACCAAACCATTATTACAGTATACAGCAAAAAAGAAGAATGTGTTACTTCAAAGCACTGATGAAATGTGTGAGATTACTGTACAAAGAGAAATATGTAAAGCCAAAGATTACTACTCCAAGTATAAACCAGTTCAGTGTGGCACTGCTATATGAAAGTAAGTGAAAATTAGTCTGATAAAAGCCAAAATTGTCCAGGAGAAGCTAGTGTTACAGTCAAATAAAAACTGTGTTGTGGAAAATCTAGAGGGTAGGATGTCTTTCAAGAACGGTCAGATAGCCCCCAGTGTATATCATATAGTCTGTTTTTACAGTTATTTCTGTTATTTATCAACTCATTGAAATAATTTCATATACTACAGGCTCTGTTTTCGCAATGTCCCCCCTAGGAGCTTCAGATAGATAAGCGCAACCCTTTGTATTGTTGGCCACTGGACACCTTCACCGTGGGACCTTGAGGTCGACAGAGATGTGTTATTATCAGCAACCATTGTTTGGTAATGAATGTCCCTGTTTAGCAGCATAAATGCCATGGTTCATTTGCTGCTGGATTTTCCCCCATAATATGTGACACATTTTTCAGTTTTTTTTGGCCTGAGGGAAGGTGGTGACAGCACATTCCCAGGGCAGCTAATGTCAGCTTGTTTGGGCTCAATTACACCAATCCCTCTGCCAAGGTCTAACATGGCCTGCATCATCTGCAGTCCCAGGAGTGGACGTATTCCTACGCCCATCACACAAGCGGCATAAATTTCTGCGTCACTTTTGTCCCGCAATACTATAGTCCAAGTGACCTGCATTAAATCAGCCAAGTAGGAGTTAAATCAAGTCCTTCCAAAACAGCATTCCTGCAATTCTCCTCACATAATGCTGCCAGGATAGTAACCTTGTGTATTGTCTGCTATCAAACGGCTCTTGTGATTCCTGTGTTAATTATGTTTTGAATAGGGTGATGCTTTGGAACAGTCTCAGGTGTTTACTCAAGGCCACAGTCACACATAGATCTCTCGATAAACTCAATAACCTGCCCAGTAATTTGCTGCTTTGGCTTGCTCCACAGTCCCATTTGTATTAGCTGTGCCAATGGTATTATTGTTGGCCAGAGACACAGAGATGGCGGCCGTTTCATCAGGAAATGTTAACTTGTTCTCCCTTCTCTATCTGTCCCGATACAAACTGCACAGCTGCTTCCTCTGGCTTTGGTATGTATACAGAGGAGAGAGGGGTCGTGGTAGAACAGATCTGTTATGTGTCCATGTTTCAGGCATGTGGAGATTACAGCAAATCTCAGCAGGATAAGAGTGTGTTGAAGAGAAATTTTGTAAAATCCAAATCATTACTTTTCCAATCCATTACTTTTTAATAGGGCTGTCAAATGATTAAAAAAATTTACTTGATCAATTGCAATACTACTCCGTGATTAAAATACTAAATATTATATATATTTCTTGTATTTTCTTATATAGTATTGAAGGATGCAATTTATGTATACCTACAATAAAACATTGGAATTTAAGGATGCAGTTATACAGATAAAATATAATAACACATTGTAGTTTATTTTTTCACATCAGCATTATATTTTGATAGTAATGTAGTATATAACATAAATGCCTATAGACCACTTCGACGTCGACGTCACAGTGACGTACTGGTGGCAGAAAAATACCGGAAGTAAGCAACAAATACACATCCTGACCGTGATCCTGACATACAACTCAACTTTAAAAAGTAGGGCTGCTGCTTGGCTGCAGCACGACCCTAATCTGTGATGATGAGCCCACATTAGAGGGTGAATTTCATTTAATTTTCGTAATCGCGGTGCAGAACAGTGAGTTTTGACGAAAGGAGAGAAAAAAGAGAGTCCGGCGAGACCGGTGAAATGTTGATTAGAGAGGGAGCGATCAGCTGTGACCACCGACTGAGGACCCGGTGGAAATTGGGGTGATACAACGACTCTGCGAAGGAACTATAAAGAACTCAGCTGTGATTTAAACTAGGACCTAAACTAGTAGGCTAGAGCCAGGCTGTAACAGCAACACACGCGCGTCCCCTCAGATGCGGCTGCACCTCTAGGTCACTGGCGTGTGTGTGTGAGAGAGAGAGAAATAAAAGCTCTGACTTGCTTGACTGATTTGCACATGTAGGTTACAATATCTAGACCCCGAATATGAGACGACTCGTCCTTTTCAACTTTTTTCAACGGAAAAAATACTCATATTCGGTCCCTAGCAACGGTCTGTGATATAGCCTAACAACGGTCTGCCTGTTAGCCTACAGAAATAATAGACATACATAACTGTAATATACATCCATACAAGTACAGTTTGCTGTCAGTATATACCGTAGTTGGCGGATTTGTTGATGATCGCCCACGTCTTTATACAGCAGTGTTTCCCTGTCACTGGCTAGGCAGTACAGTACGTCGGTCCGTAACACACAACACAGTCCGTTGCTAATCGGTAACTTAGCCTACTCAGGTATGATAACCTGTTTTCTGTTGACAAAGCATTAAAATAATCAGACAAGGCCTCTGTATGATCCATCTTCCTCTGATGTGATCGCCCTTGATGCCGGCTTTCCACTGTTGACACCGGATCAACCATATATCTATGGGATCAACTGTCACTTTCTGCCACCAGTTAAGCCCCGCCCACAACATACGTCATCATTGTTTACAAACATAGAAGTGGTCTATATATCGCACTGTACACCTCAGCCTTTATAAATGAATTACATCACAGGTTTCATTGTGAATGGAGAGTTTTGTCCTCCTCAAGCTGCCGTACATCCGACAGGCCACCGTCTGCCACAGGAAACACACTAGTTTACAACAGTAGTCCGATAGTTGTTAGCACTGACACCGTCAAACCAAGAGTTTGAGTTTTCCCACTTGTGTCTGCAATCAAACCAGCCATGGCATCGAGTTTTACCTGATCCCAGGACGAGTCTTCACAGAATTTGAATGGGATGATACCGTATTCAAGACGGAAATACGGGACAAACCCCGTCCTAACGCGCTATTTAATCCTCAAGTAGGGGACATTACTATATTACAACAGATGAGTGATGAACCCAGTAGCGACCTCGACAAGACCATAGACTCCATCTGTAACTTTTAAATCCAATAAATATATATTACAATGAATAATTAATTAAGTAATTAAGTAATAATTGTAAAAAGCAAGTTCAACAGTAGGAAGGTCTAGTGAGAAAGGTATGTCCTGCTGAAGTGCCTCTAAGCAAGCAGGACATGGGGTGTGTACCTGTACCACAGGGAGTTTTCCATTCCACTCTGACCTGTGTGTGTTACATTACTAACCCTCAACCTAACCCTCTCCTCTCCACGTCACTCTGATGTCAGAACAGTGATAAACATGGGCGGGGGGCAGCGCATTTTTTCCTAAAAGCTATTAACATTCACTTACCTCTGACACAGCAGTGCAGACAGCATGAATATTATATATTTAAAAAAGTGGGCCCTTTCTTGTTTGGGGGTTTAAACATTCAGGGGTGGGATTACTCCTAGGTAAAGACAGCCAGACAGAGACAGAAAGCACACGCACAAAAGGAAACAGCTATGTTTTTTTTTCTAAGCAGCTTTTGCCTGCGTCCAAGAATAACACCATCAGCATGCCAAATGCCAAACACGTATCAAACAATCATCACTCCAACACACACTGCCACATACCTTGCTATTTGTGTGAATGTGTGTGCCCGCTCCAGTGTGTGTGTTTGTTTTCCTAAAAGAGCCCTCTGACCTGACTTGAAGAGAGATAGAAGTGTGGCGGGTCTGCTGCTTGTTTTTGCACCTGTCTGCAAGATATATATTATATATATATAAACAAGAAAACTAAAACCAGCACCAACCTGAAACTCATGAAGAGGCTGAGAAAACAGTGGTGATATACTGAAACTGGTGGATTTAGTTGATGCTAGTTGTCTCAACCTGTTAATTTTAGACAGATTTATTTGGGATTGAAATATGACTTCAGTAAAATGTCAATACGATGATGATACACAGTTTTTGGCAAAATATGTTTTAGCTCGTATATGTTCATCATCACCAATGTGATTTGGTTTCCAGGCCAACACTTCCTATCAGCTGCAGTACTTAAAATCACACTAGCGTTTTCTGTAGCAGTCATCTATGTATCATTATGGTGTTTACATCTGGCCCTGTGTCCCTGCTCCGCCCTTGGATAAAAGGATGGGAAGAGTGGGAGGAGGAAAGAGACGAGGGCTTTGAAGTGGGTGCTTTGAAGAAGTGTGACAGAACCAATTGATTCAGGTGATTGGGAGCTTTAGTAAAAGCCACTGGTGAAACGGTTAAAGGGTCTTAAATCATAAATGAGACACAAGCAGCGCAACATGACCACACATTGCCATGTCATGCTTGTTTCTATTAGTTAGCAAATGCCTGCTCTGATTCCTTCAACAGCACCGCGTTTTATATTATTTGTGTGTGCGTGTGTGCCATTTCGGCGCCGCGTTATTGTTTTCTACGACAAAATATCCTTTCTTAACAGCAGCAGCTAGCCTAGCGTATCATGTTATTAGCACGGCAGACACTGTGTCTATGGCTGTTAAACTGCAAGATGTCAACAACAGCAGATGAAAAACATAGAACAGTGAGTGCATATTTGTAAAAAAAAAAAAAGAAAAAAAAGAAAGAAAGAAAAAACTTAACTGGTCCTCAGCCTAATTACTACCATTGTCTCCTTTACAAGCAACATTTTTATTGCACCTGGCGACATGCATTATAATTACCAGCACAGTAATCATGTTGAACTCTTGGCCGTGTTTAATCTGTTTCAGATCACTTTGATTTTAAAGACTTTTGTAGATGGGGTATAAGGAATCCTCCTGTTCATGTGCATGTTTTCAGATTGATTTTCCAAACTCCACCATGTGCCCAAACATTACACATTATCAGCTATATATGTTTAAGGGGTTGTGTTTTTGTACTGTACATATGCAAGAGTGTAGTGTAAGTTAACCCTCTATCCCCAACCTACATATTCCTACTTATCTTAATCTCTTTGACATGGTATACGTTTTGATTGGCTGCCACAGGCTATAATGTTTAACAGATTATAGATTAGATGCACATAAAGATGATCCTATTAAACTGCATTAAAAACCTATTTTCCATAACACAAGTCAACACATGGCTAAGCATGTTACAGGACATACATGCAGAGCGTGGAAAATGGAAAGGGAGTGTTGTTTATTTGATGGTATTTAAACTAATGTCTCAGACTGCTTTGAAATACTTTATTTGTTAATTTATAGTTTTCTGCATTTTAAATACACTTTATTGTGATTGCTAGATAGTCAGCATATACGTCTACTGCCTTTAGGCTGATGCATCTTAAAATTAGAAGCACACACTCACCTATTGCGTCATGCATTATGGCGGCTTAATGTATACAACATGCTTAGCAATGTGTTTCTTTGTGTCATGGAAAATAAGGATTTAATGCAGTATAATAAGATCATCCTTATGTGCATGTAATCTGTAATCTATTCAACATTACTGCAAAGGCAACCAATCACGATGTGCATGACCTTATGTGCTGCAATAACATCTTAAATCCTTTTGAGTGTATTCACTTTTTAACTCTTAGTGTTTTTGTCTGATGGCTTCAAAATCATCAAATCTGTTACTCGGCATATCACTGGTTTAATGTTAGTGTTGTTTAATGGACACAGGAGGTGGACGGGTGAAGAAAGTGACACAAATAACATGAACTGACCACAAGTTAACTGTCTAGCTTTAGTTTGACTGGTCTCAACTCTCTGTTTTGTTGGTTCCCATGGAGACGAATATTTAGGTGGAATATAATATGCATAAACACACATCCAACCCCCCACAGAGAGAGATGAGCGTTGACATGGACAGTACATGGATCAATATATTGCCGCTAACGTACAGTAGTATTATATGTGCGTGCCAAGGAATGTACATAGAGAAGAGAGATTACCATAAAGATGTGTAATCTCCAATATTTGTGCATGTACAACGCACAAAGAATAATCTTATATTCATAGGTACACAATATTTAAGTATTTGATACATTTTGAGTTATTTTATCTTATCAATCCGCGTAACATTAATACATGCCTGAAAAGCACATGTGTTACAAAAAGAGTTGGGGGTGGATTAATAATGACTATATTCCCAATGTATTTTTGGAAAGCGCATCGCTATGCAGTATCAGTATAATTTGCTGTATTCACTGTCTTATGCAAACCAAAAAAGAAAAACATGATAGATTTGTTGCAATGTTACAAAACGTATTTTCTAAGATATTTTAACTAACTGGAAGAACACACTCTCAGCGGTACTGTGGGGTTAATGAAAGTTAAGGGTCACAGTTAAAATGATCTAATGCCACACAAATAGAATAACTCGCACTGCCAACCATAACTCAGCATTAGATTACTCCTTTACAAATCATGCGCATCACCACAACCTTTCTAATATGGCAAACTGAGACACATGCATTCATCAGTATGACGCTTGGTGCTTCAGTTCACTGGATCAAGATGAATATGCATCAGACACCAAGTTAAAGAAGAAGTAAGTGGTCCGGTCGTTTTCGCTAATGCTGCGTTCCATGCAGGCTTTTGAAATCGTAAATTACAGCTTCAAGTCACAACTTACGACTTTGTAGCGTTCCAGGCAACCCACTCGTGTTTTTCCGACCTGTTTTACCGGTGAAAGTCACTATAACAGCCACTCGTAACTTCCGACCGGTGAACTCGTACCAGATCGAACTGGTACCACTTCACGGTCGGAAAAATACGAGTTTCCTTGAACGCACCATAACAGTCCTCGTCCCTACGTCGCCACATTCACGGCGTTCCTTGGCTGCACACACAGCCCTGCATGCCGTTCTCTCTCCTCATTGGATAAAAACTGTAGGATACGATAAATGTTTTCTCCTCGGCTCAGAGCAGAGCAGAGTGACTGACAGACCCGTGTTTTGGTCCAAACACTCTATGTAAGTGATTGCTGTCGGAAGATATAACTATTTAAGACTTATATTAACACAAATATATCACTTACTTCTGCTTTAAGATCTGGGATGGATAATATGCTGTAGCCTGCAACACCTACACTCCGCAGTGTGCTTTATTAATAGCATATTAATTTAAACCAAAACCTTTCCTTGTCCTCATCACATGGAGCGAACACACACGCACAAACGCACACTGACACTCGCCTCTATTACCATGCAACACTCTTCTTTTTCTTTTTTTCAGTACCACTTACTGGAAGGCCTGTCTGACCTTCAACCACATTAGTCCCTCCCCTGTCCTCCCCCATCAGCCAATCCCCTCTGGCTGTCTGCCTCCACAATAATCCTCTCCACCCACCACTAGACAGCAAAAAAAAAAAAAAAAAAAAATTCTGGGACAGATGTCAACAACAGCAACTTGAGAAATGAAATGATGGATTTGGAAAGAGTGACAAAAGTGAAGGACTGTGGGTACTGACTCAGCTTTAAAGAGCTGAATTGGGATTGAGAAATATTCTAGTAATTGTTGTTCAAGACGATTCTTTAACTATTGAAATAACTGTATTCATTTTTATCTTATTATTGAATAGATATTACTTCTACATAAAATGAACATTAATTTTATGTGTTCATCCTTTTTTTTCTTATATAAAACATATCTAAAAAATAATATCCACACCACATAAATACTCAAAGTACGGTATTTATTCTTGCCTTAATTCTTCCAATGTGACTAGCCAAGGTGGAAGAGATTTTGCTATATTTCCAACAATTCTGATTTAAAGGATCATTGAAATGATGGAGTTAAACTATATCACATTCAAGGTGGTATGTTTTTCATTCTGTGAATACCATCCACCCCTGCATGACATAGAACTGATATTAGCTGACATGAAACAGCAATGATAGCTTGTCCAATGTACAGAAAATCTTCCAAGTCTTCTCGTTTTTCTTAAGGTTTGTATTCAACCGCTCTCATTGAAATTCTTAAACTTTGCTAATCTTTGATTCGCAGGCATGTTGGAAATAAACATTTTCATAGACACAAGCGGCACCATATTAAAATACACATATACACACACAGACATGAGCCTTGCTTTAATCCCTGCTACACACATTTCGCACATATTCACACACTGTAACTCACACACAAACACCACACACAGAGTTTAATTGCAGTAATTAAGCAGCTTAATTTTGAGCAACAACTGTTGATGTGGTGTGTGGGCGTCTTGGCAGGTAGCATCATCATCACGGATTAACCCAAGACACACACACTTGCGTAGAAGCAAATATTCTCTCTCAGGCATGTTCACACAAAATAAATGCATGTGCGTGTGTGTGCACGTCGCACATAAATGTGTACGTGTGCATGCACATATGTCGATGTACATGCATATGCATGGCTTTAATGAACAACCTACACAATCCTTTAAACAACAACATGTCAGCTTTAACCTACTTTCACATAGTTTCTGAACTACAGGCATGACCCTCTGCACATGCCTGTGAATGTCTGGATACATCAAAGCTTCTATGTGCTGTCTTAGTACATGCACACGCAATGTATGTGGTATAGGAAAAACATGCCATAGCGTATATGGGTCAGCCATATTGTATGAGGATATCAAAAGTAATTGGCAGAGGGTTTCCAAGTGCTGCGTGTGGTGCGTGTGTGAAAAGTATGTATGTATGTATGATGTGTGTTTAAGAGCTTGCATCTATATGAATGTATAGGGAGTAATTGGGGGAGAAGATAAGACAATACCATGATGATAAGAGAAGTTGCATCCTCTCTTTCATCTTTTCATGTGTGTATAAGCATAAGTGTGTTTATGTGCGTGTATGTGTGTGCGCGTGTGTGTGTGTGTGTGTGTGTGTGTGTGTGTGTGTGTGTGTGTGTGTGTGTGTGTGTGTGTGTGTGTGTGTGTGTGTGTGTGTGTGTGTGTGTGTGTGTGTGTGTGTGTTGACAGAGAGATTGCATCTTGGGAAGAGCTTCCAGAGAGACTGACTGCTGAATGCACAGTGATGCTTTGGACAAAAACAAAAACAACCCTATGACTAAACACAGCTTTCCGGGTCACTTGAAACTTCCTGAAAACTCAAAGGAATTACTGAAAACTCCTGGAGATGGATTGGAAAGATGGTGGAGGAGATGGCAACTGATACAGTGATACACACACAGACAAGGCTCAGTGGTTTGAAGTGTTGCATAGCATGGGTTTCTCCGTGTGCCCTTGATGTGCTAACCCCTGTAAAAGACTGACAGTCTGCCCATAGCTTGACCTGCCTTTCACCCAGTACATGCTGAGATATGCACCTGCCCCCTGCCTTCCTGGGCAGTACAAGAAGGTCTGTAAATTAGATGTGTGGATAAAAGGCAGACATATGACTAAGATATCTGCTGCATCACCACCTCAGGTATTAGGTTGTCATGATTTGAATGTTTGAGTGGGGATTAAATGTGTAGACCCATTACAATAGTGAGTCGGCTATTAGGCTACACAACAGCATCCCAAAAACAGATTAAAAAAATAAATAAATAGATAAATAACAAGCAGGATGGATAATGACTAATCAAAGATAATTGATGAGAGACTGTCTGATAACTTTTCTGAAATGAGGGATTTTTTTTAAAGGGGTGAGACAAATGTTATTAGTGATTTTGTCAGCAATCAACTGGCCTTGTTATCTGCTCTCATTAGGGATGCTTAACAAGCAACGAATGCAATCAAACAGGAATGTGAAGGGAAAGATGCAGCTGTCACAATAGGTCAAATGTACCTGCTGATAAGGTGCATGTTAATGTGAGCCAAATACAACTGTCCCAGAGAATATCGAGCGTCACATCTCAAAGGCTGCCATTTAAAAACGTTTGGCATATTTGATATTCATTTGATGAATGACTTAAAGGTTGAACCAATTAGCAAAATTGTCATCTGTCAGTCTACTGATTAGTCAGAACTTTTTAGCTTTAGACTTCATTCAAATGTTTGGAGTAAAAAAAAAAAAAAGCTTTCATCATGTTACTGTGAATGACATCACTGTATGAACAGGAGTTATGTATCAAATGGGGATTATCTATACTGTCTTGAGATCTGACCCAATGTCGGTCTATCAAGATAATGAACTTGTACTGTACGTCATTAAAAGCACATGAGTTGAAGCTGAGGGGAGGATGAATGGGCTGATGGGGTGCTTGGATTAGCGGCCGGGGAGGCTGAGACACTGAGAGTGTGTGTGGGGGGGGGTGGGGGGGTGGGGGTGTCAAAGGAAGCTATAGGGGGCAGATCCCATGTCTGCTTCAGAGACCATCAGAACTGCAAGGCACTGAGGGCATTAGAAGCAGGGAGAAACATATACACATGTACTATTATACACACACACACACACACACATGCATGTGCGTCTCAACAGTGAAATGGAAATGAGTTCCTATTAAAAAGTCATTGAGGTGGTAATGGTTAATATCAGCTGTCAAAGAAGTCAAGGCAGTGGACACACACACACTGAAATACATTATCACAAATATTCCCATAGACACAGGAGGTTCACACACTCACACATATATAGAGTTACAGTTGTGTTATTAATCAGACATAATAAGGTTTAGCTCCTTCTAATTCAAGGCTGTTGACCTAATTTCTTTAGGTGCTGTGTGTGTGTGCGTACACGCGCCTCCACTCGCCTGCGCGCTGGTGCAGGCACTAATTTGATAAATAATAATATGTCTGGTCAGTATTTATGCTAATATATTCATAACCCACCAGCAGGCATCATGTTTGTGTTTGTTAATTCACTTAGCCAGTGTGTGTATGTGTGTGTGTAGGGGTGTGTGTGGAATTAGTTACTGCAGCAAACTCACCAAGAGCAACTTTAAATGTACCCTGCATGTGTCTGTTTGTGTTAATTAAGTTAGTGACTCTATGAAATGTGTTTACTGTATGACTATATTCAGGAATTTGAAAATCTAACAAGTTGTGTGCATTAATTTCTGTGTGTGTGTGTGTGTGTGTGTTTAGTCAGAGGATCTGTAAACATTATCTTATTATGTAAATATTTGTTTTTTTAAGTAAACATATGGATGTTTTCTGTATTTAAGCTTTAGACTAATGACTGTGGTCTGTTTACTAAGTTAACGAGCTGAGGAACAGATAAGACAGATGCAGGGCTGAACCTAATCTGCCCATCCTCCCTCTCAACACCTTCTTCTCCCTCCTTTCAACTTTTTTTCTCGCCCTGTTCCACATCAACACCACCTTCACATACAGGTTTTAATAGTTTAACTCAAAAACCACCAACGATCAACATCTACTCTATATCAGATGTACTCTTTTTCCATGCCAGTTATCTGGAAGCACATCTTCTGACCATTTACACTGGATAAGTGCAGGTCAGTGTAAACAGGAAGCAGATTGCCTACTCTGCAGTGTGGGCTTAAATTACAGAAAACACTGGGAATGAGGAACATCGGTTGTGAACACAAGAGATTTCTTTGCTTGGGTGAACGACCGGATGTTGAGGAACTGATGATGACAGCCAGTCAGGAGGTTTTCTGACTGAAATTGGACATGCAGCATTTCAAACAATCGCCATTTGAGGGGGTTAATAACTCAAGTAGTCTGGGCATTAATGTACCTAAGTGGTGCATTTTAAAGCTAAAATGCATTAATGTGGATGAAACCACAAACTCTACGGCACTAAGGACTCCTCTGAGAGCTTATAACAGCCGTTTTTTTACACTGCTTGATGCAAACACGCACACACACACACATTAAGACACATTAAGTGGAACGTTTGACATCTTAGACACCTAAATGTGAACACACCATCATCCTCTCACAGACCTACTTAGTGGCCACCTCAGGCCATGACACTTAAAGGGTACAGAAAATGTGTGCTGATTAAGAAACAGCTTTTGTGAGTGATGGAGCAGATTATCCTCCGTTCCAGAGGAAGAAAAATTTATTTTGGTCCATGTGAGAGCAAGTATGCACATGAAAGGTGTGAGAGTCTCAGTATCAATTTCCAGATACAACTCACCTCAACTTTTAGTTATTAAAGCATAAGTAGGCGATCCGGTCGTTTTGGCTAATGCTGCGTTCAAGGCAGGCTTTTGAAACCGTAAATTACAGCTTCAAGTCACGACTTACGACTTTGTAGCGTTCCAGGTAACCCGTAACTGGTGTTTTTCCGACCTGTGAAAGTGCACTATAACGGCCACTAGTAACTTCCGACCTGTGAACTCGTACCAGATCGAACTGGTACGACTTCACAGGTCGGAAAAACACCAGTTACGGGGTGCCTTGAACGCACCATGAGTTAGCAGCCCCCGCCCTCGTCAGGCATCTATTGGTCCTCGTCCCTACGTCACCACATTCACGCGCATCCCTTGGCTGCACACACAGCCCTTCATGCCGTTCTCTCTCCTCATTGGATAACACTTGTACACGCTTGATTTTCAGTTGTACTGAAAATTTTAAAATTTTAAATGATTGATACTTTCTCATTTTTATGTATCATAAAAACAAACAGCAATTAATGATATTGTTCCAATAATCACTTAAATGAAATAATAATGTGACAGTGCAGATGATTGCAGTCACTATGAGACTACACCGAGAGGCAGATGGAAAAAAAGAAGTAGACAGACAGACGGTCAGTGGTTGAAGACATGCCCTAACATGCACCAGACATGTACAGACATGTGTCTAACTGTGGTTGTGTGCGAGTGTGTGCTACTGTGTGTGAGGCTTTCATGCCATACAGGAAAATTAACATGTTTCATGTTGATGAAAACTATTTCTTTTCTTTTCAACTTTTATTCCTTTTTATCCAGTGTCACTTCTTTACCTTCAGTTGAATATTTCTGCTCCACATCCTTTAAGTTTTTTTCTTACTGACCTTGACCTTTTTTTTTGACAGACTGCAGCCATTCACTCTGTGGCTCTGTATTTTTCATTTTGAAGTATTTCTGCTTTGCTTCATCTCTGTCAATCCTGCACATTCTTTCAGTACAGTGCTATGGGTTAGGTAGTCCACTTCAAACCCAATGCCACTAAACTAACTTTCTTCTAAAACTATTTTTTTATATTATATTATATCTTTACCTCAGCTGCCACACTTCCTAAAACAACAACAACAAAATTTTAACAGATCTTATGAAGATGTACACAAATAAACATTGTTATAAAATGACATAATTTTTGCAGCACAGAAACAATCAAGTTCATTAAGTCAGTGAATAACCCATTACAGAACCTTTATTTTGCCCATGTTGGCATCACATGGCTCCTGCCGGTCAGGTTATGCAATGATGCTGTGAACTTCTCGTGTTATCTCAGATGAAAAGGTGAAACACTTTGAGTTGTGCTCTCTTTTTAGCTTAAACTTGGTGTGTGGAAACAAAAAAACTTCTTCAATTGATTCATCCCACTAAGACCAATTCCATTCATCTACACTGAGGCTTATCATCAAACACATCAGAGCAGGATCTGAGAGGATGTTCTGTGAGGACCGGCTCTTAAAACGGACTTATTCTTCACAGACAAAAGTCCTTGAACAGGAAAATGTTCATGCATCGAAATGTTTCGCATTTTCCTGCTGCACTGGACACTGCTCACTGAAGTTCATTGTAAAGTGGGTACGAATATTTTTTTTTTATTGATAAAGGAAGTGAAAAGGAAAAAAAAAAGATTTTATGTGCCGTGGATCAACACAAAAAACAACCAAATACACAATAAATAAGCTTCTGTCCATGTGTTTAATTTTCATGAACGTACACAATCAACATTCCTTTATAAAAGAAAATGTATTAAAAGAAAAAAAAACTTGCATACTTTGTACTATCTTCTACTGAAAAAAGCACTTTAAATTGATGAACACTATTTTGGCAAATTTGACTGTTGGCTTCCAGCTGAAGTTAAGTGTTGCAAAATGAATACGGTCAAGATTTTTGATGGTGAAATAATAATAAACTATGATAAATTCCTGAATTGCTTTTAAAGAAAGGAGATTCAAGGTTTTGATAACAAAAAGCAGTAATGAATTGTAATTCTGTTCCCATCTGCGAGGAAAAGTAATGCTATTCATTCAGTGTTGTTGCATACCCTTTCAAAGTGGATCATTTCCAAGCTAAAACACATCTCCCACAGTTATTTTCAATTATCTTCTCTGCACACGAACAAAGGAGGTTTATCTAGTTGTGTGTGTGATGGAGAATTATTATTTTTAGACTCACAAAACAAAGCTTGTTTGTCAAGGGGCAATGCCATGTACAACCCGAAGCGCATAGAGAGAGTGTGTTTGAGTTCAAAGAGTTAGAAGCAACATTTACTAGAGGACATATTCAATAGTTTTCAGCATTTGCAAAACATCTTTCAGAACCAGTGTCTATGCATGTGCGTTTGGGTGAGTATGTGCGTGTGCATCAGCTGTCCCCCCGTAGCACCTTTCATGTCACCCAACACCAGGCCCTCGTGGCTGTGTCCACGGGTGGCCCACTACAGTATGTGAGAACTGGTTCCTGCAGGGGGTGTGAAGAGACCCCCTGATGCTATCAAAATATATACCGCAGGGGGACACGCAGACAAAAACGAGAACGCACACACACAAACACGCACAAGTGCAACACGAAGCTTCAAATTATACTCGAGGCCGTTGGTGCCTTTTCTAGATATTCACACTGAATCTTCTGCAGAATAAAGACAGATTCTCTTCTCCTAATGACTGTCGTTCCAATTGGTTCACAAGGTTAAGAAAGAAAACGATGGCCTGAACAGAACAAGTATGAGTATTCAATGAAGAAAGGGTCACTATATTTACGTTCTTGCTGTAACCCAGTTCACTGTGCACAACTGTTCAATGATATATGTTATCAACTGAAAAGCAAACCAGACAAGAACTAGTGGCAAACAACCTAAATGGTAAAGATGCAAGTCACAATCTGAGAAATAGAGAAATAAGCTGTGATCAGTTCTCCATTTATATAAAAATAAAAGCCACCTGCAATAATTCGGATACATTTTACCTTTGTTTGTTTTGGGGTAAAGGGGAGAGGCTCTAAATTTTTTTTTGTCATTTTTTTTGCCATTTTTTGAGAGAAAAAAAACAGCCAACCTTGTAGCCTCTAAGCCTCATCTCACCCCCAAGCCTTGAGAGAGCACTGGCCAGTGGGGAAACCACTCAGTCAATCACATTTAGGGTCGGCATCACTTTTTCAGTCCAGCCAACAGTATTATGCTTGCTTATCAATTCTTGAACCAGTGAAATCTGTGAATGGCCAAATTAAGATGAGTCTACCTTACTTTGCTTTTAAACCTATCCTGTTGGAGTTGGTTGGCTGGTCCATAAGGCCGGTTAGAGTATAAAGTGTATTTGTTTGTGTTTGCCTTAAGCCTTCACATATACAGTATAGCAGTGTTCCAACACAAGACCAACCATAATCATGGTTAACAAATTATTTCTACATGTCATGAAACAACCTAATCATTCTATGGATCATTAAAAATTAATTCACCAATGAAGAATAAATAAATGCAAATGCATATAACTGCAGGGCTAACAATTTGATACTAGATTTTGCCATTCTTTCAACTCATGGGAGATAAATGAGCTGCTGATGATATATGCCTTGAGAAGATGATATATGCCTTCATCCATCTGAATGTTGAGTTAAGTGATTCAACATTAGACAGCCAACTACGATGTGAAAGGGGAAGAATGAAAAGTAGACTGGTTGAAAAAAGGACAGAAGAGTTAAACACAAAGACTGTGAGGTGGCAAGAAACAAGGGGAAATCACCAGGGACAAACTAAAAAGAAAAGGTGATCACGTTAGAGATGTACTGTATACATAAAGAGATCGGGGTAGGATTGAACTGATCCAAAATAGAAAGATAAGGATGTGTGGGAGCTGGGATTGACTAAAAACGAAGAAAGATCAAAGGAAAAAAGACTGAGCAAAAGCAGAGGGAGGAGAGAAGAGGAAAAGACTGAAAGATAAAACCATCATGAAGGGTGAAGTGGGAGTAAAGTGATAGAATGGACTGAGACAGGAAAACAGACAAACACCAGAATGAAAGTGGAACAGCTGCATAAAAGAAGCATTATTTTTAATTTCAATAACTGTTTCAATAACAGGCTGTACTAATGGAACAGAGAGGAAATGGTTGTCCAATAAGGTTACTGTGTTATTTTATTCTATTTTTTTTAAAAGAAAAAGAAAGAGGGACACATGTTGGGACTTCAATCAAGATATATTTCGACAATGTACAACTGCTGTTTCCTTTCATTCTCTTTCTAACACTTCTGAGTCCCGTTCCTCAGGCTTTCATTAGCCTCCCTCTTTTGAGTTTTCTCTCCCTTACAGGTAATGAGTTGTGTTGATCACAACATTGATGTGAGGTTCAAGTTAATTACAGGTAGAATAACCAATTAATTGTGATGTGTGTGCTAAATGAGATGTGTGTTTGAGGCGGTGTGGGGTTTAAAAGATAGGAGGCCAATACCTTAGGAAACTGAGAACAGAGAAAATGAGTTCACCTTTTCTTTGCATGTCAGACTATTATACAAGACAAATTTAAATTAATTGTCTTTGAATCAAGTGCTCATGTGATAATAAATGTGCTAGAGTGTTGTTGGTTAACAGTTCTGGGTGACAAAGAAGACAGACTATTTATACTTCTGCTGAGGCTGTGAAAAGAAAAAGTGGAAATGTGGGTCTTTCCCTATGAAGACACAGTTGGTCCTAAAAAACATGTTGGTATCTCTGTCCACTGTATCATATCAATAAAAGACAAGTCTATAAATTTGGTCCTAACAAAATTTGACAAAGTCACCTCTAATGCCGTTTTTAAAAGCTTACACATGATCAATATATTGTGGAACTCTACAGTCAATCCTGTGTTTCTCTCATCAATATTTTGTTTGAGTCAAGTGACTAATGTGAAGGTCGCTCGTAGTGGAGCACTACGATACTTTTTTACAGGTCACTGTTTTAATTTTATGGCCTGCAACTTGCAACTGCTCTTATTCACTCTCACTGCTCTTACCAGTGTAGTTTCCAGATGCAGCAGCTGTTTTCAACTAAGAGCTCTGTAGACTACCTGCCCAGCAGCAAACAATCCATGCTGGGCCATACAGGAACATTTAGTACCTAAAGAGCCAGATGTTTCTCTCAGGCCAGTGTGGGGACAAAAGTAGAGCTAAAAGTAAAAGAAAGTATTGAATGTGCTTTCTACGAGCGAGAAATTCAATTCACACAAATGCCACTTAATGTTTTAAGTAGCCTCGTGTCTGTGTGTGCATGTGTGTCATCTTGGCAGCAGAACATGGCGCTGGAGGAACCACGGAAGAGTTTTGAGTAATGAGGCAGGAATTTATAGGACTGTCTGTCTGTGGACAGGTTTTGTCTGAGCTGTAGCCTCACAAACGTTTTGTGACTTTTTGAAGATGGGTGAAGTAATAACGTAGTCAGACTAATCAGTACGCATGTAATACTGTAGTAATGATGACTGGCTCAGAATGTCCATGTTGCTGCAGCTGGTGTGACGACTGATTGCCAAACTTATATAAGGTGATGAAATAAGTTGTTTCTTTACGACTTGTTCTACTGCCCCCTACTGGGCAAAACATAAACTCAGTAAAAAAAAAAAAATAAAAAATAAAAATACAAGGTAGCTCATTCACTAAAGATGGAAACGTACAGTAGGCCGTTTGGTTGTGATAGATGTACTGTGTATGCTGACTTCTGCTCCCAACCACCTGAATAATGTGCCTCTATCTGCAGCTTTGTGGCTTGTGGCGATGTGTTCTGCCATGACAAACACACTCAAAAAGTCATTACACTACACTACTGAGTGCCACTTAATACCCAAATGCTTTTTATCATCCACCTTTCACTGATCTGTAGTTTCCCCACTCAGAAATTCACATGACTGAAATATGCCACATGGCAGAAACTTTAATCCCTGCAGGTGTCTTAAGGGCTCTGGTTTTGTGACACAGCCAAAAAGCTGAAAGGGTTCAAACAAGGGACTGTGTAGATTAAACGGCCCAATTAATCTCTCCTTCTCCAGCCTAGCAAGCTCCATGTCTAGACTTCAAAGCAGACACAAACTTGAGGACTTGAGGAACTTGTGCCTTTTTTTTCATTACACTGGGGTGTGTGTGCGTGCATGCGTGTGTGTGTGCGCGTCTACATCATGACTCACTGAGGCTTATGGAAACAACCGTGTAGTTATGTAGTCTGTTATCTGTAAGAGTAGAGGGGTCGGTTGAAAACCAGGAAGCAAAACTCTTGGGAACAACTATAGTTGAACATGTCTGTATTCTTGTTGGTGGGAAAGATCCCAAACTGTGGATCATGACAGAAACAGTGTAAAGAAACAGGTTAACAGCACCATGCAGAGAGTAAATTGAAGGGGGAGAGAGAAAAAGGAACAAATACAAACAATGGCTAATTTGGCAGATCAAACTAAAAAGGGATTTGAATCTTAAGTTCTGTCTTGACTGGACACGATGCAATGACATACTGAAAAAGAAATCTGACGAACACAGTCGATTCATTTTGTTTGTTTGTCTCTTTTTTTTCTGTCACCCCCTCCAGCTGCAACTGGATAGAGACACAAAAAAATGATCACAGGGGGACTGACTGGGGTTTTCTCAAAATAACAGTGAAAACTGTTTCTTTGAGAGGGTGATCATCACAAATATTTACAAGGCTACTAGACAGTGACAATTATTTTTATTATTTTTTTCCTTTTTTTTTGTGACTCGCACAGACAAGGAGGAAGTGGGTATGTCAACAACAGCGCAGCAGTGTGCTTAACAGCTTGGAAAAGGAAGCACGCACATGCACGCACTCGCGCACACACACACACACAGACACACACAGTCGTTTTGGGAGGAAGAACTAAAAGCCAAATGTGAGTCAGAGGACTTACAACAGTTGAACATTTTAACAGGCACAAGCCGACTCTTGTGTGTGTGTGTGTGTGTGTGTGTGTGTGTGTGTGTATGTGTGTGCGTGCTTGTGTGTATAATTGTGTGCAAAGCCAGACAGACAATAACAAGGCCAGTGAGCCGAGCACATGGTCTGAGTCTTAATCTAAGTGTCTTACTGCCACCTATTGACTGAATGTGTAACTACTCTCCCCTCCCCCACACAGCAACAAAATCCAGCCGCACGCGCGCACACACTCACACACACACACCACCTTTATGGGGAGAAAAAAGAACCCTAGCAGATGGCGCAGAGGGGGCACAAGAAGAGGAAAACGTGTCATGAAAGGAAAGAGAAGTGAGACAAAAACTTACCCCTAAACAACATCCCTGGAAAAAAAGAATCTGTGATTCATTTCATCTGTTGCTCAGACACAATTTCTGCTCAAATTCAATTGTGTTGTGTTGAAATATGATATGCCTGTACACTTTAAAAGCCTATACTACGATGAGAAAAGAAAAGTAAGAAGTACTTTATCAGTGCATAGTTTTCCTCACTCTGTCCTATACTGTAGTCAAGCCTACATTAGGCTGTTTATAAGTAAAGGTTTAGTGCAGGGTTATTTCACATTAAGCAGTAGTGTAGTAGTGAAAGAGATGCAGGGCAGTAAACTGGTACAGTGCAACAGCAGCAGCGTACTAACTAGTACAGGTGTTAGAGTGCAGTAATAAACAGCTGTATAACTACGCTACTACTACATTCATAGATATACTGCACATACTGTAGTAGTAGAATATATATATATTTATTAAGACACTAGGTTCTTAAAGAGGAAACAGACTATGAAATATAGCAGATCAAAGGTTTTAAAATATTTTAATAGAGTGTGAGGAAGTAGGAGAGGTGTGGACAAGTTCACAGAGGACAGAGCAGATGGTGTCTGCTGGACTTACACAATCACACACACACTCTGGTGACATAATAGCACCATGCCAGGTGTGCAGTTGGTGGCCTGCAGTCTGGCACTGACTGTGAGTTGTGCGCGTGTGTGCGTGTTTGTGTGCATCCCGTGCCCTCTTTGTGTGAAAGGGGCCCCCTATTCACAGGCAGCCTCCGCTGCCAGCTTGGCACTAAATCACAGGACAAGACGGTACATGTGCGCACACACACTTACACACAGATAGACGCACACACACACACACACACCACTCTGTGTTGTCTTTTTGTCTAGCCTATGAAGAGAATGAAAAGAGGTCAAACAGGAAGACAGAGGCAGGGAAACAAATGAAGGACGACTGTATTTTAGTTGAGCTTTAACACAGAAAGACAAAGAAAAGATACTTAATGCTACAAGAACGGAGACATAACGTAAAAGTACTGACTGTCCTCTTTCCTCTTTAGTGTCTCAGTGGCTTTGGTCCCAACAGTGATCTGATTCCAACTGAGAATACACTCAAACACACAATTAGCATCATGGCCATACATAAAGAGTGGTGTGAAGGTGAGACTGTAGCTGGCATATGTCGGTGTGTGTGTGTGTGCTTCATGTTTATGAGTACATCTTGAATAGGTGTCAGACAAGTTGCAGTTATTCACGTCTGGCTTTGTATTAATGTATTGACAATAACCACACACCAGTGACTAATAATAACACCAAGACAAGGAGACAGACAGAGAGAAAGAGACGAGCTGAAAGGCAGACTGAGGTCAAAGAACAGCAGAGAACAGAACAAAACGATGGATTCTCTTCTCTAGAAGGAGAAACATAATGTGTATAGATCTGGCTTTAAGTCACTTCTTAAAGTTAGAGGTAGTGCCAACTACATTACTGACATGCTGTGGCTAAGTATGACAACCTGACAATGAATTCTGGCAGCAGAGCGACCTGCTGATGAATGTGCGAACAAGGACAAACAGGGTTTGAATCATCACACCAAGCTGGGATCTTTAGCTCTTTGATGTTTATCCTGAAGTCTCACTGATACTTTAAGTAGTTCAGACCAAGAAAAGGACGTCTCGCTGCTCAAGTAGAATTATTTCAATATGATTTTTTTCCCCCCCAACACTGTCCTACAATTGTCATATGTTAAAAAAGAAATACAAATCATAACCATAGGGCTGTGAAGCTTTGCTGATTCAATTGTCGACTTGTTTCACATAATCATGCTGTTACCACAAGCATGTCACACCATCACTGTGGATGTGGAACACAAATCATGACTTGCATTGGAGATTTTCTGCAAACTCACTTGAATCTGGGGTTTGTTTAAGAAAAAAGAACCAGTTTTAACCATTTGAGTTTTGTGTTTCGCCCACACCCACACGCTATACTGACGACCCTTGCTCATATCTCTGGCATTCTTAGTATAGTGTCATGTGCAAAATATAAAACTGCACAGGGATACCAAACAAATTAAGTCAAGACCCTAAAGACTTGTTATCGCTCTTTGATGCTTCACTATTGGTGACATATGTTTGAACTCTGATGTGTGTGTGTGTGTGCATGTGTGGCTGCAGTCTGTTTGTGTTTTGTGGCTACACCCCAGCCAGGTTTTTGAAAAACTGTTGCTGGAGACCGAGCCATTTCTCAGTGCACAACAGCGCACATGAAGAAACTTCTGTCTGTGAGAAAAAATATCAGCAAGTTATCGGCCTGGAGGAGATTCAGAAAATCCATTTTTAGCTTCTCCGTGAGAGCTTTCCCAGAGGATAATGAATTTGACTGCCTCCACACACACAGGAAATTTGTGTTGGTGCTTGCATGCTCAGCAGTTTTCCACATGGCCTTTCCAATAGAAGGCACTTTGATGGTGGTGACTCAACTATGATCAATGTTCTCCTATCAATATTTCAGTCTCTTTGCTCCTCCGCCTGTGTCTCTGTTGCCAAATCTCAATCAATAAGAGACAAATTAGAGGCAAGTTTTTCTTTTAATCTTCTAACCCCCGTCTCTTTTACCTGAATGAATGCAATGTGTACAATTTACACTGGCACACATGCATACAGATCTGGATCTGTGTTCCTCAATCTGCAGAGAAAATACCTGATAATAATAGCTACGAAATATGCGCACTCTCACATCTGCTTTGAGTTAAACTTGTTTCTTTGTTTGCTCTACTCTCAATATCCCAAAGCTCTTTTTTCCTGCTGTTTCCCTGACAAGGTTTGCTCACCCTTCTTGTAATCGCACCGAGGGTTTAATTTAAACACATCCGCTGAACTTTAATTGAAAAACCCAACCTGGAGGAACCGCTGACCTGTGGAGGCTCGTTCCTGGCAAACTTGGGCATCCTCGTCATGTCACATGGCTGCAGCAGCAGAGGTAAACAGGAGCTGACACCTGTCACAGACGTTGGAGGTAGCCAACAAGCATGCCCACATATTTGTCTATCTATGGCTATCTGTCATATGTCATCCAGCTGGAGCCAGGGAGCTAAGCAGTGTCATTTCTGCTAATATCTGTGTTCGACACTGATGCCATCAGTCACATGGAAAGGGGGGAAAAAGCGGATGATATCTGTGAATATCGGTGGGTATGTCTGACTCTGATGTATGATGTTATCAATAAAAAGGGACTTGTGATATTTACATTACCATTTAGCTTCAGAAATGTGATTGCTTTGTCAATTCCATGTGCAAACTCCAGGTATTTCAGTGGTTTTACTCAGAATAAAGTGCATGAAATAATTTTACAGTATGTAAGGGAGAAATGCACCAGCTGTCAATACAAGATTTCTTTAAAAACTGGTTTCAGTTATGTGCTTTCATATGCCAACCTTTGGTACAGCCCAAAAAATTCAAGCTGTGTCGTGATTGCTGAGACGCATGTTGTTCACTAATGTAGTGTGTCATGTGGGAGTGATAGCAGTGCGTCTGTATCTACGAAGCGTCACATCCTGTTTTAGACAGGGCCATTTCAAAAAACACCCAACTGACAGTTTAAAATGACAAGGCGACAGTCACAGTGGGGGTTTGAAGACCACAACAAAAATAGAGTTCTCTCTCGTACACAGCCCCGGCACCTCCGTCTGTCTGACTGGCCCCTTGTCTCCTGTCACATTTTTCAGGGGCAAGCCGCCCTGTTTAAAGCACAGGGGATCTGCAGGTCTGTTAAGGAGGCGTTTAATGCCGCCTGAATGTGAGAAAGGGAAAACAAGCCAATTTCCAAAAAAAACAACAACATGTATAATAACAACTTTTTTTCCAGTATGAATTGGAAGTACGGAAAGTGTTAAAGTTTAGAGGACAAGAGGAAGAGAACATTCACTGGTTTGTTGGCAGAAAACTGGTCGCTATAGGTTATTTACTTTCTATCCACTGTATTCACACCTCATTCTATCTCAAGTAGTGCTCAACCAGAAGATTATTATTAAATTATCCAATTTAATATATGTGGGAGGTGTATACAGTGACTTAATTATGCTTCATGTAACACAACTATAAAAAAAAAAAATTACAAGCATGATTAGCTTTTACTCCCATCACTGCATCTCACAGCTACATTATTGACATATTGGAACTGAATATTTGTAACAGCCACTCCGGGAACACGGTCACACGTGTTTAATTAGAGGCCTGGTCACACATTATCGTATGACCCCTGAGAGCAGCTTTTGGGAGAATTTATTTTAAGGCACCGTTACACTCATCATTGCAAATGACCTCTGTCCTGCAATGAGCAAAATTTCCCAAAATTGTGTGAGGCCTTGTCTTGTCCCACAAGGTGTTCTGCTGCTGCAGAGGAACAGCACTGATGGCAGAAACACCATGTCAAGGAAAGGCTTTCCCTAAAACAAACTACAATCAAACACAAATCTGGTCAGAACAACATGGCTGTATATAATTTTCAAGTGATGGAAACTTGCCCACAAATTCGTAGTTTTGTGAAAGAGTATCATTTTAAGAAGTCTTGCACAATTCGGAGCAACAGGAACAAATGTTGATTAAAAGACAAGGGTGGCCGCAGGACAGGTGTTTAAATTTAGTGGACATAAGGACAACCATAGGGGAACTTTGGCTGTTTTGTTGACAGACTGCTCATGTTTACCTTCTCTCTGCTGTGCTCACACCTCATGGAGAATACTGCCATCTCCAGAATTGCTCACCCAGAGGAATATGATTAAATATTTCTCTACTTCTGGCTGTTTCTCACATGCCTGAAGGATACACACTTCTGAACACACACCAACCCACGCACAATCGCTGTTTCCACCGTATGTTTCTGTCACACACAAAACGAATCACATGCCACCACCCTCCCTCCCCACCCATGCGCTCACACACACACACGCACGCACACACCTACAACCTTGTCATTTCCTATGACATCCCCAGCCTCCATTACCTGCATACATTAACAAACCCCTCTGATGTTAAAAATTATACATTCATACATTTGAATAATTCAGATTATTTTAAAAGCTGTGCACTCACTCACTCTCACTTTTTTCCAGATGGAAAAAGAGCTATTTACCTCAAATCACATTTGAATAAATCCCATAAATCCTTTCAAAGTTCCCTGAGATAAACCAATCAAATACCCCCAACCTGGGCTGACTGGCCAATAAAAATTAGCATTCATACTTGCAGTCTTTTGTCATTCAAAAGACATCAAATAGCAAATCAAATTGCAGGGCCTATTTGTGAGGCTCAATTTGTTTGAGATAAGAAAAAGGTGGCTAATAAAGAGAGAGTGAGGGAGAGAAGGGGATATAGCTGCACCAATATAACGCAATTCCAAACCTAACAGAAAATATTTGATAGAGCGCCTTTGGTTTATAAATGTGGTTGATGAATCTATTTGCTCAACAAAAGAGCAATACATTATAAATGACAGACAAGATATATATTAGATGGCCAAAGGGATGTGGACGCTCAATTATGCCTGAGATGAAACCTGCTTATCACAGTTGCCAGCGAGTGTGTGTGTGTTTGTGTGTGAGGAGTGTGTGTGTGTCAAACAATTGTGAACAATAATCGGGAAACCAGGATGAAAGACAGGCAGCATTTTACAGTGTTTCCATCGGGCATTAAACCTTTACATGCAGATTTATGTGAGATGATGAGTGATGATGAGTAAAAACTGACCAGGAAGTACAAAAAGTTTTTTTTTTAAGCTTAAAGAATTGGATTCCCTTTGATTTTTTTTTACTGTATCACCACGGAAAACAGTTGGTTGACAGTGAAACCTCATCTCTCTTCGCTCTCATTACCCATCTCTGTCTCTCTCTGTCTTATTTCCAACTGTCTGTAAATCATGACAGGCGGTAACCTCCAGCTTCCTCTTTCTCTGTTTTGAAAACAACTAACCGTCTCTGACACTCATGCTTCCTGCGTTTTAACGGACTCTACACACTATTAGCCCTCCAGACTGAAGTGTCTGCTATTTATTCTACACCTCAACCTGCACCACCAGAGTTAATGTTGGTAACTGGTTAACATATTCATTTATCTATTCACTCACTTAATAAATATCAACTGTGGCTGCCATAGAGGCTCTAACTGAATTTTCCAGTGCAGCACCCAAGGCGAATGTTTATATCACTGGGCAGTAACACAGGTGCAGTAGTGTGGGTCGCAAAACACTCTTATCACTATTATTTCTTGCACTTCCCTCAACCAAGTCTAAAAGGTGGGTGTATCTTTACCCCGCACTGTCACCCACATCTCACATGCACATGCAAAAAACACACAAACATGCAAACACACACACACATATCAAGGTTCAAGCAGCTGGTGAGTTTGCCCTTGACTGCCCACCCCCGGGCACTGCAGTGGCATGGATGCAGCTGTTTTAAAAAGTTCTGGAAGGGATTTAGAAAACCATGTCCTTGTCAAGGGTATACTCTTGCTTTTTCATTTTGCAGATATAAACTGAGGCATGTGTTGAGCCAGACAATAGCACTGACTCAAAATATTCCAAACTTCTTATTCATGTCAAAGGACCGATGCTTTGCAGCGTGGGTGAGTTGTAAAGTCGTGCCACAGAAGTATTCAAACCACCGTCTTCTACATCTGTTAAACCCTCACACTAGACTAGCAGGTCAATATTTCAATTTCTTCCTGCTGCCTCTACTGTATAAACACAGAAAAAAAAACACAGAAGGCCAGCGCTCATAGCAACACAGCTATCTCAGCGCTGAAACGTGTACATTGTGGGCCCCTGCTGCCTGGATTAAAGAGAAATTAAAAGGAGACAGGATACCTATGAGTGCTGGCTTTATGGTGTTTTTTTCTGAGCCTTTTTCTTGCTGTGCACCTGGACCATTTTGACTTTCTTTTTGAACTTGCCCATAAACACAGTCACACAGTGGCCTACCTTGTGTATTTTTTGGATTCAATGCCTCTGTCAGCTCGAACACAAACTAAGGCTGCAGCAGAAGCAGTGGCAACGTGGTTACCACAAATCATGATTTTTAAAAGCCTGTCGCTGTGCCAAATGAATCCCATCACCCAGAGGCATCGCCTTCAAAAGTTCTGTCACAAAAACCAAACATGAAAAGAGTTTGTTGTCAAAACAATAATGTGAATTTGCTGCTGCAGTTTGTCATTAAAAATTGTCTGCTCACCAGCTGATTTTTTTTTTTTTTTTTTTAAGAAGGCTCCCACGGCACCTCTGTCCAACAAGTGGTGATTATGCGCAGTGACATGCCGGTATGTTGCTATACACTTGAATGCCTACACATGCATGGAATACACACATTCAGGTTCTAAAATGAAGAAACTTATTATCTAACTAATGTGACACAGATGAGGCAACACAATGGGTTTTGAAAATCTTCCTGCCTTTGATAGCCGTCAGATAAACGAGCTGCAATTTGATCAGGATTTAAAAGCTCTTCTAAAACATTCATGGTCAAATTCTCCGGTTGAACTACATTTTAATTATGTGCATGAACAATTAACTGTTAATCTGATGAGACAACTGACCTTAGGTTATTATTCTCTGGGCATAAAGACCCCAAATGCAACATTTGACATGAATAAAGCTAGGAGGTTTGGAGATAATAGGAGGGGAGTGGGTTGCAAAAGATGTTACCGTGAATCTTCTGTGTCTGTTTGCAGATACAGAAGCAAGACAAGATTTTAAACTCATAACATTTGGAAATCAAACAGACTATGCCAATACAAAATAAACAAATAGATACTATACTCAATATATTGAATGGAACTGAAGATTTGTGATATCAATATGTAGATTTGCCCTTGACTGACCCGTCTGGGGCTCTAATAGACGCATGGCCTGCTGTGCATTTGGGGATTCTGGGAGTCTACTCTCAAGGAACAGATGCCAGGGCACAACAGCTGTTCATCTGGCATCGAACTAGAGCCAACTGGCTGGACCCTCTACCCAAGAACAAAAACATCAACATGTGTTACTAAAGCCTTCCCTCCTTAATAGGACAGACTCACAAACACACACGGACATGCACACATACACACACACACCTCACATATGCAAACTGACTTGCAAGTGACATAAAACTTGCAGACTTAATTAACAGCAGCACCAAGAACCACATTTAATCAGCGGCAATCAAAGTCAACCACTGCACACTCACCAAGACCCGAGTAAATCGGCACCTTCAATTAACCAACAGCAGTGGCTCCCCTTCCACAGACTTATAAGCATTAAATATATTGATCGTAATCAATCACCTCACTGGACATTCAGTGACCCTTGTTGCCATTAATCTGTATGTTGTATGTTTCTTTTTTTGGGAGCAGATTTTTGAAGTGATGCAGCAAAGAAACGCCTTCATTTAGTCCTGCTGTGATTGTGTGTGTGTGCGTGTGCCCATGTGCGAGAGAGATAATGTACTCACCCTGGAAAGACTGTCTGGCTCTCTCCACTAGTTCCTCAATGGGATAGCTGGCCAAGTCTCCTCTGGCATGCTTAGTCTTACAGTAGGTACATGCATTCAAACACCTAAACAGAGACACACAGAGAAAAAGAGATGGATGCAATTCAAGACAAGATGGAAAATGTTATTGACCTTTTTTTTAATCTTATTTCAAATGTTTGATTCTTGTTTGGCTGAACTAAGCGAGAAAAAGATTTGTGTCCAATGATTCACTTGGGTATTTTATAAACCGACAGAGTTATACATTGTCAATTATTTACAATATAACATCTTGAGAGTGACCAATCCAGAAAC
This sequence comes from Decapterus maruadsi, assembly GCA_030347415.2. Classification (NCBI taxonomy): domain Eukaryota; kingdom Metazoa; phylum Chordata; class Actinopteri; order Carangiformes; family Carangidae; genus Decapterus; species Decapterus maruadsi. The sequence continues at coordinate 12,967,829 of CM064894.1, read as the reverse complement.
AAACAACCGATTCACTTGAATCGACTTAACTGACATGTGGAAAAACAAAAGGGCCCAGACGAGCATGGTGAGTAAACAGATACACACAAGAGACTTTTTAATATTTTAATGAAATCTATTCATGCACACTCTCCCAATAGAGGAGAGGCAGGAGAAGAAAGCAGGGAGTCAAAACTGTCCTTTTGTCTCCAAACAGTTTATAAGGACTCCAGCTAGCTCCAAAATAACCGTGGACAGCTGTCTCTCTGACTGAGGCAAGCTGTGGAAAGATTAGACTCAATACATTGTTTTGTTTTACTAAAAGTAGAGACGCTTAATTCAAATTGACTGCAAAAAGGAGAGAGCAAGACTGTGAAGCAGAAAAATAAAATTAAAGAAACAAAATAGTACAGGGGGAGAAAGGGGGAGAAATTCCCTCTCACAGCAGATCCAGACACACTGTATGGTACAAAGTCTGGAGAGGTCTTTATTTAGCATGAAGGGGCTTTTCTTTACAAGTTGTCTGTAAACCACTACTCAAAAGAATAATGAAGGCCCCTGTTAGCAGGACTTTTTTCTATTTATTCCATTAAGGCGTCATTTCTGACCTCCAATTTGTCACAGTGGGTAAAAATATACGCTGTTGTTACCACGGTCGTTTCTTTTCACTCATTATTTCACTTTTGGCTTCACTATCCTGCTCTTCGTTAGGTCTTGGTGATGTTGTTGCTGGAACACACTGTTGAGTGAACACACGTGAACTGCTATAATTAGGTAAATGTGTGTGTGTTTGTGGGGATCAAAATATTTCTATGGGAAAAAAATAAGACTGAGGCCGCGCAAACTCATCCAGTATATCATATTATGAATATAATTTATTCCCTCACCATTATTTATCACCCGTCTCTCCACATGTTTCAGTGTGGTGCAAAAAAAGTGAGCTCTGCAAGTTAATCTTCAAGATTTGTTGGTTCCAGTTTTCTGTCTAACTCAGCTGAGGGTGATTTCAACACTGCCACATTAAGAGCTGAATTGTCAATGGAGCCACACTTGCCAAGTCTATACCAACATAGATGTAAAAGCACTAAAAATGTCTCATTGATAGAGTGCAGCATGCCAAGTGGTGTTTTCACTAAAAACTCCTAACCAAACTGTGACTAACAGAAGACCACGGTCCAGCTACACTCACAAAGAAAACAACATGACCATCTATTAACGCAGCTCTACTAATGCTAGCTTTTGACACAGAGCAAAGATGAAACGCCGCTATTCCTCTTTAACAAAATGTGTCTCAATGTTGAAATTGGTTTGCTGTGGCATTGATACACCCAAGCACAATGACAAAAACATCTTACCAGTGATTAATAACCATCAAATGCTGTGATGTAAGGCAGCTAGCATGAGGCTAGGAAATCAGACTGTTGCAGATAACAAGCGTAAACCCTGTATCTGTCCATGACAGACTCATGGAGAAATAACAGGGATTCCCCTGAAGCGAAAAAAACTGGCAAACAACACAGAACTCCGGCTGGACTGAAGAAACAATTGTGATGTACACAGGATGTGTTTGTAAGATAGCCGTGTCAGTTCTATAGAGCAGCACTCTGACCAAGTTTAACATTATTACTCAAAGTACAATGTCCAAGTCCAAGTTTGGCTTGGACGCATTTGCCAAATGACACGCTAGCCTCAGGGCTTTACAATCAATCCACTATCCAACATCCAGGATGGGTCATGCCACGGCAACAAAGTAGTGGAGAAACTTTCAAAGTCTCCCCTACCCACTGACTGAAGACTATTGTTAATGGCTATGGGGATAGTAGGGTGAGATACTGCAGATAAAGGTGAGAGACGCATTTCAGAAAAAATATATTTTAGAATGTGAATTGATTCAAAGAAAATGTTAGAAAAACCAATGGTAAATATAAAATTAAATATGAAATAGCATTTCCTAAAGCAAAGATTTGTTACTTATTTCTATTGAGACACTGGATTGATACATTGAGATGAAGTCAAGTTTTCCCACAGTCCACTACAGTTGGCTGCAGAGCAGAACCAAAGCACTGTCAAAGCAGCGATGCAGGACGCAGTCTGTGGAACATTTTGATTAATTATTAAAAGACGCCATTCCTGTTTTTGATTAGTGTGTGAGGAACCCGTAGGCTTCTGGGCCCTCTGTCTCACTCCACTTACTGGACCATGCAACATCTTCATTAAGAACCCACTGACCGCCCTGCGATATCTTTATAATCATTTTGAAACACATCTGAAACGCCGAGAGCATTTTTTAATGTCACCATGAAAAAAATCCATCCATCTCTCCCTCTCAGGGTATTGCTTATCCTAGTTGAGGGCACTAAAGATGGCAGCTAGGTCACAGGACCTAGCTGCGGAGAAAACACAGACAGATGGGGCCCTGCATGCGCGCACACACACACACTTATACCACCAGGGGGTCCATCCATCTTAATGTGATCAGGCCCAGCTGAGTGGATCACACCAACATTAATCTCAAGAGACAGTCAGTGGCCTGTTTGTGTGTGTGCGAGTGTGTGTGTGCGAGTGTGTGCATATGTGTGTTTGCATCAATTATGTGTATGTGTGTTCATGTGCCCGTTTGAGTGTGCTGTTGCTGCTGCTGAACATTCGTCCAGTATCACAACAACGCATTAGCAGTTTCGACCTCTCAATCAGGCTAAACAGACTGAGACAACTAGTCAGCACCTTCAGACTAACAGTGACTGAAGGAGAGGAGCCGTGTCACTCTTTCTGGAAGACACACATGGAGAGGAGGAGAGGAGAGGAAGAGAAGAGAAGAGAAGAGAAGAGAAGAGAAGAGAAGAGAAGAGAAGAGAAGAGAAGAGAAGAGAAGAGAAGAGAAGAGAAGAGAAGAGAAGAGAAGAGAAGCTGAAATAAACTAAACTGTTGCCGCTGGATATCAACGCTCGACACTGTAAAGGAGAAATACTTTTAGTATAAAAACCAAATATTTTCTCCTCATTATCAAGCTTCCATCCTCTCCCTCCTTTGTTTCTGTCCTCCCACCCTCCTGTTTTGTCCCAGTTAATTAAACCACAGAGGTAGCTGTTGTACCTGACAACAGTGTAGTTCATCAATGTGTTACAATGAGAGGCTACCTCCCCAGTGTGTCTGCAAGTGTGAGAGAGAGCGTGAGAGAGACTATTGTGCGGTAGCCGCCTTGAAAAGGTAACAAAGAAAGGAAAGCCCTGAGGTTTCTCTATACATTTGTGAACCTCCATCCACACACACACATATGCTCAGACACACACATGCAGAATAATTCCCTTTGGAGAAGCTCCCTTGTGCAGCCTCTTAAAGAGGCAGACTGGGAGAGAGTGGAGCAGGAAAGGCCTTTTCTCAATGATAAGCATTTATGGTCTACACGTTAGGAAGATTCTCTATGCATAAACAAATCAAACCATGTGTGCATTAATCTCTCGCTGCCTCTCTCTTCCTGTATGTGAGCTTGCGTGTGTGCACGCGTGCATGTTTGTGGGGGTTTTGTATTGTGTCAGCTTGAAGATGCAATTATGAAAACAAAGCCTAAACTGTGCAGGGAAGTCTGAGCGCTTCACAAACTGGAAAGCAAGATTATTCATTGCACTTATTGTTGAGTCTGGGAGAGAGGTGGAGTGGGTATATGAGCAAACAAAATCGTAAAACTGCTATTATAAGAGCGAACAAAGCCCTGAGTCTGTAAGTTTACTATTAGTGTCATCTCAAAGTCAAAGTGGAGGTTGCAAAATAATGTGGAGTCAAGGAACAAAGAATGTTGACACAATGGAGTAAAGACCTATTAGGGCGGATGAATAGGGGATGATTAGTTATTCAGAGAAAGGTTGGCAACTAAACTCAATTTAGCTTTGATACACAGTTGTGAGTATAAGCCTGGTTGTGTTCGAGTTGCATAAGAACTCACTGCACGCACACCACTGATCTTGTGGGACATGGATAAAGATGATATTCCTTACGTCTTATATCTTATTAGGGGTTCTAATTTTAAGCCATGATCAGAATTTGGGATAAAACATACATTTCAGTGCTCACAGCTTTTTTGAGCTTAATCTTTTTGGCTCAGTATTTAGGCAAAGAAATGTGTTGTTTATTAAGTTGAAACTGAGGTTACTCAAGTAATAAAAGCAAATAAGTACAGCTGTGTGAGGAGCAACAGCAGAAACTTTCTTTATAATCTTAAAAAAAAAGAATATGAATATGTCTTCCCTTTGGCAATGTAATTAGATGATATTGTGGGTGGCGGTGATATCTAACATCTCTTTGTACAAAAAACCTGTGCAAGTACACCAGTGTGTCGTGTTACTTGATAAATCTCCATATTGCACATTTAACAGACCTTAAGGAAAAACTCACAGATTGGGTTTTATTCCACAAAGAGGATTATGAACGGCTGCAAAATACTGAAGTAAACCAAACAACAGCATTTTGCTGATGTTTTAAAGTTTAAATTTGTTTGAACTCGACATTTATCCTGTGATTTTTTTCTTTTCTTTTTTTTCTTATTAAGAGATGGCCCATTGACCAGTATATCTGGTTCAGATCAGAAAACAACGTGTCTAAAACCTTTTACAATCAGAGGTTCACACCAAAACAGTCTCAAGTAATATTGTTTTGGGATTTTTATGTTGGATATTTTGCGTGTGTGTTTTCTTTCATCTGTGAATAGACCAGTGTGTCCTAATGCAGCTGGGGCCCATTCCTCTCAGTGTTCAATTCAGCCTTTGTGTCTGACCTCTTGAATTCTGTTATTTAGTCTCGTGTTCCCAATGCTGCACACTGAAACAGCTCTGTGTATTTGTTTGAGAGTGTGTATGTGTTTTCTTTTTTTTTTTTACAAAAAGTGTCACATGCTGACCTTACATTTCTGTAACTACTACAGCAGCCTTGCTTGTTGTTTTGACTGGTGAAAGACAAGCACGTGTGTGTGTGAGTGAGAGCATGTGCATGTGTGTGAAACCACAAGTCCATGTCTACAAAGGAACCATGGCTGTTTTTCCCCAACTTCTTGTTTTGTCTGTCGATAGACCTCAAGACACTGTGTTTGTACTAGATCAGTCGCCCCATTGTTACTGGACAATAATGTTAAGATGTTTGCTTATTATTGAACCACCAAACAATTGATAAAGCCAGTCACAGCGGTGGAAGATCTGATCTTAAGTCAGAGCTGCGACTGGTTCACCGCTTGGTCAGCTCGTTATCTCACCTGTTCCCAACCCACTGGACACTTCACTGTGTTACTCACTTACCCACTAATAGATTTCTCTACTGACTCACTGGCAGACAACCTGACTGACTTTATAAACAACTGCATCACCCACTGGTTAGGTTAATGCCTGGTTGTCTGACTTTCTGAGTGACAACTACACCTGAACCATCCCACACAGTCACCAATGCCTTAATTAGATCTTCTACAAATTCTACCTAATGAAGTATTTTCACATCTTACGGATCTGTTGAATCTCTGTGATCCAGCTCACTGCTTGGTTAACTGAGGACCTACTTCACAGGGATTAGCGCACACATGCTATACTACCAATGATCAGCAGAGCCACTCATATCTTTTACCTTTTTTTTTTTTCTTTTTCATCTTCAGAATGTCTTGATCAGCTGTCGCTGTGCACTGTAAAATCCACAGCAGGGTCAAGCTCAATTTGAGTGAAATCCGAGCAGCAGGTAACAATGCCATACCACTGTCCTTATTTGTTTTCGCAACAGGTAACAAATCACGAGATGAAAAACGATTGTGCAGCTAATGATGTGGCCTCCCTGAGAGATTGAAAGGCACCGCGAAGATGGCTCGGGTACCAGCCATCGCGCAGCATCTGCGGTCTCAGGGTCATCAAACATTATAACATTACTTAAGATTACGTTACCAATTACTCTGTCCCCTGGAAAAGAGGACATGCATTACGTGTGAGTCACAGATAGAAAGCATAATCTCTGGGTTAATGTTTCTGTCTGACAACTGTGGACCATTTACCTCTAGGAAAGAAAACTTTGTGCAAATAGTCTGTTCAATGATAAGTGTGCGCGTGTGCACATGTGTGTCTGTGTGTGTGTGTGTGTGCTGCGTTTTCCTGTGGCACACTAGGGCTAATTCAGTTACTCAGGGGTTCTGTAGTGTAATGCCTTGTAATGACACACAATCTCATTTTGTCCAAGGAGACACATCAATCTTTTGGATTTACTGCGGGGCAGCAGAGTCTCTCCTGGTGAGTGAGTGGGGAAAACAGTTAAGGGAGCATGCATGCATGTGTGTGTCTGTGTGTGTGTGTGTGTGTGTGTGTGTGTGTCTGTGTGTGTGTGTGTCTGTGCGTATTTGTGCATGTAGTTGCGTGTTTGTGTGTTAAGCAGTGGGAAATGGAATAATATGTTCAGACCAGTGGAGCTGAAAACTACCCATACATTGGTTTGATAAACAGCAGGAAAGGCCACTGTGGTACATATCTATAAGGTGTGTGTGTGCGTGTGTGTGTGTGTGGGAGAGTGCCAGCCTATGATTGTGTGTGTCAGGAACAAAATAGAAGAAAAAAAAAGGGAATTCCTTTGTGGAGGTGTGCGTTTCTATGTGTTGTGCATGTGTTTAGGTGCAAAATCAAAAGAATTTGTGAATGCATTGTGCATCCAAGCATTCTCACAATCCTGAACAATCCACAGTATGAACGTGATCAGAAATCCTTGTATAAACAAGCATCCTTCACTCCCTCTGTAACTCCACTCTTCTGGAGCACATTTCCGCCTGCTTTTGTTGCTCCTTCACATGATGTATTTTCACTTCTGCTCCTCAGGGAGAAAAACAACAACAGAAGAGAGAAGATGAGATCATTGACCAATGATGAACAAAATGAAAAGGCAGTCAAGTAGAACAGTGTAACGTGGCTTGAGTCTTTGGTTTTAAGATGCGGTAGAGATATGGACAACTTACAGATGGGTGGCAAATTAAAGGAAAAACCATAGCATCCTCACTTCTCATATTATTGTGTTCCACCCTGCGCCACCAGAGCAGCTTCAATGTGCACTGATTCTTCATCAAGTCTCTCAATTCTACTGGAGGGATAAATGTGATTCTTCCAAGAGTTGCTCCCCCATTTGATGATGATTGTGATGGTGGAAAGCACCGTCTACCACACTGGTCCACATCAGGTGAGTCATATCATTTTCACACTCATCACTCCAGTCAGTGACCCCTCGTGCCCTGGAAGAGACCACTATCTTGAGGATAGAAATGTTTCATCATGGGATCAAGGAAAGATTTCATATTGATTTGCACTGAGCCTTCCCTCTGAGGGGACAAGTGGTCAAAAGCCATGCCAGCAAAATATGAAATTCTGTGGAAGTTCTGTTTTTCCTTACACATCTACGCTAACGCACGAGCAACACTCATCAAATGAGCACTGTCAGCCACAGTTCCAACCCTATTACTGATGACTTTCCCACAGATTGATATGCAGATGTCACAGAAGTCACTGTTCCTAACAAAACAATAACCCGTTGAGCAGCAGCCTGTGCCTGAAGCTCCTGCCACATCCATGCCCCAACAATGAACTCTCTTTCAAAAAGGTACTTGCCATCTTGATCCAAAATCAGAATCCACTGAGCCTGCTCAGCATTTTTAATTCATCACCCGTCAGTATCTGTGGCGAATATCGCATGAACCCCGCTGGTGGATATTACACTTTGAATGGGAGTTTCAAGCTGGAGCAGATATGCCTGCTGTGATTGTTAGTGTGTATCTAGAAGGGAAAAAGAGGAAAAAGGAGAGAATCCTTATGTGCCTTTCTGTAGGATCTTGTGCAAAAACTGCGTCCTTATTCTCTCAGGCTTTATCCCCTTCCTCATCGCAGTTGCCAAAGAAATTCAAATTACAAAAGAGCATATACAGAGGGGCCTGATTCAATTTGCTTTTAACCCAGCTAATGACTTCCCATCTCTCTCCCTCTTCCTCTCTGTACCACATTCCACTTTCTCTTTCAAGATGAGACTTTTATCTGCAGAAATGGCTCCTCTACTCTTATCCTGACACTACAATTCTTTAGTGATTTTCTTCTTTAATATAAGGTATGTCACCAATGAGCTGTGCTGTGTCTTTTTTACCCTGCCATGACAAGGCCTCTGGCATCAGAACACAATGTGCTGAGATCGACTGATCTCCAAACGAAGAAAAGAAATCAGCAGAGGATTGGGACAGAGAAAGTGAAGCACTACTATCAGGTGCTGAATGCTTCCATTTGCTATTTGAAAAGCATGGGAAAGTGCCTGTATGATAATAGTCAATGTAAGACAGTTAAGTGAGTATTGAACAATGGTTATAAACTGGAAAGTTGAAAGGACGTGACAGTTTGGAAATGCTAAAAAAAAGAGGTTGTGAAGAGAGAACAAACAAGAGATTTGATTTTTCTGTAGAAAACAAAACGTTGTCAGGGAGACAATAACAGAAAACATGGAGAGGGGAAAGCCATGTCAGTGTCTATTGTATGTTGTTCATGTTGTATGAGCTCTCTCAGTCAGACCATGCACCCTGTACGGGCACGCACACCCTGAATGAAAGGGGCTGTGAGACAGACAACATGGTCAGTAAAAACTCTCTGGTAAAAACTCCTGTTGTCTCAGCCAGGTCACACCTCCATATCTATCACCACTTCATCTATTATTTCAAATTAAAAGCCCTAGCAGAGTTGTGCAATTGCAATTTCAGACATTGCAGCAACTGTAATAATTTGGTTGCAGATCAGTATTCACTTCCTTCACTTTCAAAGCCTATTCTCCCTCCATTTGCAGCAATAAAATACTGTCATTACAACTTCTTTTTTCAAAGTAATATGTGTACCTCAGACCTGCAGACCATGCTGCTGTGGTTGCGGCTTCACAGCCAACTCCAAACCCTGAAGGTGCTTGTTCTGAGCCGTATTGTTCTTCTGTGCATCTAGACGTCTGTGACCCCAGATTTACTAACCCTGAGCTGGCTCTAGCTGTGAATGCTACACCTTGGGCACAATGGTTAACACAACTCTATGTAAAGGTCAGTTGATAACACCTATTATTCTACTTTGTCGGCCTGAGGAGTGGATGGAGAAGTTGTGGCAGCCAGACGCAAATCACAGGAAACAAGCAGCAAGGGTCTGTCAGCTAACATAAACAAATTTGCAGTGCATGCTGACACACAAACACACAAGACACTTTTTACTCTGTCAGCTTTGCTTACATAGTGTGTGTGATGTGTTGTTGTGTGCGTGCACATGTTTGTGTGTGTGTGGATTTTGCTATGGTAATTCTTATTGATTGTAGAAATCAAGGATTTGTCAGGGATAAAGGTCTGTGAGAAATCGCCAGTAGCAAGTTCAAATCTTTGTTCAAATGAATGTAGCCAACCACAGAAAGAATATAATAGAAAATCACACAAACAGATTAAATACCATGTATCTTGAGTGAAGCATCCAAAACATTCATGTTTAAAAGGTATTAAATATCCATTCAAAGCTCCAACAATGGCTTCATGCAATATTCAGGATGGCTTAATGGCCAGATTAAATTAGCTTTCAGTTAAGTAGATAAATATGTTACTATTAGTGTCAGAAGGTGAAAAAAGAAAACAGGGGAGGCTGAATAGATGGAGCTGAACAAAGGAAAGAGGATAAAATAGTGTATGGACTCCAAGGTTATCTTTTGTACTCCCTGGATGGGTGAGGCCAGTAGCTCAGTACAAGAAATTTCCAGCCCTACATGACAACAATCAAGACTTCTGATATTTATAATGCAGTAAATCCTTCAGTGTTTGCTTCTATTCAAGGGATGTACGCATCTCTATTTGTTGGCCTATCATAAGCTTAACCCCACAAGCTTTTTAAGAAGAATTATGTGAGGCACAAAAAAATATCAACTAAATCAACTAAAGGTAGCAGGTATTTTCACAGTATCATATAATGGGAAAAAAGAGAGAATAAAGAATTATTAAGGCAGCAACTGATACTGCCTTGGGAGTCAGTATTAAATTCAGAATGTTTATTTTTGCACTTACTTTACAATGAAAAAATGTTGGGTGTCTCTGGCTAGGAATTTTCATAGTCAAATGTGGTTGATCAGATTGTGCCTTTAGCCGACTAATCTTCGAGTCATGTTGTTTTTTCCCGTGTTGATTCATGATCTCATTTGCGTCTTTTTCCACTCCAGAGAAAAGCTAAAACACCCAAATAAACAAACTGAATTCAGCCGTTGCCATAAAATAACAATAACAGGACCTTCTCCATCCTTTAGCCTATCTAACTCATGTGGCCAAAGTTAGACACTTTTACAGAAGTGCAAGGCTCCATATCCATTGGTTCCAATTCAAATTATAACGTATATTTTGTAATATTGGAGCTGCCAGCATCAAGACAGCAGTTATCCTTCCAGCAATTCTTCAGTAAACGTGTGTTTGAGAGAACTGTCAAACCTGGAAGCAAACTTCCACTCCCTATTCCTTCTGTGCTACACTGTCTACTGCCTGGAGGATAAGGGCTAGTTGTCGGGTTGGGGTTACTGCAGAGGGCCATTAACACCTGACTTTGGCACACTGTAATAACAATAACAGAGTTTAGGGCTGCCAAAAATGTGACTAAATAGAGAACATGCAGGAGACAAGCAGTGGAATGAATTGAAATGAGCTGTAATAGTGGGACAAAGGGCTTTTTTAATGCCTCCAGTTTAATGACAAAGGTTCACACAATCAGACACATCAACAAATACACACACAAGTTTAATGACCCATTCTGACTGAGTGGCCGTAAATTCCTTGTTTATGATGCCGAAGCTTCATGATTCAACATGCTCACAAAAGGGCTTTTACTGTTGCTGATGACTACACACACACAGAGAGAGCAAGAGGGGACTCTTAGTGTAGCCTAGGGCTATACTAACACACAAACTGGCTCCCCCACTAGTGTCAAGCGTGCTTAAACTGGGACACAAAACAGAGCATTAGAAAGACAAGAAGTCTTTTTCCAGTCCAAGACAGTATGAAAAATGAACTCTACCCTCAGGCTTATCAGTTTGTAAAAAAAAGGAGCAATGGAAGGAATAACGTAAGAAGCCATCCAAAACTAAACGTCGGCGACTGGATCATAAGACAATTACAGAGCACAAGCCCGACATCAGCTGCCTCAGTCAACATAAGAGGCAATAGTAGCGTGGAATATGCAGCAACCATGTCTGATTCAGTCCTATGTAAGAAAAAAACACCTGCACATTCAAGTATTTCTCTCTTTTATGCTTCTCATTCATCAACAACTATTCCCTCCTGCTTCACCACTCTTACTGGCCAATCAATACGCATTTACACAACATTTGAAAAAGCTCTCTGTCGCATTGTTACAAATCCAAACTTCCAAGGTTTAGAGGTTTACCTTTATCAAAAGCTGTTGAACTTCCTCCAAAACACTAACTGTGATTGGTTCTGTTTGATTCAGGAACCTTTGTGTCAGTTCGTCTTGAGTGGCTTGTTAACTTTTCAGATATTCAAGGCCACAGACAAAGAGAGAGTGTGAGTGATGCTGCCTGGAAGTCTATTTAGGGTGATGAAAATGAGTGTGTAAAGAAATTATTATCTAAAAATATTTAGGATTGAATAAACTTACTTGTCATCATGCTACCAAAATTATGTTTCTAACAATGTATGTCAGAAACATAATTTTTGAAGTATGGTAAGTACGTTTAGTGATTTTGACTCCAATTGCCAACTTCATTAACATTCACTGGATTTAACTGACTGCTAGGTGCAAACAAAATATTAATGTATTGAAACAAAACTGTTGTCCAACTGATAACAATACTGGTGCAACATGCTGCTTTTGGAGTGAACCTTCAAAGAAGCAATCAGAGCTTTGGCTCATTAATGTGTCAAGCACAGAGGACTCAAAATAACTGTGCTAATGGCCCAGGAGAAACCTGACAATGTTCCTTTAATACAAAGCCAGAGGGCATTTCAGGACTAGCCGGACTATGATGAATTTATTTTCTGATGGGGATAAAATTAACTTGATGGAAAAAAAAAGTCAATCTAATTTAGCTTTTAATAGGTACAAATGAAATTAATATGCAACTTAATGAAACTAATATTGTGAATCAATTTGAACGTGAAATTAAATTTTCATAGGTAATCCCAGGTGAAACAAGCTGTTGTAAGGATTTGCACTAATAAAGTGAATGGAATGGAAGAGAAGGCTCATCTGTTAAGACCCTGACTAAATTCACTGTGTAGAGTATTTGAAATGAGTAAATGGGTTTTATTTAAGAATGAATTTGAATCCTATGTATGACTATGGTTTACAGAGGTAAAAATGGATAAGGGGTTTAAGGTTTTGTTGGGGGAAAAAACAACAACAAAAATAATTAATTTTTTAAAAATCACTCTGTGGTATCTGGTAAACCCATGATTTCTGTAGGAAACACAGAGTCACAGCTTCACAGTGTGTCCTAGAAGTCCACACAATTGCCCTTATAAACCCTACTGAGAGAATTATGTCTGAGTAGCTCCCCATCCATTAGCACTGGCTATGGGCTTTGGTAACAAAGAAGACCAAGAACCTGCAGGTTATTCTAACCCCAGAGATTGTGGGTGGAGATGGGAGAAACTTCCAGGACAACTATCCCTGCACCACAGTGATCTAGGATTTATGACAGAATAGAAAGACTAAATCTCAACACCTAAAGGACTTTCAGATTTAGGTTGCAAGATTCTCTAATGTGATAAAACCAAAATTCTCAGCATCATATATGGAGGAAACCAGACATGATACAAAGAAAAGGATGTCCTTCGTGTAGTTTAACCCGTCTCCACAAAGGATCTCTGAAGCTCGGCCAAGAGTCCACCAGGGTCTCACTAACTTCTTTTACCAAGGGCCTTTGACCCTGATTACTCAGTTTGAATGGTTGGTCAGCTGCACGATCCGACATTTCTTCCATTAAAAAAAGATGTGGGGGTGGAAACATGTCAGAGAGGATCTGGATGCACCTAAGCTACAGTGCCTATAGAAAGTTATTAAAGCCTTTACGCTTTGTGAAACATTTTCTGAAAACTGTACCACACTCCATGTTGTTTAAGCTACTCAAAAAATATCTGGATAATTCTGTTGCCATGTGGAAAAATATTTTATGGCCAAATGAGACTTAGATTGTAGCCTACTTTTGGCGCAATGTTTGGCAAAAACCAAACACAGCACAGTGGCAACATTATGTTGAGGGGATGTTTCTCCTCAGCAGAGACTGGGCAGTTGGTCAGGATGAAGGGAAAATGGACAAAATACCCCCAAATTCTTGAGGAAAACCTGGGTCTTTCATTCACTTTCCAACATGGCAATGATCCTAAACATACCACCAACAGAACAATGCAGTGGTTTAAGGATAGACAGGTGAGTGACCTCAAGTCAGAGTTGCTGTATTAAGTATTGCATTAAACGGTGGATCTATGAAGTATTAGGGGACTGATGATTTTTCCAACTCTATTCGTGCAATATTTTTTTTTAATTTTCTGAACTCTTGCAAACTGAACTCAATTTTTTTCATTAGTTTGATGTTGTCAGGGCATTTTCATGAAAAAACCTGGAAAAAGTAGATTTTTTTTATTGGTTTTGATTTCAGCCAGTATGACAAAAAAGGGGGTATAATTATTTTCTTGAGGTACTGCAAGTATTGAGTCATAACTAATAATTCTGTTTTTTCTTCATCATCAAATGGTTTTGAGTGTAGACTGAAGTTGAAAGGATATTTCACTCTATTCAAACGGGAAAAACTGAGTAGGTTTGAATACTGTAAATGCACTGTATGGTAGAGGGAAATTCTATTAACTTAATTCTATTAAGCACCCTGCGATTATTTGACATTCAAGATTTTTCAAGGAACTGCAGATAACCTGTGGAAAGACTCCAACATGGCTACATGACATTAAATTGACACTTGGCAAGAAAACACAGAGAAGGAGAGAGAATGAGAGCTCAAATGAATGCATCCCACATGTCCACACACAGAAAAACTGGCAACAAGCATTAAAGGCCACACACTCACACTAAAAATTAATAGTTTCAGATGTTCTCATCTGACACAGAGGCAGTCTGGAGAACAACTGCAACTGATGTTGTTCATGTGTGTTAGACAAAGATCCCTCTGTTTCATCAGCTGACAAATGTCACCAATGATGTCACTACTACCTCAGAGGAATATTTAAAACAGATCATCTAAAAACAGCATGCATAAAGGGCGCATTCTCTTTTCCCAAGCACACACACACACACATGTGTATGTGTGTGTGTGTGTATAAAGAGAACCATGTCAAATTAGTGACACTAATGAGTGACCGACTCACACAAAAGCACACATTAAGCTTGGATTTTCAGTAACCACACTGTTATTTGGGAGAGATTTGTCCACAGTCAATTCACCCAGTGAACATATTCATGTAATCCCCGAGCCTCCTAAAAGAGTTCCAGTTGAAAGAGTAAAAACAAGGGGATTTATTTGTAGCCAGGCCGTGACAATTGGAAAAACAAGGGCAAGTTCATTTGGATTGGATATGGACCCCCTGCTGGAAGAGGGATGGCAATGGATTGACATCTGCACATACATACCACAACATGGAAGAACTGAAAGAAAGGGGAGCATGTTTGAAGCCCGGCAAAAGCATACAGGCATAAAACGGGTCAGTTAGGCAGGAACCCAGTCAGGTAGCACAAAAAGCTAAACAGACACTCCCACGGCAATTTTGATTTGATAGTGGCCAAGACCGACTGACAGAGACACTGAGAGAGACAGAGAATTATTTATAATCAACCTTTGCCGTCCGGGGCACTCAGTTGTACTAAAAATGTAACTTTTTATTTTTAGTCACAGGCCACCAGCTTTGTCTTTTTAAATATACCAAGTTTGGTGTCCATCACAATGCCAGTTAATCTGAAAAACAGAACCAGTTGTTTTTCTAGCCATATTAGATGAGGTCCAAGAAGCTTGAGGCGAGAGTAAAGAACAATGCGCTCTGCTGGCAGTAAACAACTCAAACATAGTCAACTCTGTGTTGACTGTGGTCATGGGAGAACGTTTGCTGCCTTTCAAATTGAGAAAAACAGAGAAAATTGTAATAACATGGTGTTATTAGGCACATGAGATACACAAAAATGTAATATAAGAGCAGAATTATTAAAAATATAATGGACCTGATTGTGTGTATTCTTGCAATGGGTGACATTTATTGCGACAATGTGAGAGCATCTACTGCATTACTATCACCCCCAAAATAATCATAAAAAATCCTACTCTGGTAATATAGCAGTAATAAATAATAGGTCGGGACCCGGGAACAGGTCACAGCCCCTGTTGTCCGTGGGTCACTGTGTTACGGAGACAAGAACGTTGCTGCAATTAGCCCAGAAGGTTCAAAAACACTAATGGAAATTCCTGTGAAATACTGAGGCACCCTTGCTGACCGCGACACGTGCACCAAGCAGATTGAAACAAAAAAAAGCTGTACTGTTAATCAATGTTTACAACTTTGGTGGTAAGTGACAGTTCATGCTCATTTTCTCAGCAAGTTAAAAGGCCAAAGGTCGCCAAAAGAAACAACTGCAAGAATAAACAAGTGTTATTCAAATAAAGAGAGTTCTGGTCTTACAGGACACTATTGTGGCGTGTCTACAACTTGTTTACGTCGTCAAGGCATTAATGTACAGACCTTAAAAGAGTGCAAGAGGATGACTGATAGATCATCATCCACTGAGGCCCTGCACAGTGGAATTAGTCGTAACCCTCTGTAACTATCCCACTGAGAATCCAGATCATGGGTCAGTACAGACACACAGATCGGTAAACAGCATGAAATTAGCTCATAAAAGTGCAGGTGTATGAGTGTGTGATTGTGTATGTGCAGCTTTGTGCTTTTCAGTCTATATACATGAAGTTGGTCAAGCCTACCTGTATGTATTCATCCTTGGTACTTGTCTAAATTTTTTATTTTCACTATATATGAGTCGTTTATAGTAAAAATCTAACCAAACTGCACCTAACAGGTTCTTCAAGTGAGATAACAGTCAAGATAACAAAACTGTAACAGTATAATACGGAACATTGATGGAAGGGGGTCTATCTGTAACTGTGTCAAATGGTGGCTGAAGAGATTTAAAAAAAAGGGCTAGACACCTGTTGTGTTTCGATTATATTTGAAGAATAAATAGCAGTATATGCGCACACACACACACACACGTACACACCCCGCTACATACACATCTAAAGCAAACCATGTAAAATTGATCAAATTAGAAGCACTGAGGGGCTCTGTTTAAGTGGTTGTGCAAAGAGGGAGACGGCGCGCACACACACACACACACACACACACCATAAACCAGACTGGCGAGGAAGCAGTGAAATTGAATTCACAGCTAAGGCTGAATATTTCATGAGGCGTGTTTTCTGTTAGTGCATCTGTGTCCTACCCAGTGTTAATGGAGATGATTTCGATTAGAGGGTTCCTCCTGATCTTGGGCAGGTCCAGTCTAGCTCCTCCAAGCCTTCGGCCTCCATCTTTCTTCTGACCCAACAGACGAACTGAGTGGCCTGAAAACAACAGATATCATTACTGTAACTGGAAAACCTTTTCAAACAAAGGCAGTAACTGTGGGTTTATTTTTTACTGTATGCTGTTTACGTGTGGACACACAACACCATGCAGACCTACGGTGCACAGATACAGTTGAACCATTTTCCTGTTAAATATCAATACATTCAAGTAACTGCTGTATTAGTTAGTAAAAGACGGTGTAGATGGAGAAAAGTGAAGTCGACTGTGTAGATCGTTTGATTACTTCTTCTCTTTTACACTATAACCACACTTAAACACAACACAGATATACTGTACGTAGAATCTCTCACCCAACACAATACCAAACAGAAAGCTTTCTGTTATGCCATTTAGAGAGCTACATAAAAGTCATAATTGAACTTTGTCATCTAATAAATTTGTGTGAACAGGGCATAGAAAAAGGTAGAGAAGCCATCAGGATACACAACAATGGTATGCCTACAGGAGAGAAATTAACAGGTCTTGCTGTGCAGGAAGTCACAAAATAGGCTGAAATGTGGCATCAGTTGCACCTAAATTCAATAAGGAACAAATCTGAATGCACAAACTGTGCAGTTTTGCAAGAACATGATATTCCTGCAGGAATAAGCACTGATATTACCAAGATAGTTACAGAAAAGAGACAGAAGAAATGAATTATAGGAAGGAAAAGGGAATTTTCGAAATGAGGATGGTTATTTAATCTTCTACTGTAACAATCCTACACAGTGGACATCGCTGTGTCTGGATGCAAATGAGAATTCACAGCTGAGTCTAATAGCTAATAGTTCATGATGTCCAGCCTTTGGTGTGTGGAAATGGGATGCAGTAGTCTCTCCTCTCCAACCGTCTAATAGGCTACCAGCTAGAGACGTGCAGAATGGAGGCGCTGAGGGATGGAATTGTCTTCCTGTTTTCATCCGCTTTACATGGGTCTCCTGGGAGGGTGGGCTCAGGGCAGGAAGCGTGGTTATCAATTGGTAGATAAAAATGACAATCTGCCCCAGAGGAGGACAAAGAGCCAATTGGTGAGGCGTGACTGGTCCTAATATCCCAGTACAAGCAAGAAGATGAGAAAACTTCCCTCGTGGAAAACAGCTGGGACTTGGATTCACGTTTGGCTGTCCCTTCCTCCAGCTAGCCTTCTGTGCATCACTGGTCATGAAACAAGGATTTGAAATTATATTCTCTAATACTCTCCTCTCTGTGACTATCTCTCCATCTATTCATTTATCAGTCACTTCATCCATTCACAAATACAGTGTCACAGTTTCATTCAGCATATCTATCAGTAGATATACCACATGATGATGCTCCAAGGCTTGAAGTAAATACTTATCAAATTAGAATTAAGTTGCCTTTTTAACCTTGATTATGCTCGTCATTATATCACATTTCAGAACTTAATGCAACCATTACAATACATTATTTTCTCTGAATGATTTCAAATATCCGATTGCTGACCAATCACTGAATGTTATAAATAAAAAGAAACCACTTTTTACAGTGCACAAAGTGGCAGGCTATCACAGGGCAAGCCTGACCATAATGGCTAGCATGCTGAGAATGAACAATGGACCTTGAAACTTACATCTGGGCAATGTCTAATTTCACTGACTGAAAAAAATGCATGACAGTAAATTGGCTTTACCTTAGGTCTGCTGGTGAAGGACTGCGGTAAATGCTGTTTTAAATTCCATATTCCAGATATTTGATATTATGCATGGTTTCTGATAGTCTTAACTCTGGGAAAAATGTAAGTTACAGATATCTAATTGCATGCACAGACAGGAGAACGCAATTACTAGTAATTTGCTTGATGATGAGATTGGTCAATCTCATAAAACTAGAAAATTGCTGAGTCTCCACATTTCCTTTTTTTTTCTTCTTTTTTTTGTCCTCTAAAACTTCATACAACCCCTGTTGATGTGACTGTCACCGATGACTCCAAAACATAATCTCACTACCAGCATGGAATCACTCCAGGAGTGTACCCAAAGCCAAATTCAATTTCAGGGCCTGAGGGACCGTGAATGGGAAGCAAGAGATTAAATAGCTAACTTGAGTTGCTGAAGAAAACTGAAAAAGCTGCTCTATTTGTCATCTCAATTACAGAGTTTAGAGAGGTCGACTGCTGTGATGGGCAACCCCACCTAGACATGGGGGGCACACATCGCCCTGCACCACATTTTTTTGTTACTGACTGGTCTCCTCCTTTCCCCCCTGCGATTTTACAATCTCTCTCTCCTTTGTTCTTTTCTCTCCTTTATAAATACAAACCGACATAAATCCTTCTATCCACTCATAATGGGCCGTCATAACATGCTAGGGGAAAAAGAGGGAGGGAAGGCAAGGATAGATGGATGGAAAGGTTGATGGATGGATGGTTGGATGATGATAGAAGAAAATACATCACAGATGAAAGATGTACAGGATAGCCAGATGGATGGTTGGATCATAGAGGTAGGGAGCTAAAAGGACGACCTATTGACCTGTGTCTGATGTCTCATAAGTGGTGGGTCTTGTTGTGCTCCCTGGTTTGATTGTAAAGCAGCAGGCAGGACTGAGGGGGATGGGGGTATATTAGAAAGAGGGGACAGAAGTGGCAGATGAGCTGGACAAGAGGAATATAATGCCTGTCATTTATCCTCCTCAAAGATCAGGTCACTGGACATGTACAAATGTATTTGGAAAAACTTTATTTTTTTGCCAAAACATTAGCAAAATTGATTTTGATGGGAAAATGGCTCAGATACACATTAAAGACATCACTTGGCAATTCTACACAGTGCCTTATTAATGCAAATATCTCAAAACAGCACTAAAAAGCCATATGTAGAGTTTTGATGCTTGACAATGACAAGCTACACTACAGAACGTACATGTCACTTCAAGATGGGAGGTCACTGGGTATTAAAGACAATTCAGAACAGCTTCAGATGACTTCAAATGCATGTATGCAGAAACTTGTCTCTGATACCTGCTCTTCATTTCCTCCTCCTCCTGTCTTACAGTCTCTTTCTATTCAGAACTTTCTATTCTATGTCACTGACACACGCACACAGTTTGTTTATATTGGTGAAATAAGGATCAGGAGGTTATGGATACAATATAGCCTCTGATCTGTGGCTAAGTAGATACATTAGCCTGTCTAACCTTTTCTGCCCCCTGTTTCTGTGTCACACCCACTAAATCTAACCTGTTTCTAAAGATAAAAGAATATCAGGTGAAATAGTATCATCTGAAGCCATCATCTCAGAGATAGAAGATCAATATTGGTAGGCCAATAAAAAGATAGAGACATAAAAACACCCCTATAAAGACAAAGGGTATCTATATTTATTAATGGTTCAAAGATCAGACTTCAGAAGAAGTCTACATTCATTTATGATTGAAAACACGAATAACATATTTCCCAACCTATTTGTGGCTTTCTATATAATTTGGCTTTTGAAAATGAATATACATCTATTTATTTTGTCTGTATTGTCCTCATTTCTTTTGTTAGCTGAGCATAGAAGATATAAAAATCTGGTTGAGTGCCCTGAAAAAAAAAAGTGTATCCATGGGATGTCAGCAGTGATTATCTTACAGATCTGCCAGTAGGTTGGAAAACACATGATAAAGCCAAGCATGGGTTACCAAGAAAATCAACATCTGGCACAGCTAAATAAAAAAAAGTGTTGTGACAACAAAAAACAAATCACTTCTACTGGCAGTGGTTGTAATGTGTGAGACTGTGTGCATGCTCAGTAACCAAACCTGATATATCACAAGTATAAAAAAAATGCCCTGGTATCTATAAAAGGCAGCACCTTCAGCTTTTAGATAGATAGACAGACAGACTGAACGATAGATAGAACGATAAATATAGATAGACAGACAGAACAATAGATAGAATGATAGATAGAACGATAGACAGACAGACAGATAGACAGACAGATAGATAGATGCACTATTTACAGTGGTGAGGTCTTAATGCAGTGACAGTTGTTAAGTTCTTTTTGAGCCAGAATAAATAGTCTCTCACCTCAAGAACCAAGCTCATAAAAGCATACCAGTACTCATGTGGAAAACAGACCTGCAAGCAATTTTTGTACAGCAAAGACCTGCATCTATTAGCAGTTCATTGAAGTCAGTATTTTAGTAGCCATTACAACAGGCAAATCCCAGAGCTTAAAGGTTTATGCCCAGGCCTCCGAGCTGAAATAACAGTTCTCAGTTTATACGAGGTCATAAAGAACTGTAATGATACTGGGGAAATTAGTTTCCATGGAGGGGTGAAGGAGGGAAGAAAATGGGAGGGAAGGAGGGTAGAACGGAAGACGAAAAGAGGAGGGGAAGACATCAAAAGATTCAAGAGAAACGGGTGAAAGATGGAGAAAAGGGAAGAAAAGGGAAAGAATGAGCGCATCAGATAGAAGAAAGGGGGAATAAAAGTCACTCTGTGTGTGTGTGTGTGTGTGTGTGTGTGTGTGTGTGTGTGTGTGTGTGTGTGTGTGTGTGTAGCCAGACGATTTAGGGTTGATGACACATTGTAAAATTAATCCTCAGTTCAGCTGTCCTTCATTAGAGTGAGGCCTGCAGTGAAAACTAGTCACTAATACACACACACACACACACACGCATACAGCGTAAACTCAATCTGTTCTTTATTAGAGAACAGCTGGGGGTGTATGACAGCTTGACTGGACACTCCAACACTGTAAACTCTCTCTGACCTTCATTAAACAGCTAAGTGCGGTGGTTCACTAACAGTTTAAATGGATGACCTAATCACTGCCATGTGAGTCTGTCTCGCTGTCAGCCGCTCAGACAGAGGCCAACACTTAACAAGCTACGCAGGCAGCAAGACAGATAAGATCCCAAAACAACACAGATGACTTTGCTTTTAAATGTACAACGTCAGTCCTAATCACTGGCCTTACTGCTCAGCCTAGTCCGAAACCAGTGGAATGTGCATTTCATATCATTAAAGTCACTGTCCCTTGAAAACCTAAATGTTTGAATATGTTGAACAATAGTGAATGTTGTACTAAGACCAATAATGTGAGCTCTTGTTCAGTACAGGACAGTGATATATTCCTACTTTCGACAGCCCTTGTATTCTGTCAATAAGTGGATAGATGACTGAAAATCATTCATACATGGAGCCGACACTCAGGAACTTCTTTTCCTCTTCCAATACTAAAACAGCTCTCATTCATTAATTAGTAGATCAGTGCATTGCTCCTCATTCACTCAAACTTGTGCGTGTCAAAATACCTTTAACGGCCTCGTCCACTACTTCCACCACTCGATCAATCTGCTGGACCTGAAATACAGACAGACACACATGGGAAAAGTTTATTGACCAGGTCTATACAAACCAAACAAAAGCCTGATATCGACAACTTGCAGAAACACACATATACTGATCCACATTTAAACAAGGTGTGCATGTAAATAAATATACACAAAGACAAACAAGTGCAAAAAAGACACAATGGCACCCAATTTTCTTCGGCCAGGATGAAGTGATATAGATTTCCTAAATGCCTCTGCGTGTCTGTGTAGCTGAAACACCTCACATTATGTATCGACGGAGACAGTCTGGCATTAGGAATCCATGAGTGAGAACAGAGGCAGAAAAAGAGCGAGGGAGAGAAGGAGAACAGATGATCTAACAGGTAAGAATAGAGCAATATGACATTCTTAGACTAATGTGAACAGCGTCTTAAACAGAAGTGTGTTCTGATCAAGAAAGAATTATCCTCTGCAGTGCCTCCAATGAAGAAAACCCTGCGGCCGGGAGGGGAACTCTGAAACAATCCTACACAAAATAATCTGGAGAGGAAATGGAGGAGACTGAATGGGAGGAAGAGACAGAATGGGGTGTAGAGAGGGATAAAGAAGTGGGGGAAGGAAAAATAATTTCTTGTGCCATTATTTCTCCCTTCACTCCTCCCAGCATCCCCTCCACATCTAATTCTCTCATTTTCTCTATTCTTAGAGGTCTATGGTGTAGCCCTTGGCACTACTGTAGCTCCCACTGCCTCCAGGCCCATTACCCAGTGTAACCCTTCTTTCAAATACACTCACATGGATGCACACTGTGCTTTGCGGGCAGCAGTTATATGCAAGTTACACACTGAAATAAAACCCATTTTCTTCTAATGGCCAGGCAATCTGGTTCCATTCAAAGCAGCAGCTGGTGTCCCTCCTCACAGTAAGGTTCAGGTATCATTTACAACTTAGCAATTAATTCAAATCTCACATTTCAATTCTGGTAGTTATCAAATCCTGCTCTATGCTACTGGGATATTGGAAAGATATACTCTCAGCCAGCACTTTATCATGACCACCTGTAGACCCACTTGTTACCCAGTCTTCTTTCAAATACACTCACATGGATGAGGCAGCACTCAGTTTTGCAAGTTACACACTGTAAAACCCATTTTTTCTAATGGCCAGGCAATCTGGTTCCATTCAAACAGCAGCTGGTGTCCCTTCTCAAAGTAAGGTTCAATCAAAAATAGCAATTAATTTCTATTTAGGTTATTGATACTGGAAATTAAAGAAAATCAAAAATGATCCACCTGTAGACCCACTTGTTCATGTGATTACCCAGTGCAATCAACAAGATGGTAACAGGAGCCCCTTGAGATGCAGCATTCTGTTTTCATTTGAATGGTACAAGACCATTTATTTATAGAGCAAACAGATGTCTACTTTACAACCAGGCATAAACATATTCATGCATTTTTTTAAATCTACATTTTACACCAAAATAAATGCATGCTGTAACGACCCACTCAAGGACTTTGAGGCTGACCTGGCAGCCAATTGAGGGTCTTGCTTGTGATTTGCTTCACCTAGGCCCTCCACCCTATAAAAGCTGGGCCATGTGCTCTCACTCTCTCTCCCTTCCACCTGCTAACATCCTTTTGGCTCACTCATCCATGCATCACATTCATGGCAAACCTGACAGACTTCCACACCTCATTGTACATTGTACATTTGGTTTATGCTTTAGTAATAATACACTATTGGTTCTTAATTAAACTAAGAAAGGATTGTTTCTTAGTTAAACAATCATTGTGTGGTCTCCCTCCTTGTCAGGGAGCCAGTTTGTGACAATGTTCACAGGATTTTCAAACATTACTGAATTGGTAATTGGTGACTGAATCCTGAGAACAAATTTCCAGGCTGCATTCACTCTTGCCGCCCTGAGCTCAGCAGACTTTCGGCAGGTCTGGTGGTTATCAGCTTGTTAGCATGGTTAGTTTAGCATGGTTGGCATTGCCATGTATGCATTTCTTCAAATTAGCATGTCCTAGCTAGTCTTGTTTACATTTCTGCCCTAAATCCAATATAATGGTTTAGCCCACAAGTAAATCCTAATTATTATACTGATGACACAAGCAGGCGTTAGTGGGTTTCTGTAGTGGCTTTACTAAATTAAAAACATCTGATTTACACATCAGATATTATAA
This sequence comes from Decapterus maruadsi, assembly GCA_030347415.2. Classification (NCBI taxonomy): domain Eukaryota; kingdom Metazoa; phylum Chordata; class Actinopteri; order Carangiformes; family Carangidae; genus Decapterus; species Decapterus maruadsi. The sequence goes on along the minus strand of CM064894.1, from coordinate 12,943,766 downwards.
AGAAAATCATGAAGGAGTGAAGATAAAACCCTTTCGGCAACACACACTCATCATAAACAGTAACAATATGATGTGTGTGTTCTTTGTTAGTTATTACAAAAGGAATGACAAGAGCATAAACTCAGCTCACAATATTCACTTGTGTAGCACACACATACACACTGTAAGCAGAGAAGACTGATGTGCGTGCATCTTATGTTTACAACTTTGCTTACCCCATGTAATCCTCTGATTACCTAGCCAGCATTGTGTGCCTGTGTGTAATGTGTCTCTGATATAGGATGTGGCATGTCTAGTCCAGAGCCTGCAAGATTGCGTGACTGCCTGTGTACCTTACCCACAATACACTGTCATTCTTTCACAGGAGCTTCACGGGAAAACACAACAGAAAAGCACATAAAAGCTGACACACAGGTCTATTACACTGAATGAATTCAACAGGAAGCACTTGTTTTTAACTACACCCTTTATCTAGCCGTTAGTGTAGTCACTATATACAAATTCACAACTGCCTATTTGCATCTAATTTGCATAACCCACCAACTGCCAGTGTCACTTTTGTGTGGTTGATTGGAACTACCAAGGATACACAAGGGGAGTCTGTGCACACTCTATACCTGTCTGCATCTCTGAACCATGGGCGCCTGTGCATGCATGCATCTGTCAGCGTATGTGTGCTTGTTTTTCTATGGTTGTGAGGACAAATGTTTGTTGAAAATCGGTGTTGTGAGGACATAAGGTGCGTTTCCACTGCTGGAAGTTCAGGGTAATTTTACGGGGCCGGGGGCCGTTGGTGTGTTTCTCCACTGCAGGAACCTCCCCCACAGGGCCGTTTACAGAAACCTTTACAGGGCCGAACGGAGTCCCTGCCTGGGGGTAGGTACTCAGATCGGCCCTGAAAAAGTCCCGGTGGGGCTTGAGATTTACTCTGTGCTGATTGGTCAGACTCAAAGCAGGATGTGACACTAGAAAGCCCCCGAAAAAAGTGGCATGTTACCAAAAATACGAGAAGGCCGGAAAAAAGAGACGAGAGTATAGAAGGCCTGGTATTTAAAAAAAAGTGTGATAAATACGCAATCGCGGGATTACGTGACGATCGGGACGGCAATCCCACCTTTTATTTATTTATTTATTTTAGAAAGCGTCTATACTGCCAGAAAAAAACAACAAGAGCAGTAAAAAAAAAATAGAAAAAGGGAAAAAAAAAACACTGCACAACAACCGTGCGATGATTGAACACATTGCTATAAGACCCCGGTGGGTCCTGTCTGCAGTGAAGACACAGCCATCGAGAGGGCCGAGTGAGAGGACGGTTCCTGTAGAAGTTCCTACACCCTCCTTTTACCAGGAACTCCTGCAGTGGAAACGCGCCTATACTGGCCAGGCCTCACAACTTCAAAAGACTCTTGGAGGGTTAAGTTTTAGTTTGAGGGTGGGGTTAGGGTTAAAGTGGGAATAGGCATGTAGGTGTGATGTTTAAAGCTAGAGTAAAGTATGGAAATGCATTATATCTGTCTGCATGTGTGTATCAATGTGATGCTTTTAAAGGCTATTACATATATAAACCCGTTTATCTAATTATTAGGGTTGCACATCTCTTTGTGATAAACGATTCGATTCAAATCTAGATACACAGATTACGATTCGATTCAAAAACGATACCCTTTTATTACAGACCGATTCGATTCGATTCTGTCTGCATGTGTAGCCTGTCAAGAAGCCAATTCATGAAAGTGATTATCTTACAGTCTACAGTACAATATTTTCTTTTCAAATATATAATATCTCCCATTGTTGACACTGGCAAAAAAGAAATGAAAAAAGAATAACAAGATCACATGTCAAGTATTCATATTTAGACATGGACCAGTATCTGTGAGAACGTTTATGTAAATTAAGTTCCACCCAGCTGGTTCAGGTGCTGGTTCTGCCTCACCAGTTCTAGGTTCAGCACCAACTCCTTGCTGTGTCTATTACAGATATAAACTGTTTATCTAATTCCGTTTGTTTATCAATGAACATCCTGATGCCACTTGACTTGAATGTAATTATGTTCGGTCACACTGGCAGCCGGGTTTAGAGTTTCAAAAGTCTATGTGTTCAAGCCGCAGTTTGGAGCAGGTTTTCTAACTTGACACAGGAGCATTATTTATGGCTAACATCAGGATATTTAACCCCCCTCCCTCCTGTAAACATCTGAAATTACTCCAGTTAGCCGTGTTGTAACTAAGATATTCGCTGAAAAAAATAGTTTTTATTTGGCCTGCTGATTGATTTTGAGTTATTTAAGACAGTGGCATTAATGAACATTGGACAGTGAGAATCTCTCACTTGTTAAACCGAATATCCGGTCGCATCGGTTTATCTAATTATATTATACATCCATGCCACTTGACTTGAATGTAATTATGTTACACACTGGCATGTTTACTTAAATGGATTTGCATTATTTATGGTAAAGGATATTTAACTAAACATCTGAATTACCCCCCTCCCAGCGCATTATTTTGTTAAGACAGTGGCATTAATGAACATTGGACAGTGAGCCGTTTAATTTAACCCCATTTTCAACAACGCTGTTTGTTTTTTATAAATAAATCTTGCATTAGGCCTATGTGAAATCAAGATCAATGTGTTTTGTGGTGGCAAAGCTTGGTGAAGAAAATAATGCATTTACACAATACTTCTCATTTGAACAACTGAATACATGCTTTCTTAGAAATGCAGGCCTTATTAAGCTCTCTTAAACATGGATTAAACGTCTGGATGTGTGGTGAGAACATGTTTGCATTACACATTGCTGCACTGCAAGGACTACTTGAATAACTTCACTGTTTATTAATGTTGGTATGTCTGATGTCCTTTTGTTTAAATGACTGGAAGCCTGGAAGCAGGAGTGGACAAAAAAAACCCAATAAACCCTTCACCAGGACTCTTCATTTGAAATGTTCCAGACGTCAGACGTTTAAACTCAAGACGACTTTGCAAGGTTTGTAAGGTAGGTTTTAAAAAGCACATTAACTCCAAATGGTTTAGTTTCCTCTTGAGATGTGAAAAATATTTTAAAGAAAATCAAATAGCCGTTCGATATTACATTCTGCAATGCAAAATAGGGTTATAATTGACAATTCAGATCTTTAGGGAGTGCAAAATAAGCACAACACAAACTCACATGTTTGTATTTAAGTACACTTTTGGACACTGTAGTGCAAATGGCCCGCCTAGACTTATGGCCTACTTAAAATAATCCCTCCTCCCTCCTGTTGTTACATTTGCATATTTCTGTGATTCCTCTGATGTTAACTGGGATTTTGCTCTTAGCCACAACATCTCTTGTGTTGTCTGTTGGCTCTTTACGTTTTCTGTAATCTTCCCTCTTCTCTCACTTCACTCTGAGAACACTACAAAACAACAAGAGGGGCAGAGTGTCCCGTGGTGCCTGCAGGGACTGCAAGCTACAGAAGCCAGTTGATGCTCAGGGCCCTAAGCCAGGAGCTCTGCAAATCATTCACTTGTCTCTTCAGACCCTCTCTGTCTTTGTCCACACATTACATAGGGGTTTGAATTTCAACATGAGAACTTAACATTTATCAAAAATCGACATGGCCAAAATATGGTGTTATTAAAACTCACACTCAATGACATTCTTATTGATCCATGTCAGCCCCCTTGTCCACAGGAAGCGCTGTGGTTGATCATCCTCTATGAGAATGATGGTAAGCAATGCTAGAGCTGGTGCAGACTCATACATAACATAACTGACTCAAACATAAATGTTGTTTGTGTCAGTGTCACTTTTCCTGATTTAGTCCGCAAGTCTCAAACAATCTCAGGCCTCAACAATCTCTACTCTCCTCATGTCCACCACGTTCTTGTAGTTTTCTACCTCCTTCCATCATACATTCTTCCTTCTTTTCTACTGCCTATCCTGTTCTTCTTAGTGGTCTGGGTTTCGTGTCCTGGGGATGTCTATTGATCCACGAGCAGCAGGGAGGCCAGAATAGAACAGACACAGCAGGTCGGCAGCAAGGTGAATGACAGGTCAATCCATCTGTATCTCTGTGTGTACGTGCATCTGTCTGTCTTTCTGTACAAATTCCTCAAAAGTTGCCCATTAGGCACAAATGATGACCAGTGAAGACACCAATGCTGATATACAATACATGTTTATATATTTTGTATGAGCATATCTCTACATTACTCAGAACATGTCTTTCAGAAAAGCAAGTTTAAGTGCACATCCATCCATATAAATCCATACCCCAATGATGCTGAGCCCTTTGAGGTAGTCCATCCGTGGCTGGGCCTGGGGGACGCAACCAGCTACTACAACCTTTTTTTCCTGTTCTTGGGCTTTTCTGTAATAAAAAAGACATAAGACAGAAGAAAGGATTAATATTAGAAGATAACAGCATTTTTGCACAATTCCTATCAAATGTGAGAAAACTAAGACTGTTGGTCTCATGCAAGCACACTACTGTCTAGAAGTTTTTGCGGTTTATCAACATTAATTCATAGCGGTTCTAGACTGGCTAATCTATTACAAGTGCATGCGTTACAGATTTTCTCGTGACCTTCAATGGGAACATAGAAAGGGAACTTCCCACAAATTGTGTGTTTTCCTCAAAAATGCCAAACAAGTAGCAGATACTTCTACATCATTCATTGTCAATGTGCCAAAAGAACACAATGTCTGTGAAAGTTTCTTGCTACAAGGAGAACTGTTGTTCTTTTCCCTAGTGGCATGTAAACTATTCCCTCCTGAGATGTCCATGAAGAGTCCAAGAAGAATTTACTCAAGGCTCAAGGTAAATCCCATGGTGCCAGTTCACTCATGTGTCATGAAGATAAATATAAGTATGTTATGTCTGGTCATCAGACAAATATAACTGTTGTTGTCTCTTCTTTTTTTTCAAAAAATTGGTTAAGATGAGAGCTGTTAATTCACATCCATACTCAGGTCACAAGTGAAACATCTCCATCACTCTGCAGCGATCTGCTGATGGAGGTCACGAGGTGTGGCTAAAAGCTCTGAAAGGTATCCATTAAATTGTCTTTTGTTTAAGATTTTCTTTCCAATATTTCCAACCAACAATGGCCCTTTAAATGTTTTTTGATATCTCATGTTAAGTACTTAGAATACTGTCATGTCCTATTATTTTCATGATCAACACAGAGGCTAAAACTCAGCAAGTCACAGGTAGGGCTACCACATGTACCACTGAGAAATCACACATTGTTTATAGACCAGGAAAGGGCTACTTGATATATGAACATGAGAACAGCATGGTCTCAGTGCCTGTATGAACAAGCCAAGGTATGCTTGTCCGTATAGCGTTACCCGGTATGACACCCTGCTGGCTATTTAATGCCCCTGGAGCCAGACTATCGCTATGTGCATTTAGTGCCATGGAAAACGGTGGGCTTAATGAAAAGCTGTTCTACATTGTACAAGAGCCAGTTAATTCATACTGTTGATTAAAGTATCATTGGAACATGAAACACATACGATCAAATTCACAGTATCGTTTTTTCTGAAGCAGGTTAATGACAACACAGCACACCACATGTTAAGGAAATGTCCTTAACCAGGTTGTGAGACTCCATTAAGATGTGAGACAGAACAAGAGCAACATGAGGTTACTGAACACAAGCTGAATGACAGTTGCAAAATAGTGATTTCAATCAGTAGAGATGGCAGAGGAAAACACTGCACAAAAAATATACAAAACTACAAGATTAAACTCTGGCAAAAACATTATCTGGTTCTGATGAACGCTGGCTGAACATTCCTTGGTCAAATGAAACCAAAATAAATATTTTTGGATCTGATGGAGTCCAGCATTTTTTCTGAGGACCTGTCCAGGACTACCACATGTAGTGTACTGAGTGCTGATCTGAAATACTAAATGAGAAGCTGTGTCCCAGTTTGTAGAGGCTTGGTGGGAGAGGAATTGTCTAACATGACACTGATCCCAATCATACAAAGGTTTGACAATGTCAAGCTAAGCTTAGCTTTGTTCAAAAGTTGCTAGGTGTGTTCTTTTGAAATAAGTTGTTAAAGTGCTGTCTCTACACACCCACTGATGACATAACAGAGAAAAGGCTTCAGAGACTCCAACATTCAAACAGCCTAAATTATAAGTGAATCCAACTGAAAACCTTTAGGCTATTTTAATATGGAAGGTTGAGCGGATAAACCCCTCCAGCAAAGAGCCGCTAAAAGGGATGATGGATGAAGAATAGGGCGCCATGATCTCTCAACAGATTTCTGCAAGATAACCAGGGTGGTCAAAACTGGCATCAAAACATTAAAGGTGGATATACAAAATAACAAAACAAAACAAAACAAAAAAAATGCAATGCCATTAGGATTTGCAGACATTGTAGCCAATTTTTGAATATAAACCTTTCATATAATTAGTTTATTTCGCCAAACATCATTTTATTTATGATAGTGACTATAGGTGTACTCAGTTTTGTTGTATACTATATAAAACACAATACAGTAATGAAAAGAGTTGGTAGTAGAGTAGGTAATTTACAATGACTTGTTATTAGAAATGAAAAGAAGAATCCTATTTCGAAGATGATTTGAATTAAAAAAGGGTTGGGCAGATAGCAAAATAGTGTAGCCAGTGTGTGTGTTTGTGTTTGAGTGTGTGCCTGTGTGCATGCGAATGTACTGTGAGTCTGTATGTCACCTCCAGTTAGTGGCAGTGAGATTTGAGACACTCGGTCTGTCTGACAAAGGCTTTTGGAAGAGCTGCCCAGACTCCGCAATGAATCTTTAATAATGAAGCCTCCTGACAGCTGGAGCGAGAGAGGGAGGGAGGGGATGGAAGGAGGGAGGCATGTAAGTGAGGGAGAAATCGTGGGAGGACAGAGGAGGAGCAAAGAAACTGGATGCGAAAACTGTCAGATGTGTTTTAATTCAGACTGTGTTTGTATTCTTCAGCAAAACAAAGACAGATAGCGACGGAGGTGTGTGTGTGTGTGTGTGTGTGTGTGGCGGGCGGTGGAGGAGTGAAGTAAGCAGGGAGGAGAGAGAAAGGTGAAAGCAGACAAACAACTCTGTTCAAAGCCAGTTTAGACTGTCATGTGAATGAGGAATGGAGGGATAGATGAAAGCTACAGTTGGTGAGATATGAGTGGATGGATGAAGGTAGGGAAGATGAAGGCAAATGCTGGAATGTTTAATGATTATTCTGAGCTGTTTGTATTATTCAGGGTTATTTTAAGTCTCCTCATCTTTACTTCTTAATCTAACTATTTATTGGCACACAAGTGTTGAGCAAGTAACAACAAATCACTTAAGATGCCAAAAAAGATAAAACAAAGAAAGAAGAAAGTCTGTTGGACATGATGCCTCACCACAGACAAAAGGCTTTTAACAGCACATTCAGAGAAACTGTACTTCTATTGATCCTCAGGAATGTATGTTTTTATTGTTTATATGCTTTCAGGCATTCCTCTGTTATTATTATATACTGTATGGTATACAATAATATCTACCCGCTTCGACACTCTGTGCTGGTGTAAATAGATCCTGAAATCAAGCAAAGGCTTTTGAGGTTGCAGCTGCAGAATATCATGACACGGGAGGAGCGACAAACTTTCAAGACCGGGACAAGTGAGACAGACCAAGTCAAAAAAAGGTATTTATCTGCCTAGAGTGGCTTGTTCTCCTCTCTTGGTTCCTCATGAGGAACTCACACTGGCATCACTGTACAGAGACACACGAGCACACACAGCAGGGGTGCGTCTGCATAATTCACACCGTCTCCTGCCAAAATGCGCCAAACGTTCCTTTAATGCGCTACTTGCTCCCCGCCCACAGACTCAGAGTCCTAGCTGACACAGCGAGTAAGCAGACAGCGCCTGATCCGTCGCCTCGGCGCCCCAGGGGGAACAGGCCAATCACGTCGCACACAGTTCCTGGATGGGATGAGATGGAATGGGATTATGTGATGCAGTTGCCGTGGTGATACTTTTGAGCCCGGCTGAGCGCTCGCTGCCAGTGACCCAGACCAGAGCAGATGTCCCCCGAGATCAGAGGACGAGGTGTGCTGGTGCACGCGCACACACACAAACACACACATACATTTCCTTAGCTTCCTTGGCACCTCGCCCTAAATCTCTGCAGCCCCCTGTCAACTCTGTGCTCTCTATAGCCTCGAGACCACACACTCGCACCCACACACATGTTCCGAACATACTGAACATATACATACCATTGGTCACGGCAACATTATGGAAGTTATGCATACATGCATGACCTCTGTGGTACATATGGACGGTCGGGAGAGCTGTGCTGTACATACGGGTTTTTAACAGCTGAGTGGACACAGTGAATCAGTCAAATTAGACCAGACTAAATGTCCAACTGAATTGATCAGGTTGACTTAGAGAAGCCCCTTGCTGTAAATATGACATTAAAATAACTCTAGGCATTTAGACGGACCACAGTGCATGACCTATATACAGTATGTACTGTACAGGCCTTTTCAACTTCTTCACAGCAAAACTTGAAGTGAAAGAGGCGCCCATCCTTCGTAGATTATGTCTCCTATAGTGCCACTTACATCAAATGTCCTGACATCATCATGTAAATACACCAAAGTGCTGATGTTCTCACAACTGCAGCAAACCTGTCAGATCCTAAAACTTCCATGTCTATGCGGAAAATGTCCCCCCCAAAAAAGCCTGTGTTGGAATGTATTGATTTATTGTTGTCTTGATGATTTCACCACAGCATCATTGTGTTTGAATATTTTTTGCATTCATTATCCTGAACACAAAGAAGACATGAACTTTAGTCCATCAGGAATTCCTTGCTGGTCCTTTTAAGTTGTCAACATTGAGAACAAGACATAAAGTGACGGCAAAAACACATGGAATCTAATGAAGAACAACTTTTTAACACTGACCTTATTGAGACTAGTACTCTTGTGTAGACCGAAGTCTGGTTCTAATGAGACAAAATACGTACGCGTGTGTGTGCGTGTGCGTGCAAGCATGTGTGTGTGTGTGTGTCCTTTCAATGACCCTCCCTGCTGCTTAACACCCTGAGTCCTATACAGATAGCTACGTTGGGAAGGGTGAGCTCATTACACACACAGAGCAAGCCATATGCTGCATAACATGTGAAGGGATGAGGTCATACTGATACAACTAGGGAGGTAAGGTTGTGTAACTGAGATGTACAGATCTGCATCGTGGTTACCTCTGCGTGCGGCTTGACATAAACAACCTTTGTCTATGACCCATCCTGTTCAGAAAAGTGAATAACAATGGTTGAATGTCATTATATTGATTTTGTTTGCTTTCTGCCACAAAAGCACTGCATTAAATTTTAATTTTGCACAACTGATATATTATTAGTGTATTCCTACTTTCTCTGACCCCCTCGCCTCTGTTCCCTCTCTCATTTTTCTGCTGTCCTTGCTCCTCAGTCTCCTCTCCTCCCTCATCCTCTCATCTGCACTCTGACAGTTGTTTCTGGCTGAGTTGACTGCAAGCCAGCCAATCAGCACACTCCTGACCTCTCTGCATTAGCATAAGCAGCAAGGGGCAAGGTTAAGTACCCATCAAGCTTCAGTAATTAAGATGTGAGCTGGTGTGTGCACTGTGCATGAGCGTGTTTGACTGTGAGCGAGTGAGAGTGAGAGAGAGATACTAAATATATTCAATATTCCATTTCCAATATTTTCCACTTCTACAAACCTCTCCTACTTACACAACAACAGTCCTACACTTGGTCATTGTCCCAGTTTCAATTCCACGATGGCTGTTACAATCCAATGCAATACCTTAAGTTACTTATCTACGATCTACTGAGAAGGGCCTAATGTATGTTTATTTGTTTTATGCATTATTCATCTCCATATTTATTTGCCTGCGTGCTTCTGTCTAGCAGCAGCTGCAGCGATAGGAGATGCATCTCGATCACTGGCTGACAGCCCAGACTGAATGAGTGTGGAGAAAACACATTCTGTAAGTCTAATGTAGAATGCAGCTTCTCCTCTGCGAATAAATGTTCTGGAAAAGTTTACTAAAACAACTGTCAAAATACAAACAGTATAAATAAAAAAACAGCTAACTTTGGGCTTATGGGACATGACTGCTGACAAATAAAACTAAATGAAAGCTGTTAAATGTACCAGACCAGGGGCGTCGATGAAATGTAGCTGGAAGGGAGAGGAGGAGGATTAGCATAAGAGTGATTGACTGGAAACTGTCAGGACATTTTTTATAAACAGGTAAGGAGCAGATAGAGGAGGAAGTAGGGGAAAACAGGAAGTAACCCTAACCCAAAACACAACCAACCCTGTTGGATGCCACTTCACAAACAAATCCTGATTGAATACAGTGATTCTCTTCTGAGCATGTTCCATATATTTTATTTGTTTATCTATATGGGACAGCATGCATTAATCAATAATGATATTTTGAAAATTTTGATGTATATGTGGCCAGTTATGCCAGTTATAAGACATAAAACACAAAAGTCTATTTTTTAAGTAAGGATGAGTGGAATATGTCAGGAGAGAAGAGGAAACAAGGGACTGAGAACTAGTGAGTTAAAAGAAAGAAAAAAAACAAACTGCCAAGAGCGGAGATCTTCATCACCAAGTAGGGAGTAGGGAGAGGAAGGATGACAACAGGACTCAAAAGGAAATAAAGGAGGAGGACGAGAGCTTGGAGGCACTGAAGGAAGGCTGTGATTGAGGGATGAGAGAGGGGTTTGAGAGGTAAAGCTGCAGAATCCCCCTGGGATCTCTCTCTTTCTCTCTCACACACACACACACACACAAACACACATCAACGGCTGTTGTGTTTCAGAGCACAATAAGAGCTGATGTCCATAAAGAGGCACTGAGTGAGAAAAAAACCTAAAACAGCTGAAAGCAAAAGAAATAAGAGCAAGGAAGGATATAGAGGAGAAGAAAAAGGATGTCTAATTTAATCGATACAAGATAATTACATGAAAGCAAGCACTATAAAAGTGAGTTGTGGTAAGTGATGTTCAAGACAAAATAGATTTGTCTAAGCACTGAAGACAAGTTGCAAGGGCCTGATTGCCTCTCTGGGTTTTCAATCTGAATTTTTAAAGACTTCGATAGTAGCAGTGAGGTCAAGATTAATCTGGATCACCACATCCATAACCGTGTCCCAAACCACATCAAGACCCAACCACATAGAAAAAGAAGAAAAAAACATTTGACTTGATTTCAGTTCTCCCCCTTTATTGCCAGCATGGTTAATAAAGGCATTCACGTTAGAGCTGCGTTTTACAGGATACAGGCAATCTGTTGACCAATCAATACGCCTATAACATGGCTAGTTTATGACTAGCTCACATGGCCTAGGGGTATATCAGAGATAGAATGCAGTCCAATCGTCAACATGGGCCTAGTAAAGGCCGGTCAGAGGAAATGCAAGGCTTTCAGATTATGGCCTTTAAAAAAAATGCCTCACACTCTCCCATAGCTGTGAAATGGATGACATCTGTCTTGTAAAAATGAGTTGAATGTGTGATGAATATTGCATTACTGTAAATGAGTTGTATTTGTCGCTTGAATGGTTCATAATAGAGAAAATGCTGATAAAAAAAAAGAAGCAGGAGCCATGTCAAAGGTCCAGGCAAACATTCAGACACACATATGTGCAGGGATTGGGAATTGCATTCGAGATGAGCATTTGACTGAACCATGAAAAGGGGACCCCCAAAACTGAGTCCTTTGAGTCCCATGTGTCCCATCTCTGATGCAAAGCCCTCCTCCTATTGAAGACGCTGTTATGGGACAATGGTGAAGGAGTCACCCAGCCTGAGGTGGTTGTGGAGGGAAAAATAACAACAAATGCACACAAAAATATGTGACTCAGTGTTTACCGTGTAGCAACCAGAAATCTTCTTCCAAAACAAAACCACATGCTTATTAGAGCAAATGTCAGCAGGAAGTCGCTGTGCACAGATTTAGATTTGAAGGGAACAGAGGAAGGAACAGAGGCACTCAGTGTTTCAGTGGAGATCAGACTGTGGCAAATTATAAGAAGGTTTGTGCTGCAAACAAGCCGCCTAAATGAGGAGATCTGTCATCTCTTTAATCAAAATGGGTAAAACACGCACATAGCTTGTATGTGGAGCAGTGGCACTTGTGCATTAGTGTGGCAGCCTCAGTCTGAGACTAAACAGGTCATGTCACAGGGCACACACAGGCATTCATCATTCAGAGCCACAGCCACTCCCCATGAGGCCTTTCACCTCTGTGTGAATCAATCTGAAAACGCCTGAGCATGTGTGTAGGCATACATGCACTTTTCCTCCGTGTGTTCGGACATGCCTACATATAGGTGCGTGTGGATGTGTCAGAGTACACTGTGTATGGGTGCACGTTTGTGCATTTCGGCGCAATTATTTTGATCCCTCAGTGGAGACAGGGGGAAATCCAGACTAGGATGACAGGGGTGAAAGGAAATTCCTGGTTGAATGAATCCACACAAAATTAGTCCAAGCATAAACAATCATGATTGGTTTCAAGGTCATAAATTATTACAAGCAAGGGTTTGGAAAAGTGGAACGGCACATGCTCAGTGACCTGGGATGCATCAACAATCTTTGCAAATCAACTTTTTTTCCCCAACCAACACAAAGATAGATAATTTAAACAAATAGGGATTATAAACAAGTGTCCAACCTTCACCTATTAATGTGTCCTGAATATGTCGAAAAGGCTCCTTGGTCCTATTTTAATAATCTCTAGTTGGCTGTCCTCTCAGTTGTCTTGAAAATACAAGGATAAGAAAAGCACTTGGTAGGATTAAGGACATACTACTTCAGAGGTATCAAGTTGTCAAATGTCTAAAGTTAACATGAAATTGTTATTTTATTGTTTTTATAAATTCCGTGTAATTTTTCATACTGGAAAATGTACTGGGCAGTTCACTTAAAGGTAAACACGTCACAATCAGGCATCACAATGTCATACACCTAGACACGTTTACCTGACAAAACCAGTCTGCACTGGATGTAAATGCTGTATGTATTCACAACAGAACTGTATACAAAACAGCACAGATTCACGCTTCACTTTAGTTGCAGTGTGGTGTGTGGTGGAAACATTAATTCCAGTTCGCGCTCACAGCAGCAGGCATCAGCACTGGCCTGTGATATTCTGGCTCGGCCTCAGAGCAGCACCAAAATAGTGAAAGTCTGCACACTTAACACCCTGTGTGCATTTTTTTGTTTTGTTTTTTTTAAGTATATTTTTTGGCTTTTTTGCCTTTATTTGATAGCCATAGTGAGATAGATAGGAAAGGGAGAGGCAGAGAGGGGGGGAATGACATGCAGGAAAGGTCTGCCCGATGCGGGATTCGCACTGGGGACGCCTGCGTTGAGGAATGTAGCCTCTACATGGGACGGCCGCTTTAACCACTGCGCCACGCACCGCCCCGACACACACCCTGTGTTTTCATAGCCAATTCAATTGCCTTATGTGCAGTCACCAGACTGACGACAAAGAATATCAGATCTGCTAACCTGGTAATCAAGACATGTACAACTTAGATTCACTTCAATATTTCTGTTCTTATTTTCATTAAACAGATGAAAATCTGTGTTACTGTCAAAAAGACTGATCCTAGAGGCACAGTCTTCATTACTGTCACTGCCGGGTGTTACTGTCTCTCTCCACTATACTATCCATAAAGGCAAAAATGTCCAAAAAATATACTTGGAAAAAAAAGAAAAAAAAAAAAAGACTAAATACATAAAGAGAAAGACAAACCAAAGTTGATAAGAAATTACAATAATTGCAATCCATCTATTTACATACATTTTCTTGTGTGTACGCACATGTTCATTTTCACTTGCTTTCATCTGAGTTGCATATTTGTAATCTACACATTTATATGGGGGCAAGTCGGTGCAATGTGAGTTATTTATGATATGCGAGCATGCATGTGAACGCAGATATGTGAATACATGTACAGTATGCGCGTTGGGGGACTATGCAGACTATGGGAGTCTCATTATAGAGCTACAAAGTCTAAGCATCTATTCAGCCTGTTAATTTCCCAGCTGAAGTCTTCTCCCACTCGCAGCCTGAAGTGGCTCCACGGTGCCTCATCAGTCCCTCTAAAAGGCCCTCTCATTTAACCACAGTGCCTTATTTATTCTAAATAACATTCCTTTAAAAGCCAAGGATGCAGTGTGCACAAAGCCAACTGTCTGATTAAATTGCTAAGCAGGACCCCCTTACTCTGTAAAAATTAATTTATGGAATGTTTAAAAAAGGATTTTTTTTCCCTTACACACACTCCTCTCGTCTGAGTCGACACCAATTAAAAGGAGGATTCAAGGTAAGGTTCATTACATTAGAAAAGAGAAGAGCAGGAGGGGGTTGTTAAGGAAAAAATGGGCTTTATACAATGAGGAGGTGATTTTTAAAATACTCTTGGCTTGTTAGAGGGATAGTGAATATTTGCCGGGAATGAATCCAGCCGTCTCGGTCCCTTTTGTTGAACCACATTTGTTCCATCTTTCTCCCTCCCTCTTGCTTTATTACACTTTGAAGTAACAAACATCATATCCATTAAACATGGAGAATCTGTGGTCTAAACATGTGTTAAAATGAGTCACCAGATTTGAATACTAAAAGACACATTAATGCTATTTTTGTATATTGCATTAACATACTCAAGTCTGACCATCCAGTTTCTGTCCCCAACACATTTAAATATATAAACACAGTAGTGCTAATTTAACATTTCGCACTTGGTGTTTACACCTGCAGATTAGTATTAGTATTTTAGATTATTACATTATATTAGTATTTTGTATTTTCCCAAAGGTTTTGCATAGAAAACGACATTGCTGCCACAATAAGCTGTAAACATCATTATTAAATAGAATATTAATACTATTGTTGGTAACTAAGTTTGGAGATGTAAAAATGAAGCTTTCTAAACATGGATTTCAAGATTAAAGGCTGAAATCAGAAACCTCTAAAGCTTCAGAAACTTTGAAAAAAGAAAAACACTGAAAAACAAAGCTTATGCCTCGATGGTACCTGACATGAACACACAAAGTCAGACATACAGGCCTGTACAACAATTTAATCACAAGTCACAGTTGAGACCAGTGATATTCAGGAAGCAGTAAATGTACAGTAGCCTATATGCCACATGTGGCCTGATTCCCCACAGCAATATTCCTTCCTTCCATATCCAGCTATCTGTCTGTCTCTTTGCAGCACCTCAGAGGTTAAGGACTGCCCCGGGTACACTGAGGCACTGGCCCACGCAACCCGTGCCTTGCAGAGGTTGGCTGGTGTTTATTTCTGTGCATCCATCATGCACATATACTGTATACACCTATGGCCAAGTTGTAAGCCTTGGGCTTTTGTCACTCCAAATACTGTGTTTAGCGAAATTGCTTCTTGGCTTGAGTGCAGCACCTAGTCCATCCGCTGGTTAAATACAATTAGAAGCTAAATGAAGTTCAAGACCAAGTCAACATCTTCAAGGCACAAATGTGCACACCCACAAACATGCCATAGATAATAATGAACCCACAAGGGCAACTGCACACATCAATACACAACCTCAGACATACTAGGTTTATCATGCTATATATTATTTTTTTAAAGTTTCAACAACTGTGTCTCTCTTTCTCTTGAAGGTTGACCAACCATTCATGCTGTCACCTGCTCTCTGCTCCTTCCTCTTCCTGCGTGCATCACTTCTACCATTCCCCTTCAGGCTGCAAGCATAAGGCATGCAAAGGTCAAAAGTTCTTGCTGTCATCTTGCATGAGTTAATGTATATCACACATGTCTGTATACTTTAACGTATGGATTGTGCATGTGACATCTATCGAAGGAGACTTTGAAAGAGTGTCTGTATCTTCATCAGCGCGTATGCATTACTGCCAAGTTTCTCAAATAATTCTGCTGTCATTTGTCACCCTGAAGGTGCTTGGAGGAAGAGCACACTCATTCTGAGGAGGCAGAGAATGTCATCTTTCATAACTTGCAGCTAGTATTAAAGTATCTCAGCAGCTCAGTAATTTCCAGGTCAGTGCTTGTTTAGCTAACACCAGCTTAAAAAAGCCTCTGGGATCGTCAGCTGAAGAATACAAGACCACAGCTGCGCGAGAGGAAATGCCAAAAGCTTACAGGTGCTCCTCTGGAGAACCCACACACCTCTTTCCTGTCGCTGCCCTTTTCTCTCTTTCAGTTGAGCATTATGAATAAATGATTAGGCATGTAAAAACAGCTTGTTCAAACAGACATTTAAAGCTTTCTACTCTGTGTGGGTCAACCTGTGTGTGTGCAAGGGCAGCATGGTGAATATGCATTTATATAATGTGTGCGTATGACAAAGTTAACTGTGTCCACGGTGTATTTGACTGTTGGTGAATAGGTCTAGGCTGATCATATTTCAGCTTTACAGGGTTTGGTTCAGTGTCAAATCCCTCTGTGTGTAACTAAAGATTCTTGATAGGAACACGGCAGCTGGTGGGCTGGCTGTTGCTGGTGCGCACACACACACACACACACACACACCATCTGAGTCACTCAGTCTCTTAGGCTTTCTCACCCTCTTCCACACACGCACGCAAACACACACTGAATCAGTGTGCATTATGGTCTCCCTTATTTCAAAGAACAAGTGTGCCAAACCAGTCCAAACATGAAACATGACTAACCCAAACTGGGAAAACAGAGTTACAGTCGACGTTCTGGCTTTTCTGTCCCTGTCTTTCATGTCACTGACACAGTTTGTCTGAATTTGTGAGAGAGAAAGAAAGATGGGGAAGGGAGGGGTGGAGCAGCAGGTGTTTTGTGTGCGTGTATGTGTGTGTGTGTGTGTGTGTGTCAATACAGGTGAACAGAGGGTCAGTGCACTACTCTCCATATGCCATCTGTCAGATCAACTACATCTCACGCTGACATTTCCCTACAATGAGTAACAATGCTAAGACCCCAATCCAATGCATTCGCCAGAACAGACATATGTTAACTAAATGTCAAGCTTACAGAACATTTCACTTATTTATTTATTTATTGAGAAATTAGAACAGCAACAAATCCTCACATATGACGAGCCGCTAAATCTATAATGTTTTTTGCTCAATTACACGGCTTTTACGATGAATTGCTTCCCTTTTTTTTTTTAGCTAATTAACTTTGTCAGCAGAGTAACTGATTGAACCACTAATTGTTTCCGCTAATAAAAAAACTCTCCCTCTTTACAGACATTTCCCTGAAATACAGACATAACTCCAGATCCAACACATTGACAGCTCGGAGTCGGCCCCTCGCAACAGCAAACCTTAATCCACCATCTACTGTGATTATGTGTTTATGAATAGGATGCCTATCAAAATTCCAAACACTCACATCGCCATAGCGCTGCCCTTTGATCAGGCAACATGTGCATATGAAAAGGTGGAGAGCTGCAAAACACAACAGTCACATCGAGACACACACATCATCCTTGGTCTTCCAACATGAGCTCATTTAAGTAACAAACTTCAGTCAGATCAATTCAGCCCTGAACTGTGCTTGACTCCCTCATTTCCATCTCTCCCCCAGTCGTCTTCTTTCCCTCCCCATCATTCTCTGTGTGCCTCTTTCTCTGTTGCAGTGCAAGTTCTAATGAGGTGCTAATGTGATTCAGAGTCCCTTTTTGAATCAGATTACAGTGAATTATGTATAAAGCTTTTAAGTCATTGCTTTAAAATTACACAGGTGGCCTGTGTAGCAACATGACACCGACAGCGCAGTGCTGATTTTTACATCTTGGTATGCTGTTTGTCTGAGAAATTAATTGCAATTGAATGCTGTTATCACTGTGGTAATTAAATTAGGATTACATTTTTTAAAATCCTTCATATTGAAGCTATCAAATGTTTTTGTTTGCATTTTTTTAAAGAAATGCAAGACTGAAATCTTGATATTTGGTGCTGATAAATCATTTCTAGACACAACCCAGATGCGAGGCTCTCAGAGCGTGGCTTTTCCAGAGGAGATGGACTGACACTTCTATACATACAGCCGCCCATTGCAATGCCTCACGTGCCCTGGGACCTGAACTGTGAAACAAAAGACAAAAGAGAGAGAGAAATGACATGGCAAAAGGTGGAAACATTACGGTGAAAGATGAGAAAACTAGAGTCACCGGAGTGTGTGAGGGTGCAAAAGTGGAAGCTAAGTGAGGGAGAGGATGATAGGCAGAGAGAGGTAATGGTGTGACCTTGTGAAAGCCTGCCATCGCCTGCTGGGAGAAAAATTACCTGCAGGAGATAGCCAGGGCACCTGAAAACGCATCAGCATCCACCTCTTTCAACCCTGTAGCTCCCCTTCACTACCTCTTTAACTACTCCCAAATGAGGAATATGTTACTTGCTCAAAATAACTAAACTTAATTAAACTGGAATAGAAATGACTCTGGTGGGTCCTCTGCTTTCATTAATTAGGAACGAAATAACCTCACTCTCATTTACTCCTACATTTCATCCATCTTTTTATCTCTCTTTCTTCAGTTCTTCCTTTCTCTCCTCGACTGTAATTTGTCTTCATCCATCTCCTTTGCTGTAAATTCCATTTAATGGGACTTATTAGGGCAAAATTTGACAACAGTGTTGCCAAGGCTTCAAGGTCATCGCTTTTGCGTTAAATCTGTTTCATTGAAAGGTGCACACCACAACACATAGTGTCAGCTTCAACAGAAATCTCAATTCTAAAATGCGGGTTTTGTGCCTGTTCATGTGTGTATTGGTAAGGTGAGTGCATCTGTGTCCTTGTTATACTCAAAACATGACAAAATTAAGAGGTTCTCCAAATTTTCTACCAACACACAGCAAAAAATAATTAAATGAACAATGCATTGATTTGTAATTGAATGTGTGAACGAGCACTAAATTATTTTCATCATTTTTTTTTTGTCTCCATCTCACATAGAAATGATTTGATTTATTTTGTACCTTGAAGTGGATACCCTCAACTTCTATTTAATATATAATATATCATATCACTTCAGTATTGAGAAATATTATTTGGCTGGTTAGAATTTGTTAGGGGTTGAAGTTTTTCAGGGGTCAGGTACCGGTGGTGGTGGTGGTGATAATAGTTGGGTGCTC
This sequence comes from Decapterus maruadsi, assembly GCA_030347415.2. NCBI lineage: Eukaryota > Metazoa > Chordata > Actinopteri > Carangiformes > Carangidae > Decapterus > Decapterus maruadsi. The sequence continues at coordinate 12,924,616 of CM064894.1, read as the reverse complement.
ACAGTTTAGACTCTGATCTGCACCTTTTCATCCTCTCATGCTGAACTGAAAGCTGACTGGGTGAGACAGAAACTTGCTTTCGCTAACTTTTATTAGGAGAAGGAGCCCGCCAGTGCTAACATCTGAGTTAAGGGCACCAAAAATCAAAGGTACTTATACTTGCTTTCTTCCCATTTCTGAGGCACTGCAATCCTCCAAGGAATGCCGTCTGGCATTGCATCAGTGGGCACAAAGTAACCACAGTCTGGACTGTTTTTATCTGTTCCTCGATAGTGAAACAAGTTGACAAAAGTTAAACTAATCAGAGCAGTGGTGGTGCCTCAATATCTTGAAGATTCCCTTGAAGACTCATCTCCAATAAGAGTTCGTCCTCTCCTAACACCTTAGACACCTTAATATGCTAGCTAGCACTTACAATGCATGTCTTTATTCTCTGATCTCCCTGCTCCTATTAAACAGATGCAGTGCTGAATACTTAGGCCAAGGTCTCCTACCGTTGACCTTGCAAAGTCTCTTCTAGACTTCAGTAGTAAAGAGTTGGTAATTCTGAGGATGGCTATAACAAAAACATATAGTATACGACTTCCAACACCATAGGTAAATTAATAGTCAACAGGCCACGGTGCTGGTGCTCCTCCTCTTACTCGTTTATTCCTTTAACCAATATGTTTAAATGTAAGAGGACTCGAAAACAACGGCTGGTTTCTGAACAAAAAACTAGGCAGAAATAGGCAGCAACTTAACCACTGGGAAAAAGATCATCACCCTCTGATCGGCATCTGGTTTAATTTGTCACCTTGGCCTCGACATCCACACTGACGGGCTTACTGAGGCTTAGAAGAAGTGAGGCAACTGGAAAGAAACTGAACTGAACATTGAGAGAAAGGAATGAGTAAAGCAGGTGTTTAAGTGATGAGGGGAATTTCTGAATTTAATGAAGCCCAAGTGTGAGTGTGCGTGCATGTGCGCGCCCATCTTTATTTCTCGCCTGTCACTATAGTGGCAAATAGTGTCCTGGGAGGCAAAGACCTGGCCTCCCACATGCCTGAAGGGGAAAACGCACACTCACACAGATGCACAGGCACACATGCAGGGGGTTGCCAAGGGAAATAACTCCATACCAAATTGAGCTTTTCTTGTTATTGATCAGGAACGCCCACTTTCTTCAGCTCATATTATGTGGAAACTATGAACCTGAAACTCAATGAAATAAGTAAGTGTGATTCAAGCATCCACATACAAAAACTCAAGGGTAGAAAGGAAAAAAACCTACTTTAGGACAAGGACAGATACAGTTGTCTAAACTTGTCCACAACACAGAACACAATATATGGTTAAACTACATAACAAAATTACCCACAGCTGAAACAACAATACATCATACTTATACAATCTATCTGAACAATAACAAACCCCTAATATGACTCTCTACATGAGTCCAAACACATATCATGATATATAGACTAAACACTAAGTCTCCCTGATCAATGAATCCCTGGTTGTGTGTGTGTGTTTCTATATATATATATGCACAAAGCCCAATAGACACAGCCAGGTGATTCATCACTGGCTGAGGAGAGCATGACCTCCAAAACCTCTGAGGTGAACTGTGACCTCTTCAATATGACCTTTGCAAAGGGTTGCTGTAGATTTATCAAACAACATAATGAGCATTAGAACCACAATCACTCTCTAATGTTCAGCTCACTCCCAGGAAGAAAAAAAAAAACATAATATATAGGCCAAATAAAAACACCACCACCTTGTCGGCTTTCCACAGTGACCTCCCACTTCAACATATTTCACCATTTTCTTATTATAGCTGTCAACTGACATTGTCTCTCAATCTTGCACTGCTGCCTTGCTGCCTCTCTTTCTTTTCCTTTTAGACATTGTCTTCCATTCCCTCGTCCTTGTCACACATCTCACACACACACACAGTCCAAAGCAGTTACTCATGCCTGATAGGAAACTGGTCAGTGTAAACTAGCTGCCGTCGGGTATAATGCATTGCTTGTGACTTGGGTCATCTTGCTGGTGAAACAGACCAACAAAGCTGTGATGGTATTATTGACATCTGCTCTAATTAACAGCCCGGGAGATCTGTGTGACAAACTGTCATGACAGTGTTGTATCAATAGCTGAGCAGTTTTGTTTATCACTTGGTGGTTTAAGGCCTCTCAAGTTACTGTTTCCCATCCTTGAATACACAGCTTGATTAGCTGGGAGCGGTATGACTTTAAGTGTCACTGATTCAGCTTTCATCTTTTTTACATGGGGAGAGTGGATGGTTGTACTCTTGTGGTTAAATTGTTTGGGCTATCAGTGCTCTGAAGCCACTCAAAAAGTAGAACACAGTGTTTTCCCTGTCGTGGCGAGATGTTTTCGCTTTAATACATACAGTTAAACTTGTGATAAGTGTGTTTTATTAAATAAAAAATAAAAATCAGTCTGGAATCATTATCCTACAGTATCCTACAGCAACTGTCTTTTGAGATGTAAAGCCTCTTCGGTTCTTTTCCAGCTGTTCAATTCGAGTGTCAGTAGCGTCCAAATCTCTTAATAAGACATCAGTGTTTCCTGGGAAGTGTAAGAATCGCGTGACAAGTCCATCAAAAGTCCCCCCCACAGAGGGATTTATCAGCCCTTCATTCCTTTAAAGCTCACACAACACTGAGACTGATTTGCCAGAAGGAGAGAAAACAGTTAACATGAAACATTAGTAATCCTGTCGTATTATAGTGGGCTGATGCATACACTGTGCTATGATATCTTCTTGCTCTGGTTTTCCTGTCAGTCTCTGTGTGCAATCTACTGTAATATGAGTAAAAGTGGTGCTAAAACAGTCATACAGCTCATAAATATTACAGAGATTCAGTTGTGCCTGGATTTCATGGTGCATTGAACCACTGTTTAGCCACCAGTTATTCTTAATGAATAAACAACAAAACCAAGGTTGCTTATAAAACAAAAAAAAACCAATTCCAATGTAATGCCCATCATGAATAAAGAACAATCAAAGCCACAAAAGTAAAACAAGAAATCATTTTTCAAACTGCATTGTCTAACCCATAACCCTTTTTAAGCAACCAAAAATAGATATGACTACCCTCACTATACTTTTTTTAAACCTAACCTTTTACCATTTCTTCCCCCAAGTCAATTATAGATGGCTGGTCCAATATCTAGACTCAGTCTTTCACAAATGTCTAAGGCTCTAATCTAAAACTGCAAAATGAGACACCTTAGTAGAAAACATATAGGCCGTCAATTTAGCTTAAATTTTAAATATGACTGACTTGACTGTGGTAAGAGATTTGAAACATTTTCCCCCCACTCTTAAAATTCATAAGGTGATGACCTGACTTTCCTACTTTCACTACCCATATATTATTTCCTACTTTTCAGTCTTATCTTTGTCACATTCCTTTAGAAGTTGAAATGGCCAACATGATCACCGGGTTCTCCAATAGAGATTCTTTAAAACCCTTCAACCAAACTCAAACTCAATCTTTTTGCAAAATACAGAATTTAACTTGGGATTCAACTATGGAAACCCAGTTACTCTCAAAACACCAGGGTGAAAGGTCCCTCCTTTATCTTCAATCCTATATTAACTTGGCCTCTTATGGCTTAAATCCACAATCGGGGATCAGCGAAAAGGCTGGAGCACAGTAGGGTGCCTTAAGAGCCCAGCCGTCTGAACGGATGAAAGGCGGGAGCTGTTTGTGATTGCTGCTAAGGAGGACCTTTAAGGACAGCAACGATGTGACGGGCTGTGATTATGCAGCCATTTATTTCAGGGACCACTCATGCACACACATCCCTGGAGTAACACAACAAAATAAGGACACTGAAGAATACCAGTTTGTTTTCCTGCAGGCTTAAGCCTTCTGTGGTTTGGGAAAAAAGCTTGCATCACAGAATTTCTTTCTTTCTATTCTCTAAATATATAAGATATCAAGAATAAGAAAATGTCTTATGATGGGATCACACCAGCTGCAATACATTAACATGTTATGAAGTCACTATCCTAATTCACACACACTACATGAGTATACCATAATCACTACACTATTACTTTGAGTACTAGCTCATCAAAACTACTTTGTATGTGGTTATTCATGCTTCCGAATACTCAAAATCTCAGCTTTTGATCTCAATTAGACACCTGTAAGGTTTCCTGACGGCATCTTGTGCAATTGTTGTGCTTCAACAAAATCTGTGTACAGAAATACACAGACAAAGACTTAGAACTGACACTGTGGTAGTTTCCACTACAATAGGTGCAGCCGGGACCAGATTTTGCTATAACAGACACACAGACACACACACACACACACACACACACACACTAACAAGGTGAGGACAATAGCAACACAAATGCAGCTGGCAACAAAATCCAGTTGGATCGTGGGAGAGGTTGTTGGCTCATGCCTTTAGTCCTGTACTGCGAGCAGGCATACATTTTAGCCACATACACACAGTCAGGCTTGGATACCAGAGCCCCATACTGTGGTGAGCCATGCATTCAAACCCACTTTGTAGAGCAGATGTGACAGGTTGTTTGTTGAACAAGAATTCGGCAACCACAGATACACACACACACACACACACACACAGAGTGCACTCTGCATGTAAGCATCAAAATGCACATACAAATGTGCTATAGCATGGCATAAATCACAAAATATATTGAACCGAAGAAGCCTGGAGATGCTCAGACATTGGCTCAAACACAAAAACTGTCTGAAATAATCACAACTGCAATTGCTGCTCTGGTCGAGAGGTCTGCTCGTCCCCTAATTATCTCTATCTAAGGCCCCCTCTGACTGCACCTAAAGGCAATAACTGCCTTGTCTGTATTTGTGTGTATGTGTGCGTTTGTGTCCGGCATATTTAAAAATAGCGTGGAAGCCGGCGGTGGCTTAGAAGTATTTCTATTAATTTAAATGTCTTGTTGCAAAATATAACATTTCACTTAATCATATGTTTTACACATGGATGAACCGTACACTACTCATTGTAAATTGTGTAAAAGTTAATTCTAAGGAGCATTTAAGATTAAATTGCAGTGGACTCCCTGCAGTGACCTGAACTTTAATGGCTTATGCTACTACTATTTCTATGCAATGTCCATATTAATAATCTGTCCCAGTGGTGACCAGATAATAGCATTAGAAAACTCTTCTGTGGCATTCCATTACTAGGACCATATAAAATACTTTTCAATGGCTGCAGAAACGAAAGGACATAATACCTGGTCTTTTAAGAGCCGACAGAAGCTGATAAAAGTCAAGTCTGTTAGGAACAGGGATTTAAACATTATTAGCCTTTCATCACATTACATTCATCCCTCCTGATGCCTGCTTTGCCTATCACCTTTCTGATAAACAAGCTTAAAAAGGGTAAGACTTCACTTTCAGCCTTCCTCAATATCGGTCCTGACTGTTTATGTGTTGTTGACATTCAGTGTCTTATGGGTGAATCAGAGATAAAAGTAGCAGAATCTAGACTGAGAGGAGGAAAGTGATTTATGGGATATGTTTGTCTGGTCCTGAATGCTCAATGCTGACCTGATTATTCTAATAATTATAAGTATTGTTAGCAGGTTCATGTTAATGTGAGTTAGATCAAAGGTGGGAACTTTTAAGACTTATAGCCTGGCGAATCATCAAGGTAAAGCTTCGGGCATTTTTACATCTTGAGTGGTTAATGGTGTCAAAATTGTTCAATGCTGTAAAATCCAGTTGAATAAAAGTCATGGAAGTTGTACAGTTATTGTACATCATGGGCAGGAGCTCATGAAATATCAGGCAACTACTGAGAGGACAGTTGTATTTCGTGCACACAGATTTCTGTAATAGCCTGTTTGTGAGGAAGACAAAGCAAGACCTTAAGTCTCAGGGTCTTCACAATGAATAAACCCCAGTCCTGACATTGTTGTATTTGATATTTGTTTTGACCACTCATTTCACGCCGCATAACATTTGGCCTTAAGGAATTTCACCTTGGAATCACAAGATGACAATAAAACATGACAAGACTGCATAAAATCGAGAACTAAACTGAAGTGCTAATAACCTGCTTCAAGTCCGTTCAAATCGGTGCATGATGTTTAATCGAGAGCTGAAGTCAGTCAGATTGAAATTTAGGGTGCTTTCTAAAGTTCAACTGGATCGACGTTAACGCCGTTAGACGAGTGCAGTTTCTGGCTGCCCTCACAACTGGCCTGCCCCTGCACGTGCACAAAGATTTGTCTGTTGCCATTGGTTGTTGAAGATCTCAAAGACCAGAAGCTTGGTCCTATACCCCTCTGCTTCTTATTTGGGTTTACCAGGTCTGTGTGCCCACCCCACTCCACCACCTGATCTATCAAAAGGTACAACAAACAGAGCAGCATACTGAAGTTAAAAGAAAAAAAAAAAACAGATCATGACCTCCCACATTACTCAAGATAAAAAAGACGCCAGAGAAGTAGAGTAGAGTGATGGAACAGCCGTGGCCTTGGTGTGGTTCTCCTGTGGCCCTGCTCTCACTGAGGCCATTAAATCAAGACACCCGCACTCTCTACTCACTGCACTCTCTACGACTCCTCTCTCTTTATATGTATTTTTCCCCTTGGTGTCAGTCAGTCCATCTTGCTCTCTCTGACTATATTTGTGTGTGTGTGTCTCTGTGTGTGTGTGTGTGTACCCCAAAATGTAGGCTAATGCCCTGCGGAACTGACAGATTAAATGCCAATCCCTGGGTTGTACAAAAACCAGCCCCAGGCAGCAAGCTGTGTGTCTGTGTGTCTGTGTTCATATGAGTGTATATGCATCATGTGTGCGCACATGTGTGTGTGTCTAGCCAGCCACAAATCCATGCCTGTGTGTCTGCTGGGCTGGGAGAGACATAAAACAACTGCCCTTAGTAAACAACTCTAAAGGTCACTGCAGATTTCAGATTGCTTATACCTCTCTGTTATGTCCTGATGAAAAGGAAACATTTCTGGCCTTAATGTCAGTCACATTCGGAGTGTCAGTTCATTTAAAACCTGAAGTAAGACCTGAATGGAAAGCTCGATGCATTACAAATACTGCAGAATGAAAAGGCTTCATTTGACCAAAGAGCCATGTCAGACCATTGAGTGAGTCTTCAAAAAACAAACAAGACAAATATATATGTGACTGGGAGAGTGAGCGGTGTTTTCTAAGGTCAGTCTCCAATCCATTATTAATGGAGCAACTCATGTCTTGTCAACCAACAGTTCTATCATCTGACAGATTGCAGCCTCAGCTCTCTGATTCTGTGCTCCCGAACACAGGTTGAAAAATTAGGGCTGTGGTATTACATATGTAAATTTTGTTTCAGTTAGATTTTCACTTAAAGGTTTTTATTTGCCTGGAATGACCTTTGCCTCTGGTAAATATATGGTCAGGAATCAATGACATAAAATCACTTGCCCTACGTCACTGGACATCACACTAATCAACCGATGCCAAGAGCTATACAGCTTGTTCACCATTTATCATAATGACAATAAATGTGAGGTATTAAATTAGATCTTACACTCTGGGCCTGTGTTTTCAAGCTATTATTAAGTTGTAAAGTTATGATATTAATCCTCTATTCCTTCCGCCCACTATAATCGAAAATATTATGTTGTAATATAATATATTAGCAATAATGTCTGCAGTAATTCTAATTCCTCAGTGTAACATAGAAAGAAAGAGCATTTCTTCACATTTCTAAAACTAAGTGTTTACAGAAATATGTTATTTTTATTCAGGGTTAGGGCTGTTCATTTACATGATAATCTGTTCATTATTTAACGCTGGAAAAATAACCCTTGAAGGCACGAAGGTAAGAAATACAAAATAGGCAGTTACTTTGTGATAAATTGTAAAAAGGTAGAGTGTGAAGATCTTTGCTCAGAAATAAACTGCAACGAACGAACCTCCAGACTCTAGATACTAATGAGTTTAATCACAATTAAATATTTTAATCACTTGGCAGCCCTACCAGATACAAAGAAACTATGGTCTTTATTTATCAACTTATAACCCGATATTGTCTTTTTGTACTGTTTTCCACCAGGGGTGCCGACTATGTGATAAACAGGTAGTATACCCACTTAAAAAGCATTAAGATTTCAGTATACTCGCTCAACAAACTAGACCACACCACTGTTTTCCACTACACTTCTGGCAGCATGTGGTCTACTATCAAGAGGTCCAAATTGTGAAGAAACTTCCGCCAAGACAACACTGAGCCAACAATAGACTGTCCTGTAGCCGGGGGCCATAATACATATTCACCACCCACCCTACACATCTGTTATAAATACACAGCATAAGCACTGCACATAACACTTTGGACTTCTTCCAACAGTTCACTCTGTGTGTTGTGTGTCCCTTTTCAATTAACATTAATGATTTTTCTTTCTTATGGTTGGTTCATGAATATTAAAATTGTATTGAAATGAATGTAAATATAATGTGGGAATTGGCGTTTTTTGAAAACAGAAGTACAGAACTCCGACTCGGGTTCTAATTCGTTAAGCATACATTCCCTTGATCATACAAATTACTTGAGACAGCCAAGTGAAGAAATCCAACATCCAATACACACACACATACACACACTCACTCACTCACTCACACACATACGCAGAGCAGTTTAATTACATGCTGTTGAGCAACTGTTTCTTTAATGCATTCCGCGTTCATTGATTTGAGAGGTCCCTGACACTGAATTACACTATAGATTCGGCATTTCAAACACACGCACACGCACACCCAAATATCCATACTAATTGACTTTTTAGCATTCAGAAGCTGCTCTATTAGCAGTTTAGGCTACTTAGTGAGTTCCTGATGTAGAAGTCCTGCTGACGGAGTGAACAACAAGGAGCAGTATGCCGGCAATTTAAAAAAAGAAGCTGGAAGGAATCCCATCTCCCACCAGAGATGGAACTACACATAAAAATTCAGTGATCAGGACCGATACCAATGAAATTTAAGAATTCACAAGTGCATGAGAGACCAACAGACGCGCACACACACACCATGCAATCAGTGAACATGCAGTAGATTCAATTGATCATCACGGTTATGGATCAATGGTGTGAATATATTCATTAAAAAATGTCAGAGTTACATACACAAACTATAACAAATGCCTAATGTTGCCAATGACAAAATGTCACCTTTCAATGAAAACAGTCACATTTCAGAACATTTTGATGATTAATAAAGTTGACAACTGAAACTCACCCACCCTAAACTCGATGCCTGCGCTTGTGAAGCTTTAATGTTAAGATTGGGCTATTTCTTCCTTCCATTTGATGTCCTCTGTCACACCATTTGCATCGTGGATTGTGGTTGTCTATGACTTACCACTTGATCACTTGTAGGGTTATTATACTGCCTTCATTAGTCCCTGAAGAATCACATCTCCAGTACCTATGACATGTTTAGTACCTATGGTGCTGTTGAAAACCATGTACCATCAGTATCTATCGAAAATTTGGCATCAACTAAGTATTGAAGTAGCAGTTCTCATGACAATTCAAAATGCAACACACACACATACAATTCTCTCTGCAAGCTGCCTGGGCATCCATCCACCTGACTACACACACACACGCAACTCTTTTTCCCACACACTTGGCATGGATGCCAACTAAGCCCCAGTCCTCCAGAAGTAATAAACCGTCTTTTCACAGTGTCTCTCGAAACCGTGATGGAGGACTGCTGAAAGCCCCTGTGCTCCCATTTCAAACCCCTCAACTCATTTACTAGGACACTGATTGTTACTCCTGTGACCATGTGTTTGTGTGTGTGTGTTGGTCGGACATAATGTCCCATATGCACACAGCCGTGGGGGACTTGTTTTACACACTAATGTACGCACATGCACGCCAGTTATATATGTGACAGGATGACAAAATGGCCAACAAAGTGTTTTTAACAAACATGGGACCTGAGTTAATTCTATAAGCTAAACTCAGGAAACAGTAAAACACCGGGCCCCAAAGGTATGGAGTTAATATAAATTGTCATTTAAGGCCGATCTTTCCTTTAACTGGAAACTGTAAAAGAGTTTACATCCTCCAACCTTAACCTCCTTGCTGTGATTATTATTTAAAAAAACAACTTCCAGCATGGAGGGAGGTCTGGCCAGTCTCCATAACATGAACCTGTGTATGCACAACAGCAAGCTGGGCAGCTTGTTATTGAACATGCAGCACAGATATGTCCAACTACCTCAAATAGTGTCAGAGAGGGGAGATATACACACAAACCCATTAGGAGACAACATCTGAAGTTAAGAAATTATTATCCACGAAGGCCAATATCCATATCCAATAGACAAACACATCTCTTCCCCTTTCTGTGGATAACCTCAACAAAAAAAGCAATAAAATCCAGGACGGTAGGCTCCACAATATCTAATCATCAAATATATCCAACGATATAACTCTAGAGTGGGCCACAGCTGTAATACAAATTTTAAATAAGAACTTTTTTTATTAAATGAAATATAAAGTCTTAGTCTTCTTAAACAGGGTGCCTCAGACTTGTCTACATTTTGAAGCACTGTATTCAAACAGAATTACTAAATAGATGTAAAAACCTTTTTAGGGCCACCAGACAGACGCCTCGGCATGTGCAAATGTGTGTATGAATTTTAAGTGTGTGTGCTCTTGGTACCAGGAGGTGCAGGCACAGAGGCCAGAATGTGACTGAGCGCGAGGCAGCTCGTGTGCCTGCCTCCTCCTCTCGTTTTTTCTCTCTGTCAATCATATGAAGAGAAGCCTAGGAAAAATGAATGTATGAAAAAAAAAGGCTAACTTAAGTGGGCATTTGGATTCTGTCTGATCCCGTACCCCCTCATTTTTGTGTCTCCATCATGCAGGCAGCAAGTGATGAAAGGCAAAAAAAACTTTCTTTTTTTTTCCTCCTGTGTGTCCGTGTGAGTCTGTGTGTGTGAGCAGAGGCGTCTGCTTGTGTGTGGACGTGTGGGTGTGTGTCCCTCCCAGTGAATAGAGCATTAATTGCATTAGCATTACAGCTGGGTGATTTCCAGTCAAAGAAAAACTCTGGCATCAACAAGGAAGACATTTTCTAAGTCTTGAAGTGTGTTATTATTTTGTGCATTTCAATTGAAAAATTCTTTGCATAAAAATTGGCATGACAGAAAGAGTGAAAGAGAAAGCGAACATGAGGAGATGGCTGAAGCAGAAAGACAGGAAGATTGCACTGATCAAGTTGGCCAAGTAAAATTGTTCACCCTTGAAACTGTAATATTGCCTTACGATAAGTTACTCCATTCTGATCAGTCAGACATCCAAAATGTAAAACGTGACAGATGATAAATTGCTCCTTTTTTGCATTTAGCCTAAAATGCAAATTGTCTATACGAGCCAACCAACTACAAAGCCTTCAATTTGTCCATTCATACCTGTCAGACAACTGTCCTGCTGCAGCAATGAGGTCAGTGGGGGAGGACGCTTGTCTAAATGTACACAACTCTTCACAGACATATCAATTACAATGCCAAAGAGAGGACCACGAAAGATAAGCAGTTATTTTTTTAATTGGTGAAGGGGCCACTTGGCATGTAATGTATTAATGAAATGCTCTTTGATAGTGAAGTTAAAAAAAACCTACTAAAATTGCAATAAATGCATCTACATTTAATTTGCTAGTAGAATACTTGTGTTCTACTAGCACTTATGATTAAATACAGTAAGAAAACACACAAAGTGTGTTCGCACTTCGCATGCAGTTCCTCTGACAGCCACTAGAGACAAATTCTAGCTGATTATCTGGATTTTACAAAACTCCAGTGGATATGACAAATATTAACATGTAAATCAATGCTGTGTTAGTCAGGCTGTGGTGGATAATTCAAAATTCTATCTGTTATTAGTGGATAATATAGTATATTAACAGTAAATGTTCTCCCAACATATCCACTGAGGTAAAGCTTTAAACCGTCTTCAATAACAAAATTCAACAAATCACCTAGTGACTCAGTCTCTCTTGTTTACTCTCACTACCACAAAAGCACACCCCCGCCAGGTGTGTGTGCCCCTGATGGAGGGAAATTAATCAAAATGCAAAACAGTTTTGAGCTTAATTTCTCTGTGTTTATGTAGATTTGTGTGCAATTCTCTCTCTCTGTGTATTTCAAGTGCAGCACGAGATCAGCGGAACAGTGAGTAGGTGGGAAGTGACACGGGGCCACAGATTAAAAACACCAATATACATACAAACAAATGAGTGAAGATTTTTCTCAAGAAAAATCTAGATAAAACCTGCATGAATGTTAAGAAATTGAAAACCAAAGTACATTTTTTATGTAACCAAGATATTCAAGACATAATTTTAATTGTATCATGTTTTGTATCTTTATCTGATGATGGGATTAAATGGTGTAAATATCCCGAGTAGCTATTTGTTGTCTTCATGTTTCAAGCTACAAATTTGAAATTCTGACTGAATCATATAATTTCACACGCAATTACATGAAGCCTATATGCATGAACTTGTGACTTATGGTCTAATAGTTCTCCACTGTAACATGTGTTGTGATGTTTGTTTCATTTTCATCTTATTCCGATGAAACTTGGAATGTTTTTAGACACTGAACACAAAAACTGAAGAAATAGAAGGTGTATATAGTGTTTTTCAGTACTTGATTGAGTTCCTGAAGTGGTCCTCTGCTGGGTTTTTCACAGTGCAGCTGTTGAGCAACCACAGGTCTGCTTCTGTTGGGTCATCTGTAAAAAATAAAAATAAAAAAAAAATAAAAACTTGTTGTCACTTGTTTATACAGAACATAAGAACAACAAGGCTGTTTTTTTACAAATTAAGAAAAGAATAAAGAAAACTGACATCCAACCAGGCCACACACAATCACAAAACAAAACGGAAAGCACAGGAATTTAAATCAGTCACAATTAACATCATAAAAAGCAGAAATATGTCATTGGTCTCTGGTGTTACAGTTACAAAGGGTCAGCATGTCATGTCTTCAGAAAGTCACAGCCCATTTGTGTCACTAACTTTCAGCCAGTCTCCAATTTATCACTTTAACCCCAAGTTGTGAAAAATGCATCTCCCTTTCATGTGACTTTTTTTTAAGATCTTTCTTTACAGATTCTGAAAATTAGACAATAAAAACAGACAATTTTACAGATGTGAAAAAAACAGGCTATGCTATCATCTCATTTAATTTCATGTGAACATGAGTTTGTTTGTGTCCCGGGTCACTTTGAATGGCACCTTCAAACAACTGAAAAACAAATCTACATAAGTTCTTGAGGTAAGCGTGTTTAATTGACACACGCACAGAGTTGAGACGATACTTCATGACATCCACCGTTCCTTACCTATTAGCCTGTAACCTAAACTTAAACCCTGACGCTAACCCTGTAACACCAAGTCCTGACCCTCAAACAGCCTTTAAATGCATACAGTACCTCGCTACAAAGCTTTCTAACCAGAATTCACCCACACAAACACAGAGAGGTACACACACACACACACACACACACACACACAGAGCTTGCTCCTTGCAATGTTAAGCTCAGCTGCTACTCAAGGCGATGGTGGCAGGCTTTGCATGGCACTGCCAGGAGAGCTGTCACACACAAAGGCACACGTACTCAGGGGGATATGGCACGGCAGTGTGGGGAGCTAGAAGCTCGCTCCTTTACGCCACATTGAACCAGATATTTCACTTAGAATCCACTTCGCAGCTGCAGTCAAGCACACACACACACACACACACACACACACACACACACACACACACAGTATTTCTTGCATTAGTTAATTTGATACGCAACCACAGTACTTTTCACACAGCAGGTCCCAGGATGCTGAGAGAGGGAAGATTAGCAGCCACACTACACCTTGCCTTTGGTAAACTCTGCTTGTCAAGCCCTCATTCCCAGCAAAACACACACAGAGAGAGACACACACACACATGCAGTTTTGGGACCTAGGGCTCATTCTTATTCTGAATGAACAATCAATATCTTGGTTGCACATGCTGATTTACATAAGTAAGATAAATTAAGATGAAAGATCCAGTACACTGGCAAGAGAGTCTCTCAATAAATAATATCAATGTATCTCCAAGTTTCAGTTAGTTGAATTTTACATTCATTATCCCAGCTTGCCCAGAGTGTGAAATAAAGTCCAATATGGCAAAAAAAAATCTGCAGGAAAAATATTCAATCCACAACTCTTTTAATAATTCAACAGAGAAGTTCAGGCCTTGAGGTGTGTTAGCTCATTGTATCAGACAGTAAGCTCCACTTAATGATGCCTCATAAAAACACAAGTGCAGCTGTAAGTCTCATGAAAGCACTAAAACAACGTGACTCACTGACACGTGTTGTGTTGTGTTGTGTTGTGTTGTGTTGTGTTGTGTTGTGTTGTGTTGTGTTGTGTTGTGTTGTGTTGTGTTGTGTTGTGTTGTGTTGTGTTGTGTTGTGTTGTGTTGTGTTGTGTTGTGTTGTGTTGTGTTGACTATAAATAGAATTCCTAAAAATACAGAGTAATCCTGAAGCTACAAACAAAATGTTTGTGTAAGCATGTGTGCGTGCGTGCAAGCATTTGTGTGTATAGGGAGAGAGAAAAAGAGAGGGGGACAGGGGGCAACAGAAGTTCAGCTGGCAAAAGGTGCCCATTATGACTACCTTTATTTGTCTAGGCAACCAACACACACATAGACACCCATACGCACGCAAGCACAGACACACACACACACACTAGTGGGAGTGGTCTCAGCTGTGTGGCTGCTGTCTCCTCACTGTCCCGAGGGAGGATTTCCAGACCAACAATAACAACCTCTCCATCAATTTAATGCACACACACACAGACAACTGACTCCACGGTACAAAACATCTGCAAAACAATCCTATGTCAGCACTACAGTACAGTAAAAGAACTAAAGCCAACAACAACACAAAATTGTGCTTGAGTTACTGTTTATACTGTATATTTCACTTTTAGTGCTTGTTGAATTGTGTTGAATTCCCAGCCTCTGATATCTATATTAAATCAACTTAATACGTTTGCATCATTTGAATAATGACGCAGTCTGTAAACTGTTACCCTGAAGTAACCGTACTAGTCAGACTGGCACTACAAGGTAACCTTTGCACCTCTTTCAAATGTTTTTGGTGGTGTGATATTTAAGCAGCTGTGTTGTCCATTAAAATTGATGGTACATGACTGGTTATGATTATTAGTAGCATATTAAATCATGCTGTCATAATTTAAGACAGTGCTGATGTTTGTTGTGCTTACCCACAACACGTGTTATACAACAAGCTCTTGTTCACATGTTTTTCAATCTTTGTTTTTTATCACTGACGCACAGCAGCTTCGGTCCAAATGCCCATGCTAATGACTAATTTTCTGGTATTTGTAGCTTTAAACCTCTAAGGCCTCCGGTCCGGGCAGTGACAACAGCAGCAGCTGTTCTTGATCCAGCATTGGTCTCAGCAGATACACACAACAGCAAGTACAACAGTCTGTCCCTGTCCAGTGGCAAAAGGTTCGACTGTCCAGTGTCCACACAGTCAATCCTCAACAGCACAACAGTAGGAGGTCTGTGCCAGTTTCACATTGGGGGCGAGCCGACCACATGCCCTCAGTCAGAGCCACTGCCACACTACTGCTGCCAGTGAACTGGGGGTCAAAGCCACCACCAGGGATTGAAATTAACTGAGGCAGAAGCTGCCTCTGGGCGATATCTAAGTATTTTAATTAGAAAGTTCAGTAGCTGATAACCAGCCATGGCTCGTCCCGCCTCGCCGCTGCCTGGAGGCAGGTTTCTTGTCACAAGGACAGGCTGCAACTGCACCGTCTTTGGACTGCAGAGGGTGACAGCGGTTCTTGTTCTGCTCCAGTGGAAAACTACCTGTGCCGTTTGTGCCAAGCTGGCTGAGGCTGCAGAGCAGGACAAAAACTGGTGTGGCCAGCTGCTGTGCATAAGGCAACTTTGAATGATGCAAATGTCCATGATACGTTGCTGCAAATGTCTCATAAACCCCCAAAAGACTGCAAGGCTGCAGGATGAGTGAAACACTGCAAATTGCAAGAAAATTCATATTAATAACCAAATTTGGAGGACCAGTACCTTGCACTTTCAAGTTATCGCATAAGGTCACATTTAAATGAGCTGATATCACTTTGAGATATGAAAACTTTATCCTGTGGTGGATTTGACACCGTTTGAGAAATGAGAGTGTGATGCTGACATCCAGAAATGACTTGAGAAGCCATTCATCTTCACAGGTGCCGCCACCATTTAGTGCCTGGACACATTCTTATCCCTCCATGAAAATCAGTTAGCAAAATAATAGTCTGTGGGCTGAACTGACAATAGCTGTCAAATCCTCGGTGACAGTTGCATGTGCCGAGTGAACTTTATGTAATTTGAAATTTATCAAGACCTAACCGCCATCATCCATGTCATAGAAATGCACCATACTGGAATTCATTAGCAACAACTCAGATGCACACAGCGTTGATGATGACAGAGCATGTCTAAAATGCAGTCATTCTTACATTTAAATGTGAAAAATATGTGAAATCTAAGACAGTGAACACTGTACAAGCACTGCAATTGCCATGGTACTTAAAATGGATCAATTTTGGATCAACAAACTTGATTTTTTTTTACAGAGAACTTGCCAACCATGATGTGAAATGCAGTCTAAGTGTAAAGTCAGATTACATGTCTTTGCTGACTGACAGTTCAGTGCAACTCCACACTCTCCACTGTCAGACTCTGCATGTGGAAGAGGACTTACTTTTAGGGAACATGTTATTAATTCATGGGTCCTCACATGTTTGTGCTTTTGGTTCTCAACAGCAAGAGTGTGGGAAAGTAGACTTAAGTGCCAAAAGCAGCCTTCAGTGACTCAGCATTGACCATAAATTCAGACCACACACAAAAAGCTGCTATTGGGAAATTTCTGGAAAGTTACATTTGCATAGGATTTGCATAGGTATGAAGGTGTAGCCAATGGCAGAGGTGAACTTTGCATATCTTGGCCATCAGGCAATTATGTTACTGGTTGTCAGAACAGAATGTTCGCTGACTGTTGATTTAGCTTCTGTCTGATAAAGAAAAGACCCAGAGGGCGAGGCAAGCATCCTTGTAGGTGTGGGTGTGTGTGTGTCTGTTGTAAAATGAGTCTTTGTTAGCACTACATTAACTCTACTTAAAGTCAGGAGGAGTTCATAGGTGTGTGAGGAGAGGCTAAGAATATTTCTAGTCTGACATCAGTTTTTAAGATAAATTAATTATTACTCGACTGAAAAAAATCATCACCTGGAATGACTTTAAAGGGACAATGAGGAGAGTTTTGGAAAAGCGAAGCGTTTTCACACTACATTTTTGAGCCTCCGCGCGCACTGTGAAATTATTTTACGGCACAAGACAGACTCATGTTTTCATTCATCAAGAATTGAAGTCAGAGGTTCAAAGAGGTTCAGTTACCATCATAGTCCCGACCATAAACGGCGATTTGGCTGCATTATTCTCATTCGCGTCCGTGAAACCGAAAGTAAGGAAACGCTGGTCGGCTCGCCCAGCCTTTCCGCCACCACTAATAATAACAAAATAACGATAGAGACAAAACAATATATTTATCTAAAACAGGCCCATTAACAAGTGTGGGTAACGAAGATTCATCCACATTAATATGATACTTTTTTATAGTCGCGTAATTTTTCGTTTTGCAGTCGGAGAAACTCGTCGTTGTCCCTTTAAAGGGACATCGCAAAAGGTCGCCATATGAATTCAAAAGCTACTGTATAGCCAAAAACATGTTCTGTGACACAGTGGCTGACAGTGAATTTGTCCTTTGACCACCAAAATCTAATCTTTTTACCCTCGATTCCAAGTTCCCTCAAGGGGTTACTGAGATATTGCATTCAAAAGAAGAGACGACCAGGCAGGCAGACAAGTTGAAAATGACCTGTCTGTGTGTGTAGTTCAGTACAATTATGTCTCAATTTATATGTATGTGTAGAAAGATATACAACGTGTGTATGGAGGTGGGCCTTGGCTCATTCTTCTAAAACATCACCACTGACTGACCCTAATGATTAAATCTAATCCAGGAGGTTATCCCAGTGTGTGAGTGATCTTCATCTTAAATTCCCCACGTAACCAAATCATAAGAGACTGGGATATTGGAAAGGTAGCACCTGGGGTCAGCGTGTGTGCATGCGTGTATGTGTGTGTTCTGTGTTTGTGTACACATATGCACATGGTCATACACAGAGATGAGGAGGGGTTATGGGAGCAGGTGCATGCACCAAATAAGTACGGATGAAAAGATGGACAAAAGAAAGAGTGGGATCGAGCATCAGATGGCTACTTGTGTATATAAAAAGAAATAAAGCAAAAAGGATTAAAGGAATAGGTAGGGAAGACTGGCATGGCAGAGGGTCATCGTAAGAGAGGAACAAAAAGGGAGGAGTGAGCATGAAGTGGAGGCAGGTGATAGTCAACACCCAAACAGGGTTTTTAAGGATGACCAGCAACCGAGTAGCGATGAGTCAAAATAGACGGAGCCTGACAGAGAGGACAAGAGATGTGAAAGGAGAAAGGAAGAGAAGAGGAGGGGGGGTGAAAGTGGAAAGGGATGGATAGGAGGATAAAAGAAAAAAAAGGATCCCCTTTGAGAGATGGGGTGAGTGTGCCATCAGTAAGACAGAAACACAACACTTGTTTTATGAACATATAAACGTGCAGTTTGTAGGGTTTTACGAGTTTTTGCACAGGTTTCAGGTCCGTGTGCTTTCCGCTTTGAGACCAATAAATAAATATTTTTGTTTCAGGTAAATTACATATTCTGCTAGATTTGCACATTTCATCTGTTGTCAATTTACCCACAGGTGTGTGCAACAACCCACAGAGAAACACAAATGAGGCTCAGCTGCAGGGTCAGAAAGCAGAGAAACACACAAACAATAACAGGCAAAATGGGAATAAGGTAATTTCCCTGAACTCCCATGTAACCACTGTATGCAGATGTGCCAATTCACAAACGCAAACTCAAACTGTAAATCCATTTCAGTTGTTGATCACAAATAGACAAACAGCTGCTCTTCTAATGTAAGCAAGAAACAACATGATGTTTTTTTATTATTATTTTGTTGCCTTGTTGTAGTTTGATCATATTTCTATATCAGGTGCAACACACAGATAAATGCAAGTTAAATGTCTTCAAAATGTAATTTGCAACTGCATATAAAAACATGACATGATGCATATAAAGTGAATTTGGAGTGCTACACTGGACACAAGGGTCTTTGTGCATCCTCTTCCCACGGTTCAAAAACATTCAGTTTTTCATATCATTCTTATAATGCTGGTTATACCAGCCTCAAAATAAACAAAAAAAGCTTGCACAGGAACAAATCCGGAAAAAAAAAGACATTGAATATCTAAGGCCAAGAGAAAGGCAATGTACATAGGCCTGCTTTTAGACCTCAACAGTTGAGTTTCTCCATGTCTTTGGTGACATGAGACCACAGAAGGAAGGTGCTAAAAGAGGTCAGCAAAACTTACATGTACCAAGCCAGAAAATATTACTTTTCAACAGCATCCATGTTAGAAAAGAGGACAATGGTGTGTCCAGTCTCCTTTTTCTCCACTGGCATGAAACGGCATATATGATCCAAGATGGCGCCGCGGACGGCCAACCTACAGGCAGAAACTAAAATCTGCCACGCCTATGGTGAAAACTGGACCACCGAGGCAAAGCAGGAACTACAGGCCTGCTTTGACTGCACTGACTGGAGTGTCTTTGAGGCTGCAGCTTCAGACCTGGATGAACTTACTGACTCTGTGACATCGTACACCAGCTTCTGTGAGGACATGTGTGTACAGACTAAAACCTTCTGTACATACAACAACAATAAACCATGGTTCACTTCAAAACTCCAAGGAGTAGGCCTACAGAAGTGGAGACAGAGTCCTGTACAACCAGGCCAGAAACATGATGACAAAGAGCAGCAAAGAGGTGCTACACTGAAAAACTGAAAAACAGGTTTTCAGCCAACGACCCTGCATCAGTGTGGAAAGGTCTTCAGGACATCACCAACTACAGGAGATAAAACCAAATACTTTCCCAAAAAGCAACCCTGCTGTTGTCTTTGCATGCCGGTAAAATCCTGTCATGGGCAGATGTCTGTCACGTCTAGAGCTGCCACCGGTGGATTCAGAGTCAACTGGGGACAGGGTGGTATTTTTCTCTCAAAGTGTATAAAATACATTTTAAGAGGTTTTTTTCAAAGGAGTGAAAATGGTTTTCAGAGTTGTTTCAAATAACCACATTTTACTGAAGACACAGTATGAAAATACAAGCCAGAGGCAAGGTGAGGGTTAAGAAGAGATGGGTGTAATTCATACAGCGTTGTTAAGCTTCTGTCAGCATATCCATACCTGACATTTTACCATAATATCCTCAAACCACCGTCGCTTTTTTCCTCCCTCTTTTCCCAGAGTAACTTTTTTCCTTTAATCTATTCTCTTCTCCTTTCCATTTTCCCCACACTTTTTATTTTCCCTCCTCTCCTCTGCCTCATTTATCCACCATATATTACATCCACTCAGTTTCTCTCCTTTACTCCCTCTTTCTCATGTCATTTGCAAACCTCTGGTTGTCACCACTTTCTTTTCTTTCCCAATTTTCTGCATCAAAAATATCTTGTTCTCTTCTTGCTCCTCTCATTTTTTTTCAATTCCGTCTGCACCACCCAACCCTAACATTAACCTAGGACTTTCCTTCCTTTTCATTTTTCCAACTCTGTCTTAAAATAAGTGCCCTCAGTTGACTCAAAAAGGTAATTTCCTATTTCATTTTTTACTTCATATGAGAATTGATATGTTACAAATGTTGTCAAGCATCTTACAGACAACAGACAGATTTTCTGCAGTGGAAAAACACATTAAAGTTGTGGTTTGCCATAATGTTCACATGCTTCAATTTTTCCTAATTGTTGAGAGTTGCATTCACATAAGGTCAAAGTGATACAACCGAGGAAATCATCTAGTCCAAAAAGCATCCATGTGATTTGCAGACAAGATGATTCACTTGTGTTTCCTGTAGATTTAACAGCAAAAGCATGAAATGCAATTTAAACTAAGTTGAAACTCAACAAAACAAGCTTTGATAATATAAATTATCATAATAATATAAATATATTTGGCAGCAGCCAGCCTCTATTACTTTTTTCTACAGCAAAGGTTGATAACAAATGTCAATGATGCTGTCACTGCACATTATAATGTTGTATTTAGCATTTTTAGTCCTCACTGATTGTAAAGCATCCTGCTCGGATTTTTCCGGCAGTTCAGGAAGTTCATTGAAGTCAGATCTTGTATATTTATGTAGGAAAAACAGCTCTGGAGACTCTCTGCTTTCCAAGCGCTATAAACCTTTCATGCACACTTCTTTAATTCCCTCTCTCTTGATGATAGACATATATCATACATAACCTCACTTTCACTGCTATCATGGTGGCTAGAGTATCTTATTTTCCATTTCAGGACTATATAACAAGTTCTCAAACTTTCTTTGACATTCCCTCGCCAGCTATACATACACCATGTAAATTACAGCTGTCCCTAGTGGAGGAGGAAAATGTAACAGTGCTGAGGAACAAGGCAACAATACTGAATAGTGGTTGTTTGTACAGTAGCTGTCTATCAAATTTGGATGAAATTTCCCATACTGTTTGTTTCCACTGTATGAGTCCATTCAGTAGTTTCCCCTAGACTAAAACAAAGTAACTGAGAAAGAGAGATGTGCAGATTTTCCAGAGCTCAGAAACAGATCTATGGTGTCTTTCATTCCCCTCTGGTCTTCAGCCACTGTACAGTAGATGATATATGAGGGCAAAGGCAAAGACGTCTGGGTGTGTATGTGTATTCGTGAGTGTGTGCGTAAGTAAGAGAGAGAAGAAGCAGACAGCAGCCCTAGGGGTCAATATGATGCTTCTGGTGCTTCACACACAGACCACACCATGACCCACTTTCCAGCCAACCCCCCCCCCACACACACACACACACACACACACAAACACACACACTCTCTCCCTTGTTATTTCTGCTTGCTCCCCTCCATCCATTCCACCCTCCATCTAAACACATCATCTTTCCTCCTCCACCGCCCCTACCACCCCCCATCCCGTCTCTCATCTTACACACACACACTAAAACACACAGGACATGCTGACCTTGGGATACAGAGCAGTGGTGGTTTATAGGGGTAAGCATGCTGGGGCAAAGGGGTAGCTTTGGGGTGAATGGATACACTTGACTGAGCTAACAAGCCCTGTATGCCCTTGCTGGCTGATCGCTTGACCGGACAGCTGGATGCCAGGCTGAGTAGCTGGGAGGACAGGTGGACTGGAGGGCAGGGTGGGGCACTGACCCACTCCACAGTGTTGTATATCACAATCAAGTCCGATACAGAGAGATCTGTCCTATAAACTGAGATTTGCTTGGACAGATAGTGAGATCTAGTAAAATCACCTGACAGGACATAACAGTGTTTTTCTACCACATGGCACCAACTCAGTATTTGCTTTTGGTACCAGCCTTAGTACCAGTACTTCTTCTTCCACTACAGATAGTACCCCATCTATGTGTTACTATAGCAACGATGCACAAAGTTATTGTGACATTATCCTCAACACAACAGTAAAACAGTAAGATGGATAAATACATTAAAGAATTTTAATGCTACTTCTTTATTTACTACATAACAAAGTCTCTATAATGATGAGTCATAGAGGGCACTGATAAACAGCCCCAAATGTAACGGCTACATACACACACAGACACACACAGCCATTCCCAGAGCATGTGAGGTGAGGAGTGACAAGTTGGGCATGTCTGATTGGGGCAACAAGACAGATTCCCAGGTGACAACATTTCCGTCTAAAAGGTTTCCCTCTCCTCAGGGAGCATGTGTGTCATTTAAATATATTGGTGTGTGTGTGTGTGTATTTGCCCGACTGACGTGGCAAATTGTGAATGGGCCTTAGAGGACTTACGAGTTTCACCTCCAATCACATTCTACAAGAAAGCACTTACAGGCACAGAGCCACAAACACACAAACGGTAAGACACAAGCGCACACTATTGTGTGCACACAGAGGGACCTTGGGGTTTTGGCGGTTGGTCTATCTGTCTAGCAGGGTGAGCAGCTACTCAGCCGTGGATGATAATGCAATCAACTGTCATTAAGGGGACAGTGACGACTGCAGCTACACACACACACAGCTTGCTCCCCACAATACACAACACCTATCAGTCTCTAGTGAAAAGTGCAGACACAGCCAAAGGATACTAAGGCCCCGTTTACACGAAGACGCTTGCGAGTAAAGACGATAAAATATTTTATCGGAAGTGCCTTTCGTTTATACGGTGACGGCGTTTTTGGGGCTTGAAGACGCAAAAATCTCAAACCACCCCTGAAAGTGGAAAAGTTGAATACGCTCCAGCGCAGCGTCTCCGTCTAAACAGGCCAAGACGCAAAACTGGCTCAGATCTGCTGTTCTGCTCACGTCAAGTAGGCGTGTTGACGTCCCCCCCCCCCCCCCGACATGTGCACACCTAAACCGGGCTCTACAAACACTGGTGCGCATATCATGCCCCGCAATGGGACTTATCGCTCATTATTCATAAATAATATCCTATACTGCACAACTGGTAATATTGTAGCAACCCCGCAGTAATGTTCTTGTTATGATTAAGTTGTGTGACTTCTGACTGACTGTGAATGTGTAGTATGGGCAGGTATAGGGTGGTTGGATGAGAAACTGAGGGGCAGTGTGAGGAAGACAGCTGTGTGTGTCTGTGTGTAGGTGAGGGAGGGAGGAGCAGAGGAGGGAGAGAGAGCTGTCATAAGTTAGTGTTATGTTGATGTAGTTACGTCGGGTTGGACGCTACAATATCAATTAGGCTAACACGTGAGTTTAACATAGACGTCAGACGCGAAATAGCCGCAGAGCGAAGCCACATACGGGCTACACATGATACACACATACCCACAGACACACAGCTGAGGGGCCGAGGCGCGGCACGGAGAAATGCGCATGGTGGCGTGCCCCCCGTGGGTGCTCAACCTGCTCTGTGGGTGCTCGTGCCCCGGAGCACCCACGGAATCGGCGCCTATGGCCGCAATAACTAATGTACAAGAATGTTTCTTTCAAATGTACAGAATATGTACACATACATTGGCGAGCAGAGGAGGATCTGCATGCATTACCAATGGATTTGTACACACTTTTGCGTCACCGTATGCACACAGATTTCCTCCCGAGAACGCTCGTGTAGACGCGAAATAAAAAGTGAAGACGCGACGCCACTTTTGCGTCTTCTGTTCACACCGTCTTCGTGTAAACGTAGCCTAAACTTCCACCAACTTCTTGATACACTCATTATTTTTCACGAGGTGAAAGGCACCGCAGTTTCACATCAATCTGTGTATTTGTGAATCAACAGTAGAATGACATAACTATTTTCATAACTGATTATTAATTTAAGTAATAATCCAAGCCACAGTCTGAAAAAATGAGGCTGCAGCTTCCCCAATGTGAGCAGTAGCTGTGTCTGTAAGTCACATATTGTAAATCAAATCTCTTGTGGTCTATGCACCTGGGGCACTTCAGAGTTGTCATTGGTATTTTGACAGAATTTCTGTCACATCATGGATGAGAAGATAAATTGAAAAAAAAAAATCAGCAGTGGCTGATAATAATAAAAATAATGCTTGAGTCCTAGAACATAAATTACGCAAGCATTCGGTTACAACACATAAAATAGGATACATGCATGCATGCCAACAGCCAAAACACTACACAAACACAGAGAAGCAGACAAGCACATGTTCCAGTCTCATTGGCAGTTAATTTTCTGATGCAACTAGAGAGCAACAACAGTACATACTGGAACTGTGCGCCTCATATGACTGTTATTATTTATTACAGTATTACTACAGGTTTGGTGCGACAGGTTAGTGGAACTCCCACTGCTTTTCTTTCCCCACCTGGTGACAGAGGTCGTATAGGTATGGTCACAGAACAGGGTCAGTTAGCTGGATGCATAATGTTTCTTTTTTTTAATTATCTTCTCTTTTCAATGCATTACTACAAAATCATTTACTGTTTTAACCAAGTCTTCAGTAAATAAAAATGTTTTCTGATCAAGAATGATCTGATCAGACGTCTGATAAAAACAGGTTTGCTTACAATTAGACTTGTATCTGTGAATTACTATATCCAGTCGAGCCATTTTAAATCACATTGGAAATGTGGGACAAATAATAAAAATGCCAGACATTTAAATACTGACAGAAACATTGCAGTGTATTTAAATTTTTCAGTTTTGGACAGACATTTCAAAATGCGTTTGTGTCATGAGTAGAAAATGCCAACTTAATAAGGATATAAGTCCTAAATAGGAAGAAAAGAAATGAATGTTCAAATTTATCCGCATTAGCGTGGACATCATCTATGCTGTCTTTTTTTATGGTTTCTGTCTTTCTCTCTCTCTCTTTCCCACACACACACACACACGCTCACCAAATACACCAGACTGCAGGCCTCTCAGACTCACTGGGGAACAGCACCTCTCCATATATCAGCTTAGTTAAGTGGAAGAAATTCATGCAATGATTTGTGTAGTATGTGCATCATCCAGCCCCTTCTTACAGACAGATATGACTGTGTGTGTACTGAGAAGCAGGGAGTGTATGCCAAGTTAGGCACAGCAGGGGCCCACCGCAGCTCTCACACCAACAGTTTGACAACATCTTAGAAACATCTATTCACTCTGGATTCTCTCCTCGCCTTAACAACTCTGAGTCCATTACTGTTGGAGAGGCAGACAGCCTGACAGAAAGAGGGAGGGAGAGAAACAGAAAGGAGAAGGATAGAGGACTGAGACGGAAGGAAGGATTCAAGAGAAAGTAAGTTTAGAAATACAGAGATGGAGAAGTGAGTGAACACTGAAGATCAAATAGACCAAAAAAAAAAAAAAAGGTAAGGAGTTTGAGAGAAGGAAGGAACAGAGGAAGAGGAATATGGAAGAAAGTGGTATAAACACATGGGATCCGACAGAAAGAGAGCAAAATAATAAGGGTGCGCAAAGGAGAGACCCAGCATTAGAAGATTAAGTGGCGGTATCTCCGTGAAAAATCGCAGGCAAGCTCTGCTGAAAGTGGAGCAGGGATGATGAATGCAGTGAGACAAGCCAACCGCTAATTTGGATGGCAGAAGTTTGTTTCTACAGGGCCAGGGGCTGGAGTCAATCTGTCTCTCTTACATCTGATTGTAGACACACAGTGGGTGCACCTGGGTCCAGACAAGAGTCCCTCTCCAGGACTAGAAACAACTACTGAACTGGCAACGCATGCAGTCAATTATATATCCGCTTACACTGAGGAACATTAGAGCACAAGTTTCCATTGGACCAGCCTGTACCACAAGAGGTCAATATATGTTTAAAAGCTCAGAGCGGGAGCAGCTGTGTAACTAAATGTGTCAGAAGATGTGGGAGATGTGCGTGTGAACTGGTGAAATAAATACATTTTGAGCTATTAGCTTTCAAAGCAATCACTGCTAAAGAAGATAAGAGGAGCTTGTATATATGGGGTGGATATGGGGGAAAAAAGGAAAGTAATGATAAACATCTGGTACTGGATTCCCTGTGATTTTAAATGTGCATTAAGTGTGATTTATCGAGCTGAATAACAGGCAGAGGATGGAAACCAGGCCTAAATAGATTTTTGCCATTACGCGTCTCACCTTGCATAGATAGGATGATTTGAAGCCTCAGGTTCATGCAGTAATTGGGGCCAATCACTAGTCTGCAGCTCAGACAGAAAACCATTATGATCATCAGTGCAGGCATGAAAGATATTTCACACAGCAAGAGAGGGATTATTAGAGTCAAGGGCACAAAAGTCAGTGTGTCTGGAAGAAAGAAGGGCCTGGAAGGTTACTGACTGACAGAGTAATATACCAATGATTTCACTTTTACCACGCACCTCAGAGTGAAACATGACATACTCTTTCACTTTCCAGATGGAGGCCGGTAGAACTGTCTTCCCATTATTAACATGGTTTGAAATGTGAAGTTTGCATTTTGTGTGGTTGGAGACAGGGCAGAGTCAGAACTGACAAAGTGAAAGTGGCACGTTCACACTAGCAGAGCCGCTGTAGTTCAGTTCAGCTCTTCTGCTCTGTATTTAGCCTGATCCAGGCTCATGTGGCAAGAACAGAAGAACCAGACTACAGCAGTGTAGGTTCGCCTCAGACCCTTCAGGGAAAACAATAGAATACTGTATACACCATGTACATGTACTGTAGTTGGGTTGCTGTTGATACTTCGGTACCAAGTCGATGCCAATACGCAAAAAATACGTCTGCACCTGCTTTTTTTTTCGGTACCGTGAGTACTATAACGTTGCCCTCGACGGGCCGTGTCGATTTCTGTCGGGACTGACGCAGACAGTATATGCGCAAGAGTCTGAGCACGTGTGTGGTTTTGGTGCGTGTATTAGCTCACGTTATCAAATAAGTATCAAGAATCGTGGAAATTGACTGGTATTGATATCCACTACTGAAATTCTGGTATTGTGACAAGCCTGATTTATAGTTATAGTTTGGTTACAACGTAGCAACCTCAGCAAAAATTTATTTTGTATATGTTGCGAATTTTAGGGTTGAAGGCTTGTACTTTGAGGTTTCTACTTTGTTTTTTGGACAAAGTGCTGATGTAGGACTGGTGTGATAACATTTTAGTTTTCTAATTCTCTCTGTGCTTGGTGACATCACACAGTCATTTTAACATGGACGATTCAAACTGTCATATGGGATCACTCAAAATTATTCTTCTCTGCTTTTGTGTGCGTGTGCATGTGTGTGAGAAAGAGCGCGAGAGAGAGCCTCAAAGTTAACTGTCAGATTCATGCACACCATGGTAACCACAGTCAGTTCCCCATTTCACAACAATAACAGACGAGGCAAATATTGACACACTATTTCTCTGACATTACAAATGTGATTATATTTGCTGTTTGCCCTAGGAGATGGCAGTTTATATTCAATGAGGTGTGTGCCCCTGTGTGTGACAGCGGGTGTGTGGCTGTGTGTGCACATGTTGAATTTTAAGTTTAAAAAGAAATAGGCCATGGGAAAAACACTCGTCAATTTGCTGTGCACACATGAGTGCGTGTGTGGGTTGGTGTTCTTTCTATTTCTACCGCCTGTCACCTGGAAGAGACACAAAGAAAGAGAAAGAGAAAGGTAAAGAAAAAAAGAGAAGAGTTGAAGCCACCTGTATGTAAAAACTCACCTGTCCTGAGAGAGATAAAAAACACAGCTGAATGTGAACTGTAACAGATGGAGCCTGAGCTTTAATAAAAGTCGAGGTGGTACCTGAGAGGCGCTGCTGTGGTCTGTGGTCATTAAAGGAACAATAGAAAAGCAGCACTTCGACCTGCTGTTTTTCTTTGGCAGAGCCTGGACAAACATTCTCAGGTTTCTGTCTGATTGTATGTGGCGGACAAATAACCCTACAGTTTAGTTCAGATGTTGTTCAGTGGGATCCAAAAGTCTGAGACCACTTCTCATTCATTCTAATCCTGATTAGAGAAATTGTACACGTCAATTCACAGATTTAATGCTCATCCACTTCATTTTGCTATGCATAATGTGTTCAGCCGTAGGTGTGCAATTAAATCTGTCTCAGGACTCTGTTATGTAACTCAAACTGATATTTAAAAGCCTACTGAAGGTGAAAATCAAGCAACCAGACTCTTAACACTCATCTAGTCGCTGTGCATGACTTTCCCAAACTTGTTGATACTTTGAAAAAGCTCCACATGAGCTCGTCTTCACACACACACACACAATATAAACGCCTTCTGCCTTATCAGTCTGTTCATCAGCTGGAGGAAGGAAAGACCGGTTTTTGTGCAGTGAAAAGCATCGAGCGAGTTCACAAATGTTTGACAGGGAGATAAGGATGTAGCTCTATACTGCATGTTTGGCAGCAGACTGCAGTGTCTGTTCAGTCTTTTGAGCAAAGCAGATGAAAACAGGGAGAGAACAAATTAATTAAATATTTAATTAAAATACACAAGTATGCCCTGTTCGATGCTACACGTTTGCACTGCCTCAGCCCCCGTGATTAATCAGGTCTGGAAAGTTTAACTGGATATCTTTTGAGGGAGCTCTGAGTACCATCGTTTTTCCCTAAAATAGAAAACAAAAGGATCCTTTTGATCAATACTACTGGGACAGGAAGTGCTGATGCGATGTGGGAAATCTAACCAACTGTTCAACCTCAAGACTCGCACCCACAAACACACTATTTTTTTAAATCTCCAAATTATTGCAGTTTGCATTAAGAGCAGGTTGCCTCAGCTTGTTATTGCAGCTAATATCCCTTTCGCATATTTACGCTCCACATGTAAAGCGTCCTAATTCGATTAATAGTAATAATTAGACCTTCCTCTGCTTTTTTATTTCTGGGTGGAATTGAAACAATTTAGGTCATCTGGCCCCTTATTCCCAGATCCTGGCTGAGGGACATGCAAATCAGATGCAAATGCCACAAAAAAAGTGAAAACTAGTTATGGGCCCGGGTAATAAATACTGAATTTAGCCTCTTGGCATTCCAAAAACAGCCAGTTGGGGTTCATATGCAAATCGTATGCAAATAGCCCAGACGAAGAGAGCTTTTATTTTTCTGATACAGAGAACATTGTGGGGGGGGGGGGGGGGTCCTGGTGGTTTAGTAGGCAGAGGCACATAACATGTCCTTATGAAGTTGTGGGTTTGAAGCCAGCTCATGTTGCCATCCCCTGACTCTTGTACTTCTATATTCTTCAACTATCACACACAGAAGAAGGGGCAGAGAGTGTAAAAGCGTGGAAAGCAAGACAGGAGAAGAGATGCACGAGACATCAGATGAGAAGGGGAAGACCAAAGGATAAGGCAAGAAGACTGGAGAACGGGAGGCATGCCATGTAATTTCAAGAGTAAACCCCAGATACTGTTCACAGCTGATTAGAGGATCAGTGTCAAGATGAAGGCAGAGGAAGGAACACAAAGACTTTAAGAGTAAGGAATACAATTTGGATGTGGAAAGGAGACAGGTCGAATACGAAAGAGGAAAGGGTTGGATATAAGACAAAAAGAAAAAAGGTGAAAATACCAAAAAAAAGATGACGGACGAGACAGGCACAAAGAAAATCAGTTAAGTTGGACAATTGAAAGAGTCACTGTGACGGATTGAGAGAATCATGGCCTGAGGATGACATGAGAGACAGGCAGAGATATTAGAAAGAAAGTGCCTTTGAAAGAGTTTGGGCAAGTGGGGGGGGCAAAAAAACACATATAGTTTCTGATTCAGCATGTTAATTAAAAAAACATGGTGGAAAGGTTGAATGTAATAAATTAATCTGAGGGAAGCACACACCGACACACACACAATGCTACATCTCCACCTGCTGTCACACCTTATTAGAAATAATCACTATAACTGAAGCCCAGCACTGTGCCCTGAACACATCCCCGGCATTTTCTACCAGCAATGTCACCACATTCAAAATGGACAATGCAAAGCACTTAATCACAGTCAACACAGCCTTGTTGCTGATGTGCTTCACACTGAGCAGTGAAAGGAATGTGGATGTCGGTAGGTAGACTGATGATTAGAGAGGCTGCTCTGCCGAATGTACTGTATGTAGGTCTAAGCATTTACATTTTCATTGCAGAGACACTGAGTTACAGAATGCAGAAATTACAAATGTCAAAAAAATGTGCAAAGGTGTGATAAGAATAGTGATTTCACACAAAATAATCTAATTGACAGGCGCTTAAAATAGACTGTGCAATTGAATAGCAAAGACTAAAAAGATTCTGCTACAATCTCTTGATTTTATCTTCAGATTTTTTACCAGTCATACTACAATCACGTTCTCAATACCCTCTCACTTTTCATTTCCTGCCGCTCTGGGTGTAGAGTAGTACTTCCACACCAGCTCTTAAGTGCTAAACGTCATTAAAAATGCATAATCTCAAATCTCAACGTTTCCAAGCCAGCTATTTATTTGAACAACAAAATTGCAGTATTTATTAAAATCTGATTCTTGAGAAATTACAACAGGCATCTCAGTGGATAATCCTATGGAACTGTTGGAGGCAGCCTACGGCATCTCTCCGAGCACATCTGTTTGTGCACGCGTACACTTGCTTGCATGTGTGCTCCTATGCATCCATGCATGAATACATTAGCTAGGTGGGGCGGACATGAAGCCAAATCCCAGAGAATTTGCCTCCTAATTAATAAATCATTACAAAATGGAACAATTTAAAGTGTTTTCCATTGTAAATAATTGATGTCTTTGTTCATGGTCTTTGTAAATAATGGGTCTGCTTTTCCCTGAGACAAAAATTAAATTAAAAAAATAATTTAAAAAACTGAAAATAATGGGACAAAAGACATGGAAATCTGCAGCACTAACACACATAACAGGCCTAAAAGAGTGACAAAAGCAGGGGTAGGGGTTGCACACACACAGGCACACAGAAAAGCACACACATTCCCTCTGCCTCTAACAGATTCCTCTGAAAACAGATGGCATCAGAATTATCTGATGTCCTGTCACTGTCTTTTTATATGCTAATCCGGCTCCTACACACATCTGAGTCTCTTTAATCAGATACTGAGTCAAAGGAGCTAAATCAAGTTGAAACAATTGCACTGCTAATGCACTACAATACACTGAGACAGGTAATCAGATGGCAAAGTATCAATGCACTTAACAGCATGAGGCTCGGGCAAGGTGTGTGTACTGTAGACATTAGACAGTATAGATGGGTGATGTTTCTTTCAGTATTTTAAGGGATTAGAGAAAGTGTTTCTGTCTTGTGGACACACAGAGGTTTGCTTTAATCTGAACACAGTGACTGTAGATAATTCCAAAATACTGATTACAGTAAGTTAAAGGTAAAGGTTGATTTATGGGACTCACTCATACCATAACCCCTTAAACTTGACATCAAGATTGGTTATAGGCCACCCATTCTCTTCCTTCCTTTTCATTTTCCAATACAATTGAAAGAAAGATAAAATAAATATCCACATTATTTCATTTTTAAACAATTCAGGATACTGAAGCATGACTGATATATGACCAAGACACAGGCAAGATAAAGTTCAGGAATATCAGCTTGTCATAACAGTCCTGGTCAGCCATTGATCAACGATCAGCCTCAGTTTCATGATGACAAGGGTACAGACGCATTCAGACCGCAACTGTAAAATAACTTTAACACTACAAAAGACTGAATGAATACTTGCACACACACACACACACACACACGTATGAGTCAGCAGGGGCCCTCTGAGGACAGATTTATTGAGTTCATCCTTGGAAACCAAACACAGATACACACACACGGACTCTCTTGCACACAGTAATCATCAGATCAGATATCAAAAGGCAGTGTCTGTCTGGAAGATTAGACAAGCCATCTGTCTGCCATGTGGAAAGCCTTGTATTATCAATAAACTTCACTCACTTCTGTATGTGCATGTTTCTCTGTGCTTATGTGTTTGATTAGGCCACTGACTGTGGAGAGACAAAAACAGAAGGAAGAATAAATAACTAATATTAGCAATAAAAATAAACGCTTCTCCCTTCGGTTGACCCTATTATTCAGAGTTTATGTCTGTTAGCTAATGTGTTCTACATTTTGTCTAGACGCGTATGGTGATTATAGTGGCCAAAATGACCATGGTCATGATAGCTGTGGCATTGTTAAAATGCACTGAGGGTAGATCCTGTAGACACACAGATCAACAGGGCACAGTGCTGTTTAACCAGAAACAATGCAGCTCCACTGTGCTGAAGGATGACAGTGAGCTGCAGCCTGCAGCCCTGCTCTCTCCTGTGTGTGAGTCTGTGCTGTGTAGTCATGTGACATCACTCTGAACAAAAAGGTAAACCTGTCAGAGGCTGTAAAGAAATCAATTAACTATTTCCCAGTGACTCACTTTGAAAATAAAGGTTTATACCCATTAACTTTCCATCACTGACACATAATACACCCATCTTTCTCACCACACATCATGCACCTCCTAGTACACAGTTGCTGTTGATGCTGTACAGCTCTAACATGAGATTAGATTAGGTTAGATTTAATAATTAACCATGGTAACTGACCATAGTATAGTGATCATTAAAAATTTAAGCAGCAATACTAATAATCTGGCATTTCCTCCATAATGTAGCATAAAAACCAGCAATCGATTCATCTCTAGTTGTCTAAGCAGAAATGTGTGACGTAAATAGACTAGAAACACACAATGTTAGGACTTAGTATTGTAATTCCTGATTTATTCAATACTGTCCAAACACTGAAACGAACTCACTGACCCATTTTAGGGGCCAAACACTTCCAAAGGACCAGGGAATGACCAGGAAATGACTTGTGGCCAAGCTTAATGCTTATTCAATACACGGCTATCGATCTCTTTCCAGGCTTAACGTTACCTGTATTTACTCTGTTACCTTCCCCCTGTATAGATCTGTACTGCTAATATAACCACAGGAGAGCAAAGGTGAGGAGGAGACACATGCACAAAAAAACTAGTCCGAATATATGACTACAAATGACAAACGGTGGACTCAAGTTCCTGTGTACACACACAGACACACACACAGACAGACACAAACCTTCAAACAAATTCAACCACAATTATAATTTGTTGACACCCTTCCTTGCCGAGTGCACCGCAGAGAAGCCATTAGGCCTATAACCGATGGACAGACACACAATTACTTATATTTATTCGCAATGTCTCTCTGGTCAAGCAAGGTCCTGCCAATGCTTCTAGTCAAGTCATCTGTTCTGCTCGGCAATCAAGGTTACTTTGTCCGATGATGATTCAAAATAAACCCACTGCTCAAATCATCTGCGCCTTTTAAATCCACTTTATCTAATATCTGTGCTCTCACATGGAAATCTAGCACATAGTTGATTCATTTATATGTATGAAGGAGAGATCAGACAGAGACACATGTAGAATTAATTTATTACAAAGGACAGAAGTACACATACACACCCAAGCACACACACTGTCTTGTATTACAGTACGTATGAGGACATTTTAATTCTTAACTTATCTATTTCCTGAGTTTTAAATGAAATATCTTTATGGTCCTCATAAAACTCATCAATTCATGCAGCACACAAACACTGATGCGTTCATGTGTTCATTCACAGGTAGCCTGAGTTTTTCATTTCAGCGGGTGGCCTCATATAAACATCCATCCGCACACACGCACACACACACACACCAATACAGGTCACCCCTGCTTTCTATTCCAGCGGGTGGTCAGCAAGTAATGGCACTGATGGCTGAGCATTGGACACTCCGACAGAAAGCAGGGGTTATCTTCCAGAATAACACAAAAGGGGCCAAAGGGAAGAGAGGGAGAGAGAGCAGCCTCAAAGGGGGCCTTTAAAAGTCTTTTACTACATGTCCTTGAATGCCTAACTCTCAATTTCTTCGCTTTTTATCCATGTCACCCACACGCATTCTCCACCCACACCAACAGCCTGCCATGCCACATTAATTACTAATGTCTTTCAAGCTCTCATTTTGTCTTCATGAGGGAAATTAGTTGTGTTTTTCTTGTTGAGTCAAGATGACAGGGAAAACAAAGAGGAGAGGACAAATTAGAAATGGGAAAGACAAAAAAGTCTTTTTCAGCTTGTAAAATAACAGACAAGCTAATTATTCAAAAACAGAGAATGTGACAATGAGTTCTCAAATGTCAAAGAACATAGATTTAGTTTAGCTCTACTGTCAAGAAGCCAGACATAATATTGCACTGTTTGTCCTCCAAGAGAACAAAGCTAAGTGATTCCCTGACATTGCTCCACTGAATAAATGAGGACACATGCTGTAATTGTATAAAAACAATGACATTTTGAAATTAGGCCAGTTTATATGTCAATAAAGCTCCATTTGTCCTTGATGACCCTAATTAACACATTATTTGCCCTCTCTTATATCCTTCACAGACACTCTCAATGCAACTTCATTGCTCTAGTTTGGAGAACAAGTTCAGTGAGAGCTAATAAAGAGAAAGCCTTCAGTGAATTGAGCAAAAATTACAAGTGGATAAGATAAGTGCAACTCATTTTTTTTTCCAATTAATACAGTGAATAAAAAAACAGATTGTATGGTATCTCAACCAAAGCCAATTGCTTCCTATTAAAAACACAACTCTTTAAAGGTGTGGCAAACACAAAGACACAAAGATGATTTTAATTGTTCTGGTCCTACTTGAGCAGCCCACTCAAGTAAGTTAAGGACTCCAAGGATGTGCAGCCTTCAAAGGGACATTAGTAAACTACACAGAAATCAACCCGAGTTACTCACATTTATCACGCAAAGCCTGAGTCAGTAGGACACAATTTTATTAAAAACTCTCAACATTTGGATGTGTGACAACTGAGAGTGAGTTAGATACTGTAAATGGGAGCATCTCAACATAGCCACAGGCACGTCGCATTGCCCACTGAGCAGCTCATTGACACACTGGGGGTTAAATGCCTTGTTAAATAGCACCTGATGCAACTTGTTGAAAGAGAAGGAAAGCATGGGTCCTTTAATCTTCCGCGTAGTGGGGTGTGTTGGTCTGAGACTTCAATTGTCCATCTCTAGGCCATTAGCTTTTATTTTTTACCATTAGGCCACCTCTGATGCCATAAAGAGTCATTTCAACACTCCGGATGAGAGCAAAGTCAGGCTTCCACCTTCATCCCCTTTCCAGACAAACCCTGTAACGTCCCCACTCCCTAGTGCCCCCATTTTCCCTCCACCCCTATACTTCTCCCTTAGCTCCTGCCTTATCCCATTACTCACATACCCTCCATGATATTCCTATTATATCCCTTCAGGGTATTCCCAATCCCTGTGGAATGCGGGCAGTATTCCTGGGATAACAGGGGTTGGCTGGTTAGCTGACTGGCTGGCTTCAGCAGGGAATAGGGAATAGGCATCCTTCCTCCAGAGGGAAGCAGCAAAGGAGACTTCTTTACTGCTTCTCCATTCATTTATCTCTTGCTCTCTTCTTCTTCAAAGTGTGAGTGAACAAATGAATGGACATGGGACGACTGGCATGGTGATTCTTGCTTCCATTCTTCTTCCTCTCCAATCTTCCCTGCTTCTTTCTGGTTTGTGAAACAGGGATGAAATATAACCATCCTTTAGGGAATCAATTTGTTCTGTTTTTTGTGATTTCTCAGAGGAACAAGGAGTAGTCTCTCTTTCACTCAAGTGTAATTCTCTTTCCTCACTCCTGAATCTCACAAATAAAGAGGTGCTATTAGAAATAAGGGAGATCTTTCTATCCTTGAACAAATGATTGTGAGGGAGGAATAATGCCTGTTTCACTCCTGCAGCTTGCTATCACAGGCAGGCATCAGATGATAGGCTTGTAAAACAACATATACAGGTCATGTTATTTGTATACTTGTTTGTGTATAAGTCAATTAATAACATGGTTGTTAATAACATGGTTGTTAGTGGTGTTCAATTCCCAAGGCAATATCTTGCTGCAATGGTTGCTCTCATCAGGTCAATCTGTGGCACTGTCAAAATTCCTTTCCTCAGAATAATCGATGGATGAGATTGAGCGGTGATCCCCTCTTTCCTGAGGCTATCCCATTTTCCTTCTCTCTTCTATCCATATTTCCCTCAAGGGAATTTTAGAGCAGGAATGACCGGGGTCTCTAATCCCATGGCCTCTGAATGGTGGATGGGTGCTGGCTACATGTGGGTCACCTTGTAGGATCACCAAAATACACACACACACACACACACACACACACACACACACACACACACACACACACACACAACACACAGTCATGACACACACAAACATACACACAAGGCCTGGGATCACTGTAATCTTCTAGCCTCTAAACGGTTACATACGACTGCCTGGGCTCATGGGTCTATTTGTAGGCCTTTAGATGAATTCAAAGGTTTGGAAACCAAGTGTGTGTGTGTATGTATGTGGGTGAGAGTAATGTTTTACAGAGATGTGAGAGAGATAAATCCCTATTTTTGTGCGCTTCCAAAGTCTCAATACAATGCAACTTTGACATTCATATTAGTTTAACTCTCAAGTTGCCACATAAATATCTACATTTCTATATGTACATATTAACAGCTCCACTGTCTATGCACTACTTACTGGTCTCCCTCACTTGTAAGCGCTTTTGGATTTAAGTGTCTGAGTAAAATGAGTTAATGTAAAATATAAATGTGACAGCGGTGTACATGCAGCAATGGTGATTTCTTTAATTTCAGAAATGGATGCATTCTATATTTGGTTTAGTTAATCTTCATTTAAGTTATTATTTTTCCACACAACTGTCACTTTATTTCTATTTCCATAGCTGCCCATTACAATCGCCTATTTGCTTAACCTCATTCAGTGATGCACTGTTATTCTCTTTCATTACGTCCCTCTCCTGTCATCTCTCGTTGCTCAAACTACTCCCCTCTCGACTCTTTACCTCTCTGTGCCCCTCTCCACTCCATTATTTTTCCATCTATCCATCTCTCTACTGTCCGTTCCTGCAGATTTGCCAGACTCTACTTCGTTTTCCCTGGCAGCGCATCACCCTCCCTGTTCGCCTCCCTCGCTCCGACCATCGCTTTAGCTGATTTTGGCTTCAAGTGCATCTGTCTCTGTCGCCTGCACGCTTCATTCCACCATCCTCCTCCCTTCCCAAATGACTCTTCCTCTTGTCTTTCCTTACACTGCTTTTCCCTTTACTCGTTTTCACCTCCTTTCGTCTCTCAATCAGGAAATTGGGACAGTGTGACACACACAGCTGCAAGATAGTGGAAAGACAGAATGGGCATACAGTAAGTCTTTCCCTCATGCGTATGCACACCAGGCAATATGTCTAATCTTGCAGATTGACGGCTGTCGAAAAACTAAACTGTCTCTCACACACTTTCTCTGTACAATATCAATTTCCACCACGCCTGCAACCGTGTGAGGAGAGAAAATGTGTGTGTGAGCTGGCTGTGTGCGCCAACGTGCGAGTGTGTGTGTGAGAGAGGTGGAGTCACATAGAACATTGTAAGTTTTCATTGGCTATAATATTGCGGCGTGTAATGTTGCGTAGCACACAGTCCACCAATCAGAAGATCCTCACACACTCATTTTATGAATGAGACGGCATGTATGCGAGGTGCACACACACTCGGAGTGAGAATACTCTACAGTGATGTAATACAATCACACAGAGCAGCAGAAGTGCTTGAAATATAAACGCAGTGTGAGCGCAATCAGAACAGTTTGACAGTGCTTCTGCCTAAATTTCTAAATAATGCCAATAAAAATCATCCCATTTGATTTATACAACAGGTAAAATAAGGATTCTTAAATCTCACAGTTCATGCCATTAAAATATATTAAATTTACAAACATGCCATGATTTTTTTTCCCTTTCCTTTTCCATGTGCTACACATTTGCAGCAACAAGACATATTGAAAAACTCACTAATCTACCTGACTTTCTTTCAGCTTTTACCATCAATATAAAAAATGCCACATCAGATCACTCTGAAGAATTACGCTATGCGCTTTCTTTCCACGGCAACACCTGGAATACCTGCTGATCAATTAAGTCCACGTATCATTTTATCTAAACAACTGACATCCTCTCTCCCTGAAACCCATATCCTTCAACCGTCTGTGTCCAAACCAGGAACTGAGAACGCCTTATTTGGCTGACACTGTGTACAGGGGAGTTACTCTGCCTAACCGGTATGTAAAATCATAACTGAATTGCTGTGTTTGTGGCTGGCTGGCAGGGAAGAGATTGGGAGGGGAGGAGAGCAGCCAAAAACAATCAAAATATCCTGGTGTGACTTTCCATGAAGGGTGTGTGTTTGTGCGTCTGTGTGTATGCACACACACCTTTCTATGAAGTCACTATTTGGCACAACGTAGTTCATTTGTATCAGTGTACAATCATGGGTAAACAGTGCCCTCTTTGGCTGTGCACAGGAACAACAAGTCGGGATGAGAAAGACTGAGCAAATACAGGCAGTGAAACAAGTGGTGAGACAATGAGAGACGGAATAAGAAGATACACAGGTTGTTGTTGAAATAAATGGGAGAAAACCGACATTGAGGTGAGAAAAAGGGGGCTTTCTCACCAGAGACTAAACGTTTTATACTGACTAAACATGACATTTTGACTGGTTGTTTATTAATATCCACAATTAAGAGAAAATATTAAAACACAGGGAAACAATAGAAGTATCGTGACTTTGGATATTTGATGAAAATATATTTTAAACAAAAATATGCTACAGCTATGTATAACTAATTTTAAAAGCATGTGGCAAGGTGCTCTCCCACTGATGAACGAAGAGTGGTCCCTCTTATTAAAATAAAGTCACCTTGTCAAACAAGGTTACCTTGCAACCATTCTACAGCCTTAATCAACAAGGCTTTTGTTATGTTAATGTGTGGACTGAAAGTTACAACTTTTAAAACTATGAATGAGAATACATGGAGTTTTTTTTTTTCAGAGGAATGACCTCATCCTGATACTGCAGAGATGCACTCTTTCAACAAAAACAGCTACACCCATGAGCCAAGGCTGCCACCTAGAGTCCAGCCACAGAACTACTACTACGTCTTACACCAGGTGATGTCATAGTTTCTGAAAGAAAGGAAGAGTTAGGGAAGGGGGTGAAAGAGGAACACATGAGGATGGGGGTGTGAAAGAGAGAAACAGACAGGAAAGAAGAGAAAGAGGGGAAGAGGAGGTGATGTCATGTTTTCAGAGCAGCCTGTCGGGCAGTGGAAGCTCGGTCTTTGTCCATACTCTCTAGTCTGTGGAGCAACACTGCGGACCTGAACAACAGATGCTACAGAGGTATTTGTTTGATATTCATAGAGCTTCACCATTCAATGTCTTTCTTTATAAGGCGGTCATAACATTCAGACATACAAATGCTAATGTTGGACTCAGTCAAAGTCCAGACCAAAAGACCAGACACTACATCCTTCAGGAACCCATTTCAGTCCTCATCATACCAGACTATTCCACTCTCTTCACTACAGTGCCAACAATTTCATGCTATTCTAGACAATTGCATTGCATTACATGCTATACCATTCAAAACAATCACCACCTGCTCTGACTGTAATCTCCCCTGATTCTGGCCATGACAGGCAATTTCTCCTTCCAACAATCTAACAGTGAAAAACAACGAGCAAAGACACTCACACCAAGAAAAAGGAGAGGGGATGAAAGAGGGAAGAAAAATCAAAAAGGGATCCAGGAAGAAAGAGACAGGATAGAGCAGACCAGGAGAAAAGACACAGATAAAAAGCAGATGAGAACGAGACAGAAACTAAGATAATCCCCCATCTTTAGCAGTCAGATACTGACCTTTAAGTACTTTGTTGAGAGGAGACTGAGGGAGAGAAAGACCCGACAAGGACGAAAGCATCAGAGGGAGAGAGAGAGAGCTTTCTGAAGCTTCATCAGATCAAAACATTAGGGTGCAAAATCGTATTAAGTGAAGTGGTAAATAACAGAGAACCATATTTTTGATAATTTGTTATCCATAATGAGTGCAATCACAAAAACACAGACTGGATAAAACATACGACTGTGAAGGCTGTTCTCATAACCATAACTTTGACCTTTGTCAGTCGTGGTCACACTGTTACTGTGCCACACTAACAAACTGAAAAGAACCAGGTGCAAACAGAATAACACACACGCTGAAGGTTAACGCACTGGGCCAAACCAATTTGAGCAGTGTCATCAGAGAAGAAACTAATCCCAGTCTAAAAAGGTAAACTCTCTCACACACCTAAAAGTAGAGAGGCACACAGCAGGTAGACAAGTAATGCCCTATCAAACACATGAAACACAAGAAAGCCCTCTTGCAAATGAATGTACTCATGCAAATCATAAGCAAAGGCAAACTGAAATCCATTAAAAGCTATACAGAACAACTGTGACCCGATTTT
The DNA here is from genome assembly GCA_030347415.2 of Decapterus maruadsi. Lineage (NCBI taxonomy): Eukaryota > Metazoa > Chordata > Actinopteri > Carangiformes > Carangidae > Decapterus > Decapterus maruadsi. The sequence continues at coordinate 12,883,455 of CM064894.1, read as the reverse complement.
CCTTTGACCCGTCAAACCGTCCAAATTATTGTAGTGTCTTTCCTATGAGTAGAATACCAAGTGTATGTTTAAACTTAATGGACACTTTGACATTAAGTAATTGACTTCCTATTGAATAGTAGGCTACAGGTTTCTGTATTGTAAGATAAATGGAGGGAAGGAGTGATATCTTTCATGGCTGCAGATTTTCATGTACTTGAGTGTACAGTGAACTGAGATGTAATCTAATGAAATTTAACTGTGAGAGTAATATTTTATATCTGGAATCAGGGTTCCTCCCTGCATGGTTCTACTTCATCAATCAATCAAACGTATTCGCAGAGCGCTTTTCACATAAGTAGCAGCTCAAAGTGCTTTACATGATAAAAAATAATGACCATAGAGGACATTTACACACATAGACATACACACAAACACATTCACAGTAGAAGAGAATGAGAGAAACAGACTTATTCCAGACAATGTCCATGCCAGCAACTACCTGACAGTACATTATATTACACCAGCTTAAACTGCACCTGTATTTACCAAAGGACCATAAGACAACAGGAGCTTGTGGGAACAGAAAAACAACAGGTTTCAACCACACTCACTTCCTGCAAGACAATTGCCTCATTCAGCTAAATTACAGGGTCAAAACACATCCACGGCAACACAATTAGCACACTAAATATCAAGTGTTAGCAGTTGCTTTAACTCAGGATATGCTGCTGAAGTGGGTGAGAGACAGCAAAGTGAAAAGATAGTGTGAGGGAAGAAGTCACATCATTTCAGAGGAGCTCAAGGGACTGGAGGAAAAAAACAGTGAAAACAAAGAAAGGTGGAAAAGATAAAGAGATCAAGGCTAGATAAGAGAGAAAACCGTTGGCCTTCGTTTATGAGTAAATTGTGCCGTGTGTGCGTGCCGTTCACATCTGCATTTTTGAAATGTGTGATTAATGTCCTCCTTAAGCGGTGAGACCCCACAGCGAGAGAGAAATGCCTGAGGAGTCAATATTAACTCACTCCAATTTTCGTAATCTGACACGTCAACCCTGATGTATTACAACCAAAGGATGCAATACAAAATTTCAACTGTACAAGTACTAGTACTGCTGCTGCTGTTGTTGCTACTACTGCTATTAATAGTATCAATAACAAGAATATATAACACAAGGGAGAACTCAATATTTTAAAAGTTGGCATATCTTCAGTTAAAAACATGTTACATTTCTTAAATCTTATGCTTTGACTGTTTTAACTTGAGAGCAGATGTTCCCCCTTTGATACTTAGAAAAAAGTGGTGCCCATTTAAATGTGAATGTGCGACAGCCCTCAACATAAACCCACAACAGAAAAACAAACTCATGATTTCTGCCAATAAGACATTCATGTGAGTCTAAATGACCCTGCACTGTGCATATCCTACCCTTCATCACAACTCCTTCAAGCCAAACTGGTCCTTGTACCAAAGGCTAGGAGCGGCTGTCACATTTAAGTCACATTCTATTTTAAAACGGCTGGTTGAGGTGATAGGTAGCCATGGAGACATCTAGTCACAGTGGGGTTTTTTCCAGATGTAGCACTTGACTAAAAAACATTGTGCTGTATCTATGTGCCTTTTCTTAACTGCCATGACCAGTCAGTCACCAAGTCATAGAGGTCCTCGGGTGACCTTTTGAGCCCAAGTCGTGACTTCCCTCTGGACGGAAGGACAACCTGATACTTAGTGTTTGTGGGACTAAACATTAAAACAAATCCTCACCACCATGTCTAATCAAATATTGCTTGGTGAAGTCTGTTGGTGTTTGCATACTGCCTGCAAAACTCAATTGAGGGCAAGATTAAGTAAACCACTGGAATAACACATAGGGTAGACCTTACTTTTAAAGCAATAGTGTCCCCTTGTGGTTACAAATTGAAATTACATCAGCTGTATAAACACTGATTTTAAAAAAAGACACCTAAAGACAAGGTTAACAATTTAAAAAATCTCATTCTCATTTTTATACTTTTACTGACCTTTAGTCAACTGCCTTATTATCTTACTGACTTCCAGTCTATTGACTTAATACAAAACACAAGATACAGTTAGACAGTTTCTTACCAGTCATCTTGTATCCACTGGCTGCCAGCTGTCCAGCCATGTACTCTCCATCTGAGCTGTTATGACTGCAGCCCCATGTTTTCATCCAGATCTTCTGTGTGCCCGGGATCACACTACAAATCAAAAACAATTAAATATGTCTTTCTTACATACATACATACATGTTCTATAAAACCTGATCAAAAGGGTTAGGGTTACCAAAATGTGAATTGGTAAGGCACAGAATGGTGTGATTCTATCAGGTGTGAAAGCAAAGCAGATAAATTACAGAAAGGTTTAACAGGATAAGGCTGATTTTAAAAAAAGTCCTGTTAACAATTTTTATTCTCATTTTTTACTTTTATGATATCCATTATCTGGTGACTTCCAGTCTATTGACTTAATAAATCAGTCAGTTCAGTTGTTTCTCCATCCATCCCGTCACCAAATATTCCATGTACAGGATGAAACTCAACACTCCAATGAATGACTTCCCTCTCTGTCCTTTAAGCCTTGTGTTACACAGCATGGTTTATTTGTAACAAATCTGTTCCGAACATGAAACACACCAGAACTAAAACGCTACAATGAATTAAAGTGAAGTCATTGTCTTTATTTGTCAAATCTGAAAAAAATGATATGTGTACAACAAGCTGCACATATCACAATTACAAAAAAAACTGTGTTAATGTCCTATGTGTGTCTTATCCTACTGGGCCTTGTGCGGAGTTACTTAAGCCACTGCAACCAGTTGCTCACCCTCTTTCTGCTGCTCTCCACCGGCACACCACATGTTGGTTTGGTCATGCTGCTCTAAGTTCTTATTTGGATTCTGTTTCACATTATCAACACCTGCATATTCACACTCTTCACTCGTGCAAATTATTTCCACTGATCCTGCACAATAATGCAAATATTTACATTGAAGGTTTAATTTGGTCTGATTTGGTTTAGTTTGGTTCAATAAAGCAATTATTTAAATGTTTACATAGTGTTGTCTCCAGTGGCGGCCGGTCAATAGGGGGCGCTAGGGCGCCGCCCCCATCAAAATTTCAGGGATAAAGTGTTATCACAGTAAACGTAAATAACATAATAAAACGTAATTACCATATCTGTTCAGTGTTCACTCATACAGTGGGTTTTACTTTGAAATTTGTGAGCCTTTCCATTCAATACTGAGTTTATTCTGGGTTGTTTTATACATTTCAACAGCGAGGGACGCCGGCCACATGAGTGTGTATGTGGGCTCTTAAACTTTTGGCTTTCATGTGACTTCATGCAGGTCTCTAATTGGTTACTCCAAGATTCTCCTCCGGGGCCAATCAGCGCGTTTGGGTTCATTTTTTATCCAATCGGATTGATTGATGATAGGCTAGCTGTCAATCAAAGTCACTCCCCTGGCAGCGGAGCCTCCTGTCACTCAAACAGCTACAGACGCATGCGGGTGCACACCGAGCAGACAGACAACAACAAGACAGCTAGGTGGCGGCGGCAGCCGAAAAATTAGTTGTTTGCTTACGAAGTAGGCCTAATCCTTTCACGAGGCGTTCGCTGGAGTGTTTAAAAAAAAAAAAAGGCAAGTGACCGTGGACGGAGTTACACAACACTTTTCCCGTCTTTGTCATGCCAAACACAGTTAGCTGGATGTGAAGTCAGCAATGCTTTTTATTTATCTTATTTATCTGACGCCCCCCCAATTTATTTTAGCACCAGCCGCCACTGGTTGTCTCCCTTTTTGTTGTGACCCTTGGAGCCAGGTCATGGCACTGTTCCATAATGTTTTGAGATGACTTAACAAAAAAAGACTAACTCATCACTTCATTAAACATGAATATCTCACTTTTATCTAGCTACTTAAGATTTACACATTTCAATCCAATCAAATTAAGAAATGTTGAAATATTCAAGTCAATATATCCACCACAGATCTATCACAAGCCATTTGAGTGACTGAAAAGCTTCATAATAACAGACTAGTTAAAATCAGAGGTCATCTGGAACATGTTGACTTGTCATAGCAATAACAGAACCAGGGAACTAATTTATCTGAATGTTATTCTGTTGTACTGCTCTTGATGTTATCAATTTAACCTCTGCTTTTCATGCTATATATGTCACATCTTAACAGTTACATCAGCCTAAAACAAGCTGTATACTGAAGCAACATCACAGTCACCTACTATGTACAATCAATTACCACTACACCAAACATTTAACTCACCTGTCAGCTTGGAGTTCCTCGTTGGTCAAGAGTTCTTTTTTCCTCCTGGACCTTGGTATGATACTTTTTCTAGCAGACTGTCTCTCATGAGGAGTCGGGTCACTAGAGGACACCATGTCCTCAATGTCTTCGATCAGAGAGTCACAGGTGGACGGCATGATGGCCTGAAAATCACACAAGAGCTCTGGTCAGCACAACATGACTCTGGTGTATCATGTAACAGAACTGAACCACATCTGGCCAGTAGCTTAGTTATTTTTCTGTCTGTCTAATTAATAAATTCATTACTGCCACTCTCTATTATAATTATTTTCCAGTCTGACCTATATAATAACTTAAATGCACATTTGCTGAGTGTATTTCTATTAAAATGGGGATTTACTTTGGGTGGATTATAGGCTATAGGCAAGGCTCCACTACTTCCTTACCTTAAACAAGCTCCTTTATTTGCTGTCTTACATTATTGGACAAACTGATTTATCCAAGTTTGTCTGACTCTGGCCTCTGTCGTCACAACAATGGTCAGACACCTAAATTAATCAGTTTGTCCAATAATGTAAGACAGGAAATAAAGGAGCTTGTTTAAGTTCAGGAAGTAGTGGAGCTGTGCATAAAGCCAAAAACCAAGAAGCAATATGACACTTCTCTCTGTGCTTGTGGGGTGCTGCCTTCTCTCTCCTTTATAATGGTGACACAAAATAAAAATACATTATCCTCATGATCAATGGATAGGATGATAAAAATAATTATAGAAAAGCACAGGTGTTGTCTTACACAGCTGTATTAATTAAGGCTCCATTAAGCCATATCCAGAAACCAGAATACAATTAACTCAACAAAAAAAGGGAAGAGCAACTACAGTAAAGCATTTAGTTCATCTTTTCATCTAGTTTTCTTGTTTCCTTTCACCTCAGCTGCATTGTAGAAATGTTTACCTTTCGTTGCAAACGTGACATAAAAAAAAGTCTACCAGGCTTCATGCACTTTGAATTAAAAACTCGGATGCTAGAGATAGCCACAGTAATTTCTGTAAAGGTGGAGAGTGGAGTGTTCCTTCATTTGCTGCTGCTGACGACAGCCAACATGTGTACTGATTTATTTCTTACCCGCTAATTAGACTGACGTTTACCAGCCTCGTCAAAGTTACATTAACATGCCCAACTTGTGTTTTCATTATTTTCATCGACTTTCGCTTATAAACTAGCTACGTGTACACGTTAGGTGACTAACAATAGCTCAACTTGACCGATGAAAACTACAAATACCTTAAAATTTGTCATTTAACGAACATATATCGCCCTGAAGTTTAATTTAGCCACATAACATGGCCAAGCTAGTCGTTAGCTTGGCTAAACTCATTAGCTAGCTTCTACCCACGTGCATCGTATTTTGGTCAGCCACACGCCTTAAGATAGTGTGAAAGTCCCTTACCTTGTTCGCGATGTGGCTTTTGCTATGATAAATGCAAATTCCAAGAAAAGTGTGTTTTAAAAAATGTAAAATAATGTTATTTACAGCATCAAAACATAGTTGTCACAACTCAGATCGCCATACTTGTGCGTAGATACGGTAGGCGAAGAGGGACAAACTAGACGCGTTTGGGTTTCTAAAAGGGCGGGTGAAAGGTGAAAATCATTTTTGACCACATCGTTTTTTTTATAGATCGTCATGTAGAGTGAATTATTTGATACCTTTGACGCAGTTATTCAAAAGAATTCAACATCAATCAAGTACGCTTTACAATACAGAAATGTTCAACTTCTGAAAGCATATTAACTTCTGCACTTTCTTTTTTAACATGAACAGCCTGGTGAGGCTGGCATGGGGATGATCACCCTATGATACTGCTGAGAAGTGGGCCTGACTTTTCATCGACACTTTTTTCATAGAGGCAATATTAGCCTATCATTTTTTATGTATTTCATTAGCCTAATGAAAACTTGCCTATCATTCTACTTTTTCTATGTTTCATGAAATTGAAGTTTTTCTTGTTTCTGTGAATGTATTAGAGTAGGGTGAGTGTCCTGTCTTAATTCACTATAAGACACGTTTTATTTTTCAAGAAGAGATGATCCTATCAGTTTATTCATCATCTTACTGTAGTCTATCATGTGAGCCCAAAGCCACACAGCCCCAGTGCTCTCCCAGGGAGGCAAGGGACGCCATAATAAAGTCAATTTTCTTCTTTGTTGTCCATATTGGATTTAAACTGCAGCCTCTCAGTAGAAAAACTCAATGGCATAACCAAAGAGCTATCCAGCTCAATGTGTCTGTGAGGACATTTTCTACTTTGTAATACATTTGAAGAATGAAAGAACCAAATGAAACTTAGTCTTTATTTTTTAAAGCTTATTAAACAGTCAGTCAGCTCTACTCTGCTGGGAATAGAACCAGTTCTGAACCTATTGGCCAGGTTAACAAGATCTGCAGAAGAACTTGCTTTATGAATAGATGTGGAAAACATTTGCTGTAATCAGTAGCAGAAAGTTGTAAGGCCTATATGACTGACCTTGCTCTGTAGCCATCACAATTTGGAAGCAAGACAAAGCGACATATGTACAGTAATGTAAGATAATAGTAGAGCTGATGGCATATGTGGCTGCCTGGATTGGTCAGTGGGTAGAGCTGTTGTCTTTGGACTAAAAGGCTGGAGTTTCAAATCTCATTAATTGCTAAGGTGACCAGGAGTCCTGTTTTGTGTAGGACTGCAGAGCATTTTCATCCCTTATACACGTCAGGCATATTTATATGATGATGTCCCACAATTTGATTAGCTCTCTTTCAGTAAGCACTAACCTGTCTGTGCATTGTTAACAGGCTACTCTAATTCATCCATGGAGCTACTGTTGCTCCAGCATGGACTAAACTATTCTTAAAAGAAGGCAGGGGGTTATTGTTTGGAAAATAAAACGTATTTCATGATTATTGCATGTTTTATGGCTTTGCTTTGATGCATATAGAATAATTTAGTCATAGAAAGATTAGGCTACTGTTTTTTTTTTTGTGGTCCTTGTCCTTGGAGTTGAGAAAATATGACATGGGGCTGAACATTTCTGTAAAGTTTGGTGAGTTTTTACCCATGGGAAGTATGATTTCCTCAGAAGAATTCTTAGGAATACAATAGTGTCCTGGCAGCTTAGCTTTGTGGAATTTGTGGAAACTGGTACTTAAATTTCCATCACTTAAATTAAAATACAAAAGATCCCCCAAATGTATTCTATGTGGATTTTGTGTACATAGACAACACAATCATAAACAGAATATTAATTTTATTCATATTCTTTATTCAAATTTTCAATTACAAACGCCCAAAGTACAAAACAAATCCATTTGCCCACCCCCCACCCACCAAACAAATACAACTCAAATTCCTCATTTAACAGATGTTAAAGAAACAGTATATAACTGAGTAACACACATCAAAAACATTGAATTAGTTTACCTTCAACATTCAACAGCACACAGATAGTTTTAACCATGAGTTCAAATTGCAAAAAGAAGGTAATGTGATATTACAGCTTTTTCTGTAATTAATGGAAACAGGCATCAATATCATACTTGTACAGTCAATTCTTTCCAATCAAATAGTTCACTTTTCACATAACCATTACAGAATATTTATGGATCAGTATATTGTATTTGGTAACAGCTTCAGTATAACCATAGGAAAATAGCAGGGAAAACAGTGCTGTTTCATTCTTGACTATAGTTAACACCACATTTAGCCTAATGATAACTTTCTGCAAGGTCTAATCACACATCAGAATCACACATTAGAAATGAAGGAGCTGTAATTTTAAGTCAACCATAATACATTTACAGACTCACTGGCTAACTAGCATTAGCAGTGCATTACAATCTTTAACATTCCATTAGAAACTGATGGAAAGGTACAATCTTTCCAAAATTCATGTTTCCATCACATAAAAGTGGATAAAATATTGTGACCAGATTCTGGTCGCTTATAATAGATGGAGGAAAATGTAATTACTATGTAAATGGACTTAGAAAATAGCACAACTAGTTAGTGATCAAATTGGGAAAAAGAATGAGTTCAACTTTTCCATAAATACATATAAAATACAATGATATAAATATGCCTATAGGGAAATTGTGTTTTGTGAATCAGAGCATTCACGTGTGTTTGTCAAATTTTCATAAACTTAGTGGCTTAAGTCAAGTTCTGCTGACTCAAACTGTATTTGTATATTCTCCTTAAATTAATGGCAGAGGTTCATAGGTCATTTAGTTCATGAAGTGAACATTTTGTTTTAACCGGATTCAAATCTCTCTGAAAGTGGAAGTAGCAAAAAAAGCAAAAAAAAAAAAAAAGCAATAAGAAAGATAAATAGAGAGAGAAAATGTCAAATACTCCCTTGAATCACTCCAAAACTAAAACGGACACACAGTGTCACAGAAGCAAAGCTCCCAACACACTTCAGCAGAGGACAACCAAGTCACTGATTGTGATTCAGTGGCACACAGATATGCAGGCAACGGTCTCCTAATGACCAGATACATATGCTAACTTTGAATGCCTGCATGTGTGTGTGCATGTATTATGAATGTGTACCAGTTTTGGGGTTTAACAGATGCTCTGGATTTTACAAAAACACTGAACAAAAATAAAACCTAAATAACTTATGGAAAAGAAAATTGAAAAAAATATTGCAATACATATCTGCTTAACTGTCCATCAAATGTGCACCCCAGTATTCAAATTTAACATGCGACAGTATGAGACTGGAACTGAGTGGAATCTCGCTCACCTCAAAAGACACAAGTGCGATGCAATATCCAATATCACATCTCAATAAAGGGGTAATTTCTATGACAAAGGGGGATTTAAAGACTCATACACACTATGGCATTTACCTCTACGCCCTATTACTATTGTCAAACATTAAGTGAGAGGTAGCCTACAGTACCTTGTGCACTGAAAAATTTAGAAAACTGTACATCAATTTACACATGGCAGGCTTACTCTTTAGCAAGCTTGATCTTTGACATTAACTCACACATGCTGCACACGCAATTACTCAAGCGCATATCAGTCAGGTCGGGGAGAAGTTAACAGTAACAGCAGCAATACTTCCTGCAGCCGCAGGTTGTTTTAGTTTAAAAGCTAGGGTTTCAGAGTTGTCTGCTTTCTGTCATCAGGGATGTAATCAAACACAACAACCTATTACAAATGAACAGTAAGAGTCTCAAATACACATCCCCACAGCTTTGTTCTCAAGTCCTCAAGCTCTTCTTGATTGAGCACTGTTTAAAGATTCAGTGGCCCTTGACAACAACACAAAAACTTGGTTGCACTGAATTTGTTTAAATTACAAAAGTTTTTTTTAAATCTTTTTTTTAAACCCCTTTTTCTAATTTTTTCAATATCATGTTATGGCAGAAAATAAGCCCTTCGTTACATGCTGCAGCCTCAGTGGCTATCTGGTTCTTTGTTGCTTAGATGACCATGATATCATTAGTTATTTCTACAGTATTAAAATCCATTAAAATTCAACATTTATTAAACCTAAAAAGACTAACAGCCACCTATCCTGTTTCCTACACTTCTTTCAGTGCACACTGGCCAGGCAGTGTGCATTAAGTGGTTCAAAGTCACATATTTCTCTTAAGCTCAAACCACAGTATAATTTCACAGCACACAGTCTTTACTGAGGAGGCATTATGGGAAGTTTTGTTATGGCAGCTTCTGCTGATGGCGATGGAAGGGAGAGGTGAAAAGCAGCAAGAAAGGGAGAGTTTCCATCCTGAATTCAGAGTATCAGTAAAAGTAGGAGATGATTTCCAGGTCTGCACATCTTATATCCTTATAGGCCAGATTTATGCAGGTGCATCAGGTGCTTTTGCCTAACCCCACATCACCCAGGTGGGATGGCTTTTGTGGGTTCTGTTAGCAACAAAACACAAAGTTCTAGGTGATGTAAGGTTAGCTGTTACTTTTTTCCCCCCATGCAGAGCATTTTTGCATTTGTCATTGCAGGGTGAAAAACATGAGGTTTCCCCAATTGATCTGCAAATGAAAGGCTGATCTGGCGAACAGGCAAAAGAAAGCTGTTTGCCTAAAAGCATTTAGAGTAAACCTAGAGTACCCATTATTTTCCACTGTTTGTTTTAAATCAACTTGGGGGCGCACCAAAGCAGCCATTCATGCTCCTCTCAATACATCTAAATAGTGCTTAAATTTACAAAATAGTAATTCTTGTAATTTGATAATTAAAAGCCCAGATATACAATAGATAACCTGACAGGTCTCAGACACAAGACAGAGGACCTAGGTCTCAGCCTGTGTAATTTAACTTACTTGTCACGGATGGTGTGCACCAAATTTGTCCTGTTTTCTTTTCACGTTCACTTTAATTTCTAAAATGTGATCACAGAAAAAAATGTCTACTTAACAGTCAGCAGTGTGAGCATTCAATTACAGATCATCGGTGTAATAGAACGCAATCATTAAGGATTCTTCCGGATCTACTCTTCCCCATAACACTTGGCATTAACGCATCTTTAAAGTAGTGGATATGTCACAGGATGGATTATCTGGATGTATTTGGACAACTGACTAGGAAGTGTATCAGTGAAAACACAGGTCCACATATTCTCTCCTCACTCACCTGTCAAATCCTGATATCTGCATCATCCTCCAAGATTTAACACTACACAATTTTCCTCTTCTCTGCTCTTGTGCGTGCTTTAGGCACTTTCTGTTGATCATATCACTACACTTCAGTTGCATTTACACTTGAATTTTTTGCTAAACCCACCCACCACCTTGGATGTGTGTTAATGCCATGTGATGTGGGGGTATTTTCAAGCTGTACAGTATTGAGAGTCTATCCTCATATGAAGGTGGATATCGTTCCCCTCAACGTTTATACTTATCCAAACAGACAGCCGAGGCTTTCAGATGCTCCTCCAATGCTCAGCTACACTGAAGGCCTTACATAGCCTGAGACAAGGAATAATGGATATGTCTGCACGTTGACCAGTCGTGTCTTTGTGTGAATCATTCAAGGCCATTCATTTCTCATACCATGTAATAACATGGCATTTAGTCCAACGGGGACTGAAAAAGCCCTCAATGTTTCCCTCTATTTATTTAAAATTGGCTTCTACTAACTACACAGACAGTCACAGGCATCAAACCCCTCACTGATTCTCCATCCCTCTCCCATGCATCCATTCTTAATTTCTGCTAATGCTAGCTGCACAGGAGGTCGTCCAGGCTGGAGGGCATTTTATCAAAGTCATAGGCCTCAAACAAATCGCTGATTCCCTGGTCATCTCCCAAACCTAGAAGGTAGTCATCTTCCAGAAGAGGCGGCCCGAGGTTTAAGAAAGGCCCCAAGGATGCAGGGATCTGGTCGTCTGTCTGCTGGAGAAGACTGGTAAAAGGGGACGAAATTGGGGATAGAGTAGTAACGGAGACGGCTGAGGAGGAAGAAGGTGGAGCCGCAGGTGCAGGGCTGGGAGAGGCGGTCGCGCAGCTGGGATCTGCAAAAGAAAATAGAGATGATTAGTTTAACTGTTGTAGACCAGCAAAATGGTTGTGTTGATCGGTGTCATGGTTTATTATTTTTTATGCTGCAATAAGCACCATGGTTTAAAAATCTGATCAACTTCACCTTTCTGGGTCTTATCACAGGTCTGTTTGAATGATCTGAACCAATGGTGGCTTAGGTACAAAAGTTGGTTATTAAAAAAGTTTGGGTTTAATGTTTAATCTGCCAGGTCAGAGTTGTTTTGGCTCTGCAGGCAGTCAAAACAACTCTCATTCTGGTGCCAGTTTAGCTAAGCATTGCAAACCAAGCTATAATGATCTTCTTTTATTGTCCAAACCAGCTAGGAACAAATATCCACCCAGCAAGACTGTGGTTGTGGTTTTCATTCAACTTCAGCCTTGCCAGTCTTTACAAGCAGAGAGCTGTTCTAACACTGAAGATATTTGTGTTTGTACTGGGGTCAGTAACACTTCATGCACCTTGACAGCCACATTGATGAAAGCCCAGTCCATCACTAAATTTGGAACTGACGTGATGAGACACCAATGAGTCCCCAGGCTTTCACCCAGCAGGTAAATTTGACCACATGTCTGAAGTGTCATGTTACCAGTGAGAACATACTGCAAAAACACAGACTAAAGATTGAATTCTCATCAGTCTCAGCTGCACTCAGCTGTAACATGCTGTGTTAGAATAACACACCTTAACAGGCCTGAAAATTAAAACCCAGCCTGACCAGCAGGACCCGGCCTGAATCACAACTATTAATTCTCACCCTTAACTTGCCCAAACCCGGCAAAAAAAACAAAAAAAACACAGTGCCTGGCCTGATGCGTCATTATTTTGTCCGAATACAGGCACACTTGATAGTAATAGTGATGATGACATGATAGTAAAATTAATTTTCTATTCTACCAACCAAAATGACCAAATTGGACAGGGCATGAGCACTGAGTAGAAGCCATCCTATATAATTACTGAACTGAAATTTACACATTATGCTGTTAGCAGATGATCATGACCAAAATGAACAGTGCAGATTCAGTGCATTTCACAAATTTAAACAATACACAGTGCAACCAACAAGAAGATGTGTTTTGGGAGCCTGATTCCCAACCCGAGTCATTTGTATATTTGTATTTGTATTCCCGGCTAGAGCGCCTGGTTGGGTTGTTCAGACCGCCTTGGCCTGTTGAGAACTTAAATATAGATAAATGAAAATAGACAGTGTGACTAGATTGAAGAGACGTACAATCTCTACTTGTAAAATACAGTGCGACAAACCTTGAAGGACTTTGAGGAAAGGCGAGTTCCCATTGATGTCTGTGTTTCCATTTTTTACAGGACTCCTGGGATCATTCTCCTCATCTGGGCACAGGAGGACTTCTATAGGACCTTTGGTGCTGGTCAGATGGATGGACAAACTCTGAAATTGAAAAAAAGAGTTTGATCAGTCCACATCCCAATACTGACAGAACTACACCTGTTACAAGGCGTGGATAGGCAGCGTGGAGAGACAAAAATATAAACTCCACTGAGACGTAAAGACTGATACCCACATACAAATTGATGCATAAATTCCAGTAGACCATGAAACACCTTTCGTTACCATGTAGTCTTTCCTGGTTGTTTGATAAAACCTGTGTTAACTTTGTAATATCAAACCAAGCTCTCAGACAGGACTATTATCCCTGACTAAAATGTCCCAGAAATATCACAAATTTGAAAACCATAGAAATATTCTCTAAGGACCACTAGATTTCCAGCAGGGAAAAGTGTCCTTGATGCATGGATTGACAGATTATTGACTGACTTTTGACTCTGACTGAGAGACACAAATACTGTTACAAACCAATACGGGGATTTTTTTGTTGAATTATAATTATTGCTGCTTTGGGTTTTTCATTTATTTTGCGCAACAGGATCAGATATTTTTCGTTTACCTAAGACTGAGTTATGGACTTGCAATTTGATGAAAAAAAAGTTTGATGTATTGTTGTTTGGTGAATTTATATTTTAAATAACTAAAGTTTTCCTGTGCTGGGTACAATTGTATCTAAGGTTGTGTGCTAATCTGAAATGTTGATATAGTATATATCACATATGTGGGTGGGATTTCCAATGAGTGCGACTCAAACAGACTGGACAAAAGGGAAAAGGACCTAAACCAAGTCGAGGTAAGTCGAGCCGAGTAGAGCTGCAATATGTAGTGGAAAAGGGGCATAAGTATTATGTGAAACTTTTTTCTTAATGAAACAAGTCATTGGTCAGATGACAAGTGAGCAAGAAGCAGACGTTTCCTCAAAACAACAACAACAAGGAATGCAGTGTATGTTGGAAATGGCTTTATGAGAGTGTACATACCTCATCAGGGTCTGGTACTTCTAGTTTGGTGTCTGTGGGTGCTTTGACGACTATAACAGTCTGGTCTCTGAGGTTTCCCAGCTGTTTGATGTCTTGGTATGTCACATAGGCATGCGTGAAGAAAACAGGGTTAAAGAAATAACCACACTTTCAGTTCATGTAACTTCTACACTTATGTACTCAAGCCTGAAAATGCTGACTATTTGAATCCAAACATTCAAGTGAAGTGCTTTCAATACCACGGCCACACATGCAGATGTTGTAAACTACATGAGTAAGCTACCATTTAAGACAACCTAAACAAAAAAAGATTTGCATTTGGAAGATGAAGCCTTGCACTTCTGTTGAGGATCTGATTGCCAGCACTTTGATATAAAACAAAAAAAACTATGTCACTGTTATCATTAACGAACTGTGAGCAAGGACCCGACCATTCAACAATGTCACACTTACACCAGTCTAGTCATCTTTAACACTGAAGCAAGGTACTTTACGTCATTGTTACTTTGGGGTGACCGAACAGCAAAAGGATATTTCTGGTTGCTTGGCGACTCGCTCATGTATCTCATATCCAGGCTACATCTCTGGATAAGCTGTTCGAGCCTCTGCTCCTCTTCTCCCAGCGCAGAAACTTCCGCTGCCAGTCTTTGTCTCTGGCTCAGTGCTCCCTCCACCTCTAACAGGCTACAGCCCCTGGGCCAAAGAGGATTGAAAAGAGTGAATTGAAAACAGATTTAGAGTTTAGTACAACAGTGTCGAATCTCTCCCTAATATCGTGGAGGTTGTGAGGTCTGAGATAACATACAAAATATCATACATGAATACTGCATTTTTAACATAAATACTTCCTGTGGACATACACTACTCACAAAAAGGATATTCACCTTTTGCACCTTTGACATTTATGGAAAATGAAATAAGTTCATACTACAGTGATATCATATCATGACAGTAGGGAAACAGAGGTAAAAGTCTGGAATGGTGATTTCTTCATCTCAAACAATGTACTGAAACAAAAGCTAACAACAGTGGTGGGTAGACCAAAACAAAAAATGTCAACGTGTCAATAACTTGTCATGAGGCCAAAGGACGACCACTTCTCTGCCTCTCTGTGACTCTTCCAGTGTCTCTGTGTCCCTGTTGCAACCTGCTGATGACACTCTGTCACACTAAGCTCAGTGGCAACTTCCCTCTGACAACATCCCGTTTGGAGCCTCGACGCGTACCAGGTGCTGCTGATTGACTGTTACGTTGTTAGGTGTTGTCTTGGTCTCGTGATGCCAAAGTGTGAACATCATGATACAGAGGACTGTTCAAATACAAACTGTCACTGAACCAGAACGTTTAGTGGTCAATTCATGGATCAGACACTTGTGATTTTTACAGTTTATCACCTTGTTAGAAAACAGCACGTTATGTTATAAGTACTGAAACATTGAACAGTTGGACATGTGCATTCAAAAGTTTAGCGAAGGTCAAATTAAGTTCACCTGTAAAGGTTATAGTGCATCCCAAAGCAGGATATCCCTAACTTTTTGTGAGTAGTGTATGCGGACGATAAGTGGCCACAATAACATGACAACATGACAATAACATATTGAAAATGCTTTTGAGTCTCATGAGTCTCTAGAAATTATCTACCTGTGGTCTCTTACATGTCAGGTCACTGATGTATGAACTGATTTTACTTTTGAAAAAGTGAAAATTAGGCCAAACACAGGGCGTCGTGTGGCACAGTGGGTAAAGCAGGCGCCCCATATGCAGAGGCCACAATATCCTCGCTGAAGGTTTAAATACCGCATTGTGCGGCGTTTTGCTGCATGTCATCTCTCTGCCTCCCTATTTCCTGTCTCTCTCAACTGTACTGTCAAATAAAGAGGGCAGGTATTTAAACTGAATTTAGTGATTGGTCTGATGTTGTAATTCATGAACAACGACGCAATAAAATGTGAAGTGTGGCACAGGCTGGTCTTATCATACTTGGATGCGATAGCAGTTTACATGCAGCCACCTGCCTTCCTGTACGGGAAAAGGAACCTGTTTGCTGGCAGAGTAACAGTCACGCCAATTTATCGGCATCAATCCAAGATAAACCAACAGTCTCTAGGGGAGTTAAACCTGTAGAAACTACACATGCAGAAACATTTCTGCTCGGTTAAATTTTTGTGGATGATGGAGCCAAAGGTAAACAAAAATGTTCTCTTCAAAAAGATGAAAACTATCATGTATTTACATGATGAAGTGAAATGGAATAATAACTTACATCCACTGAATGTTGTTCTTTGACTTCTTCTTGATGAGGTGAATGCCTTCTAGTACATTGGTGATATCATACAGGCGTCTCTTCTGTACCTAAAGTAGAGAATACAGATCTTTAAACTTTGCTGCGTAAATTAAACTACCAGATCAACAACAAAAATGCATCCCTGACAGTGTTGATTTTTATTTCAAAATGTAGTGAACAGATGCATTCAAAGATCAAGATACCTGTAAGGTTTCAGCAGCAAGGTTGAGGTCCAGAACTCCATCAGAGGACTGGGCGAGAAGGTCCACAAACTTCTTTGTTAGCAGGCCCAGGGAGGTGTCGTACCGCGTCTTCTCCGGTGGAGATTTGGGTGCTATGGTGAGGGAGGAAAGTAGCAGGAGCAGAGAAAACAAGGACAAGAACAATGTCAAATTTAGACACAAAGATCCTTTGAAACTGTATTTGTGAACAGGAAGTCAATAGAAATGTGGCTTCATCAGTTTTCTAAGAGACAATCAGATCATAGGATTCCCATAATATCAGAAAGTTCCCAACAGCAGCAGAAATGTTATTAAGATATCAATAATAGTACAAAAGTATAGCTCAACCTCCTAGACATGAAGCTGATCATTGAATTTTATGTTTGGACTGTGTCATGAAAATGTAGATTTCCCTTTATGGTGTTTTGAGGAAAACTGGCCTAGAGTTTTTGTCCTGGACTACATTTAAAGGTTTGATATTCTAAGGACATCCAACCTTTGAGAAAACAACCTGGGGTTGTTTTTCTTTTTCAGCCAGGAAATGTTGGAGGCAAATGACTCAATCAGTCACAACCAGCTGGGGATTGGTGACTTACTTGGAGAGAGGATCAAAAGCATCAAGTTATATTTCCCAGCAACACTTGTATTATGTTATCAATAGCTCTGTGCTGATAGTATCAGTTTCTCTCATCAGAGAGTGACAGGATTTCTGAGAGGAGCCCAGGGGCCGCAGTGCCCACTCTACAAAACATCCTGTGGCTGGAATCAACAATATAATTGCACTACAGCAATGTGCCTGGCCATGTAACAACTCAGGTCCAAGTTCTGTTTCTTTTTTTAAATTCAAATTATATTCTGCTTTAATAAACAGTGCAGAACACGGATGCAGAGAGAAAAGGGAAAAATTAAGGGACAGTGGAGAGATCTTTTTGGTTTGTTTTTTCCTGTGCTGATTACAGTAACATAATTAGGATATGTTAGACAGCAGAGGAGGTTTTCATATCATGGGAAAACTCCTAGTCCAAGAAAATATGAATTACTACCGAGACGTTCACAGTGCTAAGGCATTAAAATGAATTTGGCTCCTTTTTTTTTGTACTTTTGAGATTTCTAGTGAATTTTGAAGGGCTATTAACTGGGATATAACCCTAATAAAGGACTGAGGTAAACTTTCTTCTACTTAAAGTGAGAATGAAGTGGTTCTTTAAGCCATGATAATAATGCCCATAGTGTCATATTATTTCCAGTGCGTTCAGCTCCTGTGTATAAAACTTGATATGGCTAATGGCCAACACATGACACTGAATCAACATGTTAAAAAACCCTGGATTGAATGTATTAAATGTATTAAATGGATGTGAGACAATCTTTTACAGGGCCTGTCCCAATATGCGCACTGGATCGCACTTACACACTTGGCGTGCGCGTTCATGGGCTTAGTGTCAGTGCGCAAGTGTGTCCCATTTCTCCGACTACCGAAAGTGCAGCGCGCTTGATCTGCACTTCACCCACGCTTAAGGTAAGACCGCATCCGAGCGGTATTTGGCCAAGTATAAATCCCACAATGCACCATTGGTGAAGTCTGCTGTCACCGGGAGCCACAAGCCACCTTTAGGAAATGCGACTGAATTAATCTCCATAAAATGAAATTAACTTTCTATCTAATAATTATGACTTTTTAATGTCATATTTTATATTCATCACGCTCTGTCCATGATTTTATTTTTTTCTTGTTTGTTATATTTACCTACGGAGTTGGGCTCACACATTTATGATTTAATCTTGCGCATATAGAGACATTTTGGAGTAGATGAGACTGTGATCCAGCAGCACTGTTTATTAAAACCGTTGCTGTGCTGTGTGTGTGTCGTAGTTGTGTTAGTGTGCGCAATGGCACAGGCTGCACTTGTCAAGTATGTCCCGATTGCTTTTAAATATCCCCCCACACGCTTGGCCACTTAATCCATGCTTGCACACTATATGCAAATTTACGTTCCGGCAAAACGTCACCAAAGTGTGTGCGTAACCAAGCGCACTGAGCAAAGTGTGGAGAAATGGGACAGCCTCTCACTATTTTGGTTCTTACTTCTGGGTGTCTTTAGCCGTGCCCCATTAGTCGCTGCTGCTCCTCCTCTGCCTCTTGGAGTTTTGGCCGGTTCCGACTGGTACTGGTGATCCGAATCATCGAGCGCCAATCGTCTTTTTGCCTAGAAGAAGAAAAAACATACTGTTAAGAAAAGTTACTGGTGCTTTTGACCATCTGAGGGATCATAACTTTGATTTTCTGCCGTGTGTGTCTGCCGAACATGAAAAATAAAGTAGAATTAAAATGTTCAAAGGGAAAAGCTGGTGAACTGTTAGAGCACAACAAACTTTGTACTTTGATCACCAAATCAGGAAATTGTTCTTTACAGCCTTCCCCCATTCCAGTTTTGATAACCACAACTTATTTTAATTTAAAGTGGAGCAGCAACGACACACTCATAATAACCTGTCAAGATACAAGATGTTCTTCATTGAAATTCCAAAAGTATCATGAAGAAACTGTGTCCGTTTCATACACTGTGTCTCACATATGTGTCACAAGACCAGACACCAATTTCTTCTTTTCCAGCCAAATTTACCGAGAGAAAATCACATGGCTTAAGCATGACTCACATCTATGGGTTTGATGATAGTGCGGCACAGTAAAATAAAAGTGATTCGGGGTTTACCAAAAGCAGTATATTCCTCACAAGAAACCACATGACCCTATGAGCAAATGGTCAAGTCATTCAGCCGTCATATAAGGCCATTTCAAAAAATTTAAATGACTCTTCGACCTATTGTGCATGAACGTCCTGATATTTTCTGTTCCCTATTAACCCATTCATGAAATCTAAATATTGTTATTGATACCAGTGTAAGCTCAACAGCCATTTGTAAGTTCACTCAATGTTTACTGGTAACGCTAGACAAAGGCAAGGCATATTTCATTACTTCTGACTTCTGCAATGGCACAATATTATGCTCTACCTCATTACCACTTTAATATTTTACACCATTTTGTAACAACAAATGTGTTCAACATATGAGACTTTATACCATGGATTATGTATCACCTCAAGTACTTTTTCAATTTCTAAACTGGCATTCTTGGTATTTTAACCCTTACATAGTATGCTGGCTTGGTGAGTAGGGCCCCCTAAGTTTTATATGTTGCAGGTACCCACCCTGTTGTAGTGACTTTGATTTACACTCCAGTACTCCATTTTCATCTAAAACTTTACAAAAGGGAGAGATCAATGTATCCCCCAGTGACCATAAACTACTTAAAGCATAGTCAAACCCATGTTTAATACTTTCTTACTTTATCAAGTACTAGTATAAGAATAATATGCCCTCTGTTGACAGCCAAAATGTCAGCCATTTTATATCAGCAAGCAGCTCCCTTCACCCCCCCTGCCTGGTCATGGCTACAGCCTGAGATAGAGACTGGTTTAGTTCATGAAAGATGAATAGCCAGGAACAAACCACCACCCTGAATGCTGCTCTAACTATTTAGTGTGGTTTGTGCAATGTTGAGAATACAGGAAACGTGCATCAGCAACACTAAAGCAGCAAACTCAAGTTTCACTTTACTTGGCATTGAAAGGCACCATAACGTTACACTTTATTCACAAAAGAAGGACACAAGACATTTGTGCAAGAATTAAGGTCAAGGCCGGCAACGAGTAATGTTGTCCTCTAACAATCAATAACGCTACTAGCTAACATGGAAAGCTAACATGTTTTAAGCTCCATCCAAGTTGGCTTGCATCTTCAGAGACGACTGGGAGAGATATATCTACCGAGTAGTTTCAAAAAAAAAAGCTGGAGCAAAGAATCTTTTACTCATGTGTAAACCTCACGTCTTTGCAAGTTTAGCCACTCGTGCCTTGATATAGAAAACGAAAAATGAGCTAACTAAGAAGCCAAGCTGCCCAACAAATCCCCCCCAACCCCCCAAATTAAGACACCAGCAGCAGCAGCCACTAGGCCACCGCTAACGTTACTCATCTCTTACCAATATTTCCATCTGCCTGCGAGGGTGAAGCGCACTCATAAGCGCCATGAAGTTAGCATAGCACGCTATTAGATGACATGTCTGCGTTTCTGTGAACTCAAAAACTAACTTAAACTCGGCGCTTGGTCGCCCCACGGTCAATAAACCCCTCAACCGACCCGCTTGAATAACTTAGCTTAGCAGTGGGTAGTTAGTGAGTTAGTTAGCCTTCCTCGCTAGGGTGAGTCGTTGGGGGAAATGCACTATGCTAAGTGAGCTAACGTTAGCTTTACCCGAAACAACAAGCTCGGCTAATCTTAGCAGGCTAACATTTTGTCGTGTTTGTGGCTAGTTGTAGCAAGCGAAATGTGTTCAAAACGAGCTGTGGTAGATTACCGGCGGTCTTCCCAGAGCCGGTCGTTGTCCTGCTCCGTTTGCTGCAGCTTGTTGTGGAGTTGTGTAAATGTTGTTTATCTGAGGCTCGGATAAACACACATTTGATGTCTGTGTAACGTTGCAAGGCGGTGAGGTGGTTATTATTTGGATATAGGTAGCGTTGGATTGTCCAGGGTTTAAACGATCCGAAAGGGTTGTTAAAATTATATTATTATCCAGAGGAGAGCCCCCAACCCCCGCTAAAATCACTTTGTCCGGAGCCGAGGAGATCCCTCTTCTCATCTTGCGTATTCGGGGTAACCCCTTTCTTGTCTCTGTACTTTTAAGCCCGTATGGCTGCTAATCCGCGGCAAAAGTTACAAAAATAATCAGACCGAAGTAAAGATGAGAGTCTGATTCATCGACTTTAGTAAAGTATTTTTCTTTATGAAAGTGCATTTAGGCAGATGCAACGGATTAAAAAGTAGCGCAACTCTCGTTTCTCCCGTCGAGAAATGGCTTCAGGAAGCGGCCTGATGAATGAAGGGATACGGTTTACGCGCTCAAGAGCCCTCCCGCGAAACTCAGATTTCCCGGGAAATTTTCAAACGGAATTTACATGCCACACGTTATTGGTTCGTCTGTAAGCAGTCCCCGCCCCCATTTCCGCGGTTTTGACCAATGACAGCTCAATCGTCAATGCGCCACGTGTTCATTGGCAGTTGTAAACAGGGGACGTCACCTGTCACGCCTTGCGTGTTCCCTGACAGGACGCTAAGTGGCGCAAGTGACCAACTGTGCTGAAGAGTCTGGGTGAACTGGTAACCTACAACAGAACAAGAAACACGACTAGGCTATGTACTTTTAAAATGCTTTAAGCTTATATAAACTCGGCATATGCTTTACATTAGTACACATCATCATGTGTTTTTTGTTTTGTTTGTTTTTCTTTTGACCTATGGATCCCACAAGATTTTTGTCACGAAAGTTTACTGCAGGAACAGCTGGTAGGATTTTCAGGCCTTTGACATATACTCGTATTGGGCTATGCCTCCCTTTATTAACATGACTGTGGTGGACCCTCAGATGTCACGGTGGCAGCATCATCGCTGAATATTGAATACTGACCTAGTTCAAAATAATGGGCTGCTGTGGGCTAATGGTAGGCTACATAAAACTTGCAGAATAATTAAAACAAAACAAAAAAACAAGACTTGATACAAAATGAAAAGGTTTCAACTTGTTATGTCTGTAGATTGATCTTTGGGGCACGATAATCCCTTTTTTAGCCAGTTTCATGGTGCATGGCTTAAAAAAAGTATTAAAATAAAGAAAAAGGTCTAGTCAGTCCTTGTAATCAACATAGCCTACATTATATCAGCTATACTCTTGCATTCCAAGCAAAGCTTACCCATCTGCCTGATGATGTTGACAACGAGTAGAAATAAACTCCTCACCCAGAAGGACAGCATAGCCCTACTAGGAGTTGTGTCTAATCTAAATATACACATTACACTGCAGGAATAGGCCTGTAACGATCATGTTCAATTATAGAGCAGACTCATAGAGGGCCCTCAAAAACCTCTTTATTTTCTTAAACTATAGCTGGATATTTGCCAAGAATCACTGTCTTTACACATGGTATCTCCACATAGGCTACTGACATATTCAAGCTCATAAGGGTATAAAATATAGGCTACATTTATACATTATACTTTAACTCATATTCAGAGGCAAATGTAAACTGATTTTAACTACATTATATTTATTTTACAGCTACTTCATCCTGCAAGAAATAAGCTATCAAGTGCAGAAAATAGTGGTCTATATAAAGTAGTTAAAATAATCCATCATAACATAAACAGGAAACAACAATCATGGAACAGCATTGATAGAATTATATAATGATCGTCAAAGTAAGTAAAATTTTAATTAGACAACTAAACATTTTAATTTTTGTATTTCTACGTCTACTACGTGTGCTGTAAGCAAAATATTAGTTTCTTTATGTATTGCTATTTTAATAACCCGAGAGAACACTGTAACATTATTATTCTGGTGGTATTATGACATACTGCCAGGTTTCGGAGATACCACTTCAGCCTGAGGATTTTTATGTTCCAACATTGACCCTCAGTCTGAATGCATCATGTCTTCACATAAGATGTTACACCATTACCAGGCTGCCTCTTTTAAACTGACCTCTGACCTCCATGTTGAGCTGTACAGCTGTTGAGGATCCATTAAATGTCATTATTTGTATATCATTAAAAAGAAAGCTGAAGAGTTACCAAAGATCAAAGATATATTTCTAATACTTTGGATTGTTGCCTGTCACATATATCTATGTAGCCCTTACTTTGTTCAAATGCAGATGCTGCAGACTAGACTGTAAATACTGGCTATCCATAATCTGCCAGTTTCCCATGATTCATTTGGTGAGTAAGAATCACATACTCACAATTCATCTTTGAGCTCAAGTGCCTCTTCTTGAGTCTGTGCCAGAAGTTCATATTTTATTCGAGAGATGTAGTGAGAGAAGTTTCTTGTGTAAAAAAAAAAATCATTGCTTGCTCAGCACTAAACCATGTTTAACTGTTAATAGAAACAGCTTTATTATTGCAGATAAGAAATAAGGATGTATTTAATCACCAGTATAATGTTGTCATCATCAGTATAATGGAGCTGGAGTGACTGAAGAAGGATGTCTCCAAAGCTTCCTGATGCTCAGTCTCTCTTACAATCAAAGATACTGAGCTGACACACACAACTTTATCAAGAAACTTTAAAAAACTGAAAAGATGAGTCTATTGAGTGCCCATGTGCGCTCCTCCTGTGAGGCAGGGATTTCCACTTTGGTACGAAATAAGGTAAGACATCATCCAGGGTTTGCTTCACACTGAAGGATACAGTGGACTTGAGAAGGACGAACTTCTGACTTAGATCAAACTTGGGTGAATGTTGAGACGCAGCCAGCCATCAGCTTCTGCCATCCAGCCAGCTGATCCTGTATCTTCAGGACAAATTGGATGAAGAGAGTCTCAGGTCGAAGATCCGGCCTCAGGCTCTCCTGCCCAGCCAGACACCAGGATGGAAAAACACAGATGACTCGTGTCAAAGGTCAAAAAAGGGACAACCAGCTACAGCTAGAGAAAAAAGACTGACTCCATTTGCTGACCCCCAGCTTTCCCAGTTATCACTATCAAGCACTTGTGAAAATGCACAAGTTGGGGCCAGGAAGGGAGATCTTTAATAGACCTGGGAAGTTAAACTCCCTACTGCAGATGAGCCGGACAACCTCGCTGAGGTTATCAGCCCCATGCTGCATAAATGAGCCGTCTCCATGGCAGACCTCTCAGGAAAAATCTGCACTAATGTGTCTTTTTAACAGGCATAGTGTGCTGCTGGGACACATCCTCCCTGATGGCCAACAACAATACATCCTCTATTTCTTCCACCTTGACTCCCTGCTTGACTCCAGCTTCCCCAATCATTAACTTGAGAACATCCCTTCTCTCCCCACATTGTCTCTCTCTTTCTCATTTCCTCCCTTCCCCCTGTTTACCACTCCCCCCATCCCTCCCTTTTCAACCAAACCTGTTGAAGTAGACTTGCCTCCCATCATTAGCCTGATTCTGCCCGATGCCACTGCCATGGATCCGGAAAGAGCATTCATCTCTTTAACATATGGCCAAGCACATTCTGAAGCAGAATTTGCTCAGAGGAGCAAATCACCTTAACTAACCGCAAAAGACTGTCTCATAATGATTTTGAATTCATAACTTAAGTTTTAAAAGTAGGTCAATAAGGATATAAAGGATGCCACCTTTACATTTTCAAACATTTTCTCTTATATTCCCAGTTTCCTCAAAAAATAGTCCCTTATCCCACCTTGTCAATTTATGTTGCGTCAAGCCTGAAACGCAACACCGGAAGTATTGTAAGGTAGCTTTTATGTGTATTTTATTTTCATTTCATTTTATTTTATTTTTTTATCGAGTCACTAAAAAATATTGCGATATTACAATTAGCTGTGTAAACATCACTCACTTAGAGAAAAAGCACGTTCACTGTGGCTTAAAAAAGGACTTAGCCTTCATGTGGGAGTTGAAAAGTAATTTAAAAAGTCTGTCTCTACACAAGTGCCTGAATCGTAAGGTAAACAATACTACAGAAAAGCTTTCTACTGGCAGATATTTGGTTCATGTTTCCAGATAAGCACCGAAAAACGAAAAATTGCACATTCGTTATCCGAGCTTTTATTTTGGAGAATTGGCCGGAAGAGCTGTCTGCCTCAGGCAAACTTGACCGGTGCTGAGGCAGAGGAGGAGCGGAGGAGAGAGCTGGGGAGGGAGTGCCAAGTCCTGTCTGTCAAACAGTGGACTGGTTCGACTTGTCACGGAGCCTACAGGACAAACAATGTATTTCAGTGACAGAAAATAGTGAGTAGTTATTTCAAGAAGAAGGGAAAAGAAAACCGGCAACACCGAGGCGTCGCCACGGAGGAACTGCGCAGGATGGGCGAGCAGGCGGACACTGCGTTTAAAACCACGGGCTCCAAGTGGCTGCTGCCTGTCAGTGAACACTTGGGCTTTCAACTTGATCAGGTACGACAATTCATCAAATCACTAACTAACGGTGGCATTTATGTGGAATTAAAGAGCATTTCAGCACGATATTTTGTCTTTTATATAGCATCCCAATGTTCATATTACAATGGTAGGCTATTCATTTTCATCTGAGCCCTTTTTTCTGTGTCTGTCTTTTTTCTTTTTCTGTTCTAAAATGATGCTCCACAATTAAAGTTAACTGTTTAAAATTTCATAACGATAGCAGAAAAGCTATACATCTTTGTACTGGTGAAAATGATGAAATAGGTGTTGAGGACTTCTTATACCATGCTGTCACACATAGTATGCCTGTAACTCATCGAGCAGCACGTGGTTTGTTGACTGTTATGATCAGCTCTAAGCTCCTGTCCCCCCCCCCCCCCTGCACAGGTGAATTTCTTGGCCTGCCAGCTGTTTGCCCTGGCTGCTGCCTTCTGGTTTCGTCTCTACCTCAGTCCGAGCCATGCCAACCCCCTGGTCAGACACGCTGTGGCCACTCTACTAGGCATTGCCTTTCTCATCTTCTGCTTTGGATGGTAGGGCAACTGATCCCACCCAGTGCTCCCATTATCTTCTCTCATGTGATGCTGTACTCAAGTCTCATACACTCAGCCAAAGCCACAATTTAATTATCAACATGTGAAATAATGTGACAGTGAGTAGTTTACCATCAAGCAGATCTCAATGATCACATAGCCTACAGTATAACCTCCCTGACAAAATAAACAGACAGGGCTGATGTCCAGTAGCTATGTGGTGTCCAGCAATAGGGTGGGAATGGCTAGTGTGACGTCACGAATCACTTCCGTGTCCAACCCCTGCTGCTAACGTATACAGAAATGCATGTTCTTCATTGTTGCCCCCCCAAAACACACGCACACACACACACACACACACACACACACACACACACACACACACACACACACACACACACACACACACACACACACACACACACACACACTTAGAGACATAGACGTTATATGAGCTAACGTTTAGCGCTTAGCCATAGCTAACTAACATTTCCTCCGTGACTGGACCACCGCGACGTACCGCAACCCGGTCTGCCTCCTCCTGTAGTATCTACACATGTATACGGTCGCATTGTTTACATTGTGTGTTTTAATTAATCCTATAACACACAGTGTGACAGTGCGCACGGTGACAGACATGTGCAGAGGGACGAGATCACGTCTGTATCTTTCGTCCCCACAGTGACTCCCGAGTCCTGACCATAGACTGTAAAAAGTGACACTTAAACCTGAGCTGCTTCTCTACTGAAAAACTCTGACAAGTCAAACTTTAGGATGTGTTAGAGGACTAATACATCTGTCTAACCATGTATGACACCTGAGACGGTAAACACAGCCGATACGGCCGGGGCGGACTCGTTCTCTGTCTCGCTGACCTCCGCTGTCCTGGCCCGCACAGGTAGGCTACGAGACCGCTCGTCATGTCGGTCCTCCGCCCCTCCTGATCCGCCGCAAGTTGCAACAACCCCGCGGACACCCAGTCTCTCCACTCCTCCCTCACTTCAGCACCTGTGTGTTTACGCCACTTTTAAAAGGACTAATAGCGTAAGTCATTTAAAACGAGGAACGAGCCGAGCCGAGCCGACACTGTGCTGAAGTGCGGATGAGAGGAATGGACAGACCGGGCAGGAGCAACCAGCTCAGCGGCGTCTCGTCGGTCCTCGGGTCCTGGGACCCGCGGCAAATTGGGACTCGGCCCTTAAGTTTTCCGGTCGTATATATTTATGCTATATTGTGCATTAAATTCATATACATGAATATATATGTTTATTTATTCATAAATGAAAGCTCCCGCGGTATTTCTGACCCGGCTCTGCCTATTGTTTCTATTCTGAATATCCTGCGATTGGACACGGAAGTGATGTTTTAGAATGTGATGACGTAGCCACTAGCCATTCCCATAATTTCAGGAAGACAGTGAGGCTGCAGACAATAACGGCCAGCAGGAGACATGTGGTCACACTTGACTAACGAGTAGCAGGTTTCAGGAGAAATGTGTCAACACTGTACAGAAGAACCCTGACTTTAATCTTAAATAGAGGACTCTTTGATAATATTCAAACCATAGTGTGTGTGATGACATATTTTCATACTGCGCATGTGTCCTTTTGTACAGGTACTCGGCTCACATCCTGACAGTGGTGGTTGCAAACTACTTGATCATCATCAAAGCTGACATCAGCAATGTACACAGGTACACAGGAGATCCATATAAAAGCCTGGGCTATGGCAATATTTTGGGGATGAAATGATGGATTACAAATGTTGTTACTATATTTAATGTGCTGTGCGGTCAATGAATGCCCTTTTTGGCACATGTTCAACTATCTTAAATATGCAATTGTAGCTCTACCATTTTTAAACTTCTTACTTGTGTGGCCGGTTTTAGACATACAAAATCCTGCGGGTCACCATAATCAATATGTTGGTGCATGTGTTGGGTCGAGACCTGACTGACCAGTGTGTCCATCATCAAAGTGACAGATGAATGACAGGCTTGCTGACATGGCAGCATCTCATTTCCATTATAGTAGTCCACTTTTAGTTACTGATGACTCCGGGTAAAACTTGTCAGACAAGATCAGCCCAGAAACTATTTACGTCACAGGCGTGTGTTTGGTGGAGAGGGCAGATGGCCCAGTCTAGATAACGGCAATGATATCGATTATTTGTTTTAGTCATGCTAATGAGGTTTTTGACTTTTAAATCTTTCAAAAAGCTGCGTTTTCTTTTTGTGTTGCCCAATCCTCAAACATTCCCAATTCATTCCCTCCCACACATTCCAATAGAGACTGTAGTGTGGAACAATTCACCCCCTTAATTATCCTCCTTTTAAGCACTGTTGTTGAAGGCACCGAACTAACGCAAAACACTTCCGATGAAAAGCAGCCTGACACGCCAGCTGGACCAGTCTGTTGCATCATGACAGTCAGACTGTATAGTTTTTTTTGTTTTTTTTTTACTGTCTTTTTCTCGTATGTATGTTTATGGTAATCTGTGTGTTTCTGAGCATAGAAAAAACAGAATAGAAATAGAAAAATGTTTTCATGGTTTGGCATGGGTGTTTGTGGGCTTGTACACGTACGCAAACACCTTGGCTCAAGTGTATCATGGTAGTTTTTTCTCCCTATTTTTTATGAATGGAGCAACGTGTGGTTTGGTTAGGTTGCTATGGCATTCATAAACAAAGGGATTACCTGGAGGAAGAGGGAGATAAAAGCAGCATTGTTCAATCCATATGGAGGCAAATTGCAGTGTAAACCTTGTTCCAAGTTAAACATGCATACCATATTAAACACTAGTGGGGCCACTCTCAACACACTGTGGATTTGTCTACAGAATGAGTAATCTGTCTGCTATGTTACAGTGTCAGTAGTTGTGACATCAAATAATTTTCTTGCGATTAAGTTATTTGGTTCTCACTGTGAGAGGTAAAATGGAATATAAATGTGTGGAAGAGTTGTTACCTCCACTATCCTTTACTTATTTGGACAATAGATCAGTCAGTTACTTGGTGTCAGAATCTTGCATGGTGTTCCTGTCAGAAAGATGGACTACTTGAATGGCATTCAAAATGTACATATTTACACAGTTTGCAAGTGCACACCAACAAAGTGTGCAGTCTCACAAAATGTAAAAAATGCATCATCATTAAAGTAATTATTGGCAAAGTGCACAATGTGAAACAAATTCACTCTATTGTTTCAAGTAATATCTTATATGACGTAGAGTTAGTTCAACCATAACACGACTTTGTATTATTTAATGTATTACGATCTCTATTCCCACTGACTGATCCTGTGTTGTTCATTCCCCCATATACAGATACTCCATGGTGACAGCTATGGGTTACCTGACAATATGCCAAGTGAGCCGAGTCTTCATCTATAACTATGGGATACTGTCCACTGACTTCTCTGGGTAAGGAAAAATTTAGTCACTCAGTTGCCTCATCACCTCTCCTCTTCTTTGCCACACCTTCTTGGTGACAGTATATTAATCACTTCAGTCTTAGTGCAGTGCTTGTCTTATCAGTAAACGTTTCCAAACTGTGTGGTTCCTAGTGCTTACAAAGTCTTTGGGGCCACAGCCTTGTGTAAATACAGCATCACTGATTACAAAAACGGCAGAGGGAATTGTTAAGAGTTGACATTGTGAAGCAATGTAGAGTTGAGGTACTCACTGCCTCGTGGCATCTGTAGAATTGTTGTGATAGAAACAAATCAGCCACCAAAGAAGTCGACAGTAAAATCAAAACTCTTCTCAAAGGTATCTGCTACAACTGCAGTCCACAGCTATTGTCAAATTGATGGGATGGAGTTGCTTTGATAAGGAGTGTTATAACATACTGCTTATCTCTTAACTGTGGCACGCCTCTTAAATAAAGAGCGGGAACTCATTTCATTCCTAAAAACAGACAGCTGCCAGTGCTCACGTTTTGTCAGAATAATATGTGAGGTGGTTTTACTAGAAATGATCACATTAAATAAAATGGAAACTGGCATTTCTGTGTGTAGTTGTGCTTTTAAAGGTGACAGCTGATTTTGCTGGCTCCTGTATTCAGCAATTTCTTTGCCGAGTCCTCATGTGGATGAATTTGCTGGCAGCCTCGCTCGCACTCCACATGACTTTGGTGATGAGCAGCCAGGCCTGTGAGTCAGCCTTTGGGAGGGTCATACACTGAATGGAGATCCAGCTTCTTCAGGCTTCCAGAGCAGACAGATAAATGGCTGTGAATCACAGAGCTGGTGTAATATGTATGTAAACCAAATCATTAAATCAATTTGCTTTCTCTTTATAGTATGTTTAAAGTAGCTGGGGTTGTCCAGAGTGCTGTACACATTTTAATTCATGGCAAAAACCATGAAATTGATTCTGTCTTTGACAGATAGCCAGTGCAGTGATGCTAACACTGGTGTTATGCTGTCTCTCAATCTGGTACCAGTTTCTGCATACAGGCGAGACAAGGATTACCATCCAACACAGTACCAACAATACAGCCTTGATGCAATTAATGCGGCAGTCTTCAAGGAAGGATGGACTTCATTTATTGTAAGCGATAGTGCTATTTTGAAGGCTAGCTGAAAGAAATCCTACTGGGCAGTGCACCAGGGAGGCTGTGACAACATCGGCAAGCATGGACATGCATGAGCCAGTGCAAGGTTTTGCTTGCTACAGTGGTGAAGTGAGACACAAAAACTCTTTTCCTCTTTTGTAGCATGCAGGTGAAAATGTGTTTATTTTGTTTGTATTCATTTTACTAACGTAATAGCCTATAGGCCTACTGTTCTACATGCTGGCCATGTTAAGCTAACTAACTAAAAACAAGCTAATGTTTAGGTTAACAGGGTTATATTTTGTGTTCAGTTTTCACAGTAGATTAGGTTAGAAGTCATTTACTTATGGCTGCTTTCACATATATGTTGTGCTTGAGGTAGATGGAGTCTAAATGGAGGATATACCAAATCAAGTAAAATGGACCTCTAATGGATCCTTGTAGTACTCCATGCCACCACTAACCCAGGAGTAGATAAAATGATGCCACTCAAACAAAGGATTTGCAAATCACCTTTTCTGTTATAACAGCAGCTGGGCATGTTGGGCATTTTCTGGTGTTTTGGTTGTCACTGTGGTATCTTGTCTTGCTTTACCTGTAGATAAAAGTCAAACACATTTAATCTAGACCTAGTCTCTGCAGTCTGTGTGGGCTACTGGGTCTGCTGTTTGTCTATGAGCATTTCACCAAGCTAATCTTTTCAGAATTTTTGCAAGGCAGCAGAACAGAAATTGAACTGGGTCAAAACTGCAAATACTGTGCCAACACTACATGGAAAAACAGAGTCTGTGGGCTACAGTGGTGCTCTGTCGCACATGCTGGCTGGCACCCTGAAAATGTTTCTCTAAAGCCAACTGCCAACTCTCATTGAGCTAGCACTGCCAGCCGCACGGCCAGCCCCTCTCTGCCTCAGTTTTCCATGCTGTGCACACAATGCAGCCCCCTCACACACTGGTTCCTGTGTGCAAGTGTGTATGCGGGAGACAGAGAGAGAGAGAGAGAGAGTGAGAGAGAGAGATGTAGTTAAATGTGTGTTTGTGTGCCTTTGTGCGCGCACACTCACATTCTTGGGACAGAGAGGTCTCTATCTGTGAATGAAACTAGGAGAGGGGGTGTGAAACTAGTCTGCTCTCACTTACTGTACAGGACCTTAATGCTCTCCACTGCTATCTCACCTCTAACACTTTTTGATATCAATAAATTTCTAATCAAACTAAGACAAATGAGCCCAAACTTTTAACTGTTTAGCTTCAAGGAAACATGGTTGTTGCACACTTCACTGTATGTTCACCACCTACTGTTTAAACTGCTCTCATAGGTTACGTTATCTATAGTAGATAATCTTCTGCATTCTCTCGATAATGGTGTAATTGTGCTGTTTATTGGATTGAAAACAAGAAAAAAACACAGTATTAGTACAGAAATCATGTTGTGTTTGAATTTTAGGGCATGATTTTCTCTGTAACGCACGAGACTTTGAACATAAAGCTCTAGTTGTCCCGGGTTAAAAGGTGATTAAGTGAAAACGTGGGTGTTTGAATGAATTGCATTGGAGTAATAAGTGACCTGACATGACACTGCTGGAAGAGAATGAAGTGATTCACTAGGGAAAATAAATTCAGCAGCCCCAGACAGAGGCGCAGTAGGCAGTGGCTCAGGGCGTGCTTTGTTTCAGGTCTGTCCTATAGTAAATGACTAAAAATTGCTCTTTTTCAGTTTCCTCATCAGACAGACATGCTGCTTCCTGAGGCTTTAATTTACTTCAGAAACTTTTAAAACATGCTAGCAGCACTAGAAACTGTCACCACTGTCCAAATCCATGATAGTGGCTTTCTGAAGCTGAAAAATACCCTGAATGATTTTACTGCAAAAGATCATCACTACCTATTATCTTGATGTATATCAGTTCTTTCAAATGTCAGAGTGACACTACCAGTGACACTTCCTGTGGTATTCTCATCTACCCAGTCAGCTCAGCAGTGGAAATCAGTGATTTTCTCACACATTTTACAGTATGAAAACGTTTTTTGTTTTTTTTTATCTGCCTTTTCTGAGCAGGCCTCTGATGATAGTGACTCAGAAGATCACCACACTTGCCTTCCAGCTCCATGACGGTAAGACAAAGGAGACACAAATGTACACACTCAAATGCAGTGTTGACTGTTTAGTAAAAAAAAAAAAAAGCCCTGTTGTTGATAATAACTTTCCCAGTGGCTAACTTCAGTTCGAATGTCCTGCTCAGCCATGACAGTCTGACAGTGTCACTGTGCACAAAATCATGGTGTTGTGGGATTTAGCCATCATCATGCTTTTCATTAACAACACCTGTGTTTCCAGGAAAAAGGTCTGGAGTGAAATTTAATAATCCTGAAAGAGAGGGAAAGAAATGATAGAAGAGAGTGATGACATATTTGGGAATGATGAAAAGTGGAAAAAATGAAAGTTTCCAAACAGGGTTACTGGTGACTTTGTTTTTCAGGTATGTGTAAGAAATCTGAGCAGCTGACTCCGGAACAGAAGCTTCTGGCGATAAAGTAAGTTTTTAATGTGGTTAAAACACACATAAGGACGTTTTACATGTAACTGTGTGAAACATGACGGGATGAATGTGTTGGAGAGACAGCAGAGCACTGTGCTCTCTGGATGATGCTAAGGTGGAGATCTCTGAAGTCTGAAATTGCAACGGTGTTCCTGTCAAAATGTTTGCACAAAGGTTTGCATCTTAGTTAAGCCCTTATTTAAAGAAAAAAAATAACTCTTTCTTTTCCTTTAGCTACGAGGGACAATGACAAGGAGATGCAAACATGGTGAATAGCTTATTCATGTAAACAGCATGCTGGGAACCTGGAGAAGAGTCATCATTTTGCATGGAAAATACTATATTTATGCATGTTAATCTTAATATAAAACCAAATTCATCATTCATGTTCCATGCATGCAATTTCCAAAATATAAAGAAAAGATAAATACATCAATGAATGATAATAACATGTTGTGTAGTTCTTGTCCCAGCCATGAACTTGATGATTGCCTCATGTTTGTCACTTTATCAGAAGATTGCTGTGCTCCCTATAGGTTTTGGTATAAATTGTATTTTGTTTGATACTGGTTACGATTTTACATAACAGTGCTGATTGTACTGTAAACATGATATAGAGGCTTTAGTGTGTACATATCCAGCAATGTAGGCTGAAGCAGAGCAGGTCATGACATGATTTTATCACATTATCACTTTACTTAAACAGAGATATACCATACCACTGTTAGATTTCACCTGAAGTGATCACTGTTTTTATATTCAAAGCAATGCAGCTCCCTGTTTGATTTCTTCCATTGTTCATTCTGCAGTGTGAGGCCCTCTCTCATTGAATACCTGAGCTTCAATCTGAACTTCCTGAGCGTGTTGGTGGGACCATGCAGTGACTATAAGGACTACATAGATTTTATAGAGGGCAGACACATCAGCCAGAGGCTCAGGCAGCGCTCTGGGGCGTGTACAGGACAGAATGGCTTCGATAAGACAGCCGACCCGTCACCTCTGGTAAGCTCATGAATATGTTTGCTGCTCACTGCTCTGAATTTATTCAATGACACAGCAAGACGTTGGACTGCAGGAGGACACTGCTCAGATGTTACCAATTATCTCTACAGCCCGCCGTCTGTCAAAAGCTGGTGGTCTGCTGTGGCTGTATGCTGTTCTTCCTCACGGTCACTCGGTCCTTGCCAATAAGGTACAACGTGGACCGCGACTTTGTCAGCCACGCCCCCTTCCTCACCAGGCTCACATACGCTTTCTTCTCCATACAAGCAGCAAGGCCCAAATTCTACTTTGCCTGGACACTAGGTGAGCACAGCGTGTGTTTTGAATTGGTTTGCTGCGGCTGACCAATCATTTCATCAGCTGCTGTTAGAAAGGGAGCATAGGTTATTGTTTATATTGCCGTGTAAGTTGCAATTTTCTTTCTCCAGCCGATGCTGTGAACAACGCTGCAGGCTTTGGTTTCTTAGGGATGGATGAAAATGGAAAGCCATCATGGGATCTCATCTGCAACCTCAACATCTTGGGGATTGAGGTAAAAACAGCAAACAGGCGTGGTGCTGTGTTAGACTTTATGCAGATTAATTTGAGTCAAAGTCCTTCATTGACCTAAAAGCAGTTACTGTTGGGCTGTTGTTTTTCACTCATAGAAAACTTTTTTTTCCAGACTGCAACCAGCTTCAAGACATTCATAGACAACTGGAATATCCGAACAGGAATTTGGCTCAAAACGTAAGGGCTGCAAATATGAATCCATACAGTCAGAAAGGATTTCCTTGTCTTTGCATTTGACATTCACTCTTTCATTTATGTCTGATTTCGCCCATGTTTCCAGTGTGTGCTATGACCGAGCTCCTAAGCACAGGCTGGCGTTGACCTTCATCCTGTCTGCCCTGTGGCATGGTGTTTATCCAGGCTACTATTTTACCTTCATCACTGCCATCCCCATCACCATAGCAGCACGAGCAGTGAGTACCATACCTCCTCCGCAAATTCCAATGTGTGATCCAATCAAGTGTATAACTGAAAAGAGAATGAACAGTTGCTTTTTTTTTTTTTTTTACCAGATTCTATAATAATAATAAAATCTCTCCTGTAAGTAACCTTCAAGCAGCTTTGGAGGAGTTTCGAGCTGTTGGTGAAAGCACAATTTATACAATAGCAAAATATTACAAAGGGCCATTGTCGATGTAGAGGTCTGAATTCATACAATCTGATATTGAAGAAAGATTGTAAAAAAAAAATCGTTAGTTGAAATGATCAGTTCCCGATCACTGAATGATCCTGATCATTCACTGCTGTAAAATAAAGAAGTAATACTTATCCTTCTCTCTCTCTGTTTATCTTTCATTTTCATCAGATAAGAAAATCTATTCGCCACTACTTCTTGGGATCCAGAGGCTTGAAGCTTGGGTACGACATCTTAACTTGGACAGCCACTCAGCTGGCCATCTGCTACACTGTCATGCCTTTTCTACTTCTTGCAGTAGAGCCCACTTTGATTTATTACAGGTATGTCAACCCCGGCTTTTATTATCTTTTTTGCTTAAACCCAGTTTATGATGAATCACAAAGTATTTTCTCTGTTTTACAAGTCAACTAAATGCATAGCATATTCAACTGATAACTTTGTATACCTATTGTTTTTTCCTGTGATAAAACACTCTAATAGGAACTGATTATTTCAGACAATGATCAGATTCTATTTTATCCCTAAGCTTCTACAAATATAGGTTATGCTTCTCCCTGTCTAATCTGTGAATTCCCTGCCGGTCATCTTATTCTTGTCAAATGGTCACACAATTTTCTCTGGCTTTTTCCTGGTGTTCAGCTCAATGCAATGAACAAAAGAACTCCTCTTCTTGCTGTTTGGAGCCTGCTATCTTATTTTCTAGTGTATGTGAAGAATGCATCTGTTTAGCCCTGATTGTATTTATAGATTGTAAACTGCATAGTTACATCGATACACATGTCCCACATCCATACTGGTTTGAGCAAATTATATTAGGATAGATTAAAAAAATAGATGCAGAAAAAAATCTGTTGATCTGCTGTTCAGTTAATCGACTAATCACTGCAGCTCTTGTAGTGATCTATGCTCATGCCTTAGCCTCTGATATTTCAGAAGGTTTTGTCTGTTTTGTAATACATTTTCAACAAATAGTTTGCTTTATGGTTAGCTCTATTTTCTCACCTTAGGTTTTCCTGATGATCAACTTAGAAAAGTTACACTCAGCATTTCTTCCTCTCTTTCTTAGGTCCATGTACTTCCACGTGCACATCATCAGCATTCTAGCTGCGATCGCCCTGCATCGGAAACACAAAACCAGGGACCCCTCTGCAGCCACTAAACCGTTTTCCCTGGCCTCCTCCCTCTCGTCTTCGTGCTCAGCACAGTGCCAGCCTGTTCACTCCAACAACAATGACAAAGTAGACTGAAAAGCCCCTCTCCATGATCTTTTACCAGGCTCTCACTCTCCCTCCAGTGTTCTCTCAGAGACAAGTGAATATCCCTCAAGGGCATTCAACCGACTTCAAATGGGAAACCAGTGTGTTATTTATTCTTTTGGGACATAATGCAGGATTTGAACCTACAGTACTGGATGTGCACAGAACGAGACTTTTCACCATATTACAACAATAAGACAATGCATCAAACTTCAGCTCAGCAGGCTGACTGGAAAGAGAAACATGAGCTGAGGGAGTATCTCTGTTACTACCGTGAGCACCACTGGGACCCTGGCCTCCTTCCACTATGCTACATGCGCATCTCAACACCAGCCTGCCTGCTGGTCGAGCAACAATGCAACAGTGTGAAGAGAGAAAGGAAGCTCACTTTTTATCCTTGTCCTCTATCTGCACTTTCCTGCCCCATGGTGGGATGAAAGCCAGGGCAGTGGGAGAGCAGCTCAAACATGGCACAAATACCAGGACACACACACACACACACACACACACACAACGTAAACTCAAATACACAAAAACGCATGCATGAACAGACACTCAGAGCAAATATGCACATATTCTCTCTTAGACACGCTCGTACTTGGTCACACTCTGATGGCACACAAAGGCTGCCCTTGTGTGGCCACAACAAAAGAGCATGCCATGGGGAGAGAGAGCCCATGTACCCGCTGCACCCACTGTGCCCAGAGGATGTATTTGTGTGTGTGTGTGTGTGTGTGTTTGTGATCGTTGACCCTCTGCTACATCTCAGTGACCCAGGGTGCGTGTGTGGACTTCGTCATGAAAAACTGGGGATTCTGTCGTTATTCTTCCCACTAGGTCGAAAGCCACTTAAAATACAAACTAGATCATATAGCTTTGTAACTCTCCACTGAGTCTAAGTTGTTTTTTAAGGTAAGGTCACAGCTCCTCTATGTGACAAGACCTGACTGTTTTCTTGAATAAGTAAACACCTCATTATAGTTTTGATAGCTAATTGTGCCCTGTAGCTATAGCCTGTAAACACAAAGGAGAGGCTAACAAATATTTAAAGAATAAACCATAAACCACGTGGTCGGCCAACAAGCTTTTGCTCCCGTGAGTCTGAAATGGTGCAATGTGAGCACAAAGTTAAAACAAGGCTTTCCCATAGTTTAGTTATACTTTTACCCCTATGAATATATTTTTTATGCTGAAGCAGTAGGGAATGTAATATTAACACAGTTCTTATCATCTTATCATGTGAATGGTGCTGGAAACCTGCTATCATGATATAGAGTAATCCAACAATGGTGAAACTAAGAGGAAATACATTTACAGTTTCTTATATTTTGGAGAACTATTGCTCAAACAATGGACAATATCATAAAAAAAACAAAACAGGAATTTACAAGTTTAAATGTATGTCTTGTTGATGGGAGTTTGGTGCTGTGTTAATTCTGTTGTTCTTTCTGAGAAAGAACAACATTTAAAACCATAGATTTACCAGAGCTCATCAACAGCTGCAGGTTGATGGAACAGAGACACCTGCTGGTTGTTTGTACTGTGTGAACTGTGCTGAATGAAGCAATGAAGGTAAACCATGTGGGACTGACTGAAACCACCTATTTTTCCACTACAAGTAAAAAAAATCACAATTACTTCACTTCACTATCTTTTACCTTTGCACACTCAGAAAACACTTGCTTGAATAATTAATTATTATTCTGTTGTTTCTGGTTATGGAAGCGTTATCATTCACAAGAGGTTTAGGAGCGCTGGGAGTTTGTGGCACAGTGGCTTGGTTATTAATGGTGCTATCTGCTGCGGGCTAGCCTGTTAATTTTCAGCTACAGTTATGGGTTGATTTGAACAATATTTGCTAACAACACTAACACAGGTGCAAAGCAACACATTCTTTTTGGTAGTGTGCCTGGTGAGGAACAATTACACTTGAAGATGTCAGGTCATACCATTTTTAAATGCATTGTAATGGTTGTCTAATGGAAATGCTAATCCTTTCATTGGATATATAGCATGCGTAGAGCATACTTAACAGTTTTATCATGCATTAATTGTAATGCATTTTATTACCTGCCTTGAAATTTAAGGCTAATGTCAACTTTTTTGAGCACTGCACGATATTTTGAATTGCCTGTTTTGGCTCAGTTTACATATTGACCGAGGCCTCCACTACTCAATATGTGAAGCCTGCAGAGTAGAGCCTGTTGGTATGGAGAAAGAAATCAAAGGCAATAAAAAAAGATTTTTCATGTTTTTCTAGTACAGAAGATGCCATGTAATAAAAATCTCAATTCTTAGCTTTGCTGTGACAAGGACCTCGTCCACAAACAAGTGTTTGCTAAGGGAGGGGAGCATTAAAACTAGGTTCTTGGATGAATACTACAGGGTTCAAGGGGTAAAACTGCCCCAGATCTTAGGTGAAACATGAAGTGGGGAAATGTGCAAATTAACCTTTTGTTAGTCTCTCTGCTAATTTGAACAAATCTCTTTTTTAGACTAGACTCTTTTTTTTTAGTTCTTGGTTGTTTTGAGTAAAAATGGCAATATCTAATTTGTGTTAATTATTTTAATATTTAGCTGCACATTAGTACCTCACTTGGAGTTAATGAAGTGTCAGTAGTGAATGGTCGGGGGACCTGTAACCATTTCGCAAGAAGCCATTTCGCCTGCAATGAACAATCTAAATGCTAATGGTATTACACTTTGTCCCCACGACAGACACTGTCGCACACTTGACTGCACCCAAACTCCTGAAATGGTGTGTGCACTAAAAAAAAAAGACACTTCTCCTCCCATGTATGGCTTTGCAATAACATGAAACTACTTTTGTGAAACAGGACATGGAACTAGCTGTAACCTTTAAATGTTTTTCTGTGATCCAAAACATGTTCACGGCATTGCATGTCTGCATGTGTTTTTGGTACAGGGAAATGAGTGATGAGTGGCACATATACTGTATGAATGTGAAGTCAGAATGAGCAGCTATTTGAATGACTTAATACTGAATATGAGGATTTTTTTTTTTTATGTTTGTGTGATCAAATATACTGACTGTGAGAGTGTGTGTGATATTTTCTTATTACCCTATTGTCCCATTTTAACAGGAGAGAGTGAGTGGTACAGCAAAAAAAAAAAAAAAATAGAATAACAAATAAAGCTTCATTGAAATAAGTGTTACTAGGTGTCATTGAAGGGTTGCATTGTTTATCCGTTCATACTTGACTCTCCCACAGTAACAGCACCACCTTCACTATGCAACGCCTGTCCCATGATGGTTAATCTCTGATGATATTCTCAAAGTGGTTGCTTCTCTGTCCCTTGTGTCACTTGTCTGGTCCCCTATGACACAGATACACCTGTGTGGTTGTGTTTTGATCCAGCTTGAACCAACAGACAGCTAATGACAACCAGAGGGAGGGAAAATGGGACAAAGATGACAACAAGCAACAATGAAATGTCAGGCTGTGGCCGCACATCTTTGGCCACAGAATAAAACAGAAGAGAGGGATTCTTCCTTATCCTCTCAAAGATAATTTAAAATGGCTTGTACAAGAATTGGTTCTCTGTAAAAGTGTCAATTAATAAATGGATTGTACTAATATTCTACACAACAGGTCTGTCTCTAAGGTCTCAAAGGTTTCTTCTTAGTTGCTGATATAATTGAGAAGTTTGGATCAAATGGAAAGACCAAGTGAATGTTAATGAAACTCAGCTTAGTTATAGTGCATCTGTCCAGCACAATGAACAAGGGACTACGCAAATAGTAACATGCATGTAATCACATATTCAAAATGCCTAAAAGCCATTCAGTGTCAAACAATATACTGCAAGTTATTCATTATGATTGAACAGATTGAAGTACTAGAGGCCAGTTTCATTAATAAGAAGATGCAATATTAATTTGATTCAAACCAATGACTGATTAGATCTCACTTTTATGTTTGTATAATAAATGTCTTCAAACATTAAAGTTGATGAAATATTATGTATGGATTTATAAATGCAAGGAAACAAAATATAAATGTAGAACGTAATCATGCAGAATGTAAAGGCAAAGTCCACACCAGGCCAGATGTTTTGCAGCCAGGTGGTAACTGTTTAATTAAAGCAGATAGAATCATCACAGAACAGACTCTTGAAATGAATCCAGCATTTTCTCTGTATTATATATGTGAAGTAACCATTTGAATGTCTCTCTTCTTTTGACACATGCTCTGAGCACAGCCTTACATACTGTAAAAACAACAAAAAACAAGTAGAACATTTTCATAAACCCACCCAAAAAGACAATGTGCTTAAACTTTTTTGCCAAATGAAATAAATTCTGTGTTTGTGCAACTAGAGAATATAGACTAAGATTCATTTCTACCTTTTTATGTTTTGAATTGAATATAAAGGGCAAATGAAGGAGAACTGTCACTGCTCTCAGGCCATGCACCACTTAAAATCATCACTTCAGCTCCCATGATGTCTAAGTTAAAACCCAATCCTCATTAGTTCCGGTAAAGAAGCTTCCAAGGGGCCATTCATTCCTCTACAAATGCAGCAAAAAGCTTCTTCTCATTTGCTGCGTTTCCATAGATTTTAATGAAAATCTAGGATGTATTGTTTGCTTATTTATCTTTTAGTAGCTTTGAGAACAAGCTCTTTTGATCAGGAAAAATACTCAACCGACTGTGTCAGATATGACCTACAAACACTGGACCATGTCTTGTAAACCTTAACACAGTCAAGTAATATTTATCCTAAAATGCCTTTGGCTTATAACATTTGCCTTTCCAAATCTAAATTTATGTAATCTTAAAAGTAACCTCAGATTTCATTATTAATGAAATAAAGTAAGCCATCTTACTGATACATGTCAGCAGATATTAAATTAAACACACCCTAAAGTATGCATTCTTGCACCTGCAACCCTTCAAGTATAGTTTTGTGTACTTTCTCAGCCATCTTTGATTAAACATTTCCCGACACCAGTTCAATATCATGTAACTCCGAGCTTCTGTTCACTGTGCATCTTTCTTCCAACTATCACACACACATAAGGGGGTAAATAGCGACTTATATAAGAAACCATGTTCCATTTTGTCCATGAAGCAGCCATCTACTGTATTCATAACACCCCAGACTCTGTCCAACTGTCCACTTTTACATCAAAGCAGAACTGCTCTAATCTGCAAAATCTTTTACAAAACAACACAAAGTCAGAGAATCTGATTCTTCCATCTTTTTGATTATCACCGGCTGTCTAAAAAGGGAAAACACGTGCGATCCTATGTGCTCTGTAACTGTCCAGACACCCATAAAAATATATGAATCTTTTTCATGTAAACCCAGCCTGAGTTACTCGTATCTTCTCACCACTTGTGATTCATATCCTGCTGCTGTGCATAATATTAGAACATAGAAGTTTGTTTTTTTTAATTAGTCTTACAAAGTAAACATGTACAATAGTACTTTTTTTTATTAGCAGTGCATGCACAGTGGAAATCAAGCAATGACATCAAAATTCCTAACTACATAATATGTTCCATTGTTTGTACATCTTCTTCATTTTTACCACTGTTAAGGATCACTGTTACCCACATTATAAATAACTAGAACAATCTTATACAGGGTAAGTCTCCTTTGTGAGTGTCAAGTTTTTTGAGTATGATAGGTTAGTTTAGTCATGGACTGTGACGGAGAGCGATCAGCTGCACACTCTTTCCTCTTTGGGAAGCACACTCACAAAAGTGTTTTGTGCAGACAAATGTGTTCTTTTCTTAACATTGTCT
Source organism: Decapterus maruadsi (assembly GCA_030347415.2). Taxonomy (NCBI): domain Eukaryota; kingdom Metazoa; phylum Chordata; class Actinopteri; order Carangiformes; family Carangidae; genus Decapterus; species Decapterus maruadsi. The sequence goes on along the minus strand of CM064894.1, from coordinate 12,840,920 downwards.
TTTGAGATAAAGAGGACATACACTGAGAACGTACATAAGTATGAGTCTGAGTATTATAACAAAAATAAAGACGTTTCTTCATTCAGTGACATGACGGTTACTTCCTTTCATTTCATCTGCTAAACAGATTCAGCGCCTTCAGCAGTTGGGCCACCTGCGCCAAGCATATGACAAAAAAACAACAAAAACAACGTAATAAATGAGGACGTGATGGTTGACTGAATCCTCCGAAGGGATCATAGCATCCTATCGCCCAAAAAATATATCTTTCCTGTCGCCATGTTTCATGGCTGGCAGATGCTGCAGATTATCTAGTTTGCATATCGATTAGGAGCAATAATTATAGTTATAAAGTGATTAATCACAGCAAGACCTTGAGGGGTTTGGATACTAAACAGGGATAGCCAACAGGTAATGAATTATAAGCATATGTGACAGTGGTGTAGAAGTTCTACAAAACTCAGAGACTCCTCTGCCGCTCAACCAGTGGAGGGCAGTAGAACAGAGACATTAGTGTCAAGGTGCAGGGGGAAATGCAGTTGTGTGTTTGTGTTATGGTAAAAATCGGTAGCCTTTTAATGGAATGGAAACAGGGAAACAACCATCTCCTCATACAAACTGGATTAAAGGCCTAGTTCTATCTCACCATGGGAGAGGTATGTTGTGGTTCAGCTACGGGTTGTCTGGTGCAGAGCAGGAGATAAATCTTGGAGGCAGAGGGTCAGTGCAAATGGGACAGAGGTGTCAGGTGGTTCAGTGTTGGCATTTCTTATCTTTGTGCCACAGCTACTCTTCCTCCCTCCTGCTCCTCGGCTCTGATCTCTAAAAGGTTTTTGCAGAACTGCATCCACCTGGTTACATAAGGTGAGATTTTTTTTTCTGGATGTTACTGATGGGGGGGGATTTCATAAAGCTCACATAATATATAGTATATATATATATAAAGTTTGTAATCAACAACAAAAAGAGAAAAACTATCCGAAGAAGCAGCTTGTGGGCTTTTTGTATTTAACCACCTGTCATCTCACCACAAGTTGCCAACTGGTGGTCATGGAGTGTGGAAGAGGCAGTTTGGCTTTGACGACTTAAGACACTGACATCATTAAAAGGCAGACATACTTGTAAAACTAAGACATAATATACTGTATAATGTGGGATGAGGCATTTAAATATGCAAATGTAACTTTCTCTCCTTCATTCATCACCCTTCCTAACTGACTGACTGAGGAAACACAGGAGAGGCCTTTAACATGGCTTTAAACACTTGTAACACTGTATGATGACATGGCTCTGACTGATGAGGATTTCTGAAAATATATCAGACACCGTCAACGTCAAAATGCCATGAAGGAAGCTTTCTTTCTTTTCTTTTTTTTGGAATCGGCTCTGGTACTGTTTTGTTTTCTTGCAAGATGTTGTTTTTTGTGATATTTCAGGGAGCCCTAACTTTCACAACTTTTATATTTGTTCCATTCAATGAACTCAGAGCAGAGGAGATGCACAGGCCACTGCAGTGTGTGTTAAAGAAATTAGTTTCAGCCTGTGTCTGTCAAGTCAAAACAAGGTGAGGTTACGGTGCAATAGTTGAAGTAGCAGCAGTCCAATGAATCAATGGTCTCATGTCTCCTCGAGAGACAGTCAAGTCCCTGTGCTTCAGTTAAAAAGTCCACTGTCAAATAGTATTTAAAACCCTCTTCGGAATACCTTTAGTTTGTTGGTTTGATTCAGCCTTGGAAAGTGATTAGACTGTATGGGCTCCATACACACCAGTCCACCAGTCAAGGCCAATCAGCCCCAGTTTAAAGTATTCGAATGGATTCCAAATAATATTTGTCTCCGGCAAAGTTGTCAGTTTCAGTTTTTGCTGCTCTCTGTTGGAGCAGCTGGCGACTGTGTTTTCTCCCCCGCCTCCGTCTGGCCCTCCTTCTTCTTTTCATCATCATCCTTGAAGAACAAAAGAGGAAACATACCAAGGATGCAGCCGATGCCAACGCCAAGGGCTTTACCCTGAAGAGAGGTAAAGCAAAAGTAAGATTATATACATTTTAAGATGTTTTGAAATGGCTAAATCTGCAAAATAATCTACTTCTTTTTTAACATAATGGCTACTCTTTTTATTTATTATACTTTCAGTATACTGTATTGTATGATGATGCTTTTTCATCATTAAATTGTGTTAAACCTTTAAATGCAGCACCTGGCCTGCTGCTAGGAAAGATTACAAAGCCGCAAAACTATGTTAAATGCCTGAGGACTGACACATTGATTTCCAATTACATTTTGACATGTTTGCAAGAAAATAAAATAGGCTTTTCCCAACATGTCAGAACAATCTGTATGACCTTTTACAAAGAACCAGGAACCTTTTCCTGCTACATTAATTACTGAAGCTGATTAAAACTAATTACATTACGCACTTCAGCAGTCACAGCATATTGAGAAATTATTCAGGTGCCATTTCCTCACAGAATGATTGTGTGATGGAAAAGTCAAATCAAAGGAACAATACTGTGCAAAGACCTTGGTGTGATGTTTATGATGCATTGCCAAAAAAAAATGGAACCCATTAAAACACAAACAACACATCAGGTTGATTAACATTCACTCTGACATTGAATGTTCATTAGTCTGAGTTTTTCACATTAAAAGGGCAGAGAGGGGGGGTAAGGGGCTTCAGTGAGGGACAGTGGTACCAACCGCATGACAGCTCACTCTGGTCTGCCACATGTCAGCCTGTTTCGGGCTCAGGTCAGGAATCTGCATCCCCAGCCGAGACGCCAAGGCCTCCACATAACCTGCCAGTCTGAAGAGAGGGAGCGACAATTAATCACTTCTATTCAGTGAACTGTGAAGGTGCTGTGAGAGACAGTGATAAATTGTGCCTGTCTTTTTTTAATTTCATCCTTCCTTCATTGTGATATTTCCGGAGACTGAAAAGTCTGTTCAAACAGTTCAAACAGAGAGACACAATAGACATAAAGGTCAGTAATAGAAACACATGACTGAAGGCATTACATAGAGACTGTAGCCCATCATTTGAGTCTTTTCAGGTGTGGATAGCTCTGTGAGTGTGAGGCCCTCGGCTCAGAGCTTCAGCTTTTATTCAAAGGTTGAAAGAAAAATGTGACATTCAGAAAAATGTGGAAATTGTGTTTGTTAAGACTTTGGGTTATGACAGTAATTTGTTCCTAGATTCAATTTACGACCAAATATTCATGTTCTCCCTGCTGTTTCACATAATAGACTCCTGTTGATATTTCTCCACATTAAATGTCATGATTCATTAAACCACCCACAGAATGACACTTTCCCACTCGGGTAAAAACCTCAGAGTTTAATGACCAAAGTAATCAATAATAACAGCAAACACACTACAGCAAATTAATGTTCCAATCTGCTCCTTGTTGCTGCCATCTGTCGTGAACCCAGCACGACGTCAAATATCAGCTCTAATACCCGAAAGACAGAGTGATTGAATAAAATGATTTCTGACACTTTTCACAGCTTACATTATAAAGACAGATGGCGGAAGACTGAGAATACTGTTTACAGAGTTATACAGTAAAATCTGAAACTCATCAATCATCCAACACGTCTTTTTTCTTGCTCATTTCAAATCTGTGTCTGATGTGAAGCACTGAATTATACTGCACGTCTACTAACGGATGAAGAGTTCTGTGTCACCAAATCAAATCACAGATACAAGAGCAACAGTGCTTCCAGTCGTAATTATAGTCAACTTTGCCAAATTCAATAAGACAGACCTAAAATGTCATGATATCTTTTGGCAATTCAAGAGGCTGCAGTGACTAAAAAGGATTTAAATCATTACCAGCTCAGAAAAACTTCAGCCTCTGGTGAGAGAACTAACTGATCACATTTAAAAACATGAGCATGTGCATCTTTGTCGCAGTTCCAGGCTGAGAGCGGAATTCACGTCTATATTTCGGCCCAGGTCTGGGTCCGTCAGCAGCACTGATGGATCCTCAGTTCACTGCCCACACAAATAAACTGCAGCCAGAGCTGTCGGGTCTGAGGACTGATAAGTACCAAGCAGCATATTTGAGGGAAAGATAAGGAGAAGAGGAGAAGAAGCCAGACTGTGTGTGTGTGTGATGAGAGAGGTGTGAGTGTGAGCCTGAAACCCATGGCATTTCATCACAGAACGGAAGCAAGTAGAAAATGTGTAATTTACCCATAATCAGGAGAGATAATCATATAAGATATCATCATATAATCAAGATAGAAGATAGTGACTGATTGCAGAGGGGCAGATGAGTAATGTTGTCAAACTCTGTGCTGGCAACAGGGGGCAGAATTGAGTATCTAGTTTGACAGTCAGGGAAATGTACAGTGAGTATTTATTTTCTGTTCTGCTCATAAAACGAATCACAGAGATAATCGAGACATAATGTGAGGGAACATGCTACATTTGTTTAAACTGTTTTGTTTTTTCCCCTGGATCATTGAAACATAAAGTCCTCATCGATCCAAATAACGCCTGCTGTGTTCACATGAGACATCTGATTTGTGTTTTTCCTACTGCAACAGTGTCACAGACGCTCCTGCCTTCCAGTTAAGTTCAGTCAAAATATTTCACATGCTTGCGACAGCAATAAAAAAAGAAAAAGAAATCAGGTCTTCATCGGAAAACAAAACACTGCAGTTTCAGTCAGGCAGAAATGATGAAATTTACTGAAAGCATAGCTATGAAAGACGAACCATCAGGAACAAAAGACAGCGTGGTAAATCTTGTGTGTTTTAAAATGACACTGGCGACACATCCCTCAATGTGAGTCAGACTAAGCCGTGATATGAACAAATATCTGCCGAAACTGAAGCACCCTTGAGCAAAACACTGAATTCTCCCAGGAGCACGACAGAGGCTTTAAAGCCTCTTAGAGGAAGTAAAGCAGAATGAGATTTTGTCTGAGGAGATCAATAAAGTGTCACACTGTATGTTAATCCTGCACAAAATTGAACTATCAATCATGCATTTATTCCTTGCCTTATTCTCACTTTTTATGGCACAAGGTCATTATATTATTATCCCAGACAGCCATTTATCCCAGACTGAAAATGTTTTAGGGTAGACCAACTTTTTACTTCCTGGAGTTCACTAATGAGTCTTCTCCAAGTTTCTGCCCTGTTTTCTCCAATTTTATCTAATGCACTAATGCTTTTTAGGGCTCCTCGTCTGCCCCAGAAAACCACTGATGCATTGTGTCCATAGGAAACACAAACAGAAGCAGCGACCAAGACAAGCAGCAGCAGCAGCAGCAGCAGCAGCAATAACAACCGGCTGAACGATCAGTGACTCATGACCTAAATTATATGGCCTTCAACAGAAATCATCTGGTTTGCTACAGGCATACAGGAAAATCTTACAAATTCTCCCAAGCTTATACCCACACACATGAAATACATACCCACAAATGTATATGAATAGGAGCTGCACAGCTTCCTCACCACAAGCACAAACACACGCACACATTCATCTGGGAAATTCTACACAAGGTAGAGCAGCGGAGCTCGGTCAGTGTCTTTTAAATGAGCAAAACAGACATTGAGTGGGAGGATATTCAAACAATCGCTGCAACATAATCGCTACAATATTGACCGAAAAAGCCTCTGGAGGAGCAGAGTGTAGTGACAGCTCCATCTATTTGTGCAGTTCGCTCACAGGACGGAGAAAACAGGGCTTTGTAGAGAGGCTGGTGACTTGACTGTGAGGTCTGGTGGATCACGGTGGTGCAGTGGTTAGCACTGTCGCCTCACAGCAAGAGGGTTCTGGGTTCGAACCTGCCAGTCGGCTAGGGCCCTTCTGTGTGGAGTTTGCATGTTCTCCCCGTGCATGCATGGGTTCTCACCGGGTACTCCGGCTTCCTCCCACAGTCCAAATACATATAGGTTAATTGGCGACTCTAAATTGCCCATGAGTGTGAATGGTTGTCTGTCTATATACAGTATATGTGAGGACAAGCTAGAATCCGGCTCATTTACAGGATGCTGTGGTGTCACTGTTCATTAATGCGCACTGTCCTCAAACAAATAAACAAACAAACAAATCAGCAAGTTCATTCTGTCCTGCTCTCACCTCTGAGCTTCCTGTCTCTCTCCATCAACAGGGGAGATTACATCATATGTTCTGTATTATTATCATTTTCATGTAATGTAATTTGTCCTCTGTCTACAAGTTCACAGAATAGTGTGCAACAACAATCAGTCTTGGCATACACAAATATATCAGTAATGTAGAAAATGGACTTGTCAAAATAAGCCCAAATGAAAGTTGTCTGAAGGAAAATAATAAACTCTTTTTCCAAGTCTTTCCGGCAGATGGAAACTAAATGAAGGTTCCTACTAAGCACATTAGCCACAATAAACTCAGCCTCTTCAGTTTTCAACGTGGAACATTTAGGCAGAACTATTCTGACTGAACGTCTGTGCTACCAGATTGCAGGTAAGAGGCATCTGGATTCTCCTCATGCTGTCAACTTCTGATCGAATTATCTTTTGAGATTCCTCCTCCACATATATACAAGCCTCTAACCCGCCACAGAGGTGTTTTCGATTCGTACACTCAAGCCCGGAGATGTAAACTACTGCAGTGAAGGACACCCGCAGGAGCACTAGAAACAGCCTCCACAGACGCTGGTGTGAATCTATCAAAATAAAAAAAGGAAAGTACTCTTGTCTGGTGTAATCGAGTCTCACCTTGACAAACTGGCCACAGGGGCTCTGCTCTCCAATTATGATTGATAGGCCAAAGCGCACACAGAGACACATAAATATGAGTGTGTCGACTGAGAGCCTTTACAGAGGCCACAACAACTCAGCTAATCAATCACACTGAAAAGGAGCACAGGCAACGACAGTGTCCAAGTGGTGTTTGTGTATTTATGCACTGTTTAACTATCTGTATTTAAATCAGAGCAGCAGCCTATTACAGTACAATGACGATACATTGTTCTATTACTATTACTAAAGTATTGTGATCAGTTCAGGCTGTGGAGCAGATTTGATTATTACCCTCTTGCCACTAGGAGGCTCTGGACTGGAAAATGATCATGAATCAGCTCATTGAACTTTATAGGAGTTTCAATCATCTGGAAAGATCCAAGACAAAACACTGTCTCCTCTTCAGCCTCCAGATCTCATAGACCTTGTTATGCTTTTATTGATCTCATACTGCATTCATCCATCATCTGCAGGCTGCAGCTGAAATGAGCCTTGATATTTTTTGTTTTGATTAATTTTCTTAAAAAATCCTGGACATAGATTTATTTTACACCGATAAAATTAAGTAATAATGACCAAAATCTAATCTAATCCAATCCAAGTATGATTAAGTAGACAAATTATACTCTTCTGAAGAAGCCAAATGTGAGTTTTTGCCTTTGGCACATTGACCTTTGTTCACATTTACAGGTGCAGCTCTCTACCAAGAGCTTTTAAATTAAAGTTTCATAAATAATGTTTCTTTTACACCAAGTAAACAGCTGTTGGCTATAGCAAAACCTTAGGGTTTCTTACCAACCATATTGTGCTTTTGCTTTTAAATGATTCTAAAAATCCAAAATGAGGACATGTGATGAGACCTTGATGTGTGGGATGATGGGCAACATATGATTATCTTTTACATATGTTCATAACTAGTTTAACATTAGAGTAGAAAAGACACATAACCCTTCTCATTTATACACCTTGCACAAACCATCTTGATTTTATCAAACGTGCTGCTAATAGGCTTAAATTACCAGCCGTGTTTTTTATTTATGGTAACATCCATTTCATGCTCTGCAAAACCACAGCGGGACAAAAACCTCTTGTGGCTGTGTTTCATTTTCTCTTCTGCTGATCACACTGATCTTCCTCAAGGCTTAAGTCAATACTATTTAACATTTAACACTCTAATGACACAGCCTTCACTGGAGGGAGAAGAGTGGGATGGTAAACCTCATGAAAAAGGAAGTTACAGGTATCACTTCTAAATTACAGTGAACATCCAACACTAACCTGCCATGATTTGCAGAAACACAATAGCTACATCTGTTTGCCTGCCTGTACGAAACAGTGTGTGTGTGCATGCACGCACGCGTGTGTGTGAAATTCTTACCCTAGTCCCGCCAGATCAGACACCAGGTTGCCAAGGGCAGCAGCTGCAGAAAATGTGAGAAGAGAAAGAGACATGATTTCAAAATGAGTTAGGAAATTGAGGTTTGTGCTGAGCACAGCCGAAAGGCACAAGGCACTGAATGTGTTTGTTAGGAAACTGAATTTGCCACAATGTGAAGAGAAAAAGAATGATCTGTCTGCCACAAGCATTTACCTCACTGTGTGGTACCATTCACACTGAAATGTTACTAAATTTAGTACATTCAATAACAATATACTGTATTTAAGCTATAATGGAAGACAGAGCCTGCCAGAGTCAAATGTAATTTGCTTCATGCGTCATGACATCAGGACTAATGTACCGGATAAAAGCTGGTGAGCTGCATACACTGTTCAAACATGGAGGATAGTGTAGTGTAGTGTGGGTACAGCATCAGAAATATAGTGTCCTGTTCCCTGTCTTTATAAAAACCCTAAACATAACCCACAAATCTGTAACTGAGGTTTAGGAGCTGAAAAGTAACAAGCATCTCAATTAACTTCAAATACCTCTTCAAAATTTCCTCTACCTTTTCAATAACTAACTATGAAGCCAATCATCATTTCTAAATATAAAATCAATTATAGGTGAGTGATTTCCTTAAAATAACCATACATCGCTTGATTCAACTATGTTGCACAGGATATGATGGACAACCACAGTGCATTGTGGGCTGAGTAATGAGGCAGATGCGCCTCTGAAGCCCATATCGGTGTTGACTCGCTCCCTGAGCCTCATAACTTCTCATGAATAATGTGAGCGGCAGAGAAGCACTTGACAAAGTGCCCAGGGAGAAGAGGATGAGGGCACGATGAAACGACTAATGAAAAAGGACCAAGGAGCACATCCAAGTGTCATCGTGTCTGAATATTTTCTGGTTTCTGCCACTGAGCGAAGTACTTAGTAGTGAGAGCAGGAGATCAGGAGTCGGGAGACGCTGCCTTAAAGGATCTGCTGATTTCTGTTCCTGTTGAAGCTGCTCCCAAAAGAAAGAATAAAAGCTGCGCTGCGCTTGTGTTCCCTGTATTGCTGGTGACCCTGAGATCAGAGTGTTGCTCTGAGCATTGAAACCCTCAGGGGAACTGAAGCAAAGCAGCAGTGCCATTTCTGCTAAGACTCAGTCTCCATCTAACTCTGGCAAGAGGTCTTCACTCTGATCTTTAAACTGCTGTAGCTACAAGGACTCATTTACAATCTGGATACAACACATATAAATTATTTGTCAGCTGAAAGTTCTGTTGTATATTGATTGATAACACAATTACATCTACACTTGAGTTCAATGTGGTCCCAATGTGTCCTTGACTGCCTCTGGAGGGGGTCTGACCAAATGGATTACAATTTGTCATCAATGCATCTTGGCTGCATGTACAATAAGATTACCTAAAATGCATTTCAATGACAAATGTACAATGGGTTGAGGCTGAAAACAGTAAATGAAGTATCCAACAAATGTCCACTGGCTGCGGTTACCTTTTGCCAACTGCCATCTCAGACAAAAGCATCAACATTAATCAGCTCAGAGGAATTCAGATTAGACTTGATTCAACAAGCGATGTAGTTTATTTAGGAACATTTGTATGTGATACATGGTACACAGGGAGACCTGGCTGCAGGTTAGGTGTATTTGCCTCTGATCAAAGATGTTTCCCTGTGAGAGGTGCTTTGCATGAGAGAGGCAGGGCCACAGGAGGCCAAGTCTGCAAGTTTGTTATTCTGAGCCAATCAATCGGTGCCAAAAGACACATTTAGACTAAATAAGGAGATTTTACTGGTATTTTCAACTGTAGAAAAAAGTTTCCACTGAGCAGGGTCAGACTGTAAGTCCCTGAATAAAACGCTGTCAATGAGGAGAAATGTGATGTGATGTAAGTAATATTGATGATGCAGTTCATGTTTAATTGTATTATGTTTTGTTTTTAACATTGTAGTCCCCACATACTTGAATATTTTTGGTGATTTGAAAATCCAAGAGGGAACAACATGAGTCAAAAATTCTGCTTCTGGCCCTTAACTTTCAAAGCCTTGAATTAAAATTAAAGAAAATTGTTTGTAGATCATCCAAATTGTGTCTGCATGGCTGTGAAATAGAGGGTAGATGAATGCATTTATTGTGGCTCTGGGCCACTTGTTAATTAGATTTGGTTGGATGTTACTAATATTAGTCATGTCTATTCAATTTTGTTATTTAATCAGGGGTGAAAATGTCCACTGAACAGCCAAATATTGTATGTAGAATTATACTATTTGCTTTTCTATCAAAAAAACATATTGCTTTAATTAACCCATAAGAACCCACACCCATTTATACTTGAAGGAAAATTAAGTGGGGTGAAACACAGACCAAGTGGATTGCATGGAACACATTTTTGAAGTTTTTTTGAAATAGCGCCACCCATTGCCAGAGATCTGGAATGTTACATATATGTCACATTGGGCGTTTTTGATAACTTAAATTGTCACTTGAAAATGAATGGGCTTATTATTTTCTTTTGCTCTGTAACACAAATTTGACCTTTTATTTGCATTTCCATAACATATAACAAAATTAAAAATTAGCTGGTTACTATTAACATTTTTAAGACAAGTTTCATGACAAAAAAGGCCAAACACTATTGCGAATGAAGGTTTTAACCAGTTACTGAAGCCTTAAAAGCTGTGTAACCACAATTTTCTTTCCAACTATAAATACCTTGGCATCTGTATGGACAGTGTTCTTAATTTTAAGCATCAATCACCACCCTCATTGCTAAACTAAGACCAATCGTGGCTTTCTATACAGAAATAAGCACCTTTCTGACTCACCACGGAAAAAAATTGGAGGCACAATTTTTTCTCTGTTTTAGACTATGGAGATGCCATCTATGGAAGAGCTGCTAGTTCCACTTTGATTCCATTGGATGCTGTTTACCCCTCTGCCTTACATTTCATTTCCAATGATTCAATGCACTTTTATCAAAAGTGTCATTTCTGACAATAAGGGGACAACAGAATTGGTTTTTATCCATTTTTAAAGCCCTGTCACACTTAATTTATCATCTCTGTTAACAATGAAATCACAAAACATTGGTACCCACTGACAGAAGATGAAAATGCATTTTTTGCACCACATGGCTCCCATCAGTACAGCAGCCCAAAATCCTTGTTCAAACCTGGTTCATGACTGTTTGATTGTGTTAACTTTTCTTATTTGGTTCCTAATATTTTCTTATGTAAACTCTCATTCTTTTGCTGTTTGCTGCTGTATTTGTTGTTCTGTATACAACATCTATTGCGCGTCTGATGATCTTCAGTACATCCTGAACACTATATCCTACTTTGTTACAAAAAACACAGCAAAAAAGCATTATTACATTAAATGGGACCAACATGGGATACTAAAATCTTGTTTATTTACTGAGAAGAGTGTCACTGCTAAATCTGTGGTTCAATTTCCAGAATATCATTTTATTAAATATTGATTGAATTTGACATTATTTTTATGTTAACATTTTTTAATTATGTTTTAAATTGAACAACATAGAGTATATTAATTAAAAATACTCAAATCAGCTAATTTAATTGAACTTTCTTTGCCATTTTTCATATTGTGACATATGCGTCACAAAACATGTCACAGCAATATTTTATGAGTTACTTCAAAAAATGAGGTCAGAACAGGTTAAATACAACAAGGGACATATCATAAAATGATTTCTATGGTGAAATGGGTGGTGGCTTGTTTTATTGACAGAAAGCAAGCTTTTTAAAAGTAGCTGCCTCTGTGAAATGTGCCAACTCTGCTGGCCACCATCTTGGACATTTTGTCATTGATAGAGAGATTCACAGAGAGTCATGTGACTGCACCAGGATGTCAAGTAGATGTCACATAGGGACTTCATGACTTAAAAGTCTAACATAAATGTGTGTAAGGGGCTTTCCAGGACACTTGAAGGTAGTGTGACACCCGTGTCACCGTGGGTCCTTATGGGTTAACTAGAAATAATACAAATCAAACAGCGTCAGTAGAGACAAGTGTGTGTGTGGACCTAGTGGATTTATCAGTGGAGTAGGCAGCATGAATTCTCCAAGAAGAGAGTAAATATGAGTTTGAGGAAGTTGGGTTTGTTAAGTTAAAAGTCTCATAGTTATTGATGTGGAATTAAAATATCCTGCAGTGGTTAAACATCAAATCTCCGTACAAGCCTGTGAAGTGGCAGATGTAATGGATAGCCCCTCAGGCTCCATTCTGTGGTCCAGCAGCTCAAATGTAATTACAAGACAAGATCGGTAGTCTGCCACAAGGAGTGTTCTCTCTGCATAAGATCCACACATCCACACACACCTAGAGACACACAGTTCACTGAGTTAAGACAAGAGACAGTTCTTATGTATCTTTTTTTCAGTGGTGGATTTTTACTAAAGAAATTTGGCCTTTAAGGGAACATTTAGATTTCCTGCACTTTCGACCTCATACTTTATGATGAAATCTTAAAATCTTTCTTGAGAACTTCCCAAAAGTTTCTGGTCCTGCAGCTAAACCAGTGAAACTGTCAGCACCAGTGACCGCTGGTGGTTAAATGGGCTGTGAAACAATGTGAAATAACAAACATGAGAGAATGGGAACCATTTATTGGTCTCTAGCTCTTGTCTGTGAGGCTTCCCTACCAGCTGTAATCTGAAGGTCATAATGTTCACAGACTGAGAATTGGAAAACTGTATACGAGCAATGTTGAACTAAAACTGCAGTAAAAATAAGACACCAGTACAGCCGCACAAAACACACGTATACTCTTTATGATTAGGCTTTTATGTATCTGCATCAAAACATAATGCAATACAATCATGAGAATCTGGGTCCTTGAAGGCAACTCTCCACAGCATGGGGCCATTTTGTGTTTTAATAACTTAAGCTGTCATTTAAAAAAAATAAGTTAATCCTATTTAGAGGGTTTCACACCATTACCTCTGGTTAAATTACGTAATTAAATCAACTCAGGAGCAGAACATTTCCTAATGTGGCTGCCTCCATCTCCAGTTGAGCCGAGATATGTTTGCCCCTTAGCGAATGTGTAACTGCTGGACTTGACTGCAGACTTGACACTGGTGGTAAATCACTGTGGACTGAGTTAGATAACTCCAGCTTTTTGATTTGCAGACCTGTGAATGTCCCCGATGTAGTAGTAGATATGAGTAAGAGAACAACTCCTGTGAAAATGGAGCCTGGGTGATAGAAACTAGGCTGCGGCTGTGAAATGCTGCAGAGAAAACACAGAAGCTGTTTCTGTTGTTTTATCCATCAGTGTCTGTGTGGGCTCCTGGGTAGCCGCACACTTTCTCTTTCTTCTTTTTTTTCTTTTTTAAGGGGTTTTTGGCTGAGGCTGAAAAATTCTCGCCACACAGAGATAACAGCGTCTGCCTGTCAAACTCCTAGAAGCTCAGCTGAAATTGAATTTGAAATTTTCTGGCTGAGTTTGCAACCTGATAACTAAGGTTATTAATCCCAGTGGGCCTCAATTCTCTCCTTTGGCTTCATCAAGATCACAATCTCTCACCAAAATCCCCAGGTCGAAAACTCTGTTTGACTTGAAAATCTACATGAGCTGGATCAGAACCAGAAGCATGTTTGACAGACGTTAAGCTCCTCAGAGTGGAGATTCACATCTTCACCTCTCTACCCTTTATCCCTCATGGATCAATGCTTCTTGCTCTGGTGTGCAGTGGTCAAGTTATTTGGATCCCTCTTACTCCCAGTGAAGCCAAGTGTCGGTGCTTCTCCCACCTCTGCCCTGTTTGGCGTTTGACTCATCCAAGTGTTTCAGAACTAAGTCTGTTTAATGTTTGAGAGTTCGAGCTAGAAACAAGTTCACAACCGATATCACCTCCAGCAACAACACCGGAATAACAAAAGGACCTGCAGAGTGAGCGTTGACGAAGTAGAAGCTTTGTTCTTGTGGACATGACTGACAACTAGAATGTAAAGAAAATCTGGATTTAATTGATGCTACCTGGATGAGTGTAAATAGATCAACACTCTCTGATTTGCCAATAGATTATTACAATTATTCAGTCTTTCTACTGTACATAATGGTCAAATGTTATAAATAGGAACCATTTTAATGCTTCATCATGCACAAACAAATGAGACAAACATCATTCAGCATGCATTCAGTCACTGTAACTGTAACACAATAATAATAACCTCAGCGTCTCTCCCAGACACACAGAAGAGGAACAGGTGACTTCATTAAAATGTCCCTCTTTGCGCTAAATATTACTACAACCATTTAATCTGCCGGTGAGCAGTTTTATTATATATTCATGAATTATTAAATGATTATCCTCTTGGCCAGACACTCACGTTGACACTTTACTGCCCTCTAATGTTACCTCACTTCACTTATTTTGGATTATTGTTAGTGCATTGGAGTGTTAGTTGGCTGAAAATGAAAATGACTCCTTTTATTCATTTTATTTTTCCTTTGTGGAAGTGCATATCACTATCTTTAGGATTAAAACAGGGTGCAGCACCTGCAGTCTGGTAGACACTCAGTCTAAGTAATGCCATCACATCAAACATTATACTCACCTGGGTTTAATATGAGGAATTAAACTACATCACTACAGACATGTACAGTAATTCACTTATGAACTGGTATGTTAACAGAATTTACTAAAGTAGCTTTACAACAAGCAACGTGGACGAAACTTGCTTTACTATCATTGTGAAAAAATCCTTTATCAAATTTTTGTGTTTTTAAAAGGATATCAAGCAAAATAAGCATCAAATAAATGAGTATTAATAAGAAGAAATAGTGAATAAATTCAACACATGGACACACACACGTTAAAAAACAAACATGAAAACATTACTAAGAAGATGATCATGACACTTCCATACCTGCCATAGTTGAAATGCCGAGGATAACACCGATGGATAACTCAATCTGTGTGCCCTGTGGAAAATACACAGATTACAGATGTTTGGAATATAAATAATAATTGTACTGTAACAGCAATACAAACAGTAAGGGTCAGTGCTGAAGTCTTATCTAAAATGCCAGGTGTTTTTTATTTTTATTTTAAACCAGTAAAGTGGTCATTGCTGTTCAACTGCAGCCTCTAATCAGAGTCTGTGCAACTGCACATCTGGACTGCAAGTAACAAATACAGAGAAGGCTCTGGAAGACATGAGAACAATCAGACCTGTGCAGTCACTTTTATAACAGTATGATGTTAATAAATTCACAAACTTGCACAAACACAGACCAGTAGAAACCAGACCAACACCATTATGTATTGGTTTGACTCTTCTGAACCCCCTTATGAAAAGAGTGTAAATATTCTTATTTTTGTCACAGTACACGTAGCTGTGAGGCCAAACACGGCATTTCAAGACGTTCCATTTAGATGTACTGTATTCTCTTTTGTTTGTTTCTTTTGTATACATTCTTTTCTCTGCATTTCTTTTCCTACTATCCTATTGAAGCCCCAAAAGAATTAATCATCTTCTGTTAAAACATAAATAACCCTGCTACGCAAGTAGACTTTGAATTAATCCAGTCTAATGCACTTCCCCTGGGTTTAGATTTCATTATCGGAACAACTTCACAAAGATTCACTAAAGAACAATGGGCCTCATTCACCAATATCTTCTTAAGAATCTTCTTAGTTTCTTTCTTAAGTTGCTCTTAAGAAGTTCCTTAAGAAAACCCTACTCCAGATTCATCAACCTGTAAGCAGAATTGTTCTCAGCTGTGTTCTTAACATTTATAACAGTATGATGAGTTAAATTCATAGGATCAGCAAACAACCCCTTCAATGCACAAACATGAGACCAGTAGCAAACAGAACCAACACAGATTATGTATTGGTTTGAAATGCTCAAATGAAAGTCTGGGAGGGAGGGAACCAGACTCCAAACATAAGAAGAAAAAGTGGAGTGAATGAAACACAAAAAATATTTTTTTATTTTTTTTGTTATATTTAGTAGCATCAGCATTGGATGCAGCAGATGTGATTATTTTTAGAGAGACCACAACGAGGGCCATCATAAATATCATCATATTTCCATGATTTAGATGTGTTGCTCCAAATTCTCGTTCAGAATGTTGTTTTGCATTTGAAAAAAAGAAACACTTTTGTGTATAGTGTGAGAATAATTACAGTTTGTAAAAAAATGTGTGTCACGCAGAACTTCGCAAAAAAAAAACAAAACAAAAAAAACATAATTTATGAATTAAGTAATTTGTAAATTATTATTATTAATATTTAAAACAAATGAAATTAAAAATCTTCTGTTCAAAATATAAATAACAACTGCAAAACAGAAGAAAACTTAATCAGTTAGTTTAAGTCTCAGTCTAAAATGCACTTACTCCTGACTGTTCTTAGATTTTGTTTTAGATTTCAAGATAAGAAAACATTCAGAACAATCTTCGTAAAAACAAAGATTTCAAATTTGTTCTTAAAGAACAATGTATTGGATGCACGAAGAGAAAAGAGTACAGAGCAACAGAGATGAGAGAGTTTGCTGTGCAATGACAAAGAGAAAACAGGATATGTACAGTGGCATCAAACAAACTTTTCTCCTTCTCCCTTGATAGTTCTTTCTAAAGTTTCCTGCGGTGTCTGGAGCACACGCAGCATATTCTACATGCACAGGCTACCCCCCGTGGAAATCTAACTCTGAGCGCTGAATACATCTCCACGCACACCGAGCTGCCGGCGACCGCAGCTCTGCATGAAGCTGATACTTACGGCAACAATCATGATGCAGTTGTCCAGGAATCCAAATCCAACAAAAGGGAGAGCGTTGTGCAGCAAAACTGTAAAAGAACAAACACAAACAATCAATCCCCAACAGACACAGTAAACAAAAGCTATGCAGATTAGACAACATACATTATACATTCAACATAATCAAGCCTGGCAGAAGATAATGAACACAAACACAGAAGATCCGTATGGTTTCACTAAAAATGTTATTATAGGTTGCTTTAACAGATAAAATTGCAGAACCATGCACCAAAAAAGACTTCAATCTGAAGGTGTGTTTATAAATCCATATTCTTAGTACAGTATGTTGCAGAGAACTAATTATCAATAAATGTATTGCTTTGTAAGAGCTAGTCTACATGTTCCAGGTAACAGTGAAGATGAAC
This sequence comes from Decapterus maruadsi, assembly GCA_030347415.2. Lineage (NCBI taxonomy): Eukaryota > Metazoa > Chordata > Actinopteri > Carangiformes > Carangidae > Decapterus > Decapterus maruadsi. The sequence goes on along the minus strand of CM064894.1, from coordinate 12,823,619 downwards.
TGATCGGAATCATCCACTCTCAGTCTCTTGAATTCATGAAGTGGTTGCTATGTTTAGTTTAACAGCTTATGTAAAACCTCAGTGTCAAGTGTTCTCCTCTGGCACATGTTGGTACATGGAAACAAGGTAAAGAACATATTTTCCAATTTCCTAATCTGGGAGGCTCGGTATGTGACATACGAAACAAGGTACTGTATGTGCAACTTAAACTTTAAATTCTAACATGAGGAAAACAGGTGTAAAGTGAAGACGAGCACAGTTTCTATTATACAAATCGGCAGCACATCATCATAATCATGTTTCTGTATCACAGTCGCATGGCCACCTGACAGGCAGCAGCAAAATGTAAGGTCTTAGAAAATGAAAAAGGCTCAAGTTTGACATTTTGTGTAAACAGTGTTATTAATATGAAGCATCTTTTTTTTAACCCCCCCCCCAAAAAAAGCTATTAGAATATGTATACCATATTGTATGTGTAGGTGTAATGTACAGTGTAATACACTGTTGGTGCCGTGGTAGTGAGTTTGAAAAGTCATCCACAGCCTGAGGAAAGTTCAGTCTCTTCTAGTTGAAGGTCAAGCGAAGTTCAGTCTGGTTCATGTAAGTGATCTGCAGAGGAAGTGATGGCTTCAAGCATTAACGCTGCTCAACACTTCATTTCTGTCCTACACTTGTCTCTCTGGTGCCGTTTGAGCCTCGCTGCACAAAACACCTACTCACTCACATGTTTAACACAGACTTTAATACCTTTAGAGCACTCCATCTTTCAAGACGAAGGCGTGCTGAGTGAAATCCTGGTGTTTGGTGTGGATGCTGCTCTACAAAACAAACAAACTAGAACTTCTGCAGTGATTAACAGAGGACATTTGTTTGACTTGTTGTTCCTCTGGTATCCCTCTATAAAATCACCACTCACATCACCAATCAGTTAAACTCGGAAGCTACAGTGGTGTTCCTACAGTAAATATTTATCTCCCATGGCTACAACAGGAACCAGTTGAAAAATGTCTTTCCATGAGCTTCCATGCAAAAAAAAAGAATTACTTTGTTCCTAACTCACACTCACTTAGTTTTGTCCGCAAATGTGCAATATTTACTACATTCATTCACCACTCAGTCGGTCAGTCAGTGTAGGTCAGACTGCTATGAGTCATGTGCTGAATATCTGTTTGTAGATCTGAGAAGTCATGACATTTTTTCCACACAAGTCATCAACATGTGTAACACCCAGTTAGAGAGATACATCTAAGGCAACACATGGGCTTTTCTGTGCTGAGGGAATGCATGTGTGCTGTGTTGAACAATGTCAGTCTGCTGAGTCGATGTTTCCTTTAAAGTTTCACTTGGTGTGTTATCTTTACTGAGGAGCCGGAGCAGGAAAAACAGCATTTCATCAGAGCCAGAGGAAGAACTGAGATGTTTCTGTCTGCCTACACTCGCAAGGATCTCACTGTCAAAAGTATACATGTGAAAAGAAAACAACACTTGATGATATGAGCTATGCTTATCCAGCAGACGTCCCAACCTCTTAGCTGCAGCAGCAGCAGCAGCAGGAGGAGGAGGAGGAGGCGTTAAAGCCTGTGAGGTCATGTCAGTAACTCAGCACCAGGGAGTGAAGGAGCTCGCATGAGTTTCCTGTGTGTGTTTGTGCAGGTGGATTGCACAAGTGCACATTTTTGACCTCCTGTATGATCTAACAGTTACTGTTACATCTAACATGCTTGCTTGCTGCCTGCTTGCTGTTGTCCATCGAAGCCGATGATGACGTCCACTTCTGTCTTAACGGTGGGTCTTCTGGTGGCTGTATAATCCTATCTTGGATCCAGGTCCTGTTGCAGTGGGACAGGTGTATGTAGTAGTGGTATTGCTGGGAGTAGCTGGTCTATTTTGTCTTCTTTGTCTTTTTTTTTTGCTGCATCCGGACCGTCCTCTCCTGCTCAAGTGTTTGGGTCCCACTAAGGCACAGCCGCCGCCAGGTGTCTCGGTCGGCGGCCATGCTCTCCAGTTCCCCAAGTTTGATGTTACACTTCTTGTGCTGTTTTCATCTGGTCTTTAAATCGATTCTTCTGCCCACCAGCAGATCGGCGACCATGGTGTAACTGACCAGAAAGCAGTTACAGCAGTTACACCTAACATACACTGACACTCACATCGAGAATGTTTTTGCTCCATTCACATTAATTCATATCAGTGAAAGCGTCTTGTTCCTCAGCTGTACAGCTGTCCTTAGGCCACTGCCAAGTTCACACTGTTCAAACTTGCAACAACACAACATGGCCGACAGCAGAGTAGTTGACTGTGACTTTTTTTCTTCCTGTGATCGATGCAGTACTTAAGTACTTAAGTAAAAGTGCTTAATTACTTGTTCACCCTCGAATAAAACTAGTCAGCAGAAAACAGAGACTTATTTACATTTAAAGCATATTGTCGCTACACTACACAATGCTGCAGTGGTAAATCATCTGTGTGTCATTATTAGTCAGTCAAAAAAACAACAAAACAACTGCTAATCCCAGGATTACATATCTAAATTTAAATTTGAAAGCTTTTGTCTATTTCTTATTCTTCATTGGCTACTATTTCAGGCTCAATAATGTACGTATAACCCTATTACCCTGGCCCATATAAAGTATGTTCTTTCCTTCTCTGTGAACCAAAATAAAGCTCCATAATCCTCAGCAAATTCTAATTAACACAGATCCTTCATGAATCATTCCTGTTGATCGAAGGTTAAATGAGGGACATCAATCAAAGCTGTCACGCCACAAGGTTAATAAGCATTTGTCAAATCAATGTGCTCACTTAATCATTGTTAAATACACAAAACTCGAAGTTTAGACTTCTTACCGTATCTCAACTGTGCTCGAGTAGGTGGTGCAATTTCAAGCTGCCCTGAAAGAAAGAAGAAAAAATGACTTATTTGAAGATGTCATAGTGAGACATTGAGCCACATGTCAGATGAGATTGAAGGGAATCAAACAGGATAAGGAGAAGAGAGCGTCTCCCTTGTTGCTTTTTTTTTTTTTCTCAGAGTGAGACACAGATGGGGTGCCAATCAGGCCTCAGAGGAGGTTTGGCTGCACACTGATTATTATAATTTCTGTGTACCACTGTGTTTGCGTCTGTGTGCGTGACTAAAGAGGCACAAAGAAAGGGAGGAAAACTACAGCGTGTGGAAAACCATCTTTTTCTGCCTTGCGTGATCAGATTTCGCAGCGATAACATCGACTGATAGAGCATGGATGAAAACAAAATCACTTTACTTTACAATCTAATCACAGCTTTTTAACACCTGTGTGCGACGAGGAGTAAAAGAAAGCCTCAGACTGGATGCACTGCATTAAAGCTTCCATCACTGAACTGTGAAGTAACTGTGTACGACTACAGATAATTACATTGGTTTAAGGACTGATGATACAAGACAGGATCATTTCCTCTTCAGGGTCAGTGAAAATGAGTTTACTGCTCTGAGGTCAGTGGAAATAATGGTCTGCACAATGAAGTCCGCTCTGTCTCTTACAGGTGTGTGTGTCCCCGTGTGTATTCAGACACAGGTTAATACAAGTTCAAATTGGAGCGATTGGCAAAATCCAAATTTTCTCTCAGGGAGGAAAGCTTCGACTCAGGGTGAGAGTTCATCTTTTCGTGTTAAGTACAGTTCGACTCTGGATGAAATTATGCGAAAAACTGGCCAAGTTTGCTCCAGAATTAAACCTGTAACAACATGGAAAGTAAAGAACAATATCCACAACACAAAAGCAACTCTCTCCATTCTGTCAGCTCTCCCCTCCCGTCACCTGCTCACCTCCTCCTCTCCTTTCAGTGTCACATTACAAGCTTCCTATACGACTGCACACTCCTCACATTCAGCCCTCAGCTCATGTTGCTGACACAACAACGGACAATTGTCTGCCTCATTGACAACACTTTTATTAGCTCTGTGGAAAAAAGAAGCTGCTGACACATGATGTACATTCCCTGTCCGTCGCGCACACTGTCACTGCCTTCATCTGCAGCTCCTCGTGCATTTGTAGAGCTTTTCTTCTAATTTCCCCCATGAGCATTGTCACAGCTGTTATCTCATTCTACAGGTTTTTTGGGGAAAATCCTCTCAGCTACAAAAAAATTTAATACTGCAAGACAGGAGGTAACTGGCGTGAGACGAAGATCCTATCCTAAGAAGACGAATGCTTCTGGCTATTAAATACCGCATTTTGGATGTATCGCTCATACGGGGGTTGTTTTAGGATTTAATTAAAAGCTTTCAATGATCCTCCTGCGTTTGCCAGTGAGCCGGCGCCGTCAGAATAACTGCTGCCTCGATGACATAACTTTCCTCATTGAAACCTTAAACCCAGGCCATCCTTTGGGATATAATAAATGCTCATTAAGAAGTAGTCCTCTGAAGAAAGTAAAACTGGCTGGTTTAAGGCAGCAGCTTCTTTGTGGAAGACAGTTGAAAAGTTATAAAACTATTTTCTATTTCCTAATGAGCTCCACCAGAATCAGACTTGGGAAGGTCAGTTAAATTGGTGATTTACCGAGACGAGGGTACAACTAAAAACAGCAGGGATCATTCTCAGTATTCACACCTGTGTCTTCTTGTGTCTGTGAAACTGAGGCATCTGGCCAATCAATCGTCTCAAACTGCTCTAGTCTCCTTCCTAACAAACACTGATGTTTCCAGTGGGCCTGAAGCCTGTTGCTACACCTGTGCTCCTTCCCCCCCAGCCTGTAGACTGACAACAGAGACTCATCACTGGGAAACTTGCTGTAGTTACTGAATGTATTGAAAACCCATAAGTTGTAGCTCTCATACAACTCTGCTGACAGATGTATCTATCTGAACCATGGGATGTTACAATTATCACATTGTGATCCATGCTTGTTTTGATGACTCTTTATAAGAATTAAAAGGAACAAGCAATATTAGTGGTTGTTAAAGCTCCAGAAAAACAATGATGCAAGATGTAGCTGAGCTTTGATGTAGTGCCAGCTAATCTTCCTAATAAAAATGTTATAGTTTTTTCCACCTCTCTCAGACAGGAGACACTCTTGTCCTACGCTGCTTAAATGCAGCCTCATAGTGATCGATCAATCAATGACTTTAATCTGCCCCACTTTGGAAGGAAAGAAATGGTGCACTACATCCTCAGAAGCCAATTCCCACTATCACTTAAATAAGAATGAGACCATGATGAGTCACCATCATCATGAAAAAAACCCCATTAACTTTTTTTTTCTTTCTCAATTCACTGGGCCTCATCCAGCCATTTGTTAGAGCTGTGATAGCTGACATGTCTGACTTTTGCCCCCAGAACTCAGCTGGCACTGAGTATTGATGGCAGGGTTTCTCCACAGGAGGACTCAATCCAACCAGGCTGGAGTGGTGAAAACATTCAAGAAGCTGTGATAATTAAGTAACCGTAGGCGTGAGCCGTGTTTGATTCCTCTAAACCCCTTATCTGCCACCCTCCTGCTGAACAATCACATGTGCACCAACCACTTGACATCTGATAAAGGTCGCGTTTACAGATAAACAGAAAACACAATTTGTCATCGTTTTGGCGACATGCCAAGAATTTAACTTTTAATTACCAAGTAAGCAGCAGAAGTTTTCATGAGGATGTACTACTTACAGTGTGCCTCGATACTAAGTAGCAGCATACATCTGTTCACAAACAAACAATCAGGGGGAGAACACACGAACAAATCATTTTTGCTAATGAGAAAGTCTGATTGTGACATCTGATACTTCAGTTCTGCAGCTGATCATTACTGTGCTTTATTTGACAATCTGTGACATCTGTATATTGTTCTCCTGTTGGTGAAAGGAAAAAATCCATATTCCCTCTTCATGTAACTCGATTGCACTAAATGTAAAAGGCTCAACTGAGAGTCTTCTTTTTGGAATTAAGTCTCAGAGATCCATCTACAAATATGTAGACTGTGTATTTGTGTGTTTGTTATTTTGGTTGTCTTGTTCCTCCTGATATGCTTTTTGCTCTGAAATTGAGGAAAACCACTGAGTATTTTTTAGTGCTGCACATTAGAAAGCACACTTTTTGTCTTGTTTTTTTGTTTTGATGGATGACTCATTTCAAACTCTTGGTGCTGGTGCAGCGGGAATTTGAAGTGTGAGCAGGGCTTTGGAAATGGGAGATAAGTCTGTGAAGGAACCTGAAAGCCGAGCCCCCTCTCAGCAGAACTCAGCTATGATGAATTAACGCGAGTCGGTCCGTTCTGAGTTTTATACGCTTGAATAAAAATGACAAATACAGTCAATAAGGGTTTCTGCAAATCCAGTGTGGTGTTAAAGGGGCAGAAACAAGCGGCATGCAGGAGGTATTTTCATCAGAGGGCTGTGCATAGTAGTGCAATGCAGTTTGTGAGACTGCTTCTCTTAGTATGTCTGTGTCTGTGTCTGTGTTTCTTGTTTTTTTTTAACATAGACTGAGAAACATCCTTGTTTTCCCTGAGGGTTTTATTGACTTTCCACTTTCACACCTCTTCACAAACAGGGGATTCTCATTATTTGACAACAGTTTTAACACAGGAGACGGTGTCATGGTGTGTGAGTGTATAAACATCTGTTGGCGTGTATGAGTACATGTGACCTTATTTGCACCTTTGAAGATGCGCCTAGTGTGTGTGTGTGTGTGTGTGTTTGTGTGTGTTGGAGCGTTCCTGTGCACGAGATCGATAGAGCTCAGCCGAACAGGGGCAAGAGATGACTGCAGCCATTCATCAACAGCACTTTGCTATCCTCATATGATTTATGAGACAGAGGAGAGGAAATTACCCTGTACACAGAATGTGGGCCAAGATGGCAGAGACATTTCTTAGAAAACACGGGACATGAACAGTATAGTGCAAATTTTTGCAGCAACTAAATCAGAGGTTGAAGTGAATTTGTCCTTGGATAGATGATTGGATTTTATACAATAATGCATCATAGCCCCGGCCTTGACAAAGTTGGTGCCCTTGGCTGGATTTGTCATTGTTGCTTCCTGATTTGTGTGCCTGATAATTTTGTCCTTATTTATTTATTTTTTTAAATCAAATTTTGCAACTGTGACTCAAAAGCAGACCTAGACCACTAGTTTTGGGTGGTGTATGATATGATGCATGCATTGGGTGCATGCGTCATGCCATTACAGTGAAAGTGTTCATGATGTTGTTAACTCCTCAGTGAAAACTCAGGGTGCATGCTGCTGCATGTTTTTTTTGTAATCAAAAGTCTGTTTTTGTTGATAATGGTCATTTAAAACTGATTAATAAAAATATGTTACTGGCATATTCAACTGCAACATTTGAGACAGTACAATATAAAGTCAAGTGACCATGAAAGGACTTGTCCACCTTGAGCTTGTTATTTGCATACATACGGTAAGGTTATTTGCAGGAATGCCTATTTTCTAGACTTTTTTACTTCTGTAATTCGACCTATTGTTTTCTAGTATGTGTTTACTGGAGGGCTCCTGAATGTCACATCTCCTCAGAAAACAGAGTGAAAATAATGAGTAGCTTGCAGTAAATGCAGGGATAACCTGTCAGTTTAACCTTCCAGTGAAGTTGCCCGCTTCTTTTTCCCTGCGTGTTCAGTGAACTCTGTTCAGTCTGTTGCCCCAGTGCTAACTAAGGAAGCCGTAACAAAACAAAAAAACTGACAGAAAACGCAACCACATCCTTGAAAACATCCCCCAGACAAATGGCAGCCCAGAGGAGATGGGAGAAAGGAAGGGGTTTCTATTGAGTAATGGGGAAATAGGGAAATATTTTTGAGAATGAGACACTCTTACTTACTTACAGTTAAGAGTCATTCCCCCTTGCATTAAGATTTACTTCCTGATATGGACCATGCATTTCACATGACAGATATAGTAAAACTAATTCTTGTTCAAATCCTATCATACACTCCTCCCCATTTGTGGTGCTAAACCTGCAGTTTACATTTAGTTCTCATTCCTGGCACTCAATGAAAGGAAGTTTATTTTCTGTCATGCAGAACAAGTGAACTGGTGGCATCTGGTCTCCTCAGTGCCAATTAGTAATTGATCACATTACATGCAGGAGCACATGGGCCAGTGCTCTCACTTGTTTTGGCTAATTACAACCTCTGTGCTGTTTACAGACCTTTCTGACTCAGAGCAGACATGTTGGCAGGAGAAACAGGTGCATTTGATCATTCGACAAAAATAACTGCTTCCCATTGAGGGTGAGCTCAGTGCAGGTTTGATGTTTTTGTGCAGGCTGGCTGTGTTTGACTGAGGCACTTGATGGAACTGAGCCAATGAAATTTGTTTCATCTGTGATTTTCCTGCTATGACAAATCAAAATGTCTGCTGCGAAAAAGGTTCTGCTGCACCCGTTTCATGTGGGAAAATGGTCCACCTTTATGATCGACTTTGCTCTGTTTGCTTAGTGCTGGGATGTAGCTCTACAAAGCAGAAACAATAAGACTGCTTACAGTGTGACCGGCACTCCAGCTGAATAAGAGCAGCAGCTTCATCTTACAAACTGCTCTGACAACACTCAGTAGTATTTGCATTTGGTTTCAGTCATGATGTTGTGCTTGATTTTCATATTTCCACACCACAACAGTACAGCATGCACCGATCACTCTACTGTGGATCTGACTCCAACGAAGAGTGCTCCGCAAGGATAACAGGAGAACTGCCTTTTAAAGTGGCTTGATTAAAGGTATTTTTCAATCCTAAATGTACATTTAACTTATAATTACTATTTCACAGCTGCATCTGTCAATATAATTAGTGGATCAAATGTGAGATAGATTGTTAAGGACATACTCACAAAGTATGATCACATTTCCCATCATGATCTCACAATGAGCTTCTATTCTATTAATTGTTTGGGTTACAGTTCAGTACTTCACTGTTTGGGTTCAGGTTCTCAGCACTGTTTCCAGACACAGCAGATGATTATTGTAATAGAATCTGGTTGTACCATTGTTTTCTATGTTAGCTTGTGTGGAGCATTTAGTCAAATATTTTTACTCGCAAGTTGATGGGGAACAAAAACAGAGCTAAAGTAAGGATGGGTAAATCAGCAACTGTTACTGGAATACCAATTTAAAATGTAGCCTAATAATGCTGTTAATGCTAACAGTTAAAAACAAAAATGTGTGATGTGATTATTTATATTTATTATAGTTAGGTCAAGTTTCTAGTGAGGTAAGCAACTCAGTATTTCCCCCAGGTTAAACCTGCAATGAATACAAAGCAGTGAATACAAAGCAGTGAATACAGGCTTGGAGAGAAATAATAACCTTTATATCTGGTATAAAGTGCTGACTATGGCCTCGTGGGGCTGCACTGAAATCAGCAGCCACGGGGACTGTGTAGCATTAGCAAGGTCAGTTAAAGAAGCCCCTGAGGGGATCCAGGTACAAACCGAGGATGAGGCAGGTATGACGTGGAGTGTGCCGTGGTCCATCAAGAGAAAACAGAGGAAGGACAGTGAGTGAGCAGGTAAGAGCAAAAGCAATGGAGGAGAAAAGTTTGAGGTGACAAAAAGTGAGCATGTGTCGTCTTTAAAGTTCACACTGTCCTTTGAAGGAAAAAAAAACATAAAAGGATTCATTCCTGTCTCATAGGCGCTCAAGTCCATGACCTCATGATCGAATAGACAGACTCACAAAAACAAACACCATCTTGAATATCAAACATGTCCTGCTGCGCATAACAATATTACCTGGGCTTCTGTGGTGCTTGTATAATTTGATTCATGCCTCGACCCATCTGTCTAGGTTTTAAAAAAAAGACCATCCATACACAGTGTTTTTCCTCCTCACTTCATCAGGTGTAATTTGAGCGATACAATTTAATAGGTGCCAGATAGGACAACAACCTCACATACAGGGCTCCATTATTCCACAAAGACTCAAATCAGGAAACTCAGCAAAGAGGATTTTCGAGCGTCACATTTTGTCCTTGACATCAAAAAATATGTTTAGCTTTGCATTATTGGGCCCTTCGAAACTTGACATGCTTTCAACAAACATTTGCGATTAGCTAGCTAGCTACAGCTAATCGTTCTGTATCAGTCAGTGAGTGGCTGGTCAGCTCACAAAATCAAAATCAAACATCAAGGACAAATGAAATGATGAAGTTTGGAGTTTTGCATCTGCAATCTGCATCAATTGTTACTGTAAATCTAAGGTGTGTAGGACAGATGAGGACAGTACAGTATTAAAGGGCAGGGTTTAGCCAGCTGTCAAACACAGTTCACCGTCTGTGTATAATCAAACTAGGCATCTCCTGAGGGGAAAAAGCTGTAGGAGTCATATCATTAAGTTTTGTCCATCTCACAAGCCAATAATTTGGAAATCTCCTCAGTACACAAGGCTGCAGCTCTGTTGTTTGCAGCAAACTGCACTCAGTAAATACACAGTGTGTGTTACTACAGTCTGCGTAATGAGCTGACCTAATGTGCTGTCTGTGCACAAATCACCAGACAAATGAAACAAATGAAAATTGGACAGCAGTAGGAGTGAAATCCACTACACGCGGCGGTTTCTAACTGACAGGAGGTCATGGCAGGTCGAACGCCACCACAGACAAAACCGTCATGCAGCGGTGTGTGTGAATTAACATGATAATGACGCTGCTTTAGCCGAGGCAGGATGAAGAATTGAGAAGGTGAGCTCCTTTGTCCGTCTTTTCAGGGAAGAATGCTATAATATGAGAGGTGGTGACGAGATGTGGCCTCCTGTCTTTGAAATACAGACAAACGGGTGGAAAGGATGAAAAGCTTTGATCGTGGATATTTCACGCTTACCGAATGTGCAGTCCCAGAGCGCTCAAGATGAAGAAGAATTTTTAAACTCTAAAACGCACAGAGGATGGGATGTTTCAAGAAAATGGAAGGAAGAATGATTAAAGTGTTGATGCAGCTTCGATTTTGTACCGCTACGCTAACCTCAAGAATCCCTGAGGTGATAAAAACAAAACAGTGATGAAGAGTGTCCTGAGGCTCCTCTACACTACTTGTCCATCCTCTGAGCCAAGAAGAGAAATTGCCTCAATCTACAGATCTCTCCTGTCATGTCTAGTGGGAAAACCATGTTAGCATAGTGGATGTCACCAGCTCCCCATGTGAAACCGAATGCTGAGATCACAGCGGTCCAGATGGAACGGAAGGATCTCTGCTCGTTTATTCACTCATCTGCTCCATCTCTCCTCCCCTCCTTTCTAAATCTGAGCTTCCTCTTCATCTATCCGTGGCCGTGCTTTCATCACATATGATGAGTTGAGGCTGAACTTTTTTAGTGAAGTGAACAAGATAACTTTCTATGCAAATATATTCCCGCCTGTCTGAGAGTTGGGAGAAGTAACCTTTTTCTATTTCTGAAAATGTGCATAGATCATCATACACCGCTGGTAGGAACATGTTCAGTTTATATCTTATGCAGAAAGGAATTCAAAGTTGCCTAAAAACAAACAAACAAAAAAAATTGCTGTGAAATTTCACTGATGGATTCATCAGCTATTTTTGCAGCTTGGTGCTAATAACAACAAATTATATTTAAACATCAATAACACAGTCCAATTTTCTACAGTTGCCACACTGACTAAAATATTGTGGATATGTTTATCAAATAAATGTGACTGTGAAAATGGTGTAGTGTATATTGAATGAAACTGATGATAATAATCCCATCATCATCATCACCTCAGTGGGCCCTGTGCATCTCCACTCTCTCTCTATCATTATTATAACCTCATAATGAGATTGAAATAAGAGGAGCTTTCTTTCATGTCTGATAATAACGTGACTGTCCGATATGAACACCCCAGTCTGAGTCATTTGGTTTGTCATTTCCCCAGCCAACCAAATCTTTTATACTGTATGATAATCACTGTCTCTGACTTTGACAGTACAATTAGTGAGAAGTAATTGTGAAAGGAAATGCTCTGCACTTAAACTGTGCTGTAGGTCAGAGATTTGCGTTTCTTCCCAGATGAGTTTTATTTCTCTCTGTGTTCAGTTTTGTTGATATCACGAGCTCATTTTTTCACCGTTTCTGGTTTGAGTCAAACTAAAAATACTGAACCAAATGTCCTGGAGTGGTGAAATTGCACCAGTCTGGTGGTTTGAGTCAAGATCTTTGTTTGTTTGTTTTTTACTTTGCTCCATCCTTTCTCTTCCCATCTTTTCACTCACCTCCTCTCACCTCATATCTTATTCCCTGAGTCTCAGTGTCTCAACTCCACCAGTTTTCAAAGTTTTACTTTCTCTCCTCTTACACCCCCAAGGATTGCTCATCTCTACCAGTAAAATAGCCTTGAAGTCTTTGAGTGAAGAGTGTACTGTACTGACATTCACTTCAAATTCTTGTTTTTTCTAACTTTTTCTTTGGTCTGCACTCAAACATTATGTCTTTGAGATGATCTTGGCAGCCTCTAAAAAGCTCAGTGGACATTTTTTCTGGAGAATAGTTTCAAAAACACAAAAAAGGAGGCAAACTAATGTTTAATCAGACAGATGGGTTTTGCCCCACTTTACTATCCCACTATTTCACCAAATTATTAAATGCATCAAGAATAAAAATAGGTTCAACCACCAGTATTCCAAAATAACCAGCAGAAACTGGTGTCTTTACATGAAAACAGGGACCCACAGTAAAGCTGACCTCAGATTACTTCCAGAGAGCAGTTTTCACTTTTTGTAAAAACTTTATTTTAACAAAGCCACCTTGATCCACTCTCTGATCTCCCAGCAGTACTGTTAAAGCACATTCACTTTTCTGTCTACAACCTTGAAGCTGTGCTAATCACGATTTTTAGATTAACAATAGATCAGAGCTGAGTGATGTATGAAGTGGGTTGCTCGTCACCCTTATCTTCCAACTCTCCTCAGCTCTGAGGGACATTTAGTATCTTCCACTTCCACAACTTAAACGTCCTGGTTCACTCTTACTGCTCTCATCAGCATTGTTTCTTTGTCTTTGGCCAGAGGAGCAAGAAAGCTATTTTCAGAAAGATAACCTCTGTTAAACCCACTGTTCACCACTTTCCCCACAGCACCAGACTGCAGATATTTCCCGGAGGAATTGTTGGAGCCTGAAAACATATGAAAGGAGAGTGAATTGAACTGAACATTGGTCAAAACACCAGAAGTAAAACCCTGAATGACTCACTGCCCGACATGACTGTCTGTTTAATGCCCCTGATGTCGGCAAAAAGTTTCTGGTGCTAAATCTCAAATTCTGACTGTCTTTCTGGCAAATCTATATTTCAATGATACATACAGGACCTATCCCAAGTCTGTAGTATAGTATGAGATTTATACTTAACAGCACAATCAGAAATAAATGTGTTTTAGAGGTAAAACCACATTCAGCATGTATATACTGCAGTAGACTCCACTGACTCACGACTGCCCAGTGCTAAGATATGTCAGTGAGATTTAACTGCAGCCAGACACCGAGCTTCCTCACCAGTCACCAGACCTGCACACAAATGTCAAGAAAATAAGGGTTTGGCTTCAGTTGTCCTGCAGCTACTGGGTCGAGCGATGATGGATCTTGATGATGCCTGTCAAAAAAAAATAATCAATCTCTCAGCCAGCGAGTGCGAGAGGGAATGTGTCGACCAGCACAGCAATCACTGATTCAGCTTCTCCGCAGCCTGCATATACAGTACAGGAGGTAAGAGAATCCCTGAGGGTTTTTATAGCATGAAGGTGAGGATGTCAGCAAGCTCCCGCCAGGCAGGCCCCATAGGTGAGAGCAGAGGGAAGTGGCTGTCCTCTGTATTCACATCAGTTGTGTCTTTGCTGTAATTTTCAATAAAGGGATATTCAGAAGGTTGGTATTTCCTGATATCCTGCAACATTGCTAAATGAAAGTGAAAATGATTTTCACCCCATAAGTGCAATATATGGGTCCTTGCAAAAAAAAAAAAAAAAAGTTCTTTGCAACCTCGTTGTGTGATATGAAATCCACCCAGAGGCTCATGTTGGATTTCGCACAGTTTGCTCAGCCATGATATTGTGGGACAGTTGTGGTCCGCAGAGGGAAGGCCTGTAGTATGTGGTCAGGATGCAATCAGCCACAGCTGACAGGAAAATAATGGTGCACTATTAAGACAGAGAGTATGGAGGATCTCATTGAAACGCCTTTTAACAATCCTCTGTGACAACTGATAGTGAATGTTGGAATGAGGAGGGGGTACAGTACAGACGTAGCTGACATGGTCACTACACAATATGTGAATATTATATGTATGAATTTCCCTCCTTGGGATGAATAAAGTATTCTCTACTCTACTCTAATGGGCTTATCAATAACACATCACATCACTGTGCGTCTGTTCAGCAAAATGATCACATCTTTGTTTTTACTGCCAGCACCACCAACTCAGCATCTTTCAGCATTATCATCACAGCCGGAATAACAACAACAGCCACGGCAGTCGCTACCAGTCAGCAGAAATATAGCTGGCCTATTTTTAATGCAGCCACAGGGAGAGAGGTGAACGACTCGACCCAATCGATAATATAAAGGATCCATACCATCACGTGTAGCAGGTGACAACAACAATCGTCCCTCCCGCCAGGTGCATTTATGGTTCTGACGCAGGACCTTATGACATGATTTGACAAATAAAAACAAAAACAGCCTTGTAGAATTTATCTTTAGGTGGGAAACAGTACCTCAAAACTGCATTTAAATGAGCTACTTTGCTATTGCTACATACAGTAGCTCACGATAACATTATCAGCTGTTTTACCTGCAAGTCAGTTCAGCATCAAGAGCCGCCTCCAGCAGTGCAACGCAACCCCAATATTAGCTCTCGTCTCTGTCATGTCTTTTCTTTTAAAGTAGTAAAGTAAGGCCTATCTTGGGGCACTTTAAGATTGCGACTCACTGCAGCCTGCAATCTAGCCTCAAGATGTAAAACCTGCTCAGACGGTGTATCATAACCTATGGCTGAAGCGCTCGTGAAGGAACAGTCACCACCATCCTCCCAGCTCCTTGCTAACTTTAAAGTGACTTTAGAGATAAAACCTTTCAAGCCACAGTATCAAAGGTATGCTAATAGTAACAGTGTCACTCCAGCCTGTCCTTGATACTTGAATACTTGACTTAGAACGAGAAGAAACAGTCATAGCAGAGGATGAAGCATGTACAGCATCAGTATATATAGCAGTTCACCTACTGGGTGGAACAGTGTGGAGGAGCTGTGAGATTTTGGGGGATTATTCTGTTAAAATCTCAAGAGGAGAGAGCTATTTGGAGCTTCCCTGCAGGCCGTGCGAATCATTTGTCCATCATGAGACTTGAGAGTAAACAAAGCCACACTGAAAACTCCACCGGTTTCTTCCGGAGCTGCAGAGATAATGCGACAGTGCTTTGTCTTTTATCCTCGAAATCATATGGCTCAGAGTAGCATATCAGATATCCTTCATATCAGTTTCATTGCTGACTGCAGTAAAAGAGCACTGATTATGTTTCCAGTTTATATACATTACAATTTTCAATGGCTTTTGAGTTCTCTGTAGTTGCTCATTAAAATCCAATATCCAACAGCTTGGCACACAGATGAACACAAAGCCAGGAGACAAAATTAAAATCATTCATAGGTTATTAAGTAAACGCACTTCGCCACTGGAGAGAAATATAAAAGGACAAGAGCTCAGAGCAGCATACTCTCAGACAGCCTCATATGCTGTAAGCTTCTTCATCATTACCCGCCCCCCCCACCAACTCTCTCTTCTATCTCAATATCGATCAATCCCTTCCCTCCTCTCTCTCGCTATGTGGGACATGGACTGTGCTCCTCCTCTTATGTACTCTCATAATTCGATTACTATGTTCTACTGATGCCCGAAATACTGCCTCAGAGCTGCACTCGCACAGTGAACTGCAAACCCAAATACTGTACACGCAGGACCGGGGAGTGCAGATTGTACCAGATCAACTGCACTGCACTGTTCACCTACAGTAGTATGCTCCATTAGTTTCTATACCGCCTGCAGTAGTATAGAGCCACAATTAATTCTTCTCCAAGATGGGTTTGGGTTAAAACAACGATTAGGATAACAAGTGAACTAACAGGTTGATATATTTCTATTATATATCAACAAATCCTTGTCAAATAACTCCAGATTGTCAGGTTTTTTTTGTTTTTTTTTTACTGACTCCTGACTCCAACCTATCATGACACTTTTTTCTCCCCAGCAGTTTCAGGTAGAAAATATTGACTCACACTTCAGAGATGACAGATGGACAGCATATATCACAGGACTCGACAGTCTCGCGCAGATTCACACCCACGAGTAATTAAGATTGTTCAATAAACCCGACCAGACATTTCTTTGACTGCAAGGAAAACAAAAGGGGTTTAAACCAAGCCAATCCTGTTTGTTCTGCTATCCTGATCAGTCTGTAGTGACTGTAGATCCATGCCAATTCTAGGGCTGCCAATACACATTTTGCTTATCAATGATTCCTGATTATTGGGTAATGGTGACATGCTATATTGATTCCTGCCGATAAATTCTCTTTTCTCTGTATACAGGGAGGACAGAGGTCAAAGGTCGCCTGCAGAACAGCACTTGGGGATTAAACCATAACGGGATGATGTTTTGAGAGAAGACAACAGCTTTAACCAGCTGTGGCTCTCAGATCTACATTATGCTAAAGATCAAACTGGTAAGATGGTAATCAGCCTCACATTTCGTATTTATTTTTGCCACCATAATGAACTATTTGTAACTGGATAGCCTATTACATCCAGTGGTGAATCAGACTGTGACCTATAATGGAATAGGCCACTACTCTACCATAATGTACAGTAAATCATCATACTGGATCATTATTATGAAGCTACACAAGTACTGTAGTATACATAAGTATTTTCTCAATTGTGAATTTCTAAATAATGTCTCCCATTAAAAGATCAATCCTGTTATGTTGGATGAGAAATTCACTAAAGATATGAATTAAATGGTGCTTATTCAGATGTATTAACCCACTTCACTCAAAAAAAAGACTGTATTTTGCTCAACACATGGCCCTTCGGGAACACATCACCTACCTTGAGCTATAGCTATGGACTCGAACTTGTGCAGTTCTCGCAGCAGGCAGGTTCGCTCAGACGGATGAAGACTATAAATAAACTCCTTCGCTCCCCGGGGCGAGTTGAGCGGCTCCACGGGCTCCTTCATCGGGTGTGTGCCCAGGTTACACCTCTGCACCAGCGTGGACAGTGGGGGCTCTGTGGCGAACCGTGCCGAGGATGCCACGGCGGGTGTTTGGTGGTTGCTGAGTCCGGCTCTGGCCAACCCAGTCCCGGCTCTCAGAGAGAGGGCGGGCCGCAGCACTCTGCGCAGGCAGGGCAGCATCTCTGGGATGGGGGGAGGTGAGAAGAGCTGATGGAGAACAGAGGGGGGATACTGTCACAGGCCCGTCAGCAACACAAACACATGGCATTCAGTCAGTGCATGTACCCTACATGACACAATTAATGGTTGCAACGGTCGCATGAAAACACACAACTGCACAGACCCCATCCTGGGTTATTTAAGGGCAAAGCGCGGGCCTGGTGACAACAGATTCACATTATTTACCAACACATCGATTCGAGCCTACATTAAACGCCACATGGGAGACATGCAGTGGCTAAAGGATGCAGCAGATGTCCACTAATCCAAGTGCAACTTGTTTTATCGGACGCACCTCAGTCGATGCTCCGCTGTCCCGGACCGCAACCTCCACAGCAAACCTTGAAAAAACACAAGCTGCTCCGGCGCATACGGCTCTAGTCTCCTCACTGTCAGATTTCGGAGCTAATCCCACTCACACAGAAACAGACACACTCTGACACACTGACTGGCTGTTGTGTATGTGGCGACAAAATCACATTTTTGCGAGCCGTAATCCCGGGTTGATGTAACCTCTGGCTGACGGGATGGAGTGAGGCGGATGGGAGGGCGCTCCAGCGGCCAATAGCCCCGAATACATTTACCAATGGCTGCGCTGCTCTCCTCCGTACGTAACTGTGACGGCACCGACCGCCAGACGTACGCAGGCTCCTCTGAGCACAGAGGGATCATGGGATCAGTTGTACAGTAGTCATGATATAGCCACAATGAAAACCAAAAGGTAGCCTATTTCTCTGCAGTGAGAGTAAAGAGCATGGCTACCTGTGCCATTTCGTGAGAATAAAAGGGTGAAAAGATGTTTTATATAATATCTATATTGATTATGTGTTATTGTAAGTTTCCATACACTTTAATGGACGTCTCAGACATGCTTCAAGTCTATTGTGGGGTTGCTCTACCGTTTTAAAGGAGTGTATTTGTCGGTTGGGTGTGTACCCTATCCTCCCTTTGCTGTTATGCGTGTGGGGCATTTGAGCTATTCATGCCAAGAGTCCACACCCAGAGAAAATATGACACCATGTGGAAGTTATTTGTTTCGAGGAGGAAGCGATGGCTCAGAGGAGAAAGAGGAAAAATCGTTTGTTTCCGTTTTTTTGGTGGCTTTCTGATCCGTGTTGGGAGATTTTTTTTTTTTTTTTTGAGCAGGAGAGACAAAGTAGTTCAAGAAGGTGGGAGGAGTGCTGCCTTCCCAAGTTGAAACTATAACCTGGTTAGGGTTTTTAAAGGGCAGGCAAGAGCGACCCCTCGTGGCCAAAAACAAGCAAGTCATCTGTAGATAGTGGCCGGTTTCAGAGTTCAGACTGAATTGGTATAAATCAGGGTTCCCCAATTCCGGTCCTCGAGGCCACTGCCTTGCATGTTTTATAAGTGTCCTGCTACAACACACCTGATTCAAATGAGTGGCTCGTTATCAAGCCACTGCAGAGCTTGATGACGAGCTGATCATTTGAATCAGCTGTGTTGTAGCAGGAAACTTCTAAAACATGCAATACATTGGCCCTTGAGCACGGGAAATGGGGAACCCTGGTATAAATGCTTGGTCGCAAACCAGTGAAATGAACCAACAACTCATTGCTGGGATTCTACAACTGCATGAGTCACTACATGTGCTAAAAAACGACTTATCTTTTGTTTCAACTTAAAGAGTGAATAGTGGAACTCTGCTGAAGGCCTAAACCTCCATAAACCTGCAACTGCTGATTAAGACAGTGAGAGTGTAAAAGCAGAAGAACAGAATTTGAATGAAACTTTAGATGAGGTTATTTTGCCAACTATACGTACCTTTAGAAAGAAGACTTAAACATATTGTAATGGAGGTGGTCTGGTCTGTAGCTACACATCACATGGACTCTTGCACATTCAAAACGCCACTGAGCCCAAACAAAATGTATACTTTTATTATATTGCTAAAGCTGTCATTACACAAAAAATAACAACCTTTTACTTCCTGAAACAAACTGCATCATAGCCTGTAGAACTGTATGCGGACAGAGAGAGGTCAACTCTCCTGAGGGGGAAAAATAAGCTAAAAACTTAACTAGAAAGCACGTTAACCCCCCCAACCCCCAGAAAACTATAAAC
The DNA here is from genome assembly GCA_030347415.2 of Decapterus maruadsi. Taxonomy (NCBI): domain Eukaryota; kingdom Metazoa; phylum Chordata; class Actinopteri; order Carangiformes; family Carangidae; genus Decapterus; species Decapterus maruadsi. The sequence continues at coordinate 12,804,125 of CM064894.1, read as the reverse complement.
GTCTTATTCATAGGATATAGCGACATTTGGCTGCTCTGATATAATATATATTTATACTAGTAATTTAAATATGAAAATTACAGGTGGACAATACAATTTTTAAACAGGTGGACGGCCAAAAACTAATAAAAACAAAATAAGAACATCTTCAGCAATTCAGACAAGCCAATGCTGGGTTTTCCAAAACATCTACAGAGATATAATCTTTGCTCTTTTGACATTAAATGCAAACTATAGTTTGTGGTCCATCCCTGTTCGCACTATGGGCAAAGAGATGCTATTTGTTTGTAAATTGTCATCCCTTCTTTTGCTGCCTTTCCTACTCCTGTAGTTCTCTAGTAAATTAAAAGCATAATTTAATGTCGAAACTATATGAACAAACTGGAATTTCATACCAAGATGTCTCTGGTCAGGAAGCCAGGAAGGCCAGACGTTGTGGGCAGCGTGACTGAAACTGTTCTTGAAATCAGTTCAACTCTGAAAAATGAAAAATGTATGTTGCTCCACTGAACTAAAGTGGATGCAGCTCTGCAGCATCAGCACTCATAATACTGATTTAAATGTCTGCATCACTTCTCTCAATGCCTGGAGGTCAGAGAGAGAGAGAAAAAAACACTTTTCCGTAGTGGCTGTTCACTTTTCAAGGCAGCCATTAATCAAACGCTATTAATGCTTGCGTGTATGTGTGAAATAAGGGACTTAAATGAATCCTAGCTGGACGGTCATGGACATTTCACTGCTATTAAAACCTGATGTACAACACATCATTAGATAGCACATGCATGGATATAGGGAACAACTCTATTACTCCGATATTTTATATAGGTATAAAAATAGAGATAGGTTGAGGGGGAAAAAGAGATTTAAAGACTGAGAAAGAAAATAAATTAAAAAAAATGTGTGAGTTCCTGGACTAACTTGTACAGCTAAATAATATTTACACTTTTATACATCTCGTAGTAGCCTTGGTCTCACAGTGCTTGAACTGAAAAGAAAATTAAAACACAGACTGTTACTCAGTAAAAGTTAACATTGCTGTAAATTGAGGAAAAGCCTAGTATCTTCAAAACATCCTACTGTCCTTGTAAAAAATGTTTTAAATGCACCTATGATGGTGAACTTCTTTAATTATACAACAGTTTGTTTTTTATGTCACTAAATTTTTAGGGTAACAAAATGTGTTTGGACTGGACTTGTTGTCATTACAAAAAACAAAACAAAAACACCAACATTGGAGATGACATATAAAACCCTAATTAATAAAAAGGATGCATGCAGGTAACATGCATTTTGAAGAGAACACAGTTCATTAACAGCAACCATTCGGAAAAAAACTGTATGTCATTACCAATAATAGCTTTAAACTCATAATTTTCAAAACATCAAAAAATATTTTTGCCTCATTAACGTCTATAAAATGTCTAATAATATATGTATGTATATATACTGTATATACATACAAATTTGAATTAAAGTTGACTTGGCACATCTGTACTTTGACACTGATTAGTGATATAATGGGCATCAATGTGCAGGTTGCAGTATGGCTAATAAATGCTACAAAAAATAAGGAGGTAATAGATAAGACTAATATATAATCACAAACCACTGAGAGGTTCTACAAAGCTCAGCATGTAGATACTGCAGATTAAATCAGAACCATGTTGGAAAAAATGAGGGACAGGAAAATCAATCCACTCCCCAAAGCAATGGGATGTGATGATCATAATATAAACATCTTGTTTAAAGGTGTGAAACTGAATGATTTTGGCACCGTCAAGCAGGTGGAGCAGATTGAAATACAGTGAAGACACAGAGAGCGAGAAGCACCAACACACTCCTCAGCAACGGAGGCGTGCAAAGCTATTTACAAATTATGTAAATACGAAAAAAAAAACAAAAACAGAACAAAAGACATCAACCTTGTGACTCTTTCGTCACACTGTCGTCCTCTACAGCTTCAACTTGGCTGCAGCGTTATCAGTTTCTTTGCTTTTTGAAGAGCTCTCTGAATTGTTCATACCACTGGTCGTGCTGGCTCTGTGAACATCCTGTTTATTTTAGTGTCTGATCTGTGAGAGAATGACAGGTTTAATGACACAGCACATTACTGTTCAACTGTCTCTCCAGTCAAGGACATTCAGAAGTTCCCAAATGGAGCCATTGCTTTCTGATGCACCTGAATATTGCTCTTATGACGCCATGGTGAACCTGCAGCGGTTGTTGTGCTCTGTTTGCTAAGTCACCATGCAGTCTGTTGCAGTTCATTTGTCCTCCATGGTACACTGCGCTCCTCCAACAAGTGTTAGGACATATTATACAGTGTTTTTTCCACTGGGAATAGACGTAAACGCCGTCCTTGTCAAACCCCTTGCTTCAGGGAGAATACTAGATGCAAAGAATATAAAGAACATCTTTGCTGTGAATGAACAAACTGTGTGATAACGCTGCTCTGTCCCTCTTGTTATTAACAAAAACATCCTCATGTTTTGCTCTGAGACTACATGGCTGTGGACTCGGATTTGCAAATAGTGCTTAGGCCAGAATCCTTTATTCAAAGGTCTGTGTGAGAAATGATGTCTTTACCTCGTACCGGCACAGACTCAGTAATTACACTATGCATGGATCTCACTTACGTGAGCCTGTGACCCACTTTGTGGCTGAACCCATATTTTAACAAACCAGTCTTTACATAATTTCCGAGACATCATACTCCAAATCAAAGTAAATTTGAACCTTACATATCTATGTTTTTCTTATCAATATGGATGGCTTCTGAAGTGAGAGATGCTTGAGGATGAAAATTTACAGAGTGAAAAATGTAAGACTGGTGTCAATGATTTCTCATAGTAGCGTAAGATTCTGTTTATTCCATTTCTATCAGCAACACTGTTTGTAAAGCCTTTAACCTAATTTACAAATATAATGATGGGGACGCCACATGTCTATGACATGACATCACATGTTTCTTGTGACCCTCGCCTGTATATTGTGATTGTATCATCACGCAATGCGTGGTGCAGAGCGATCGTTGGTGTGGGTTCTCTTGAGCTTGACCCCCTTGCGTATGGCCACAAGCATGTTTCCTTCTCCCCCTTCTTCAGCCTCCTCTCCACCTCCTTCCAGCCCAAGCTCAAGCTGAAGGTGCTGCTGGGTCAGCTGGTTGGACAGGGGGACGGTAGGAGGGTTGGTTGAAGCCTGACCACTCCACGACATCACAGGCAGGGTCCCAGCATCCTCCACTCCAGCAAATGTCGGAGAGTCTGGGCTTTCTTCTGCGCCTTCTCCTCCCCCTGTCATCTCCTCTGCACTCCTGCTCCCATTAACTGCTCCTGACATGTCCGGCACTGTTGGGATTTTAACTGGGATGACAGGTGTACGGATAGGGATGGGACCTGTGCCCACGATGGAGCCTGAACGACGAGCAGAAGGTTTTGAAGAAGGGGTGCGGCGAATCGTGGCAACCCCTGGGGTGACAATAACTGGACCGTGGCCTGTAGAGTAAGAGCCAGAAGCATTGTGGGAACTGGATCCTGAATAATATCCCTGACTTGAACACGAGCCTGCAATGACACAGCAGAAATGATGACAAAATCAATTTCACGAACTATACAGCGCATTTAAATATATTCAGAGGGTTAAAGAGGGAATAATTCATGATATTGTTCATACATACAACATATATGTACAATTGTGACAGTATCTCTGCAGCCTGTACCTGTAGGGGTAGATGGATACGCTGCGTGGATAGGGGTAGGGGGATAATGCCCTGCAGGGTAGGCCCCCTGTCCGGGGTAAGGAGCCTGTGTGCTGGGCAGGCCGGCAGTGGAGGCTGGGCGCTTGGTCTGGAACATTCGTCGATAGGACTGACTGATGTCACTGTTTCTGGGGATGGTGGATGACTTGTCAAAGTCAGATGGCTGCTGCTCAGGCTCTTGATCCCCAGCCATTGAGAAATAGTCATAATCTGATACTAGAGGGGGGGAAGGAGAGAGGTTGGCAGTGCGCAGACATGAAAAGATACAAAAAGATTTTTTTTTAAAAGGATGAGGTCTGCAGTCTACTGTAAAATAGATGTCCGAGTGATGCTAGAAAGTATGTTACCTTGTGAAGGTATCGTGTCTTCGGAGCAGCAGGGTGTGTTGGTCTGTGTGCTATAGCCACTGGAGCACTGGATGGAGTCTCTACTGGACCTCTGGGTGTCCAGCTCCAGACCTCTAGACAGGGCCAGTGCGAGTTCCTCGTGGGCCTCAATATCACCACCCTGTAGCAATCACCCGAAGGAAAACATAGTTTAGTAATTTAGTAAAGCCCGAATCTCTGAATAGAGCCAGGTACAATTCATTAAAGTCATTAAAATCATTAGGTACAACTTTTTAAATTGGGACATTAGTGGTGGGAACCTCAGTCATGTGGTTTAAGTGTTAAATGTGAGGTTGTCATGAACATGATGTAAGCTTCACAGACGCTTTTATATGTAGACTGACCTGTGTTCATGTGCTTCATCAATTATTGGCAGAAAAAGGAGGTAAATGAGTCATTGCACAATTTTCATGTTTTTTTTTTCCAGGAGGCCAGCTGCAGCAAAGTGCAGAGTTCTCACGCACAAAGTGAACAGACTGTCTGAAATCTTATGGAGTTACTGCATCCAACAACATAAAGCAACATTAAGTGGAAATCAGGGGAAAAAAACTTAATTTACTGGCAATCAGCAAAAATCCCCACATATTGCTTCCATTAAGCCTGAGTTATTCCTGTTCTTCAATGTGGTGGAAAAACCTTGTACGAGGTCATGACTACTGACAACTGACCTTGAGAGGTGAGGTCACAGTCCTGCTCCTCTCCTCCACTGACGCCGATGAACTTGGTGTTTGTGGTGCAGCTGGAGCTGGTGTTGAGGTCGAGATTGAGGCTGTGCCTGAGGATGGACTGCTGTCACTGTTCATGTTACCATTACTGTCTATTAAAGCTGGGCTCTCCTTGTCTTTCTTCCTCCTCAGTGTGTTGACCATGGGCTGGTCATAAGGCCCTGGTTTCGCCCAGTCCTGTAGAGATGGCCATGTCAGTGTTATTGATGATATATTTATCTGATATGCGTTAATGTCTACTAAAGTACAAGATTATGGCAAAGTTAAAAGCATAATAAACTGATAAATTAATTAAATGACAGAACAAAAAAGATAACCAAGCTTGCACAATTTGTTAAACAAATTGATCATCAAGAGGATGGGACTAATTTGATCATCAGGACTGAGATGAACAAACCTTCCAGCTGGGGACTCGAGATGAAGGCACCATGGGGGAGCCCAACGTGCAGTAGTGAGGGTAGTCTGGCAGCAAGGCTGAGGCGGGACGTGACCATGAACGAGTGGGGCAGGAGGAGGTGGAGGATGAGGAGGAAGGGGGGAAGAATGGGAAGGCAGTGCCTGACACTGAACCCAAACTCCCCCCATTGCTATGCAGGTAGGGGGAACTGGCCGGACTGTAGTGGTCAAAACCATTGGACAACTGGATGTGGATGTGTGCATCAGTGGGAGAAGTGGTGATAAAAGAAACAAACACACAGTGGGATACATTACTGAAATGATAAACAGTGGGAAATAAAACCAAACCAGACCACATCACAGAGGAAAGATCAACACAAAAATAATAATGAACCGTGTTGATCGTGTCAACACAGGACAAAGAAAATGGGCTCAAAAGTAAAGAAACTGATGCCACAAGGTTTGGAGGTTTTTTGGTTCCTTTAATGTTTCTATGATAAACTAAAGTCACTTCAATGGACAGCATTGGAATTTCGCGGGAGGGAACTGGGGTGAGTATGACGCTGGTGCAACTGAGACATTTATATGACAAAGGGGGAGAGTTTAGTGTTGGTTGAGTGTGTTTCACCTTGTCAGTAGTTTGCTGAGGTGCAGTAGCAGCAGCTAGAGAAGAGGGGGAGCTGCAGTCACTGTAAAGCTGCCCAGTCTCTGACACCTCAGAGGAGCTGGAACTGGGACAAGGCTGGGACAGCAAGGGCAGCAGCAGCAGCAGCAGCAAGCAGGCAGAGAGACCAGAGGGAGAGAGGAGGAGGGAGTGGGGGAGATAGGAGTTGAGACAGACAGAGAGAGACAGACAGATGTGCAGAGGGAAAGAATTGCAAAGACAGACATTTCAGCAGGTACAGCAGAGAGACAAGCAGAGAGAGGCACTTTATTAGAGAGGGGGGCAACTTTCCACCATTCTCAGCAGTTAGTGAAGTGTACAGCCAAGTGACTATAGAGGCTGAAGAGAAGGTGCATTGGTCAGCATTAACTGCGTATACTTCAGCAGTGTTAATGTCAGAGGTGTTGGAGCCTTGTTAAAAAGAAGCACAAGCAAAGATCGACCTCTCTATATATTTTTTATCAATAATATCATACTTCATCATACCAATGGGATAATAAACATTTTTTGGGTGTTTCTGTCTAGATCTGTGGTTGAGGGTCAGCTACAGAAGAGTCAGCTACAGAAGAGTAACCTGCATAGAAGCAAGTATTAAAAATGGATGGAAATTAAAGAGACCCACAGAGCCATGGAAAGGTCATATTGGTGAGCCCTGTTTAGCCATGCGACTGTCCTCTTTCAGACTTCAGCTACTGTAACCACAATAAGAATGGGGCAATAAGAAGACAAATTCCCAGGACTGTATTGTATAAGGGTCATGCACGGACTTGCCAAACCACCTTCACTGCATCATAAAAATTTGAGTCTAACCATACAAATATGTTCTGGACAGAGGAACTCTGGCTGCTGGCGTGTTTACAAAACGTCAACTAGTGCAACCACTATCATGGTTGATCTCAAACCACAAACCCATGCAGACAATCTGCTGGAATAACTCACTGATAATTATATGAAACCCTGTGTCAGATGGTTAGATAAAAGCGACAGAATGAGACCTGCTGATAGAGACACGCTCTTAGTGCTTATAAAACATACTGTTGACACTGTAACATGTCATTTTACTGTGATATATTTAATGAAAATACAACATGCCGTCTGCTCAATCCTCTGCAATTTTAACCAAACCACAGTCTGTCACAGTGGTCAACACTCTAATAGCAGGATGAGGCTGACCTGTTTTGCCCTGGGCTAGAATGGAGGCAGACTAATTTCCTCTGCATTTATGTTATAATAATAATAGCAGAGAAATGAGTTCACCATGATCACATATACTTATTCCTGCCAGCTAACTGCCTTTCATGGTGGTTAGGATAATGTGTGAGAAAAGACTTGTGTGGATTGCTGATTTGGGGTTTTCTCCATGTCTCTGACTACAATAACTTGTAAAGCATAGAGCATATGTGGTTTTACAGTCTCAACCATATGTACGTACTCTGAGCCAAAACTGTGGTCAAGTGTGGGTAGCTGAGGTCTTTTTTCCTTACCTTTGTTTCAGCTGGCATGGGCGAGGATGATTTGGACGACATGTATTGGTCTTGTGATGAAGACATGAAGCCCGAGTCGTGGGAGGAGATGCTAGACAGCCGAGCCGGGGCCTGCTGCGGTAGCGTGGAGCTACGGTACCGATGGCGGGGGTGATGGTGGTGGAACAGGTGGTGTGAGGAAGAGGAGGAAGAAGAGGAGGAAGGAGAATGAGAGTGAGAGCCACTGGATCCCCTGGAGTCACTACTGTTAACGCTGTTCAGACTACTGTGAAAGGGGAAGGAGTGAGGGATGAGGGGTGGACCAGAGGGAGGAGAAGTTTGGCAGTGACAGGCGGGGTAAAGAGAATCAAGTGCACCCAAAGACATGGATTGAAGAAGCAAAGTTGGGTAAAGAAGAGATAAAAGGAATAAGAGAGGGGATGAAGGCAGAGGATTGGGGGAATGTGGAGGAGACAGGATGGGAAACGATTAACACAGCACACCAAGATGCAGCAAGCCGTGACTGAGGCCAATCAAGTCAAAACAACAAAACAAACCAACATAAGAGGCGTGAAATCATAATGGCAATAATTACAGGCAGGAAATCACAGGATTTCATGCCTTAAAGACAGCTTTCTGAGAATATGTATTCACACAAAACACTCATGAAAAGCAAACTCTGGGTCTAATTACTGTGTGAACTGAGAAGCATCAAAGTCAACATCTGAAGCTAATTTTAAAATTGTGTCTTGCATTATCTACACTACAAAGTATACATACAATATCTGCAAAATCGTGAAGAAATCTTAGTGTAGAGTAAGCTACATTATGAACTGGGCGAAACTACTGCTGCATATCTATGTCAGATACTAGTGCTACACTATCATGCCAAACTTTTCACTTACCGTATTCTTGCCTATTACACACAGTGTATAAGAGGCAAGAATGCAGTAAGTGAAAATTAAAGGCTGCAAAGGATCAAAATGACTTATTATTGTGAATTTTATAAGGCATTTTTAAAAAGCATAGTAAGCACAAGCTTTGCACTGTCAGATGAAAATGTGATTTCTGGAAAAACACCACCAATGAAAGGATCAAGATAAAATAATGCCCTAAGCTGGTTTGAACCAAATGTCTTTAAACACTGTCAACATAACAAAAAAATCATTTTTTGAACATTAAATTAAACTGTTAAATATTGTTAGCACAAGATTTTAGCAGGAGAAAAGCAAGACGATAATAAACCCAAGCTTTTTTCTTTAAACCAGAACAGCTGAGGAAAAATCAATGGGAAATGCACATAAAGCAGTTGAGGACAGAGTATAGAGGACATGGTCTGAACAGAACAAAGAAATGGTCCAATTTAACACTTCTGACCTTTAATTTTTAGTTTCTAAATTTAAGAAAATTGACGAAGTAGGTCGACTTAAACTGTTTAACTGAATATCAAGAATTCACAAACAACAGCAGCTCATATTGACCACTGGGTGGCAGACAGAGATTGTTCCAGACAATTACATTGTTTTTCTATATGTCCTTGTTTCTCACCCCCTAAACTAATGTCAGCTGTATTGAATGAAGATTCATTCTTAAACTATTAAAATGGTCACACAAGGGACATTGTATTTAGAGGTTATCTGATATTATAATAGCTAAAGAACAAAGACAGTGTTTGTAGTTTCAGTTCCTTAGTTCTAGGAAACTGACAACCAAAATACCTGCCTACCTTTGCCATCATTTAGAAGCAAACTGAATTACAAAAGTGGTTATGGGAAAAGTAGGTACATGTTTGAAACACAAAACCTCTCCACTTCATTTGTTTGTGGCAATGGGCTTTGTGATTGGCTGCCTGGACCTACCTGCACATGCTAGACTTCCTGGACATAGTGGTGCTCGGGGATGAAGGCGGTGTTTGATATGACCAGCCATAGTCTGAGCCCTTCAGGTCCAAGATCACCTGAGAGGGAGGCAAATATTAGTCATAGTTACCAGCTGTACTTGTGAGGTTGGGCACTGAGCAAAGTCTCTTTAGTAAACAAGACTGGATTGTGTCATCTTTTTTTCTGTTTTTCTTCACCTGTTCACTAGCAGGAGGAAGCTTGTGTGGGTCAGAGGTCAGAGCTTTGAGGTCATCCGAGATAGCCTGGAGATGAGTGACCTCTCCCAACATGGAAATCTCCTCATCCTAGAAGACATAATGCCAAAGATAAAGCAAAAAAATGTAAGTTAGAACATGTTAAAAATTGACTGTCCTTTAGTAGTTTACTGTAAACTACTGTCTACACTGTAAAAACATGCTTTTTCGTGAGCGGTGGTGGTTTAAAAACAGCTGTAGTGAATGTGTGGAGAGAAAACATGTGTTAGCTGTGTGATTAAGTATCTGTAGCAGTATGAAAACAGTATTTCCAGTCTGTGGGATTAAAAGAAAGAGCAACAACATTGCAGAGTGAGGAGACTTTCTGTTGTTCTCTCACACTGCTTTTCCGAAGCATTTTGCCCTTTCCCCCCCTGCCGTACTCACCACTACAGGCCGCAGCATGGCTACGAAACAGCAGAATCTCTGTCTCTCTTCTATCAGAGCCTTCCTCAGGGCCTGTTTCTCCGTCTCCTCCAGCAGGATGTATTTATCACTGACATCCTGCATGGCGCTGTCCAACTGGGGCTGGATATCACCACGACCTTGGTAATAAAATGGATACACACAAGCACAGACAAAATGAATATGCATGTCATTACAGTATTACAAAACTACCAACTAACAAGGATACACATGACTGGTCTCTTTACTGTCCAAACAGGTCAAAAAGGTCAAGTTATGATGCTGTAACATGGTTAAAGTGCCTAATTTACAGACAATATGATCATGTAGCAGTGTTTTCGATATTCATCACCCCTCCACTCCTCTCTGGTGTAGGCCTGGTCTGTTACTATTGTACTGCTCCATGTGTTATCTCCATGTGGCTATCATCATTGCCACCATTTGAATGTCTCCACAGCATGAAGGGCCACTCTTGTCATTTAAGTGTTTTGTGTCTCTTGTTCTGAGGGTTATCTCTGCCGGGCTAATCTGTTGCTTGTCTCAAAAAATGCAATCTATTATGATGACATATCTATCTCCACTGCTCTTTGTTAAACACTTAAACTCCAGGATGTTTCTTGTCAGGGTTAAGAGAGATTGTATGTTTGTGTGTGTGTGCGTCTGTGTGTCTGTGTGTGTGTGTGTGTGTGTGCGCGCGTGCGTGCGTGCGCGCGCGCTCTTTCATAAATGGCAAGAGAGCAAGATATGTACAAGACCATCTGGTCCTGGTGATGTTGTTTGTGTCTGTGTTTAATATGCATATGTAAATCTATGAGCATTTGAGGACAACGACAATTCCAAGGTTATCCTGTTATTCAGCACTATGTGTGCCTTTGTGGTCTGTGTGTATAAGTGTGTGGGTGTGTATATGTATGTGTGCTTGATGTTAAGAGAGGATACCCTGAAGCCAAATCAAGCCCTCTTGAGTTCTCTATGGAGGCAGGAAGGCTGGCGACTGCCCAGGATGACATGGTGGGCCTCAAAGGCATTATCTAACCACTCAAACTGCACTTGCACACAAACACACAGTCTTGACTTTGATACATCAAGGTTAAATCCACAGCGAACAACTCTGTGGTCTATATGTCTGCTCTTGTGTCTGGGCAAAGATAACTGGTGCCTTTTGTTGAACATTTGATGTAAGGCCCCATATCATGCAAACCAGTAGTAAAGAAACACAGATAGAGTTTCAGGCAAACCATCCTCACCTCAAATGTAAAACAGAAGCATACATATCATTGTCAGGACAACTATCAGTTTCCTTTGAAATATGTCAGTACAGTCCATACATAAACACAAGATGCAGCAGGAGGCTGCTTCTACTGCTTTAGCTCTCTATCATGAAGACCACAATAAAAAATTACACTGAACAATGACCAACATGCACACAAATACTAAGCTGTTGAAAAAACACCCCAAATGGGGACTCTTTATTATGCATCTGCTAGTATCACAATAGCTGACAATAATGAGAACTGACTAATTGTCTTATACTAATCACTGAGGTGCAATGTGACTGTTGGTGATGGGTGAAGTCACATATAACTCCTAATGGTGAATTTTAGGTGGATTTAGTTCTTCTAAGACAATGTCTGTACCCAAAGTGAGACGACTGTGCAATTGACCCAGTTTGAGAAAATGGTTTCACCACAAAACTGAAGTTATCTTTATAATTTCATGTTAATATATTGATGATATGGTATATTTACAAAGAGTCCTTAGAAAACAGTTCTTAGAACGTAATGGCTGTTGACAAAACAAGAGAAACCCAGTTTCCATCTATAGAGAATCCATTCACTGAGCTTGGTTTGGTGTCTGTAACGCTGGATTCAGTGGAATGTGAGTTATGTGTGTGTTTATTGCAGCTCCTACCATATTACACTACAGAGACCATGACAGAGTAGATGGACTGTAGAAACCAGACTGGAAAGTCCAAATTGCAGTATATATTTTCAGTCTCATTTAGATCCAAAGGCAGCATGTTGAGCAGACATGTATGCCATTACAATGTACAAGGTTCTGTGCAGAGCTGGCTATAAGACTGGGTCTGAGAGGGCTAGACGAGCCTCACTCATTAGTCTGGTTCCCACTGAAGGACCAAACTCATTATCATTCATTTCCCTCCAGGCAAAATTAGTCTTTTTCCATCTTGTCGCTACGGAAATTATTTGTAAGCCAGACTGACATTTCAAATAATGTTGTAATTGCTAGTTATACACAGCTGACAAAGCATTATTAAAACAATTGCAAGACAATATTAACATACTTTAAGTGCATCCTTTAAGTAAAATAACTGAAACTACAGAATTCCAACTATTTATGGCCTCATCAACACTTGACATACAGTATATAACAATGGAGAGAAGTAATTTGATATCTGCTATAAATACCAAGAAATATTCTTGTCACAGCCAGTTTTCATTGAATTTTGTTCTAAGATGACTAAGAAACATTTAGAGATCTAGCTTTTTGTTGGGCTCAGTGTAGTAAAGCAGCTTTTTAAGTCTTAATGCTAACGATGCTGTGGTGTCTCCTTGGCACACAGTAAAATGAGGGAACATACAACATTCTGGTTTCTACCACTAGTTCAAGCCTTGGCAGACTGTTTTCTCGACATAACCAAAGTGGTTTTGGAAAGACACAACTGTAAGTTGAGGAACTTTGACTATGACAGATGGAAAGCCAAATACTTTCTTTGTCACTGTGTTGGTACCGCCAATGAGAAGCTTGAGTAGAGCACAACAATATCACAGTCAGCATCATATTACTTTTTCATCTACTTCTGCTGAAGGCTGATCCAACCCCATGAAATTATGAACTACTTTGTCATCAGTTGTATTTGCTGTTCAGCCCTGTAAATGTTAATGAGCTTCTTCTATGTTACAACTTTTCCTCTGATTTGGATGGTTTCTTGTTTTGTCCACATTCCCAGTCTTTGTGCCATTACTTGCCCAACTATGTGAATGACATGACAGGGCCCTGATTGGTGCTCCCCCTTTCTGTTCAACCAGACAAACACTGAAGCTCACTGACTGCACTGTGAGCAAATTCACACTGACATATTTTCTAACTCCTTTCAGTTCAGTGCTCAATTAAGGACAATTATGGCTTGACATTTGTTTATTAATTCATTTTTGATTAAGCATGTTACTGTCCAATTGCTTTACACCTTCAGGTTGAACAAGCATTGAAAAACTGCAGATGTGCTGGTCTGTGTGTAACTGAATTGACACAACCATCACTAAAATGTGGCTCTATCATAAAACCACAATGTACACTAATGAACTTGAGAACCCAATGTGCAGTTCTTATCGTTTGTGGATTTTTCAGGTGAAGAAGACTATTCTACTCACCAATACAACAGCTGGAGCAGTGAGGAAAACAGGGTTACAGTTCCAGTGTGTGTTTGGTTTAGAAATCATATTGATATTTTTGAGTTGTTTTTGCCAAACTCCACTTTGCCAGAAAGTAACTTGGCCAAGATGAAAAAGGTGGGGGTGGAAATGGTCCACACATGTGGATACATGTGAACACACAAATGAGATTAACTGCTCCAGCTTTCACATGACCCGTGATTACATTAGGTTGTAGTCACAGGCTGTTTCTTAGCAAGACTTTGGTCTCAGGTTAGAAAAGCCCTCACAAGACATGTATCAAACATCAGCTATATAAGCACCAACACATACTGACAGAGGGGTGCTATTTCTGTGCATAACAGGGCTGCTCTTCTTTTAAATAGTCTGGAAAAAAGAGTTTAACTATTGTACTATGTGTGATACGAGGCATGCGAGTTTAAAGATCTTTTAGTGTTGCCAGGTGCAGCAAGTTTCCTTCAAGGGGGAATGCCCAAAATGCCGAAATGAAGATGGCTGCCTCCCAACCGGCTTGTTATGTATCTACTATATTTCTTCTACTAAAGCTCCACTTTCTGATACAGTCACTGTAGTGTTGAGGTAACTCCAAGGGAATTACCCTGCTCAGATGCAATATATAACAATGGCTATAGCAAAACTTACAAATAGCTACTTTAAGGTGGTTACAAACATTAACCCTGTAGCCCAAAGCTGCAGACAGTGAAAGAGAGAAACCAGAAGACAAAAATGGATGTATAAAACACAACAGAATTTCAACACAAAACCGGACTCATTTACAGTATGTGGCCATTTACAAATTGGCATTGCGGTTCATAACTATAGAGCAGTCCGATATATAGCATGTATTTATTCTTTGTATAAAAATACATATCTTAATTGATCTTTTTTACAATGAAACTGAGATGAGAGGCAATGTAGTGTAAGCAACTACCTAGACAGTGTGCCTGTTCCACAGACTGACTTACCTAGATTATCAGCTGCAGTGCAGCATAAAGCGAAGGATTGTATCAGAATCACATGGGGAAAGGGAGAGGAAAAGAGTTCAGGTCAGCTGTAAAACTAAACACTAAATCATCAAGGTGCAGCGTTGTGTGCCTGGATGACAATTTTAACAGCCAATGAAAAATAATAAAGCCAAACCAATGTTCCACTAGGTTTTTGTCCAAAACTGTTAGCAGTTTGTTTTCTTCAGTACCAATCAGACAAAATCAGATAATACCAACAGACATATGCATGTTTACAGCTGACACACCTGATACTGCAGTGAAGGGATTTCTTTTTACTTGATACTCTGAAAATATATGAAACCACTGTTGCTTTTGAACTTATTAATTTGTCAGTGACAATCTTTAATTTTATTAATTTATAACTTAGATACTAAACTCAGAAATAACAACAATCATACTTTTGACAAACTCGAGCATGCAGCAGTACTGCTAACGATCAAGTTATTTAAACCTGAGACTACCATCACCCCAAAACATACTGGAAACATATTAATCTCACTCCTTTTTTGTGTATGGTATTTTTTCTCAAGGTAGGTGAGTGCGCATGTAGAACCTGAGCCAAGAGGACTGCAGAGAGAAACAGTCTCTGTACTCTCAGTGTTTACCAAGTAAGGTAATGTTTAGCCTTAGTAGACCTGCACATGTCCAATCAGTCAGGACAAACTACTTTTATATACACACATCACTGCCGTCTATTAAAAACAACATATACACAATTTGGACATTGTCCCACTTTCCTATTTGATGATTTCAATAATCAGATTTTTGTTTTAGTCCTGACTAAGGACTTCTTTCATGCATAAGTCATTGATCCTGTATTGCAAAAACCACACAAAATTTAAACACTACCAAACCCAAGCACATAGTTTTAAAGTACAGCACTTCTGGGAGATGGGAGATTTTTGTGTGTGGGTAGTTATGGCAGACACACAGCATTTTAGGATCAAATCTTTTGAAGTCTGTCCTTCTCAAACTTTGCTTGTAATACATAGATATAATGTTTCATGCTTTCTGGTTGAGCTGCAAGCTCTTAGGAGATGCAGTGGCCATTTACTTAATTTTCATTCAAAGAATAGTTTTCATTCTCTTTACTCTGTGTGTACAAGACGGTAAGAATGAGACTCGTCTCCACCGTCAAGTAGATTAACTGCACTTAGCAGTGTTATTTATTTGGAGTCTCATAAGCTAGGGTTTAAAATAAAAATGAAAATGAAGCATGTTTTACCTTTCTTTGCTTTCTTCTGAAGTTTCAGTGTGTCTGAGGACTTCTTCTTAATTTCCTGCCGTGCTCTTTTGTATTCTGGTTCAGATGTACAAGGAAAAAATAGTGAACTGTGAAAATTTTATCTTTAAGTTTGGGTGGAGTTAATATCTTCTAGGACAGAATAACAAATAAAAATGGAATAACAAACTGCATGCCAACCTCAGTTTAAAGCCACGGTCACTCCTAATTGTATAATGCAGTGGTCAATAAGGCTTATAAAACTACACTTGCTCTTTCAAGTGCTTAAAATGATTGTAAGATGTATCTTGTTGTTGTAAATTCCTGGGCATGTGCAATACTTCTGTTCTAGTATGTGATTACATGCGTATACCCTACCTTTAGCATGGTCCTTGTCCAAAGTATGTACACCTCTTTTCCACTCCTCCATCTGTTCTTGAAGAGGATTGATCAGACCCTCCAGGAAACCCCTGAAAAAACAACAGGTATCCAAAATAACCTTTATTGGCCCATCATATAACTGAGCATCTTGTTTATTTATAAACATATAAATGTAATACAGCCAACATTTGACATGTATTTCCCTTTTCACATGAATCGCTTGTTAGTTTCACTACTATGCAAGTTTTATCAGTCAGACAGACTGTCAGACATAAAAACCATTCAGTCTGGTTTTGCTTGTCTGTCTGTATAGTGTATGGTCTTGTCTGTCAATCATTAACAGAGAGAAAGAAAGGGAAGAAAAACAGAGGGCGGAGAGAAAAAGTCTGCTTATGTCTGACTGTGTCACAAGAGGAAATAAGAGGCTGTGCAGTCATGTCTGTCAATCATTACCAAACTGTGCCCATCTTCCAAGATGTATTTGTGAGTGTGTGAGGCTGAGAGTGTGAGAGCTGGGCAGCTGCAGGCTTAGTGCATGAAACTAAAATTAGACTTCTCCGGCTTGCAGACATTTCTCCAAAGAGTGTGTGTGTATGTCTGTGGGTGGCTGGTGGTGACCACAGCCCCCCTGTGTACAACCCCTACTATGGAGATCCAAGTGGAATCTCTGCTGAAATGCCACCCGAATTAGAGAGCCCCTTGTCTGTGTAGAAAGTGTGTGTGACTTCACTGTGACATTATAGATGCTTTTCCCGCCAGACAGTTCGTCTCTTTCTCAGCATTTCATGAAAACAAATGGACATTTTCACCCCCACACACAAAATAGCAAGTTATGGGGACATACTGAGGTAACAGTTAAATTACAGACCATTTTATTAGGAGCTGCAGAGCTAGACTGATCACTAGTAAATCACTTGAACTTTGTACTATTTACGAGAGGATATTTATTGGACATAATAAAGCACAGACCTAAATTATGTGCAGTGTTACTTACATTGAGAACTGTTTGAGTTTGACCTCTATGCTGCGATGTCTCATACACATCCTGGTCAGTGCTGATCCGATGTCTCTGGTCCCACCTGAAAGATTTAAAGAAAGACAAAAAAAATAGACAAAATATCACCAATTCTTTATGTGATTACTATAATTATGCATTCATCTCTGCAAGTCAATCTTAGATTTGGAGCACAAAAAAAAAACTAATTGGAGACATAATGTTCCGTCGTGGTCAACTATTCACCTAAAAACATTCCTTGAAAGGTACAAGACATAAACAGGTTTGACAGTAAACTGGGGGCGAAAAAAGGAAGAGGAAAGCTCAAGTGTAAATACCACACTGTGATGTACATAGACTGTAGAAAACAATTTTCAGCTTTACTAAAGCAACACTGATGTCCACAGAAGAGACAATTAACAGAATTCCAATTGTAACTTTCACCTCAGTCACTCCGTCTGTTTTTGGGATTAACTGTCTGAATCAACCACCATCAAAATGTTTTACATTTGCAACAGAAGGTTCGCTGCAATTTGAATCAATGAACCATTACATCAGAACTACAGCTGCATCATTTAACAAGACATCTCATTACAAAGGCAACTAGAAAGCTTCCACAGGGATGAATGCAGACAATAGGCTTTTGAAAAAGATTAGGTAGCTGCAAATCTACATTATAAGCACTGAATGAAAAGCTGTTTGGTATTTGAGTACAGCGCATAATAGTCAGCTAATGCTGTAAAGTAATTAACTTCATACTAAATTGAGAGTGACTTCGCTAATGGAAAAAAATTGTTGTTGGAGCGAGCACTCACTGACCCCACTCTTTCCACTGCGGCTGAAAACTGCGGGAATCAGTGGGAAACACAGAATTACCAATCGCACACATATTCAGGTCAGGAGAAGTGATGGGAAGTTGGAGCTCGAGTCTCGAAAATGTGCTTGAGGCTAGTGTCAGTTCCCGTCACACAGGCTAACTAGCTGTCCACTGGAGGCCTCAGGCTGGACAGCTAAGCAGGAACTTGGTGTTGATTGACAGGACTATTGTCTGGCTGCTCAGTATGACTAGTCGGCTTCTCTGTGGGGCTGAAGCACAACTGTGTGTGTGCGTCTGTGTCTGCATGTGTTGGGAGTGTGCAGGAGGGAGAGAAGGTGGGGGAGATGAGATCTTGTATGAAACTGAGTAGAGTTCTTGTGGCATTCTGTTATATGACAGAGTGATACGCTCTGTGTGTGTGTGTGTCAGACAGTTTGGTTGTGATGATCTGATGTGAAGTGTGAATCCTCTCCAACCGAGCAAGCCATTCTGCTGTCAGCACAGTCTTTGCTCCATGCAGAGTTACACACACAGAGCTGTCAGTCACTCACACTCTACAAAACACACTCACGCATGCACGCATACACACACACACACGGCGCACACACACAGTTGTCTTTTGTCAGAGGCTGGAGAAAACAAATGTAAGAGGCTGTTGATCTGGCCAAAAACACTTGGTGACTTGATCGAGAGATACATCATAAGTTTAGAATTTGCCTTCAATATCACTGGTGGATGGGAGTATGATTGAGGCCAAGCAAAACAAAGATAGTCCAAGACAAATTTCAACTGTATTTCAGACTCCTTCACATTTTATGTTGATGAGAGCTGTGCCTGAGCCTTTGTGAGCTGTACATCTTAAACTGAGGTATGAAAAGGAAAGTATGGGCTAAAACTTTTGACCTGAAATATATCTGCTGAATTACTGCATATCTAACAGCTAGCCCTAACCCTAAAACAGTGACAGATGTTAACCCAGAGAAATACATTAGCTATTCTTTATGGCAAATTACAACTTCGACACAGCTTTCAACAATGCATAACCTGATGCCAATCCCAAATCCATCATGTCCTCAAATGTTTCCCTCTATCCATTCATTCATCCATTCCCCTGCAACTGTGTGTGCTTATTATTGGAGAGGGTGTGGCTACTACAGGGCATAAAAAGCCTTTCTGTTATACAACGCCATAATGCTCATTCATTCCTGTGTTGACTTGTTTAGTCATCCTATCCCCATCCATCTGCCCACCTCTTCCTTACTATAACGGCTTGTTATTCCAGAGGGTGTGGCTGATAGATGCCACAGTGCCACAGGGAGGCCGCAGTGCCAAAAAAAGAGTTAGTTTTGCATTAAAAAGTTACTGCAGAGGTCAAACCCATACTGTCAGGGGAAGAGTTTGGTTTCACTTGATTATTCATTTAGCCAAACCCCACCCAAGCAACTGGATTTAATATGAGGGATACAAGTGAACCAAAATCTGCTCTTGCTTATGTGGAGTTTTATGGGTTTGCGAGAGATATTACACTCCAACTAACATTCAAGGCGGATTTTGTGAGATAAGTGCATAGTGCAACAATCCCATTGAATTGGGCTCCAGAACTGTAACTGGGTTAAAACATGTCTTGTGCAAAGTTTATTGTGACATGTCGTAATCTCTGGGAAAGATTTGAGACACACATGCTGTGCAGATCCCAATGCATCAGTAATAATGGGACAATATCTAATATTTAATAAAACCTAATGGTCCAAGATTTGACTGGGGTAAGTTTGCATGCATTTGCCATATTGTGTAATAATCAAAATATTGATTCTGCCATGTCACCCAGTAGCGCGGTGTAGATGGTTGGGACACAGGCCAAAAGGGGATCAGTATCAGGTTGATCTGCACCGTTTGTGGAAAGTTGTTTGTTGCTCTCAAGATAAAGTGGCTGCTAACACAAATGGTGTACGCCGTCTAGCACTGAATGACCCTTGGATAGAAATAGCAGCAGTGCCAGCACCAGTTGTCAAACACACACACATACACACACACTCACTCACCTACTGCTGCTGTGTGTCGTGGCATAGTTGGCTGTCGGAAGAAATACCTGCTGTGTGACATGGTTGTTTCAGAGGCTTGTAATTAGCCCTGCGCTGCTAACACCTGACCAGCAGAAAACACAGATATACAGAGACGCGCTATAAACAACTCTTTGGTGCACATGTGCACAATGGACACTAAACTAACACACTGGCATTTTCTAACCACAGCAGGTCTATACTGCATTTAGCACATCTAGTTGTTGTTACCTCACCACTTTCAAACTATGACACTGTATGTGCGTTGTAATACTAAGAAACTAATATCAATTCCATTGTTCGCTTTGTCTTCTACTTTCTGCGGGAACCACCGTCTCACGAGTCTTGTGGACATTTGTGATGGAGGTGATAGTTTTCCATCTATGTGTGTCTGTGTGTGCGTGTGAGGGTGACAGACAGATAGGATGGCAATTTGATGTCGAGTTGCCAAGTCTGTCTCTGTCCTCAACCCCCTTCCAGACTGTTCCTTGGAATGTCGCACTATGCTGACACAGGGTGTGTGTGTGTGTCTGTCTGCCTGTCTGTCTCTGTGTGTGTCTGCATCAGTTTGTCTTAGAAAGCACAGGAAACAAGGAACTTTGAGAAGACACACTTGATTAAAAAATATTTAAGATGTTTTTAATCACCAACCCCTTTATCGTTCCAACCCTTCAGAGTAGACGAGTGCAGCACCAAAATGGTGTATGTAAGGGATCCTTCTTTATTTTTGGCTAAAAACTCACTTGCTTAATAAGCTTCTTTTTTCCAAAAGGCATCAGGTTGTGCAACCCATCCTTTCTGTAGGATTAGATGAGGGGTAGAGGGGCAAAGTTCCTCCTTCTGTCTGAAGCCATCAATATTGTTGTCATCAACACAGTTGGAAGCAATTTGATACTGTTATCACGTTTGTGTCATTTGATAGCTAAGTGGTGTCACATGGTTGTGACAAGACTGTACTACGAATAGATGAGATTTTTCTTTTCCACGCTTCTCTGTAAAGGCCAAAATCACCAACTATCCAGTCTGAAACTACTATCAGAAACTACCACAAAATATCTGTCTTTGTCCTTTCAGGTATTACATACATCTAAAAGGTGCTTGTAGCTGCAAATCCTATGGTGTAGGTCTAGAAATAAACCAACCTAAGAAAACATGTGGTAGAGTAAATCATTCTGCAGCTTTAGATAATTCTCAGCCTGTAGAAGATTGAAGCAGAACTGATATGAAGAGGCAAGAATGAGTGATTAAGAGAGGAAGGAAAATAAAGGAAGGAAGACTGGTTAAAGGTATGAATGTAAAAAAAAAAAAGTCTCTCCATATATTGACATAAAGAAACAGGAAAAGAAGAGATGGGGGAGGAGAAATGCCTTGGAGCAAAAGGGGAAAAGGTAAATAGAGAATGAGAGTGATTTGGATTGGTAGCTCTGACATGAACATCAGAGAGGCTGGCTAGCTAAAACCAAGTCTGTGTATGGGTCCCAGATGGTCGCCGTTAACTCCAGGCCAGTGGTTACACTGATAAGAGACTGGAGACCATGCAGCTGCAAACACAAATACACATATGCGTGTACACTCACCCAGCTGGACAGAGGTAAGGCGATCTGTTCACTTACTAATTAGAGGGCTGGAGAAAGCACTAAAAGCTACAGCCACACTAAGCTGGCTAAATTTAAAAATGCATCTTTCCCTCTTCACATTAACCAAATCTGGTGCTGGCCACCAATACACCAAAAAAGAGAGAGTGATTATGTGTGTCTGCACAGCTGCCTGCTTTCTAATTAAGTTAAGATGGCAATCATTTGTTGCCTTTGGCTAATGCAACTGATCACATGAAATAGCAACCTGCACTAATATTTATCATTTCAGGTTAATTTGTTAGCATTAAGAAATAAGTAGACTAACAGTTTCATTGTACTGTAAAATTGCAGCAGTAAAGCAGTAACTGGTTGAATTTGGTCGAATCACTTTTTTATTCTCATAACGGAGTAACTGTCGCACAGGAGACAGAGTCTGTTTCCTACTTATCAGAAGGTTGTGGTTTGATCCCTGGCTGAAAACTCAAACACAGTATCACAAGAGGTCACTTGACTAAGTAATATTAATGTTACACCAATACAGTGAGAATGTATAAGGTTGTTAGAAGCACGAGGATCCTGTATCATTTTATAATTTACAGACTTCTAGATTCCAATCGTGCCTTAAAAACACACACACACAGACATACACATGTGTGAATACACACAGACACACACACACAGACACACACAGACACACACACTCCTAGCTGAGCAGTTGGCATGCCCAGATGGAGCCACCCACATAGCACAGAAACAGGCTAGCATTTCATTCATTGATTTATTGGTCTCCTCTGTCAGTCTGGTAGCTTACTGTAAGCCTATACAATTACACTTCTTAATAAACAATAAACTACATGGAAGAGTGTGAGAGTCTCAAGTGAATGTAGGACTTGAGAAAGATGGAAGAAAAACGCAATGAATGTTGGAATGATGTCGAATGATTGTAACTCTAATTAGCTTAAGACATTCACACTTAGTTTCCATACTAGTAGTTACAAGAGTTGTGTAAGAAGTGTCTAGTCTTCACGGTCAAGGGCCTATAATAGTCTGCTTTAATAGTTAGCCTGGTGTTCCTATAGGAGCCAAACTCACCTCTTCATTCATCAATAGCTGCTGACAGAATGTCAGCTTGTCTGTCTTACCCCCTCTTCCCACACACACTCTACAGTCAGCAAGTCTAACCTCGGTGGGCACCTAAGTCCAACATATGCAAACGAGTGGGTGAGTGAACGCACATGCACCTGCTGCAGTATGACCAGTGCTGACACACAAAAACTCTGGACCGTCTGTGTACAGCCCACAAACAGCTGTCATCCACAGACAGGAGAAGGGAAAAGCAGGACAGAGGGGAGAGGAGGTGGATGAGGAGAGAGCAGAGAGAAAAAGAGAACTCATTCCAGATAATGTAAACACTGTGTAGAGGACACTGTATGTACACCTTAACTAACGTTGAGGAAAGGTTTTCATGCACTGGAATACACAGTACTTGAGTTGTTAGGTTGGAATTTACACAACAACAGAAACATTAGCATCACTTGACTGACTCATTGAAATGCTCTCCTATTAACAAAACAATAGTGTCACGTTGACTGGTGCTTAATGTGACACCTCAGTGCAGACAGTAAATCAAAAGGACATACAGTATGGTAACAAGAGCTGCAAACTAATTCACCTGAAAACTGCCAAGAGACATAAGAGAAAGACACAGAAAACATCCATCATCAGACAGGTTTAGACCCATGTTGTTGTTTATTGATGGTTTGCATCATAGTCAAATGAACCACCAAAATAACTGGGGGTTGAAGTCTGTGGCTTTGCACAGAAAGGGAAATATGTCTTAATGATGACATTTATCACAACTGGCATTTGGCCAACGATGTAATGGATCATGTGCAATTCCACAAAGATATTCACTAGTCGTCTTGTTTAAAAGAAGCCAAGAGACTCACTGTAAACTGCAGTTGTGAATGTGTGTCAGTGTGCCACTGCAATGCAGTGAAATGCATCCTGAATAGTAATGTGTGAGACTCCTGCTACCCTCCTCTTCTTTACATTGCTCCCCTCTCCTGAGGGCTGTGCCTCCCCCTACAGCAAAATCTCCTCTCCTACCCCAGATTCCTCTTCTCCTCTCCATCGGTTGCCCTCTTTCTTCCTCTTCACCACCTTCCTGTACTCTCCTCCACTCTATGCCTGTATCTCATGATTGTGCAAAGTGCGAGAAGTGGACAGATTACTGGCATACACAGATGAGTGATGTGTGCAGGGATGATTTAGAGGTGTAAGGAACTTTGGACTGATGTACACTTAACAGATCCGAGGCCTGTAACAGTAAACATGCTAGTGTGCCCGTACTGCAAACTCACAGCCTATAAATTCTACATAAAATTCTGACTATTTCATGACATGAAAGAACATAGAAATACATTTTTGAGTTTTTGATGTAAAGGATTGGGTGTGAAGAGACGAGGAGAGCAGAACATACAGAGAGGAGAAAGTAAAGACGACAGAATGGAGTAATTTGAGGCTGACAGTATATGCCACCTCTGTGTGGTTCTGCAGTGTGAATGCTAACAAGGTCTTGAGGCCAGAGAAAATGCACCAATTGCTCTCTGCCTCTCTTTTTAATTACTAAGAATGCTTACTTAGCCACTGTATGTGTACCTTCTTCTTCTGTTATCCTCATAATTTTTCACAATTTCTGTCTCAAATCACAGTGGTGTAAATGGATAAGAGACGCAATGAAAAGGAACCAATTAAGATAATAGGGTTGCACATCTCTTTGTGATAAACGATTCGATTCGAATCTAGATACACAGATTACGATTCGATTCAAAAACGATATCCTTTTATTACAGACCGATTCGATTCGATTCGATTCAGTGTAGGACGATTCGATTTTCGGTTAATATCTGTTGTAGATCAAGAAGCCAATTCTATGAAAGTGACCATTCTACAGTACAATATTTTCTTTTCAAATATATAAAAGACCATATAGCCTATCCAAGCATTGTTGCTTTAAAGCCTGGCAAAAAAAGAAATAAAAAAAAAGGAAAAAAGAATAACAAAATCACATGTCCATGTATCCATATTTAGACATGGACTAGTAGCCTATCTGTAAGAGTTTATGTAAATTAGCCATGCGACCCCTTTTCCACCCAGCTGGTTCAGGTGCTGTTCAGAGCCAGTGCTGTTTAGCAGCAGTTCTAGGTTCAGCACCAACTCCTTGCTGTGTCAGAGCGAGGTTACCGTAGCAACAAGACCAGCGCATACAGAGCATGGACTGTATAAAAGATTATCGCTCCGTTTGTTTATCAATGAAGCCATGTCTCTGATGAAGCTAACAAGCTGAGCTACAGGCAGTGGCTAACAGCAGCTCTGTCTTCAAAACAGTTGTCGGTCACGATCACGGCTGCTTTTTTTCAGCCGGGTTTAGTGTTATCAAAAGTCTATGCTTCCACGTCGGGTCCGGTGTTCAACAGCCGCAGTTTGGAGCAGGTTTTCTAACTGTAGCAGGCAGCAGACACAGGAGCAGCTCCTGGATGGGGAGTGTGCTAACTAACAGCAGCAGCAAAGCTAACATCAGGACGTCATCTGTTAACCCCCCCTCCCCTCCCTCCTGTCATCGGATACAACATGAAACTACTCCAGTTAGCGAATCGTGTTGTAACTAAGATATTCGCTGAAAAAAATAGTTTTTATTTGGCCTGCTGATTGATTTATGAGTTATTAAAGAGACCGCTAACGGCTAGGCACTCTAGCCCATAGCGATAACCGATTCATGACGCTACAACCGATGCATCTAAGAATTCATGGCTAATTTGTATCGATTCAGGAGGCTGCTACCGATGCAGCCGAATCTCTCACTTGTTAAACCGAATATCCGGTCGCATCGGTTTATCGTTTACAACCCTATAAGATAACAAGACTGCATTCAACATGTCTACAAAACACCACCATTTCTTTCCCTGTCACAGTCTTACCCTTTGCTGCACACCGCTTCCTTATTTAAAGAGAAAGAAATTTCTATGTTCCAACATCATCATTTAAATAAAACATTTGCACGTTTGTCTTATCCATCACCTGAATAATACTAATACTACTACTACTAATAATAAAGGACAATTTAGAGTTTCACATCAAATCCATTGTACGTCGTAACAATGTACGCCTTTTTATACAAAGTCTCTGGTTTTAGACCAATGTAGCTGTTCTTAACCCTCATTGTAAACATATTGATTAAGCGTTTAATGACCGAACTGTGGAGTGAGCCTGACGGGCAGTCAACCAACGCTGAGCAGGTGTTTCACTTCACCCAAAACAGGAACTACAGTAAATGAAAAACTCGGGAAGTCAGCTGATGTTTACAGTACGGTAACAGCCTTGAGTTGGTCATTGAAAGCAGTGAAGCAGATATTTTTGTCAAAGCCACATAACACCATGACGTGAGCCTGGGGACAAACTGAGATTAATGAGATTCATTAAAAGTATAGTATAGTACAGAGATCTCTGAAATTCACATGGTGTGCAATAAGAGTACAAGAAAACAGTATGAGGGTGGTCTCTGGACAGAAATCATCAGCAAGCAAATAGTCTCCAGGCAGACTTCATATGCTAATTTATGCTAACTGGCTTACTGTACTCTTACAGGACTATGCCATAACTGCAGATGTTGGCTTCAGCTGCAGATTGCAATGCATATGTAGGTCATGGAGAAATTTTACCCCTCCTCCTCCTCTTCATTTTACTGTATTCCTTTGATTTCTTCCTTTCAGCTGTTCTCTCTCTGATCTACTTCTCGAATCGTACTCTCAAAATTTTCTGTGCTCGGTTTAGGTTTCTCTTTTCTAGTTTCTCTCTGCACTCGCTTAATCCTCTGCTCTCACCCCTCCTCTCTGATGTCTGTGAATGCACTACCATAATGTTAACATGGTGCCTGAGATAATCTAGTCAGTAAGCAGTTGGCCAGTTCAGTGAGCGGTCAAAGTCATGACAAAAATAAACGTCCAAAGAAAAGAAGAGTGAGTCCCATGGGAAAGTGCATTTTGGTGAATACTTCAAAGGCAATATCTGCTGACTGAATTAAGAAAAGGTTTGGTGTTGTCTCTGAAGAAAATATTTCCAACAACTAACCCTAACCCAAGAGTAGCACATTATGCACAACAATGGCAAATATTTCCCCATTGATAAGCAAGAAGCCAGTAGATTTCCTCATACAGTAGAGGACAGTGTTGTTAGTGTTACCTTCAGAGCTGCATGTTTCAGGACACAGTTCTTGAATAATGGGTGGAATGATGGATATGTGTATTAAGGCTAAATGCCCTGTGTGTGGTATATATGGGAAGTCATACACAGTGCAAACAAAAACACACAGGCCATGTAAGACAGGCTACAGCTAGTGGACTTTTGGACAATATAAATCACCACAGGTGCCTTTGCATTTCTGTCGTTAGTAGTGAATGGTTAACCTGTAATAATGTCAGTTGTAGCTGTAATAGAAGTGACAGAGTAGGCTGGCTTTCACTCACTGATAACCAGTGCCTGTATATTTCCTGACGTCATATCACTCAAAAGCAGCTATTAGTCTGATACCAGGAATCTAATCAATTAAACGTTTGAATGAAGGGGTTCATATGTGTCATAAGATGACCAGAGAGAGAGAGAGACAGAGGGAAAGAGAAAGAGAGAATAGATTACCCAAGAGCCCACTCTTGCTCTTTTCTGGGCACTGATGCCCCACTTTTCACTAATCTTCCTTTCTGGTCTGACACACATTCTACAGGCAGAAAGACAGACAGGATTTACCAAGACATCTACTAATGAGTCCAGTGTTAAAAGAGAAGCAGTGGACAACTGGGACACAAACACACAACAAGCAGACAAGTCTCACGTAAGCATATGGTCAGAACGTGCAAAAAGTCTGCTGTCACAGTTAATCATTGACACTGAGGAGGACAGCAAAGGTTCATATTTTAACTGCAATTACTGAAGGCCGCAACAACTCAATAAACTGACGTCTGAGTCACAGGGTCTGAGTCACGTTCATCTTGTATGCAAGACCAAAGGTCACAGGTGTAGTTACTGCATTAATCGGGATAGACTGATATTTTCTAATTCTTTTAAGTGTGAACATTGCACCTTGATATTCAAGACCCCAGTCTCAACATCCCAGTAGAATTAAATACATATGTTAAAATATCAGACAAAACTTTGTTACAACTTGTATGTGTAAATGATACAGAGAAAAACAGGTAATACAAGTAAAGACGGGAGTTGCACACACAGTCACAGACCATGTGTTTAGTCTCAATGCGACATGTAGGGTATTATGCAAGAGACTGACTTGGAAGCAACGCTTCTGAAACTATTTCAACACAACTCATGATGCGCTTTTGGTATGGGTGTGTACAAGAATCACTGGCTTTGGCATGCATCATGCTGATGCTGACATGGTGCTGAATGTGAGAAATCACTGACGTATAAAATGTAACTGTGTATAAAAATGACTGTTAATTGCTATAATGCTGTAATAACAAACACAAATTGGTATAAAAACTGGTAACTTGTGCTCGCAATATACATTTATATGTAATATCCATTCAAGTTCCCCTGTACTATTGCCAAAATCATAATCAATACAATAATCAGTCATGTCGTTCTAGTAGACTAAAGGCAAATCAAAGCAATATTGATAAGCTATCTTCTACAATCATTAATGCTATTCACACCCCACAATCCATTAGCTACTTTCTGCAAACAGTAGTAAATGATGCCAGATAGAAAAAGACAAAAAAATGCACACTGAGGCTCAGACAAATATAACTTTAACAGTGGTGATAAGAAACGTTATCAGTGATTCCATTTAAACAATCAATAGCGCAGCTGGTTTTATTCTCCAATCTGGAAAAGACAACAAAAGGATAAGATAAAAGATTATAGCATTAGAATAGGGTATCAATATCTGTGTTGATCAATAACAAACACTTAAGTTGTATCTTTGTGGGCCTTCTGCTGCGACAGGCCCAGAGTGAGCTAGTTCTGGATACATCAAGGGGAATAAAAAACCTTTGAGAGCAACAATAGGAAGATGGTCATTCATTTCTGAGGGGAAATCCAGCCTGACAAGCTAAAGTAAAATGTTTTAGACACAAGGCAGCACTCTGTATATAATTAACAGACACATGAAAGCAATGAAGATCAGCTTGTAGAAACCAACCAAAGGGGGAATCACAAACACCCACTTTCTACAGTGTTTGGCTTTTAAACTTCTGCACTTAGTCTCTGAGTGAGTCTGTGACCTTTTCCTTCCCTGCAGGGTGAGAGACTGAGAGGCCTCCAGTCTGCGAGATACTGGTGATAATTTAAACCAGAGACACACCAGAGAGGCTGAACTGTTTGTCAGTGCAACACAACGGTACCCTGTTTGCAATAATGACCACCAGATTACATCTACCAAGTGTGTGTCTGAGTGTTTGCATGCGTGTTGGTCTGCACATGTGTGGTTGTGTATATGTAGGAGCCCCATTACTGTCGAAGAGTTCGAGAGGCGACATTCTCCACCCTGATGTCACTCTACATCCATCTACCCACCCACGTGTACTCAAATACACACTCGCACAAACACATCATTCATTCAGAGTGTTTTATGAAGTGTCTATGGGACGATGGGGAACAATCCAGTCACTGAAAGCTCAGAGTCAACCCACTGACTAACTTGACTGCACATAACCATCATTTATCGGTCTATCAACAAATACAATGGCTTTATTGTCTCACAGACTCAATGATAAACTCATATCCCTTGAATCTATTTGAGGAACTTTGTTTGACATGGTTGTTCATCAGTGATAATTTTCCAAAATATAAAAACACTTAAAAAAACAACAATTGCATGTACGTAGAGATATTGGAGACATTTGACAGTCTTTTACATGTTCTGAAGACCATTTTTTTTCAGTGATAGGGAAGGACTGACTGAGCTGAGACTGTGGCCAAGTTCACCTTTAAAGTCTATTCTACAGCAGATGGCTCACAAGCCCAGTCACAACAACCTGATGACAGTATCCCACTGTGCATGTGTGTTGCCATTTTTGTATATGCAAATATGTGGCTGTTGCACTTCTACTTTATTTCATTTCTTTCACATCACAACCTAGCTCTTACTCTTCTGTTACTCTGTCCCTGCCCCATGAATCTTCCCATTTTTCTAACTGCCCTTGGGAGGAGTTTCACCAAAGCAAAACGTTCCTGATGATAAACAGAAAATGGTTTGGTGTTGCTGTCAGGGACCGGCTGTGTATACACCTGGCCTCGACAGCTTGGACACAGACAGGACGAGAGTGTATAGGTGCAGAGGGGAGGAGAAGACATGGAGAAGGGGAGGAACTGAAGGAGACAAAAAATAAGGGTGAGTAAGTGAGAACAAATATGCAGAAAGAGGGAGGGAGGAAAAGAGAACTAAAGAAAAAAAAGCAACCTTCAATAGGGTCTAATCAAATATTTATGGATGGGAAATGGAGGACAAAACAATAAACATACTGGTTTTCTTGGTATGCATTAGTTTATCCCAGGAGGTATAAGTATAAACATTTTGTTCAATTTGTGCTTTTTGGTTGCAACATCACTGTTAGTTTACTTTTGGTGACGAAATAACAATCAATGAACTTAGACACAGACCATCTCTATGAAATCCATGCATCTACAGGCAGTGCCAAACTGTGTTGGGCCACAACCTGGTCACTGGGAATATTGAAGAGACAGAAACCTGGTCCTTTAACACATCTTTATCCAGCAACTCGCTTGATAAACGCTTATCAAAACCACCCCAGTAAGACACACAAGTTGGAAGTTAATTTACTGGATACGTGCCTGCTTTGAATTTAGCTTGTTTGCATGCATGTCAGCGGTTCCAAATCCACATCTCACTGGTCTAACCAGGTTCGTGTTTAAACAAAAACAGAGAGCAAACGGTGTTAACATGCACAAACATTATGTGCAGATACACACTGCACGCAAGTGCAATAGATTCTCTGACTAAAACACATACAAGTGTTTAAGCTACACTTCTCTGCATCTCAAAAACATACCCGCTCTTTCTCGCTGCTATGTTTTCCACACATACACAGAAACACCTACACTCAGACATTTGTGTCTCCTCAGTCCATGACAAGGGCATAGAGCCAACGTCTGACTTTGTAATGTCAACAAGCAGATGTTCGCATTAAAGCAGATGGCTGCAGATAAATCTTTCAAAGAAAGTTCCTTGTATTTTCTATGTTAATGTGTTTTATAGTGCAAGCTAAATGGCAAGAAAAGTGAGTGTACCATGAGACATGACAAAAGAGTTTGACCCATAAATCCCCGAACAGCAGAAAGAGAGACCCTAAATCAGCCTGAGAGATCTATTGTCAGTGAGTGTGAGGGAGGCAGAGATCATTTTGAGCCTACTAGACATGTCTATATAATCGAACCTTGTGCTGTGCGTGCACATGTGTGCGTGTGAATAGGTGTGGAAGCTTCAATTTATCTGTGAGTATATGCGTGAGTATGTGTATTTGACCCATTAACTGATTTAATTGCTGGTTCCAGTGATCTGTAGGATTCCCAGGATGGGGTCATGGTGAACAGAGGAGAACAGAGGGTGGATTGAGAGGCCCTGAGCTGGTCCAGGGGATGGGATCTAGGTCTAGGTCTAGGCAGGACACAGGGCAGGAAATGTACACAGCCATGCTGGTCTTGGACTGAAAAGGACAGAGCCCTTTCAGAGAGGGCATTGAGACAGTGGGTTAGTTCAGGATCTAAGGGTGCTCTGTAACAGAGGCCAAGGCTTGAACTGAGAGGGGCAAAGAGGAAAGGGCCCAGTTTTTTTTTTCTTTCAGGGAGATGTGTGGGGGTCTGTCCATGGCAGAGCACACAGAGCGCGCTTAGAGGAACGAGCAAAGTCCTGACAGACTTAGACTCAAGTCTGTTCCAACGATTTTTGGGTTCAGTGCATTCCAAGTTCGCTTTAGTAATCCAGTGTGCATGATCATCTAACAGAAAGTGTCACTTTTGTGTTGGAGCCTGTCAAATGGAAGTACATCTGTATTCAGTTGAGGCTTAGAGGATTATTGAGGGTTAGTGCGAGCAGCTCAACAAGAAAAGGGCACGATAGAACCTGAGCGTCTGCTTATTTCAAACTTTGTAACTGGATCACTTATTTACTTTAATTAAAATAGGCTGGCTGTCAGCTAGTTCACAGTAATTATATGACCCGACGTCTATATGCAAAGAAAGGATGAGAGAGAGAACAGAGGCCTCATTGAGAAACAACTGGGGCATGCACGCGCACACACACGCGCACACACACACACACCAATAAATATGTGTAGCATGTGCTTGGCCATGTACACATGCACCCACAAGCTCAAACCACTGCACACACATGACAACTGACATTTGATTCCTCACTCTAAGCCTCTCTCTCACACTCTCTCATACACACTTTCACACATACGCATACACAGTGACAGTTATTAATGTGCAGTGTTTGGGCTCCTGGGACTCACTAAGACTCAAACTACAGGGATCTACAGTATCTAGTTCAACACTCATAACTAATCCCTCTATCTCCCATTTAGATTTTTTTAGAACCCATTGTCCAATTAGAGAACTGTCAGATTCATGTGCAGACTCCTTTTTTGCCATGCATGCTGCCACTGTGACTTAGTAGTTGATGCTTTAAGAGTAATTATAAGCTGAGAAGTTCAACAGAGTAATCATAAGTGACTATGTTATCTATGCCTGTGATGGAGACAGGCATAGATAATAGATAACAGTTGTGACAGCTCCTGCCCTGCATTAACACAGGCACCAAGTGCATTACCAGATGACTGGAAATAGTAGAAGGTAAATCTTTACAGACATCTGGGCTTTACAGCTCCACTCACTCAGACTACCTGCTTTAACACAGCAACATGAACATCATGGACGCCATGAGCAACAATTGTTGCCAGATGCATGTCAATTGCTGTTTTGGAAACTGTCAATTGACTTTTTTTTTCTGTTCCAGATACATTTTATTTGGGAATTTACAAGAAACAGACTACAGACAGTTCCAATGGAAGAGCACACGCCTCTAGATTGGAAGTTATTTTCAGGTGCTGAACTCATTGTGGGCACACAAAGGCCTCGGTGGAACTAAGCTATTCCTTAAGGAGGGACAACACTGATATTAATGGGAGAGGTTATACAATGAGCTGAAGTTATAGGCAGCATGGAGGTCAGAAAGATGTAGCACAGCCACTTTGTCAAAGGTGGAAGCAAGCTAGCAGAGGAGGATCTTGCTATGGGCATTTCAACAAGCACATCAGTATAATACACCCAGCCCAAGAAGTGTTTTCATTGAGATACTGTCTATGTTGATTAAAATATTCTCTGTACACTGAATCCATGACGCTTTGCTTATGACTTCACTTAACACTCTGATCTAGGATTTTAATCTTGCAGTCAGTACTGCAGCGCACAATGAAACTCAGTGCCGTATCTTCTATCTCGCCATGTTTATCATGAAACCAAAAAACATTTGAGTTTCATAAAGGTTGCCTCTTTTTCAAACATGGTGTTGCCCCCACATGTGAAGAAGAGACAATAATAGTTGATATTCTAGCAAACAGAGAGGAAGTGTGTACGAATTTGTTTAGAAACGTTTGGTTTGTTTCAGGATGATGAAAAACAGTGGGCTGTAAGTCTAGGTAACACAAAGCTTCCAAATTGAAGAATAGGTTTGTTTTCATGCAGGTGCACCTCTTACGGCACTAACTGCATATAAAAAGATGATAAAAGTGCATACACAATTACAGTGATTTGGTTTAATGAATTATTATATCTGCTCAAAACAATCTGAGTAAGTGGTTAAGCGAGGTAAATGTGGGATTTAAGTAATTATCAGCTCTTAAAACACGTTTGTACAACAACATCATCTTTCTCGGCCCACATAGACCCAACAGGCTGTTACATGCTAGCCTTGTGGGGAGGCATCTTCCTCATCTCTGCAGGGCCAAACGTGTCCAAACAGACTCAATGCTAGAGCTGCTGACAGAGCCAATGGGTTTCATATACATACAGGCACACACTCACAGGGACGGTATATGTGTACACACACACACTCACTCTACATGCAGAGACAGTGTCCTGACAGCTGGCAACCCACATGTGACGCACAGCTTTAGTGTTTAGTTATTTTTATAAGTGTGAACAAACTATTATGCTTTTGGTGGTGTGAAAATACAGTACCTGTTTGTCAAAGTGGGATAAATAGGAAAGTGACAATTAATTGACCAATCCTTTTAATATTTCTTACACTCATTTCATATAAAAAAGGCTATTTGTGTCAAATGTGTCGTATGTACTGCATTCGATTTCAGATTACAAGTTCTAAAAGGATCATCGCATCAATGAGTTGTTTTTACCCCCTTTCAGTTACTTTTGAGATCAGATGCTGCACTTCAATGGATGACTCAAACCAACCTGCCTATAATTACAACTACGACTGGTAAAACTGGTTCTCTATATGAGACTATGACGTCTTGAGATGTGTAACACTCTTCCTACCGTACATGCCTGCCTCCTGCGTATACTGTATGTAGTCTTTGTCATAATGGCTCTTGCCTTGAGAAAATAAAGTAGTTCTATTATTTTCTAAGTCCAACACATAGATATGCAGTTCCTGAGTAGGATCAAAATTGCATTACTGTGTTATTTTTAACTTTGGTTCTCCTTGTCTGGTCTGTTGTATGCATGCAATGACATCATCTCTATGTGCAGCCTGGTAACCATCAGCTGTTTCACCAAGGCTGACGCGGTACAAATCTCACAACACAACCTCTCCGTCACTCTCACACTCAGTGAATGGAATACCAGAGAGGTAGCCCTTGTATACATGAACATAGAAACACAACCAACAAAGCTCCAAAAATTGCACACAGAGACACGATGCATTTAAACAACTAGCCCATTATACGAAGAGGGAAATATGACGAATCTAAAATTTGATACAAAACAGAGGGAAATGGGAGATCTGAATGGAAAATGAGGGCTGATGAAACAAGAGAAATGATTATTCTCCAGAGTAGTTCTTCTTTGTTCTCCTGCCCATATTCTCTCTATATCTCCCCCTCTGTCTCTTCATAGATTCAATAGGGCTTTGTCTCCTTCTTCACCAACAACAGTGTTGTTTAGTTTTCAGAAATAGGGAGTTACAGTTCATATCACATCCAACTGCTGAAATCCAACAGAAATGATCATGAATACACTGAATTTCAAATCTACTGCTCTGGCTTCATGTAATCACTGGCAAAATATTGTTTTGCCCATAACCTTTAGTTACCTTGCATGTCCTCTTGCGCATATTTGAGTGTAAATACTGTACTTGTCTGACAAACTTCCAGGTGCAGACACAAAACAGAAACACTTTCGAAGGATGGCTGCTGATGCATATGTCAGTATTTGTTAAATATGCAGCCTGCGCTTTGGTTTACTTGGTCCAGTTTCTTAATTGCTCATGTACCTGGTAGGTATTGGGAAAAGCAAATGGATGACAAATGAACACTGATGGGAATAAACGCTCTCCACGGGTGGCTATATACTGCAGTAAAGCCACAGTTTAGAGAGGGTGATAATGAGTTAAGGAGATTATCAACATAATGTGATGTAAATAATGAGTTCTGCTCATTCAAAATGTTTAATTTAACTAATTCCAACAAGTGCACTCTGCCTACTGACAAGAGCTTTACTCTGTGCATCAACAGGAAAGTTTCCATACATTGACTCTCATTCTCTGATTTTTTTCTGAACTACACAGTTTCCATTCGAGATAATGCAACCAAGCCTATCAAGAGTGGTCATGTGCAGCTGGGGCAAGAATAGTTTTGTGGTAAAATCATACCACTTTCTATTTAAATCTAATTGAATTGTGAGATAAGATCCTCTTCCCACCACACATTTGCTTCCAACAGTTCCAGTGACGTCTTGGTATCGGTTTGTTTTTCGGTCTCCTGGGCATTGTTCCACGTGGCTGTGGATGTCTGAGTGCTTTCTATCAAGTTGAACTCAAAACATGTTTAATCATTAACTCGTAATCGCATCAGTTTAAATCGAATAGAACCATTAGACCCATCAGAGCAAACACTATAACGCTGCTACAAGGCAGAGGCAGTTATGTAGGTGCATGGTTTGTGTGTCCTTGGTTGTGTTTGTTTCAAAAGTACGTGGATACAAGCATATGACAGTGTGCAATGTTTTCAACTTTATGAGCAGGTTAAAGAGAAGAGTCACAAGACACAGGGGCCATACATAGAAGACTAAAGTGGCAATGGAGACAGGACAATAAAAAAGAAGCACATAAAAATATGATAGAAGTGAGAAACAGAACAAACAACGCTCTAATTCAGTTCTTCAGTTAATGAGTCACCTGATTAATGTGAAGCCAAACAAATATAAATTAAACACACTTGAGGATGTGGCCTAATCTTCTGTCACCAGAATGGCTGCAGGCAAAACAACTTTGAACATGTTATTAACTCCTAGAAATGAAACTCCGTCATGAATAAACTGACTGTTGATTTGACACGGTGACACGCACAAGTGAAAAGTTTACAAACAAACCAGCTTTTAAGTCTCTCCAGAATGTCTTGCACTGAATTCAAGATGAGTCTCGACTCTTCTCATGTGAGTGCTAATGTGAGCAGGAACATTTTTCAGTGACATGGAGTCCATGTGTGTTGTTAAACTTTCTAGAATTATTAACTAGTGTCAAACCGAGCTCAGGTCACTTCAGGAGAACCTCACAGCTGACAAAAACAAGTCTAGTGCCTTTTGAAAACACGTGGTGTAGCCAAAGCTAAGCTGTCCATGCTCAGCACCTACTGCTAAAATAAACAGGGCTGCAAAGGACAAATGCAAAGGACAGAAAACAAATTGGATGAAAAAACTGTGCAGAGGGACAGAATAATAAAAAAAGAAAAAAAGATTCTTAGATATATGTAAAAGCAGTGAGCTTGTTCTGCTAAAGAAAGCAGATCTACATGTGCTCACTGTCGGCTTCTGTACACATTTGCCACAATAGTAGAGCAACAAAGACGACAAGAAAGGCTTTGTCTGGAAGCTTAAGTCTGTCTTTCTTTCTGTTATATAAACTTTCTCCACTCTGTATTTTATTTCACTCAACTGTAAACTAATAAGTTGGAATTCAAAATGAAAAGAAGCACATTCATCTCCCCCTAATTCCCACTTATTCTCTAGCCATTAATGTACAGTGAAAAGACTAGACCAGTACCGCAGGGTTCTAGTATTTTCCTCTTTTTTTTCTTACATCTGGTTCTCATAAATCAATTAAAAAAATAATTACTTAAGCATTTGCACAAACACAAACAGCAACAGCTGATCATTATATGAAGCGGCAGTCTGTCACTGGAGAATTTCCAATACTCGGTTGTAGGTTTTTACTACACCACTACAGGATTAGCTCATGTAAAGAGTATTTACTGATATTTACACTAGAAAGTTGTTTCACAACACTGTTGCATTAAAGACACAGTTCTACTACATTGCTGACAAGGGTCTTACATACAAGTAAAAATAATAAATAATAGTAACATAACTTCGATAGGGTCCTCCTTGGAAAACCATTGCACTAATTCATCAGGCTCCATCTTGCTTCAGCTGGCTTCACTGAATAACATGTCACACATGTTTCAATATGATCAATATCAAGAATGTAAGAAGATACAAAAATGTTTGACAATAACTAACACAGCTGCTGAGCTGGCCCAAGAGAGCAACTCACTCTGTCAACACTGATGACGTGTCAATTACATTCTCATTTGATGACAGTGAAACTACTCTATCTTGACCCAATTACATAAAAGCAGTTGGGAACAGGAACAATCAAATATATTTTGGAAAAAAGATAATCCTCTGAGCACAAAGTGTTTTCCTGCTTTTTTAGAGCTTAAACCCAACTATAACTAAACTACTACAGTGGTGGTGATGAAATTCTCCACAGTACAGTGTGTCAGTGTACAATGTCTCTGCGATAATCATTTAACACAAACATTTATTTTTTTTTAACAAAGATGCATGTGTGAACAGGAAATTGCAGTCCAAAGTTCATGTTTTGAGGAAACTCCTTGCTGCTTCAGTGATAGCACTGATAAAAAATAACTTTCATCTGAGCACCGATAAAAACAAACTGCCACATATCAAAGCCTGCGGTGAGTATAGATAAAGCCTTGAATCTTTATGAGCCACCACCACCAATCTACAAGGGGGGCCGAAAGTTTTGTTGTCATGACTAAATGACCTTTAATGTGTGCACCAACACATCTCTGGTTACCTTCATGTTTGTGCGCCTCTAACATTGTTGTGAGAGGAACATTAACAGTTGCTGTCTCTATGGTGCGGCGCTGTTTACTTTTTTACTTTTGTCCTTCAACTGATTTCCATGCTGTTGCCATAGTGATGGCTGTAGGGAGCAGGGTAGCTCTTAGAGGCACACAGGATAGACGGAGAGAGACAGAAGGAAGGATGAAAAAAGTCACCATCAACTGTGTGGCCTCAGCAGCCCCTGGCTAATTATGATGAGCAAACAGAAAATAGTGTGTGTCAGTCTGTACTTTGTCTGCCATGTAGAAGCTCTTTAACTTCAAAGCTTCGGTAGCAAATGCGCACACACACACACACACACACATAAACACACACAGAGATACACAGAGGCTGTGATATCTTTACAGAATACCTCCTGTTCTTCTAGCTACTTTGTAAGTGAACAATACAGTAAGGTGATATTTTACCGCGGGCACTTCTATAGGTCTATTACATCCACATAACAACTGGTTTGTAGATACAGTAGATTCTAGCAGCACAGCTGGGTTTAGTGACAAATGATTCCTCTGTAAATTATACTCAAGAGATCAAGTTTTCTTCTCCAAACAGATTTTATGGGCTGCTGAGGGGACTATCCAATTTTTCATGCCTCTGAGCTACTAGAAACCATGGCCACCACAAACATCATATTGCTAATAACTTTAAAATAAGTTACCTTATGGGGTGATGAGAAAAATTTTGCTTTAGACTTTGACTCAGACACAATCTACTGTCTTCTAGCAACTGTTCACACTGTGTTTTATGCAAAGGCCTGTTAATTAGCTAACATATTAAAAACTTCAAAACAAGCATGCAAACAATTATATTTTTAAAAAACTTAACACCTTTCCTTCATTATCAGTGTCATTTCCTCCTCAACACATGGTGATCATTACCGCCGTTATCAGTTCCATCCAGCATGTGCCCGATTCAAAATGTCTTTAATCACTATGGAAAAAATCCCACAACCGTATCTACAGGAAGACAGCCATTAGAGTCGAAGTGTGCGTGTGTGTAATGGGACTTAAGATATGATTCAGTAGTCCAAGTTGGTATTTTCCCCAGATATTTCAGCTACTGCAAAAAATCATCACGTTGATATCATTCAGTGGCTAACTAGTCATAAATATTTTTTACAGATAATTTACAGAAAGGTTGAAGATATTCATATCAAAATCCATTTCCCATATTAAGATGTAAAAGCATTCACAAGCCTCTACAATGAATGATAAGCATAAATGGCAAAGGAATAATGGGGATTTTACAGTCTGTCTAACCAGGCAGTGTGTATGGGGTTTATTATAACCTTTTAGGAATATGAAAATGTATTCACATGGTCTGTAATTCATGTAATCAAGGTTCATTATAACACCCTATCCACTACAGACAACATCATGTGGCAACAGCACATTGTAACTCATTATCCCTGTTTGGCTTTCTGCTGCAGAGCTCAGCTGTAAAGTGAAACCTGAGCAACGGAGCACAAAATGATATGAGAGTGTCATGTGATACTACTCAACTAAAGCACAAAATGTAGGGATAAAGTGATGTAATAGCTGATGAAAGATGATGCAATGCTCTTCAGCTCACTAAATCTGACTCCTTCACAGCAAACATTTATACTGTGCATGTTACACAAAAAAGAGGGAGAGGGGGAGAGAGAATGATGACTTTCTACAGCTCTGTTCACCGCCTCTCTTTCTCTCTGCAGTGAGTGAGGTGATGAATGTGTGTGTCTGTCTCAGCTCCTATTAATAGTATGGAGCAGGGCTGGAGGTGTCAAAGCTAGGGCGAGATGAGATCTCTCACTCGCTCCCTTTCCCTCTACACATGCAGAGCTGAAGCAGAC
Source organism: Decapterus maruadsi (assembly GCA_030347415.2). NCBI lineage: Eukaryota > Metazoa > Chordata > Actinopteri > Carangiformes > Carangidae > Decapterus > Decapterus maruadsi. The sequence goes on along the minus strand of CM064894.1, from coordinate 12,764,477 downwards.
TCTACCAGAGTCCAGATGTAGCAGAGGTGGGTGTTGGTGGGGGGGCAGAAAACAGAGGAAGGAGGGTAGAGGTCGAAGACAAAGCCAGCAGCAGAGCTTCAAACAGCACACTGACGGATTTACTACCCATATGATAAAGCAAATAACAGACAGACCTTCTCAGCACAGTGGGGTGAAAGACTGGACTTGCACAGTGGAGCTATACAGACAAACATGTTGACACTTAGGTGCCTGAACTCACACACTGTTAAACAGTGAGTTAACCGATTTAACCCAGTCAGCACTGAATGACAACATGGCTCCATCAAGACTAAATCCTGATTCCTTTACAAGACAAGGAAAAGCCAGAGAAGACCACTTATTACACATTCACATCTGTGTGTATATTCTTACCTCGAGAGTTGGTAGCAAGGTCTGCCACTTTCTGAAAGGCATCCAGGAAAGCCCCTACCGCAACCACTGTCGCTCTATAAGAACAGACAAAGACAGGGATTTAAGTTTAGAGAGGGAAAAACACGTTGATTCATATCAGTAATTCTCTGTAACAATTAAAACTAAGCAAAAAAGGCTAAAATCCATAATACCAAAGCAAAGGCAGGATTTTAAATACTGTAAGTCACGGATTACATAAATGCATACATACAAAATACTAGCGCATCAACAGCAGTGATTAGAAACAGGTGTTGGCCAGCACAGACAAACTGATAAGACAATAAAAAGAATGTATTAGGTCTTTTCCCTTCACCTTCTGAAAGTGGAAACAAAAACATTACTTGCATGTGCATGCACATGTGAGCTACACTTCTGATTTTGACTCCAATATCAACCGTGTTAATTTGGAAATGAAATTCAGTACGATTGCGTGTATGTCTATATACTAAGTCTGTGTGTGCAAGTTAAAACTTAAACGTGCCCTGCTGTGTGAGGAATGTCTATGTGATTGCTTAGAGACCACTGGAATCTGTCCGGCTCAGCAGAGCAGCTTAGTTTGCCACACTTACAGGTCAGTGAAAGGATCAGTGTAGGATCTACCCTGTTCTGCTCTAAAATGCAACGGGGGCCTGTGACAAGTTTGCAACTCATACCTGCTTATCTGTCATCTTGTACAATTTACCAAGTATTTCCAAACTGCGGAATAAAATACTGCCAATATTTAACTGGCTGCAAAAAAGGGCAAAATCCAGTCCACTCGTAAAAAAAAATCAAGTGAGAGCTTGGTGTAAGATTACTTTCTGTTTTAGTCATTACAGACACTATTTTAGTGGTATCCCAATTGATTGCCTGTCTCGCCTCCTGTCTGACCAGCTACATTGCTGGCTGGCAACAGGCTGCCCCTTTGGAGGGAAAAGCCGGTAGGTTAAGTGGGAAACAATGATCGGCCCATTTTAGAAAAAACACACCTCTCATGATTAAGATCACGGGTATTGAGATAAAAAGGCTCTTGGTATGTGTCAGTACGTGTGCACGTGCAAGTGAGTGATATCCGATCTCCTCAGCAGAGACAAGACTACCCATCAGTCATGAAGGCTACACAAAGAAGCACAATTGTCTGGAAACTTTCCAAGGCATGTTCAGCCACAAAGCTTGTTTGTTCTAACTCTGAGTACCTTAATTTGAAAACACACTTTACCTTCCAGGGGCCAACAAAAATCCTCCATGAACACTGTGAATTTCCATAAACACTCAGGACAAATACCTTTCACAACTGGGCAAAAAAACAGTAGAACGACATGGGCCATGGGTCACTCAAGTCTGAATTGCGGTTGCAACCAGGTTTAAGTTACTGGAAGATGATTAGTGCTCTTAATGCATGGTGTCTCAAGCAGAGTGATATTCTTAAACTGGAAGTAAAATGATTACCTCTGCATCTACAGTACATGGGTAAATCGCGCCTAAATCAACAAAATGACACTTAAGGCAGCATCAATAGGTGCTTAAGACTACAGTTTGACAACAAAAACAAAATAACCATCTTATAAAGTAGTCTCAAGCGAATATGAGGAGCGGGCTACAGAGGCCAAGTAACCCCACCGCTGTCAAATTCACTGAAACCTCCAGCTGCACTGCCAGCGGTGGAGTTAAGATGGACTTTGGTTTGGTGGGCACTGAACAAGGTGGGAGGTGGGACCACACTACATGGCACACAGTGCTTCTCTCATTTACAGAAACCAGAGTATTATGGATTGGTGACTAGAAACAATACAATCACTCTACCAATCACACATTTCAGTGACAGTTAAACCAATGCTAAAATGTTGGAGTGCATGTCAACTTTTTCCTCAACTGTCTCCAGACTGTTCAAGTTATCAGTCATTTCATCAAGTAACAGTTGCAAGCATGACAGAAAGTAAAACCAGAACAAAACCGAACAAATGATAAATACAAACACTGAGCCAAAACATATCGGTAGTTTTGACTAAAGGTTTGTGTATTGCTTCTTCATTCAAGTGGTGATCTAGTTCCAGCATTCAATCAATGACAGTACAGTGACTTACTTTTATAACTAAAAAACACAACTAAAACTTATATATAATATGTGCTATGACGTTGCAGATCTGACCAAAAGATACAAGGGTGTGTCTTGCAAATGGAAAAAGAAACATAGGCACAAGCACGCGCATTCCTTTCTATTTACAGCCCAGTGTGGGCACCCGAGGAACCTCCATCTGATATCTGCCTCAACTAATTCATGACATGTACATTGGTCTACAAGAAGTCTTGTTCAGTGAATTTGTACTTATAATTCCAATTCCAAAAGAGGTTTTGCATGGACAGTGGGTTTAACTGAATCTTGCTTTAAGTATCAGTAGCGCTGGTGCACCCACTACCTGCTGTACAGGGTTCTGTGCTTTTACATGAGAAATGCCAAACTATTTAACCAAATCATCTGTCCAATATACTTTCAACTACCATCAGTACAATGAGAGGAAAGGGAAGAATCACAGCTTAACACTCCAGAGAATTCTTTCAGCAGCAGCATTGCAAAAATTAAGCATATGAGGGTTTTTTAAAACATATTTTCTGGCTCAATTGACAGTGAAATTGGATAACTTCTCAAGAAGCAAATTAATACTTAATTGCAAAGACAGATTAATCAGTTTTTAATTTCAGCTCTGACAATCAGCCAGAAAGCTTCAAGAGTTCTGTGGCTGTACAGGTAGAAAGAAATTACTGCTACAAGCTTTCAGTTCTGCACAGTACAACAACAACATGACTGCTACCACTGGCTTTGAAAGCTGCTGTACTGGAGTCAAGACAAATGACTTTAACATATCTATTCCGTAAGGCCTTGACCAAGCCAATCTAAACTCCCCATAGACCCCTGTGTAGTACAGCACAGTGCTCTTTCTGACAATGATACATTCAGCGCTGCTGCCCCCATCTATTCTTAGTTCAACCGAAACTGGAGTGTTACTGTAGTTCATCTGAATGACAGAAAGGCCTCCTTCCTGAGCCCAAATGGATGTTGTACACATGAAGTTTATGAGTTGAACTTGAGGTTTTAGGGTGGTCTTTTTCTTTACATCATGAACTTTAAACCAAGAGGAGTGAAGCCTGTGCATACGCCTTGTTCAACTTCTGACACAGCTGCAACAACCATGACCCACCAAACAGACCAAACACTGACAAGTTGAAAGAGGACTGTGATTAGAAATCAGCCCGTCTATATTCCACCCTGCCCACTTTCTTCAAAGCTCCCTTCTGTGCGCACATGCCTCCGTGTGTGTGAGTGCATGGGTGTGTGATGGCCGCTTAAAAGCAGAATGGCCAGAAAAAAACACCATATTTGGACCAAAAAAAAAAAGACAGCCCCAGAACAGCCCCAACACTGTAATTGGTTGATTTCCTAGTTGCTTTGAGAGAGGGGAGCAGAGGGGCTAAATTACAGAGTAGTCTGCCTTAGGACGTCATTACACAAACAGACATATGCCGCTACCACTGCTGGCTAGTCACTCATCCAAGCTGAGGAGGGAAGGTGAGTGTGTTTGCATTTTACTGTGTGTGTCTGTGTGTGTGTGCAACTCTATCTGGTACAGTCCCTAAACAGATTACAGAGGTTCTTGAGGTGGTAGGTTATCGTGTAGTCAAAGGGTCTAGTTGGCCAGATCTGTAGTAGCGGGGAGACCAGCTTTAAAGCAAACAGAAAAAGTCTTATTTGTAGGTCACCAAGAGCAAGCCCAGATAGCACACTCTTATTAGTGCTTCAGCAGCAAGGGCATCGTTACAGCCAGCCATATGCCACAACCACTGCAGCCTGGAGCAGGGCGTAGGCCAAGCTTTTCTATGAATGACACTCAAATCATTCTGTGAAACACATACTGATCTTTTCTGGGACCAGTGGTGGACTAATCCTGATGGAACAAGAAAAGTGGTGAGAAGTTGTAAAATAAATAGGTTCATGTACAATGAAGATACATTTTAGCATACTGATATACTGGACTGAGGACAAAGTTTTCCAGCTTCCTTTCTCACTAAGCAGACTGGATAAAGACGTCTCACTGACGTAGCCTACGTTCAGCTCACCTTCTCACCCGCAAAATAGCTGCAAATTTGTTCTTTTATCATTGCCCCACTGTCCAGACACAGAAGATGTCCTTCTGCTGACCGGCCAGTCATTAGCAACAAGGCCACAAATACTCCCCTGAGCTTTAGCATGGTAGGGTCACATACTTAACCCCAGAATGATGGAGACACTTGAATAACATATCAGCATTAATCAGCCTTAATACTGAGAAAATGGAGGAATGGGACATTGAGTGCCCCCTGGAACATATTGTAAGGTCCCCTAGCCTTTATACAACTGTCAGTCTGTAGACACGTGGACACTTAAATGGCTAGAGAACTGCCATGCATTGTTAATCAAAGAATAATTCAGACCACGGGATATCCGTATTGACAGTAGTTGCTGGACAATGAGCTTTTATTTCAGCTGTCATAAGTTGTTTGTCGCTTGACACGTGGCCACTTAAAGCCAACTACGAGAGGTGGCTGGGACTGACATCCATTGTCAGCATAAGACTTGGAATAATTTTGCCAGGAGGTGTGCATAGGATTAGAGAGACAAATTAAATCAGGGCACAAAATGGGAAAGAAGAACAAATATTGTCCTCTAGACTGTATAGTTAAGACATTGGGCTATAATATAAACTGTTACTGCTTGTTAGTCCCAGGACACCTGGCCACTTACCTCTTGGAAAGACAACTGTTACCAGTATCTGATGTAAAAGTCAGATAAAATATAAAGTAGTTGATAGAATAAAGTAATGAAGAGTATCAAAGATTGCAGTCAGCGATATTTCTCTACCAATAAGGTACGAGTGCATCAAACCTCTGACTCCAAAATGCTGGGATAAAAAGTCTCACACACTGGGGAAAATTTGATTCAGTATAAAAAAGCAATAAAGGCCTAAGGAGGGGTCCTCTTAACTGTAAAAATAGATTAGTTAAAGAAGAGACAATGCTGTGAGATGATGTAGGCTAATTAAAAGAATGGAAGTCAAACCTCAAACAAACAACAATAGGGTAATCTGGAAATCATGATGGAAATATATGAGCATGTCAGTTACATGTTCCTTGTTGAAGATTACTCATCAGACCACACAGATGTGATGTTATTGTTGGCAGCAATTGTTGTTGATCCGGTGGCACAGAAGCTTTAGGTGAAGTGACATTTCTTGTGTACGTCATGATTTATTCAGAGTGACACTTCCTTTTTCCACCTCTGCCAAGTCCAAGACTTTTCATGAGCCATTTCTTCTTTTTACGCATTTCTATGATTTCCAATTGAGTACTTTTATTTCAAAATATGACTTTATATGGGTATTTCAGTTTAAAGCAATAGACATCATCACACCAATAGCCAGTGGATTATTGAAGTTACTGGAACAACTTAGAGAAAATCTTGTATTTTTCCTCCTGTTACTTTCGTTAATAAAAACTCTGAGAAACATAAATGTGCTTGTGTAAGCGTACGTGCATACAAACATGTGCTCACCTTAACTGCGACTGTAGTTTGCCGGCCTTGGTGGTAAAGTCTTCCCAAATAGGGCAGCTGCTCTGTGGTTTAAAAAAAAGAGAGACACAAACATGAATGACACGATCATCAGAACAGATTTCAATATTCGCAAAGTTACATAACAGTTCAACCACCACCAGGCCGTACTGATGCCTCACCTTATCTGCAGGGGTAAACAGAACTAACCGAGCCTGAAGCTTTCCCATACATATTACCCAGTTACATCACCACCCAAAATATCTTTTTTCATACTGCTGCTTGTAGACCTGAAGGAAATCTCAGAATTTACGATGTAGGAGTTGGTTGAGCAGTATTGTATGCAATGGAAAATCATAGTTTGATCTGTATGTAAGACCGCATAACAAATTACTTTGAAACATTTGCAAACCGCTCTGGCTTTCATTTTGCTCCAACTCTGTTTAGCTTTTTATTATGTTATCTATTAATGGGACAACAGACATTATCATCATGTCCTGCATGTGTTGCAAATGGGTCACAGGACTCTTTTGGAAAGATCTCCACACAACACGGGCACTAATACTATGGTATAATGAGCCTGGTTCCCAATGGGACTCTAAATTTACCCAATTAGGTCCTGGGCTGAAAATAGTTGAAGAGCCTTTTATCAAAACCATCACAGTGAACAAGTGGCTTAATGCATCTACAAGAAGAGGCTGAAACAGCAGTAACACAAAGTGATAAAGCATGTGCACATGTTTGTCACTGATGTGCTACTACTGTCAGGGGCCTGGGGAATGTCATGTTATGCTGTCAAACATTACACCCAACAAACACTTCTCTACCTACAGTGCCCCCTCCTCTCTCTCCTTTCCTTTGCATCGCCCTTACATCACCTTTATTTTTATCTCTACCCTGTCTAGTCTAGCTTGCTCTCTCTCTGAAGAGCTCCCCGCTATCAGCTGCTCTCGTGCAGATATCAAACATACTCAAGCACCATGGCGAACAAGCTTTCTCTGCATTCCTCAGTCCTGTTGACAGATTACTGTAGGTCTGCATACAAAGTCAGTGAGAAGTCACTTTGTTTTGAAAGTATACAACCCTCGCCAACGGTGTCTGTCTGTAAAAGAGACATCACACTTTCAATTTGAATGGCTTATGTAAAAGACAAAGCAAAAGCACAAAGTATTTGTGTATTTCCCCTGGTGTTGTCTAGGTGCATCTAGTCACCTGGCACTTGAAGAAACAGGGGGGGGGGGGCAGCCGTGTCAAGTGAGACGTGGGATGTTGAGAAGTGCTGAATATCCGAGCAGTATTCATAACAAACTTTGCGACTCCTGCAGACCCTTTGGCTGGCCATTGGACCTACACATGTCAAAGCTTTCAGCCCCTGTGGACAGTTTTCTACCCTGACAGACACATTCCCTGCATTCCTCCAGTCAAGTACAACAGCTGAGAAATCTGCTAATTGTCTCATCGGCCAAGCTCTGTCAAAAATAACATCAAAATAAGATGCCCTAGTTTTGTGAGTGATGGTTGCCCTATTTAGCCTTTTAAACCAATGTAGAGTGCTGCATCCACTTCAAAGTGGAACAAATGCACTCCCCCCACATCCCATAATAGAGGAGAATAGAGAGGAGTGGGGCAGATTTGAGGCAAAAGTAGTAATTTAGCTAGCACAAAATGAAAAAAGCAGGTGTAGAAAGAGCAGAATGACTATATTGTGTATGATTGAAAGTAATTGAAACAACATTCCTAATTCAAGCTAGCCTCTTTTTTTTTAATCGACTTCTACGTGTATAATAAAAATCATAGTGTGGCTCACGGGTAAATCCATTAGTCTGTCACCAAGTTAGCTAACTTTTGACATATGGGTAACTAGAGGAAATGCAGAAGAATGTGAAAAAGTGTGTGGCAAAAATTGTAAGAACAATTTTGACATTGTTGTGAGGAGCTGAGTGCATTGTGGTGTCGTTGTTATACTATCATTTACTTCATTAGCTATTTATTTATTTGCATTTTTACGTTGAAATGTGATGTATTTTTATGTGAGCAATGTAGTAACCATGACTGATTCACTATCTTTGTAAATATTATTGTTATTGTGTGTATGTATGTGTTTAAAATGTTCAAAAGTCAATAAATTGATGGAAAAAGTTAACTTTAACTCAGCTTTGCTTTGCTTGTTAACGTTAGTTGTCTGTTGCTAGGAACACAGTCACAATCAAAGACGAAGGTTGTTTGGGAAGTTAACTATCCGGGGTCGGATAGTTTAGTGGACGTCGCGGAGCCGCTTGTGTCTGACACACAAGGCGAACTCGTGATGCAAAGTTGAAATTTTCTTACTTTCATGTCTCCGATCACTGTCTGGAAGAGTCCTCCGAGTGCGCTGCATTCCTTCTCGATAACAGCCTCCATTTTCAGGGACCAACTCCAGCGGTCAGTCCCGACTCGGTGAGCCGCTCTCAGTTCGCCACCTCCACTCTCAAGGAAAACCCCTCCACACACACTCTCTCACAGACACACAAAAACTCCAATTAAAAACGAACCAAAAACAACTAACCTGTGGGAAACTGTCTCTGCAGTTGAGACACCGACGGAAAAACAACTTTTAATTTTGTCTAACTTTTACAAAAAAAACGCGACTCGGTTCTGCTTTGGTGGTGAACCGTTTACTTCCAATCAAAGGACGCCGTTGGGACGAAAAGAGAAATTTAAACCCCCCTCTCCCCTCCACGCCGCTCCGGTCAAACCCATGGCAGGACCGTGAAGGTGATGTTTTGCAGTCTGGTGGTCGAAAACGAGAAATAATCCACGGTAATCGACTGGAAACGTTATTCTGTGGTCTTGACAGGTAGATACAGATACCGACAGTCAGAGATAGACGACACACTGCCTTCTCTACGCACCGACAAACGGCACGAGAAACAAGCGTAAAGTCAACGTGCATGCAGACTAACTGTTTTTCCGGTTGATTGTCACCAAAATAAAAGTGTTTGATGAACGATTTCAACGCAAGTCCTTTTGATATAATGTTAATCACATTTTGGGTAGATACAAAATTAGAAGTTATCTGATGTTGATCATAAAAGCGATAAAAAGCAAGATACTTTGAGAGGGATATTCCATAGCCTATTTAAACAATTTAAACTAAATATTATTTTGATGTCACGTTATTCGGGATTTACGTCAATCAAACACATTAATCAGTATAACTTTACAAAGAAGTTTCTCGACTTGTTTTGAGTAAAACGTATCATTGAAACTTTGGCAAGCAATATTAGCCTACCTTTTATTATGAAGGAAGTCCCGAGATACTTCCGGTAAAATTGTGCTCAATTATTATAAGATGCAATGGTGAACGGTGGGAAATAAGGTCTGTTCATATTTAAGTAGCTTGTTGCTTTATTTGGTGTCATTTTTTAAACATTTATTTATTTATTTATAAATAAATGAATAAAACAATAGGGTGATGTGGGATAGTCTTGGGCAAATCCCCATGTTTGTCTGGTTTCCTAGTAGGCTATTGGTGATGCATGACAAAGCATAAAAATATAAAGCATAACCAGCATTTTTTTGTTGTTGATGTTAACCTTTTGGTGTTTATGTGTAAACATGGGATTATGCGGAAAACTCATGCAACTAAATTGAGGGGATGTGGTTAACGGGGGACATCTAGTGGCTGAAATAAAAATAACAACATAAAATCACTGCAAAGAATACAATGGAATACTGGTGTAATCAAGCCGTCTTTGGTGTAATTGAGGCCATATAGAAAATATGCATTATCCTATTATTGTGCACTTAGGCTAATTAAATATGAACTAACATGTTTTAATTTTCGGTCGGCTAAAAAAACATCTCGCATCTACTTTACATTTTTGATGTCATTATGAAAGAAATCGTGTTTTTTTCCCCCCTCAAATTTCTCAAAAACGACATCTTTATGATGCACCCTTCTTGAGGTTTTTTTTTTCTTTTTTTTGCATCAATAATATATTTTTATTGCCACAAAAGTAAGTGGGCGGAAAGTCTGGCGAGAAGCCGTGAGAAATGCATGGCGCCAGATTAGACAGGTCTCCGAATCTCACCTGCATGCAAATCAGACCTTGTATAGCCTACCTATTGGCTGTTGCACGGCACTCCCCACCTTTTGCTCATTCACAGACAGTGCAGCGTTTCACGGTATTATGTAAACCATGTGAACTCCACAAACCCATAGGGAAGTTAACCACACTGATAACCAGTGCGTCAGGCTGTTGACATTAAAGCGAAACATAAGTTGATGAAGTCGTTTATCGTCTTTATTTATGGGATAGTTTTAGTCGACTTGCAAGAAGATAACTTGTGCAGTGTAGTTGGTCAGACAATTTTGATGCATGACCTATTTCCTGTTTTATTTTGAAACTACTTCTCTAGGCGTCTGTCGTCAATTTACTTCCTGCCTCGTTGTTGTGTTCCCGCCTTTTGTAATTAGTTGCACCTGTGTCTCATTACCTACTGGTCCACCTGTGTCTATTTAGTGTGAGGTCCCTTCACTTTCCTTCGGTTTGTGTGTTTCCTGCCGTTAACCTCATACTCCTGTGATTCCTGCCTGTCATTGTCACCACATCAGCCTGTAAGCATGTTTTCTCCATGAAAATGTCTTAATTGTTTGCACCTACCACCCTTCATTATTGTCTTCATCTGGGTCATGAAATCCTAAAACAATCACACCTAAACCTGCTGTATTCTTGGGAACTTGATGTGCAGCAAAAATAAAGTGACACATTATCCCAGTTAATGTTGTTTACCTCCAACAAAGATAGACAAAAGTATGTGGGTAGGAGTGTGTCATTATGATGCCTTGTTTTGGGAGGTTGGATGGCCTGTGCTGAAAACTGTAATTCAGGCACATTGCTTTTAGGGACAGGACATTTTGATTCAGATCACCCTAAGTAAACCCTGCTGACCTAGTGTTCCTTTAGCACATTAAGACTCAATTTGACCCTCTGTGAAACCAGCAGAGCAACATGGAACCGTGTTCCTACATTCTGAACGAGGAGATGTATGTCTGTGTTTTCAATGTTGTCCCCCTGATGTCCACGTGGCTACTTGTGGCTCCTCCTGTATTTTACTGTGATGTGTAGTTTTTGCAAGCTGTATTTTTTGAATTGTGGAGGTCTAGTTTGTTTGGTTTGCCTATTCTAAAATCTTGACCAGAATAGTGGTATGCATGTGATTTTCATCTCTTTTACCATTTCTATTCACTCATTGAGCCCTTCAATTAAGAGTATTAGCCTATACAACAACTGCATGCTTGAATCTCAAGCTTCACTTATGTGTGACTCAGACTCAGTAAGGTGTTTGTTGGGAGCATTCTTTCCAGATTCAGGTACATGTTGACATGACTGCGTGACATCATTTGTCCAGATTTGTCAGCTGTGGTCACATTGCCAATTTCCTGTTCTAACACATAACAAAGGTGTGTTCTACTGGTGACTGAGGAGGCCAAACCAGTTTGAGATGACTCTTACTTCATGACATGGTGCATTTTTCAAGCTGGAAGTAGCTGTTCTTAGGTTAGGCTAACTATGGCCATAAAGCGATAGACAGTACAGGTCAGAAACAAGACGTGTGTACAACATGTGTAGCTACTGCCAAAAGTGAAGTGGGTCTACCATCATGACAGAGTTTTGCCAGCGAAGCTGAGTGTGCTCAAAGCCCAGCTGACACAATAACTCAGGTTTACACATTTAGGAGTATCACTGTCTGCACTGGTGTAGTAGGATTTTGTGGCAAATGATGCTCTCTAAGTAACAGAACAAACTTGCATACAGAATAGAATACATGCTGTGTTTGCTTTCACCCCCATAATGCAGGTTTTGAAGTTTGACAGTTTGACTTTGGTGACTTGCCATATAAAAACAAACAAAAACTGCAGGGATACATCTTATCCAGCACTTTTCCCTTCAAGACCTTTATTTCTGTAGTTCTAAAATATATTAAAAGAAGACAAAAATAGCAGATGTCAAAATCAGGATTCTTAATTTTTTTAACAAAATTTAAATTAACATTTTAATAGCCTAATGCAAACAAACGTATACAATAAATCCAACTAAAAATCACATTGAAAGTAAGAATTATTGATTTGGACAAATTAACGATGTATCAATAAGTTACAATAATGATAAAACACTAAAAAAACAAAAAACACACACCACTCAAAACATACCATTTAAACAATCCACTGATCAGTTTGAAATATAGTTCCTATAAAAAGGATTTTCATTCATGTTCAGATTAAGTGTTAATAGAACTCACTAGAGTAACAGATTTATTTACCCCTGAACTAGGGTAGGGTATATTTTAGTCACTGGCCACTCAAGAAAACACTCAGTTTAAACAGTTACAACTGGTAATATTATATGATAAATATCAACCAAAGTGCTCATAACAAGTAATCAAAGCTTTGAAAATTGAAATATCCGATCAACTCACATTGTAAATAATGGCCACACTGTGAATGGTACATCTACAGTGGTTTTGCAGTTCCTTAGCGCCACCAAGGTAACTCCAGTGAAAACAACTGCTTGCATATCCTTTTAACAACATACATGGACTTTTTTTGTGGTAAAGGAAATGGAAAATTTATCTTCCTGTGACTTCGTCATTAACAAAGTGGGTTTGAAAACAAAACCAGAACTGTCAGAGCCATCAGTTGCATCTTGCAAAATTACTCTGTATCGCCCCCAAAAAGCAAAGCCTTCCAAATCTTCCCATATCGATTTTCCTGGCAATATGGGAAGCTGCAAACAGTGAAATTTTCAGATCAGCAGCCAGACAAGGAAGAACATCTGATGCTGCCAGCAGACAATAACTGTATTCTTTAACACTGTTGTTGTCCAGAATGAACTCAACCTGCTCAAACCCAGTCCTTTCAGTGTCTCATCTTGACAGATGAAATTTGGTCATCTACACTTTGCAATTTTAGCTCTGATGTTGTGATCACATGCTGACATTCCCATCACGGAATACTATAGTTTGTACTAAACAGAGTAACAGTGCAGTTTATGGAGATATAAATGGTACAGTGATGTTTTAATACATTCTGAAGCATTTGTAAAATTAGTTTGGTCCTGTTTACATTCTCCACCTCTTAAAGCCCATCACCATGCTGAGGCCATAGCATAGTGTCACTATAAATGCAAATATCTGGAACAAAAAGAAAAAACAGCTGGTCAGAAAAAGGGAAGACAATTTATAAAGTTTTCAGTACAGAAAATTATGACGATCCACTGTTCACCATTTGATTGTAGTATCTGATAATCCTGTTTAATTTGTATATCTTATATATTGTTTTATCAAAGACCTCTTCTTAAACTGACAAACCTCTATAAATTGGTGTAGTATTTGAAGAATATATAGTAAAAGAATGTGCTTTTTGACCCTCATATACATTTCTCATTTGAGAGTAAATTAGGCGTGAATTGCAAGGAGAGAGATACATGTACTATTATTCATATACAGTGGGATTGTTCATATATAAAACATGTTTATCATTATCTGAACTGGCTTGATCCATGAACCCAGAAGTGACCATATTCTTAAAAATGTTTCCATTGACATACAAATGAAAGTAATTCAAGTTCTTCAAGTTGTATTTCTTCAGCCACCAGAGACGTTTGGGTATTTTTTTAGTCAGGGTAATTCAAGCTGTCTGTTTCTGCTGAGAACTTGGTAGTCAAACTATGACAACATAAAATATAGTTTTGGTCATAAGTCAAGATTTTTTTTTGGTAATTATCACAGAAATGACAACAATTTCTTCACTGTATATTTCATTCGCCTCGGCGAATGTGAATGTAAACTCCAACTTGATTGGCTGGCAAAGGTGAACAACCATGAGGCCATAGTTAACATGCTGATTTACAGACTGATATACTGTATACAACTACGGTAATAGGACACCACAGGCATGCACCTTTTTTACTCTGATGAACACTCTCTTATGGAATGAAAAGGTGCACGTTAAAGTTTAAACCACAAAAAAAAAACATGAGCAAAAATGAGTTTAGTTTGGAGGTTACTTTGTACAAATGTTTAAACTGATGTGGAAAGCCTGAGAAATAGTGCTGGTGACAGATCTACTTTTGCTTCCGTGAATGTAATGAGTAAATCTCCAAGTTTGATGCCTTTTTTTCATAAGCACTAATACTGAAAGAGTGAATTTTATTGAAGTTACTCAATAACTTATCTACCTCAAAAGACAAGTTTAACACTGTCATTCTGTGAACTTCAGTGATAATTCAAATCTACAGAAAAGATATACAGCACTCACCGTGGCTGCCACGTTAATACTGTATTGCGTCTCACTCATGACTGTGAATATGTTGCCGCGAGGGTAGGTAATGCACATGACAGTTTCAGTGGCATTAGCTTGAGGCTTGATATGGGCTCCTCCATTTGCTGCTGTAGTTGCAGCCTCCAAAACAAAGGCAGCAAAGTAGAAAAGCACAGCTACAAAATGATAAAACACATCCTGAAAAAAAGAACACAGAGAATGCGTTACAGTTTACCACAAAAAAAAGGTCTGACCACAGGCTCCAAGTGTACATGACTGCACAGTGAGCGTTTGCTCTTTTTTGGTCAAGTTGCTGAACAACTCTTATATTATACTATTCATGACAAAGTATGGGAATAACCAGCATGCAAGGTTTATCCCATGATAGATGATGGCTGCCTATTTACTGCAGCTAATTACAGCTTGGCATTCATAATAAACCAGATCATCTAACAGAGAACAATTCATCATAATTCTTTTTAGAGCAATAATACTGGAGCTATTACAACTTAGATAAATAAAAGAAACGGACAGAATCAAAATACAAGACAGTGGAAATGTTTAAATGATATTTCACTCATTATTTACTCACCCTCACGTCAACTAAGGGCTGGGAGCAGTTTCAGTTATCTGCGGCTTCTCTGAGTTACACGGGGTCGTGGCGTAGCAGTGCATGTCCATGTAACGGCTGCAAATGGACACCGGCGGTCTTCGGCAGCTTCTGCTACAAACAAGCTTGAAATATGGACTTTTTTTTTTTTCAGGACAATTTTGCATTTCGGGGCTTCAATACAAGACGGACATTACATACGAGCAGCATGGAGGTATTTGGATGTTGTTTGGTGTGTTTTTTTTGTGACGAAGACCGCCGGTGTCCATTTGCAACCGTTACATGGACATCAAGACCCCTGTAACTCAGAGAAGCCACAGAGGACTCTGAAACATCTCCCAGCCCTTAGTCAACATGAGGGTGAGTACATAATGAGTGAAATTTCATTCTGGGGTGAACTATTCCTTTAAGTGATTAGAAAAACAACATATTTAAAGACAATGGAAAGACAGGGAGAAGGATTTAGATGGAAGGGGAGAGGCGAAGGAAAGAGAGTGAGGGCGTGTCAGAGAGAAGACGGTTAATGAGAGTTTGTGTAGCCGATCCTAAGAGCCTGGCGGGACCACAGTCGGTCCTTTGTTGTGCTTTGGTGTGAGCTCATCATCCATGTCACTCTTTGTTCTGCCGAAAACAAACAACCCCACATGCCCAACTACTCCTGGGAGCAGGGCCTGGAGCCTGAGGCAAGACCGGCTCTGTCTGAAAGTCAGACGTAACACAAAGTCCTCTACACTTGCAAAACATCATAAGAACATGGCACAGTTTCTCACTTTGTTGTTGTTTCTTCACTCTCCAGATGTAGGCCTTACATTTGTGTTTTAGAATAGTTACTAAACATGAGCTTCAGTTGACTTTTATAACCTGCCTGGAAAATGAGACTGAGTGTGTTTTTTTCCAATGAAACAGAAACTACAGACACATGCTGCAGTCATGGTTCACATCTTCCATCATATCTTTTTTTATGCAAAATGTTCAATAGGATTAGGGCTGGCTGGGCTAATGTGTATTTGACGGGCCACTTATATTGGCTGTGGGCTACACTGGCACTTTGTCAGAATATGGTCGAAGAAGGCAACAGTCTGCTGGTTTTAGTTTGTTTCATATAATGAGTAATTTAAGGATGAGAAAGTGTAACCTTTTATGAGTTAGTCAAACAGCATAGTATACGTACTTACAAGACAGCTAATAAATCACTGAGTTGCTTCCCTGTATACAGTACAGTAGTTTATAAAAGAGACATAATTAATTTGATCATTTAGTTAGTAAACACTTGTTTTTAATTGTATATAATGGTAAAGTAGTTATCAGTGTCAGGATTTGTTTACAATAACTGACAGTATTTGTGGTGAGAGTGGGCTGGTGAGAGAAATCACAAGTTTCTTCTTCCTCATAGTGAAACTTGAATGACAGCTACAGTGACGATGAGATTTCAAAATACTATGTATGGACAATAGGTAATCCACAAATATAGTATTTATATATAATATAAACACATTACTTAAGGTAGTTGCTTCTGTTGAACAATTGGGCATTGCATTAGCTGACTTGAAATTCTGCCTGCCACACTGCCATTATTAGACCAACGTGTGTTTTGCCCCAGAACCAGATCTCAGACTTTCACACACCAAACAGTTGCTGCCATAACAACAAAACTAAACACTGACAGCCATCTTAGATTTCAGTTATTGGACTTTTTAATTACTGGACTGCACTTGCATGTTTTGAAATCTTCCTCAGTTGTTTCATAATGACTTTGACATGTAAGATTATCATTTGTCTCAATTCTCAACGTGTTGGACTATAAATGGATTATAATGAAGTGACTGATGGATAGATTGGTACAGTAGGTAGGATTAGGACAAACTGCCTGATTGGCTCATTTTGATTACATCTTACCAAGAAGTTCCAGTCAGTGTTGATGCGGTCAGCCAGGCCAGTGATGAGGAGCGTGAGGTAGGCGGATGAAAGGAAGAAAGCAGTAACGGAGACAAACATCACCCAGCCCTGCAGCAGAGGCACGGGCACATTGGAGGAAGCCACCAGGATCCATACCAAACCACCGAATATCTAAGGGGAGAAACAAGACCTCACATTAGAGACAGATACAGTGCAAACTGTATTGTACATACTGACAATTAGCTACCTAAACATCAAGACTGAGCTACCTGACTTTTATGGCTTTGGCTTAGGTGCATTTAAGTGTAAAGACACATCTGTATAGTTACAGGCTAGTCAACAGTATACGATACAGTAGGAAGATAGTAATATAAGAACATTATATAAGCTGATATGCCTTAGGGGAGCACAAATCCAACATTTTCTCTTCCAATTCTGATACCAATGCCTCCGTTTAGGATATGGTTCTCAGTGGATGCAACTGTTTGGGGCCAGTTTCAAGTAAAGTTGCCCGATTAAAGTAGGTGACCAGGATGTATGTTTTGCTATTACATGGTCATATGGATAAAACATGATGGGTTTGGTTTGAGAATGTATGTCAGAGTAGCAAATGTGATGACATGAGAGCAAACATGAAGATAAATTGATTAAGAACTAAAGAATATGATGGAGGTGGGGAGTTCTAACACTGAAACAACTCAGTCATCCACAGTATATGACAACATGGTTAAGCATTGCATTACTTCAAGTACAAGGCATAACTAGACAGGCTTTCAGCTAAGATCAGCAGTCAAATAGTTCTATGCACTGTAGAAATCACCTTGTGGGGTGAAAGGTCATGGAGAGAGAGAAACTCACTCACAGCATAACTTATGAACCGTTTGTCATTGTTCACGTTAAAAAATGAGATGATGTTCTCTACATACTTGCATTTCTATAGGCCTGCAGGGGAAAAGAGGCGTTTTGATCCTCGCGGCATAGACACATCTACGCTGCTTGAGGCGACATTTGCCTTTGCTTTGGCTGTCAAAACTATGCAATAAACCCAGCCTCAGGCAATGCCAACCAACCTGCTGTAACATTTGAACTAATAGTCCGCAACGGGGTTAGTACCCTGGAAGTAAAAGTCTAACTTGACATGGCTAACCAAAGGCCATCAATTATTAATAAATACATAAGGCTACAGAATACAGGTTTGGTAGACTTCTATAGCACCAACGGGCCACTGTATAATGTAAATGAATAATATATGCTACAGTTGAATAATCAAGGAGGGAAAATACAATACTCACTATTTCTAAACAGACAAGGGCTCCAGAGTAAGTCCTCAGTACTTCCAGTCCCAAAGGTAAGGAAATCGTTGGCGCTGGGAACGAGGTGGCAGCGGGGTTAGTGGCTGGTTCCGACATCTCTCCGTCACCCTCTCTCTTCTCTCTGTCTCACTCCCCTCCTCTGCCTCTCTCCCGCTGCCTCCCACTAAAAAGCCTCCGTTAGACAAAGGACCGGAGAAACGAGGGGGGGAGAAATTCCTCCGGAGTCATGTATCCAACCCCCCACAAAACAGGTCGGACAGGTGCAGGGGCCACTCCCTAAAAACCGGTGCTGCATTCAAGGACCCGAATGAAAGCTCCTACATCAGATTGTCCAATTTTTTAAAGGTCATTGGCTGTTTCTGTGTGGTTTAAGAGTTTGAGCTTTAATTCCCCTTATTGATGACTTGAATGAATTCTTTTTTAGAGTTCACAGTGTAAAATGTAGTCTTTCAAGTTCAAACTTATGAGCAAGATTGGTAAGAAAAAGACAACAAACTAAATCAAAGGACCAAACTGTTAATTGATTTATTGAAGTTGCTGAGTAGGCTACATCAGAAATCAGGCTATGAATATACAATAACAATTATCCATGATTATAACTGAAAGAATTGTTTTATGATATTAACTTAGAATTAATGGCTACAACATGCAAATGAATGTGGCTTTGACTGCCTAAATATGCTTTTATTGGTCCATGCTGTCACCGTCAACTGTCATAAAAATCAAGTTTGTGTTTACATAGACACTCCCATGCTTGTTTGCAAGGCTATGATACTCCCCACCTCACAGCATCGTCATAAATCTGCAATCACTCCGATTACTCGTCACAATTTCTCATCATATACTTGTAGAAAGTCCAACAGTAACTGAAGGCAGCAGTTTTATTTTCACTGAATGTTTTGAGCCACTGGACTCCTTCTGTGTGTGAACAGCCACCAGCAGACACAATGAGCAACTCAAGAACATTAGTGACATGGCAAATCAAACAATTGGAGTCAAGAGCTCAGAAACAATGGCGTGTTAACTGGTTAACCTTTACAGTGCTGAAGCAGAGAAGTTTTAAAGTAAATATTTGTTTTAAGGGGGCCGAGGAGAAAGGAGAAGAACTGATTTCTAAACTAACTTGGCAACATTTGTGTTTGCAGTAAAAAACAGACCTGTTGTGTGGGATAGACTTTTTTTTGTATCTTTTTTCTTTTTAAAAAAAATTAAATGGTGAAGTAAAACTGTTGTGACATCAAATGGTGGGCACAGATTCTTGTGGTAAAACCTAGTTAATGTTTAGCTAGGGCTTGGTTTATGTGAAACAATGTTGATATAACCTCTGTAAGGGCACTGCACTGAGTTCAGTTGATCCTGGCTAACAGTTAGAATCAATATGACCCGTATGAGACCCTGTATCTTTACACATTATATGAGGACATTGATTGTACTCACAACAGAAGACAAGATATTTATCTTTTATTGCTTATTTAATGAGCAGTGGAGTAAAACAGTCAGAGGCTACATCATTTTCCCATAATACGTTTTGTTTTGAATGATTGTTGACCCAATAGATAGAAAATATCATGAAATTGAACCATGGCAATTCTGTAATGTGAATGCCACCTCTACCTTTTTTAAATCTTTTGTTTGATTTGATTTGATATTTTATAAGAAGCAGTTGGCTGTGTCTGAAGGACATGCATGTAAAAGTAAAGACATAACAAAAAGGAACAATAGCTTCAGACTGTTAATATGTTCAGGTGGATTCCAAACATCAACACTGACACGTCACATTGAATATGAATGATCTGTTCATGTTCTGTGTAACATGATGGGATTATCCGAATCACGCCAAAGACTAACATTGATCATTAATATTCACAAATATATGTTATTCTGATATTGCAAGGCACATCGTTCCATTTCCCATTTGAACGTGAGAGCTCTGCACAATCCTCATGTCCCTCACTATTTGGTTCTCCAGGTTGCCAGAATCCTTCACCTACCACTTCAGTCCCATCCACCCATTTCCATTTGCCTTCTTCCTCTAGGTCAGACAGACCAATCCAGGTTCTGGTGTTAAGAGTAGTGACAAAATTCTGCTCGTCAATCGTAGTTATGATCACCAGATCCGATCTTCTTGCTTGACAGTCTTGTCTGCTTTCTCTCCACGTTTTAGTCTCTCCTTTCGCAGAGGCATAGTAGCAGCTGTTGTTGAATCGCACCCATCCATGGTGGCAATCTTTCTCTTGAGAGAGAACAAGCGCATTTCAGTTAGTGTGCTCTTGACACCATTAAGATTTGGGCATCAGCAAAAAACACATTTTGCAATCTGAAGTCCCAGGCTCAAGATTGGTCTCTCTCTTCTCAATAACAACTCAAAGTGACATGCCCTTTTCTCTCAAGAATACTATCCTGAAACCCTAAGTTAATTCTCACATAGTCATTTTTGGCTGCTTTGATTACAATTAGTGTAATTGGAAAAATACCTTCATGTTTGATTTGATAGGGACAAACCAAAGTGTGTGGCAATGTAGGATAATAAGTTCTGCAAGGAGAGCTAGAGCATAACTCGACCAGTAGAGGGAAAATCCAACAATGTGACCCTTTATGCTGACATGGTAGTTGTCCAATGAACAAAGTCATGCAGTATGAAATGCACCTCGATCTTGGATGTAAGACTGGGTTAGGTTACTGGCGTAGGTAAGCCAGTTTAACAGGCACACTGCAGTCTCATGTTACAGCAAGTGAACACACAGTTTAAGGTCTTAAAATAACTGCCATAATAATCATTCTCTGTGTGACAACACAGAGATTTGTGCCTCGTAATCATGCTATGAGCCAATACTTGGTCAAATGAAATAACCCAATTGTAGTTGTGCTGATTTGTAGAAAACTGACATTTGACAGTTACACAAAACAAACTTTCGTTTTGGTGCTAACAAGCTAGTTACCATGGAAAATTGCTGTTTTGGATACAAGATGTTCGGTTATACAAAAGTTTTCATTATTGTTGTGTAACATTAAACAGGCAACATCCAAACCTTGATACTTCTCCCCAACTCTTGTCTTTGGGGAGTATATTTCAAATAGCAAGTCATCCAATCAACAACAAAAGAAGAATAGATTTGGGTTCACAGCTGTAGAGAGGAAACTGAAGAAAATAAAGATATACTGATGATCAAACTTTCAATCTCTTTCTTAGCTACATTTCTTACCTGCTGTGCTGTGATTTAACCGTCTGACCTCCTCTTCTAATTCATCGCGACGGGCAGCCACGGTTTTGTATTGGCTCTGCAGCATCTCTATGTCTTTAGTCAGATTACAAACCAGCTTTTGATTCTCCATCAGATCATCATGAAGTTTGTTCCACTGACTAAACGTGTGGCCATCTGTAAAAAGTCAATGTAGAAATAGGGCATTTAGTGCAGTGATATGGCTCTGGAAGGTGATTTTTAAATTTACTCTCTTAAATTTTAATAACTGATACCTTATATACAATCAAGATATCAAGCAAATGTTGAGAGTTTTTGCTTTGTACGTATGTTGAGGCAGCATTACACTTACTCTGGACCACCAAGCCTAAAATCACAGACAGCAGAAGAAGAAGCAGACACACTGCAGCAGCTCCAATCCACCGGACTGAACCACACGTTTTCACCATAAGGAAATGAGAACAAATGGATTAACAGCAACTGATTAACAGTTGTCATTGTTATCTATATCATTTGTCACCCTTCGGTTTCAGTAGATGTGGTATTGTACATAATGTGTTTATTCTTACCTGGACTTTGAGGTATCCATCCAAATTTTGATCTTCCATTTTCCCCCAGTCCACAGTAGTCTATCAAGACCTCTTCCTCCTTCAATGCCACTGACATCTCTCAGATTTGTGGTCATTTCTGGTTACTGACCTTTAACATTCAGTGACTTGCTGACACAGCAAATACAAACCAATCAAAAAGGCGAAGTCTTGAAGGAAGCGCTTTTCTTACTTTGTCTGTGGGTAAATTAAGCATTTCATTGACTTTCTCCAACTGTTATCTTTTAACCTTATGTTGTTTGCAAACTTTGCATAATCATGTTCTTACTTTCCACATGTATGCTTGTGATTGGTAGCAGTATGTTGTTGCAGTGTGTGTGGTTAGTTTTGGCCTAATATATCCCTGTCTATCTCAAATATCAGTGTCAATGAAAGCAAAACTGCAAAATATACATTGTAAAAATGACAGAAGACCATCTTGTAATATTATTATTGGTGGTGATGGTGATGTTACAAACTTTTAGTTGTTCTTTGCAGATAATGAAAGGAGTCTTTGTACACTTAAAAAAAAACCTTATTCATAACATACAGTACCACGTTTAGCAATGAGGGGAACTGAAAGAGGACACTACCCCTGTGCATCGTGTTTCTCTTGGGAATGCAGTTCAAAAGATGAAGTGAAAGCTTTCTTATGGGAAAGTTTTGTTTCTGTGAAACAATGGCAATGTACTATATGCTTGACCTACCTTGGCTAAAAAGGTCCTTAATATTTTCCATGGTCAAATAGCACATACAGTATGTAATTGATAAAAGTAACATTGTCAATTGACTTAATAAATTCTTAATTATAACAATATCTAATTTATTTAACCAGTTGCTAGCCTTCTTTTTTTGATATCATGGTAAATGGACAGGTGAAACTGGCCTATGTCTACCTCCACACTATCTTTCTCAACTTCCACTCTCACTAAATTAGTTTTTCCTGTACTGATCAGGCAGGGCCTGGCTTGTTACTTTTGTAAATGTCACTCTGATGTTAAACTGCAGAGGGGGACAAACCATCTGATTTTACTGCAAAATCACAGTATCAATATTCATGAAACATATAGGCCTATCTAAAGTGCCAATTAAAAAACAACAACTCTGCACTAATGTCACTTACTTTTTGTAAAGGTCAAATGGCATCATAAAATATGACTTTGGCCCCTTCAATGTAAGATAATCCCTTCAAATCTGACACAGAGTTTAAGATGAACTGATTTCATGATTTTCACGATTCAAGATTTTTGGCAGGCAAAGTTCAAGGTCACTGTGATCTCATGTGCTTGTGATTTTGATGCACCAAGAGCACCCAAAAGAAACTTAACAAACTTTGATTATAATTTGGTGATCAGAGGTCAAAGGTCACTGTGACCTCAGAAAACATGAACAGTATTTTGTACAACTGTAAAATTCATATGCTAACTATAGTTTTTTAACAAATGTCTGATATATATGTGATAGTGTGAATTCATGTGTGAGTAATTGTGTAATTAAAGCACAGAATAAATAGATAAATACTAATAAATATGTTAGTGAATTCAGATTAAAAATAGGTAAAACAAAACAAAACATGGGTTTTCGGTGATCGATTAGTTCTGCCTACAGGCCTGAAGGGGGAGCCCTTGCCGCTCGATGCTTCACTTGTAATGAAGCTGGCAAAAGGTTAACAACGTGTCGTGTCTCTTCATTTACATTCCCTCTTCAGGTACGATAAACATGGTAATTGTGTAGTATGGTTGTAGTTATGTTTTGTTTACATTGCATACATGCGCCGACGTAAAGTCGAGAGTCGCCGAAAGTGTTGTTTTGTATCTTTTGTTGTGTATCGCTGGTGTAGCAGTGTCGAGTAGCAGAAGCTAAGCTAACTAGCCACCTGTGGTTCACAGAGTAGACTGTTTAGGTCGCAGCAGTGCGATAGAAAAACAATATTTTTCTATCGCTCTGGGTCGCAGGAAACACAGAGTGTGTTGTGCGCATGTGTAGAAAACGAGAGAAAGAGAGACTGAGGATATGTTTAATTATACATAATGGTTTATATTCGTTCATGTACAATATACTCACTGGTAGGGTATCTTAATTAATGCAGAGTATATGAGTGTGTATGTGCACTAGAGTTTGAAAAAGTGTTGTGTACTTAGTATTGTGTATTGAATACATGAGAATGTAAAATGTATATAATGCTATACTGCTAAAAAGAGCTCTGTTATGATTTGTAGAACTAATGGTGATAAGGGACTGGTATTCCCATCATTTCATTTGTCAGGGAATGTGCTACCTTTTTGTCACACTGCAAAGTATTTGGGACACATCATCACTGATGATTTTTGTGATGATGAGGATATGTACAGGCAACGGCGTATTTTATATACACAAGCGAATGTGCTGAAACGTAAATTTTCCTGGTGTTCTGATGAAGTTAAAATTAATCTTTTCCGAGCTTACTGCACCCCACTCTACACTGCCCCCTTGTGGGTTAAGTTCAAAAAGGCAAGCATCCGCAAACTGCAGGTTGCCTATAATGATTGCCTACGCATTTTAATGGGAAAACCCAGGTGGTGCAGTGCGAGTGAGTTATTCTGCCAAATGCGTATAAACACTTTTCATGCTCTGTTGCGGAAATTGATGTATAGATTCATTTGTCGACTGAATGACACACAAAACTCTGTTTTAATGCTGTTGACCAATCCTGGACTCAGTGCTTTGAGATATCAATCAGCAATGTGGAAACACTGGCATGAATGTCTCTTTTAAATTTGTATGTGTGTTTGTTTGTCCTTTTTAAATGGACCCTGAGTCTATTAATAAAAAAAAAAGTCTGTATATATATTATGTTTATTGACTTGTAATGAAGCTGGCAAGAGGTCAACAACATGTCCTGTCTCTTCATTTAGGCTACATTCCCTCTTCAGAGAGGGACATACAGAATAGAGATAATTTGATGACATCTCATGTCCATAGGTCAAAGGTAATCTCCACTGTGTGACATTATAATGTTTTGCTACATTTCTGGCCTTAAATCACTGCTGTTGCTCAGAGGGGGGAAGATATGTCCATAGTTGTTGAAACCTGGCTGGTTAGCTGTGGAATAAGCCTACAACTTTTTTGTGAAGTCACATTCAAACCTTTGTCTTTGTTCCAGACCTCGGCCTTTGTACAATGTTGAAGACAAACAGCTGTTTAAGTCTGTCACTTTACTAACTGTAGAATGATTAATGGTAGATACAGTGTGACGCACACAGTTGTTACTTGTTCTAATGAGGTTTCCATACTTCTAGGTACAGTAGTTCAGACACACATGCACACCCACTCTCACTGCAACTAAACCAAGAGTATCCCCAAACCACTACTCAATCACTTATATAAAGTATCCCTCAGAAACACAGTTTTTGTTTTACATTTGTATTCAACAGATATATCAGTGACCTCTGGGTGGCAGAGTAGCAATAACAGCTGCACATTTCATCCTCAGCTTTGAGCAAGAGAGAGAGTGAGAGCGCTAAAAGTATACAGGTAGACAGGAACAAAAGTTTCTGGATGAGATGTGTGTTGGACAGATAGATAATAATACTTTCATTGAAATGAACATTCTGCATGTTTGGATTGGTATTCGTTCGACCCATGAAGTCAACAATATGTCTCATTGCTAGGAGAAATAATGGGTATATTTAGTTTCCCAAGAAGTCCCCCACTAGCTCATGTACTGTAGCTCATGTTGTTATAGAGCAGATCTTTTCACAAACAGTCTGTCAAAAGTTTTAGATATAAGAACACAACACATGGCTCGCATTCGGATTGTACAACTGTAAAAACTTCAATGGAAATAGAAGAAAAGATTAACAGAAAATTAATCAGCAATTTAATTATCATTCGTTTAGGCACAAAAACTGTTACGAAATGCCAGTAACTACATAAATTGCCAATACATACTACAGAACACGACATGTACACTGGGTGTACAGTACACATTATGTATATGCATGTCTGAACATATTAAGTCATGACGTTGCAAATGCAGGTATCGCTCTGTCTCCTCTTCCTGTTCCTCCTCCTCTTCTTCTGCTCTTCGGGAACTCGCACATGAAAAACATGGCTGCCTCACACTCCACATGACCCCACGTTCCAGTGCTGCGCAGCTCCACGCAGCTGGAGTTTGTGGTTGGAGATAATCTGGAATTTAGCTCCTCTTCTTGACCCCAGGCTGCAAACCCCCACAGAGGGCTAGAGTCTGCATAAACAAAACTGCTTGTTCCATCCTGAGGACAAGGAAACGGGAAAGAAATAAGCATCAGGGAGCACTCTCAAAAAATAAGTTTCTCATCATTTAGTCAGGTTTCAGTGGAATTTGGCTCAATGTACTGAAAGAGGAAATGAAAACAGTGGTGGGGAGCATCAGTTTGTCGTCAAATTACAACAGCCTAGAACATTATTTAAGGTAGTAGCAGTGTTTGTGATCCTACACAGTATGAAACTTCATCATTAATCATTCAGAGAGGTTACAGACTGCCCAAAACCTTGATTCAACCTGTATCATTTTTCTCTATGGGTTTTCTTTTTGTTATGCATCCTTATGGATCTCACCATCTTCACCTTAAACAACTACTTATGGTTCATCTGAAACTCACACCCTCTAGGCCTGTGAGTGTGTGTGTTTGTTGGTTCTGAGGTCCAACTTACTGTGTCCATACTTTGAGCATACACTCCAATGTACGCTCTTGTCAGTCCTGCTTGACTGATGTAGTCTGCCATGAGACGGTTGGTGTTGGTAGTTTTTGGCATGGCCAGGGTTCCTCCTCTCAGCTTGCAGTTCATCGAAGCCTCTCTGAACCTCTTTGGCTCCTTCACCAGCAAATAATACCTCTCCTCTGTTTCCCTCAGTCCCAGGATAACTGCACAGGCCAGGGTTTAGGGTTAAAGGTCACTATAGGTTCGGTTATTTCGCAATTATATTTATAGAGTTTCTTGGGTTTTGGGTTAGGGCTAAGGACTTACCATTTTTCAAAAACTTGACAGCGTTCCTCAGCTTGCCTGTATTGACTTCCAGTTGTCCTACCACCTTCCTGTACCTGCCACAGTCACATGTGGTGCCTGTATGAATAAGCACAGGGTGTTTACGTGCAATGTAGGCCTACAGCACATAATCACCCTCCTGACAGTGACAACATAAGTGTCAAAACACAGAGCACTAGTTTATGTCTCTAATGAAATCCTGATTGAGGTTTTGTTTTCAGAGCAAATGTGTACGAAATGTAGCTCTAGCTTATGATTTAATGCTTGGTTCTTCCTTTTTTGCTGTCTGGCTGACTGGTCGAAGCTTCTGAGCCAGACACATTAGGCAACATTCATTATTTTCCCTGGTGATGCAGGCCCCGTACAACAGACATCATCTTTTCATACTTGACTCCCATTTTTCTGACCTCAGTCTGGTCCTCAAGCAGGGGAAACACATGATGATAAATTAGATCAGTCAGGTGGTTTGTCAAATAGTCCACAGTTTTACCATGAAAAATCTTTGTTTAACTTTGTCTGACTGTTTAAAATCATTGTTCTGCTACATTGCCATACAATTTTGTAGGTCTAAAGCAGGCTACACACACGCGCTGTTCAACCAAATGGATTTTATGTACACGTTGTTTGTTTGTTTGTTATTTTTAATCAGTAACTGTCTTGAATAGAGTTTCTTTGGCTCCATATTTATTCATGTAAACCGCTTTACAAGGCTGAAAATTCTGAAGAAACAGAGACGATTTCTATCTCGCTGTTTATTTTTGAATCCAAAATTGCTCTAACATTATGATGTTGGTTCATGGGGGACTAAATGGGATCATAGTCTTGCATGCAACTTGAAAACAAGCAAAGTCTGTCTGTGAACTGCGAGCTTACTCACCTGGTTTCCCCTTTAGACCAGAGGGTCCATCCAAACCTGTGTCACCTTTGTCACCTGCAGAGGAAGAGATACCACAGATACCAAGTCTGTATGGTTTTCAATCACTTAAATCTAGATAACTTACCAGAACAACTCGACTTATTGGCATTTGCTTATGTTATGGTATTGTGTTGTAGTTATAATAGAGTACCACCAGATGGCTGTATAATACATAAGACATTGTAAAAATTACTGTATAACCTGTTGTTACCCAGATTTACATGTTCTCAATAGACATCAATATGGTATTTTACGTATTTTAGGAAGGTTAAGATAAGATGCAACTTTTATGAGTTGATGTTTTCTTTATACTGTATCTGCACTGCAGCCTTTGCAATGGAATTAAACCAACTGGCAGTTACAGATTTTGGGGAAGTAGAGTGTAGTACAAACATCACAATAGGCTGGTGTTGTATGAGGAAGAGCCCCAACAGTAACAGT
The DNA here is from genome assembly GCA_030347415.2 of Decapterus maruadsi. Taxonomy (NCBI): domain Eukaryota; kingdom Metazoa; phylum Chordata; class Actinopteri; order Carangiformes; family Carangidae; genus Decapterus; species Decapterus maruadsi. Next base: position 12,736,207 of record CM064894.1, on the reverse strand, counting down.
AACTGAACTGGAACAATCTGACCAGCCTGAGTGTTTTTTGTGATTTGGATGAATTTACAATTGGAGCACGCTGGCGCAAATGTGAAGAATAATTGAAAAGTAAACATATCTAATTTCAGACTTCACCATCCTGCTACCAATATAGCAGCTTCCCGGGTGATGAAAAGAAAAACTGCTCTGGTGTTATAGTGGAGATATCAAAGTAGGCAAACACCTCCAAACTGCCCTGCTGCAGTTATTAGTAATTTTCCATATGAACTCAGTAATCACACAGTTTTAGATCACATTATGCAGTTATGACTATAAAATTATAGACATATGTATGGAATTATAGCAGTTTTTTACTAAAATAGACATGAATGCACCAACATGACCAGAATTCTGTAAAAATGAGGTTGAATTTTATTTTGTGATTCCACTAAAGCCAAAATTTCCCTGAAAAACATGTTTTTTCCAGGTGTTTTATGAGCTACAGGCACTCAGGATCAAGGAAAATCCAAACCTGTGACCTCACTCTTTTGCCTGAGATGGCTGATGCACAGCCACTTTCCTGTAAACGTATTAAACATAATGAATACTGGAGAATGCTGAGAAAGGCAGGAGAACAGGGCTAAAAAGTTAAGATAGAAATAGTTTCAGCCACCCTGGGCAAAGCAAATAAATTACTTCATACTATGGGATTACATCTTGGGATGTGATAAGTTAAAACATAAAGGAAATTAGGAAAATACAAGTTTTTAAAGGAAATTGCAACTGGCCTGAATCAATTTCTCCTGGCGTGTATTGGTCTTGGGACTAATTAAGTTTACCGATTTTCGTACAACTGTCCTTTCTAATTATTTTAATGTTTTGAGACTGTGGTTTTGGTGCAGCAGTCCAAGCTAAGGGGGAATTTAAGGAAACTACATTCCGGCTTTTAGGAAATTGTCGAGTACAACCTCACAGCTGCATTATTTGACATTTTTGTAACTTGTTGCTGACAACTACTTTTCTGCATGAAAACAGTTCCTGACATTGAAACGAGGACAAAATTATGCACATGATATTTACCAAGTCCATTAGTATCTTTCTCTCTCTCTCTTTAACAAGACACTGAGAATTGAAGTTTTGCTCTTGATTCACTCTCATTTAGCTACTATACTTTACACAGTATGTATGCATGTTAATAAGGCTTGTGTTTACACAACTGCACATAGGAACATGAAGTTGACATTAAAATGGTATTAAAATTAATTTCTTATTGTTTTACCTTTGTCTCCTCTAGGTCCCATCTTTCCTGTGTGGCCCACCTCTCCTCTAAGTCCCTTCTCTCCCAGCATTCCTAGGGATGAATGAAAAAGAAGATGAGAGAGGAAAACATGGTAAAGAAATTCTGTCACCGTTTGTTCTTATTGATAAATTCCAGGATACTAACAGTACCCGTAACATACCTGGCAAGTTGGAATACATAATAACTAAAGAACATCACACTTAATCCAGAGTAAATGTTATTGCTGACTGTTACATTATGTAAATGGTCTGAATCATCACAACATAAAGACATTCAGGTTTCCCATTGACTGCATTGTGGTGTCTACCAGTTTTCTTGATTATTTTGTTGTTTTCAAGCACAATCAATATAATTGCATACTCTCATCTCATCCTTTAGAAATTGCCTCTGGCCCTAAAGCCTTTTTCCGAGAATCTCTGCATAGTTTGGTCCCTAAACAGATGCCACCATTATTATTATCATCATTATTATGTCAGTAAATAATTTGGAGGGAAAAAAATTATGATGTTGATTTATTGTGGGCACTAACTAAAGTCTTTATACTGAGAATCTCTTTGTGGAGTGAAGACAGTTCGAAAATGGGCATTGTTGCAGGACATGTCTTAGATACAAGAATAAATTGACACATTATTGATTATTTAGCTCTTTGATTTCTGCATAGAGGTTGTAATCAACTATATGTTCTGGTACACTGAACACAATCTTTTTGTTTGCAAGCATCTGTATTGAGTATTTTATGATTGCCCTGGATTGCCTTCACTATAATCTGATTACGACTGCTTCGGTTTAGTGTTAGAAGAACTAACTGAGATACTGTGGATGTTAAGGCGTGTTTGATGTTGCAGTGAAAGTGTAGCAGAATAGAGAATGTCAGAAAGCAAAACTGATATTTTGTGAGTGTGTGTGGGAAAACTACAGAGCAGACGGAGGCCTTTTGCCAGCAGTTGAACGAGTATTTCCTCAGGAAACTATTCAACTGGAAATTAATGGTGTTTGAAACAGTAAGTGACACATTGGAGGGGCCTATTGCTATTAGAGGGATTTGCCCCCACACGCACACACGCACACACACACACACACACACACACACACACGGAGCTATTCACTACTATTTCCTCCTTTTTCATGTTGATTTTCTGCCTGATGATTTGTGAGAAGTGTTGGCAGAAGGTGTGAGGTCTTATGGATTGTGTGCGGTCTGGTAGACTAAAGCTCTGGCCTTTGGGAAATTTCACTATTGCGCTATGATCTGTGTAGAATTTTTGTGTAATTTTCAGTGTGAGAGCACAATCACAAAGTAAATATTTTAACAATAACGACCTGAGAACAGAATGCGAGTGGTCATTATAGGTGTTTGTTCTTTGCTATATGGAGAAATTGAATCTGTTGCTCTCAAGTTATTCTGTCTGTGTCTATAAAAGCTGATTAATGTTGTTTTCACAGTGCTCATGCTTGCCAGTTAAACTGTCTATCTAAACATCCAGATAACAGATCTTCCTATCACTGCACTCGCTCTTTATAATGGCCAACCCCTCCAACTGGTTTAACGTCTGGATTCTCCAGCTGCTGGAGGATAAAGTAGGTGGAGACCACATTTTTTGTTCTAATCATGGAGCCCGAGACACATGGAAACCTATTCATTCTGGATTCAATTGACTGGATGTTTTGAAGGCTAACAGACACCATTAAGAAATGATAAGCAGACGTTGGATCATTTATTACACAAAGCTTACTCAATCATAATGAGCAAATATTAATAGTTGTACTTTTTTTTTTCTTTCTGTTTTTCAGAGCTTAGAGGCTAGTGGAAAGAGAACTGGGTTACGTTATAGGCTTTAAGCCAGATTTTCCATTTGTTGAGCAGGTTCTTCACAAGAATTAAGGACATTACGTAACACCAGAATCTGCAAACTGTAACCCCACACTCCAACCTCAACAGCAGCTCTGAGCAGGGCTGAATTTACAAATGCCGAAGTTAAGTTGAGCTGTTTGTTGTTGTTAATAAGCTTCGAGCAACAAATTGCTTTTGTTGCCCACTGGAGCATTAACGGTCATGTATTCCCTTTTCACCGTCCAAATTTAAGCAACTGTTTCCTGTAAAAGGGCCTAAATTAAGACGGGGAATACGTGCGTCATTTGTTGAGCTGCTGACATGCTGTAGTTACAAAATCGTCATGAGAACCTGTGTTCATGCTTACAGTAAGCAAACACACAAACAGACAAACCATAATGACCGGGTTTGCTATAGTGTTGAAAAATATCCGCAAAGTTGAAAAGTTGAAAAATGTTCACATATACATTCTTGCCTACTGTTGGAAGTGACTCAAACAGCTCTGGCATCTCGAACTGCCTGATGGAAGAAGTGTGTTGTTAAGTGTGTCTGTGCAGAACAAGAACAAGAAGGGCAGCCAGGAACCAGTGCTTAGTGTGTGAGCCTGTGAACTTCATATTGATGTGTTGTGTGTTGCATGCATTCTTTGCGTATGGTACAGTGAACATATGCATCAGTGCGTGGCTGTCTGCACAGACATTTTGTGTATGTTGTCTGCCTGGTTGACTGACCAGCCAGTCCACTAGCTCAGTTGGAACACATATGGTAAAGCGGCACGCCACTGCTTCGCTCAGCAGCAATTAACACGTCTGTTGTCTCCACGGAAACACAGCAGTGCAGCAGGTCTGTCTGTCACAGAGCAGGGTGGGCCGCTGTATCAGCTGCACAGCAAAGGAAAGCAGTGAGTTTGGAGCAGGAAAAAGGAAAAGCTGCTGCCAGGGCAAAGTCACACAGGCTGTCTACTTGGGAAAGACTTGATTGTCTGTCTATGTTACAGCAGCAGTGCAAATGTATGTTTTGTACAGGGATGAAGTTAGACTTTACATTTCCTGCGCACCAGTTTTTCTCTTCTTTTCCTCTTTCGTCCTTGCTCACATTGAAAACGTGCTGATACCCCAAGTGGGACTGTTACATTCACGTGTATTCAAGATAAAGAGTTTTTTTTTAGTATATGATACTGGGGAAAAGGCATAAAAATAGAAGTCTAGGCCTAGATATTACCATTTGTTGTTGTATTGTTAAGTTTTTGGCTAACACTTTATAAAAGGTACACACTATTACGGATTAGTTAAGCTTAAAATTCTGAATTCTTGATTTATAACACATGAATACTCATTAATGTTTTACTCAAGCACTAACTGTATTTATAAACTTGCTAATGAGAATTCATACATTATAAATGAAGAATTCACCATTTATTAATGCTTAACTTATGCTTAATAGTGTGTACTTATTATAAAGTGTTACCAGTTTAGTTTTTTTCTTAAATGGCAATTGGATAATTTTACCAATTTTCAATGCAAGTGAATTTTTTTCAATACTTTTCTACCATGGTGTTGTCCTCTGGATAACAGTATTGGGTCATTTTCAAGACAGTGGACATGACCGAACACTCAGGGGAGCTGTATTTGAAGGATAGGCCTATCACTTGTCTGACTTCATTAGGAGTATGGGCGTTGTTTTCAACTGCCCATTGTGAATCTGATGATGTTATACGAGTGCAACATTTAACAGTAGTGAATAGTGAGTGCTGTTATGTTGCTCTTCTTTTCATTTTTAATTTACAGTAACCATTTATGACTGAGTGCACTACCAGTTGACCTCTTTTCTCTCTTTTCTCCTGCTTTACACACAAAATACGGAGTAGATGTATGGATGCTGCATACCTGGACGTCCTGGTGGTCCATTCTTTCCCAGTTTTCCCAGATCCCCCTCATCCCCAACTTCACCTTGATCTCCTGGATTGAATAGGAAACACAGTATAGAAGGTGAAAGAAGGGCAGACTGGCCATTATGTTTCATGCAAAGCTCAGTTTTGAAGGGGCCTGCAAAAGAAAGCTGAATATATGGCTTATATTTAGGCTAGATGCTTTGCTTTGCCATTGTGGCAGCAGTTGAGTGGGCACATTCCCACTGACATAGATGGAGCATCAATGGCATCACAGGAAGATGATACATTAGATCAACTCTCAGTTGGCCAGGAACCACTATACCACAGTTGTTTGGTGAGTGAGTGTTTATGAGTTCCAGTGAAAATCCTTTTGAGGGTTTGGGTGCAAGAGCTGCAGTAAGGCTGAATCACTTGTAAATCTAAACAACAGATTGACTCTTTATTTTTCCTTTTGAACATATGTTAAGCCGGTCTATTTTTTTTTTTCAAAAGGAGCAACTAACGGTGTCCAAGTGTTAATGACAGGGAGATGAAAGCATAAATGAGGTGTGGGGTAGATATCTCCAGTGGATTCAAAAAGCTTAAAGAGCTCTTGGCAAAAACAATCTTGAGAGGTTTTGGAGTATCTGTTAGCGCTGTAATTTTACTACAGTTGGTGATGTCAACAGCAGTTTATGTCTTATTAAGTGCTGGGCCTTGAAATGAAAGCTCGTAATAACCCCCTCTCTATTAGCCTGGAGGAGTACTTAGGAAAATTGATTCTTGAATTTTGTCGGCTGTGTAGCAACATCTTAAATCGTTGCTCTCCAAATGATGCTGCCTGTTTGAAATTCCTTCCTAATGTGGACCACTGACATGAAACTACGTTCAGTGAAATTACTGACATGCTTCATTTATGTGGTTCAGGTGTCAAATCATATCGAAATCTTCCATGTCAGTCTTATTCTTGCAGTGATTCAACACGTTAATGAGCAACAGGATCAGTTCAGCTACAGTATCTTAAGTAGAAAACATTACATTCCTAGTTTACTGTCATCAAAATCATTCAACAAATAGAAATGAAGTGTTTTGACACAGATTGCTTTGACCCACAGTAACACCCTCACATCTTCAACACAACATTCCAGTAAAAATAGGCTATTTAGAAATGCTGAAGTCATAGTACCAGTAAATGTAGTTAAAGCATGTTTGTTTAAAACACTGCATGGACATTGTTTCGGGGTATGAAACATCAAAAAAGAGCACATCCGACACCCACTCAGATACAAAGACGTGACAGTACACAAGCTCCAAGACTAACTCTGTGGTCAGTAGTATCTAGGAAGACTTTTGTGTCAATAATCAGTTCAGTTTAGTAGCAGGCAGCTGTCTAAACACACACTGTTCACGGAGGGAATTTCTTACTAGTAGACAAAAAATGCCCAAATGTTTCATGCTTCCTATAGTAACTTCTTACACTATCACTGGGTCATTACAGTTAAAATCTGCTGTGGAACAACCAAACTAACTGGTATGTCTGTATGAAAAAATGTATGAATTTTAAAGTTTTAAGTCAAACGACTTGTTTACACTGGTGACACTCTTTTTTTTTTTTTTTGCTTTTTCACTTGACAGTCTCAGTTTCTACATGCTGGCTCCTGAAGTAGGCTAACATCTCTGCAGTTTTAAGCCAAAACTGAAAGCCATGTTTTTCAGTAGCGTGAATGGAGCTGAAAAAACAATGTAGCTTAGCTGAACTGTGTGTTTTATTAGGTCTGTCTGTCTGAATCAGCAGGGGAACGAGCTACTGGATGTCATAAAATGGAAAACACACACAGGGAGGCATTCCCTCCAAAAGACTATGGGGTAGCAGACTGCTAGCTAATAAACTACAGGACATTACATGCTTAGTACCTTTACCATCAGCTCTGTAAACCCTGCAGCCTATTAGGGGTGTTTCCTCACTATTTTCCACTCCACTTTTTTTTGGAGGGGGTATCAAACAAAAACAAATGTCCACTGGAAGGACATTTCCAGCTCAGCAACACTTGTATACATTTACAGTGAGGTCATAAACGTAAATTGCCATAAATCTCCAAACAACCTAAACAGCAAGTATAGGTACATGCAAAGCACTGTGTGAGAAAATTAAAAAATACCTTTTTCGTTTTCCATACAAACATAATCTTTCATCATTTATTTGCTTTAAGATGATTAGTGCTCCCAGGAAAACCTTTACAGTTCCTAATGCTGTGCTTACATTGTAGTTAATTTGACTTGATGTATTCCATGGCACATCAGACCTGTGTGATCAATGGGATAAACATTTTAAAACAGTAACAAACAGAGACACATACAGGAACATGTGTTACCTTTAGCTCCAGGCAGGAGGCTGTTGGTGCAGACTTCTGGGGATGCAGAGATGTAGCCGAACGCAGTCGCACAAACAAAAAACGCCAACAGTCTTGTACTGCACCTTCTTGACATCATCTTCTAACCATCACTGTTCACTGCTAAATGTCTCTGTAGTGGCTGTGTCAAGTATTTCATGTGCTGTTTGGACTGTTACTGTAGGAACCAGAGGATCAGTGCTGCTCTAATGAGGAAACACACTACCAGACAATCAGAAGAGGCTGTGCTGGTGTTTGTAGAACACACACTCTCACACACATAGACACACACAGACACGCACACGGTTGTTTATAGAGTCTTATCAGCTACTTGTCATAATGTCAAACAACACATAACAGAGTACTGCATTCCTCTGATTCTCTTGGCCCCAGGAATTTAAAACTGTGATTACAAGTGCAGTTTGTAATAAAATGCAGATTGAAACAATATTAGTGGATCACTAGAAGAAAATTATGTAAGTTTAGGATTTTTATAGTACCCTTTTTAACATTTTTATTGATTCCCTTTGCTATTTAGTGTGGCAAAATGTACAGTACAGTGACCTCAGTGTCGCAAAAGTAATGATGATTTTTAAATGTATTACTCAATGGAGACACAGCCACAGACATCTGGATGGTGAACAAGATGGAGATGAAGAAAAGACAAACGAAAGACACTTTACACCATTTCCACACCTCACTCAGACATTCTTAGAATGAAATATTGCTCAAACATGAGTAATAAGTAGTGTCAGATTACAGTTTGCTCTAATTAACCTATTAATGTGCACACAATTTGCATTAATGTATGAACTCCTTGGTTGCTATCAACAGCCAGGGAGCAGCACCTCTGGGCCTGCACAGTTTTTTTCCTCCCTCTTTTCTTCTCCTCCTCTTGTCCTTTACTCTTCCTCCCACCCTTCAGACCACAAACCACTTGTTGGGAGAGGTGGAGACACTCACATTCACACACAATGTACATTACGCACATACTGTACACTTACACACAAAAGCACATGGCCACAAATACACAAGATGAAAAAAAAAAAATAGAACAGTGTACAAGAACAAAATGTGTGCACGTGGATGCTTGCATGATTGCATCCTCTGGTTTGTCACCAAGTGCCGAAAACATACAGGGATTAGAGAGTTTGGAGGCCTTGGGGGGACAGTGGGGGAAGTAGAGAGAGAGGGTGGGTGGCAGAGGAAAAGAGACAGAACGAGATAATGAGAAATAATGAGATAAGAAGACACGTAAAGACCAGAGACAGAGCAGGGAACAAAGACGGATAACAAGAACGGAAGAGTGTGCGGTTAGAGCCACATGTCTTGGCAGAAGGAGGGATTTCCTTCTTCAAGAGTTCTGCCTACAGGGACGTTCAGTTCTCCATCAGTAGGACAAGTCATCGGGGGCGTTGGTGTGCTCTGCTCTTTGCAGCAAAGGGAGGGGCCGATGTTATTGAGAGACTATTAATTAAAACAAGGGAGATTCATCTTAATCAGACACGGACTGTTGGTCCCCGAGGAGCTAAGCTGGCGACCGGTCACTTTGAAGAGCAGCCATCTTGAGGAGTTAAATGCTTCGTTGCTTTTACTGTGGTTGGCCCGTTACAATGTTATTTGTATTTATAGACAGAAATCTTTCAAATACATCCAGTATTGGCTCAGAAATGACAGTACATTTTTTCCTCTTAGAGAATCAGGCCGCAATTTATTATTTTTTTTCAACGGTTGTGCTCTTCAGAGGAAATAAAGTAGGGCTGTCACACGTTGGGCAAGTCGCACCGCAGCCATTAATCAATCCATGTTACTGATTGTGATGTTTGTTTCCTTTGGCTTATCTTTGAAAAACATTTTTGAACCACACACATATACAGTGCCTTGAAAATATTTCAGGCCTCACACATTTGATATCAGTGATAGAATTTGTAAAACGTTTGATTTGGCTTCCTCCACTGTTTGCTCCGAGCTTCAAGGTCTACTGTATATCGTTCCTTCTAAGGCATTTGTTGATGTTGAGAGCTGTATATTTTTATGAGGGCTCTTTTATGGCTGTAGCATTTGGTGTTGCAGATGGCAAGCCGGTGCCGCATGCTCAGTGATCAAAGAAACTAATTTCAACAGGACAAATTTGTGTGGCCTGCATTGTTAATAAAAGAAAAAAAAAATCATGGTTAAGAAAGATACTATTTAAGCCAAAACACAATGATTTGTATGTGTGCGTGCATTCATCTCTGCATACCATTAGTTATTAATCATTCTTTCCTTTTGGGATGCCGGAGTCTGGGAAAGTGCAGAATCATTCGCACACATACACATACATAGGAACAACCCTGGTATCCTGAAGGCTAATTGTTGACATGTGGTTTGAGCTGCGTTCTCTAATTAAGAATGTGATTCACACTCCTGGATTGAGGGTTGACTCCATAGTGGTAACTGCACCACAAAACAACCTTGTTTTCTCTGCTGCTTTAAAACCCATTTACAACAGCGGAGGCCCCGTTTGGATCCTGAAACAGCAAAAAGTAGCCCACATGTGTGTCAATGACAAATCCGTCAACAGCAGACTTCAGCGTATAAAACGTTTACCTAACCTCGACCCTGAACCGCATTCATTTACTGTTGAGCATGAGTGTCATAATTGGCCCCAGTAACTGCTGTGGAAGTGGCTGCGCTGCCTGTGTTTCCTGGTATTTGATGGGACAAAGCTTTTTCTTGGGAAGGCAGTGGGGGAACACAACAAACAGTGGTGACAACCAGACGTGTGCTGTGTGATCTCTTTGTTTTCCTGAATTCACTGAAACAATCCTCACCAGGATTCAATTACAGTCATGTTTCACTTAATCTGCTGAGATCATAAGCAGTCAACCGCGAGCATTGGTGGTCTTGTTAATCCAAAGTGCTTCCTCTGAAAAGCCTCAACTAAAGAGTCCAATTGTGGAAATATGATATCCAAAAATGTAAAAAGGAGTCTACTGACCATGAAAAATGAATTGTGAATTACTATTTGAAGTCACATCAATGCCTTTTAGTTACTCAACAAATGCTAAGACGTGTCTCAACAGTCAGAGGTTGTTTACCTCATCTTGTCTCTACAGTTCAAAGTTCGTCCAATTACCAGTAAGGACCAAGTTTTGGCTCAGAAAGCTCAATGAGGGAGGGAATCTCATGCATTCAGAAAATTGTACGTGCAAAACAACAGTATTTATGAGGATAGACTCATCTGTGGTTTCAAAGTATTGACTGATGTAATGTTAGAAGCATTTTTGCCTAAATTGATTTACCGTATATTGTGACGTTATGTAAGACTTTATTTGAGTCACTTGTACTTCCAAGCATCTGAATAAACCACATTTCAATCAGATACAGTAAATAAATCGGGGTGTATTGATTCAAATTAGACACAAAGGGTAAGGGTTCTCCAAGATGCGAATGTCCATATCTGGGCCTTAGGCCAAACTGACACACTGGCTTCCTCTACAAACCCATTGTGGAAAGACCCTCTCGTGTGGTCAGCGACGCATCCATTTAGCACCTTCCATCAGAGACTGAAAACTCATCTCGCCATCATTTCCCATGAAACACTCCTCCCACAGGATGATTTCCCCTTTTGACTCATTGTGATTGCTTTTTAAAAAAACAACAAAAACAAATATAAGAAAGCCTCTTCCAGCATGAAAGTCTGTAAAATAAGCAAACTCAGATTATTTGTTGTTGGCGACACTGGTGTCTGGCCTGGGCGTGAACCGCATCGCTGGGCATGAACACAGCTTCAAAACCAAATCTTCATTCCTTTTCTATATTGCAGCCTATAATACAGCAGACTATACCACTTATAAATACACAGCTGGCTTCTTCAGTGGAGTCTCACTAGAATCGACCAGTATTCATGCAACACATATGGATAGATTTTGCGAACTCCAGTCCACACGGTGCCATTCTCAGGCATTTCTGCGTCGAAGAATGCGCACTCAGTTGGTGGAAAACTTGTGCTAGCACTCAGTTTGTGGAAAAGAAAACAGCATTGCCAAATGTATGCTGTACTCAATCTATAAGGCCTTTATTCTGTTTAGGGTCACAAGGCAGACTGAGGCTATATCCCAAAGCACAAAAGGTAAGAGGCAGAGTAAAAAGGGGACAGGTCCCCTATCACATGGACACATGTCTTTCTACAAAAATACAGCTGATTGTGCATTTTAGGTTGAAAGCAATCATCTTGAATTTGAATGACATTAAATGTCTGCAAGGTACTGGATTCATCTAGATCATAAGGAGAATCAGTTTTCCATTCCTGTATGAAGTGCAGAGCCATAACGTTTATCTATTCTGACTGGTGGCCTAGGGGACGCTAGTGCCCCCCCCCTAGAAAAAGTATAGACACAGACATAAATTACATTATAAAAAGTTATTACCACATCTGTTCAGTGTTCACTCATACAATGGGTTTTACTTTAAAATTTTTAAGCTTTCCATTCCTTATTGGGTTTATTCTGGTTGCAAGGGGTGCCGGCCAAATGAGTGTGTATGTTTTTAAACTTTTGGCTTCCATGTGACTTCATGCTGGTCACTAATTGGTTACTTAAAGATTCTGGTGGTGATGCTGGCGAATCAGCACGTTTGGATCATTTTTCATCCAATCGGATTGATTCATGATACCTGTCAATCAAAGTCACACCCCTGGCAGCGGAGTCCTCACCAGTCCTCACCTGTAACTGCAATCTCTGCATAGTGACTGCAAAAGAATTCACAGATACAAGCAGTCAGAAAAGTTTAGATGTGGGGAAAGGGAAGGAGCTTGAACATCAGGAGGAAGTTGAGGTGGTTCCGGCATCTGATAAGGATGCCCCCAGGGTGCCTTTCTTTGGAGGTCTTGCGAGGCATGTGCAATTGGGAGGAGACCCAGGGGCAGACCCAGAACTTGCTGGATGGATTCAATATCTGGCCTGGGAATGCATTGGGATCACTCAGAGCTGGAAAGCAATGCTGTGGAGATGGATGTCTGGAACCTTGAGGTTAGTCTGCTGCCACTGCTACATGACCTAGGATAGCCAAAGGATCATGGATGGATGGATGGATGGTTATCTTACAACAAACCTCTTACTTTATCTGATGTCATAGTTTTCCAGCTTCAATTGGGCCTACAGAAGGAGTGCTCAGAGAAAAGTTGTTTAAATACAGTAAGTGGGGAGCAAGGAAATTGCCAAAATAAGCTCTGAATGCAGCTCTTCAACTGTTTCTTATTGCTCATTCTGCATTTCTTGGGGAGAGAAATCTGTTCAGGTGATCAAATTTAATGATTTCAGAATAAAACTTTAGGTTTTGATTCCACTTAGTTATACAGGTAACAACTTTGTACAAACACAGATGGCTGAAATTTCACTTAACTGTATTGCCACAGGTTTTGAAGTAGGCTACCTGTTCAAATCTGGTAGGAGAGTCCAGCTCTTATGATCTACTCAGCATTGGTTCACACAAACCTGCTTCTCTGAGATGTTGAAATATGATTCTTAACAGCAAGTGTGTGGTACCTGATGAGATACCTCCTCTCTGCGAAGAGATGGTGTTTCTTCAACAAAATCAGCCATTTGTTTGACATGGAAACAGTATAACAGAAAGTAATGATGTTGTGGTTTGGATGATGGATTTGTGTTTACATCTGCCTTCAGCTCTGCTGACTTTGGTTCAAAATCCAGCTCTTCCAGGAAGTATTTCACTGAGAGTAGTTTTCATTTTTCAAAGGTTTGTCTTATCCAACCATGACCAATGGCTCTCCCAACTTTAAATAAACTGTTTTGTTGTTAAACCTCAACTTAAATTTTTATTGCTCTAACCTAATCCCAACCTTGACCAAAGTTGTTTTAACCAGTGCCCATTATTTCTTCTGTTTGTCATTTACACTGTGTGGCAACACGAGTGAGAATCAAGTGAACTATTCAGTGTAATAGTTGCATCATGTTCATAGCTCATGATGTGAGTACAGTTTGTGCTCATGTCATGGAATCTAATGGGACTGTGTTAAACAAACTCACTTCAGTGTATCGAATGTCACTTTTGTTCATAGCAGTAAAATGTTACCAGTTAATGTAACATTCAAATAAAGGCGAAAGAAAAACAAGCCAGATGGTGTTTGTTGTTATTGTGAACTCTGAAAATAAAACTTGTACACCTCAAGATATAAACCCATGAAACGTTATTTAATTTGGACTATTTTCACATTTTTACACACGTACTTTATTCCAAGATCTTGTCCGAATCTTTTAAAGAAAATCTGTTGCGGCCGCAAAACAAGCTTTGTTTGCTTAGCAAAACTTTTATATCCATCTACTGTCTGCATTTCTCTTCAGAATTTTACTCCTTGGCACTGGATCAAACCAAGTCTCTGGACACAGTTTTACCGTCTGGGCAAAACATTTACACTCGAGGAAAATTATAAACAGCAGCAGAAGCAGTTGAGCTATACTTGTGCCTTTGTCATGTCTGAGGAAATTTGTTTGCTTTGGTTTAATCATATGTGTCTTATTGCATATGATGATATGTATTTTTACCAAACATTGCAGAGATACAAGTGCAGAATTTTCTTGTTGCCTCGGAGGTTTTCAACCTTTGCTGTTTTGTTGCATGGCCTCAGGCATAAAGTTGATACTCCTTTGGGCCAAAACAACAGCAGATTTGTTTGAGTGTGTGTGTTTTTTCCTCTATGCGTGCAAATGCGTTAGGGTGAAAATCATTGTAGCATGCTGTTCAGATGAAAGACCTGATTTGGTGTCATTTGCATCGTTCGAGCCGCAGCTTCCCGGAGAAAGTCCCGGGGGGAAGTTTGATCAGCTTCCCTGACCCTATAAATGGAGGTTAAGTAATTTTCTTTTACAGAGTTGAAAAATGCCATCCATTTTTAGAAAGGAGTGGGCACCGGCACAGTTTTCTGTAAGAAGGGGAGGTTATTATGACACAGATGCAGACGGGAAGGCGGGCAGACATTCAGGTAGACAGACAGATAAATAAGAGACAGACATTAGAAGGAGTGTCTAGAGGTGAGAGAGCACGTGCAGCGTTAAGTGATAAACTAAACCACCATCATTATAGGTCTGGCACTTTAATCACTGGCTTTATTCTCACTATAACTGAAAATCTGTCCTTCTTTAGGTATATTTTAAGAATGTAGCATCTTCAGAGTGTTGTGTTGCCATCAAGAAATGTCACCTAGTCTACTTCTGAGTTTTAGAATAAGTGTATAATCCACATTTTTCTATTATTGTTTGAGGTAAATTCATTCTGAAGCCCCGGTGAAGACGGAGCCAACCATAAGAGCCTATTCCAGTAACAAATCAAACATATTAGATCAACAGTGTGGCAATGCTGTCTAATGTTATCAACACACGCAGACACCGCTACATTTATCCTCATAAGAAATATGGAAATCTTTTAATCAATTCCTGATCTCACCGAGATTACAAGCCCACTCGTCACGTAGCCCCGCAGGATTTAAGACACTATTTGCAGTAAAGATCGATTGCGCAAAGGCCTTTATCTCACTCTCGATGAAACGTTGGATTAGATAGGGAGCTGCAAGCCACAAATTGTCGTGCGCAAGTAGCTGGCAATACTGAATAATATGAGTCAGATGGGTGTTGAGAAAACCACCTCTAGAGCCTTTACCGTTTCTCACGACTCCACCTTACAGCTTTGGATGTCACAGTGTTTTTATAGTATACCTCATCCAGACCTGTGGTCGCACTTTAATTTTAAAAATCCTTCCTGTTCTAAATGATTGACTTGAGTCTAAATTCCTCCCGCGTGGTTTCTCTGTGTGTGTGTGTGTGTGTGTGTGTGTGTGTGTGTGTCTGAACTACACCTAGAAGTTTGGAAACCTCGGCATGAGAACAAGTAGCAACTAGGGAATTAAAAATCCCATTATGTCTCCACTACATTTAACAAATACAGACGAAGCGGAAGCAATTACAAACTGAATCTATATTTATCATGTTTTTTTTATAATTGGAGCACAAATAGTTACCTAACACATACAAAATAACTTTCGCTTCTCGTAAATACAGTGTGAATATTAGAACCAAAGTTGCATCAAATCATATCATCATGCCTGTTTTGTCACCTGCAAGGTCTTTTATTTTAAAGCTTTTATTAGTCAGTGTGACTTTTTTATTAGTTGGTTATTAGTTAAGTATGGTTTAAACATTGTTCTGGATGTTGTTTCACTTGAAGGAAGTTGTCAACCAGTGATGTTTACTTAAAATTTTACACTGTGAGTTCACGCACACACAGACATAACAGGCTGCCAGAGACACAGACAGATTTAGGTGCTTATCACTTTGTCAGTTGTCGGATAAGGTGATTAGCCTCTCTTCCTTGTCAGGCTGTGTTGTATTATTTGCCTCTGGGAATAGTTACTATAGTGATATAGTATCTGAAAATTATATAAGAAAAACATGATCAGAGTAAGATAATTATATGCCAAGTAAATGTTGTAGTTTCATGTGTTGTTGAAGCACATAGAGTATCTGTTTATTGTAATTTTTCTTTTTTAGGGGTCATTTGATTCAACCAATTAGTCATTTTGGTCATTTTAACAGTCCATTAAATGTTGCCCACATACTGTATAATTTGATGGAATAAACAGAAAATAGGAGGATGGAAAACCTTTTATGGCACTTTCATGTCACTGTGGACGAATAAGGCTTTTGGAGAATTCCCCTCGCTCCCTTGAACACATTGTGAAAGTGGTTTGGTTGCAGTTTAAAAGCTTCCCGATCTTCTACATCACTGTCTTGGCAGCACGGCCTGTTTGTCTCACACTGAATCGTTGGAGGGAGACTGAATGACTGATGTTGAAATCAGTCACTCAGTCATGTCTGACACAGATGCACTGTTGTTGTTTAGCTGTTTCTCTAAACCAACTTGATGACCTCAGCTCACCTTTGAGTTAACACAGTCAAGGAAAATAGAGAAAAGATATGTTACAGCTTTTTAAAGGTGTTGAAAAACTTTTACTAAGCAGTTTACTAATGCTAAAACATAACATTTTATTGTAACATGCACCTGCTGAGTCTTGATGACAAAAAGTGACTGGAATAATATTGTTTTTTTTAATTATTTTTTTTAAATTTTGATGTCTGTTGTGAACACTTACTGCTTGTACCCAGTCGTGATAGGAATAGGCCTCATCAAATCTAGATGTTTTGCATCACAGTAGAATTTCTCTACTCTCAGTCGCAGCCATTTGGAGCTGCTGCGTTGCGAAACTGCCTAATGTGGCGTTACAAATATGCATTGATAACTGTTTTTACAACATGATTAATGAGGTTTTGCCTCACTTGCTTGTCCCCGTTGGACCTGGAGTTATGTCATAATTGTCATAAATTATAGCAATAACAAAGACCCAGGTTGTATAAACAGACGTTTCCTTTTAACTGTTTTGTTGCTCATCCAAAATACAAAACTATGTAATGACAAGATACTGCAGATACACCCCTGGATGTTCTGTGATTTCTTAGAATAAAAAAAAAGGGACTAGTCAAAAGCCTTGGGTCTCAAACAGAGATCTTTATTTTTATGGCTTTTTCTTCACAGCATAAATCACTGACACAGAAAATTTAATTTGTGGTGGATGACTTATGGAATGACAACAGAGAGCTGGAGTGGCTTTTGAAGACTGAGGTTGGAGCCACCAGTGTTGCTTTAGGCACAGCAAGTTCTGCATGTGTGTTCAAGCGTGTGTGTGTGTGTGTGTGTGTGCGTGTCCTAAGCATGAATGTGATATTTTCTGTCTGGACTCAAGAGTTGCAGCAGCAGACATAATGATTTATGCATGCACATGTGTATGCAGCACAGATTTGTTCACCTCACTGCTGTGTAATTACAGGAACAAATAAACAGTGTTTCCTCCTGTATTAACAGCATCATTTTACTGTATGAAAATCAGCTACAGCGCTGGCGGCGCAAACAGCAGACAGCATTAGGGTTTGTACCATGATGTGTGGGCTGAGATCATGATGTGTGGGTTGAAACTCTGATGTGTGGTTTTGAAAGGCTGCTTGAAATATGGGTCGTACGCTGCTCTTTGCGCTCACATTCACCCTATAAATCTTAGCAATGGATGAATTGTTAAACTGTGACAGGAGGAAGGGTGGAGAGGCAAAAGTTTGATGGTGTGTAGCTGAAAAGAATTGATTCCAATTGAGATTTTTTTTTGCAGTTATTGGGAAGCAGCTTGCAGTATACTGGTCCTGTTAGCAAATTCACATATCGATAAACCTTAAGGCTGTGGAACATATCTGACACCATAGTTTGGTTGACATAGTCATTGTCTGGAGGTTAGCAGACTAGTCTTCTGACAGTTTTGTAATACAGTGCTTTTTTTCCTATTTCTCTTCTGCAAACTAATATTTTATATCAACTCAATTTCACCATTATCTGTAGTCTCAGGTATTTACTGTGCCTCCCTCACTCCACTGTTTCCACCTCCCTTATGTGTGTGTGTTGTTCCTGGGTGTGGCCTTTCAAACCTCTGCGCCTGCAAACTACCTGCACACCCACCTTCAGTTCAGCTCATTAACTCAACCAGCCAGGCTTCTTTCCACTCTGCACACGACTGTTTGTTCCCTCTGTGGGCAAAGCTCTAGTTTCTGAGATCATGTGTTCTTGTGTTGCATTTATCTCCAGCCTCACTGTGCTGCAGGTTCACCGCTGGCTGCTCACCAACATCCCGCCTCGCTCAGCTCCTCGTCACATCTTCAAACCTCAGTCTGAGATCCAAGCCATCATCATTAAATTCTACAATAAAACTGTCTCCACAGTTGTTACATGGCTCAATTGCGTCTGAGTCTTAGTCTTATCTTTGGGTCCAAAACACTAAAAAACGCATTTCTTCTTTTCAAATCTAGCCTACAGTATCTATACCACTGGCTAATATATATTTCTGATTTTTCACTGACAAAGTAAACCTAAAGATAGTTGTGATAGAAGATGATTTACAGTACATGAAGTGTGTCTGTGCATATGTTCATGGGCATGATTATGTAAGAGTTTGAGTGGAAATATATTCACGAAAAATAGATATAATCAAAAAAATCCTGAAAAGCCATGAAGCCGTTATATTCTTATACAAGCTCACCATCATTTTGAGCCCTTTGAAAATGGAGATCTAGGAATCACCTCATAAAAACACATTTCTCTACAAGAAAGTGAAGTTGTCTCAAACTCACCTGTCAAAAATCAACCGCTCACTTTGTTTTCTTTTGGTTTGGGCGATTTCCTTTCTGTTGTGCTTTGGTTCTGCCTTTATCCTTGACAACAGAGAATTATTACACACAAAATCTTTGTTAGCGTCAGATCTTACTTTTGCCATTGACCCAACCAATAATTTTGTTTTTGGCTTAATATATGTTTTATTTCTGTTTTCTTCATTTTTCTCTCCCTTGTTCCCTCTCTAGTGAGGCAGGGAAACGTTTTCCTGATGATTGAGTGGAAAAAAATGGCATAAATCAGCATTAAGCTGTCCCATGCTCCAGAAAATAAACCCGGTCTCATACGCACACAAGACTCTGTGAAAATGTTGTTTATCTGCGTATGCAAAAAATCCGCAATACACATTTTGAAACTCTGGTTGACTTTAGAAATATTACGATTGTTTTCCAACATATAGTGCTGTGAAAAAAGCATTTCCCCCTCCTGATTTATTAATTTTTGGCATATTTGAGACACTTCATCAAATGATTTTTAAATGATTATTTCATTTATTAAGGGAAAGAAGCTATCCAAACCCACCTGGCCCTATGTGAAAAAGTAATTGCCCCCCTGTTAAATCATGACCTAACTGTGATAAACCAATTTTTTTGGAAAGCTGAGTTCAATTTCACGATCCACACCCATGCCTGATCACTACCAGACCTGATGAATCAAGAAATCATTTATCATCAATAGAACCTGTCTGACAGAGTGAAAGAGGCTAAAACCAACACATCATGCCGCAATCTGAAGAGATTCAAAAGCAGGTAAAAAAAAATCATCAGAATGGGGGAAAATACTTTTTCACAGCACTGTAGATGATGCAATATTGGTAGTTTTTCAACGACTAATTTCAATGACTTCAAGTAATTTTTGTTGCTTGTGAATAGGAGACGGACCTTAAAGGACTTGACAGGACCTATTAGAGGCAGGAGGACCGTCTGCATGACATCATGTGATGCATCCACCAGCTCATCATGTTTTTTTCCCGTCTTCTTTCCCTCATCTCTTTCCATTTCTCCATTCCCACTGTATCTTTCCTATTACTGGTCTTCTGAAGTTTCACGAAATGGGGCTAATGACTAAAAATTCAAATACAAGCTTCATTCAGGTGATGCGAGAAAAAACCCCCAAGCCCAACTACAAACAGCTGTAGTCTGACACTCAGACTACACAGAATGATGGAAAGTGTAAGTGTGTGCGTGTTCATAAATGTGTCCACAGCTCCGGTGTGCAGTCATTGCCAAACTCTTGCTAAGAAGTGTCGTTGTACATTGGATAAATGTTTACTTTGTAGTTCAAGTGTTTCTCATTTAATCATGACCAAAACCTTCCCACACTTCAGGGAAAGTTGTTTTAATTTTGCTAACCTTTTCACATGGCAAGTTAGTGAAAATGGCCTCCACAGCTTTTCAACTGCAGCAACATTTCATTGGGGAATCATTTTTCTTAAGGCAAAACATCTTGATCTCACTTCTGTGACTATAAATCTCCAACTGTCACACTAGATCATAATATTTGGTATTTTTCTTTCTTATTGCTTTTTATATTCATTCCTGCCACATGATGAGAACTGAAATGATCTGTATGTGTTGCTACAGTATCTCACACGGCACATATGCAACAGACTATGCTGCATATACTGCACAGAAAGCATGATGACATGATTCGTGCAGTGACTGTTGTTTTATGCTTGAAACAACAATTGCGTAGCAGAGGTTAAGCTTCTTTGTATAAAGCCAAATGGTTTTAAATTATGATTTTTCTGCTGTCTTCAATACAAATACA
This sequence comes from Decapterus maruadsi, assembly GCA_030347415.2. Taxonomy (NCBI): domain Eukaryota; kingdom Metazoa; phylum Chordata; class Actinopteri; order Carangiformes; family Carangidae; genus Decapterus; species Decapterus maruadsi. Next base: position 12,715,817 of record CM064894.1, on the reverse strand, counting down.
TCCACATGAATACATGATGGTGTTTAAAGATTGAGGCTAAGACTGCAAAAGTCCTTGTAAAATACATGAAAACCAACAGGTAACATAAAATCACGTTCTGATACAGTATATAAAGCGAGTTAAACAGGGGTAACACTGGGTCATGAGCTGAACTCCACCTCCACATGTCCACACTGTACCCTGCGGGAGCTGAGCTCCGTCTGCTTCAATATCACATCATCAATTCACTTGGGTTTTTTTGTTTTGGAAGGACTAAAGAATGCACCTTCCTCCAAATTGTAGTATCACTGAAGCCTCATGTGCACCTCGCCAGTTTGTGGAGAAACCCACAGCTTGACAGGCCTGACATGCCTGTTTACAGCTGCTAAACTGTGACTGACTGATCAATTGAAAGGGAGGGCGAATCACAAATTATTTAGTTTCACAGATCCAAACAATGGGATCTGAACTAATTAGTTGTTTTTTTGTCTCTGTTACAGAAAGCGCCACAGACTGTCTCTGCTTACCACGGTGCCACCATGACCTCTTGGCGTGCCTGGCTAACAGTTCATATTCACTGGCTCACAGTCACGATGGTGAATCAACTTTTCTCCAGAGATCTGATGGATTTAGGTAGGTCATCACAGACAGCTTGGATAATTATCGTGATGTGCTCAGCTCATCTGTGGTCTTCGCTGTCTTCTTTCCATCGTTCTCCTGGCTCAGATTTCAGATTTCTCCTCCTGGACGAGCTTGTGCTCTTCTTTGCCTTCGGTGTTGTCAAAATGTGCGACCGCAACACTGTGAAGCCCAGCTCTTTCCAAAGCCAACAGCCCCCACCCACCAGCACCTAAAACCACACCAGCAGGAGTAGTCAAGCTTTGCAGAAGGCCTCGAGCCCTTACTGCGACTTTAGCGTGACACAACATGGAAGCAAATTCCCGCTGGTACTTTCGCAGTGACAAAACAGTCTCATTAAATCTGACATGTGGTGATTGAATTGTATAATCTACTCTTAATATCCTGATTACAGCCTCTGCGAGTTTCCCACCACACCTAAACAGAGGTGACATCTCAGGCTACATTTCACTTAATCCCCACTCCGTCTTTCTACATCTGTCTGTCCTTCATACTCCCTCCTTCATCCTCCACCCAAAAAGTGATGACAGCATGTCACATACAGATGAAAGTTTGTGTATACTCTCTCTCCCCAGGGCATATGGTGGAACATATGATACGGCAAATGGCAGGAAGGGAGGGGTAAGGCAGGGACGACGAAAAGCGGATTGGGATGGATGATTGATTTTATGGAACATTGGGGCTGACATGTAAATGTTAATTCATGCTGTCGACTGTGGGTTAGGGATTATATCGCTGTCTATTAGGATCCTGGACCATTTTCACCCCTGGAATACTTTCTGTTGCTCTTAGAAAAAATCAGTCCTGGTCACCAGCCTGCCATATTTTTCTGGGCACTATTTTAAGTGGGAATTAGGACTTTGGCGGAAGGATTAGGACCTGCTCCTGAATTCTGTTTTATTATGACGATTAAGTAGAATGTTTCTTATTGACTGTTTGACTCGGTCTCATATATGGCTGGACGGCATTACAACCTATTGGCGTTCCCCCTTTCGTAAGTGACTGAAACACTGCCCATTAAGACTGCATCTTAGCTTCCAAGCCATTTCCATTTTTACCACTAAAAGCCTAATTCTGTATGACGCTGTCTCCCAAAATCACCGTATAAATAAATTAAACACAATGGCTGTACTGTGATTTTGGTTGTATATACTTGTTAAAAGGTCTCTCAGAGAGCAATTTAGAAGCTCATTCATATCAGCTGAGGTACAATCAGAGGTGTGCCAGTGAAATGAAAGTTAAAGCATATAATTGTGGTGCAATGCTGTCAACAAAGGAAAGCTGGTTTGTCCAAAAAGTCACTTTATAGATTTGTTGGTCAGTGCCTGTAGAGTCAGTTACAGTAATGTACCAACAAAGGCACAAGATCAATGCTGCATGTTCGTGCTGAATACTTTTGAAAGAGATATGGCCATTGCAAATCTCCAACACTTGGCAGGGCAACCAATTGTATAACTTAATCACTTAGTCAGTCAGCGAGAGAGCCATTTATAGAGCTGGCCCCGCTGTTACACTCCTGCCAAAAACTATAGATAAGTCTGCAGAGGGTAAGAGCTGTTACAGATACAGTTGTACTGAGATCTCATATCCTCAAAAGGATGCTGCACGTTTTACAACTAGGTGCATGTGTGCTGTTTGATGCCGAAACATCTTGAGGTGCTTTTCAACACAACATGTGGAAATGTGATTTTTGTATATAAATCTTTGTCACATCCTGCGCTGAACGCTCTCACAACCTGAGGAGAATCCATCCAGTTTGAAAAGCTGAGCCAAGGCCGATTTTGGCCCCATGTCTTTGAAAATGTTCCACATGACATCAGACTGTTTCACAAAGGGCTTCTCTTTGTTCACTAGAGGTAACGAATGGATGTGATGAAATTTGAATGTTGATATTTAAGTCACAGGCGGCAGTGAGAGTCAGAAGGTTAATACAATAACACGGGCCTCCAATGTCTTCTGAATTCAAATACATATTCTTGTCCACTGACTGAGCAATTTTCTAATCATATAATTTGAAATACTCTAATTATATGAAGTTTCAGATAGCTTTCATCCAGACCTCATTTGCCAGTAAACCATTTTTCACTTTTTCCTTTTTTGCACCATTGTATTTTTTCTTTTCATCCATTTCCCAGTTGAATTATTTGTCATCTTAATTTATTTATACTGGGACTCACTGAGATCATCAGCTCTCACAACATTCACACTCATAGCGGTTGTTCAGCCCATTTGCCCTGACAAAAGACTGTTTAGCTTCTTTGGAAGTGGACAAATTAGAGCAGCAGGAGCTACAATAACTTTCTTCTTTTCCTCCATCCGTTCTGTCTTTCTCTATAGTTTTACCATCTCCCCACTTTTCTTCCTGTGGCACACATGTGCACTTATTTTCGTTACTCCTGCCGAGTCGGTCTCTCCCTCTCTCCTTGTCTGATGGGCTAAATCTGTCACTGTCCTGTTAGAGAAATAAACAGAGCGCCAAAGTAAAAGCAGGAGGACAGAGAGCGACTGTGCTCTGGTCCCACTGGTTCTGATGAGAGGAGCAGACAGAGCGCTGGCAGCACTACAGTGAGGCTGTCTGGGAGAAAGGGACCATTAGGGAGAAAACATTACGTCGTCAAAGCAGACCAGAAAGGTCACTCAAGATGCACCCGGATGCTCTGGGACAAACAAAGCCTTGCTCCAGTGGAAAAAAAAAACTCAAAACTGAATCAGAGATGAACTCAGGAATAATGTGACGAATGTCGTCTGTCTGAAAAAGGCTAAAAGTCAAACTTTTTTACTTTAATTTTCAAATAGGTAGTGGAAGCTTGTTAGTCCATAGCATTAGCACAAATACTGTACCAACTGGATGGTAGATTTCATCAATGTTGTTTCAACACCTGCTGAGTCACTGGCAGCTCTTGCACATTCAGTGTAGACAGTAGGTGGAGTAGGCAGCATTAGCCGTCTCTCTTTCATGGATCCAGTAGTGCTGATGGCAAATGACCACACTGTCAGAACTCACAGCAATTGGTAGTTGTGTGACTATAGTTGTGTGAGAATAACATATAAAACAACTTAAAGATTATTTACAGGAGTCTTTTTTAAGTATATCTGTTTTGTTTTGCCTTTATTTGATAGTATAGTTAAAAGAGACAGGAAATGGGGAGGCAGAGGGCAATAAAAGGCCACCCAATGCAGGGTTCGAATCAGGGCTGCCTGCAGCAAGGACTATCTTCTGCATATGGGAACCTGCTCTACCCACTGAGCCACACAGCACCCCAAATTTACAGTAGTTTTATTAAGTTATTATGCTTCCTTGATGAACACTTAGTGTTTTCTCTGCCTTTCTCAATCACCTGTATGCACTGCATCTGTTAAATTTAGAGAAAAGATGGAGGTACTACAGTAAAAACAGGACACCAGACATTGGCCAGAGATATTGTGACTGAAAATGTAAAGGAGATGACTCATTGAGCACTTCCATCTGCTGAACTAGAATTAATAACAATACTTTTTCCACGGCACTGGAACACATAATGTCCTGAAGCGCAACAAAAGAACCCGGTTCTGGTCATCAGTGGCAGGATCAAAGTGGTCTTCATTTAGAAGAAGGAACATGCCCCAGGGCAGAAATGACCGTGGTAATATTTAGCCCCAATACATCATCTTTAGCTTGGGTTTTAAGGTTTCTGCAAGTCTCGGCCTTTTTATATGTGTATAGCCACAGTAGCTTGGAACTCCGTTGATATTTAGTCATGGTCGCGTGTCTGGAGGTTGAGCAGATCGCCACTTGTCGGTAGGTGTGAGTCACCAACTGGACCCGAGGTTGATGATGATGTATAGCTCAGAAACGATCCAGGGCACGACAGGAGCGGGGGACCGCGTCTGGCAGGTGAAACAACAAGCTCTGGTGAATCAGACTCACATGAAGTGAGTGTGGACACTGCAGTAGCGCAACATCCAGCAGAGCACATAATAGAGTTTGTGTTTGTCTGCTCTGATGTGTGTTGACGCCGGGATGAGAGAAAGGATCAGTATCCTGAGGGGAAGAATATTTTGCATCGATGAGAAAACGAGTGTGCAAATGCTACGGTTGACCACACGTACACACAGTTACGGACACACAGTGACCCATTCATCAGGGTCTGTGGAGTCTGGAAACTCCCCTGTCACAGCCAAACACACACACACACAGACACACACAGAGTATATTCTGAAACACTGAGAAATACATAAACAGTTGGCCTGCTCAATCCGTCTGTCAGATTTCATATACTTAAGGAAATTTGCAACTTTAATAAATGTGTTGGTCTGACAAGCAAAGCTTCATATAATGTTACGAGTCTGTTTTCGCGCCATTTAAATCACTGAGGCCTGGGATTGCTTTGGCTAATTGTCACGTTGTATGTTTTTGTACTTAGATTTATTTGTGGGTGTGGTAGGTTTTTGCACTTTGCGATAACTATGCAAGGGAAAGTTAACTTCTATTTAAAAGTTCTTAATTCATAAACTGGCACTGAAAATGAGAAGATGCAAGCCATCCATCCGTGAAGGACTGAAAAAGCGAATGTTTTTATTCTTTTTAACCTGAAATTCAGAAGTGTTTTCATGACTCCGCCTGAGGAAGCGTTCATTTGTATCCATGCTCAGCTGTCTCACATTGCTTAAAACTGGAGTTTAACATTGGCCATAAAAAGCACGGTTAGTTTTAGTGTTGGGAAGTTGGAAGGAGGACAGTAGTGGCAGAGAGAACATCCAGCATATTTCTTTTCATCCCTTAATAAGAAATAGCGTTTTTTTTAACTTACCATCTGTCTGTTCTGCTTTCGTGAAGCAGCAGGGATAATATAAATTTAACGTAACATGTTGATGAAATAAACATAAATGATGATAAATTTTAAATAACCCCCCCCCCCCCCCTCGTATCAGCAGTGGATTTGCTCTTTTATTTTATTTCCAGCAAAGAAACCACAGCTGTAAGAAGGAAATAGGGACAGATCATTATCATCATTATACAGTATCATCATCATCATCATCATCATCATCATTATCATCATATCATTATTGTCATCATGGGAAATCAAATTCTCAAATGTCCCTCTTTTCTGTCTCTTCTTACATTCTTAAAGCAGTTTGAAGCCGTTGATTGGGTCCAGAGCTGCAGTCAGGAGTTTTCCTCAGTACACACACCTTTCCATGTCTTTTGGTCCCTCTGTCCTAACATAAATCATTCCTTCCATTTCTAGTTCAGCATGAATTTATATATCCTCTGAGTCTTGAGAAAAACAACTGCATTATGTTTTTTCTCCAATTCACAAAATGGTACGGGACCAGTAGAGTGATTAGAGATTCGAGTTCAGACGTCTAATTTGGTAGCTCCTTGAGGAGAGGAGAGGAGAGGAGAGGAGAGGAGAGGAGAGGAGAGGAGAGGAGAGGAGAGGAGAGGAGAGGAGAGGAGAGGAGGAGAGGAGAGGACTCAGAGTGAAGAGGAGGAAATTGGAACATTGTGTGACCACAGAAAGGCCATGGACGGTTTTAATATGCCCCACTAAAAAGAAGGGGAAAGCCAGAAAAACAAAAGGGGGTTTCGGCTGCGACTCTTTCGCAACCTGGCCAGCTGCTCAGGCAGGGTGCAGGGTGGGTGGGGTGTGTCACACATGGAGGCTGCAGGAATGTGATTTCCCCGCTCACTTTCTGTTCTCCTCCTTTCCATCCACTTTCTCCGTCCAAGTCTCTTGATCTGTTTCTCCTGTTATCTAATCCTGAGAACCACTTTTCTGGAATTTAAAGAATGAGTGTTGTTGCATTTTTGAAATTGTATCAGAAAGACCTTCCTTATTACATCTGATCAGATGCAAGATCCTCTATTTAACAGGAGTCCACCCAGCTCCTGCAACCTTGAATATTGCACTATTCTCGGGGGAATAAGATTTAGAAATATGAGCTGTCAGAAGGTGGTAGTAATAATGTGGTGACTCCGTAATTTGCCCAATTTGTCACACAGCTAATTTGGTCCGTTTTGTGCAGTGACATTTTAAAATGAACAGACACGACCATGACAAGTAACGACCACGACGGATCACAAAGCCACATCAACCGTCTTAACTTCCGAGAATACACACAGAGACTGAGGTAAATTAAGAAAAATATTCTGGTCTTTTCTTGTAGCTATTTCAATCATATTACGCAGCCTCTGAGGAATAGAGTCAATTACTTCAACAGAGGCTTGGAGAGAAATTACCCAGTGGCAGGAATCAGGGACATCTAAACCACATTTATAGGAGGGTTAGGGATCTACTGCACTGCACATCCACACAGAAGGGTTAGGAATACATACATGCACCCAAACGCACATGGAGACCATAAGATATGCTGGAAAACCCCTAAGAAACACACATGACATGAACATGGGAATTTATACACGTATGTGTGTGTGTGTGTGTGTGTGTGTGTGCGTGTGTGTGCACAGGCACGGACGTTGCATGTTCCAGTATGTGTGTGTTCCCTCCATTTACCAGAAACGGTATTAACAATAAGAACTCTCTAACAAGATGATTATATGATTATTACTGTCTTGGCCAAAGGCAGAGAGAGAGTGAATCTAAGAGAGGGCAGTGGTGGTCAGAAGGAAAATGACATGAAAGAACCAGGGAGGAGTTCTGGCCAACCTTGAAGGGCTTTTAATTTTTTTTTACTTTAAATTTCAAGGATTTTCTGATCTCTAAAGACAGGCCTGACTGTAAACGACACACACGCACGCACGCGCGCGCATGCACACTCACACGTATCTTGCAGGATCTTCAAGGGCTTTCAGATTTTTGACTTCAAGGATTTCTGATGTTTCAAGGCAGGGACAGGCTTGACTAAACCATACACACACACACACTCACACCCACACACACACACACACACTCTCTTGGTCTGTGACCTTAGTTCAAATGCAGCTCAGAACTTTCACCACATACAGTAAATGTCTTCATCTTTCCTTCATTTTTTTTTTTTGTGTGGAGCTCCAACATGTTAAAACTGGAAGGAAGGTTTGGACCACACAGCTGTGAAGTGATATTTTTGATGTAACATTCGTGAGGGAGCAAACCTCACACTCTTCTTTTCTCTCAATTCCTTCACTTCTTTACCTCACTCCAGCCTTTGCTCTCACAGTAATCTTGGAAACTCAGATCAAAGGTGGCCGTTTCATTGTTTCAATTTAGCTGAGTCCTGCCGCAGCACACAAGGATTGATTGATGATTTAAGACCATCATTGACCAGTTGAGCCTCCGTCCACATGCATACCCACTTTCCAGATGTTCATTGATAAACTATGGACCCGATTTGGTCAATCCACTCACGCCGGACCACAATACTCAGCCATCTGAATGGGAGCATGATGGAGTGGCCTTATCCCCAAACCTCACCACTGCTTTGAACTTCCAGAAGGTTTAGAGAGAGACTTAGGAGCTCAGCTCATAATATGGTTACTGGTTAGCCACTAGCAACCACACTCCGCTCTCTGATGTTGCCTTCAGAGGCCCGATGCAGCTGGCTGATGGTCGGGGCTTGGCAGAGAAAAGCTCTTTGTAGTGTGGCAGGTTGCAAAAAAGCAGGGAATGTCCCTCCATTTGATTTCTACCCCCTGTAGCTTATTTCTTATCTGAAAAAATGGAAATGACCGCAACTTTACACAGAGAAACTGACTGGCTCTGTTGTTGTGGAACAAGAGGGCTCCTCAGTGGATTTAGACTACAGACCTATCCAAGCTGTGGAAGTAAATAGCGTATGTATTCTATAGCACATCATGCAAACCTGTGTATGAACAATGTGACAGGATATTATTTTTTTTACCACTCTCGTACAATAAAACTTCTAGAACCAGTTACATGCTGAAAATGTATAGGTTATAAATGTGAAAAACACAAACTATACTAAAACTACACTATACAAAATGTTGTTATTCAATAACTAATAACAATTTTAACTTGAAAATCGACAAAAGCACACTTACTTGGCTGTGCTGTCATTAACCCCTCCAGCATGAGAGTCTGTACTTTGGTAAAAACAGAGAGAAAATATTACCTCTTCTGGCCGTGTACATCTGAAGACTGAGCAGCCTGTCTACACGGAGCCAATGGCGAGCTGTACGTTTGTTCCAGCTGGAGAATGTCATGGATGTCAGCCAGAGAAATCATGGATTGCAAGTTTGTTGATGTATGAACACAAGCTAGCAAGTAAGCCCAGCTAGGCTTTTTCATACACAGCATGCCACATTGTTGAGATCGGACCGAAGCTGTACGATTTCTCAAAGTCTGTGTCAAAGCCTAATGATCAACCCAAACATGCAAACGTTTGTTTTCAGTGTCAGTGAGAATGACAGTAACACGAATAACAGCAGCTACAGAGCATCACACATGATAAATCACCCAGCACACATGGTAAGTGTATATTTTACCCATATTCACGTTAGTTTCGTCCCACTGTCCAGAAGGCGCTAAATTTAATGCTGAAAACTACCATAGGTGTTAATATAGACTGGAAAGCTGTGCTGAGTCTATTCTGCCAAAACATCCAGGGAAGTTTCCAGCCTTTCATGCATTGGTCCAAAATGAACAAATCAAATTGATCTCGGAAACCAAGCAGATTCAACCTAGAAGGTTCTGAAAACAGGATTTTCAACAACAATAAAGCAGCAAGCAGCAATTGTCTATATAAACATATAGTGGCGTGACGGCGTCCTGGACAGAGAACAAAGTCCTTGCACCCCGCAATGTGTGTTGTAATGTCAGATTCAGTGCAGAGTTCAGATAAAACTGGCCTTCTGAATTTCCTCTTCTGAAGAAACCTTGTTTTTCAGCTGAAAAGGCCTTCGACAAAGAGATATCAAAATAGAGACATTTTCACCGCCATCTGCGTGATTACTGACTGTCGTGTCATTCATGCAGTAGATGCTCCCAGGGGATGAGTCAAAGGCTGAATTTCTTTCCCAGTCCCACTGCGAAGCCAGCACTGGTCTGGCTCTATTGAGATGGAGCGACCCACGAGCTGCTAAAGAGCTCCAGTCTGACTCAGAACTGGCTTTTCTCGTTAATGCACAAGCAACTTGAAGGCCACATAATGTAACATGTATTTTCATTAGTGACCTCTACAGAAGGCATGGTAGCACTGGCAAACTCCCTGTTACCCGTATTTAGCAATGTGTTCAGCACATGTTGCCATCACTAACTGCTGCATTGCAGTGGAGCATATCATGGCAAAGCTGGTGTGGACTAATGACTGTGGTTGGATAGTTGTTGGCTCTTGCGCACACTAACTTCATCCAGTTGTGCTTCTTGTTGTATGTCTGGAGGCCGCTTCCCCTCGGCTTTGTGACACCTTGCTGACAAGAATGTGAAAGAGGGCAGGAGGGAGGTTGTGGCTGAGATGCCAGTGGTCTTGTGCTACATCTTGTGGCAGTCTGCAGAAACTTTAAAGGAAAAGTTCAACATATTATAGTTATTGACTTTTTAGATGAATAGATCTGTGCAGTTGAGGCTGGACTACAGGTATGCGTAAAGTTGAGTTAATTTGTTGCAGCTCAGTGGTTTCATACACAAATGACTTGAATTCAGTGAACCGCGATTGTTCTGCTGTCAATCTGTACAGCATCCCAACTGTGACTGTAGCTCCAGGCCATACTCACACATAACACTCCCATGTATCTGAAAAATCCAGTGTACTTCCCAAAATGTCAATCTGTTCCTTCAAATGAGATTGATGCACTGGAGAATGAGCTGAAGCTGTTTGTTGAAACTGACCTGACTTTGGCAAGGAAGTGCCCATGCTGCTCAGTGTCTCTGGCTGCCAGTCTGATGTTATTAGCACAACATCTGGTAAATCCAACAGGAACGGGGATCGCTTACCATCACAGTGTGAAAATGCTCAGCCACAGAGCAGTTTGTGATTCACTCCATAAAAATGTGGTGTCTCGGTCCAGTCATAGACCAAGGATATCCTTCCCGTTGTGGCTCATAGACAGAATAGACAGGTCACTTTCACATCAATGACTTATGTGTCAGTGAATCATGGCACTCGGTTAGCTTTTGCTTTCACACCCCAGCAGAACCACACCCCATCACACATACCGAATACTGTTTTAAGCTGCATTGCTATCATCATTTTTGGTGTCTGTATGAAGACTTGCCACTCCCTTTCACTTCATAACCTTCACCGAATATTTCACTGGTGACTCGCGTGTTTGTCATAGCAGTGAGGGTCTTATTAAAGTCTGGCAAGATGCAAATACTGTTACTGGAGCCTTCGCATGCTGCTGCTTCATCCTGGGCCACAGAGAAGTGAGACTTCTGTCATCTCAGTGAGAGCAGGCTGCTGCAACTCACTCTCTTGCCCTGTGGCTGCTGTGTCTCTGACGTTCAACTCATTTTTTATAATCTTGAGTGTGGTTTACAGCTCATGGTGGCCAATCAGGAACACACTGCATTTCTCTTCAACTAGACAATCTGTACTTGTATAAATTACAACTGCGAATCACCCATGACATTTAGAAATGATAACTGTCTTATCACTGACAAGATTTATCACCCCAACCCTGACAATAATGATCAATGTTTGGCTCCAGTGATTACCCAGCACTGATTATTTCTTTAGATTATGTTACAGAACAGAGCAGGCAAAGCTGATGTAAGACCATGAAAGACAAACAAATTATTTCCCAAGAATGATGTGCTCTATTAACATAAGCAATTGCTGTTGCATCTGTGACAAAATGAACTGCATATTTTGCCTGTATTGTGTGGTAACAATGCTGTTTGGTTAATTATGTTGTCGGCATTCCATCATCCATGGCATACACATCCAGAGAAAGTTTTTTTTGTAATGCAGCAGCTGACATTGGAAGCCCTTTCACCTCACGTGCTGCATCATGGCTCTGCTGCGTAATTTCTGCTTCACGATCCTGCCAGCAGCGCTGTGAGTCAGGCTTCCCTCGGCCGGAGGTGAGCTGTAGGAGGGTGATGTGTGACCACCGTCGTCCACCGTCTTCAGTAATAAAAGAAAATAAAAAGTGTGTGAAAGCGGTAACCTTGTTTGCCGGAATTAGCGTCATAAACACTCTTTGCCTGTTAAAATTAGTAAATGACACTTAACCGTGCTCAGGACAGATAGCAGGGAAAAATGTGAAGGGGAAAACAAACAAGTTGGAGTGTTTTCCCAACCCAAAGCCTAAAAACATATACAAAGATGACAGTTATTATGACAAATATGACAGTAATTATGACAGTAACTGCAGCAGGAAAGAGAACTGCTGTGACTCAGATGGCAGGGCATTACAGTATAGAATTGAGTTAGGAAAATGGGGCTGGATCTAGGCGTTTGCTAGTGGTTGAGAAGATCTGCTGAAGGTGTGTCCTCATGAGAAATGCTGTTGCTATATGTCAAAGCAAGTTACTGGAAACCACGGTGTGACACACTTGACCATGCAACAACAACAAAAAAGTAGTGCCAGTAGCACTCAGATTAAATTGTCTCTACATTTTATGGGCAGCTCTGCTTGATGGATTTAACTAAACTACAATTGACAGCTTATTTAATATGTGTGTTGGAGCCTGACTGATAGTGGTGATAAAGATCATAGTGGTATTTTAACACTAAAAAGAAGATAACATGACCCAACCGATTACATGTGTCATCCAAACAGTGAGCTCAGTTCAGCTAATCTCATTCTAAATGCGTGCCGAGATATGATGTTTTTTTATCAGTCAAGTTGGACGAGAAACCCTCCCATAAGAAAACCAAACAAAGCTTCATTTGCAGCAGGCCCTTATTCAGCACAGATTGCATGAGAAAAGAAAGAAAGTCAAAACATTCCATCATTTGTACCCCTGTCACTTTTGATAAAATTTAGCAATTTACTGCCTCTCCAGACACAGCCATTGTTAACTCACCAGTGGTTCATTCAACACTCCATCCAACCTTGTTGAGCATACGCACTGAATCTCAGCACTGAAATGCTTCACGATCCACATAGCGCTGTCGGTTACGTGCTGGAGGCTTAGGCGTCTTGGTAAACAGCAGTTTGACATTGGTTCTTCAGGGAGCTGAGACGCTTGTTAATTTAACTTTCCCACCCAGATGTTCCGTCCTTGTACTGAGATTAGATCTGTTAGTGTTATGGCCACCACCCTGTTAGCCGCGCCAAATGCTGTTCCACATGTGCTGCATCTGTCCACCATGGCTCTTAATCTTGCTCGAAAGACCAACCTCAGATCAGTCAAACTCACTGAGACCTGGAGAACATCTTGAGAGTAAAAGATAAAAGCAGCATGAAACATCTGAAATCTCCAACAACTGCTTTATGAGTTGAAAAAGCATATTTCATAGACAATCAAATGCACTAAACTGCATGTGTGCGTACAGTATGTTATAGATGCAGGCCACAAGCTTTATGAGCCCACCCTGAACTGCTTATTATTAAAGCCAAGATATTTTACTTCAGCATTATTTTATTAGAATTAGCATTATGCTGTGTTTTTATGTGATAGTATTTTCTCCATGTTGGAAAAAAGACAAAGGCATTAAAAGAGAAGGAAAGGAGCATCATCATAAATGTCAGTAATAGTCCACAGTCCTGCTAGCAGCTCTGCGAGACTCGACACAGCACCACTTTCAGATAAACGCTAATGTCAGCATGCAAGCATAGCTCACACAGAAAATTTGCGAGTGTTTACTGTCACTAACGTGCTAATTTGCGGCGCAGCTGAGTCTAATGTGGATGATATTAGTTTTGCAGACACCAATGTGCTGACTGAGGGGACATTACAACCTGATGGCAGCGCGAGATGACACGTCAGGGAATCACCACAGTTATTACACATGAACACACAAATTAAGTGCCAATCAGATAGTTATCTTAGATATGGCCACATTTATATAGTTGCCTGCCATCCTATATAGATGTCATATTGTTTTCATGTGTTATTATTTGGGAGTTTGGATGTCTTCCATCCTAGCCAAAAAATGCACACTGCTCTGCTTTAGAGAAGAATTAAGAGCTACTTGCTGTGGTTATCCCTCTTTAATTCTGTTGCATTACAGCTAATAAATGTGACTCTGGCTGTGAGAAGCTTTGCCAACCATTACAGCAGCAGACCTCACTGTTTATTCACCCCTGTCACATTAAGTGGGCTCTACCACCCATTGCATTACCAGCAGAGGCACTAGCTGGCCCACACACCATTTCATGACCTGTCTATTCTCCTGGCTGGCCCACACTGTCTTCCCAGCACCGAGCCACTGTGTGATTCCACTGGGGAACACTGATTCATTGCCTTTGAATGTGGAAATAAATAGTTTCCGACCAGACGGGGATCACTTAACTGTTTTTAGAGGCATCATCGCAACGTTGCTGATTGAGAACCAGACAAAAAAAAAAGAAAGAATATTATTTAGGTTAACTGTTTACAGCACGATATATGTTCTTTGACAGGATGTCTCAACTTAATGGCTCCTGATTGAAGCTCATTTTCTTGTTTCTTCATCAGGTCTATTTGGCCTTCATTTCCACCGTGACGTCAACAGAGAGGAAAAACAAAACAGTTTCAATATAAATCCATCTACAATACAAGCTCTAGCTCATAGAGTAAATTGATGACAAATGCGACAAGGAATTTCATATCTAGATCACATTACACTTGTAATAGTAGTATGTATTTTCCCAGTGTCGTTTGTTTTGCGTGTGTGGTTCAGGGAGATGACAGTATAGATGGTAAAACAATAAGATTACAATGATTTACCGCAATAGGAATGCACTGAACTAACAACTAACTTACCTCAAATTGTTCTTGGCCTCAATAAAATGAAGTGTCCGACCTGCTGTACATTGAAGAAGGGTGGGTTTTCTGTTGAGCACAAAGTCAAACTGGTCATATTTAATGAAATCAGCAAGGCAGATTTAGGGAAATACCCCCAGATAATTATCACTCCAATTCAAGACCTTGATAATAATCCTAACCAGAGAAAAATAAAATAGTTGCTTGAGAATTAGTTTGCTTTCATGATATTGGATTAAAACCTGAGTGTGGAGACCTGCCTATACGTTCACAGGGAAGGTCAGAGAGAAACTAGCAGGAAATTTGCTAACAATTAGGGATAATCCACACGCACACACACGCGCACACACGCACACCCTTTGCTAATTTCAGCAGATGGTTTAGATTTAGTTTTCAGCCTCTGTTGAAAGCCCTTTTTGAAAGCTGTTATTTAGATTTTATTTTTATTCTATTTATTTATCTTCATTTTATTTGTGTATAAGAAAGGCTAACAAACATTGTTATTAACTTTTTTAATGAGATAATGATTGAAATGCAAGACGCAGTGTTGTAAGAAGACAGCGCCTTCATTCACTTCAGACATGTGTTTCAGAGTACTTCTTGCATTAGCCATGTGACAAATAACCTAAAACATCTGTCCTCACATAAATAAATACATTTACGTACTCTGTCTGGAAATCTGAAGTAAACAATGCTGAAAATGTTGCTTTGACTGAAAAATACGTTACAGCCATTATAGCTGACACATTACCCCAATCCTTTAGTTCAGCACACATCTTGTGAGCAGCCTAAAGGACTTTTCCAATCAAATTAATGAGTACAGATGTTGTATCATAGTGGTTCACACAGTTTCTCTAAGTCTGACACAAAATTAAAGACAGCTTTCCAGTCTGACCTGCCTGAAGATTTAAATCTTAGACGTAAAGAGTAATGTGGCATAACATTTGATTCATCCAATGAAACCTGAGACTGATATCTGTGACTAAAAGCATCACGTTGGAGAAGGATGGCAGAAATCTGACGTTTTTGTATCGCTTTTTAACCCTTTGTTTTCCATGTCCCAACGGTCCCATCTGTGTAGATGAAGAGAGGGTTGTATATGTACATACATGCCACCGGTCACCATCTTTAATGCTAACAATGGGAAGAAATGTCTAATTAATATAAAATTCATACAAGAAGTTACAGCCACCACCACCACCACAGATTTACACAGTGACCTAGCTCAATGCACTACAAATTTGGAAATCTTCATCAATCTGTCATCAGCTGGGGAAAAAAAACAAAGCAAACATGCAAATAAACTAATGTACAACAAATTAAATCATTCAACAAGTGTTTTCCAAGGGACACAAACAACCTTTTTTACACATCACATTGTCAGATTGATTCTGAACTTGTAGTATCTTTGTATATTTTCACAAGTTTTAGCCACAGCCAGTGATTATGTGGATTATTAAAAAAAAAAAAAAACTTGGTAGTATTATACTGTAGCTTTTCATTGTGTGTTCTCGTGCATTGTGTCAATTTGTGGTGTACTGTTTTGTATTTCATTATATCCATTGTGCACTTTATACAAAGGCTGAGGTAGCTGCTGCACGCATTGGTCTCACTCGTTGACCTGGATGTTGGCTCATACTGACAGAATCATAGGTTATAAACGGTCAGCCTGTTTTTGTTTGCCTTTCTCCTCAAAGTTGCTGTGACTCGCTTCTTTGTTCTTCCCTTCAAGACATTCTCATAAAAACAGGTGGAACACACATCTGATGTCAATTACAGAGATTAGCATTGGTACTCTAAACAATTGAGTAAACAGTTAGTAAATGACAACAGTCATACAAACAACTGTCAAAATTACAATTGAAATGCAAGGGTGGTTACACTAAAGTTTCTGTCTTGCCGCGCTATTCCTTCACACATGCCTTGGTGCAGCAGTGATACTTTTCCTGGCAGGCGGCCGTATGGCTGACAATTCCCATCTCTAACTGGTGTAAGAGGTCACTTGTCCTCTCAGGTTTTGAGTGCAAGTGTGTGTGTGTGTGTGTGTGTGTGTGTGTGTAAATGTTTCCTGCCTGTCTGCCCTGCACTCATGCTTACAGGTCCTCCTCTTCTTTTAACAGAATCATATGGTATTCCCTCTTTCTCTTCATGTGGTCGTAATGACGCTTCCAAGAAAGTCGAGCGGGCCGAGAGTTTGGCCACAGCATGACCGTCAGCAGACCACTGCTGTGGTCAGAAAGGGAGACCTTGTTGAAAAGAAAAGCTCCCTTGGATGGATGGGGCGAAGCTTAACAAAATTCTACTCCTGACAACCTCTGTTAAACAAACATAGCAATGTGTGGTGAAGACCCAAAGGAACACATTCATTGATATTTATTTATTCCTTGTCTCTACTGATCTCTTTTTCCTTATATGTCATCTTCGAGTTGAGCTCTATATATCAGATGAACTATTTCTTCTATTTATTTTCCTCCTACATTTTCTTTGCCTTTTCCTTCTTCTCCCTCAATCATTTTTGTGGCATTTTTTTTTACCATGGGTGCACCTATCAATTTCTCACCCCTGAAGGATTCAACTGTTTCCTCTGTGCCATTTCCAGTCATCCACAACTCAATCCAGACAAATATAGTATCAAAACGCCCTTTTACTGGCAGTGAACCCATCAGTGGAGTTAGGTCACACTCCTCGCTGGCTGGTAATTTGACATGTGAAAAAAAAAGGAAATGAATGAAATCATGTGTCTGTATGTTGATCTGTCCGTATTCCAACACAATCTAGTAGTGTTCTGCAATCACACATGGGTCATCATCACCATAAAATTAGCCTCGGCATAAGTGTGTCTTGTTAGAAAAGCAAACAAGTATAATTGGTTGTAAATGATGGAGAGAGGTTGACTGGAAATCCTGTGTTGCCCCCTGGGCCTCCTAAATGTATATGTACTGGTAGGAATAAGCAAATGAAATCAGGACGGCCACATAATTTAGGGATTTTATTTTGTGATAATGTTTTTACTCACCAACTTAACTGCTGGGATTTGGAGAAGGTGACGGCATGGACACAGTCACACAGTCAAACAGGCTGTAAACAACCCTCTATTGTTGCTTATTTTGGAACAAACTCAACCTATTACTCAAACTGCCCATTGTAAATGTTCATTAGATACATCTCATATTTTTCATTATATTTTTAATAGCACAGTGTCTTGTGCTAATAAGCATTATGTTGTGTATATGGTAGCAGAGCTCATGTAAAACTAAATGAATGAACACAACAACAACAGCAACAACAACAACAACTACAACAGAGTTGTGGTTTTAAGTATTTTAACATTCCTTTGCTTCACAAATAAATCTCCTTTTATTACAGTAGAGTTTAGCATGGATGATAAAGTCTTTATTTTTTTGAGTAGACACAAATATCAGCTCAGTCATGCATTTTGATTTTGTAACATGGGACTTCGTTAGGCATCAGATGATTTCTATGAGGTCATCAGGATTAAAAGTCTTAAAAGTCATTTAATTTTCCACATCTCGTTTTATTAGGTGTGTGACTCACTTAAATGAAACTGTGCATGTATTGTTCCTGTTGCAATATCAGACACCTAATTTTTCCATTTACACGCCTCGTGTTGTTAGTCAATACAATGTTCCTGTTAACTGTACCCAGGCCACCCATTTGTTGAGTTGTCTTTGGTTGCTTTTACTTTTCTTATGGCATCTGCCAAAAAAGGAACCAAAGAAAAAAAAAGATTCACCAAATCTGCCAGAATTTAAATATAGGTAGCATTTAACCGTCTCCTCCGTCCTGCAGCCTGTCATGTTCATAATCATAGTGATTATAGGAATATTAAGCCTTGGATTGCTTTGAACATGGCGCAATGTCATTATACTGTAATGTTTTTTCAGGGATTGTAAAGGGATGTTAAGAGAAGGAGGAGTATACACTCCCTTCATTCAGTCATACAGACCTGTATGCTACTGTAGCTTTTTTTCTTTGACGAGAGGTGAAGAGGGCAAGAAAACACAAATGAGGTTCAAAAAATATGGGCCACACTCACCTTCACACGCCCACCCACACACTCTCCCCAACACGTATTTGCTCGCAGACGGTCAGACAGGCGGGCAGGCCTTTCAGCAGAGCTAAATGCCTAGTGGCCTGCATGCCAGTGGCATCCTGGTGAGAGAGCAGGAAAACATGCTGCTGTTTCAGAGGCTGCTGGCCTGTTTGTCATCTTTTCCAAGGTAACCAGAGACTGCAGGAGATTAGCCCAGTGGAAAATACTCACAGAGATAATGATGGAAAAAAAAAAAACTGAACGAAAACGGACGACTCAAGTGGAAACCCCGTCAAGTCTTGATTATGTCATTTTTGAATGAGCATATTTCACATTAAGGAGATACAGTAGCGAGAAAAAGAAAGTACAGCAAAAAAAATGAGACACATGGAAACTGTGTCTCCCAATAAGGTCATTTTTAAATAAGTATACATTTTTTATTGAATACTAGCAGTGTGGCTCTAGTACTGGAAATGTTAGTCTGACAGCCGCTCAGTTAAGTCACCACATTGGTCCAGACCGTAGCACAGTATCTCCACAACTACTTGATGAACTGCCATGGAATTTAGTACACAAAATATTCCTCCAGCAATGACTCCTAGATTTCTGGACTTATTGTCTTGTCATGCAAAACTGATCTCATTCCTAGCAGACTCAGCTGTGCTTTGAGTAGCATGCTAAATTGCCAATGTTAGCACAGTACTGTAAGTGACATATATCAGCATCTTATCGTTGTTGCAGTGAGCATGTAAGCCCGCTGATGTAACACACCTACTGAGTCTCTATATGGCTGTACAAGAAAGCTCAAGAAAGGTGTGACAGTTTATCATCTTGTCACTCACTGGTGTGCAGTATAAAGTGCCTAATGTTTAAAAGGGCTCAAGAATCCTGTACATTCATTCATACAATCATTTTCTGACTATATATTTTCAGGTGTGGTTGGTTGATGGTTTGGCTGCAGGGAGTATCAAATATTTCTTAATGAAACAGAAATATTCCAAAATGATGTGTGAGATTAGAGGCTGGAGGCCAAAATCTACTTCCTCTTTCTTTATAGTATGTTTTATTTTTACTTTGGTTATTTTACGGAGGTGTGACTTAGGTCACGAGGGGTGAAGCCTTGTAAGAGGACAGTGTAAGTACAGTAGTTGCACAGTGAGGCCATCTTTACTTTGGGTGCACGCCACTGTAGATTGTGGCCGGTGACTAAGAACTTCTGTGCCACGCGCTCGTTCTGTACAGTAAACATTAGGCACAAATACACACATTCAGGGCTCGGCTCATGAAACGAATTACACAAACAGGGAAGCAGGCTGCTGCCTCTTCTCTGTTGACTTTCCCTGACCATCACTTTCCCCCCGCTGGCAGCAAAATAATTAAAATGGTGTAAAACACGTCCTTGTAATTCAACCTTGAGTTTATTTGAGATTCATTTTACTGTATCCGGCAGTTTCCCGGCAAAGAATTGTCTGAAAAATACTCCATTCATCATTCTTGGTTCTCTTTGATACCTGAAATGCTGCAGTGCACCTGACTATAGGAGCCACATAAGTACCCCTTAAAGCTGAATTCCTATTGGTGCATAGTCCACGGTCTAGTTCACAGCAATGTTTGTATAGGCCAGGAGGAGATTCGATATCACATTTCCTGCTCAAAACAATATGTGTGTTGTTCCTACAGCATCAACTTAAATCTCCTGTAATCATGCGATCTCCTTCTCCTGTAGCTCTTTTCCCTGATAAGTTTAGACTCTCAACAACACAGTGTTGGCGCTGAAATTGTTTTATAGTATGTTGTGCTGCCAGAAAGCCCTCATTAGCTTGTCAATAAGTGATGAGGATATGAATGGGACTATTCCTTATTTTGTACATCTCTTCAGTGAGTCACTCCATGCCAGGGAATGTGAAGGCTGGAACTGGAAACAGGAGATGAAGTTGATTCATTTCTAAAAATGATATGTAGAATTTCACTGGAAGTCACCAGGAAAGAGAGGGACTGTTGTTTAAACATGAAAATAGCAGTCAACAGTAGTCAGCAATGATAATTGCCTCCTTATGTTTTTGGCCCTTATTGTGTGGGAGATTTCCTGGCAGCACTTATGTCAGCCTTATGTTGCTAAATGATATAAATAGCAGCACTAAAACTGTAATTTCCTCATGTGAAATTAATTATGTGATTAACGTTAGCATCGTGTGATTTATCATCTATGGTCATTGACCTTCGACCTTTACACTGGTTTTAGGAAAGAACTTTGTCATGACTCTTTTGGATGAATGTGTTTATTCAGTTTATTGATTTTCTTTTATTAGAATCACAATGTGACAATCTAATTAGCTAACGATAACGTGACTGTACTTACTGGCTGCTCCCTGAGACCGCTAGCATAGCCAAAGTAGCCTAGAGCTAATGGTGTGTAGTGGCCTGGCGCTGGCATCAGAGGTAAGGTCAGGGCATTGCCTATTAGGATTCATCCTCTGGGAAACATGAATGTCTGTACAACGTATCATGCCATGACACTTTTGAGTATGGAACAAAGTGGTGGACCAACCGACTGACTTAGTTGCTAAGACCATGCTGCGGCATGGGCATAAGTCACTGGACATTTTTAACCATAAAGACGTGGTCTTGGTCCCAACTTATTTAAAGACTACACCGAAATATAAAAATACCACACCATGTGCAAGGATGTTTGGAAATATAGAGATTACCAGTCAGTCAACTTACCTGCTGTAGCGTTTGGCTGAAATAAAAACCTGCCTGCCCGCAGCCTTTTACCGTTCCTTGATGAAACTGATACCGAACGTGCTCCGAAAACTTCTCCATCAGATAAACATGCAAACATTTCCTGAGAATAAGTCCTGTTGCATGCGTCACTCTCGACACCACGCACTCCTTAAGCCCAAAAGAGTTTCCTTTAAATCATTTTCAGAAACCTCACCAGAGAAAACAAGACGACCACATCAGCTGCCGTGGAAGTCCAGGGATCCCTCTGCTGTTATTTCTTCTCTCAAGGTCACAAGTGACTCACTGCTTTCACTGGCAAGACTTCCAACACTGGGCACAAGGTTCATTTGAGCCCCTTTCCTTTTTTCCTGCCGGTCTTGCTCTTTCTCTCTGCTACTGCTTCCCTTTCTCTTCTCGCACTGTCTCAATGTGTTGCTCACAGGTCTTCATGGATACACTCCTACTGTACATCATGCCCTCTCCAGTCTTCTTCATTCATTCTAACCTTGCTCCTTCCATTAATCCACACCCTCTCTAGATATCTTTGCCCCACGTTGATTTCTGCTACAGTATCCTGTTGAGGCTTTTTTCATCAGTTAGTAAAATAAAGGCTTGTCCACTGTGATTTCCATCTGAGGGGCCCGGGCAGTGAGAGATATAAAATATCCTGAAACAAGAACTCTGAGGTGGACCGCAGGAAGGCAGAGAGGAGAATATGAGAAGGTCAAGAACCCTAACAAGGCAACATGGTTCTTCTGTGTCTGTACAGTACAACAACACAGATTAAAGTGGTGTGGCCTGGGTTTCTTGAAAACCTTTTGCACTAAGGTCACCTTACCCCACTGACTTGTACCAGAACTAAACCAACCTTAAATAAAACAATGCAGAAGTTTTTTTCAGATCATCCCTGTTTGCATGTCCAAACACAGCTGTTGCGTAGTTGCAATGAATATGAAACATCTAATTAGTGCCAATATAGCCGATCACAACACACAGCTGTTGTCTTTAACTTGTATTTATGGGGATTTTGTCAGACAACATTGCAAAATGCTTATTTCATCAGCTTCTTGCCAGATGCTGGACATTTTGTTGTTTACCAACTAAAACACAGACCTAAGAAGTGATTTAGAAGTTTCACAGACAACTACTCAAAAACAACCTTTTATTACATTAGATTATCATGAATCGCTTTCACCCGTGACGCATGCTTTTTTAAAACGGATGTCGATGTAGTCTCGGAGTGCTCAAAAATATGAGGCACATACGACACCCTCTGTCCTTGAACTCATAATATTGACAAAAAAACGCCCACAAAAACACACAGAGAAAACCTCCACCACAGGCTCAGGATGGCAAAGGCTCAAGCAGACTGACACAGGGTTTCTTTGAATAGACAAACAATAGGCGCTGTACAAGCAAACAGTAAAGAATAAAAACATTAATTCAAATGGAGCGTTGTACCCAATTAAGACACACAATTGCAAAGCATTTTTCAGCTAAAGATAAGTTTCTGCAAACATCCCGAAAACAGCAGAAATGTGAAATCTGCATAGAAGAGGCTCAGAACAGAAGTACTGTACTGTAGCAGTAACCAGTACCATTAACTGCTCTGTAAAAGTCACCACCACAGGCATGTCAGACATGTACATTTCACCAAGGACTGAATGCAAATGAGGGTCTTTGCCAAATCAGCACTTGATGGTACACAGAGGGCAAAACTCTCTCAGTACCAAATGCAACCAAATTAGGTCAAAGGACCAAGGAGAGAAGCAATGAAACCTTTTTTAATCTTTAACTTTGACTTTCCGCAATTTTTGCAATTGATGGCATCGCTACCTGTCGTCAGGATGTTTGGACCCTCTTGTCCTGCTTTGTCTCTTTCTCTCTCTTTGAGGTTTATGTATAAATGCTGGGTCCTGATACGAAGGTCAAGAGACCAAAACGTTGACCAAATTACCAAATAAAAGAGCTTCAAATGAGTGCGGGAGCAAGTGTTGATTTTCTATGTTGAATTTGACTGGGGATCTGCTCCCAGCACCAGTGCATGCTGATTAAGCCTTTATGTATAAATGCACCTCATTTGCATCGGTAATGTTGCACAAATTCAAAAAGTTATCTCTGCGTCTTTCACCTTTGACTGTCTCAGGACACAATCAAACCCCTCAACAGTTATCAGTTCCCTTTTCCAGTCATTCGTTTTTTGAGATCTGTTATGGAAATGAGTGGGATTCAGATAGACGTGTTACTAATCAACCCCCACGCACACACATACACAGGGCTGCTGCGCGTCCAGACAACAATATACACACACACATACACAGAAGTAACCAAGGATCTGAACAACAATTGGCAATGACAGTGATCTTATATTTGCCTATTGCATGCAAACAAGATGGCAAAAGTATCACAAAGGTATAACCTCAGCATTTTTGCAGCTGAATTTAAATCAAGAATTATTTATCGCACCTTACAATTGCAGTCACTAAACTGTGACCAATCCAAATCCATGTAATCAGTGGGGTACTGTGTTTAGTCTGAGGGGACTGAACTTAAATACACTTTCTGCTACTAAATTAGAAAGTAGCACAATTGTCAACAGGCCAAACCAACAATTTATGGATATGAGGTCAGCAAGTAGTTTTATTTTGATTTAAATGCCAGCCTGTGTCTGCTTCTGCCTCTCTCTTGCTCTGCCTCCGTGTGTGGAGTGGTCAGTTACTTCCAGTTCAACTCGTAACACCCATGTGTATCCTGCTCCTACGCTACAGACAAGTAGCACGTCAAAGAGGCTCTTTATAATTGGATGTGTGTGTATCTGTTCGAGTGGTAGACATCCAGTTTCCATCCCACTATTGTTGTGGTTTTCCTTGACCTTGATACTGAAAGAAATGTGTGCGTGTGTGTGTCTTTTGCTGCTCTTTTGTGCTTGTGTGCGTGTTCAGTCATCCTGTGGTGAGCGAGCTGTGACTTCATCACTGAGATTTCCCTCGCAGACTAGCTGGTGGGTGAGTGAGTCTTTTCTCCGGTGACGTTGAGCCTTTGTGCTTCTACGTCAGCGGGTTGTGACATTTTGTCATGCTTCTGCTCCGGCTTGATGGCGAGCAGCTCTAAAGCGGCAATGGAAAGCTAGGTTTGTTTTGAAGACATTTGATGTCAGAGGTCTTGTATAAACATGACAGTGTAGGAGTGCTCTTTCGGGTTTTACTACTACGTGAGCTGTCTGGTATCTATTATGCGTTTTGACCTCTTTGTGGAAGTTCTTCTCCGGCCTGATGAAGGTACTTAAATCCCTTGGTACATAACTTATTTAAAATATTTTTGAAAAGCTTATAATTAAGATAAAAAACAGACCAGTGGAGAGACAGAAGTCTGAGGTTTGAGTGAGTTTCAAAAATGAAATATCATTGGTACATGTTGCTGGATTGGTGCGTTGATATATATCTATCATTGGACTGAAAGTATGCATCAAATAAGAGTGTGTGTTTTTCTTTCAGAAAATGGAAAATTCTTTTGACTGGATTGTTTATACCCTTAGTGGTTTCGAATGCAAAGATTAAACAATTGGTTAAAAAAAAAACTGAACTTAAGATCAATTTTCTTGTTTTTTTTTCAGGGGCTTTCAACCACATCTCTTTTTGATTATAAATATATTTTTGCTTCTGGATCTGAAAAAACAACTGTATGCTAACTGTGCAGTTTATTATCATATACACATAACATTACAAGTAATCAATGTCTTGCACAAAATGTAGAATTGAATGGCTCAGACACTCTGCTACAATCAGTTTGTTTATCACACTGAAACATTCACAGCAAGATTCAGTATCTAAAACATCTGGTTATGTTGCAGGGTTTTCTCAAACCTCCAGAGTATAATATTTAAAAAAAATAATAAAACACTGTAGTGTATCAAGGGTTACACTCTCCAGTCAAAATGAATTTCCCCACATGAGTCTAGTGGACAACACGGCACCGTGGGACTAACCCTGGTTAAGGGATAGCGGAGACGGGGCAGCTTCCAGACGTGATTGTCCTTTTCCTGCACAATGTCTCTCGGTGCAACTTCCCTGAATGATTAAAGGCTTATGAAAATCAAATCAAATCAAAAAAGTGAAATCATTGGATTTGCTGCATGATTATAAAAGATGCAGCAGACTCTTTGGGGAAATATAAAAAAGAAACATCTGGAGGTTATGGGCCAAACACCTGAAAATACTCTTTATGGAAAACAGTCAAATATTGTCAGCACAGTAAAAACTTATGAAACTCAGAGTGGCGCAGCTTCCATCGAGGTCTGTGAACCACCATGAAGGAGAAGCATGGCAGTTTGACGAGATTTTTGTGCCCGATACTCGAAGCTCAAGACTAAACCAGTTCTCCTATTGACATGGACACTGTTGTCCGTCCAAACTGAGACAACTTTTCCAAGTTCCCTCTGTGCATGTTCAAATAAGCAGAACCCATCTAATGAAATGACTCTGACTGCTACAAATAAACAGCTGTCAATCACTGTATTTATGTGCTGTCAAAGCTGGAGTCACAATATTTATCCTGGAAGATATCCCTTTATCCCTTCACACTACCATTTTTTCTGACTTTGACACATACAGACCAGCTGCCATATAAAAACCACTTGTTCACACTGTAGAATTTAAATATGGAAATAGTTACTTTGGACCTTGACACTGTTTCATTCTACCACAGGGCTTCAGTAGTCAGGAATATATCAAGCAACTAAGTTATTGGCTTTCTTTTCTCTATTTTTAACCCATTATAAATAAACAGGTTTACACGAGACTTATGTTTTTTTCCCCTTCCTGTAAAATATGCTTTATTTACGGATGTTTTTGGGGGGATATGTTTGCTCAGTTTAAAAAGTAGACTTGACTCCATCAATGAAACGCCATCACCTGACGCTCACTGGATGCTGTTTTCCAGACTCCGCGTTGTTTCCTTTCGGTGTCACCGCCACTCACCACTTCGCGTAATCAGCGACGCTCCCGCTCCGGAGGATGCAGTTTAGCCTATTTTTAGGACTGAAAGGCGACGAAGAAAGAAAGAGTAGAGTGAGAGGGCAGTGCACTAGGTGGGTGGGCGCAAGCTCTCTCCCTCTCTCTCTCTCCCCCTCTCTCTGTGAACTATAAGTACCGATATTTGATGGAGACTTCCATCACACCACAGTTGACTTTAACGCAGAGGAGATGAGCGCTCGGATAGTGAAATCCAACCCGGCCATGAAACTGATAGTGGTGAGTAACCATAGTGTCTGTCTGCTGTTCGCTGACGTGATCTTGATCGGAGCACAGGGACATTTAACTTACTGAAGGACTCGCACTTCACACTCCTGAAGTTGTTGTTTTTTTTCGGAAGGATTATTGCGATACGTGGATTATGATTTGCGCCACACTTGAGTCGGTTGGGCAGTTATGGGCAATCGCCTTAGTTCAGATGTTTTTTTTCAATAAAGAAGAAGAAGAGAGAAAAGGCAAAGTATTCGTTTGGCATGCTCCGCTTGTACAGCACGCGTCTGTGCAGGTAGTTTGGTGTCAACTCCGAAATATATCACAGGTGCCAATAAAAGTAATGATAACCATCATCAATGTGCACAGCAGTCAGTTGTCAGAAGTCTTTCATAGACATGCATCGCAAAGCTTCAGACTATTAGAATTTATATTCAGACACGCATAGTTTTCTCATTCAGTACCTGTTTTACATGGCATGCACTGTGACGCAAAAATGCGTTATTTGTGTAATATTTGCATAACACAGGGATTTGTGAATGATGGAGTGGAGGGTAAAGGCAGCTAAAGCCCTGTTGTGAGAGCTGATATGAATGTGTGTGACGCATAGTGTGGACAAAATAACAGGAACACCTGTTCCAGTGAACTACAGTTTAATATACAGTAGCAACATAAACCAGTGTAGATTTTATTTTGTTTATGCTGCAGCATTTTAGCTTTGACCTAATGTGTCAGTTGTGTAGCTGTTGTGTGAGATGATGTTGTAAGCTGTCTGTGCTCAGCTTCTGTTGGTTTGTTGTAGGCTATAAATGTCAGCAAGTATCCCATGTAGTGTGTTTCTTAGTGTTAAGTGATGGTGAGATCTTTACAAAGGGGGAAAACAGTCTTTAGAAATAAATTGTATGTGTACTAGAGGTTGTTTGCCATTGATGATGAATGGAGTTGATGCTTTGCCCATTTGTTTGCTCACCGTCCACAAAAGATATCAAATAAGATCTATGATTCAAATCAATGAATGAAAGTTTGCTTTGGCTCACATTTCCTACGGCAAATTTGAAATGAATGAAACGTTACACTCTCAAAATAGAGACATGTGGTGCGTTGCCAGCAGATGGTGTTTACTGTGGGTCTGTCTTTACACTAATTTGCTGTACAACGCCTCTCGGGAGGTTTTTAAATGTGTGCCCTGAGGCTATCAGCAGTTATTTCATTTGGTTTGTTTTGCATGTTGTGCTGTGTTGGAGCCTCTGTGGGTTTTGCATATGTTCGCGCACAGATGTGTATCAGGGCAGAAAGCAGATCATACGTGATAGCTGCACAACACAACAGCCACTATCTAGCCTCATGGCCAGCATGTGTGTTTGTGTGTGTGCGTTTGTATGAAACAGAAACAGCTTTTGTGCTGTGCATGGGTAGTCACATGTGTTGTTTCAAATAGGTGTAGAAAGCAGTAAAATATAGCTGAGTGTGTTGACGTGTACTTTCCTCCATCATTTCATATGTCATCATCTGTACAGAGTAATTCCGATCCGTCTGTCTTCTCCAGTTGACCTAAAAAGAGGCAAATATTTTGTTGTTACAATTGTGTTCTGACGTAGTGCTCTTGGTGTTTATCCTTCATTCAGTTAGTCAGACAGTTATTTGGCCCACCACACAAGCATCTATTTAGCCAAGTGGTGAGTCAGTCATCCAACCAGTCAGTCAGTCTCGACTGTCAACATTTAGCCAATAAGTCCATCTGCGCAGCTCTGGATCTACTGTGGCAAACCTTTGCGACTGTTTTTCTACATGTCAAACGCCCGGTGACCGTAAGTGACACTGTAGGAAGGGGACACTCCGTAATCCTGTGTTCAAAACATTGTTTTGGCTCGCCAGTCGTGTGGAAAATCCACCTCATACACCTGTGTGCTCTTCCTCTGAATGCTCCTGGCATGAAATATAAATAGGACACGACTTACATTTTGCATGCATTGAAGTCTTTTTAGTGACAGGCTTTGGTTTGGACTTTGGAAAAACGATGTGATGTGAATGCAGAGTGATTTCATGTGAGATGACTTACTAATTTGTTATTTGGTAAAAGCATAGATTTCTGTTTGTGTTTGTGTTGACGTATTTCACTGTATATATGGGGGAAAACTGAGGTATTCACCTCTTATCGGGCTGTATTCATCTTTATCTTTATACCTCTTCTCCTTTACTCTCTGTTGTGGCCGTTGGCATGAGCCATGAACTTCCCCAAACTTAGCGCCAGGTTCACACACAGATAGGCAAAACTACGGGGAGGTCACTTGGCCAAACAGATGCAACATGCTTTCTCTCCCTCTCTCTCTCTCCCCCTCTCTCTCTCTTTCTTTTCTTTTCTTTTTTTTAAAGACAAACACTGGATAGAGGGTGAAGAAGTGAGGGTACACACAGAACAAACAAGTTCAAACGTTTATTCAGAAAGCAACGATTAACCTCTGGAAGCTACTTCCGCACACCTTACTTCCTCTTTTTCCATGTGGGCGCGGGTATGTCTGAATAAAAGACACAAAGAGCAGAAAGAGAGTAGGCAAAATAGATACAACTGTGGTATTAGCGTCATGGTTGCACACGGGTTATGTTTGTTGTATCTTACCATTATATGAGTCATATTAAAAGCAGCATAACAGATGCCATGCAAATGTTTCTGGTGAACGTTTATCTGACACTATGCAAGATCATGAGGGGAGTTTGATTTATTTTGCTTGAAATCTTTACAGCCAGAAAATATAAACCTTCCTGGAAAGATGTGTAAAGTACCCCAAATTAATGCATTTTCTATTTATTCTTCATATCCATATCATATCAGTCTAAGTTATTGTGATGTACAGTATACAGTGGTGGTAGATGCGCTCAGATCATTTACCTATGTAAAAGTGTCTATACTCTTCTGTAAAAATACACACAAGTCCTGCACTGTACTGAAGCAAAATATACTTAAAGTTTCAAGAGTAATACTGTAGTATTTGCTGTACAGTAGAATGACTCATTTGTAATTACATAAAGTTCATAGATGATTTTAAGTTTTGTCCAGCAGTGCAGCCTGGGGGGGTTGGGCCCCTGCAGACAGTCACAAGAAATCTGAAGGTTTTGCAGATGATTCACAGCAAAGCAAAGATTTAAAGTTAAACAGATTTATTTATTTGAAACCGTTTGCTTATATATTGGGCAACGTCTCTCTCTTAAACTTAAATCATTACTATTATTATTTAAGGTGGAACTGCCAACAATATCTTACATGCAACAAAAAGTCTCGGCTATAGGCACTGCTTTTTTGTCACTGGTCACAAGACAAACAGATTTAGTACTGTTTAATCTTAGGCACTGCATTGTATTTTATCACAAGTTTTTTCATGTTTGGTCTTAATCTGAAAAGTAACTTGCATTTAGCTGTCAAATCAATGTTGGCATTTACCCTTGAAGTGTAATAGAGCTTACTCTTTGGAGTCACATGATGCTGGAGAAAATCGCTGGAAAATCATTCTGCTTCAGGCATTCAGTTTGCAACCTAAAATTATCTGTTAACTGATTAATCATTTGATTGATCAACTGTCAGGAATTAATGGACGACATAAAGCCCACATGGACACGCTCATGGTTCTTCCTTTGTGCAACATCAGTCCAAAACCCAAAGTTAATTGAGTTCAATGTCTGAGAGAACAAGAAAATATCACAGTTAAGATGCTTGAGGCAGACAACAACATGTCCTAGTTTTGCACAATTGATTAGGCTGTGATGATGATATACAGTATGTATATGTATGGATATGATATATACATGTAGATTATACATGGGAAAACAGAAATGAAAGACTGCTTTTGCTTATTCAGCTTCTGTTCCCAATACTGGCAGACTGTCTGTCTTTAGTTAAATGACCACCATACAGTATAAAATGTTTTAATTTCAAGCTCATGTTTCATGTTGTTCACATACAAATATAATTAATCATTTAAGCAACAAATTCAAAGCCAGAAGCACTTCTGGTTTGAGATAATGGGACAAGTGTGTGGAGTGAACACAGCTTGCATTATTGAAACTGTTTTGAGTGATCAATAACTGTGTGATGATGGATGTTCTAAAGCAAGGCACCATGTCCCACAGTCTTTGTGTCTGTGAGTGAAAACAGACCATAGTCCATATTCACGCACGCACGCACGTACGCATGCACGTACAGTTGGAATCCCCCCTCAGACCACCTGCGTTCGACAGTTAACTGAAGACATGTGCCTGGTGGACAAGCTGGTGTAGTGTAGTTTGGTCCCTTTGTGCCATGGCTCTTCTCCCCATGCCATGAATTTAAAGCTGACCCCAGGCAAGCCAGACTCTGATTCTGCTCTGCCTTTGAATTTCAATGTGCTGCACATTCACCGTAACCCCGAGCCTTAACCCTGTCTGCTGGAAGTTAATTAAATACTCAGGCTAATTTCAGCTGGATGCATTTTAGACCAACTCCCACAGCCAAATTCTAGCAGGGGCATGTTGACTATTTCAAAATATAATTTGATTCACTGAATTACATACAGTTGTTTTTTCTTTGTTTGTTTTTTTACTTCTCTTTTATTGCCGTATGGAGATTGTGTGATATTTTTCTTGTATCACATAGGAACAAATCAAAAATATACTTCTCAAAAAGTAGACCCTGGTGGTGTCTGTTCTCTGCTGTACCTTTGCGAGTTTGAAATCCTCATTACTGCAGATTTGCATTATAATACAATTTACTGGACGTAGAAACATTTTTTTTTTTACAAACCCTGTCTAGCCAAACAGGACTGGCATTATTTTAGGATTTATTGCTGTTGAAACAATGTCAAAATGTAATGCTGGTCTGAGCATGTTTCCACAGATCAACACACACGCGGTTAAAGGAAGGAGGTCAGTCCGCTGACTGGATATCTCACTGTGCCTTGTTTGTGTTGACTGTTGTGGGAAGCAAAAAACATCTCCCCGAAATCCAGCATGGCCGTGCGTATCATCACGCTCACTTCGGTACATTTGTGTGGTTGTTTGTTTCATTCAAGAGGATAACATCTGTTAAATAACACATGTTCTTTTTTAAAGAACTGGTGAAAAAAGAGCAAAAGTTTTCCACCGCATAAACTCAAATTGTCCCTCAACTTGGTTCAAATGGTTCAAATTTACTGGCATAGTTGACATAAGCAAAGTGTATCAGATTAAGATGTGGATTATTCATCCAATGTAAACACCGCGTGTTTTTATTTGAACCATTATTCATGTGGGAAATGACGACTGAGTGGCAGCTTCAGCTTCACATCCTGCCCTCATCAGTTACAGTCATTTACATAACAGCTGCTGTGTCTTGCTCAGGGGGGATCTTCACAGCAGTTTACTCAAGGAAGGTAAGACCGTACTATTACCTTTCTACTTTCATTCATCCTCTCCCCTCATCTGGCTGTGCTCCACGTAGGATATGGTTCTTGCTGAGCCTCACTCTGATGATGCTAACAGTATAATTATGGCTGTCAGTGGCCCCTGGCTGCTGTGTAATTTGGGTTTCCAGTGGTCGTCCGTGATGTCGTCAGATGGCGGCTTCTGAGGCGACAAGGAGGGTGAAAAGTTCAATATCTCTTTTAGCTGCTGATAGATAAACTCTCACTCACCACAGGGTATCTTCCCAATTAGTTCACTCTTAAAAAGCTGACGTTTTTCCCCGTCCTTCGGAGCAGAGAGCTACTGTTGGGGCTGTTTCAGAAAAGTGCGGTTCTGTCTATATGATGACGAGACCAGATAACAAATGAATTATTCTTGAGAAATGTAACATTTTCCAGGTTTGTCAGTGGAAAGACTTTGCATGCATGTCAAATCATTTTAGACGTAAAATCTAGCTTGACTTGCGTTTGACTCGTTCACCTGTTGTCGACTGCATACAGTATCTGACATTATTCAAGAAAAAGCCACTGGAAACGGTCTGCTGAATATCCTCCTCGAGCGAGGTGTAGAATTTAGAAGTTAATTGATTCCAGACTACAATGGCATTCAGTGTAAGCTCACATGCTTCACCGCTGATGACCTCTATTTTTTTGAAAAAATCATTATTAGTATTATTTTAACTGTATGCTCCATTTACTTTTTTTGCACGAGTTAAATGGTCCTTGAAATCAGAAAATAGAAGCGAATGAGAAGCAACAAAGGTCACAGTGCATGTGTAATATAATGTGTTTTTAATCATTTGAAATGGATTTCTCACATCTGTTTTTAAAGATTTAAGCATACGCGCTTTGATTCTTTTAATACTTACATTACTGTTACTGTTACTCTTTTCTTTACTATATAGTCTGCCAAAATGCTGTGCTGTATGAAGGGTTTGAACCTGGCCCTCTCCACATGTGCAGAGGCTCATGGACTCTGATGACAGAGGAGGATCCAGTTCAGCCAGTAAACTCATACTGACTCGAACTTAAAAACCCAGGTGACCCTCTGTCGGACTGTCAGTGCACTCCACCCTTCTGATGTTTCTGAATTGATTGGATGTGGTTTCGGGGCTTAATAGTGTATACATGTGCCTCTTAATTTGAAGAATGAGACCATGATTATGGGTTTGATTCCCGTTGGGGCCACCCATGTTACAAACACACACATGCAGTCAGGGTACTGCACGACAAGTGGCGGCACCCTGAAAGCCTTCCGCCAAATGTTGTGCTCAGAGCAGAGGTCGATAGGTTTTGCCGGGAAAACCACTGTGCTCGCCAGGCTGTTTGAAGCCTGGGTTTCTATTATGGTGTGTGAAACCCATTCATCTATTTTTACTGTCCTTCTCGATGACCTCTATTGCCTACAGTACATGTTTTTTTTTCTTTTTCATGTTTTGCATCAGACGTACTACAGTATACATAAACAGGGATATACATACATTGTAATAAATCATGAAGGGAGAACACAACGTAGTATTACACAGCTACATGAACAGCAGATAAGATCGATGTGGCAGATGGTGAAGCGACACGCCGTCTCTCATGCACTCATACAAACACACAATTTTTCTGGAAAGATTTCTATGACAAGATACTTTGTAATAATGAATTAAAGATGCACAACCTCACATACACGTGTATAAAGATACACACAAACAAGCACATGGAAAACAACAGTCTTTTTCAATTATTTATTCATTTTTCTCACACATTCAAACACATACTTAAGTGTTTTGTGGTCACAAGTTATATAATTATAAAGGTAAATGGGATCAGGACAAACACACACACGCAGGAAGGAGGTCAATGGTGTATTATGTGTTCTGGTGGTGAATGGGGAAAGCCCAGTAACCTCCAACAGCTCTTTATGAACAGCAGCCAGGAGAGGAGACCACAGAACACACAGACCAACACTGAGGAAGACAGTAATTGGAAATGAACAGGGACATATACGTGCAGACACACACACTAACACACACACACACACGCATGCATACAGTGCACTCACTCCTGCATGAGCGCACTCCCACACGCACATGCATGATTGTGCCTGTTTTGTAGTTCGTCGTTTGTTCTATGGATTTGTTTGTTTTTGAAGATGCACACACAGAGATGGTGGAAAGCAGAAAACCACATACACACACACCCACACACACACACTCTCTCTCACACACATACACAAAAGCACGGCCTATTGTTAGTTTGTCCAAGCAGTGAGGATGTATCCTGGCCAACGGGAAAGTCCACAGAGCCAATGGCTGAGGGCCTTCGGGGTGGAAGGAGCCTGTTGTGTGACATCTGGTCTGCATGTGGCCTCGACCAGCTGCATGGCTGCATGTCAAACATGTGCACCAACTGATATCTCAGATTTTAGGTTTGGCCGAAGTTTCTGCTCAGGCGATGATACATGGGCCTGTTTTGGAGGAAATAGCTACATACGTCCGTCTAAGAGGCTCGCCGGCAGCCACCCACTGTACCGTACGTCCATATAGATGGGTTCCTTTTAGGGGGGAAAAAGATATATGGGTGTGGTGTGTTCTGGCCCCAGGGCTTCATTAAACTGTTGTAGATCACCCTGGAACCACGTCAGATGCTTTTCAGCTACAAAGCAGCGTATCTTATGGAGCTGCTGACATGAGTAGATCACTGGTGAGGTCAGAGAACACACGGCTGCACAATTAATGTCTACAATCCTGTGTCATACGCTATTAAATTTTAATTTAATATGAGCAGGATACTGGCATGGCTGAAACATCTGAATTTGTTTAAAAGCTTTGGAAAACCGTTAAAATGTCAGCAAAAGATGCCAAAAGTGCAAGAAAATAAATCCGAAACCTTAATCTAATAGTCTGGATAAAAAGGTAATGATTATCATTTGAGGCAACGTAAACGGTCGGCGAATCTACAAAGATGAAACGGTAATGTCATTACTGTTGAAAGGTCGGCCCTGCGTGTCCTGTGTGTAATCTATGTCTGCAAAACTGCTGCTGAATATCTCCCATGACTCCCTCAACCTCACTGTGTAAAGCAGAGGAAATCACTTTTAGCGCCGCGTGTCCACCAGCAGCTTCGATTTTTACAGCACTGACCTTTCTCTCAACTCTCACTTACTGGAAGCTTTGGGTTGGCGAGTGCTCCAAAATATAGAAATATCTGAACCTTTAGCCAAAAAGGATCTGTGCACGAGACAGGGTTTTTATTAGAGATTTTGTCACCGCTGTTGACTCAGTGCTACTTTTTTTCTCTCTTGCAGCTCTTCACAGCTTCTCTCTCCTGGGCCTTCCAGCAGCAGGCCGTACCGCCAAAGTACCAGTACCGCGACCCTGTAACGTCCGACCTCCTCCTGTGCGACCAGTGCCCCCCTGGCACAGCTGTGAAGCGACACTGCACCGCCGACTCCCCCACAGAGTGTCAGCCCTGCCCTGAGAGGCATTTTGCTGAGAACTGGCATTGGGGCGATACGTGCCAATACTGCACCTCGGTACGTATGAGGTCAAAATGTTTTCCCAGCATCTTAATGTTGAATTCTCCTGTTTTCGTCTTGAATTCATCCCCTGAGCTGCCTCTTTTCATCCAGGCACTTTGTACATTTAGTTGTGTGACTCACCGTAGTTGTCATGAGAAGAAGTTATTTTAAAAAAAATCTCCTTTGTGTATCTACTCACTCTTGAGTGAATCAGCCAAATCTGAACTTGCATCACATCATGGTCAGGAACTAAAGTTAATGTTTTCATCCTTCAGCTTGTCCTTTATGCTACTCCTTTGTGGTTTTTCTAGTGTATTTTCCTTAGATGCATGACCATACTGTTTGTTTACATTTTGGCACAGCATCTTTCATTTTTTGTAACCAGTGTTTCCACTTCAGTTGTTCTTACTAAAAGTAAAGTCTGAATGTGCCCATTGCGGTAGTGTGATCTTCCCCCAGAGTTTACTTGTTTTCCTCTTTGCCACTCTGGATAAATTATGTAATATGACCACTATTGTTAAGTCTTCTTTGAGGTGTTTTTTATCTTTTAGCACACCCTATATCATTTTTAAAGATACTATTTTCAGTATCTCATTGGCAGCTGGTGGCTTAAACACTCGGGGAAGGTCAGGAGGCAAACCCACAGCATCGTGTTATTTTGTGCTACTGCTGGAGCCTATTGTATCTACAGTACCACTTCTCCACCAGTTTGTCACAGCGGTAGATAATTGAGTATGAAATCTGAAAATAATCATTGAAACATAACTGTCTCACTATGTTATTCTAGTTGTGTACTGCTTCAGGAGGATTGGCCAATTTACAGATTATCATGGAAGTAATCAAATTACATTAAATTGATATAAGAGAGGTTGACAGAAGCATGTTATTATTTTAATTTCAATATCAGATTTTCTCCAAAGAAGATGACATGTTTTATAAATGATACATGCTTTTGTTAACTGTTGTTTACTTCAAGCAACTAGTCTTTGATATTGATCTCCCCAAACCTCCATATGTCCATATCAATAATGTGCTCCCTTGTTCTTCAGTAAATGTAGCAGCACCCACTAGTGTCAACAGGTCTGAAGTGTTTGACAGTCCAAACTGTGTGTTTGTTGTCATTAGGTGTGCAAAGAAAAGCAGTTAGTACGGCAGAGCTGTAACGGCACCCATGACCAGCTGTGTGAATGTGCACCGGGGTACCATCTAGTGGTTGAGTTCTGCATCACACACAGTGTCTGCCCTCCAGGCTACGGGGTGACAGCTTTAGGTAAGTTATTATGTAAAGTCACTTTTTATGGCAAACTGCTTTTTGTTTTGTAGAGAATATCTATGATATGATGGACAAGACACTTGGGGTTATTTTGTGGGTTTTCTATCCATCCGGTCAGCATATAAATTAGATTTCCATCAGAAAAACCAATGAATAACATAATAGTAGGTATCTGTGTTTCACCAGT
This sequence comes from Decapterus maruadsi, assembly GCA_030347415.2. Taxonomy (NCBI): domain Eukaryota; kingdom Metazoa; phylum Chordata; class Actinopteri; order Carangiformes; family Carangidae; genus Decapterus; species Decapterus maruadsi. Next base: position 12,679,006 of record CM064894.1, on the reverse strand, counting down.
GAAAATTAGGAATTCAGCCACAGACTTAACTGCTTTAGTTCATTTGAGTTCAGCTCTTTAATGGGAGAAAAGTGCAGTCCTTGCATCTGATTATGGGAATACATGTGGATCTGTGAGTATGAGCGTGACCATGTATACACATCTATGGCTTGGTATGTACTGTATACATCTTCAGTATTTCAGTAGAAACCCAAAGTTGTTTACTTGGTCTTTCCTTTAATCTTCTCTGTCTGCTTCACTCTTCCGCTCTCCCAAATCACTTCCAAATATGCTGGACTAGTTTTTCTGGAAGGAACCATTGTGGTGCCACTGCAAAGACACACATCAGCTCGAGATCACTCTGTCACATTAAGCTGTCCCGTCCCTTCTGTCATGGAAGCTCGTCCGTCTCTTTCGCCATCCACTCATCCTTTGGATTAGATGTGTTCCAGATGTGGGACATCCCAAATTTGATTCTTACTCTCTCCTACATGCAAGCGCACACACATCCTCACAAAGATGTTAGACCCCACAAGTTGGGATGGGCAGTGTTGTTTAAATGATCAGAGTGTGTATAGTCTTAAAGAAGTACACTGTATGAGTATTACGCAAGTCCACCGAGACTGACCACAGCTATAATAGGTATTTCTCTATTCTGTGATTTCCACATCTTCATTTGCAATAGTACATTGTCAGAATTGATTTAGAGTACGGGAAATGATTACATGGAAGGCAAATTACATTAAATGAGCTCAAAATGAATCTTGGTCGAGAAACAAAAAGAAAAGTCCTGAAGAAATTTTTCTAAGAATAATCAATAATGAGAAGTTGATGTAACAATTTGCGCAAATAACTGGAACTTTAGCTTCATAAGTGGCTGTGGAAATAAGTCATCATCCACTCATTGTTATAGTAATGAAACAGTCGCACACTCAGCTCCAATACTCAACTCCCTTTTAGTCTACTCAGTACTCTAATATATAGGGTGTGTGAAATTACCATATACTGTAACTGCTACTGCTGTAACATCTGTTTGCTGAACACTTCTGCTTCTTTTTCTGTGTTATCACACATTGTGATAATAACACACGAGTCTGATATTTGAGTTAGTTCACCTGTGTGTATTGTGTGACAAATGAATGAATGATTTGCTTTTGCGTCCAGGCCTCACTTCCTCTGGGATCTGCACGTACTTTATGCGGCTAAATCTTCGGTTTTGATTGAGTCTGAGGGGGGGTTATTTCAGTTAAGGAAGCTGACTAATTCATGCTCCTTTTTTTTTTTTTGTTGGAAGTGACCACAATGTCTTTCTTACGATAAATGATGCATTATGGGTTTTACTTGAGATAATGCTACTGTTGTGCAGCAGTTGTCTGAGGAAAAAAAAACTCCATATTGTAAAAATAAATCTTTTGGAGATTTACTGTGAAGGTGTTTGTTTATGATATTATATGTCTGTTTAAAAGCTATCAGTTAAAAAGGCTAATCAGTCTCCACACATGAGCTATTTTAAGATCACTAAGAGAAAATGACTTGAACTAAAAAGTTCTTATCACTTATCACTTTGTTCCCCTTCATGCATCATTATGATGTTTCACAGCGTGATTAAAGAGGAAACGTTAAAGACACAGACCGTTTTATCTCAATGAAATGGCATAACCTTTCCCTTATATACCTGAAGCTGGTTCCTCTTAGATTTCTTTGAAACCAGGTTTAACCTGAACCATTTCAAATTGACTTTCCTTGTAATCATTGTGGAACAATCTCTTAATAAGATTTCAGAACAGCAAGTCATCCTGACTGCTATTGTTTGTACCCCAACATACACTTCAGAGAAACTGTAGTGCAAAAATCTAAGTGGATTATTATGGAAGCGCATTGCATTCACTGGATAAAATACATTAGACACCTGACTTTTTTTGTCATAATTACGAGATCTTTTCTCATAATTACAAGATAAGATGTCTCTTTTTTTCATCCAGTGAATGCAATGTGCTTCCGTAGATTATCTCAATTAATGTATAAAATTGCCCTGAAACTTGTTCAGAACTTTATTCATGTTCCAATTATAAACAAATCAATCTACACACAATCTATTTTGACTTAGAACACACCAATCTTTATATTTTTCATGTCCGTATTGAAAATATTATTCAGATACTCAAAGTTTAGGCAGGAAAAGGTACGTGAACCTTTCAGCTAATGGCATCAGCAACAGAGTTATCAAACCTGTGATCAAATCAGTGAAACAAGACTGGATGTCCTGTATGCGCTGGAGTGTTACAGTATTCAGCAGAAACTTATGCTGATCTCACATCTCATGAGAGCAATGATCAAGATATGGTGATATGCATAAACTATAGATGGATAGAAAGTCATCACAACATTTAGATATTCATCATTCCACAGTCTGACGAATTGTCTGTACAGTAAATGGAAATATCTCAGCAAAGAACATTTCAACAACAGCTGAAAGCTAAAATCATCAGAGCTGGTTATTTTTCCTCTTCTGCATAAGTTGACTGTACTGTATGATAATCATGTTGCATGGTTGAATGGAGGATGTTGTCCTGCAATGGACACCAATGACAAAGCTAAAAAAAAAAAAAAAAAACTAAAATATTATTATGGACTCAAGGTTTTATTGGCTGATGAAAGTAAAAGTGACTTGTTGGCAGTATGTAAAATAGGACACCGTATACCAGCAAGAGAACATTATCCCAATGCTGAGGTAGGTTTAGGCTTATCACAGTGTCCATGATATCAAGATGGCTGTAGCTCAGGAGAAGCTCAGGAGAAGTTGAATGATGTTGCAGGACAATGGCCCTAAACATTAAAGTGATTTGACGTACTGCACAGTAATGACTACACACAAAGAAAATCCACCGCACTCATCACACATCCTAGGAACATGTACCTGAGCTGAACCACAATTCCACAATTCCTCCTGCGCATTGTGCAGCTACTGGAAGAACTGCCAAAGAAGGTTTTGCCAGGAGTTCAAATGTTAAATACGTGTGGTTAATAAGACAATAGAAATATTGTAATTTGTAGTTTGTTTGATATTATCTGAGAGACATAAATCATTTGTGGCTCAGATGAGTCACATATTATGACTAGTTAATGTAGAAAACCAGGCCATTCCAAAGGGTTCTTTCCACATCTGCATCTGTTGTGATATCAATGTCAGCATCAGTCGTTCCGTCTTTCCCACACAATACAGCACAAAATGCCATGGTACAGTAGCTACTTATTAAGCCAGGCACAACCAAGGATGTCATTATCATACTGGCTAACTGACCTGATATTCCTCACAGATTTTCTCCAGCGTGCGTCACTAGTGATTGTGGGCAACATAAAGACAGGCTGGTGCTGAATTTTAACATTCCAGTGAACATAATCTGATATTTCTACTGGAATCACAGCATGAAGTGGCACCACGCTTCTCATGACTTCATCTTTGACCTGAGAGCCAAATATGCATAGATGAAACAACATATTTCACAGATACTGGTTTAGTATCCGACCCCTGAGGCACTGAAACTGTTCAAAGATGACACAACGTTTCCCGTGAATTCCTCTAACATTCATCTAGAGTAAGACTTGAAAATCTAATGGAGCTACAGACATGTCAGCAATTCTGGGGATTCCCCTTCTTGAAGCTGAAGGACTTATTATGTAATGCCATGAGCTGTGGTTAGACCTTTAAACCACAGGATGTTAGAAAACCCAGAACTCAACAACACATGCCTCTTTGAGTCCTTGATCGACTGGTTTGTCTGTTTCTAGTTTTAACTCTGTCTCTTTTTGGACTTTTAAGAGCTCTATATAGTTTGTCTGTGTTTTAGTAAACTGAGTTTCTTTTTGAGCAGTAGCACCTAGGAAAGTAATACAAGTATATGAGGTTTGCAACAGTTAAAGCAGCAGTAAGCAGTCCGGTCGTTTTGGCTCATGCTGCGTTCCAGACATAAGTTACAGCTTCAAGTCACGACTTACGACTTTGTAGCGTTCCAGGCAACCCGTAACTCGTGTTTTTCCGACCTGTTGCCTGTGAAAGTGCACTATAACGGCCACTCGTAACTTCCGACCCGTGAACTCGTACCAGATCGAACTGGTACGACTTCACAGGTCGGAAAAACACCAGTTATGGGTTGCCTTGAACGCACCGTAACTTCTTGTCAGCCGATGGAGTTAGCAGCCCCCGCCCTCGTCATGCATCTATTGGTCCTCGTCCCTACATCACCACATTCATGCGCATCCCTTGGCTGCACACACAGCCCTTCATGCCGTTCTCTCTCCTCATTGGATAACACTTGTATCCCACAAGGAAAGTTTTCTCCTCGGTTTACAGCAGAGCAGAGTGACTGAGAGACCCGTGTTTCGGCCCAAACACTCTATGTAAGTGATTGCTGACGGAAAATAGGACTATTTAGGACTTATATTAACAAAAATATTCCACTGACTTCTGCTTTAATACTGATTACAGTATATGTGTGATTATTTTCCTGACTGATTCCCAAATAGCCTTAATGTCATTTGTGAGTTTGAGATGTAGGGGAGACTGGGGACATCAGAAACATGCATTGTCTAACAATAATACTATGGTATTATTTAGTAATATTTATCAGAGAACAGTTGGAGTTTTGTAGAACATACAGTAGGCCTTGAGTCAATGTGCATACTGTAAGTTGGTACCGATTTGGTATGGATTTATTCATTTATTCAGCTGTGCTCCAATTTTCATAGGAAAATATATGTGGATACTTTTGTCCCATAGAACAAGATACAGCTAGGCTATAGGTACATATGCTTTCATACCTCTAAAACAACTTTGTCTCAGTACAAGCAGGAGCAGATCCTGAATATGAATATATAAGGGTCTAACTGTGAATGTGCAGTGTGAGTATCATCACTCTAGCATAGGAATACTATGCTTATTGAGACAAAAATCAAAAGTTAATCGGTGAAATTTATGTTTTTTTGTGTGTTTGTTATGTTTATTCTATCAAAGTTTGGTGAGCCTAGTCCAAATAGTCTCTTGTGAAAAATGTGAGAAGTTTTGCAACTGTCCCCAGTCTCCCTACAAATCCAAATATATGTTTTCCTAATATTTTTATATATTAATTTATATTTTATTTTAACAAGATAAATCCCTTTGAGGCTGAAACCCTGTTTTGACCTGACAACAACATGAAATGTTCAAAATAATGGAAAAAATCTAACAATAAATAAAAAAATCAATTTATTAACAGAAAAGAATGCACAGATTCATCAAGTTGTTATGTATTTTATAAGATGAAGAAACAAAGCAATTCACTGCAGCTGAGATGCTGCATTTTTTTGAAAAGAAAAAAATAGTTAAAAGAGATTCTCAATATAATTAGACTGATAGATTGATGAAAATTCGTTCTAACTGCAGCCAATTTAGTTCAGTATAATATAGCGCTAGCACCGCTGCTTTAAATTAAATCTTCTTCAGCTATTTCTTATGATGGTAAAATGCCAATGTGCTGACTTTACACAGACACGGGGAATTCTAAGAAAGAAAAAAAAGAGCGAGACTCATGCCAGCATATGAAACCATATTACATGTGCGCTTACACAGACTCGGGGCTATACTTTACATGCTTTGTCATCAGTGGTACAGGAAACATGCAGTTTGCATTTTGCTTTATGCATATCAGCTGGCGGTTTCATACAGTAGTGCTAAATGGTGAAATGTTTTCAAGAAAGAGCACAATGTACCCTGATAGCGGGAAATTAGACAAAGGTTACATTTGATACAATCAGAGCTCATCCTCCCACAAAGCTTTCACTTCTACACTTTAGCGATAAGAATAAAAATGAGGATGTGACCCATTACACTTGTCATATCGTCATGCGTGCCACAAGTCATGTACTAAAAGCTGACATGGTTTATTGTAAATGTGTCATAGCAACTCAACAAGATAAAATAGGTCACATAAAACAGCTAGTAATGCTTAAATAAACACGTGAAATAGTAACTTGAGATGTGTCATGATGAGAGCTATGATGGTAAATGTGTCCGTGTGTTTGTTTCAGATATGTATTACTAGTATGTGATCAAGACTTTTACAGATTTTGTTCCTTTAAATCAATTAGATATCATATTTTGTTTTCATACTTTCCAATGCATTTATATTTTCATAGATGTGTACATTTACTTATATACACATACATATATCTTATTGCACATAATATTCAGGTTTTTTTTAGTAATGTGTTTTTTTATATTAATAATCTGACATAGTACATTTGACAGTACATTTGACGTTTGAAGTTTCATGTGGTAATGGTAAGAAACTAAGGAAGTTGTGTGTAGTAAGACCAGAGTGAGTCATTCTCAGAATCATATAGTCATCTGTCTTCATGATGGCTTGTCACGTGTCACTGTGGTTGTAGTTCTTGGAATCACAGCTTTATGTTTTCTGTGCTTAAGCGTGCACATTGTGTTCACACAGGAAAATGCTGAGACGTGTAAGATGAAATGGGATTGTCAATATCAGAAAATATCTATGACTGGCTGTTTTTCTCAGTTTAAATCATGAAACAAATCTTTTGTTTACATTTTAAATATACATGTGAGTGTGTATGTAAATGTGAGCACTGACTTTTAGATACTGCACAATGACAATTTAGTAGATTTCTTTTCTTTTTTAAATCTATTTTCATTCATAAAATCAATATACAGTACCAATAGTGTATGTATTTCTTCCAGGTACACCAGTGAGTGATACTGTTTGTGAGCCTTGTCCCGCTGGTTACTTCTCCACCGGCGGCTCCGAACTTTGTCGGCCCCACAGAAACTGCTCGGATTTGGGCCTGAAGACACTGAGTTGGGGCACGTCCACTTCAGACAACTCCTGTCAGGACAAGACGCCGACACTGGAGTGCTCTCAGCATCACACTCTGTGCCATACCGGTGAGAACCCAACACACTGCAGCAATAACCTTATCTTTGATAGCGATTGTATGAAAGGTTTTTGAACAAAAGCAGGGAATCGGGATAGAGATAATTTGTCCAGTGTTTACACAATGCACACTCACACATGTGATTATGATTTTGAGTAAACCTCAATTGTCAGCCATTTGAAATCAACCAGGACTGAATTATTTCAGACAAGTGGTCATTTTCATTCCTGAATGCAGGGAATTTCCTCGGTCAGGTTTGTTGTCCAGATTCCATCCTTTTCCAAATTCTTGCGTGCCTGAAAACCAACACAAAAGAGAAAAGCCAGAGTAAAGGGTTGAATGGGGTGTTTGAAGCACTATTGTCATAATGACCCATGATGGATCAATTACTTGTTTAACTGTCACATCCTCAAGCTGCAATAACAGAGGAAACTGAGTCAAGATGAATTGAGACGAGAGACGGTTAGACTTTGTTACTCAGACTTGAACTATGACAGATGCTGAAAATTAATTCACAAGTGGATGCTTCGGTTATGACAGTGAATTTCGCAGGAGCTGAGGGGCCACACACAAGCATAGATGTACAGACCAAGGCGCACTCTGCATACTGTGCAGCACACAGTGTTATCCCAGTACGAGGGTGAGGCTTCATTTCCACTCTCATTCACAAATCCTGTGAACTACACACAACCATACACTGCCTGCAGCAAATCCCGGAAGAGATGGGATTCCCAAAGCTACGTGATTTCATTGCAACCACCAGGATGTCTATGTCAATTACAGACCAAACCACATTTACAACATCCAGACATCAGAGAATCAAGACTAATATCCTCCTCATATTAAGCTCAGTCATACTCCAGCAACCTCAGTTTCACTAAACATTTTTTTTTTTCATTTACTGGCATCTTTCTTGTTCATATAAGTCAATCAGAGAATATTTTCACATGCAAGCAGGTATGGCTGTGGTTTCTCGATTTCAAAAAAAGAAAAAAGAATATGCTGCCTGTGGCAGAAATGCCTTATAAGGAAGACTCAGGAGATCTGGGCTTGCAGAACTGCATGACATACACTGATTGTGTGTGTCTGTAGGCGTATGTTTGGTGAAACCCAGCGTGATAGGCATTTCATGACAGCTCAAATCAGTTCACCTCAGTGTTCATGCAGCTCTAGTTGCAGAGGAAGATAGACAGGCTCAGTTTGCTTTGCCTGGTCACGCTTACTGTCGTAGTGGTTCTGTGCCATCAATGGGGAACAGAAAGAGAGGAAATCCCTGTTTCTGTTGTGGTCACATTACAAGGCAACACTCTACGCACACACGCAAACACAAATAAACAAACACAGAAATATAACAAAAGGCATTTCCATATCATGTAAACAAAATCTAGTCTAAACACCCACAAAATGCTCAATGGTTCAATTTATTAATGTGAAACAGTAAGGTCAACTCGCGTCAGAGGGCATGAGTGGATCTTTTTTGCTGTCACATTTACCAGTGTCATTACATCAGTGAAGTGACTCACTGTCACTTGCGCAACAATATCTATTTAAAGTCTTCTTTCATTAGCATGAACGTATGCCCTGGCCAGGCATTGCAGAAGAGACTGTTGGAGCATATTTAGCCGTTTTCTATGGAAGAAGCTTTCAGGCGTCCAACCGCACCTATGGGTTTCAGCTTCCTGTTCTCGCGGAATATGCATCAACATTTTTTGGATGTTGCAATAATGAATAAATGTAAAACCCTGTTTTTCAAGATGTGACCCTGTGTGAGGAGGCCATCTTCCAAAACCTAGCCTCGCTACGGCTGTCCTCGGTGCCCATGGAGCGACTGTTGGAGAGTCTTCCAGGGCGGAGGGTGGATCGTAAGAGCCTGGAGAGGCTGAAGAAGGCCTGTTCTCCTCAGCAACAGGTGCTCCACTTGCTGCGACTGTGGAGGGAGCAGAACAAAGATCAGGACAAGCTCTATGGCATCATACAAGGTATAAATTAAAGCTGGACTTTAAAAATCAAGCCTGTTCTCATTTCAAGCTCCTTAACTGTGTATTAATGTTTCTATGTGTTCATCCAGGTGTGAACCACTGTGAGAGGAAGGTCTCCCGCTGCAACGGCCTGCGGAACCTGACCCTGGATGACCTCCTGAAAGTCACCAACAGCCTGCCAGGGGTGCGAGTAAAGCAGGAGGACATCCAGGCTGTGGTCCTTACATGTTTGCCCAGACAGTACATTCTGGAGCTTCTTCACCTCTGGAAGAAAGCAAACCATGACCTGGATCTAGCCAAAGGTCTTTCTCACAGTCTGAGGGTGCTCCGCAGCCAGGGGGCGCCGCGTCATCTGCTGAAAGGCCTGAAGAAGATCAGCCGCATCATAGGAGCCACCTCCACACACAAGATGTATGAGAAGATGTTTGTCAATATGATTCAGGATGAGATTTGTTTCAAGGCTCACAAGCCATTAAATGAATGAGGAAATGATAGGGACACGAATAGAAAACACAAAAAGATGCAGTGAACAGGGGGGTAAATGTATGTGAAAGAGTAACAGACATGGGTCATATGATAATGTCAGGTATCACTGAACGATATCAAGACATGCACATGGAGCCTATTGAGGTATTTTGTCATAAAGGCAATGTCTCTGATTTTCTTTGCCAAAATAAGATTATGTGAGGTTGGAGGGGAGGACGCTGACTCGGAGTGTACAGCACCTGTCTGCAGTAATGAATCTAATAAACCTTAAAATAAAGAAAAACACTATCACACATCTGTGTACTCCAGGCAGACCTAAATTAAAAGTTGAAAAAAAAAAAAAGTTTCCTGGAAACCTTTTGACCGGAGTCTGTGAAAAATGAAAAAACTATTTAAGATGTAAATAGCACACTATTTTATGGAAGATGGGCTGGCAGATATTGTGTTTTATTATTGTTGCTTTCTCGCTGTTTGAGAGGAAGGATTTGGTTTCATAATGAAATACATGTATTTTCTACAGTTTTCCTTTGTTGGTTTGCTCTGGACTGCTGGCAAGTAAAGCTCATCTGATTTGTTTTTATATATATATAAGTTGTCAGCTTTATGAATGTACAAAGGAGTGCAATTGTTTTCTATTTAAAGAATAATAATTTTACTTTCTGAATATGTAAAGGCTTGTTTTTATTACTTCATCAGAAATACTGGATTCCAAATGCTGCAAGTTTGTGAGGTGATATTTGTTTTTATATTTTGTTTTATTACTTTTATATTATTATAAGTGTATTATCTTTATTGTATATATGCTTGACTCGTTCTCTTTAAGCTTGTGTAACTTGTGAACATTCATGTCTGATTAAAATCAGTTTGTAAAAATGCATTGTCTTCATAAATGAGTATCTGGCAGATACATTTTCTGAACTAAACAGGTTTAGTTTTCTTCTCTAAGATTTTGTTTTAGATATCAGCTTACCACCCATCACGGGTCAGCGGCTGATAATTATCTATTCCGTTTACTAAACAATTTCATGTGTCACCACTTTGTTATTTGAAAAGACACATCTGAACAGGTCATTGATGAGTCAAGTGTTAGTCAATTCAGTTTCCTCTGGGTGACTGGGAGCCGACCTGCGGAGTCAAAAGTTCGACTCATCGGATACGTCATGTGTGTGCAGCTCGTAAGCTGTAAGCCATCTCTGGCTGCACCCCAGCCAGGGCAGTATGTTGCCGTTGCCATGGAGATTTGTTGTGCACTTTCGGAACACTGAGATGTATTCAATTTTTTGTTTGTATTATGTAAAAGATGAATTGGATTGATTACATCCATCATATTGTTCAAAGTAACCAAACATGGTTGTACCAAAGAATTTAAAACACCAAGTCCAAGTAGGCACAGAATTCATTAAACATTCAACTAAATATCTGTTTTATATTAGGGCTGGGCTTCATGGATAGAAATCTGTTGAGAAGTGTCAGAAAAATGAGGAAGTTTAAATTGAGGAAGGATAAATATGTGAAACTCAGAGAAGTCCTTGAAGAAAACCTGCTGCAGAGTGCACACAACCTGAGATGAGACTGCAGCGACAGGTCACCTTTCAGCAGGACAACATCCCCAAAGAAGAGCTACAAGACAGCACTTGACAAGCTGCAAGACAGGTCTGTGACAGCTGCAGCACAGATTTAAACCTTATGTACTGTAGACTTCTTTGCAGATGTGCAACTCAAAGACACTTCTCATCAAAGCTGGCAGAGCTTGAGAGGATCTGCAGCCAGGAGATCTGTCCCGAGATCCTGCCTCAATCCAGGTGAGCAAAGCTTGTACAGACTAACACAAAAAAAATCTTGATTCTTTATTTGCCTTTTTTATGTGTCCGAAAATTGTAATTTGCAAACATTTTTAAAATGTGTAATTAAGAATAATTTTGGTAATTTCACACTTTATTCAGGCTAAGTTATGGGCAGCTGCCGTCGGTTAAAAAGAAATGAATCTAAGCATATTAATATTAAGTTTCAGTGTTTTGTATTGCTATTGGTTGTAAAAGCCATTGTTTACACAACAATATCAAACAATACCACTATGAATTAGAAACACACCCTGAGATGACGAATGTTGAATGTTGAATGAATGTTTGCATATTCTGTGGAAAGAGGAGGAAACAAGTGACATGTAGATACTTGTTTGACTCATTGCTGTTTCTAACAGAATTAAGACTATTTGCTTAAACTGCACATTGTCATTCGGTGCATATCAGTGAGTGACTCACTGCCTTTTTTAACAGGAAAAAGGTGACTTATACTGACACAGCCACCTCAAGAGGAAATCAGCAAATTTTATAAGGGTTTTTTCTGAAATATCACCCGTTGACATAAGATGACATGTAAATGTCAATAATGAGACCGTAAATGGAAATTTTAGAATGTCCTTTTTGAGTGGTTGTGCAAAACCAGATATTTTACAAAATCTTTATTGAATGGTTTCACAACCCCTGGTCTGCGGCATGAGCTCTGTCACATGACTGTAGTATGGGAGACTCCTATAGATTCAAATACATTTCATGTAGCTATACATGTATATTACTGTGCATGAGCCTTACAGTTGAATTTTTTTTTTTTTTCTGTTTTTTTGTACAAGGTTTTCATACAAGCCAAACATGGGCAAAGAAAAATGGTCAGTACCACCAAAGCACATGATGGGGAATGTAAACAATATCATCACATTTACAATTGCAATTGCATTTTAGACTTCAATGGAGACAGAGTAATATCTGTTTGTTTTGCAGTTGAAATCAGTAAAACTTTCCTCGTAGACCTGAGGGAAGTGAAAATGACTGACCAGTGTAACCTAATTGATTATAAATTATAGATTAACCCTTTTGCTTTGTTGCTTAATCACACGCAAACCATAAACCTAATACTTCCTAAATTCTGGTTAATACTGTCTGGTTGAAAGTTCTCTTGTGGACGTAGAAACTGGAAATGATTAGACATGACAAGCTATAAAAAAAAAAACATTTCCTGTATGAACAGTATAAAGATGAACCTCAGCCCTCTGTCAAACCCTCATTGACAGAAGCGACAACATGTACGTCATCAGCATGGTGAGTGTGATCTGTGTAACTGTAACATCCAGCTAAGACAGAGACAGATGTGATGATCAGTGATGCTTTACATAATATTTGATTTATAAATGTCAAGATGTTTTAAGATTTTTTTTAAAACAAACTATTTATGTAAATTATAAAGGGAGTTTATAAAGAGAATGATAACAAGCAATATTTTAAGGTTCAGTGCCTTTAAAAAAAAATCAATTTAATGGGAAATGGAGTAAAACTTCATGTTAATTAGGGTATTTCTTTAACATATGATATTGAGGTTATTTAGCTGCATACTGAAATTTGAAAAAAGGAGACATATTTGTATTTTTATAATAGTTGATAATTAGATAATATGATAGTTATGATACAACAATTGTATAATATCACATACAGTATTATCATAGTTAAAGAGTTGTGTGAATAGTGGCAAACCTACACACATTTTTCTCAGTGCATTACTGTCATTTACCCAAAAAGGTGTAACAGCTGTAAAATGATCACCTGAGCTACATGATAACAATGCTTTATGCCACAGACTACCTGAAATAGCACAGCTGTTGTGGCATCTAAATGGAGTCGGTAAAAGTGGAGGCGTAATTGGACTGGTGGTAGCAGCCAATAATACTTGCAGGAACACTAACCATCTCCTCTGCTCCTCAGCTCCTCTTACCGTTACTATTCCTGCTCGGTGGTTCCCTGGCCGAAGGCGTTCCCACGTTTGAGTACCAAGACCCGCACACCGGAGAAACTCTCACCTGTGTGAAGTGTCCACCAGGCACTCACATGACTGCTCAATGCACCGCCACCACATCCACCCAGTGCGCGCAGTGCAAGAGCCACCACTTCACCGAGCTGTGGAATTACCTGCCCAGGTGTCTCTACTGCAACAACTTCTGTACAGGGAACCAGGAAGTGGAAACGGAGTGCTCGGCGGTCAGCAACAGGGTCTGTCGCTGCAAAGAGGGCTTTTACTGGTCCAACGACTTCTGTATCAGACACTCAGAGTGCGAGCCCGGACAAGGTGTTCAAACAAAAGGTATGTGTCCAAGCAAAGACAATGACTAATCTCTGTCCTATCTCGGACCTATATCTACACTCTGATTTTGCATGATTGGTTAAATTTAATCAGATCCACATAATTAATGTTTTTGTGCACATCTTTAAATCTTTTGACGTACTAGAGCTGGTGACGCAGTGCATAGAAACGGTGCTTAATTAGACACGGTCACTTGGGCCAAGCCTTAAAAAACATGTAGTGACATCAAATGCATTGTTTTGTTGTTTTAGGTACCTTGAAAACGGACACTGTTTGTGAAACATGTCCCGACGGCTTCTTCTCCAACTTGTCCTCCGCACAGGAACCGTGCGTAAAACACCAGGAATGCCCAAGCGGACAGATCGCGCTTCTCCCCGACTCAGTTTACCAGGACACGGTCTGTGGAACATGCGAGGATCTCGCCACTGGAGGTGTGTGCTGAACTTTCCAACTCCGTTATTTTAAGTCAGTGAACTTAGTATGTGATTGGGGGGAAAAACGAGTTTTAAACGTAACTTTGTGTCTCAGGTAAGGCGCTCAGGACCTTCCTCTCTGGTGTCTTCGGGATGCACAGGATGCGTGTGGGGAGAATGAGGAAATTCGTCAACAGGTGAACTTGAACTTCTTGTTCTAGCCTCATTTCGACTTTTCCTTCCACGTCTTTATTTAATACTAAATGACACCTACTAAACAATCATCTCCCTGGAACAGGTATATTGAGAGGTCAGTGCCGAAGCAGAGAGGTCCCCTCCTGCATCAAATCAGGGCCTGGCTGGCGCAGGCTCCAGAGGAGCAGCTGAAGAAACTGCCACAGATGCTGAGGGCTTCACAGCTCAGCTCCGTGGCCGAAAAGCTGGAGAAGAGCCAACGGGAGATAAATCAGATCCCAGGCTGTAACTTGAACCTGTTTGCGGCTCTTTAAGACTGATCAGTCCATGGTACATGTAGGAATATGACCTACCTCTTAAAAAAGTTACAGTATAGTATGGCAGCAGTGTGTTGTAGAATATTTGCTCATTAGGAAAGGGTATTTATTAGGTTTTTCATTTGTGTGTTTAATGACATTATGTTTGAAAAAAAATTGTTTTGTGGAGAGACACATAAGCAGCTTGAGTTTCTCCTGATGGGAGACATTAGTGTTTACATAGAGATGAATGTAAAATCTCATTAAGATTTGTTATGGGAGAAAAATAGCAGTCCAAATTTGGGAAAAACTTTGATGTTATATATGCAAATATTTTTAACATCAGATTATGCCCTGACTCATGTTACCTTTTTTTATTATTAGTTAGGTAGACGTTATGTTTGATACGAAAATGAGATGTCACACAAACGTATGTAAAACTGTGAAACCACACTGTAAAGACCTCCTGGCACACACAGCAGCTGAATGTAAAAATGTTTCTGACCGTCACCAGAGAGAAAACTACTGACTGTAATTTAACCAGAGAACCACAAGGTGTCGCTGTCTTACCTCTGTTAGTCACCGTTCACTGTAGGATACAATGTTTTGAATCAGGAATGTTTTTGTCAGTTTTCAAAATAGTCAAATGTAGCAAGTAACTGCACCTTGTCTGTCACTGAGCTGGTTACCATGTGACTGTGACGATAGACGAGATCGTGATCCTTTTGTACTTGTTTCTGATTTGAAATAAAGAGCAAGATTTAAAGGCGTTTTTATTTTAAATACCCAGAGCTTCAGTTGAATCAGTCTGTTGTCATTGCAAAAAAACATGTTATTAATGAATTCAATAAGACTGTTTAGCATGCTAAAAAAATAAATAATTCAAAACCATCATTGTTATGGACTATTATATCCAAGACTAATTATTGTACTGTTCACTGCAGTCTGTTTATAAGGTGTTTCATCAGTGTTATATTGCTGTACTGTATATTGGCCTATTATTATTATTATAGCTATCTTCGTATTCTTTTAATGGGCCTAATGAGTACATCTTTGCATGGACATACAAAAAATCCATAGTCCCTAACCTCTTGCTGTGACTTTACAGCAATGTTATAGTTATCATAAGCCAGTATTGTATCCACAAAACATGATGAAATCATTAGCATACAGTCAGGAGTTGTTGGACAGGCCTACACAACCTTCACCTGTGGTGCATTGGACCTGAACACCATGGGACCCCCTTCCAGGACCACTAGGGGTCCCTGCATCACAGCTTGGCCGCCACTGGTAGCCTGCTCATTAATTTTGGGCTGACACGATCACCACCGCCCCCTCCTGCCACGCCACACCAGCACCGGCATAGCATCGTCTCTCGCAGGCTGTCGCATCACCGAGCGGGGAGGGGCACCGGTTCCCCACTATTGGCTGGTACAGTGTTACCGTCAGCTTTACGGTAGGGCCACGGCCGGAGAGGATGTAGCTGCGTGAACGGTGGTCTTTTCATCTCGCTGAAGCGCAGACTCTGCGGGCTTTCAACATGATTTTAAGAGGACTTTAACGGGATTTTCTTTTCTTTTTTCTTATTCTCCACCAGACATTCTCTGAAGCTGGTTATACCGAAAAGAGATGCGCCCAGTTAAACGCGGATACATTGTCCCGGCTACGCGAGGGGAGGAGAGGAGCATGTAACCGGGAGAAATCACACTGGCACCGGCGGCGGTGGCGGCGGCACCACCTGACACCTCTCCCTCTCTCAACTCAGTATTTTAGGCTTCTCGATGTGTTGACTGAACTCTGGTCATTGGTTTGGCTTTTATCTCCAGCAAAATGAGCGAGGAAGTGTCAGAAGTCCCCAAAGAGCTTCTGGGTAAGAGCAGACACGGATCATTTGCAGCCATGTGTCCAGACTGGAACAATCACTGATAACTGCCTCCAACATGATTTCCTCTCAGGAGCTCACAGGCTGCAAGTGCTGCATGCTGTTCACAAGTTGTTTTTTTTTTTTTTGCAGAAACCTTATTGTAGCCCCATGCGTACAATATGTTGTTCTTGTAATGCAGCTAACCATGTGCTGGGACACAATAGTAGTGTTATTGTCTTAGGGATGTTACTAATATCCAACCATTATCCCCATATAGGCCCAGTTTTTATTGTGATAATTAGTATCCTTGATATTGGAGGACCAAATCACATGTATTATTACATTCCCCCAAACAGGCAGTGACTAGTTCTGCACAAATCTTCACTAAGACTGTAAAAGCTTTAGCTGTAGTAAAGCCTGTAGCTGTGTCCATGCAGTGCTGCTGTTATTAACCAAGGTGCATTGAATATAATGTGCACAGCAGAAGCCTTCATTAGGGGGAAAAGACAAATAGTTCAGATGTGAGTGGTCAGCCTTGTCATCCCCCAGCACATAACTTACGGGATTAATCCCCCCCTCCTCCCCCTTAGTCAGCATTGGTCCACCCTCCGAGTCAAGTTTGAAGCCTCACCAGTCTGGTCCTGTTGGATAAAGTCTGCCATGTTTCTCTTGACTTCTTGTATTTGAGCTGATCCTGGACAAAGCTTACAGTCCTGCAGGCTGTTTGGCTGAAGCTTGGGGTCTCTTTGTTTGGCAGTGTAGCTCAGTTTTTGACACCTCGGTGCAATGTTGAACTAGCGCAAGCACTACTTTCCTCTTCATCTCTCACATACAAACCTGCATCTTCAGTTCCGTGTTTTTCCCCCCTGTAAGAGACATAGAGACGGTGCATAGGCTACAGGAGATTCGGAAAATGTTGCTAGGTCACACAGTCACTTGACCAGACATGTATTTACTTCCTGAGTCACTGAATTTTCCTGCTATTTTAGTCCATCAAAGCATCTGTGGGTCTTTTATATCCCTGCACAGCCCACATGTGTTGCTGTGTTATCCAGCCTGTTTCTATTGCAGTGACAGTGAGTATGTCAGGTTGATATGGAAATGTCATCCTCTTGAAATCAGAACATGCTTAAAGACCTCTTTACATCCAGCTGTCCCCTTTTTAAGCAGCTTTGAGGTGTTTCAAATCATTTTATATCATATGCTGCACATTTCAGCCCGTTCCAGAAATTTAATTTAAGCTACACAGTATTTGCACACTGATAATGTTTTCAATGTGCTGTTCATTATGCAGTCTGACGTGTTTGGTCTCATTAGACATTCTGGGACCTGAATTTAAAATGACTAACCCATTGCTGAGTCTTTTTTTATAGGTAAATGTGGTAAGGACTTCTGTCTTCCACCTCTGAAAAGTATCTTGGATGTGCACATCTTTTGTATGGCTTTGTAAAGACAATCTGGTTCCAAGGAGCTCATTGGTAGAGCTTTGCAGTGTCTTTAGCTCATATGATAAATGATCAGGCAAAGAATATATTTTTCCCGTTATAGGAAGACATGTTATAAGACCAGAAATACAGATTTTTCTTGAGTGGCTCAGCTTCCACGTAGGCGTTGGGTGAGCAAGCTTTCCATCTTCACCCTCCGTCTGAGAATTTCCCTGTCTCTAGCTGACTCATTTACCAAACACTGCACACTTAACCTATGTAATTTGGTTTGGCATGATCCTATTGTCATGTGGTGTTGTTGGGATGGGTATATAACCAGCCTTTGTCTATCATTCACTGGTGCTGGTGAATCACTGTCAGGCAATAAACAAACAGACAAAAGCACTGACGTAACAGAACATCGAGGTGCACACATTCAGGTATTGTACTGCTAACAAGAATATATATCCGGGAAACATTTTCCATTAGGTAACAAAACAAAGACAGAGTTAGTTTGCTCTTCCCTAATGGTCAACTAGTTTATGTCTGTGTGAGATTTAATTAAAGTTAAAGAGACCTTTGAGTCAAAGAGTGTCAGACAGAGGAAAAGCACAACTGATACTGCTGACAGTTCAGCTATCACTGTGATGCGGTGAGTGCTTGTCATTGAGCTCTGACTTGCTCAGAATAACAAATGAACAAGGAGATGCAAAGGGGTCAAGTATACTGATGTATTGTTAACAGGACAGAATAACAAAACAGACCAAAGCAGTTCCCGAAATTTCCTGTGATTTATAATGATCCAATTTATCTCTATGGCTAAATATTCACCATATCTCTTGTTTTATAATCCCATTGACTATGATAGAACACCTTCAAATTGTCTGTCACATAATCCCCTCTGAAGTGAAATCTAATGTCCGGTGTCTGACACAAATCTCCATTTAAGGGAAAGTGACTTTATGGGCTTGTGAATTGTTTGTTTAAGCTTTTACAAGCCCAAAGGTCTCCCATGTCCCAGCCCTACTCACGAGTCCCCACTGAAATGCAGCCTTGTGTGACCCTGTGCACACACCTCAACCTCCCAATATGAACCGCAGAGCAGCTGGCTAGTAAAATGTTAATGTGTTTTAATCTATTACCAGATGAAATTCTGTCAGGAACTTTGTCTGTGCTTGGTCCTGAATAGAAAAAGACCCTGTCAGAATCTCATTTATAACTTTTCTACTAATTTGTTCACCCAGGCTCATTATAGGTCCCACTGCTGACGTCACTGTAAATTATCTGGTTTCTGTACTAGAGTTAAAGGTAGGGTCTGGAGTTTTGTCCCTATCAGTTTGTAAACAAAACAGTGAAACTCAGCCCCTCCCCTCAGGCTAAGCTGTGTAGCCTCCTGCTTCTGACAGCAACACTTGTCATGACCATAAAGGAAAGGAATTACAGTCTGAAAGAAGTGCTGGAGCCGCGGGCCGATAAGCCGACCTCTCGCCAACACCGGGAGCCTCCGTGTATGTTGTTATGCCGTTGTGTTGTGGTGAACTAGCGGGTGTTAGCCGCGGATGCTAATCGCGAGCTCTAGCCGAAGTTAGCATCGCGCTAGCTCACTAATATGGTCCTAATACTTGTTACCAGAGGTCGGGAATCGGTCCGCGGCTCCAGCGCTTCACTCAGACTGTATTTATTGTTCTTTGTTGTCCTGACTGCTGATGCTGAGAGAGATAGAGACTCAGTAGCATCAGACAGCTAGCACAGCTAACAGGCCTGAGCCTCCTGCTGCAGGTAGCTTCACCTGAGCTCCGTCATTGGCTGGAGGATGACACAGACTCTCTCACCATAGGTGTCTATGCTCATTTGCGACTCTCTCGCTCCACCTAGAAACGTCCACGTGCACAGCAAAACATGAACAAAACAAACCAATAAACCAAAATACAGGCAGGGGAAGGAGGGGCTGCAGACAGAGCCCCCACCACACAGGACTAGAAGCCCATAGGTGATGATTCAGACGGATTTCATTTGTAAAAGTCTAATTTTTATTTTTAGGCACAAAACTCCAGACCCTACCTTTAAATAAAAAATGCCAGTAGAAAATGCTGGCCATTTTCAGTGGAGTGTCCTCAGCAAAGCTTCGGGGTGGCAGATGAACCCTTTTGCACTTTGCCTAATTATTAGTTTTTACTTTGATCTCATGATGGTGGTTGGAGGAAGCCTCTGGGTGAGGATTCATGCATGCCGGCACAGATGTACACACAGAATATCTCTCTGTCTCAGCCACATGTGCACACACAGACTGTATCAGCTGCTGTGTGCTGGGTGAATGAGAGGCGTGGAGCGGTGGCTGACCCAGTTCTGCTCTCTAAGCCAGTTCTTCGGCTGTGGACGTTTCTATGGGTGTGAACAATCGATCTGAGCAGCCAAATACACACTCAGGAATCAGAATAATGCTCATTTAAGTATGGTGTATACATACTTAAGATTTAAGTCCAATTGTATTTCATTGATTGATCTTTGGATTATTTTAATTATTTTGATCTGATTGTTTAGTAATGATAAAGTAAATAATGAAGTAATAATGTAGCTGAAGAAAATAAGGAACATGGCTAAAAGCTGTGCCACGCTAGCAGCTTTACTTCAGCACAGCAGTGATTTGAGCTTAAGTGTATGCAGCCAAAACCAGCATGCTAACATGCTCACAATGACAAATGCTACCAAGTTAATGCAAAGCAGATATGTTTATAATGTTGCCATGCCCACATTCACCAGTTTGCAGAACTGAGACGGATGGGAATGCCATCCATTTCCATTATAATTCCTGGCTATCCATCCATGAGTTGCTGACATGTTTTGCCTGAATGTCACCTCATAGTGGCACTATAAGAAGTCGGGGAATGACCAAAATCTGTAGGATCCATCTTCAGGGGACAATACATTTTTCTAGAAAATACCTTTGCAATGCATCCAATAGTTGAGTTTTAGTTCAGATCAACGCGGTGGAACAACCAAAAGGCCAAAAGCATCCATCACAGGCTCCCACAGCCTAAGAAGACATTTTGATATGTTTTTTTTTCTTAGATACAGTCCAAACCTCAAAAATATTATTGATGTGCAACAGAGAAAAACACCAACTCTTCATATTTTACAGGCTGTATCCAGCAAGTCTTTGGCATTTTTGCCTGATAAACGATCAGGATTGTTGTCGACTAATTCAGTGTTGAGCCAAGAGTGTTAGCACTATTACAGATAAATATTTATACAATGACATGTGCATGGGATTTTTCAGTTTACTCTTGCCTCTGACTGCGGAACTCTTTTGTTGTTGGCGTTACTGGTGACAATTTCACATCTCATCCCTCAAAAGAGAGACTCTTGATGTGCAAATTAAATGGATCTTTCCTCCTGTGGCGTGTCACAATTGGGCTTGATACATTTTTTATAAAATATGTTATTTCTAATCAGCAGATATGGGGTATCGGCCCCCCTGAGGCAGAGGAGCAGTGATCTGTGCTTTGCTGAAAAAGTCAAAATGTTCAAAATCAGACTAGACTTGAGCTTTTGATTTGGATTGAATCTGTCGTAAGAGTGTGGGAAAGAAGAAAATGCTTTTGTAATGTATTATGAATTACTTTGTCTTTGCCTCACTTGAAATTCTGTTTTTGTGTTTTTTTTCCTAATTAAACCACTGTCAAAAATAACTTTCAATTCAATGCACAAGTATGCCTTCAATCTCATAGATAAGTTTAAATCTCTCCTCATTTGATCCTCTCCTCTTTTTTCTCTGTGTAGAGAGTGTGAGGGATGCATTGGGGAGGAAGGTGAAGCTGTCGCTGAGGAAGAGAGTCAAACTGGAGATCAAAGGAGACAAGACGGAGAACAGAGTCTTGGTGAGTCAACTTGTGCTGCTTTCAAGCTTCTTCATTAAAGGGAGTAAAATCATTCTCTTTCTTTCCCTCACGGTTTTTCTCTGTGTCTGAAATGTGCGGTTTTCACTTAAAAATGTTAAAACCTTCACCACTTTGCAGGCATCCATTTCCCCGCTCTGGGGTCATTTCCAAAAAAAAAAACTAAGTTAGAAACAGTGCTGCAGCATTGCAGTGTTGGGAACATTTCAAAACGATTTCCTGAAAGCATCATTATTTACACTGGCTTTAGAGGGATTGGCATGATCTGTCCTGCAGAGAGGTTTTCTCTCATACTTGAATCTTTGCTCATTCATAAGACAGATTTGTAAATGATTGCTAGTGTGCTCGCCAAAGATTTCAACAATCTTGTGTAAATTGCACAAGGAAGTGTTGCACAAGATCTAAAGGACTAATGAATATATCACTCTTTGATGAATCAGACTCAGTTGTGTAAGTAGTGGACTTCCACAGTTGGCCTCAAATTTTCCACCATTTCTTTTGAGCTACTTTTTGTTGGCAAATTTAATTTTGCACCATTAAAACCATGCCAAATTAGCTATTAGTAGTTCATGATTGCAGTGTACTGTACGTGCATGTGACTATCAGTGTAATACTGAAGAAAAAGTAAAAATATGATGTGTCTCAGGCAGTTTGTTTAGAGAAATGGAGCATCTTGTTATCTGATTTTTGAAAGTGGATTAATTGGGGCTTATTCACATTATGGAAATAAGAGATGTGAGCTACATAATGCATTACTGTATACCTTCATCATTAGATTTGAATGACTTGTGGCTACTCGAAGGAATTTGATTTTGACACACACTGCAGCAAGTGAAAGTGTTTTCATACTTTATACTTTTATTCTGTAGTCTGCCTAAAGTGACAAGGCTGCTGCTGCTGCCGCCCACAGTTTGAAAACCTCTGGGTCATGCTGTCATTTCCAAAGGTCTTTGCCACAGTGAACAATAATAGCCCCAGCTAAAGTTAAACACTCTGACTCAGGGCTGAGGTAATTCATTCATCATGTCACACCTGTGACTGTGCACCCCCATCAGCCCCTCAGTCAGTCTATTGGACAGGTGGAAATTGCAGCTCAGACCAATAACTTTTGCCCACGGAGCCAGTAAGCCCACAGAACGCTAAATAATTAATACCTGGTAGAT
The DNA here is from genome assembly GCA_030347415.2 of Decapterus maruadsi. Lineage (NCBI taxonomy): Eukaryota > Metazoa > Chordata > Actinopteri > Carangiformes > Carangidae > Decapterus > Decapterus maruadsi. Next base: position 12,656,250 of record CM064894.1, on the reverse strand, counting down.
CATTAAACATGCATATTGGACCTTTCTGGGCTTAAAAAGGCAAAGGAGCTGAGATTAGAACAGCTCCCTCAGTAAATCAGTGTCAGAGTAGGGTCCATAAAAGTTGGTGGTTGTATCAGAAAGCTTTCAGTCACTGTGAACAACGTTTCATATGTGTGGCTTTGGGTTGAAATGGCTGGAGCACTTTTAGTTATACAACTCTCAGTGGAATGGGAAGCTTTTAGTCATACAGCTCTGTGTGGACTCAACAAAGAAGTTTAAAAGCTTTGTGAGGAAAACCAGAGGAGGTTTGTCCTAGCATGTGTTATTGTCACATATTAACTCAGCTAACAGCCAGATCCCCTGAGCATGACAACGCTTATACTTTAAAAAACCTGAACATCTAGACACTTGTAGTTACTGCGGGAACTTAAATGACACATGGAGCCATCTGGGGACACAGGCAGAGAAATGAAGAGTTTCACTATCACATCTCCCACTCTTGCTAAATGATCTGGGACCACGCTGTGGTGGAAGCAGCGGGAGGGAAAGGGGGAGTTTCTGTGATGGGAAATTACACTTGTCAGTTTATGTAATTTTATCATTAATAGGAGACACATCAGTACCTCTGAAATCTGGACCCACCAGTGTTTTATCATACGGAATATGGGCATGGAGTATGAGATTGGCAGCCAAATTCATTTAAAGCTCTATATTCAGGGATTTTTTTCCCCATAGAGACTCCCCCAGTGTTCTAGTTTATTTCAGTATTATGCGACAAAGCATTAATTTTGAAGTGATTAGATTTATTTTTTCCCTTGGAATCAGTGTCGAATCTATTCAATCCAAATTTTTTGAACAAAATAGCAAAAAACTATTATTTTACAATCTAGTCCCATTCAGTCAAGTTCTCAGTTTAAGGCTGACTCTTTGGCGTGTGACTATGACAACAATGTCAGCAAGTGGGAGGTGGAGACAGAGTCTAGTAGTGCCCCAACACACGTACACTGAACAATGTAAAGAAGTGGGAGTCGATGCTGGGAAGTGAGGAATTCCAGTGGAGTGGTTCTGGTATTCCATCCAGACGCAGAGCATGAGAATGACTCTGTGAGTTTGTATCAACGCTCTGCTTGACCGGACTGAACAAATAAACCAGTGTTTGTAGCACTGCAGAGAAACCGACCCAGAGGAACTGATTATGGAGGAAGTGGCTCTGAGGGAAAACAAACATGTCATGGAATTTCAGCCCGTGAGTGTTGTAGTATCTCTAATGTTGGACGTGATGAAAGAGCAGTGTATTTACAGGTTGTGTTAAGACCGGATGTTGTAATCAAATTCAATCTGGATTGAAACACAAGTCTTCAGTTTTTGTGGAGAAGTGTACACGTGATGCAGCAAAATATTAACATCCCACCAGGGTACCAACCCTGACATGGCAGCAGCCTCACTTTATTTTATTTTCATAATGAAAAATGAGAATTGAACAATAAACCAAACACATCTGACATTAACAAAAATAAGATTAGTGGATTTGGTAACAGAACAAGCATGAAATAACCATAGTAAACAAGATTACAATAACAATATAGGGCACAAAATAAATGAATAATAAATAGAGGCGTTACAAAAAATGTGATTATGCAGGGAATGAAATCATAGTTGAGTGTGTCAGTGAATCAGAAGGCGAAATAGAGTAAAAGTGGGTGCTTGTACCTGTTTGTGTAGAGAGTGAGACAAGGAGGGCGGGCAGATTATGTCTGAGCTTTTTAGCAGCTGAAAGCAGAATCAGAAGTCTGTCAGATGCTTGTCCACTTTAGGAAAAGTGACTACTTCAACTGATTAATTAATTCTGCTGTATGCTCACCTGTGGGTGTGATATGTAAACACTGAACCTCAGACGATGTTTCTGTGTGGAAACACAGTGGAGGTGTCTGTCAATCAAAGCTTGTTTTGTTTCACCAGTCCAGACCCATGAGATCTTACAGCAATAAAAACCGCTCTGAAGTTGTATTTATCAGACAGAAAACATGGAGGTAGTCAAGATGTCATATTAAATTTCTTGTCAAGTTTGACATAGTGTTGTGCTCCATGAAGGGTGTACAGTATGTTGTTTGAAATCACTGTATAATCAATTGTATAGAAACAATGAATAGAAAGCGTCTGCCTTTGTTAAACTTCCAGCAGTCTAAAGCATTAGCTGTGTGAGAATGTCCATCACAATGTTGTATTACCAAGTATAAATCGCCTCAAATGTCAAACACACAGGCAATCTATCTTCACTGAGACTTTCAGTCCACATTTGATTGTTCTTTGTTGACATTTATTGAGCTTTCCCTGTCAGCCTGCTGCAGCCATGTACACTACAGAGCTGGATTTACCTCAGACAATGCAGGACATCCATCTATAGTAGAAAGTAAACAGATAATGAAGGGAGAAATATGGTTATTTCAGCTATCAATTCACCACTCTGTCAAATACGCACGAGGCTTTCCCCCCTTTTCCCCACCGAGCTTCACTCAGAGTGGGAGTGGGGCACTACAGTGCCCCGGGCATCTCTTAAGCACACTAAAGCTTGATAGATACAGTCATCTCCCTCCTTTGAAGACGGAAGGATGAAGGAGGTAGAGATAATAACATCAGTCCATCAAACAAACCCCGGGGAAGAGGAGAGTGGAATGGAGAGAGGGTGGGACCGAGAGGGAGAGGAAAATGGGCAATGAGACACTCTGTACAGGACAGAGGGCACGGAGGCAACAAGGAAAAACAGAAGAATCATTAAGAACAACAGCTGTGAGCTGTGAAACTCTCCCAGTGTGTGACAGACAGAGACCATCAGTCACTTTGGTCCCGACTGAAATATCTAAACAGCTTTTGGCTGAATTGCCCGAAACCACAGGATATAGTTTCATGGACCCCAGAGAGTGAATCTAAATTAATCTTTTCTTCTCTCGCATTGGTTGAATTTTTTTGTTTAGTTTTTTTTTCAGTGCCATATCTCAATAACAAACAAGATGAATCCCAGTGACTTCTGCTATCCCAGGGATTTTCCTTTAGACCTTGACCTGTGTTTCTTTGGATTGTGATGCCGTTATGACATCTATGGTCTCCCGGTGTATATTTGGGTTGTGCACAATTAATAACATCTCCATTGGCTGAACCATAGATTCTGTTTAGACCTAATAATGTTAACAGACAAACATGCCAAAATAAGAGACTAAACATGGTTCACATTTTGTCTGCTTAACATCACAAAGTAAAAAAAACAACAACAACAACATCATTGTTGAACATGATCCAGATTTTGCAAACCGCACAAATGGAAACCGTCTTGTCTGGTGATAGGGTGTGAACAGCAGTAGGATTTTCAGTCTGACTGAGCCAATATGAAAGCAGAACAGCTTGACTCCTGTGATTCAAGCTGACCTAGAGACCATAGTCCTCTCTGATGTCCTGCCATTAGTAACTCATTGACAAACCCTTGGCTGCCACTGACAACAACAATACTGGAGGGGTGGCGCATGGTCCAACTTCCTCTTGACCTCCTGCTGTAGATAAATGAAAATGCATGTGTGTTTGTCCGAGCCAGAGACCGTCGTCATCCACAGTTAACTGCTTTATCTCATTGTTTGGTTAGCTTGTGGCAGTGTGTTCACACAGCAAAGATGACACAGTGGGAAACAAAGCGGCTACACATCAAAACCATTAGATGCAGAGGGACCGATTTTAATCTTATTGCACCGTCACATGACTCTGCAACTAACTAATCAATGAAACTGCAGATATAATCTGTTTTGCAGGTGTTTTTGTGTCACACAAAATTATGTCCTCTGGGTTTCTATTATCTGATACAGCTTTGTAAAGCATTGTTTATTACAGTCTCACAGGATGTGATGGGAACCATGCAGCCTGTAAGAAACTAAAGAATCCTGGAGCATTTTTACAACATGCCTACTAATATTTAGCAAATTTCTATTATTCATTTCTTTTTTTGACAAGAACCATAAGTCTGCTGCCGCTGGTCCTGAGTCGCTTAATAGAAAAAGCTGTTTTACTGCCCTCTTTTTTTTCCTCTAAAAGACTCTTGCCCAACTTGTCTTTCTCACGATCCTCTTCCATTCCTTTAAACCTACAGGGTCTGTCATTAGGGACACTGAGAAAATGGTGGTGACAAAACTCTGTGCTCCCAGATGATCACCTGTAATGCTCTCCCTTGGGAACCTGCACTCCTCCACTATCTTTCGTTAGAGCTACTAAAAAGTCTTGCTTAAAGGCTGCAGAGGAAGAATCATACACTTCAATTTCCTTATAATAATAGACTCAGTAGGCATCCTGTCCTTGCTCTCGGCTGCTGCTCTATTCAAAAATGTTTTTAAAAGTAGTTGTGAATATACTGCCACCTTTACATTTTACAGTATTTTGTGGTTTGTCACTTTGCTGTATATTGTTCTGTTATCACAAATACTTGATAATATCAGTAGATATTTGTATAATAGTATGCTCATAATTGATAATGCAAAATATTCCACATTAATGTTAAAAGGCATACAACATAACATGATAGTAGCACCATAGACCTACTTTTATTGTGTGGAATATTTATGTTGTTTATCTAGGCTATTGTAGTACATTTGAAACCTATAATACAATGCATGGTTGTGTTTTCTTGTGTACAATGAGAGACCATATCATTACTGTTTCAGCTGAGTGCACTGTACTATAGAGAGCAGTCAGCTTGTCTCTCTGTTGTTGTATCAGCCAACTCAATGCATCACGATGCAGAGATGTAGCATTCCTTTTCTTTTCTGTTATTTTGCTACAAGTCATTGAGTTGGTGTTTGTGTGTAGAGAATCCAGGTCACTTCCCAGCAAAAACAAATCTGTTTCTAGTTTTGCTGTAGTTTTTGTGGCTTGGCATCATTTTGTAAACACAATTTACGCTCAAACTTTTGCTTGGTTGAATGGACATGAACATTGAAAATACTCTTTTTTATCCTTTTTTTCCCTCCAGAGTTCAGCCTGAGTTCAAACAGCTATAACATTGTGAGCCACATAATCATTGTGTCTATTAAAAACTTAAATCTACTTGAAGGTCCTATGTGTTCTCTATCATAATGCTGTGGTGATTATTAACATAATTGGGGTGACATTCAGAGCTAACCAGGCAGAATAAATGTGTCAAACAGGTCACTATTCCCCTGCTGAGTACACCGCAGTCACTATATAATCCACTATAGTTTTGCCTGTAATGGTTTGTGTTTGGTCATGAGGACTTGATTGGACTCTTCAATTTGTTTAAGCATTTGAAACGTTTTTTCTGGCCTGTGATGCTGAAGCAGGTTAGAGTTTAAGTGGAAAATAAACAAAAGAATTAATAAACTATTCAGATTTGTTCAGACAGGCAACAAAACATGACATAATGTGACACTGATCGTGGTCTCTTTGTCTTAAAGTCTGAATGCTCTAAACAGCACATACACTGTTGAGAAGCTGGAACCAGTGACTGGAAAAAAATGCTCATTAATCACTTAATTGTTTCAGTTCTGCAAAAGCCAACACTACTTCTGAAAACTGAAGATTCTGTGATGAGATTTTTTCATGTGGCTTGTGGATCGCACTTTAATGTGTTACAATCACAGGACCATTTCTAGTTTCCAATTCACGTCATGTCACATAGAACGTGAGAGACTCAAACACATACGCACTCCAGCAGCACAGACGAAGGCCCAGTCCGCACTGGTGGGGTTTTCCACCTAGTTGCTGTGAGACATCAGTGTCAACTTGGTTCTCCCTTCAAACAGATTAAAATATGGATATATTTAAACATTCAGTGTTCCCAGTCTGAAATAATCTCATTAGGTACACTTCCCTTCTTGCCAAGCAGAGTGGTGTGTCTTTTCCACATGTATTTATGTTGGAAAACACTCGTAGCTGTGATTAGGGTTATAAACAGAAGTCGAATTCAATCCCTTCCCATGTATTGATTTGTGGCAGCTAGTCACCATTAGCCATTCTATATTTATTTTCTATTAATCATTTATGGTCTTCCTGCCATGTGGGAGGAGATAGGACTACTACTACTCAGTGAAGGCCTACACACACACGGGCGCGCACACTTTCGATTACTGACAACTAGGGGTGTCAACAATAATCGATTCGGCGATGCATTGCAATGCGGGACATGCGCGATTCAGCATCGATGCGGCGAGTGAATCGATTATGCACTGTTTAAGTTTCAATCAAAAGGTAGCTGCTAAGCGGCAGCACCAGCAGTAGTAGTTTTGCTGCTGGCTTTCTTTTTCCTTTTTTAATTTACCCGCGATCGGGTTGATAATTAATTAGCCTGGGTCCCGGATTCAATAACTTATGTGTATCACCAATAAAACAGTAGAGGAGGAGGGTGAGAGACTGAGCTCACCTGTTCAAAATGGTTGAAACAGCTTTGACAAAAAAAAAAAAAAAAAAGAAAGGAAATTCTCGTGTAAAAGAAAAACTAACAACAAAAAGTGTCATGACTTCCTGTATCTGCCCTTCAAAATAAAAGCCCCATAAACTTTATAGTTCAGTCACATTGATTTTGAGTTTTTAACAAGTGATATTTGGGGGCAGCCCTAGAAATGATTTCAAAATGCCATATCCAATACCCTGTACCATTCAATTTTATTTTATTTAATGACATCAAAGATTGATAACCCATGGTCCAACTGAATCGTAATCGAATTGAATCGAGTGCCAATGCCCTCCTCAGAAAATATTAGTAAGCATGTAAAGAAATACAGGGTTAATGGAGAGGATTTATTTATGTATGTATGTATTTATTTATTTATTTATTTATTTATTTATTTATTTATTTATTTATTTATTTATTTATTTATTTATTTATGTGTTAATCTATTTTATTACTATTTTGTTTCCTGCTAATTGATTGTTCCACACTCCAGTCCGGTAGGTGGCGTCAATGCACCTATAAGTTGGATGTCAGCCGCCAATCAAAATCAAAAGAAGACCCCTCCTCAAGAGATGAAACCGCTAGCTTCTCTAGTTGTAGCAACTTCAGCAATGACTGCACCATAACAAACAGGCAGTAGCAACAAATAGCAACAAATAAAGCTCAGAACAGCACCAAACGTCATCAACAGTACAAACAGGGTGCCACCATCAGTTTGAGACCGAGTTTACTGAAGACAAGCTGAAGGAAATGGAGGAGAAAAGTGAAAGAGGGGCAGCTGCGGTGGAGGCTATATCCTGGAGATGGAGGCTAAAGTGACGGTGGAGAGAGCCGGTGGAGTCTAAATGCTGGAGCTGGGGGAATCAAGTAGTCAGTGTGTGGTTAGTGCCTGTCGGTGGCCGCTGAAACAAGATGTGTGTGCTGCCAGTCGGCCACGGACTGGGTTGTCAGTGCCTGGACTCTATGCTGCTGGACTCGGAAAGTTGCTGCATAGCGTAACTGGAGCAGAACGGGTGAGTTGTTTTCGTCTCATTTCAATAGAAACCAGGCTAAGCTAACAGATGTTTGATGCCTTGTATTTGGGCTGGGACCCTGTTTGTACTGTTGATGAGGTTTGGTGCTGTTCTGAGCATTATTTGTTGCTACAAGTGACTGTTTGATCCGTTGCGCGTGGATCCGTATACTGCGCTGTTTGTTTTGGTGCGGGCATTGCTAAAGTTGCAGCTAGAGAAGCTAGCGGTTAGCAGGAGGGGTCTAACTCGGTGTTACGGTGCATTGGACCATGGGTTAAACTTACGCCGGAATATCACTTTAAGGTAACAGAAAATTGTTAGAAGCTGTCTGTATGTGAGTAACTGATTACGGTTCATCATGGATCTTAAAATATGTCCAACTGTTGTAAACTGAGCAGCTGGATGAGACAAACCAACCCAACCAAATAAACTGGATCATAAGCACATGAAGGATTACTGCATTTATAATTGTTGTCAACAAGGATTCATTAGAAGCCCGGTTGTTTTACAGTAGCTAATTGCCTTTGTTCTTGTAGCTACTAATTGCTCTCATAAAGCCACAAAGTGCTGCTGTTTACACTGAATAAGTGTATGAATCTGGGTTTGTTGACCATGCCAGTGCGTCATTTAGATTTTCTGGAGAAAAACTGATCATATGGTTTAGTCAACTGTTCGATGAAATTGTTGATTGATTAATCTTTAGAAAAGTAGTCTATGGTGGCAGCCCCGCCCGTGATTCCTCTCAGCTTGGAGCTGGTGCTGTTGTCAGCGCCATCTGTCAGAATAGGCTGGATGCATGATGCTGGTTTAGGTCAGTCAGAGTCTAATCTCAACTCTACATTTGCACCACATTAGCGGACTGTTTTTGTTCTTCCTGACTGGGTTGGTTTCTGTTAAGTGCTGGAACTGATTCACCTGAATGAGCAGGTTAATGAGGAGGAATTCAGCGTGTGGTTGGTTCTCAGTGTGTGTGTCTTTGTGTGTGTGTGTGAATGCTGGGTCTGACTCTGTGTTGTATAGTGGACTGTCTTTCTTTATTGCATACCATCCTGGGAAAAGTGAAGAGAGAAAAAATACCTATGAAAAAACAATTGATTATTTAAAATGAATCCACCCTTCACTTGTTTATAACATAACATTACAGGAGGTAAACTTCCTGAGGAGCAATTTTGCATTTCTTATATTTTGTGAAGATGTTTTAAATGCCTGCACAGCCAACAGTGGTGTGTTTAAATTAAGCATCTCCTCCTCTAAGTGTGTGTGTGCGGGACAGAATTTCCATTCCCATGTGTGGCCACGCTCAGAATAGAGGGAAAGGTTGAACATGCTCATTATGTCCTGCAGTCTGTTCACTCACTGTTACATTTTAATAGCTAAGTATCTGCCTGTCTCTGTGTTGCATATGGGCCTCACCAAGCTGAATAGGGATTTTGTTATAGCATGTTTGCAGCCCACAATGCCCTACAAAAACCTCCCAGGAGACGCATTAACCATCCACATATAGCCTGGCTATGCAAGCCCCGCCCACAGCCATTCATCATCATTATCTCATAGGTCAGGGTCATTGTCACTCAGACAGTGTTAGTAATATATTTGACCCTGCCTTGGGTCGTTGGCTTGATAGGTTTGGTTTTTTATCTCATACTGTTGACCTCCAGTATGTCTGGTTGCAACCTTGACACCAAATGGGGTAAATGAGGTCAAGCGATTTTTTTTTGTCTTTATTTCCGTTTTGATATTTGACTTTATTTACAACCTGCATACAAATGGTCTTGTCCATTGTGAGTCCTGCTTGGTCATACTGTGGAATAAGTGGCTATTGGATGTTATAATGGACTGCCCAGGCTGCTACAGTATCAGCCCTCTCTTATTGGCCGTAATTGAATGGGGTTTGTAGGTCACAGCAACACACAGCATTGACTCGATGATAATGACATTTGTGAACCGTGTTGTAGTAACCAGTCTCAGATCAGTCAGTCTAATCAATGTGAACACTGAAGCCTGAGTGATTAAAAATACAGACAACCATCATAGTATGTCCCAGAGAGGAGTACCTTTCTCTCAATCAAAACAATAACAATAACAAAAGACAGCATTGGATTTCATGAAATAGCATTGGATCATAGGAGCCATCTTCCTCCATTACATATGGATATAAGAGATTGAAAACCAGTAAACATGAGGCAGTTTCTTTATAAAATAATTTTTTGATTTGTTGATGCTCTTTAGAGCACTGGGAGTAGCTAGAAACTGAAACAGCGTACCCTTTTTTCTTTATGTTTGGAGGGTTTTTTACCAGCCCTTGAGTCACAGAGGTGTCCATCTCCATAACAAATTGAACCATTAGAACATTCTGTATCAGTGATTTAACCTAAGATCCAGATGCCCAGCGATCTAAACCTGTTAAAATAGTTGAAAAAGACCAAAGGTGTAAAAAGTGTGCCTTGAATGTACTGTAGGGTAAAAGTCCATTTTGAACCTCTGACCCATGCACATAGGAGATGTGATGTATTTGATTGGTGACTGCTGTATGCACTGATTGTTTGTGAATTGATGGAAACTTTTAAGAAGAAGAACACAAGTCAAAATATATAAGACAAGTCTAGAAATTGACTGGAATCATTTGTGTGATATTGCATAGCTCACTCTATCTGACAGCTGTTTCTCAGCAAACCACCAAGCTGATTCCACTGCCGGCGATGTCATATGCTGTTGCTGCACCGTTGGTTTTTATAGTGCCTTTTTTTATTGCTGCCTCCTGAAAACTGCTAACCTCTTTGTACAAATCTATATATTTCATTTTGTTGGGTAATTTTATTTCTGACATTGTTACGTACTAGATTCAGGGCGGATGGTGTGTTTCAATCCTGTAAAGCAGACTTTGTCGAAATGTTTAAGCTTTTACCCTCCCTGGTCAATGTATTAAGGGTCTATGTGTGTGATCATGTGTGTACATGTCCACATGTAGCTATAGGCAAGCTCATGATTTTGACAGGTCAGCAGTATGTTGTACTGGATATTGATCGCTTGTGACCTTTACTGTGAAATACATTTTTTTTCTATGAGAAAGCCTTGCCAAACGTCAAATAACTTTTCACATTGGAGTTGCTGAAGACAGCTTTTTTCTACTCTTGGAAAAGAACCAGACTAGACTTTTCTCCATTTTGCTGTCTTGATGCTAAATTAACTGGCTGGTGGCTCTCCTTATCTAACTGTCCAACATAAGGCAAATAGGCTCAAAATGTACCACTGTCAAGCACTTTTGACACTTGATATAATCGGTGTTTGTCACAGTATTTAAATATATGACCTATTGAGATTTTGAATTTAAAAAAAGAATTCTGTCATGAATGAAACACACAGTTTATAAAGGGCACATTACCAGTGTTCAGGTTTTTTTTCCTGTTTCTATCTCTGAAGTCTTACATCATCGTCTGATCATTTCTACTTTGGTAACACATGAACGTGATCTTAAGAGGACGTTGTCTCAACAGGAGCATGATTTAAGTAACATTATCTTTATCGTTTAAATCACTGTTCAGCTCTGAGCTCCTGTTTGTGTGTGTTATTAGTGACAGTTGATGTTATCTACCCACTCCAGAGGGAAACGGTGGGTAATGCCAATATAAACCCAGAATGAACCCCCCCCCCACGCCCTCCCCCTTCCCGCACCCTCCTCCCCTCCTCTCGCTCTGCCTTTGTCTCTGCCAGTCCTTTCTTCTCTCCCTCACTTTCTCTTTGTCATACCTATGTATGTCTCTCTCTCCTCCACAAAGCAGCGCACGTCAGTTTTTAGGAGGCTTTCCTTTAAGATGCTCTAACAATAACAGCCTCTCCACCTCCAGTCTCCCTGTCTGTCTCTGTTTTTTTTTTTTCTGTCTAACCAGTTCGTCTCCATGGTCTGCAGTGATATCCTATTTATTCAGAAACCTTGGCTCACTATCACATAGCTACACACCAACACGCACGCACAGTCGCACACACACAAAACCGCCCCATTGTGTCTGGCTGCCATGCTGATGAATGAATCAACCCTTGTGATTATTCCTTATCTCTGTAACCTAAACGCACACAGTGTTCTTGGAGGGCACCGTGCAGACTGACACTGTTCTAAGACCTCCTCTCTTTCTCACTCACACCAGTCTAGTTTCTAAAAACCCTGACATCTATCCAGTGTTACAGGGCATCTCACTAACCTGGACTAATCCTATTCTGAACGCGCAGTCATTTAATCCCTCTGCTCTGGCCTTTTGAATGCTTGCTCATCCTCAGTTGCGTTGTGTAAGAAACATTTAGGAGGTTGATGTTCAGCCGGTGCAAATAATAATTATTGCCTCTAAAGTATTTTCCGTATATTTTAATCATCAACCTTACATTTTATATATCTCATTTATTATTGAACACACTGCACATTTGCTTGACACCTGATCGATGACTGAAAATAAAACCAGCAACCTTAGAGATACAAAAAACAAAACAAAACAACAAGCACCAATTGAACATGAAATGTAACAGAATCAGACACCACATTTATTCGTGCCTCCACTCGCTGCAGCTGTGGTCCGATGAGACCAACCAATCAAATTTGTTCAGGAAGTACCACTGTCAGCCGCCTTTGTTCCTCACCATGCTCATCTCCTCAGCAGTAAAACACATAATGATGAGCAGGGCAGTGATAAAAAGAAAATTGATGTCTCTCTCTTAATGCTCTCCTTGGCTGCTGGAACAGTGAGAGGATGAAGTGCGCTGCAAAGAACAGCTTTATCCATAATTACAATAGAAATAAAAAAAATAATCTTATAGAATAAAAATCAATAGAAATAGTGTATTATTAATCATTTCTTTGGTGTTTGCTTATTATTTTCATAAATAGGTGTTTTGTTGTCATTAATGATCTGGTATGGTAGGATAATGTCTTTTCTGGAGGATGTTTTGATGTGTTTTGTTTTGTCTGAAACTGCAGACAGAGGAACTGATGTACATGTTTGCCGTTCAGTCACTGAGCCGTGCGCTGCTGTTGGTGAGCTGCGAGTCCTACACGCTCACATTGTGCTGTGGTTTTGGCGCAGTGTGAGTCGGCAGACGGTACAGGACTAGACCTCAGCTGCACTGTCAGCAGCTTGTCTTGGCAGTAGAGAATCAATGTATCGCAAAACAAATGATTTTGGGGGGGTTATTGGACTCTGTTCTGGAATCATATTAGGTTCAATTTGGCCCACAGCACAGATCCCACCACGATGATCTCTCCTTCTTAAGCCAAACCGAGTCTCTTTTTCTCCACTGCAGACAAAAGGCAGAAAAACAGAGGAGTGTGCTTCCTCTGCAGCTGGAGGGATTAACTAGGGTTAAATTATATGCTCTGGGTCATTCTTGGGATGTTTTGACAGATCGGATGCCTGTGTGTACATTACAGTTTTGGGGACTGCATGAGGTTATTAGGGCACCGGCCATCGCCAGGGCACTCGTCCCTACAGCTATTTCATAGCTGTAGGGACGAGTGCCCGGCGAAGCCGGGCACTATTGTTATTCTGTGGATTTTTTCCTAGTTATTATTCTCCATCTTCCGGACGATTAGTCCTGCAACTCGAAGAGTTGCAGGACATATTATATATCAAAACGTGCGTCCTGATCAGGATCGAGCTGCTATTACCTGAATTTTTGTCAGGAGAAAAATTTCCCATAGAGAATGCATGGGAGAAGGTCAAAAAATGAACAAATCATCGGAATTGCCAATCTACTGCTCAGGCATACTTTCACCTAGAGACTCCATTTAAACTTTAAATAGTAGACACAAGTCTTGTGTATTGGTGTATTACTCCACGTTTTGATAGGTTGTATAGTTTTTGATCAATCCCTGATCAATGACCATGATCATTTTTGGAGAAATTATGAGATTATAATGGGTGTGTATTGCACGGAATGTTCGTGCTAGAGTGCGTGATGTCATCAGCTAGAGTGGGGAGAGAGCCCAGAAAAACTCCTGATTCTTTCTCTTTCCACACTCCTCTTGGACACAATTTACACTGTACACACATAATTTTTCACAGTTTTGTAGACAAACTTGTTCTGTCTCTCACAATGTGTTCAAAATATCAGAGAGACTTACAGAATTTGAATTAGCAGCCTCTGAGTGCGACCATGTCTGTCTCTTCGCCTCATTGACTCCAATACAAAAACTTTCTCAGAGGAGCAGAACGGACCGATGTTTTAAAACTGCCCGTGTCGCCAAAATATTTACTGTAGAAACACCAAATCGTACCAAATTTTTCAGGAAGGCCTTAGGGCACCGTTGATCCATGTTTTGTTCTGATAGGAGCTACCGTTTTGTCAGAATAAGCCTAAGGCCCCGTTTACACGAAGACGCTTGCGAGTAAAGACGATAAAATATTTTATCGGAAGTGCCTTTCGTTTATACGGTGACGGCGTTTTTGGGGCTTGAAGACGCAAAAATCTCAAACCACCCCTGAAAGTGGAAAAGTTGAAAACGCTCCAGCGCAGCGTCTCCGTCTAAACAGGCCAAGACGCAAAACTGGCTCAGATCTGCTGTTCTGCTCACGTCAAGTAGGCGTGTTGACGTCCCCCCCCCCCCCACCCCCCCTATACTGCACAACTGAAAATATTGTAGCAACCCCGCAGTAATGCTCTTGTTATGATTAAGTTGTGTGACTTCTGACTGACTGTGAATGTGTAGTATGGGCAGGTATAGGGTGGTTGGATGAGAAACTGAGGGGCGGAGTGAGGAAGACAGCTGTGTGTGTCTGTGTGTAGGTGAGTGAAGGAGGAGCAGAGGAGGGAGAGAGAGCTGTCATAAGTTAGTGTTATGTTGATGTAGTTACGTCGGGTTGGACGCTACAATATCAATTAGGCTAACACGTGAGTTTAACATAGACGTCAGGAAATAGCCGATGAAGCCACATACGGGCTACACATGATACACATACCCACAGACACACAGCTGAGGGCCGAGGCGAGGCACGGAGAAATGCGCAATGTGGGTGTGCTCCGTGGGTGCTCGTGCCCCGGAGCACCCACGGAATCGGCGCCTATGGCCGCAATAACTAGAATGTTTCTTTCAAATGTACAGAATATGTACACATACATTGGCGAGCAGAGGAGGATCTGCATGCATTACCAATGGATTTGTACACACTTTTGCGTCACGTATGCACACAGATTTCCTCCCGAGAACGCTCGTGTAGACGCGAAATAAAAAGTGAAGAAAAGTTAGCCTAAATGCGAGACCAGTGCAGAGGCAGAAAATCTGTCTTTTTCTCTGCGTTTCTGTCTGCCTCAGCCTCTCATTGGCAACCAGCTCAAGTTGTCATGGTAACCTCTGATCCTCAGGCCAGGGTCGTTAACTCCATAAACAATTCACCTGGAGCTTGTTAAGATGTTTGTAAACACAGACACACAGCTAAATCAGACTGATACAGGATGCAGCTCAGTCACACACACAGACTCTAGAACCAGCTTCATGTCATTACAGTTACACACACACACACATCAAAACACACAGGTAATTTTCAAATGCGCGCGTAAGCGCGCACTTCTCTCTCACACTCTAACACAGTTAACCTAATGTGATTACAGCTCCTCCATATCAGTGCATATAGAGATAGGATCATGTGTCTGATCAGCTCTGTCTTGACCTTAAGATCGTGGGTTTGATTCCCATGTTGACAGAGATGGTTAGAACGGCAGTAGCTCCCGGTGCCCTTTCAAAATTTCCCAAGAGGAAATTTTCTAGTTAACCTTAATATAGTATCATTATGGTTAAACCGACCTGTGTCAGGAGCATTGATGTGGGAAAACAATTCAATCATGCCTTTTACAGGTCCAGAGTGGTGGATCTAATTTGAAATAAACAACATAGCCAAACTCAGTGTGGATAAATACATGTTCTACAAGATCCTGATCTGAGGCGGCAACAGTCTAAGTGGTAAATAGAGCTGATTCAACAGACTCTTACCGAGAGAGAACGTCAAGGCTCATTTTCAAGCTCTGCTGCTGTACAATATTTGGTAACTATATGACCGGAGCAGAGGGATGTGGTACAGTACGTGGTGACGCATAAGGAGCAATAAAGATGGATGAGTTGACAAAACACGCAGCCAAGACAGAATGAAGCAAGCAGTTAAGTTATTTTTTATCCAGGAGTCTTCAAAAAAGTTAAGCAAGGCGTTATTATTCTAATCTTGACAACAGATATCATGTTATGTTATTATTTTAACTCAGATATGATCTTTTCCCTCAATTTAATCAAGCCATGACAGTTATTCTAGAAACCGCAGCTACACTCAGTATGTCAACACCCCTCTCCTGTCACAGCTTTGTGTTTATTATGGTAACCATGAAACCCTAGATTTTCTGTGCGTCGCTGTAGGTATGGGATCCTTCCATCACTCATATCATAGAGTTTGGAGATTTGGTGATCTGGTTAATTTTTTTATGCTTTATTGCAGGATTGCACAAGTCGTTAGTTAATGTTCCAATACACACTTTTTTAGCCATTGGAGCATTCCCACAAAATCTGTGATCTGGTTAATGTTGTGTGATGCCTTTACCTCATGTACAATGCTGCTGTCTAGTCTGAGATAAGGAAAACAGGGAAGCGCAACCACGTGGAGTGGGTTTGTCTGTGCAGCGATAGTTTGATCGCCCAATCGTCATAAAAGCATAAAGTGACACACAGGGCGTGGATGCAGTTTTAAAGACGCAATGTCAGGAACCTTATACCCTTTAAAATACAGCGAGAGAGGACAGGGCTAAATGAGGGTACTGTAAGGACACGGAAAGAGATTAAGTTAAAAATGAGTGGGAGGGAAAAGCAGAGAAGTACAGCAGAGGAGGAGAGGAATCATCTCCAGTGGCTCCAGGGAAAGCCGATTGATTTCAGTGTATCTGAGGCTAAGATGGGGGTCATCCCAGCAGCACTGGTTCTGACGGAGAGGAAACGGCTTTTAAACACTTTCCTTCATTAAATATCTTCCCCACTGATTGGATTTAAATCTTGGCTCCTTATCAGCGAAACAGCACTTTGAATCTATTAAGTCATTCCTATCTCTTTGCCCTTCTCCCTCCTCCCCGTCACTCACTGCCTCACTCTCTTGTCTCTCTTATGCTGTCCACTCTTCTCTTTCTCTCTCCCTCTCTTTCTCTAAAAATACTCTCATTTCCACTGTGCTGCGCTGACAGTTTGAGCTCCCAGCCAGCACATCATGACTCATTAATGTTACACACAGACACACGTACACATGCAGGACATGCTGGCATTAATTATGCAATAAAGAGTGTGTGTCAGCAGTGGTGTGGGGATGAATGTGATTGTAGATTTATTTTCCACTGTTCATGTTGAGGCTCCAACTAATGATAATTAGGCCCGAGCGGCGAGTAGCACTCGCCCAGCGAAGGCCCTATTGTAATTCGTTCATGGCCCCAACGTGCACATGACCCCAAAGTGCAAGTGCCCCAAAGTGATCATGTGACAGACCCCGGGGGAAAAATTGCTATATTGAAATTGTAATGTTTATTATTGTTATTATTATTTATTATTCTTGCGCTTTTGAAATGCCATTTTCACCCCTTTCCCAAATGCGAAAACGCTTTTACTTTTGCCCGGGCATCCGGCCACATCCGAAATTCGATATTTTGTGCTGCTCGCCCATGTCCGACGCGTAATGGCGAAATAGCGCCCCCTACAAAGTCCAAAAAAGCCCATAGGGAATTTGGGTCACTTTGTCGTAGGCCGACGAAATTCGGTACACATATGTATCTCACCCAGATATACAAAAATGCCTCTTAGCGTCATCATGAAATGTCGACAGGAAGTCGGCCATTTTGATTTGATCGTTTTTGGCGCCAAATTAATGCGTCCAAACCAATTCACCCGAACGGCTCCAAATTTGATGGACAACATCTTCAGACCTAGCTGAGTACAGCTTGTGCTCCGTAGGTCGATAGGTCAAAGGGCGTGGCCTCTGGTGGGCGCCAAAGTTGGGCTCGATCGCCATCCAAATTCGGTTGGCTGTCACGCCCACATACTTTATCCTAGCAACTTCAAACTTGAATGACATTACGGCAGTGACTCCCTGATTCGCCCGATATATCAATATCCCACTTTACTCAAAGCGCCCC
Organism: Decapterus maruadsi; assembly: GCA_030347415.2. NCBI lineage: Eukaryota > Metazoa > Chordata > Actinopteri > Carangiformes > Carangidae > Decapterus > Decapterus maruadsi. The sequence goes on along the minus strand of CM064894.1, from coordinate 12,638,679 downwards.
ACGGTGGTAACAGGAAGTCACTTTTTTTACATAAACAAGTTAACTCCGCCCACAGATTTTGCCCGATCAACTTCAAATTGGCTACAGACCAGCGAGACGCCATGCTGATGTTATCTTGTGCTCCATAAGTCTCTACGTCAAACGGCGTGGCTGTAGTGGCTTCCGAAAGTTTTTCGCCTTTTTCTTTGCTCGCCATTTCAACTTTGACAAACTGTCACGCCCACATACTTCATCCTATCAACTTCATCCTTGCTGGCCATGACGATGGCTCCGTCCTGAACGTTTCGATGTATTGATATCCTACTTCACTCAAAGCGCCCCCTGGTGGTAATAGGAAGTCACTTGCGTTACAAAAACATTGACTCCGCCCACAAATTTAGCCCGATCATATTGAAATTGGCTGGGGACCACTGACATGCCATGGTGATCAAAGTGTCAAAACCGCAGGTCTCTAGGTCAAAGGGCGTGGCTGATTTGGCTTCATAAAGTTTGCCGCCTTTTTGTTTGTTCGCCATTTCACCTTCGAAGTGATGCTCCGCCCACACACTTCATCCTATCAACGTCAATCTTGCTCCAGATGACGGTGGCTCCGTCCTGAACATTTTGATGTATAAACTTCCCATGTACCTCCTACCGCTCCTCGTTGGTAACAGGAAGTGTACTGCTTGGCGCCTTTATTTTTCCTCGCCATTTCACCTTACAGCTCCTGCCACGCCCACATACTTCATCCTATCAACGTCTATCGTGCTGAATATGACGATGGCTCCGTCCTGAACATTTTGATGTATAGACTTCCCACGTACGCCCACCGGTGGCTGCAGGAAGTGACACTGCTTTACACATTCACTTACATGAGCAGATTCAATTAGATTTTACCAGGGGTGATGTCAGTCAGCCACTAAACAAACCTAATACAAATACTCCCCCCGGTGGCCATGACCTGCTTTACACTTACATTACACTTAGAAGGCTCTACCGCCCACATACTTCATCCTATCAGCCTCAAACTTGCTGAAGATTATGATGGCTCCACCCTGAACGCTCTGATGTATATCACGCCCACTTTACTCAATGCGCCCCCCGGTGGTAACAGGAAGTGAACTACTTTACACTTACATTGTCCGATTTAATTCAAACTTCAGGGGTTTGATCCCGGTCAGGCCCTGATCACACCTACCCACATCTGGTTTCATACAAATACGCCCCCTGGTGGTAACAGGAAGCGACCTGGCTTACACTTACATTGTCCCATTCAGTTCAAACTTCAGGTATTTGATCCCAGTCAGCCCCTGAACGCCCCTACCCGCATCTGGCTTCGTAGCGCCGCCTGGTGGACGAACCACGTGTTGCATTTTTCCGCTCCCGCAGTGCTTTATCGCCCTTCTCGCTTCGTGCCACGGCCCCCGCGCGCCTCAGGCCCCCGCGGTCGCATGGGTCGAGCGAGGGCCGACAACGCCGCTTGCGGCTTTAATTGTTATTTAGAGCTGAAACTATTCGCTGATGCCTCGATTTGCCAGTTGGCAACAATTTGGACGGATTAATTGTTTCTCAAGGACAAATGCCAAGATTTTCCCCTTCAGAAAATGTTTTAAAATGTGAAAATGTGCTGCTTTTATTCAGCTTATATCATAATAATACTATGTTTCTGTATAAAAAATGTATTTCCCATGATGTCTGACTATTTCAGTAACATAATATATTAAATAAGAGAAGATAGGAGAGTATACCTGATTTTTTTTTTTGCCAAGGGGCTTATATTAATGCTTATCTTTCCAGCTAGAAGAATCAAGTATATGTCAGGGGGGTAAGTTATAACATTTGTAGTTGGCAATTTCTGTCATGTTCTTTAGTTTTTGGAATAAAGTTCTCACGCGAACAAAACGAGCCAAATGAGTCAACAGTGAAAATGGTGTAATGGATATAATAGAGTGTGAATGCGCACCAAGACATGATGGATGGAGAAAGTGTCTTTGGCAGGGGGAAGATTTCCTGTGGCTGAGTGCTGCCACAGCTGAATGACTGCAGATCAAACACTGCTCTGTGCTGCTCCGGTTCCTGCAGAGATTCACCATAACTGTAGGCCAGCGTGAATGTTGTTTAAGGGGCTGAGAACTCATTGACATTCTCAAGCAAGGCTCAGCACTGCAGCATGCTACTTTCATGTGTGAGTGTCTGTCTGTGTGTGTGTGTGTGTCTGTGTGTGTGCGTGTGTGCATGTGTGCGGTGGATGGGCTAGCTGTTACCATAGTAACCCAATGCATGTTACTCGCACATGTGGGGTAAGTGAATGAGAGGGAGAGAGGGAGGGAGGGGGGTGGGGTTGACAGTTTGACAGAAAAAAAGATAATCTGGGAACAGTATTCGAATGATTGGACCACACAGCAGACACACACACATGCACTCATGCATGTGGGCACACACACACACAGAAATGCTCACTTCACAAGTCTGCGTGTCTATTACTGACCCTTTAATGCGGTTCCATCCAGACCTTGTCGACTATTTCATGGTGTGTCTTTAGTGTGTGGGTGTGGGTGTGTCAAGCAGAATTTGTGTTTTTGTGTCTCTTTTCGCTATAAAACATGATGATGTGTATACTATTCATATAATAAAACAACAACAACAAAAAGGCTGGGTCAGATTTGGCTTTGAAAATCTCCACCAGAGCTGTGTATGTGTGTGTGGCGTGTCGTAGGCCAGGGAGACAAATGGTGCTTTACAGCCTATGGCAGTTATCTTGCATGTGAGCCACCAGTTTTGGTGTGTGTGCATCAGTGTGTGTGTATGTGTATGAGAGAGAGAGAGAGAGAGTAATAGCAGATGCTCTATCTGGTCTTGTAGACATGCTCCAATGCTGCTGCCATCTGGTTGGCTGAGTAGAGCTAAAGGCGGGATGGCGGTTGCTGTGAAATCATTGGCTGATGGGAAGGCTCAAGGCTTTAAGTCCACTAAAGACGCAGAGCAGAGCAGAGCAGAGAGGGAGAGGTAAGAGGGCAGTTATAGGGACAAGGAAGGGTGGGGGGGGGTCATGAAATTGGGGTGTTATGGCTTTGTCCACGCGAAAGGGCAGATGGAGAGAGCACTGCACTGGGAAAGTGCAGAGGGCAGTCATGCATGGACAGGACTAGGAGGAGGATGGGTGGGATGAAACACTGAAGGAAAACCTAACAGGCTGTGGCAACAGTGTGTTTAAAACGGGGGTGGGCAATTTTTTTTTTTTTAGGTCCACAGAAGAAACCGAGATTATTGCCAGGATCTAAACGTTTGTCAACTGTACCTTACAGTATTTTCTACTGTACTGTAGGCCAGGGCTGTCATGACCTCTAGTGCTTTATGACTTACTAGAAGCTCTCCATCAGCATCAGCCTCTTGCTTGAACTCACCTGTAACAGGTGGCAATGAAATTACCTGCTCTGACAGGTATCAGCAGGCGACTCATAGGTTGATAAATTAAAAAGCTAAGCAGTCACAGCAGTGTTAAACCGTCCCCTTTTAACATGTCTAACACCGTTGACTGATTGCTTTAAAGCCTTACTGTAACTGATTATTGAAGCCGTGAATGATTTACTACTCTCCTCCTTAGTCCTGCAGATGCAACATGAACCTATAGTTGACACTACAGCTGGTGCCTCCTGTCACTCACAGTTCCTGGTCATTGTAAGGTGTGATGGCAGCTCCTCAACTCCTGGGAACCCACTGATGTCCTTAGAAAGTCCCTCCAGAGCACCACGTTATAAAACAAACATTGCTTTCATGTGTAATATCACTGGAGTACCGTGTCCCCCTTTCACCCAAAAGTGAAGCTGAAAGATTCCATCACATGTTTTTACGGCTGCACCGAGGCAACAGAAAAACTGAAAATGAGAGGGCGAGTTGAGCGAAGCGGTGGTGACTGGTGCTCTTTAGGAGAGGTTATCTTTGGTCACACAGGCCTGCCTGTCCGTCTCCATCACATCAACCTCACAGTCCCTGCCTATGGAGCTGAGCCACAGAGGGCAGGGGGATGCTGACATCATTTTTACCCACGTCTAATCCCTCTGTTTCTGTTTTCACGTATTTGAAGAAAGATTGTGACTGTATAGATCTTCTTATTTTCTCTCATGCTCTCTCTTTTCCTCCTTTTCACCTTTCACCCCCACTCATTGTTTATCTGGCACTTGTTAGTCTACTGTGATCCCCCTCTCCCCCCTTTGTAGTTTTTCATTTTATCTTTCCTTTACTTTAAAAACTTCATCCTTCACCTTTGATCATTCTGTCTGCTCCCTTTCAGTCCATCCCCTTGATGTCAGTTTCTCCTTTTACATGTTTCATCTACTCTCGCTGAGGCTCTTATTTTAACTTCTTTTTTTTCTTGTATTCCCTTCTCCTTGTATTCCCTTGTATAAATTGGCTTTTCGTTTTTTCTGTGATTTCTAACCTTGATCTTTTTCTTGTGGCATTCAAACCCCAACAGATTTGAGTCTCTTTTTTTAAAGCATCTTACACACTCGACCTCTAAGCACAAAAATGATTAGCGTTCTTTGGCTGTTATTCCATGCATGCCTTCAGTGCAGACAGAAAGGAAAACAGCAGGAGATTGTTTGCCACAAAGGTCACTGCATCTCACTCCACAAAAAAATGAATCTGTAACATTTTTTTTGAAGTGAAAAATATAAGTGTGAGTGTGTGGTGGTTTTCTGAGTTGCCTCTGATAGTAAAGTGAATATCTTTGGATTCTGAACTGAATGTTTTCAGCATTTTAGGGGCAACTCTATTCAGTGATTAATGAGTAAAATAATCAAATAAATCTAATGTAAATGGTGTGTTTGTTAGTTGCCCTTCTTGCTATGTGCCCTTAGTTTTAAAGGTCAGCATTGTGATTTTCTTCCCCTAGTGACATTGCACCCAACATTTAAACATAACTTTGTATTCGTCATAGAACATGCTTTAGTTTTTTCATTGTCAAACTGTTCTTGTGCTGACCTTTGATCCTCTGATGGATTATACTGCGGTGCATAATGTTGTTACTACAGTTTGATGGTGTAGTGTGAATGTACAATGGTGTAATGCAGAGTACAAAAGATGCAGTGTTTGAATTGTTCAATATGCGCAGAACTGGACTGTGCCTGTGTCAGGGTCAACACATTCTCAGAAGCATGACTTGTGCAAATCATGACTCTAACAATATCACGCTCTATGGTTGCAATCTCAGTAAAGCGAGGCTGGATGGGAATGTCAAGTTTATATATGCCAGTTATGCCTCCTCAAGGCTTGACTTTGTTTTCCCATAGCTCAGCAACAGAAGCAAACTCAGTCCTCACCATGTGCTCTAATAAACAATGGCAGTTGGTGTCTCATTTGCTCAGCAGGCGGAGGCAACACGAGCAGGAAATCAAGAAAACCACACTGACCTATGACGGTCTCACTCAGACAAGGTGTATTTCCAATAAAAACAAAGGCAATAGGGCTACATGTAATATACCATAGACGTTATTGTCTGTTTGCAGCAATATCTCTTTCAGTGAGGAGAGATATTGCTGCAGAGTCACGAGCCTTTTCATCCTGATGAGTCAACGGGCGAGCTCCCTATGTTCTTTGTCATTTCCCTGTTCTTGTCATAGAGTGTATATTTACAGCTACATACTCATTATTCTCTGTGTTCTCTCTGTCTCAGGCCCTCGCGGCGCACCGAGCTTACCTTTTGACAGCACGAATTCCCACCAAGGTAAGAACAGCAACACTTTTTTCAAGTGTGCACGCTCAGCACTTTGTCACGAGGGACCAGAAATCATTACACAAAATGCACTACAGTACATCACAATCATAACGAGGGTTTTGTCTTGTAACTTGTTTCGTGAATGTAAACACATCACAGCACATTGTCAGAAATGACCTCAAAATTTTGGGACTTCCTCTTACACCCTACATGCAATCTTTAATTGACAGCACTAATCTTAATAATTAGTGGTTGGTTCATGGTTTAACTGTCCTCTAAATTCTCTATTCTCTAACATTAATCTTTAAAGCTTAAATGAATAAAGATTCTATTATAGTGTAGAGTGTATGTTAGATCCTTGTAGTGATCATTAACTGTCTTATTCCCAACTTTTTTTCTTTTGCTCTTTTGGTGATTTTGTGTGTCTATGCGTTTGTGTATGTGTTGAATGGTTGATACAAAAGAGAAAATGGAGTTAAACTAGTAGCTCTGCTTGTGGCTTGTTATAGTGCACTTTTTAAAACTTTGTTTTAAACCACAGTACCATATGTCCAACAGATGGCAGTTGTTAGCACCATCACCAGCAATGAAACATCTGTCATCAGCTTTACCAGCATCATTGTCACCGCTACCACATAAAAACCAGCAGTGCAGTAACATGATGCAGATGTTCCCTCAGACTTCCAGCAGCACCAGTCAAACAGCCACTATTATCACTGCCAGTATTAAACTTCGGGTTCCCTGTGTTATGATCCTGTATAGCTTTAGAAAACATGCCCACAGCAAATTTAAATTCATAATGTTCATAATAAATGTTCATATACCTGTAGCTGTTTGTACTGTAGGTGCAAATCAACTGGCAAAACAGTATCTCCTCATGGTTTATTAATTAGTTGTTCCGGGGTCTTTCAGTCATATATCATCTCATATCATCATGATTTTCAGTAGCAAATCTTTTTTAATGACTTATAAGTCAACTGAGGTGACAAGAAGTCATTGAAATGCAAAAAACTGCACACCTGCAATTCCACCATGAGCAAACTCCATCTGGTGATGATCATCTGAAATGATCAAAAGCTCCAGAACATCTGCTAAATAAACTGTGAAGTTCAAAACTTATGTAAACTTTGCTGTATCGTTTTTACAGCCAATGTGCAAACAACATATGCTGTTAAATATGTAAAAGATGTTCTGATCTGAAATCAGTGGTGAATAATTTAATACTGTAACTAACTACTCAGTTTTGCCAGATTTCTTTATTGTATATAGGAACTCACCGCACTGTGATTGTATGTGGAACAAACTATGAAACATATTCTTTCCACCTACTTTATCTAAACTGACAAATCTCTCTGTCAGGACAGAGTAGCACTTCGCAGTATTTCCCCCAACTCATGAGATCACGTATCATCTCATCTTTAATGACAGCCCTTCAAATAGATGCTTTCCAGTCAACAGGATGCCTCCAGGGACAGTTTAAGTGATTTATTGGTTGCTTGAAAACTGATTTAAAGGTTTACAGGCAGGAGAAGAGGTCATAAAGAACATTCAAGCTGACCCTGTTTCACATGACGTCATATTGTTCCACTGTTTTGAGATGTTTATGAAGCTGGCTCGGCTGTTTTCTATTTTTGTGCCGTTTCCTGACCTGGAGGGATTAGACACCTGTTTGGTGAAGAACTGACTCGTCTACTCTTAGTGTCTACTACTGTATGGCTCCACTGTCTCGCTCTCCTTATCTCTCGTACTTGTTGTAATTTTCCTCTTTTAATGGGCACCACTGGCAGTTGCTTGATATAATGTACCAGACTAGTTATAGTTGAGTCTTTCTATCGCCTTCTCCTCTCTCCTCTTAGACAGATTATAGTTACAGATAACCTTTGCTCTCCTCTCCATCTTTCCTTTAAGCCACTCATTCAGGTTTCTCACTCTTCCCTGTCTTTTATCTACTTTTACCAACAATCCAGATTACTTCCTTCTAACCTCACCCCCCCTCTCGCTCTCTTTCTGTCCCTGTTATCCTCTTTTACTCAGCACTGTACCAAAGGTTAGCAGGGATATCCTACAACATCCTAAATCCAGTTGAATCTGGTGGTGTTTTATCTTAGAAATCAATGCATGATGTATCCTACAGGAACTCTCTGCAACCAAAGATGATTGATTTTTTTTTCCATTTGGTGTATAAATATCTGTGCTACTGATTTTAACTTGGATAATTTCACAGATATTCAGTAAGTTCTAATGAAATCAAGGCAAAAAAAAACAAAACAATTAACAACAACCCCTTATTTTATAGCAATTGTGTACTCATACACATATATACAAGCCAGATTTTGCCTATAAACCTTGCCAATTATTACACACTGAACCTTTAAGGATCTTTATGTGTTGATATCCACATTGCTAAAAAATAGTAAAGGGTTAGCATGCTGGGTGTGTTTTAAGAGATGAAGCCTGCCAACATCCATGAGAAGCTGACTGTTACAGTATTTCTCCTTGTATTGATTTTGCTGATGTGAAATCTATATCAAAGAGGAGGCGAGCTGACTGCAAATGAAGATTAGGCTTGCTTAGATTTGCTCATTATTCCAACACGTGAACTATTGACTAGTATTCATCCGCTGTTTTCCTTATAGTTCATGTGTTTATAGCCAATCTGAATTCATTTTAGACAATTCATTTATTTTAAGTATGTGAAACTCTGGAGATGCACCTGAACACACACAAAAGCAGAATATTTGTGTGGATTTTGATGGCGTTGTTTTTCTGTTGACAGCCTCAGGCCTCAATATTGAAGTGTTGTGTCGCAGTAGCAGTAAACCTCAGTTAAACTCTTACCGTGTGCACCTCTCACCTCTCAGTGGGTTTCTCTCTGTGTCTGTGTCTCCAATTGATGGTTTGGCTCCTCGTAAGAAGCTGTAGGGCCTTACAGTCTCCTGCAGTCTCCTCCAAAACATTACACATGCTCCCTTTCTCTCTCACACACACAGTTTCATTCATCTCTCCCTCACTTTCTTGTCTTTTTTTCCCCTGCAGCCTCTTGTAGCTTTACATTTTATATTCATATACAATCCAGCTTCTTTATCAAAAGTTATGCAACAAAATATATATATATCTTTTCGGTACTCAAGACACAACTTGATGCCAAACATTTTATAGCATCCTTTAGTTACATTAATTAGGAGCTGTCTATCAGTCTTAGCTCCAAATGATCCCAAAATGTTCATTATCAGCCACTGTACTGTACATAATCAAATCTACATATTTAATAAAAAAGGAAAATACAAAAAAAGGGGAATAAGTTAAAGTAACAGATGGACAGTGAACGAATGAGTGGACGATGCAATCACACAGGCTCCTCCTTGGTTCCCCATCACAGTGTGATGTCTGCCATTGGCCAGAGCTCAGATTTATCAGGGCATGGCACTCACTCATCTTTGGCAGGTGCTCATTTCAGTATGTGTGTTATCATGACATTTATTGGCTGTATTAGATGGACTGATTGACATGAATTTAAATCAGTTCAGTAATTTGCATACCCGACTTTCCAAGAAACAGTTAATATAAACAGGACACATTTTCTGAAGTGATGAAAACACTTTAATGACCTAGGGCTTGAGGATAATTAAAAATGTTGCCTGAGTAGTCTGCGTAATAGATCTTTTATTTTACCCTCTCCATCTGTATTTGTGTTTCGTTGATAATTTTCCACGCTGGATAGTTATCTTGCTGAGTTTTGTGGTCATGTCTGGCTCATGAGAAATCAAGTGTGCGAGTGAGTAACCACAGGCATCACTGAAATACTGTACACAAACAAACACACACATGTGTGCACACACTGCACATACTCGAGTCAGACAGTAGACAAGCTGCCTACTTATCCTCTCCCACCTTTCATCGCTGAGCCAAGCCTCAGGAACACAACACCCACCTGGAATAGTCTGGCCTCTCTCCCTGACCTGCCCTGAGGTGGTGGACTGTATTTCTGTGTGAGAGAAAAAGAAAAGGAGAGAAGATGAAACAGTGCAGCAAAATCGTCTGCTCTGTATATAGTAATAGGAATTTGTATTCATGCACCCCCCCTTCCCTCCCTCTGACATAAGAGAATCTTCTTTTTCTCCTTTTTAGGTAAGGAAAGGCAGGCTGCTGCTTTTCTTTGTTTTCATTGTCCTGAAATGCTCTCTTGAAACGGGGACCTGTTCTGAGAGTCTCTTTTGCACATGAATAGAAAAATCTTGATGATAAATCCTTTTCAGATTTACAGTATTTTCCTGTTTCTGTCATAGCTGCATTCATCTCCTCCTAGATTTAAATAATCCCAAAAAGCAAATTGAAAACACTGGTATCCTTCATGTTTTAGCTTTGTATAGCTGTAGAAAATTAACAGTATTTTCTTGCAAATTACATCATAAGGTGGTATGCATCTCATCCCCTGATTTAAATGTGTCTAAGGGTACCTTGGAAAAATGAATGTGTGAGTCAGTGAAGGAAATCTGCACAAGAGCTGAGAAAGAAACAAGGAATTACTGCACTGCTACCTGTTAATTATAGAACAGAGCGACTGTATTTTCACACAGTCAGTCACTCACTGCACTAGTAAGCTGTAGCCACATTTACTGTCATGTAATAGGCCTACAAACTGGATGGTCTTGCATAATCTCACACAAATACCACAATTGCTCGCTCATTCATTCATTCATTCATTCATTCATTCATTCATTCATTCATTCATTCATATCATTCATATCATTCATTCATTCATTCATTCATTCATTCATTCATTCATTCATTCATTCAAATACTTGCACCCATATTTGCATTTACAGCTTTTATTTCTGTGATGGCCTACTCTGGTAAAAAAGAAGAAGTAATGTTTAGTTGAATTTCATGCATCGTTTTTCTTATGTGCCCCCAGTGACCATATCATCCACTGTTTTCCTTTTTTCTGACTATTGTAGGAAGCAGGCTATAGAGAGTGGGATTTTAAATATGTTAATGGTGATTTCTTTGCTCTTTTTAGGTGGAACACTCCTTTAATTATCTGGAGATCCAGGGGATTGCTTGTAACAAGCCCACACAGGTATGCAACCTCAAAAGCACATGTGTCTAAACATTAAAGCAATAATTTAACCTTTAGGGAAATGTTAGATGAAAGGAGTGATACGGTGCCACTCTCACATCTGTGGGTTAAGTATGGAGCTGGAGCCAAGAAGCATTTAGCTTAGCTTAGCTTAGTTTAGCTTAGTTTAATACAGTATCTTAGCTTATCTTAGCTTCATAGTGATATGTATATAGGTATTATTTAGGTTCCTAAATACCAAATGTTGTTTTTTCCAACAAATCCAACAGGAGGGATGCTCTCCAAGTGTGTCAGGTGAATGTTGTGAAATATGCAGTACCATCTATTGAAAGAACAAAGAACAACACCACTGGTTTTGTGCATTAACTTGTCTTCAGTGGGGTTAAAGGTCAGGGACAGCTGAAATACAGATACGCAGGATTCAAGGTCAAGTTTAGACACACTTAAGCAAAGTGGATGTTTGATGAATATCCTCAAGTTTAGTTTAGCAGAACAACTGAAATCACAACAGATGCTTTAGTGTGTAGGAGACACAAGACTGAAGCTGGTGGCTGAGAATATATATTTTATAATCTTGAAAAAATGTGACATGAAAATCTTTTCCAAGAGCCCAGAAATCATAATTTAGCTCTTTGACCAGAGCTGACTGGCTGTCATTCTGCAGAATCTACCTATAAAATAAATTAATCTGTCACAAACCACCCTGTTCCTGCAGCATAACCTCTCTCCCGCTCATCTAGAGAGATTTCTGTCATCTTAATATCCTGACTGATGGCCTCCTGTGCCATCTAAGATTATGTTAATTTTGGCCTATTGAGTGGGCACATATCACGTTACATCAGCATTTGCATAATTGCATTGAATGCTGAGATGGTTAGCTAGTCTTGGTAAATGTCATTAAATCTTTGTTTTTACTTCATGCAAATGTGGGATGAAGAGCCCTGGCAGCTGGGCAAGAAAAGTTAAATATAAAATGGAAATGAAGAACAGGCTGTCAATGGTGTGTTCTGAGGATTGAATTTTGTTAAGAAGAAAGATGACGTTTTAAGAGCTAAATCAGTATAAATGTGGTTAAAGCAGGTGAAGGTAGAGCCATGCACGTTGGTATAAATCACTAATCAGCGCTGTGTTCTTTCAGCTGTTGATAGAGTATGAGCGCAGCTCCTTCTCTCTGAAGCTGCTCTCTTCAGAGGAGGTTAATGAGGTGGTCGCTCACATAGGAAACTGTCTGCTGAGGATATGTCCCGGTCTACCACCGAGGTGAGTTCAGCTTCTGTATACGTTTCCAAAACAACCATTTATGCTCTTTCCATCGCTTTATTATGATGTTAATGTACCAATCAAATCATGTGTACCACTAATTCAACTCATAATGTCGCTCTGTAGATTTTTCACATCATATGTGTCCCTGATCTGTGAATGTGCCGCTTTAGTTGAGGATAAAAGGCCACTGAATACTGCATTTAATATCTAGAGAATCATATACTTAGAGGCTTTGTAATGCAGATGTGAATCACATTTGCTTTATATATTGGGAAGAACAGGAAGCATGAATGCAGAAATGAATACAAATGTATGACAAGAAACTTTTATAACCTTGTTATGGAAGGAGTTGAATAGGAGGGAGTTTGTATTTTGTAGCTCCAACCAGTTCAATGCTGCTGATTCTCTTCTGTCTTATTTTACATCAGACATTAAGTTGTGTCATTCAGATGGTTTCACTTAAATTATTAGAGTGCTCTGCAGTGCAGCAACTCCCTGATTGCTTACTTGAATAACGTCCAATGACAAGTAAGACCGTGAGAAAGGAGCCTTGAGCAGCTTGATTGAAAATCATATAAAAGGAAAAGAGGATTACATTTTTTTTAAATGTCAACAGATAAGAGAAAGGGGGTGATTGGCTAACGCTGTTATTTGTCCTGTCTTCTCAGCAAAGTGATGAAGAAGCTCTGCATGGAGCCTCCAGACAGACTGACCACTCTGCAGACTCTGTGGGAGAGCAACAAGCCTGCTGAACCTGGACCCTGTGGTATGAAATTTGTGACTGTGAATGCTATGTACAAACCATTGCTCTAATGATGTGTGTGTGCATTGTCAGTTATATCTTGAGTTAATGTCAGTAGTTTTGTAGTTCTACATGGTGAGTCAATGCATTTATAGTTTGTATATTAAATTTGGGGTTAGAGTTGAAGTGTTACAGTACTATCCCAGGCGGCTGCCTTACAATTGTTTTTCTAATTGCACAACTGATAAGCACCCAACCGTTAAATAGACGGTTACTAAGTAAAACAGACCGTTGCTAGGGACACCACTCTGATCAGAGTAGAACAGAGCAGAGAACTGTGCAGGATATTTACCTTGCGTTTCATCATGTTTATGTTTCTCTGCTGTACACACCACCGATCTCGTCTCTGTGGCACCGCAGGTCCACAACACAAACGTAGCTAAGCACAGCGGTTGCACGATTTGGCAATTCGACTGACAGACGGGCCATCAAACCAAAGTTGTCTGAGCCTAATTTGATTTGTAGGACAAATTGTGGCACCTTACTCCTGAGCCGCCTGGGATGGTACCTTTAAGTTACCTGCAGTGTTAGATCAGTCAATCAGCCATCCAACCCATCTCTCTCTCTCTCTCTGTTGTGCAGGTGGGTTTTCTCAGATGTACAGGTGTGTTTGTGACTGGTTGGGGCAGCCTTACAGAGAAGAGGTGCAGTGGGTGAGTGTGATTTACATTCTTTATGCATTTGCACAGGATTGACAGATCCTGCTTCAGTTCTGTTGGCTGGGTGACATAAAACTGCATAAGGCCCTTTTGATCAAATACGGCAGCCACTACAGACTGTGAAAATCTCTATATTTCTTGAGATCTTCTTATGCAAAATGGAAAGACTCTTTCTCTGTGCAATTTCTTCTCATCATGAGCGAGCAGATGCTGTTGTTAATAGGAGACATGTTTGTTAATATCAGCTGTGATCAATTGTTTTCTCTCCAGGATGTTGACACCATCTATTTGACACAAGACACTAGAGAACTCAACCTACAGGATTTCAGTCATCTGGAGAACAGGTGAGATCAAATGAAACCACCAGCATACTGTAACACAGATAATAGTCCAGGCAAAATACTGTAGCATTTTACAACAGACTAATTGTAACAGAATGTTTTTCCACCATACATGATTTCTTTGAGGTGTCTAGAACAACATACTAAAAGTCCTAAGAAATCCTAGTTGAGGTTGGGGTTAGAGTTGGGGTTGGGGTTGGGATTGGGGTTAGAGTTGGGGTTAGGGTTGGGGGTAGAGTTGGTTAATACAAAAAATGTTACATTTCATGGATACTTTCATTATGTAAAGTTTCATTGTGATAGGAGTAAAGGAAAAAAATAGTAACCCATTGGGGTGTATTGTTGTCGGCACCATAGACTTTATACAGTAATTAATGATGTGAATTAAACATATTTCCCCAACTAAGATTTCTTAGGACTTTTAGTATGTTGTTCTGGACACCTCAAACGATGTATGGTGAAAAATATTCTGTTACTATTAGTTCTATTTTTGGGTCCAAAATCAGCTACAGTAAATTGCCTGGACTAGCACAAAACAAGACAAAGCGTATTGTACATGTGACATGATTTATTTTGTAAGGTAAAAATGCTGAATTCACAGCTGAAGAAGAATATGTAATTGCAGCTTTGCCCTTTTCTCTCCTCCTCAGGGATCTGGTGGCCATAATAGCAGTACTTGAGTTTAACCAGTGGTTCACTAAGCTCTCCACCAAGGACTATAAACTGGTCAGTCTCTGTTCTCGCCATTGTCTTCCTGTTCCTCACTTCATGCTTGTGTATTTTTCCCACTGTCTAACTCCCACTGAACACAGACTCCTCTATAATCAAATACATAATAGTGGGTTAGTGTCTCCCTTAACACCAAAGGCAATAAATAGGTTTTTCTTCCGTCACGTTTCACATTCCAATAGTTTTAAAGTTTTAACTGCTCTTATATTAACACATACAGTAGTTAATCATGATGTTGGATAAACAGCCGGTGAGTTAATGCTTCCATAAAATGACAGAGTAATCCAGACTGAATCCCATCTCAGGAGTTAAATCGTATGTTGTGAGTGTGTGTGGGAATCTTTATTTGTCCCTCTGTCTGTCTGTCTGTCTGTCAGCTTCCTCCCTGTTCCCATCACATTTGTAAAGGTCTTCAGGACAGCAGCTGCCTCCTTCAGTGGTTCCTACTTTGTGTGGTTCAACCGCATTGTTATGATTAGTTGTGTTCTTAATTGATCAATGAATTATTTAGTCTTAAGAAATGCCAAATTTCCTAGGGCTCAAGATGACATATAGTACAGAGCTTCATTAGCATGATTAACTTGCTTTGACTGGTCACCAATTGTAAGCTCAAATATATTCAGTTTAATATTATTAAAAGTAAGAAAATCAGCTGATTGTTTTAAGTGTTTCACTTTTTTTGTCTTTTCCCATATTTTATGTTTACATTGTCTATCTCTGTCCTTCTGTATCTGTGTTAACGTCCCCCCCTCTGCTCTACCTTGTCTAACAATGTGTGTTGCTGGATGTTTCTGACTGCACCAATATTTCGCCTTTGTTTCTACCACCTTCCCTCCTTTCTGTTGACTGAGGATCAGTCCAATGTTCTTGTGTGATAAGACTCTTAATCCTAACGGGACAAAGGGGCTCAATGTCTCAGACTGTTGTCCCCCCTCCCTGCAGCACTCCATCACTAAATCTCTCGTCTTGCTGCTTCGCTCAGTCTCACCAATTACCACACGCAGCTTCCTCAGTCCAAACAATTATCTTGTGCCTCCGTCACGGACAATTCCTTTTGTATTGAATCTTAAAACCCTGCCCCTCCCCATGCTGTGCACATAGCCTAACTAGTGACAAACGCTTTTGCAGGCACATGTGCAGCCTGTTTCTAATATATGTGTCCTTTCTATCTCTGTGTGCATGTTAATGAACCAATAGGGTTGTGTGTTGGCAAGGTTCAAGAAGCTGCTGTTTCACAAAGTGTCACCTGGCTGTATTTTGGTGATTTCAGCCACCGTGTTTAAACACGGTGGCTGTTTATTAGAAATTGCCTAGAAAGTGTCCTTTGGGAGTTTTATTAGGAAAATCAAGTTTCTTTTTTATCCTTTTTCCCCATGTGTGCATGTTTGCAGGTGATAACGGAGGAAATGGAAAAACAAAGGCTCCAGGGATGTACTCTGGAGCATGATTTTGACTTGTTTTTGATTCAGTGCCAATGGGAGCAATAACAAGTTAAAAGAAGAAGTGGAACACAGAATCAAAGCCAGAAAGTGTTGACAGCAAACTGGGCAGTGAGGAGAAAACATAAAGGTCAGCATAGAGGTCAGTGGACAAAGTGAGAGGGAGGGAGATACCAGAAGAGTAAGGAAATGAGTCAGAAGATGTTTTGAAACTGAATTTGGATTCAAAGAGTAAGAGCAGAATGGGGGACAGACGGGAACTAAACAAGCTTGTGAAACAAGTCTTTACTTCCCACAACCAGCAATTAGTCAGTTGATGTTCCTGCCAAATCTATTGACATGCAAAAGTTCAACTCAAGGGCAACACTGTCCATGTGTCTGTGCTGGTGAACCTACTGTTGCATTTAGGAATATCTAAAAAACTGTGTCTGTGAAGCATGACAAAACAAAGACGAAGAAAATTAAAGGTTACTGTGAGGGAGACGTGGAACATTTAATTCATAAGCCTCAGGCTTAAATTACAATCTAACCATCTTTACAAGCAGATAAGCAATATGTCACTGTAGTGGACTGGTAACACACACGCACACACACACACACACACACACACACACACACACACACACACACACAGACAGAGCGGGCTATCAAAGCGTGGGATTATGCTGCTCATCCTCAGTTCAATCAGGCTGTTTGTCTTGTGGTGTATAATCAAGATGCTGAGCCGTAAATGAGAAAAGAGGAGAGGAAGAGGGAGAGACAGTGGAGATAAGAGGACTGGCCTTCTGAGCACCTCATGATCACACAGCATGTGTGTGTGTGTGTGTGTGTATGTAAAAGCGTGTGATGTTTCAGCAGGACCTGGGGTCAAAGCAGAGCTGCATGACAAGGCTGTTTTTTAATGAGTAGTAAATGGTACAATAGACACACTGCCAGTTTCACCCAGCAGTTTGTTGTGAATCTTGTGGAAAATACAGACCTCTTTGTGTCTATATGTACTGTAAGGCTTCAGCCAACCAGTCTTCTCTTTTTTTTTCTCTATTGCATCCTCACTACCTTTAAATCTCCTTTTTCTGTATTATGTCATCCCTCACTGCCCTCCATCCTTCTTATTCCTCCTCTGTAATGCTCAGAGTTTCACAGAGTAAACATGTGAACAACAGTCCCTTTCTTCTGCCTCCCCGTTTTCTCTCTCCATTATCCCTCTCTTCTTTCCTCCCCATTTCTCTCTCCCCGTTTCTGCAGATAACAGTCTGGGACAAAGTGGCCAGTGTTTTGGCCTCACTGAGGCAGCTGGCTGGGAGAAACAGTGCCCCATAGCAGGAATGTCAATGACAAAGAATGACAGCAGCACAACAATCCAGTAAAGTTCAGTTATGAGGGAAAATGTTTGTGTTGCGACACGGTGCCGATAATTAGAGGGTTACTATAACACCGTAGCAGAGGCTGAATGTGTGAGTGTGTACATGTTTGGGTATGACACAGCACGCAGTGATCTGGGTCAATGAATATCTGGGTAGGGCACCAACATGCAACTGTTGAATTTTTAATTTTTTTATCTAAATATGAGTGCTTTTGCTCCCTCAGCTCTCGTCCCCTGCTGCAGTGTTGAGACCACAGAAGCGAGACAAGTTTCTCCCTCTTAAGAGTCCAAACTCTGCTGCCATCCCCAGTCTCTCACTGTTACGCATAAATGCCCTTTAAGTGGAAGAGACTGAATTTACTGCTGCCTTTTTCCCTTTTTTTACATGCCACATTACTTCTTTAATTAGCGTAAACATCCATAGTGGTTTCACCGTATTTTACACAGGAAGACTTGTGGGAAAATCACATGTCCCAAAAGTGAATTTCTATCTTATTCACATGACCTTGAAGTTTCATCACCAGCCCCGCCGTTCCTGTTAGAATAGCAACTTAAGCCTTGAAGCTGGTTCAGTTAATTAGTATCTTTTTTATACGTTTGATCACAAGCGAAGAACAGAAGCACTAAATGGATCAGTAAGATTAGACTACTGCTGTTCTGCTCTGACTGTGAGGCTCACAGTATGAACTCTTTCTCACCTTTATCATTGATGTGTCTGCTGTTTTATAGAGAACAAAAAAAAACTGTAGTAAATGTGGAGACTTTTTTTTACTGGTTTCGTGTCTTTTTCCCCCTTCTTCTTTACCAACACATGTAACTAATGTAACGTGTCTTAACTAATGTTTAACTTCCATCTGTTTGATGTGTGTGTATCTTCAGTCTGCAGATGTGTGTGAGCAGATCCTCAGGGTGGTGTCTCGATCCAGTCGACTGGAGGAGTTGGTTCTGGACAATGCAGGCCTCAAAACGTAAGCTCATGCAAAACTAATAAAATGACACAATTTTGCACATCAAGGTGCATTTATTTAGCTGTTAAACAATATTTTTTTATTCATTTTTACTAGATTTCATTTTGTTGTTTTTGTTGCAAAAGTGCTGATCTAGCATTTCTGCACACCTATATCTATCCATGCCTGTGGGCATGGCCAGGTGAAGATAATTTGCCAAAGCACTGATGTGTCACACATGTACAGTACATTGGTCACACACTCGTTACAAATACACTCTTTGACACTCAACAGTGATTTTGCCCAGAAGCTAGCTGCTGCCCTGGCCCACAACCCCAGCTCAGGACTCACCACCATTAATCTTGCCAACAACCCGCTGGAGGACAGAGGTATGATACCTGCTCTAATCTAGTCTAATGTACTGTGTGTGAGAGCTCATTCTCCTGAAGTGGAATATTCAATATAAAAAACATCATATTAATCAACTTTCACTTGTCAAGTATCAAATGCAGCACATTTTTTATTGTCTATTTAGTGGTGTCTCATATTCATACAGTTTCGATTTCCTTCTTACAGTGTAGTGAGTGCAACAAGTTTAATATTTCATCACCTCTATCCTAAGGCCTGTTAGTCTAACCAGGACACATAAATTAAAGATATATTCGGGGATTTGCATGATGCAATTTTTCATTTAATGAACAATATCATGGTTTCTGTGTTTAGCTTTACTGTATGTTATTTTGCTTTGATAAACTTAAATGAGAAGAGAGAAGTATGATTGTTTCTTTGTGTTTCTGCTGCCCTGCTGCAGGTGTCTCCTCCCTGGGTGCTCAGTTTGCCAAACTTCGAATGGGACTAAAGCATTTAAACTTCTCCAAAACCTCACTATCACCCAAAGGTATGTGTTGAATTTTGTGTGAGGAAAACTGCTAAAACTGTTGAATGGTGAATAGAAACTGATGGGAGGCCAAGATGAGGTTGAATTCATTTTAAAATATATTTATATGTGAATAGTGCTTTGTGATCAGATGGACTTTATGTTGTTATGTTCTCATTTCCATGCTAATACAATTCTCGTGTTCTAATCGCACCTACTGTACCATTGCACAAATATTTAGTAGATCACTTTCCTTCAGTTGTCTGAGCATGATGGAGAAAATCCCTCTGCTGTAATGGCCTTAAATGAAATGCTGTGAACAAGCTGGATGTGCAGAGGCTATTCTGTCAAAAAAAAAGAAGAAGCCGCAGAGGATTACCATAATGTCTAGATTAAATGTGGCTGTTGTCACTTGCAGGTAAAATTTCCTCTTGGTTCTCATCCAAAGTGTTGCAGCACCGGGCGGGCACCATCTGCAGGGACCCACTGTAAACATGCTCTGATGTTAAGCAATCAATAAAGAGCTCCATGTATCATATTCCACACTGTAATTTTAGTGAGAGGGCTGCCCTGTTTCAACTGAGCCCTTTTCATCTCCCCAAAGGCCCAATCCATAATCCAAACCTCCTGAAACATCCAGTGCTCAGAGCAAATGCAGAGGATTGAGGACATTTTATTCTTTTCTTACACCACAGTTGAATTATTTGATCTTTCGAATTTTAGTTTCAGGTCAATGTAACCTTTGAGTAGCTGATTTAAAAAAAAATCATATTATAAAAGAAAAATCTTGAATAGTACAAATGTTCTTTTTCTTACCAGTGTTCATTTCTCCTCTATCATATTCATTCAGTCATCTATTGCCATCCATCTGTTAATCACTCAATCAGTCACTTGACTGTCATTTACTGGCAGGGACAGGACATTGTAAAAATGAAAGTTCAGTGTATCAGCCTTGTGATAGATGTGACACGGTTTAGCACACAACAATGAAGCTGTTCACAGTTTGATTCTTGGATCATACTGAGTTAGAGAATCCTGCTTGTATTGACATTTTCATACATTTTCTCATGACATTAAAAAATGGAGAGTGGCTCAACGTAGATTGACACAACCATGACAAAGCCTCTCTTCACTTTCCCATGCATTCACTCTACATTCTGCTCCTGTTCTTTCCTGTCTTCACCCACTGTTCATTTCCTCTGCTATTTCCTTCAATATGCTGTCAAAGCATCAAGGGAGACTGGAGGGTTGAGATAATACTGACACTGGGTGTGTTTCTGTGTGTGTGTTTTAGGGGTGAACAGCCTTTGCCAGTCACTGAGTGCCAACCCATCCATCCCCAGCAGCCTGGTCCATCTGGACCTCTCAGGGAATATCCTTCGAGGAGACGACATGCAGGTAGCATCCACACAAACACACAGTTTCTAATCCATCTCCGAGCTGGTTTCAGTAACGCTTAATTGATTGAAACAGCTCAGTGCAGCAGTAGATATGTGGAGGCCTTTTCAGACCGTTATAAATCAGTTAGCGAGTCACTCTGTAGGAGAGCATTGATTTAGGACGTTCA
Organism: Decapterus maruadsi; assembly: GCA_030347415.2. Classification (NCBI taxonomy): domain Eukaryota; kingdom Metazoa; phylum Chordata; class Actinopteri; order Carangiformes; family Carangidae; genus Decapterus; species Decapterus maruadsi. The sequence continues at coordinate 12,617,917 of CM064894.1, read as the reverse complement.
ACATCTGTTCAGAGCACAGATATTGAGATATGAGAGAAACTCTCTGCTGTGGGGCTACAAATCTGAACACACACAACCACACCCAACACGGTGATTTACTGCATTTATTGCAACAGCAACTCAGATTAGTTTTAAGGAATCTGGGGAATCACGCATATTTGCTCTGTTAGCAAGAGTTAGATAAGAAGATTGAAGCTACTCATATCCCCTGTTTTCATTTTTTATGATAAAATAACCAGCCACTGAAGCTACAGTAGGTACATTATTTACTGCACATACTTGCTGGTCATGTCAAACTAATGCTAAACACACACAAAATCTTCCTTTAGTTTGTCTGCAGGAAAACCGACTAGAACAAGTTGGATTCCCAAAGACAGAAATGGCTGATGTCTTCTTCTACCAAAATGAATAAACCACTTTGTCTAGACGACAGAATGATAGAATCTCAATTATTTCTGAAAATCAGCATCCAGCATCTGATTGGATAGATTTGGTGACATAAGGGGCTTGTTGTGGGAAAGCACAAATGATGGAGATGCACAGAGAATGGTTATGACTGGAATATTGATAAGGAAAGAGAAAAGAGATAGTAGAAAATCCGCAGCCGTAGAGTAAATTAGTCAGGGTGTTTTTGTCTGCTAGTGTAACATACGATACATTATAAATGAGTTTGTTTTATCCCTCTACATTAATATGGCCTCGCCCTCTTCCTAACTTACTAATGTGTGTGCTCTGTTGTTTTATGCTCTGTTTATTAGCATTTCTGCCACTTCCTTGGTCAACCCAACAGCCTGGTAACCCTTGACCTCTCCAACACTGACTGCTCATTGGACCAGGTGAGTCAGGAGTCACACAATAATGATGTCACACCTTGATTGTTAGTGGACAAAATGTGTAGATATATTCAGTTTTATGATGATAAGACCCCACACAGTCTGAGTATTGTGTTCCATATAGTAATTAAAACAACCTGCAACAGGGGGTTATATCTCATCATACAGTATTGTAAGATGAAGTGTGAGCCATTAACATCTGTGTTGCAGGCAGTGTAATCCAATTTTATACACCCACTCAATCTGTGTTGCTGTCTGCTGCTTGTGTAGCAGTCAGAATACCATGTGTGATATATTGATGTGGGTCTAGGAGCCAAATACTGCTTATTGATTAGTCTGAGATGTAGCCAGCTGTCTGCCTGTCATTGAAGATATTGATTAGTTCTTAAATCATATTCTGTCGCCCTCACGTGCAGCCAGTTACGAATACATTTGTATACTTTAAAAAAACAAAATGGGTATTTAAAGCCACTTTCAAAATGAGGCTTTAAGATGTAAATGAAACTAATAAATCTCTTAATACTTACACAGTCCAGATGTTACTGTGACATGGTGTGTATGTGTGTGTGTGTGTGTTTCAGATTTGCTCTGCTCTGCTGCGAGGTTCAGTCCAACACCTCTCTGTTCTCAACATGTCAAAGAGCATCTTCCCTCACAGGTGAGAGCAAATTTGACTTTTACTACCTGATGATGATGAAGAGAAAGTATATCTGGGGTACTGCAAAGTACCTCAACTGAAGCACAATGCAGGATTGACAATAAAAGTTTTTGATTTAACAAGAAAAGAAAATGGTACGATAGACAGTTTCAGTAAAATTGTTGCCTTAAAATTTAGAATGGACCGGACATGGCACTGAGTTTTATTCACGTCTACTCTATATGTTAGTGTCTGACACCTGCTGGTGACAACATGTTACTGCAGGCAAAAGTACAAGATCAGGATTATAAGTGTGTTAGAGTGTGTGTGCGTTTGTTCAGTTTCTGCATGTGCATGATTCAAGTGCGTTTTAAATGTAAGTGTGTGTGTGTGTGTGTGTGGGTGTGTAACAGATGGGTGATGGGTGGAGTTGTCTTCCCATTATTATCTCTCTTTCCAGTGTGTCTCTAGGGAGGACTTTATCAAGAGGGGGTGGGGGGCGTTATGGGAATTGGAGGGAACAGAGGGAACAGGAGCAGGAAAAAAAGTGATAGAGATTTGGGGGAGAAGAGGAGAGGATGTGAATGCAGTAAAACTAGAGGGAAAGAAAAAAAGGAGAATGTGGAGGAGGTGAGTAAATGAGTACACACTGGCTGAGGTGGGAGAGGGTTAGTGTACACCTGGGATTTAAACAGATTCTGCCTTTTTGAAAATCCCCTCTGCATCCTTTTTGTGGAGAAAAACCTGTTCCTTAAAGAGCAGATAAAACCAAAAATGGGTCATGGGCTTTTAGGCCATGGCAAGACTACTAAAAGCTTAATGTTGGCCTGATTCTCAGGTCACATCAAGGAACTTCATCATCGAAGCTTCTCCGGTACCAAACCAAAAAAAATCTTGTTAAAGTTGGAGATTGGTTCATCTGGCTGATATTCTTTAATTTTCCTGTCTCCTTCAGTAGGAAAGGCAAAGAGGTGCCTCCATCATTCAAGCACTTCTTCAGCAGCGCCATGTCTCTGAGCTCCATCAACGTGTCAGGAACCAAGCTGCCACCGGAAGCCCTCAAGTGAGACAACGATTCATTCACATTTAATGCGTCTGTGGAGCAGCTTCTCGTGTCCCACATTCTTGAGGATCTTGCAATTTGTTCTTGTTCCACCTTATGTTTTTCCACCTACTGTATGTCACATTTCAACGCTGAAGTGTACAGAAAATTAAAGTTGCCTTGTCAGCTTATGTCACACGGAGCAGCTGCTGCAAATCAGACTCTGAAGTTGTTTTATTTTATTTTTTTGCTTTTTCACAAATTTGACATAGCCGAACAAAATGTGAATCAGAGAAATGTGGATTTCTGCACAGTGCTCTCTACCAGCCTTTAGTTACATAATGAAAAGCTGAATTGCATCTCTTTTATTCCTGTGACTTAACTTCCTGTAATGATGCTGTTGCAGGGCGCTGCTGCTTGGTCTGGCCAGTAACCCCAGTCTGAAGGACGTGTCTTTAGACCTCAGCTGCTGTGAGGTGAGACCCACTGAGATCCACAGTCATTTTGCCTCATAAATCATTTGATTAAAAGATATCATTTCCAATCTGTCCATTTGTGGCTGGCTTGTGATGGATCATTCCCTCGTGGCTGCGCTTTGAATTTTTTTCTCATTGGGCACGATTCATTCATTCATATTGAGGAGTCGTGGGGCTGGGGTGTGGGGGTGGGAGGGTTTGTCTTCATGCATGCTCAAAATCCACATCAAAGCCTCTCTGGTTTTGCAATGCAGTGTGCAAGGCAAGCAGGAATCTGTGAACTTCTTCTGCCCCATGTTCAAAATGAATATTAAATCACGTGAATGATAGGACCACACTTGTAAAATCAAATCTTAATGTGACAAGTTAAAGCCCCTAGCCCTCAAAAGAGATGACATGAGTGTTAAGTGCAGAGGAGTTTAGACTGACTGACAACACAGCTGTATAGAGCCAGTGCACAGTCATGCAGCTGATAATGCAGGCGAACCTGTTCAGTAAGAAGCAGCACTGTTTAAATGCAATGCTGCAAAATACAGTCAGTGAAAGCTACAGTATGTGCAAGTTAAAGCTGATGGAGTTTAGGCTGGCGCCAGTTTTTGTTTTATTCCAGTTTTGAGTATTAATGACATTGTTATAAGTGGTCTTGTCAGCTAAAGTTTTAAATGTGGTTTTTTAAAGGTCGGAGGCAAAACTCATCTAATGCAATCAGCTTTTTGGGAGCCACTCCAAAAGCCTCTGACAGGCCAGTGACACTGTTAAGAGGCTATATAATGGAATACTTGGCAGGGATGAGGAGAGGGAGGGAAGGGTGAAGTAGAAGGGAGTGTGGTGTGGGATGTTCAGTCCCCCCTCTCTAATTGTTTCATCTCATCTCTCTCTCTCACACACACGCATGGACAAACTCGCACGCACACATACACCACCTCCTCGCCTTACATCCCTGCTCGAAGATAAAGACAGCCTGCTGCAGAATCAATGGAATTGCTAAAGATAACGCATGAATGCAAATTACACAGGAAATCCAATTCCAGATTCCCATAGAAATGTTCCCAAACTGAAGCCGGGGTAGGGTGGGGGGTGGTGGGGGGGTGTGAGGGGCGAAACGATGCATTCTGTCCTTTTTCGAAGCCTTAATGAACCGTTTAGTGGAGATGGCCCAGAACTGAGCTTTGAGTGGGTTGACAGCGCGCAAAATAAGGACTCCCTGTCGAGTGTGTGTGTGTGCAGTTGTGTGTGCCTTTGATGTGTGTGTGTGTGTGTGTGTGAGTTTGAATAGAGGAGTGATCATTAAGCATCTGTGTGTTTTGTTGTTGGTAATTACTGGCTTGGTCTGACATGCTGTTCTCTCCCCTATGCTTCTGTAAGCTTGGCCATTGTGTAAGTACCAGTGTACTGGCTCTTAATAATTAACATTTCATTCTTCCTTATTTTTATTTGCATGTCTGTTTTGGCAGATACCTGATCCCGTTCTACCTGGGTTCATTTTCCCATCAGCATTTCAAAAGAAAGGGCATTTGCAGCTGCAGTAGTTGTAGATGAACCGTGTTGTTATTTTAAGAAAATAATCATTTGCCATCACCATATTCTCTGAATCTGTCTGACATGAATCCATCTTTAGTTGCATGTTTCACCTCGAGCTCCTTGCACACACAAGTACACAGATCCATCAATGTCATATTGTTGAATTTGCACAGTGGAAGCTCTACCTCTGACTTGTCACAATGTTGGAGTCTGTCTTGTTCGAGCTGTGGTGCTCGAACAAGACAATGAGGCTGTTCTACATTGTGCTTGAGGTACTTTTTGTGTGTGTCCCTGTTTTTTCAGCTGCGATCAGGAGGTTCTCAGATCCTTGAAGGTTGCATTGCTGAGATCCCAAACATCTCCAGCCTAGACATCTCAGACAATGGTGAGCAGGAACTTTCCAGGCATATTGTACCTATGTTTGCCAGCTATTTGGCCCTAACCCTAATTAAAGGGTTAAAGCAACATAAACCTATAGCCCCCTGAAGAGTCAGCATCATTATGTGATGGTGTTTCCTGACCTGGCTCCTCTGTATTCAGCCACACATTGCTAAGATCATATTATTTGTATGTGTGCTGTGGTGGGGGTTGTTTTTAATGTATGAAAAGTGCTTTACTGTATAAATAAAGTTTGATTGAGTAACATTTCTCACCAATTTCTGTATGTGCAGGACTGGACTCAGATCTGTCCACTCTGCTTGTATGGTTGGCAAAGAACCGCTCCATCAGACACCTCTCTCTGGGCAAAAACTTCAACAACATAAAGTCAAAGTAAGAATACAAGGAGGAGGATGCATATGCTGCATTTACTTGAGTGCATTCGGTGTCTGTATAAGTGTCATTTCATCATTATTGTATTGTTCTCAGTTTCACTTCCTGTCTCTCTTCTACGTGACTTAGAAACCTTGCTCCGGTGCTGGACAGTCTGGTTCACATGATTCAAGAGGAGGAGTCGGTGAGTTTTTAATTTCCTTCCCCTGTATGTTTTGCCTTGTCAGGGGCTGTTGGCTTGTGGTAACAGAGAGCGTCCTCTAGACAGATGCCTCAGGTTCAAATCCTGTATCAGCAAGCATCTAACCGGCTGAAGCAAATTACTGATCTCCACCAGCTGCTCTACAGCTGACCTCTGACCTCTCCAGTACAGGGTGGTGGCAATAGAATTTGCTTGCTTTGATCAAACTGATGGAAAACCACATGCCACATCCAACACAGTAAACAGTGTTAAAACTTATCTTTGTATTTTAATTAGTTTTAAAGTGGCAGTAAAAGTGAGTTGTTGGGAGGTTATTGCACCATAAAGGGAAATCATCAAAGTGCAGTATTTCAGAAATGACTCATTGGATTATAACCCAAGCATTATGATATCAAGCTCAATATGTAATAGGTTATTAGACAGACATTAAAAGATACTGGGTAAGTAATTTTCTTCTGTAGCTTTCACAAAAAAAGGGAAAAAGACTGACCTGCAGTAATAAGAAGCAATCTTCTCCAGCTTCAGCTCTTCTCCCCTCTTTCCTGACCCTCAATCTATCTCACTCGTTTTATCTCTCTCTCCATCATGGGAGCTGGAACAAATTTTGCCCCAGTGCCTGCTTTCCTTTGTCTCCCATAGTGCTGGACGCACTAGATTGATGGGCGCGTGGGTGTGGGTGTGTGTGTGGGTGTGTCATAATGTGCGTGAGAAAATGGCACATGTGTGTGAGCAGGTTATCTGACTGTGCAGCTGGACACGGGGACACAAAGACAGAGGGAAAGGGGGAGAAAAGGAAAAGTGGTCAAAGGATGTATTAGTGGTAGAGAGTGAGGAGGTGAAATTTAAGGTGGAAGGTGCACAGGACAGCTGATCTGAGAAGCGTTTGTTGTTGTTTTTGATAAAGTTCAGAGTGTTTAGAGCAGGAGTGTGGGGATATTATCTCCAAGGTGCACACTGTATGTGCTTGTGAGATAAATTAAGGGCTTGTAGAGACTAAAGCTCGAAGTTTATTCAGCAGTACATCTTGTCCTTTTTTCACAGTGCATGTCCTGGAAGCACACACAGTACACACTGCACAACAGGATACACAGCTCCACTCAGCACATTTAACTTATGCTCCTTTGATTTCTTTTCCAGTATCTGTACTTTACTTGAGAATTGTTTGTTTTGTAAACAAATAACTAAAATACAATTATATTTTTTTGATTCTACATTTGCATATTTCCTACTGAGATCTCGACTAAGGGATCTATCTATATGCTGTGTATTTTGTCCACTGGTCCTGGCACAAGTCCACACAATTAGACCTGAGATTGTTGTTACTGTAGCTGCTGGAATATAAACAGATACATAAACACCATTTTGTGTTTTATTAATGAGAATTTGCTTCACTAATCCCCCGAGATCTGTCTTGACAAATTAAGAAAACCTGACAACTGAGAATTCAAAAAGCCCCTTAAAAGAATAAACCTCTGGGGAAAGAGACATATTAGAGCGTAATTAACAATGCAGTAACAAAACCTAAATGAGAATGTGATTTTTTTTACTTATACTGTAGAAGAGACTGTGATAATCAAATGACATGGTGTACATTTACTCCATACAGAAACTATATACAGAACCCAAGAGAAAAAAAACTTGATAGTAATTATCAGGCCAGGGTTGTGAATGCCAGCAAGAGAAAGTGATGATAAAAGAGAGGAGAAGGGTTTCTGAATGAAAAACAACTTTTGCATAACCCACCTTCCTGCATAAGAGTGATAATGATACGCTATGATGATGATATGAAAGAGTAGCATCCTCTCCTCTACAGAGCCGCTGCAGTGATAACGGAACACACAACGACAGCACAGCTCATCATTTTATCGACAGACATTAAATGGGTTAATTTGTCCGTATAAAAAGGTCACTGTGATTTACAGTATGCATACGTATATGTATGCATATCAAGTCTGAAAATTTCAGGGGCTATACTGTAGTGTCAGCCTTACAAATGAATTCTTCTTTTAGTGGTGAACTGCTTTTCTGTGCCAGTAGGACAAGTCTGTATTCTTGTTTAGCTGTCTAGCGGGTGAGAACTGGGAGAACAGTGAGAATTAGCTACCGTGGCTACTGGTGCATAAACTTGTTCCTATTTAAATTTGCATGTTTAATGTCTGCTGCATGCCCCCCATGAACACATGCAGGTAGTAAATAATTCTCTGTGCGTCCTCAGAGAAGACATAAAAAAAACTAATTTTCTCCCCATATAACCATGTTGATGCCGTTTCCCTGCACACTCATCGCCACACATACACACACACACACGTGCCCAAAGTAGTAGTCAACCTCTTTAATACCCTCTTAGCTCATAGAGCTTAGTGGGAGGGTTTTCTGCATTGCTGTATGTTTTTGCATGTGTGAGAATACAGTACATCATCTGTGTTAATCCACATGGAGGCCGGTGTGCCTAAACAGGATCATTGTCAGATTCAGTCCCACAAGAAGCCATTACTTTTTATATCCAGTTCATACATGTACTAAATATTAAGTCATATTTTTTACACTGGAGTTTATTAAATAGTGTGTTATTTGTATGCAGTAAATTAGCCTGAATCTGTATATAATGTCACCAACTGTTCCCTTTTGTACAGCTAATCTATCTGCTTCATTGTTCCACACCCCCACCCCCTGAAAAATTGAATTTTATTAACTTCTTTGAAAAAACAAACGAAAAAGAGCTCAGCAGACAGTGAAATGACCAGCCTTTAAAAGACAGATCATCACAGCAGTCTCCAGCTGTTTAAAGGGCATGCATCACAGAGCAGCTCAAACCTGCTGAACAGACGGACACTGTTGGGGATTTGTAAACCCTCGTGTCACTCTCACATCACAAAGAAGTGCCCACCTGATCCGCTGATAAATGTTTCATTTTGCCCTGTGGAGTTTTGAATGATGATGTGACATTTTAGACTCTGCTTCAAGTCAACTTAACCCTTTGATAAAAGTTTAATTGGGTTTTTGTCCTCTTGAGTCATAAGCCTCTGCAGGAACATAGAGTTTTACTGAACAGCAACTGGATGAATGCTTAGGGCTTTTGAATATGAAAAAAATATTCTTATAATTTTTGTCAGTCAAAAAAGCTCCGTCTTGTGAAACTGCCAGTCATGCCCGACTGCATGCTGCACTTTCTATAGAGAGGAGCCAAGATCACAGGGTGAGTGAAGAGGACAGACTCGACAACAATCAGCTGACATGGAATAAATTCAAAGACACTATGACAGGATAACAGACTGGCACTGCCTGAAGGAATATTAATTCACTCGATGACATAAAACACAATAGCTTTTGTTAAAGTTGGCAGTGATATAGTACATGGGCCCAGAAAGCTCTTTGTATGCTGCCTGGTGCTGCTAGAGCCGAGTAAACAAACGAACTGGAGGGATGCTCATCAGTTCTGCCACTATTGAATAACCTGCAGATGGCAGATAAACTCAGAGCTGTCCTATAACACTGTCAGTCACGCAGCAGATAAAACAGTCACAGTGTGATGATATTTTACCTCTTGCTGTCATATAAACCCTCTCTCACAACACTTGATTGTTTTCTTCTCCTCCCTCATTTCTTCCCTCCACAGCCCCTCACCTCCTTGTCTCTAGCCGACTCCAGACTAAAGAGTGATCTCACCATCGTTCTAAACGCTCTGGGAAGTAACTCCTCGCTCACCAGACTCGACATCAGCGGGAACGCCATGGGGGACATGGGTGCCAAGATGCTGGCCAAGGCACTGCAGATCAACTCCAAACTCAGGTTAGTGTACAGTATATTCACACAGTCAGATGTCACATGTCACATGGCTCAGCCAGTAATACTGTTTTAAATACGGGTTTCATGATACTGCTGTTGACAGCTTAGGACGGTAGTTAATGTAGGACCTAGTGTTTATGTGACTGCAGGTTAATAAAACCAATTAAAATAAGAATAAGAAAACTACACAGATATGTAATCAGTGGTCAGTACTGGCACATATTAAGTTTTTATTTCTGGGCTCTAATGCATTATTTTATGAGGCCATACTTTATAATATATTTTACAATGTGTGTTGTCATTAATTGTCAGTTTATACACCAGCCTGTAGAATGCCATTGTATGGTATCGAAGAGTCCATCAAATAGATAAAGAGATGATTAAAATGAAGTGTCAGAATGCAGTGATTTGAAATACAAAAGGCTATTGCAATAAAATGTCATATTATATACAAGTTCCATTGTATTGATTGGTCACACAGCTTGACAACATGTAGCCTGAGATTAATGGCACTTCCATTTGTGCCTATGTGCACTGAGGCACAGGCCAAAGGCTTTTTATGGAACAATTACATTGATTACAGCTTCTAGAGCTGTAGCCTTGCTTCTTTCACATTGTGTGTGTGTGTGTGTTTGTTTTGTGCAGGACTGTGATCTGGGATAAGAACAACACCAGCCCTCAGGGTCTTCAGGATGTTGCAGCCGCACTGGAGAAGTGAGTTGCACTGCCTGTATTTATGTGTTTGTGAGTCCATGCGTGGATTGCTACTACGAAATGAAATGTAATAATCCTGCCACACTGTCATCATAACATGCACTGCAGTGGCTCTGGTTTATTACACGCTGAAGGGAGGGACATGTGGTTAGCTGTTGCAGCTCTGATGGGGTTTTTGGAGGTAACCTCGTGGTGAGTTTGAAGAAGATCAGAAGCAGGAAGGCAGACAGGGGAGAGGGTGACAAACACTGGGAATACAACAACAAAGAGAGAACAGCACAGGGAAAGATGCTGGGGAAGGGAAAGTGGGGTAGATGAATAGATGAGTCAAGAGTGAATAAATCTGTTTGTCTACTGCCTCTTTGTCTCTGAATAAGGAATAGATTGTGTGAGGTGTGTGAAATGACATGTGCACACATCTGTACATCAGCCTCCCTCATCTCCTGTCTGTTTATCATATTCTCCCAGCAGCACATCTCCGCATTTCCCCTCTGAGTCTTTGTATTGTATTATTGAAACAGCAATTTTCTTCTTTCTTCCTCCTGGTCTCCACTCACTTTTCACTGCGTGTGTCTAGTTTTGTTACCTTTAGTATTTTTTCATGTCTTCTGTTTTGATTCCTAGAAAATATCTTTTTAAGATTTTTAAGACTACAAACCGATGCTTTCTGCCTACCGTTCCACTCTGTATTCATTTCACTACTTTCCGTTTCTCCTGTCATTCCTTCCTCCTCTCCATCTTGATATGAATATTAATACTGTGACCTCAATTTCAACACCAGTAACCTCTCTAATGGTGCCAGTCCATTGCTCTGTAATAGACCAGAGTGATAGCAGCTGAGGGTTCAGGCCACACTTAATGCTCTTGCAGCCTTGTGACCACACACAGACACACACACACATACACACGAAGCACTGTGCAATCGGGGGTTCATTTGATTTTACTCATGGAAAAATCCCATTTCATTATTTATGTATTCAAAAAAGAAAGTTTGATTGATACATACTTGATGAGATCAATAGATGTTATTTGATTGTATTTTACTGTGTGTGTTCAAATGCATCATTTCTTCTGGCTTTGTGTCCATTAGGAACTTCACTATTCGTTTCATGCCCATCCCAATCATCGACGCCTCCCAGGCTCTGAAGGCCAGCCCTGAGAAAACTGAGGATGCCTTGCTAAGGGTATATCAACAAATCCTACTGGCTATGATACATTACTGTGTTTTATAGTGTTTACAATGTAATCTCTGTATTAATGCAGAAAACATACATTAACTGCAACTTTGAGACAAATAGATAAAACTTCACTGAACAATATTTACATCATGACTGTGTGTGTCTGTGTCTGTATGTGTGTGTCCAGATTGAGAATTACCTCTACAGGAACCATGAGACCAGGAAATACCAACAGGAACAGGCCTATCGACTTCAGCAGGGCATTGTGACGACAACTACACAACAAGTGTGTACACAAACTGAGACATATTTAATACTGGCCTCTTATGCGCTGTAATTTGAATGTTTTTGACTGAACTGAGTATCTGCATTCAGAGGTCAAAATGGTTTAGTCTTTGTTTCGGACTAAACTGAATCACTGGTCCTGTGATGTCACAACCTTTTGTGTCTTTTTTTTCATCTCTCAGATGATTGACAGGATTTGTGTGAAGGTGCAGGACCACCTGAACTCTCTGAGGAACTCAGAGACAGACACCATCTTGGAGGACGTCAGATCAGCAGAGAGCCTCATCAAAGATGCCCGAAACTCCAAAACGGTGAGGAGAGGCCGTTTGTCTTAACATCCTTCCTTTGCATTTATTGTTTGTATTAGAATGAACTTTGAAGCATGTAGTTTTACTCGTGTCTCTGTGTCTTTCCAGCTGCTCCCTAACCTCTACCATCTTGGATCAGCATCTAGAGAGGAGGTGAACAGCTCCTCAGTGGGACCCATCCAGGAGAAACTGGAGTCTATGGCTGGAGAAGTGACGACCGTCATGGACCAACAGCTGCAGGTTAAAACCTTTATAGGATGTCTGTTGCGTCATGTTTTTGTTTTGTCTTAAAAGGAAGCACGGAGGGGTCAAAGCACTTAGAGCTGATATTATCATACATTATTAAAAAGTGGAAAATGGATGCCGTCTAAAGATGCTGAATGCCAACCAACAGGCACTCTAAGACTTTCATTTATTTCACTGCTTCCAGACTCTGTTGGAGTCCATGGTAGACACAGCAGAGTCTCTGTGCCCCCATGTGATGAAGAGGAGTAATCTTCGCCCAGAGCTGATGAAAACCAGTTCGGCCAAGATGGTGGTACCCAAGAGCTTTGTGTCCAAAACCCTCCTGGAGCAGTCGGGGGTAGATATTATCAACAAGATCAGGTGTGTGTTTGTAGGTTATACGACACAGGGCTGTTTTGTTGTTGTACCTGTCAGTCTTGTTTTATCCCCTGACCAACAATGCTTTCTTTCTGTTAGTGAGGTGAAGCTGAGTCTAGCCTCCTTCCTGTCTGATCGCATCGTTGATGAGATTTTGGAGGCTCTTTCCACTTCACAGCACACTCTGGTAAGATGACACCTACCCATCACCACAGCTCTCTCCAGTACTTTCACAATGGCTGTTAAATTTGTTTGAGCCTTAATTATCTGTAGCATATTTCCTGATCCATTTTTAAATAATTTTATCCATGCATTTAACCCTGTAACATATTGACCAATGCACCATTACTTTTCTTCACTCTCATCCTTTCAGGCTGACCATCTGGTACGTCGAGGTCGCCCTCTGGTGCAGCAGGGGTCTGTGGACTTGGACGTTCCTGAGGAGAAGGTTCCCAAACGGGCATCAACTGAAATACTGGAGGCCGAGAGGCTGGACGATCTGGAGACATGCATGGTAGGTTACTGAAGGTTTTAAGTTTGTGAGGTTTTCTTTGGTTCTGTTTTATAATTCATCAACTAGATTCAAGGCCAAGATTCAGTTTGTTTTATTTTACAAATACAAGCACCTACACCTGGCTACAGGATGAAAAACACCCCAACTCTAAATCTCCCAGAATCAATCTAGGTTTGAGTTTGGTAGTCATGGAAAGAACTTTCTTGATGTTCATTGAACCAAAATTTTTACCGTATAGTTCTATGGTTCCAGAAATAAATAAATTAATGGATTCTGCGACAGAAGAATAAAAATAGGTGTCACTGTAAATGTCCTAAGATGAAGGATGGTTCTACTTGATGAAGTAGATTCTTTAGTTGGCGGTACAGAAAGAATATGATAAATCATATGGCAGAGAAGTGTTGTAAACCCAGGCCGTGTTCTTCTGTGTGTCCGTGTCTGTTTGTCTGCTCTCTCAATACACCCACTGTCCTTCATCTTTTATCCCACTCTGCTGCTGTACCTCTGCTTTCTGCTGCAAAAAGGCGTCCCTTCAGAGTTCATAGCTGTCATGGCTCTTTCATTTTGCCTTTTTGCCTTCGGCCTTACTGTGTGTTGTCTTTCTTTCTCTTCAATCTTCTTTTCCCTCTTTTCTTCCTTCTCCTTCTACCTTTGCTCCATGGAGACTTTGTGCTGCACCAGTGTAAGTAATCTTGGACTATCCCTCTACAGTCTCCCTTCTATCTCTGAGTCTTACTGTTCTTTTCTTTCTCTGCCTCTCCTCACTGTGCCTGCCTGCTATACAGCCCTCTGTACTTCCGTAGTGCTGAGAACCTCCTGTATTTTTCGATATTTGCTTTCTACAGTTTAAAAATAGAGTAGAAAACAGCAGTCTGAGTATAATAGGATGCATAGTAGTAGTTATTTGTGTCACTTCCTCACTCACTCTTTTACACCGTTGGATGCTGATGAACATTATATATATCTTTTATGTATCCAGCCAAATTTCACTGCTCCTCTCCACTTGGTGCACTGTCTGTCATCACAGCACAATATAATAACTAAGCATCCCATGGGTGCCACTGCGTTGATATCTACCCATGTTTAAAGACCTCCTTCATAAGCCCAACAGATGTCCTAGTTCTTTCATTTTACATTTTAGCCTAAATAATATCAAAAGCATTGAGTTAACTCATGATTGCTTCTTGTTAAACATTACAAGCTCCTCTCTAGAGAAAGATTACTGGGCTGTTACTGTGTTTTTCAATGTAATGCGATGGCCACAAATTTAACAGTTATTTTGTAGATATTGGCCAGTTGGTTTTTCTTTTAATAGAGAATAATATAGTTTGTCATGAAAAGACTGACTTGTGTAATATATCTCCCAATGGTAATTGAGAATCCAAGAGTTCTGTAACCGTCTTAGCTGTACTTGTTCTTGTTTTATTTTATTATTTTATTAACCTTTATTTAAAATCTCATTGATACCCAGGGTCTGATTTTTGTTACTTAACTCCTAGACATGCTTACGTAACACATCAAACTCTTCAATACTCATTCAGTCATGAATTACAATTCCTGTTTTATCTGTTTCTGTATCCAGATGACTCCCAAATCCAAGAGGAAAAGCATCCACAGCAGAATGCTTCGACCAGTCTCTCGTGCCTTTGGTAGGCAATCTGGGGGGGTTTTTTTCGGGTTTTTTTCTCCACTCATTTTATATAATACAGGGAAATTTTGGAATTACACAGTGTATTATCTTACTAATTGCTACTGTGAAAGATTATCTTTTCAGTATTGATGCTACCTACTCTAGATGAGTAAACATCCAACATGTAAATAGACCTAATATTCAAGATGTGTCTGATTACAAACCTGCAGAGATGGAGTTTGACCTGGACAAGGCCCTGGAGGACGTGCCAGTCCATGTGGAGGACACTTCAACTTCATCTCAAACACCTCCCACTCCATCTCAGGTCCTTCCCAAACTGGAGCAACGTCCACCGGGAACGATGGTAGAGCTGCCATCTGAGGAAGAAAAAAAGCTGCAGCACTTCACCAAACTACGACCCCGGAGGAACAAAAAAACACATTCCAGCAAAGTACCTGTGAGTCAAACAAGTTAAATTGACTTATTTACTAGATACATTTACTGTAATGCACTAAAGAAATAAAAATTCACATCAGGATTAAGTTGAATTCTAAAAGCTGACCAAGTTCCCACTCATGCATGGGAACAGTGGATGTACTGTTTGTCAAATGGCCCAGACCTGGTGTCAGGTTCTTCAACTTCCTGTTTCAGCAAATCAACAGTGCTCCTTCTCAGGATGGGGAGCAGAACGGCCTGATGGGAAGGGTCGATGAGGGAGTAGACGAGTTCTTTTCAAAAAAAGTCACCAAGATGGATTCAAAGTAAGGACTATGCTGTATTTGTACTTTCATCATTCAGGATTGTAGGTTACTGGTTATGATTTTTTCCCAGTAGATGTATATTAACTGAACCTTGTTTCTGATGTTTATTGTAATTATCTCTTAAGTTCCATTAAACATGTTAATTTTTCTTAATTTTTTTCTCAGGCGCTCCCAAGATGGAGAGAAGAAGAAGAGTAAAGGAGGGTTTCTCAACCTCATCAAACGATCGTCTAAATCTGACAAATCAGATAAATCTGACAAATCAGATAAGTCGGAGAAAAACCAGGCCGCCACTCAAGCCTCATCGTCAGCCTCTGTGGGCCCAACGCCGACCCCCACCATCCCCGAGGAGCCCTCCTCTCCTAAGGTGGCGATGAAGAGCCCAGCTCCTGAGTCAAAGTCGAGGTACAAATGAGCGGAGCGGGATTATTTTTCTGGTTTTTAAAATGATGGAGTACCTACCGTACTCACCACACCAGTCTACTCCAGCTTCACCAGTTAGTTCTCTCTCCACTGCAGAGATGCCTCCAGTCGCTCACAGCACACAGACTACAGCAGCAGCTCAGATCGATCAGAAGAGCTGAGGACGCCGGACTCCATAGACGAGCCATGGGAGTGTTCAGATGGCAGGGGCAGCCCTCAGGGAGGGAGGCGCTACCCTGGAGTTCAGATGATGGGCAGCGGCCTCCTGGCGGAGATGAAGGCCAAGCAGGAGAGGAGAGCATACAAGGTGAGGTGGCGTAATTTAAACAGAACCACCAAAGAAGGGCAACAGTCTCCCATCTGAGTAAATTGTGTATATGCGGGGCTGCAAGTAACAGTTATTTTTCATTACTAATTAATCTGACAAATGTGTTTTCTAATGAAATGTTAATATCTACAATTCCGACTTAAAGTCCCAAAACAAGTGAGAAGAAAGATGCTGAGTTGACATAGTTTAATTGCTCACAATAAGTTTATTTTTTTGCATAGATTAATGCTGCAACATTATAGGAAAAGTAGCACAAAAGAAGAATAACAAAAAGACAACATTTTTGATATGTCTGTGCATCTCAGACTGTAAAATTTGTATTTTTATTTTAGCTTTTTCTATTGAATAATTTCAAAAGAAAGGTATAGTTTTTGTGATCATGGTTTGTCACTATTGAGTTGATACAGAGATGGTTCACTGAATGAGGGCACATTAGAGTGTGCTAGGGACAAAGTGCAGTAGGTGCTCAGTCTCCACTTGTCAGAACTGTTTTGTTCAACGCTCACTAACAGTGGATTCAGGCTGTGAGAACATGTAAGATAAGAAGCACTGACAGATACACACACACACATGGGCATGCACAGATGCTTGTGTGCATCTGCAGGCCAGTCGCTGTGACTGTCAGGATGTTGACATAAAAACACAAACAACGCTGATTTTCTGCCAGATGACCACGTGAGAGGAGGAGTGGAGGAAATCAAGAGTGAAATAGAAGGAAGCATGAACAGCAGATGGACAGAATGAAGACAAGAGAGGACTGAAATGTCATTTGCATATTTCACCTATGTACTTAAATTTCACAAAGTTTCCCTGAAATATAAATACTCAGTTCCCCATTTTGCTCTCTTTCATACATTTACTAGTTAACTTCCTCAAAACAAAGAGAAAATTACAAAGCCAGTTCTTGAATTTCAAAATAAAGCACAATATAGTAATTCATTATAATTATTTAGATAAATATTCACATCTGTACAATTAGTGTCGATGCTTCAGCACATAACATGTGAGTTGACACTGGCACCTCCAAGTGTCAGTGTTCACTCGATGTATAATTGCCCCTAACCAGTCACTGATCTGTAAACTGTATGTGTGCCTGTGTCTGCACTAAGAGGTTTATGGTGTTTGCAGCATTAGGATTTTTTTCTGACCTTGTATCAGTGGCACTAAAGCTTCTTCTGCCATCTGCTTATTCTGGCTGGCTTCCAGGTGTGTGTGTGTGTGTGTGTGTGCGTGCGTGTGTGTGTACTGTACGTCTAAGTGCATGTGATGTGAATGCGTGTCTTTGTGTGTGCAGGTAAAATGAAGAGAGCCTTTCAGGAGGCAGGTCATTAAGACAAAGCTTTGGGTGTGTGAGTGTATCATTTGCATTTTTTAACTCAAAGGCGCCCCCTGCTGTTTAAATGCTCTTTTACAGGACTGTGTACATTAACTGTAAGTGTCACAGCAACGGGCTGTGAATGTTTGATGGCTGTTTATGCACACAGTGTTTCCTTTGGTGATAAAACTGGCTAATCAAGTATTCTGTCTTTTCTTTTAGTCTTCAAGCCCTGATAGACCCGACAGCAACGCATCAGGTGAGATGGTTAATGGATATATTGAGTCATTTTTCAGTCATCTATTTATTTTTAGATAAACTTGAGATAAACTTTAGATAAACAAAATTTGACTAAGCATTGATAGTAAATAAATAAAACAAACCTCATAAATAAATTGAGGAGATTAAAAAAATTGCACTATTTCATCAAGAATAAAGATGGAAATAAGTCAATAAATTACTACTGTAATTGTGTCCTTACTGTAATAATGTTCCTTACTGTAAAGGCCAAAACTGAAATTAATTAGGCAACATACAGAAACAACAGAGTACAGCCTAAAACATATATAGTTATAATATTGAGAACATGCAGAGAATCTCATAACAATAATCTAACCTAACAAGTTATTAGTCCCTTTGACCTCAGTGCTGTTACTCCACTGTGATATGTGACCAGACAGATCCACAGTTTAACATTCAATGCAACTTCAGGGTATTGCCATCTAAACGAGTAAGCAGCAGCAACAGCAACAGTCCCAATGACCATCCTCTAGACATTTTTTTTTACCTCTCGTTCAGCTTGTCTCTTGACACAAACCCTCTTCTTTTTAACCATGTTGTCGACATATGCGAATAGTCTCGCATAAAGGACAGAGCTGGCAGGCCTGGCCAGATTTTTGTGGGCCAGGGCAGACAACTGTACATGGGGCCCTTCATGAGTCATTGCAGTTGGCAGTGCCCCATGCTGATGCTGGGCTTTGCTGTTAGGCCTCATTTCACCATTTGAATGTGTGTCTGAAGGCAACAGCAAGAGGCCTCTCTTCTTTGATGTGCTCTGCCTTGTTTTTCTTGCAGCAGTGTCCACGCCTCTTCTCTTCTTAGAAACTTTTACATCGTTGAATTAATTGCAGAGGCCATCCTGAGCCATTTATTATTGATGTGTATACAGGTGCATCTCAATACTGAACTGAAAGCCACTATCAAGTCAACCTCAGCTTCCATAACATCTCAGCAGGGCCACAGGCTGTTTGTCTCCATGCCATGCCAAAATGATGCAGTAATTCAAGCAGAAGGAGTCCCAACCAAGTACTGAGCGTATATAAATGGATATACTTTCCAGAAGACCAACAATTCTGTACTAACAATCATTTAATATATACTGTATTTGGGGTTTTTATTTAACGTAAGCCATAAAGACATTTCAGTCTGTGTGTCATGGATCTATGTCAGGTATTAGTTTCACTTTTTGAATTGAACTATTGAAATAAATGAACTTTTTCATGATATTCTAAATTATTGAGATGCACCCACATCATTTTTAAAGTGGTCTTGAACTGCTCTATGTGAGAACTCTGTGGTGGACATGAAATGCAGGACAAGAAACCCCTGCTCCCAAAAAGATTTGAGTTAATTGTTTCTTCATACTAGAATTAATAAATTACAGATTATTACACGATGCCTTATTCTGTGTTTCAGCAGCCAAGCCCACAACTCCAGAAAGCAGGTGTCCCAGTGGTTCCATCAATAAACAGGACACTGCTTCTACAGAAAAGGCCCAGTCTCGTGGTGAGACCAAGCCTGAGCTGGTGTCTCGTCTCAGAGCTACATCGTCCTCCAGTTCCCCCGGGGGACCAGTGAGTCCCAAACCACCGGTTCCACAGGGGGCTAAACCTGCTTTGGCTGCCCGACCCAGCATCCCACAGAAGCCCAGGACGACCAGCACCAGCAGGAGTATAGGTATTGATCAGTGCCTAAATCAAAATAGAACGATTTGGTGCCTGATTCAGTTTTTCTGTAGTGAATCTTTATTTGACATTTATCCGGGTACGGTGTGAATTAGATTTAGATTGCTTCTCTGCAATGTATGATGATATAGTGCTATAGAGACTAATTTAACATGGCAACCTTGTGCTACTGCATTGCATTACAATGAGTAATATGTTGGGATTGATGTTTTTCCTTGTTGTCTTTCTAATAGATGAGAGTCCAGATTCCCCAAGCAGTGGCAGTGTCTCCCCTAAAGTCACAGTTCTCCCTCCCACACTGAAGAGGGGGTTGTCAGAGAAAGACAAGGAGGGTCTGCAGTCAGGAGGCTCTGCCAACAAAACCACTCAGGAAGGTCGGTCACAAAAACCTCTGCTTCAATGCAATTTAATTCAGTTTAATACAACTTAATTTATCCTAGAGGGCAATTCAGTTTGTAGCCAGGTAAACATGCTCCAGACTAAAATCTGAATCCAAATGTAAAGGTATCTGAAAGGGATTCACAGAATAAAGTATATTCTATCACAGCAGGTGCTATAACTAAAACCACTGCTCCGCCTGGGCTGTGAAAACCTCCCATAATACAAGGGGAGAACGGCATTGACTAAGTAAGTTTAAAAACTCATTATCTTATGGGGCAACAAATAGAAGTCTGTTGAAGACTTTGACTCGTACAATCAGACTGATGGATTCAGGTCACAACTCTGACTCAGCTTCACTGCGTTTCATCTACTATCTGTTATGTAACAGACAGCCTGGAAGTTTGGTGATATTTTTGTCTGTGTTTGCTCCTTTTTCCCCGATGTCTTTTTTCTTGTCTTCTATCCTTTCCCTTTAGACTCTCTCTTTTTCTCTCTTCGCTTCATCTTTGTTTAGTGTGTGTTTTTGGTAAATCCCCCTGGTCCCTGGCAGAGCTACCACAGATCAGACGTCTTCCTCCGTGGAACATCTGATGCTGTTTTTGTTTTTTGCTATAATGCAATTAATTACTTGTACATAATCTTGTATTGATACAGATTAGAAAGGAAGAAGGAAACATTCTATCTCACAGCATAGCCAATGCAATCTCACTGACACTGTGCTAGTGTCATGACAGGGAAAACAGGGAGCCATTATGTGGCAGTACACAAACAAGCACAGCGGGAGCATTTTGAATCTGAATGTTGAATATCATATATTTTACATGGTCAGTCTTCCCCAGCATGCGCAGGGCACAGAACAGTGAGTTATTCTGGACAGACCTCAAATATATCACAGAGATAGAGACCTACTTTCTCTTCTGCAATACAGCCTCCAAATGTTCTTACTGGATATCATTAGTAGTGTAGATGAAAAGTGGGTCATTTGAAATGCATTGAATCCCTACAGTGTTCAAAGCCTTTCAGTTTCGTTCTGGCTGTATTTTATTTTATTTTTTTTTGAAAATGGTTGGTGCTGAAAATCTGAACCTGCCCCTGTTCAGTTCTGCTACAGTTTCAAACATGCTGTACAGTATGTGCATATTATTTAGTGCATGTAATTTAGTGAGGCTGCTCTTTGGAGCGTACTGTGACTTTCCTAAGCCTGAGTAGGATTAAGGTGCTTTACATGTCTTCGATGTTCTACTTCATATTTTCCCACAGGCTGTGAGGCTGGGATTAAAAGATAAACCACCTGTAGCTCGATGCTGAACAGCAACTATGCATAAAAGGAAAAAATATAATTCACTCCAATAATATGCGTAGTCGCCATCTCTTCTTTACCGCCCTCTTGGCCTCTGTGTCCTTTGTAGTCATTGCATGGCATTGAATCCTCTCTGTCTCTTATTTTCAGGGAGGATGGTGTCAGACTCTGTTCAGAGACCCAGCCCTCTCCGTACCAACTCGGAGGACCACGGCCCCTTCAAGTCCAAGGACCAATCTCCAAACCCAGACAAGGACAAGGCGGCGGGCAAGAAGTCATCAGACTCTGGGGAGGAGGCAGACAAAGACTTTATTTTAATATAAACGAGACAAATTCACAAAAAAACCTAGAGACCAAGACTCACTTATTTTCCTTTAGAAAAGGCAAATATATATGTTTTCATTTATGTTAGAGGTTGTACCTGCACTGTAGGTCCTGTCCGACCAATAAGAACACATAATGTTTGGTTTGAAGGCAGGTTATCTGCTGTAGAATCAGGTAACACACCGACAACACAACTTCAATTTAATTTGATGATCTATGATGAAAGTCATGCTAAATATTAACACTGTGGGGAATATCCTCGATAATCTTTTCAGTCATGTGATGTCTTCTAGCAAACCAAACTAAATCTCTTTAGAGCTTCCTTTTCACAAACATCCTTTTCTCTAAATCCTACTCTCTGCTGTCAGGTCAAAGTTGATTGCGCTTTTTCAGCCAGTGAAACTGAGTTTAAGTTTGTAAACCACTAAAAACAAGAGATGTTGCTTTCAGGACTTTTTGTGCAAACAACAGCATGAGAGAGAGACTGTGAATCTACATGTGTACATTTAAAAGGACTCTTTAATTACTAATAAGACTTTCCACCATTATTTTGCAGTAGCGTGTCTCCCAGGGACCAAACACAGACTAACAATACCACTTCCAATGTACTGTACTTGAACTCAAGCATAAAACTAGACCAGGACCCAATGGCATCCTTTTCCTTCATTATATTTGTATGGATTTTTCTAGAGGTTATTCAGTAAATGCAAATTCCTTTTCTCCGGACTGAATTCATTATGCAATTCATCTCTTTATTTTTTACAGGAAAATGCAGGTTCAGCTGAAAATATCAGCAAAAATAAATCAGTAATACACATTTGATGTAGCTTGTCAGACAGTACTAAGGACTAAATGGACTCTTCACCGAAGGACTGAAAGATCAAACACCAACAACTGGACCCAAGTTTGACTAATGTTGGAACAAATCAGAGTGGCCATATGATGTGTTTGTGCTTTGCTAGGACTGTGGAACACAAACATCCCTGAGAACCAATCAATAAGGCTTCAGCACTGTTAACAAACACTAAACACTGTGGAAGGAAAATGTTTGTCTTATTTTTACGTTTAGTTGCAGAAGTCTTTTTTTTTTTTTTTACTCGTTAGACATTGATGAAATGCGCTGTTGGTCCATTGAAAACAAGTAATAATTTTGGAAAAAAAGGCAAAGAGAATCTGCTCTATGATACCATGGGAGATGCGATCTTGTGTTTCTCATATCAGAAGGTGTTTTGAGTCCAAGTTTGACATTGACCTCTTCAGTTTGTCATTTGAGCAAAAGCACATCACTGAGAGAACCCCAGCCTACTAATCTTCTTCCACTAGAGATGTTTCCCTGCAGGACGTTCAGCTCCCTTTTACTTTGTTCCATGCAAAAAAGGCAATTGCCTCAGTTAATTCGGTATACAGTGCCTGGAGTGACAGTGAACTGGAGGTAGCTGTGCTTTGACCATATGGACCTCTGGGCTATTCTGTATATAGCAATTTAAAGACCTGAATGCTTCACTGCAAAACAACACAGGTCTCAGGAGGATTCCTCTTTTTTTTTTCTCTTTTCACAGGTAATGCCCTTTTCACACTGCTGCAGAGTCTGCCAACAGAATCTGAAATTGATCCTGGTAATTAATAACTTCTTGTACAAGCTGTATCTTTTTTGGTTTGTTTACACAGAGATTGGAATTTCACTTGCAATGCATAGCTCATTTGGAGCAGGAGACGAGCTCTACACATTGGCCAATTAAAGTTTAAAACGTAAGGATATTGATTGTGTCCACAGTAGGACAAGTATAAAAACCTATTGAAAGCAGCAGACTTCTCATGCATAACCAGTGTGAAAGGGGCAAAAACTGTTATTCATTGTACTGTACAAGAGTCAGATTCAAGTCAGGGGCCAAAGGTCTTACCGGTGCACCTTTTCCTATGGTGTCTATCAATGTCTTTTTGTAGAATTAAATTTAGGTTTTAGCTTCTTAATCACTAACCATGGCTTGGAAATAACACTGTTCCTACTGTATATAGTCAGTCTGTACTTGTTGTCAATGACTGCTTTGATTTTCAAATCAAACATCACTTTTATTTTGGGAGTGGTTCAAGGGCACTGAAAAAAAAAACAATACTTTGCAATATGTTCAAAGTGAACACATGTGGCTGTGTGGTGTTTTCTGTTTGGCATTTGCAACCCTTTTCCTGGCGCAAGGGACTTATCACTCCTCTGCCGTCTTTGCTTTCTGTGTAGGAAGCAGCTGGCTGTGTTTCTGTCAAGTTGTGCGAAAGATGGTTTCCTGTTCAATTCTGAAAAATGAGCATCCACTTCTTTTGTTGGTGCATGGAGTGGAGTATGTGAAAATATCCAGTAGCATTGAGTCAAGGCTCCCGAGTCTACACGTGTGTGTGACTGCATGATGTGGCTGTGAGTTGTACTGTATGTATATATGTGCTTTCATACATGTAGGTGTATGCGTGTGTATATATATATGTATGTGTAATATATGCATATGTAATATACACAATGTGGTATATTCACACGCCTAAGTGACCACAGCAAATCCTATATTGTTTTGGTACTGAGTACACTACTATACTAGGGGTTTGTTCATTTGTAACTTATTTGGAATAATAAAAAAAAAAACAGTGGCCGATGATCTGTTGACCCTTTTGTTGTTTTTCCTCTCACCTGTACATTGTGTTCAAAAATGTAGAAATTAATTCTTTGTATGTATTAATTAGTTTTTGCATATACTCAATTAAATGTTACTTTCTCCATGATTCAGAAAAGAATAAGGCAAAACATTGACTGTTTTTCTTGAAATGAGGGGAAAAAATAGCATAAAGCTAATGACATATGTGCTCATTTTATCTGTGTTCACACAATTTTTTTTTTTGTTCCATTTTGTCATGGACTAGTATGTTTCACTGAGTCATTCTGCTGGTGTTGGACATTTCTCATGAAAATATTAATACAGTAATGATTAAAATAATTTTACAGTCTTTTATTGCATTGTATCTTTTTTTTGCAACATGAATGGCTTATGTTGATCTATTTTGTAGTGTAACAGAATAACCAGCAGGTGGCAAATACTGTACAAGCTCCCATTGCACTTTCTCTCTCCCTCTGTCCCTCTGTATGTCTGTCTGTCTCTCTCTCTCTCTCTCTCTCTCTCTCTCTCTCTCTCTCTCTCTCTCTCTCTCTCTCTCCCTCTTATACAGAGGAGGTGTGGTTTTTACTTAGTCAGAAAGAACATATGTCAACCAAGCAGGGTGGTGAACAGCGCAGCAACACAGTTTGTCACTCCAGTCTGCATTGTTTTTATGTGTAAAAGTTGACAGCTTACTCTTACTAAAATGGACACTGCATTTGATGACCTGGATGCAGCTGGTTTCCTGGAAATCTGGCAACACTTTGATGCAGATGGTAAGAACAATTTAGGACATGTTCATATTTGTTCTCCATTAGTATAATGTATTTTATTGGCATTGTCACTAGACCTTAAGGAGAAATAGATTTTAGTCACTAAATCTTGAAAGGTTTTTATTCAGTCTCAGTTTTGAAGAAAATGCCAACTTGTTTTCCTGGGTTTACAGCAACTTGCACGACCTGTTTGTTTGTTTTTTTGTTTTGACAGATAATGGCTACATTGAGGGCAAGGAGCTTGATGACTTTTTCCGCCACATGATGACAAAACTGGGTCCACAGGTAAGTCCACTTTGTTTGGATCAATTCATCTAAATGTCGTGGGGAAAACAGTTTAATACAGAGCAATGCAGTGCATGTCAGACACAAAACCACTAACACATCACTTCCATCTGATTATGGCAAAAGCAAGTGCCACTCCATCTTCGCATTTAGCACCCACGATTACACAAGAGGAAGTAATTTGAATGTGCATTTTCAAAATAAAAGTCTAGGCAGTTTCAAAGGGTTTGAGCTCAGGTGGACGCTACATTTGATTTGAGTAGATTCATATCAATATACAGTAGAACCAATGTGACCTGAAAAGACCTTTTTTGGTTGTCTGCATTGTGAAAATGTAGAGAAATTAGAATTTTGTGTGTTTATAAATAAAATGAAGTTTTCACAAATCAGGAAGTGCTAAGGGAAGACTGAAAGCAGAGAGACCCCATACCATACAAGAGCAACTGGCAGCTGTAGTGAAGGCCTTTGAGGGATGATAGAAGAGCTCTGCAAAGGGTCTGGGTTGTACAGTAGCCTACATATTGTTGAATGCAAAGGGCTGTCCATGAAATATCAAGAGTCCCAGAGTTTTGTACATGTTGGGTTTAAAAAGGGTTACACATCCCATACAATTATTTCTGTGCTGATGTAAATCATCCAGCCTGAGCTGCATTATCTTAGTAAATTTTCTTATATGCAATATTGCACGTTATCGCACATTATACAAACACAAGCATCTGTTCACATCTATCAAGAAACTCACCTAAGTTGTATGTTCAGATGAGGGAGTTTTATCAAAATCTAAAGTTTAAGTCAGTTTCAGGAAATCTAATTCCCTTTGGGCACAGACTTTGTAGCACTTACAGTCTCTGCTGTGTGGACAGCCGACTCTCCATGCAATAATCTGAATGGGTGTGGCGAATGTAAGGATGTTAGACACCATAATTAAAGAGCTCTGGTCCCTGTCAAAAGGGAAAGCCCTTGACTTGGTTACCAGTTGACCTCAGGGGAAGGGGTCTGTCTATGTGTCTATTTTTGTGTGAATACGTGTGCTAATGGCCCATCTTGCTTACTTAGCGATGCTAAATGCTGTTTATCTGATTGACTGAGCCCTCTCGCTGACTAGTTACAATGAAAAATTAGTAAACAGTACTACAGTAGTGTGTGTGTGTGTGTGCATGTGCGTGTAGACTCCCTTGGATACTAATGGGGGTTGCACTAAGACAAACAGACCACTGACCACATCTCACTTTGTCTCTCTGTTTGCTCTGTCATTAATGATCACAGGATGAGTACTGTAGTGTATTTCTCTTCAGCCATAACAGCACTGCACATCCCTCCTGTCATTTCCTGTTCAGTTAGTAAAATGTTATGTGCCTTTTACTTTTGTGGTTTCAGTTTCAGTTTTGCATCATATCAATTAATTAGCATAATGCACTCAATGCTTTAAAACATTTCACTGTCAGTGGTTGAAATGCGTTTAAATGAATTATCATTTGATGGACGTCAAGTTTTATAAAACACAAAGAATGCATGAATTCCTTATGCATGGGGGAAATGCTTTTTCAATTAAGTTTGAACAAAACAGCGATTCAGCTCAGCATTTTACCATGTGCCTTAAAAACCTCTGCTCAGCAACAGTGGATTGCAGATGGCAGTTGCCTACATGACAGTGAGGTGATGCTGAAGATAAACCATCTCCGTCTGTAATGAGCGAGCGCCTGGCACCTTGTAGTCTGCAGACTGTGTGCTCTGCACTCTATGTAACAATGATTCATGCAGCAACCTCATGGATCATGAGGTTTCTATAGTTACTGTGCAGGCAATGAGGGGTTTGCAAGGAGACACAAGAAGATTAGCTGCTCAATGTATTTTTAAAATAACACAAACACCTAAATATTCTCACAATTTAAATTACTTCAGTTTGTTGTCTGTGCTCTGGTGGAGAAACCCATGATTCTTAGCTCAGATAAGCATGCACTCAACTGATAGTCTTTGACTATCTTTGCAGCTGCATCGACTTTGGTCACAATCTGCTCGAGTTTGTGTTTCCATTTGATTAGATGGGTTAAATTTAACAAGAAAAATACTTCATCATTCATCATTATCTGTAGCACGATGCTGTAGACTGAGGAAGTTACACAACAGACACGCTGATGTTAGAAGTAGATAAATACTGGGCTAATATGCTACACTACATGAAAACAACAGGATCATCACACTGTTTGCAGTATTTATTTTTCTGGAAGACAAGTCTTTGTTGCAAATTTTTCAGGATATGCACCATCATAGTTTCTGTTCTGCACATCCGAGAGACAGACTTGGCCACGGCTACAACATCCTTAAAGAAAATTTTACTAGGAGGTTGAGAAAGCAAAGGAAAATGGACGGTATAGTACTGTAGGTCATAGAAGTATCCATGGTGACACTGCTTAAAATAACTGTGATTCAGATGTACTCCAGTGGAGTACAGTATTTTCATTCAATAGCTTTTCCACCTGCGCAAATTATATTCTTGATTTCAAAGTGTTATACAGTTTTTTTTTCTTACACAACTTACATAGCCCATTTTATTTTGTCCCAATAATATACTCTGTTACCATGTACAGTATCCAGTGGATTTGTAAGGCTAATCATTACTCCATGCTGTGCTATTGTGTCTCTACAGGAGAAGGTGACTGAAGAGCGGGTTCAGAGACTGAAGCAGAGGTTCATGTCCGCCTATGATGTCACTGCTGACGGGAAACTACAGATTCAAGAGGTACAGCACCACTGTGTCTAATTCCAGGAACCATTATTTCTTTCATACTAAACTGAGAAACAATGAATGAATGAAGTGAGAAACGTATTCCTTTTTTCTTTATCAAATATAAAATGTGAAATTTTGTTAAAAATAGAAGGAGCCAATCTCGCGCACACCACCATCCAGGGACATGCACATGACTATAGAGGGGCAGGGGCTCAACATCAGAAAAGGGCAGTATGTACAATTTTTTTCAGGCCTTAATATCAAGATCAGGAAAGTATTTATTTGTTGAAAAAAACAAAACAAAAACAACATAAAAATGACACTTTTTAATACGAGGCAAAAAAGGGCAGGGGCTCAGTCACTCCTTGGGCCCTATGTGTGCACATGCCTGACACCATCCCTCTCTCTTTCTCTGTGACTCTATCCACATGCACCATATTCAAGAAGAACAGAAACTCATTTCCTGGTAATGTTAAGCCACTCTCCTCTATAGTGAAGAGAGTCAGGAGGGCCACTCAAACCTTTTTCAAAATGAAATATCTGAAAATAAGAGTAAATAGCTAATCTAATGGAAATACCAACGAGCCTAATGGTAGTTAGATTGTCAAGTGAAACCTTCAAAAATCTAAGACAAAGTGCTCTTTATTGAAGAAAGTTGATTCTCAAATTACTTTTTGATTGGGTCAATAAATTTAATCAAATCAAACTTGAATGACAATTTAACAGACTTGGCTGTTCCCCACTAATGTAACGCCACGCTTTGATCACATTGCTTTCTCAGCCACCACTCTAGTCTGTACACAGCAACACTGCTTCCTCAGAGCAATAAAGTGCATGTTCTTTTCTTCACCCATTTATTAGACCAATCCCTTAATGCATTGCATCCACAAATGAATCTATGAAGGAACGTTGGGTTTTACTCATAAAGCTGCACATAAATCAATACATCTACTGTATGCAATAAGTAATTCACTCAGGCTAATGCAGGGGTAGTGTGGTCAAAGCTGTCTACTGTAGCACTGCCACAAATCTTGTCAACTAGGGATGCACCAATAGTGTTTGCCACTTTTGGTAATTCAACAAAGAGTTTCAGCAAATATCAAGAAATACAAATTCAGCCAATCAATACCAGTCCTTATGTTGTTCAGATTTAAGACTAGACTACTGCTAAGTGGGCTGCAAATTTAGATGGCATCGCATCTTCCCATACTGTAGATTAGAGCAGAAACACTGAGCTCAAACTTGTGTTTAGTGTCGATCAGTCACATATGGTTGATGTCCAATCCATTTAATAGGGAAAGTATTGGCACTGAAACTGATCCAGCAAATCAGGTTGGTGCATCCCCACTACAAAGCTACACTTAGCTTAATATGTGCAGAAACTCCTATTTGTATGATGAAGTACATCCACCACAAGCTATAGGCTACCATGAATAGAAAGTTGAAGGCCTCCCTGCACCAGTTTATTTCACTGTTTCTGTACTGACTGGATGTGTGATAAATACAGATCTACACCAGTTTCACTCTATTTCCCAATACCCTGCAGCTTCTGCTGTATGATAAAAGAAGCTAGCAACGTAAAAGCCACAGCATCCTGTATGAATTTCAAATATCTAAATACTGATCTGTGCCTCACAGCGTCCACTTTCAGATAAGATTACAACCAGTCACGCTACATCACTCTTTGCACTATACATTTAATGTACTTGAAGCATGTTTGGCCGTAATGATCAGAGTTGGGACATGTACTAACAACACAGCAGTCAAGGATATGACAGGGAGTCAAGGACACAGTGGGTGGATGCTGAAGAACAGTGTGCACTTTTTATAGAATATCTAATGTGTACTACAAGGGCTCTCAATTGATTTTTTCATTAGGGATTAAATTGTTGACTTTTGGACAGTTGTGACAAAATATGCAATTAGAAGATATTTATTTTCGTTAATTTTCAGCGTTTTTTAATAGGCTATAGGAAAAAAATATCAGCGGATGATTTATTCATGGCTTAGCCTATCGATCCTTTGGCTAAGATAAGTGGCAGTGGCATTGGCAACTTGTTCATATAAGTTAGTTGATCAGTGTTTTATCTCTGAATGTCCGGCTTATCTGTAGTTGGCAGCACAGTTGGTGCATTGCGCCTATTTTCTTCACTGCACTTAAGCTTTGTGACCGAAATGACTGCAGTACCATCGTGTATTTTAATTAAAATGATGTTCGTCCGTTTAATCTGCTAATGGAGGGCTGATATTGTTAAAGGAGGACAGTCAAGAAGAGGTTGACATGAGCTGGAAAGCAGCCAAGAGGAGCCAGTGTAGGGATAGCTACTCCAAGGAAACCGTGAATCCCTACTGGTACCAGCCATGCAGATAGTTTCAGCTTGTAGAGGTTTTCAGATACAGTACAGTCAAGTATTTGTCCAGTCCAGTTACAGTTCTTTAAGCTCTGTACTTAGTATATTGATAGGACAGGAAACAGGGAGAGAGAGTGAGGGGAACAGACATCCCTGAGTCAAAGCAGCAATCTCCTGCATAAGAACCAGAGGCCATATGAGACATGCTCTCTAAACACTCGACCCCAGCACAGACAATTTGAAATTAAATGGATACTTACTAAAGTATTGGATCTGAGCATTGATTTAATGAGGTTCACATCAATACAAAAGGATCTGTGTGGGAGATACAGAGAGTACTAAAGAGGCAAATGAGAAATGCTTTCTCAAATGCACGCATGCATGTTTCCTTGTCTGCTATAAAGGAAACACTTCAAAACAGAGGGCCAAGGCTGTGACTTGACATTTAAATGTAGTTTCTGCTATTTTAATTCAATATGAATGTGCTGAGGCGCCAGAGCCTCGGAGTCTGAAGAACAAATGTTGTCCAACTGGCTTAATACTATACACTGACTGACTCCTGATCTGATCAAGATGCCAAGATTGTTTGTATAATGGTTACTGTTACTGGTATTCTCTCTAAGAGAAAAATGGATTAAATTTACAGAAAGCTCTAGATAGAGTCATCTCATTACCACTGACCTCTGCACTGTGTTCTGTTTTCCAGTTGGCCCACATGATCCTCCCGGAGGATGAGAACTTCCTGTTAGTTTTCCGCAGAGAAGCAACTCTGGACAACAGCGTTGACTTCATGAAGGTAAGGATTATAGTACAAGTCAATGACAGGTAAAACTAACAGAACCAATTATACATTGCCTATACCTATTACCCTGTGGGCTGATTGTTGTAAAAAAAAAAAAAGTTCCAATTCTGCAATAAAAAACCAAAGCATAAATGTATTACACGAATTCAGTTGTTTGATTGATTCTGGGCCTATACAATGGTTAAGATGGATATAGACTATTGCCAAGAAAATAATTGTGGCAGCTAATGTGCAACACCTTCGAACATTTCCCTGCCTAATTGGTAAAACCAGATCAACCAGCAACAAGTCAACAGAGCGAAGAACAGAATACACCACTGACTTGAGGTGACAGACTATACCAAAGTATGAGGAAGTATCCCAAAAATAGAAAAAACAGAAGTACTTGCCGCACTGCAAGACTCAGCGTATTTTATTGTAGTGACGTACGTTTCGAGCGGCTGCAAGTGCTTTTGTTTTTTCTATTTTTGTCTATTTTTCACTCTGCACCTGCCCTTATGGTGGGATGTGTGTCCACTCTCTTTGTCTGAAGTATCCCAACATCCTTATGATTCGCCCAGACTGCAGTTTCACTTTTAAATGTGAATTTGCTAAATTGACGGAATAATGTCTGCACTCTAACTGACTGTATAACTCACATGTAAAGTCATTTCACTATAACATGATGTGTCCAGGGGCTACAATGATTTTGTGTCACATTTCACTGAATAATGGAACCATTTCCTGATTTGCTGTCTCTTGCCAACTGCAGATATGGAGGAAGTACGATCAGGACTGCAGTGGCTACATATCTGCTCAGGAGCTCAAGGTGAGGTTTGTCGGCATGGACAAAAAAAGCACACATCCTCACATCACACAACCTATTACACATCTCCTTTCCTTTTCCAGGAACCACCAGCATTAGTGGCATTGACAAAGAATGATTGCAACCTTTCGCCACCATTTCATGTTGTGTTACAGACTGGGATTGTTGTCCTTTTGCAGCTTTCTGATAACGACAACACTTTTTGGTTCTTAGTTTGTGGTTGATTTGGAAGGTGTTCATTGTTGTTCATTCTGAATCAACTCTTTCTCAACACATAATCTGCACGATTGAAGTACCCTGTGTAATAATGTATCACCTACTGCATTTACCTGCTCTGATTATGAGATAGCTGCAAACTGTTGTTCCTTAGGCCTTCCTGAAAGACCTGTTCCAGCAACACCACAAGGAAGTGTCATCTGAGAAGCTGGAGGACTACACCGACACGATGGTAGAAATGCAGTTCGCATACTCACATTCAGTAAATGTTCCATATGCTGAATCTATTTTACTGTCAGAAACTACATCCCTAGAGATCTTGTATGTTGCTGCAGCTGTCAAAAGCCAGCATGGCACAGCTTATATACCTAATATCTGTTTGCTCAAGTTACATCTACTATAATGGAAACTCTTGGCCTCAGACAGCACAGTCCTTCTAGTTTATAGGTTTACATTAGCGGAGGTTGATTCAGTACTGCATTACTGCACTACAGTACTGTTGATTCTATGTACACAGACTGATTCACAGTGGCATGAGTTGTTTCGATGCTGTTTATTCCACTCTTCTTCTCTAACAGATGAAAATCTTTGACAAAAACAAGGATGGCCGACTGGATTTGAATGACCTTGCCAGGTATTTTTCAAAGCAGGATGTAGAACTTCTCTTAGACGTCTGTGCAATGTTAAAATGTCTGCAACCTATGAATGTATTGGTAATGGACTGTATAACACAACGCAAATGTTGCCATGTAGGCTATTTTCTGTGCCTGTTTGAAAAATGTTTGCACAGGAATGAGTTAATAAACTAATTTAACAAACTAAACTAAATGCTAAACATGTCAAAAACGACTTTGGTTAACCACTTAGTTAGGTTAGCCACATATAGAGCTTTAAATAG
Organism: Decapterus maruadsi; assembly: GCA_030347415.2. Taxonomy (NCBI): domain Eukaryota; kingdom Metazoa; phylum Chordata; class Actinopteri; order Carangiformes; family Carangidae; genus Decapterus; species Decapterus maruadsi. Next base: position 12,585,130 of record CM064894.1, on the reverse strand, counting down.
CAAAAACATCTCTGAGAGCTGACGCTTATCAACTATTTTATGCTGCTATTCAGCCTTCACATGAATGTGCATGACAACATAGCTAAACCACCCCATTCATTTTAAGTTTTCATTTCCTGTATCTTAAATTTCCAACAACATAACTGAGGTAGCGGTTTCACCTCTAGTAATACATGTTTTTCTCAATTAGGATCTTGGCTCTAGAAGAGAATTTCCTGCTTCAATTCAAGATGGATGTGAGTGCATTGTTTATTATGTTATTCTTTTGTCAGATGTAAACACAAGGATGAATCGTGCTGCTGGAACTGGTTAATACATTATCATCTATGTTTTTATAAATCTAATTTCTAACAATCCCTTTCTGATTTTAATCAACTGCTCTCTTGTGTTTCCAAGGCGTGCAGTAAAGTCGAGAGGAAGAGAGACTTTGAGAAGATCTTTGACCATTATGATGTTGTAAGTACAGAACTGCACTGTGAGACAGACTGATAGGAAGGATTGCTATTTCATAATTTCATAATATATAAGCTAATTACTGTTGCTGTTCCTGTTCCTATACTGTATGAACATTTGTGAATGTGGAAAGTGAGTAGCTTGGTGTTGGGAACAAATACGATCAACCTGTTGCTATTTCCAGAGGAAGGGTTGCAATTGGCAAGTATTCCTATCATACACTTTCCAAATTAATTAAAACTCTCAAATGACTGTAATGTATGGCAGCGTGCATAAGAGGACTCAGAGCAGCGGCATGAATCCAATTAGCTCCTTTTCCTCTAATGTAACATAATAGAATACAGCACCAATTATGTTGTCAAGTCACCCTCTCGGGATGATGATGATAGAGCCGTGATTGATAGAAGTTAGTAATTCATATCAAGAAACTCTGGTAATCTTTCCTTATTCTGTGCAATCAAGCTTACTGTCTGTCTGAGCGGATTTTATTTCGCCACTTTTCCCGACTGAGCACACAACACACTAAAAACCAGTTAAGAATCAATAAGAAGGATGGATGTGGTAACAGCGAGGGCGTTTACAGTACTCTCTCCCAAATGCATGTTGGGATGTGTTTCAAGCCCAACCACGACCCAGAGGAATACGCCCAGGAGAGGAAAGCTAATGACTGACTGAATAATGTGAGTGGGATGTAAATTCCAGGAAGTAATTAGCTCTTTGTTTTTTCTTTTCTTTCTCGTTTCTGTCTTTTTCTCTTCCTCAGAGTAAGACAGGAGCACTGGAGGGTCCGGAGGTGGACGGCTTTGTCAAGGACATGATGGGGCTGGTCAGGGTAAGAGTTCAACTGTTTTCATGTCATATGACGGTCAGATAGTAGTGTTGTCTACCTAAAATGCTTTGTTGTACATACTAAATATTTCTATCAAGAGTTATACTGAATACTGTCACTACTTTTGCTATTTTGCTTTTCCTAACAATGTTTTAGTTTGAAACCACAATACATTTTGATACCTGACCACTACATGTGATATTAATTGCAGTTTGCTGCTTAATTTGCTCCTATACTCAGGAGCAGGAAAATGGATGATATTCCAGATATTAACTCATCTAAATCAAACCCCATCTCATCTTAATATGAAAGAGTTACAAGTATAAATGTCATCACAGTCAAAACAATGATAAGGTTAATTAAAAGATAAGGAGTATTTGTGCTGCTTACAAACACCATGTTTAAAGTTTTATGTCTTCCTGTCCCTCCTCTCTCCTCTGCAGCCCAATATGACGGGTTCAGAGCTGGACAAGCTGCGAGCTCTTCTACTGCGTCACTGTGATGTCAACAAGGATGGAAAGATCCAGAAAAATGAGCTATCCCTGTGTCTGGGAGTCAAGCTCAAGCTTTAGTTTGTGTTATTATCATGTGTTATGTAACACACGCTACATATTTGTTTGTCTAGTCAGCAACATTGGAATGATGTTTTGATGCAGATCAGTCACAGGTTATTCAGGATCATTGTTCATACATTGTTATTTGATCCTAAATATGATAAAAGTAACTGGATACTGGATACAATGACCTAAAGTTGTGCATGTTTTAGTGTCAGAAAAAATCAGATGTGACTGTTGTGTTTTGCTAAAATGAATGTCTGGTGCTGTAACATTTGTCAGTGAAGCTTTTGAAAGCATAAAATGTTTCTTCATTGTATCATTAAGTTTTATTCTTTCAGTTGGAGTATGTTGAAAATTCATTCATTTGCCTTATTTATTCAGCAAGCTCTCTTTTTTCACTTGCATGTTTCTCTGCCAAGTGTTGTAATTTTGAAATAATGGGCTGTTGAGAAAATAAAACGATGATAAAATACTGTGTGAACGTTCAGCTTTTGTTATTCCTGCAGAAAACAGACCAAGGACACCTATAGACTCAAAAATCTAGACAAAAAACCTGCTCAACTTCCCTGCAGATCTGTTTCACTAAGTTTCACAAGTCACATAGCCTACAGTACACACCAACACTCAGGTGTCCTCACTGTGCTATCTATCTATTTCTTTTTACTTATTTATTCAATTACTGTAGATATCTAATGATTAATTAGTTAATGTGTTGTCAAATTGCCTCATTACATATCACTATGAATATGAGAGTAACTGGACTGCAGAGCATAAATACTGTAGGAATCATTTTGTTAATGAGTCAATGATTGAAAACTAAGAGCTGAATAATTTCCACTGAAAACTAAAAGCTGAGTAATTTCCAAAAATGCTGGTGAGACTTCGGCATCTTTTACAAAGCCTCTTCAAGCATCAGTGGTTCACTCATTGCCATTATGCTCTAAATGTCTGGAATGGAGTGGGATTGTAATGACCATTATTATTAAATGACTACCACACACACAAAAAGTTTCAAAACACTGATGAGTCAATGCGAGAGAAGGATAGGACTGTATTCTCTGTGTATAGTGGACCAATGATATAACGTAATGTTATTTTGTCGCCTGATCCCTGCAATGGATTCATGAAAAAGAAATTAAGGTTTATCTCTCCCAATAAAAAATAATAGTCTTGCAAATTCATGTAGTGGTCAGTTTAACCCTCATCATTTTAATTGAACAATTTCACAGCCACCAGATACACTGTAACACCGGCCCCTGTGACCCCTCTTCTGTGAGATGCAACAAGCTGACAGGGCGAGTCTTTGTTTGCCGAGTAGGAGACAGAGTGAAAACCAACGTGGTTAAGTACATGGAAACCTCTCCAGCCACTAAAAAGGAGCTAATGGTGTGGACCTAAAAGCTTTACCCTGCCTCATTGCCCTTTGTGTCCTCATGAAGCCCCAGTGAGTGGCTTGATATTGCCCATTGCTCTGTTTTGTAGATGTTCAATCAACAGATAAGCCATGGCTATGATCATTAAAGAGGCAATGTCAGATTGTGTGACAATATACAATAAATCGATACACTTGCGTGGGTGTTTGCATGTGTATACTTTGGCGTGCAGTACAAGGGCTTATGATTGTGTGTATTTGTGTCGACAGAGCAGCTGCTACACAGCTGCTACAAAACAAACAGTTTCCCATTTAGGCTGAAAGCTTTCCTCCTCACTTTGCCACAAGTCACTGGATGTGTAGCAGTCACTGTGGTGCAGTACCAGTGAATTTCACTGGAAAACTGTAGCTGATCACTGAAAAAATATTGATCCACTCTAATGGATGCATAATACATGACTTTTTTTTTATTATTTCTATTATCTGAGTGAGAGCAGTTAAAGAGATGCTCCTGTTATTGAGCACATGAGGGTAAACAAATTTTCCAGTCTTTAGAGAAACAAGTTTCACTGTTTTATGACTCTTATATTTCCCGATGAATGAAGCACCATTTTAGATGAATGACAAACTGAACTCTGTTATTTTAATTTCCTTGTATACTCTGATATTTCTTGATTGCCTGCCCACCAAAGAGATATCTAAGTCCACAAACAGGAAGCCTGACCGTTGAGTTTTTTTTTTTAGCCCTGCTGTGGAGGAAAAACAAGCGTTTTCTGTTTTCTGAAGGCATCAGTGAAAAGACAGCTGAGCTTGATAATATATTTATTTACAAAAGCAGCTGTGTACACAGAGAAGCCATTTAATATCTGTGTGTATTTCCTCTTCAAATAATTTCCAGTGTACAAAATTGTTTCCATTTATCCTACAGTAACGCTGCCCCTGTTGAACTGTGAAGCAGCCCTGCTGCTAAACAGGTTATCAAGCTGTTAGGTGGGACTTAATTCTTAACTGATGACCCAGGTGGATGCATTTATTCAGTGATATGTTCCACTGCTGTCACATTAACAAGTGCCTCACCTGGGGCTTTACTGCTCAAGAGTTAGCTCTGCTGAAGGTGTAGCACGAATAACAAGAACTATGGAAGAGCGTGAGATCAAGAATCAGATCTAAATGTATTAATAGGTACTGTATTTCATTTATTTTCGTTTTTCATTTCATTTAGTTTTGTTTATTTTATCAGGTTACTCCCAAACATCTCAAACATGACAGTATAATGCAAACAAAGAGACACTGAATCCATCAATAATGAACCTGTTATTGGAAGTAATATTAATTCTACACCTGTTGATCTACAGGTAATACTGGTGTGTTTGCTGGAGGCACTTTAATATCAGTGGTACATCTGTTGAGCTTGTGTGCGTGTCTGCAAGTGCGCAGGCGTATGTGTGTGTGCAGGAGCAATAGTGCATGAGAAAGGAAGAGCAAAACCCCCTCCCTCTAGTGCACTTAAGGCTTACATTGCATAATACTGCCATCTAGTGGCAAGGGTGAAGTGTTGCAGCCATTGAAATAAAATTCAAATAAAAATGTTACATATAAAATGAATAAAAACAGACTTCACTTTGATGTTGTACTACCACAAATACAGTGGATTAGTTATATTTTATGCACAGAATACAGTACAGTTCCTTCTTATTCTTCAGAATAGAGCACTGCTGTATCTCTGATGTATGATTTACACAAAGCTGGATATGAAAAAAACAACTTTTTTGTCTGACCATTGGTGTTGGCTAGATGCAGAGAGTTGTACATGTTTCTAAGACTGTTTTGTATCAGCATTATTGCTCCACCTGAAAGAAAAAATATGACAATATAACAGCAATTAGCTACTTAAAGTTAACAGTCATTCCAGGCATTAAGAAAGAGACTCTGGCTTGCTGCATGAAGCTGGTGTTGGCTCCACTGAGAACAAAGAGTAGTTAAATAAAGTGCATAAAGGCCATGGCACCAGGCTACTCATGGGGACAGACCACTGACCCCATTTTCTTGTTCATTCCTTTTCTCTCCCCCTCTGTTCTTTTCTTCTCTGCCCACACAGCATGCTTACTGAGTAAACAACAAATAAAGGAAGGTGCTGTAAATTGTAACTCTTTAAAATCTCACTCTGCCCTTCTTAAGGTTACGTTTCTGTCCCTCTCCTAGGTGAAACCTAACGTTCCTGTTGCCATTCCCAAAATGCCAGTGCTAAATGTAGTTCAGGAGACCTATAAGCCGCTGAACTGTAAACATAATTCACAATGTATGATTCTGCCCGGGAACCATGGTTTCACCTCAGTACCTCGATGACCTTTAAAAACCAAAGGTCGGTCAAAGGAAAAAAAAAATGTTTTGGCAAGATAACTCAAAGACAGACGCCAAAGTGAGTCAGTGTTGAGGGTGAACTACCAATGATTCCCAAAAATATGCAGTAATAAAATACTTTGATTTTGGAATAAGTTCAAATCATTTTACTTTTTTTTTTTGCTCATTGTCCTGAATTCCCCCTACTTGTTTAGGATTATAACGGATCTGATCCGATGCATCTGTTGTGGGATTTAACTGGATTAACTGTCTAATCATTTTAATTGAATTTCAAAGTCTTGACGATGGTTTGGGCAAAAAACCAAATTAACAGTGTTGATCAAAGCAAAGTCCTGTGAAAAGAAATGCCCATTCTGCTCGGTTGGTGGAGCACCCGCCCCATGTGTTGGGGCTGTAGTCCTCACTGCAGGCGACCGTGGTTCGAGTCCCACTCTGAGCGGCCCTATCCTGCGTTCCTAAAAAAAGCCCCAAAAATATACTTAAAGAAAAAGAAATGTCCATTCTTCTTCAATAGAGAAGCAACAACTAAAGAGATGACTTCTTTTTCAACATTGTTTCTATTTCTGTAACAATCACAAAGTGCATGGTCATCACACAGCATTCTGAAACTGGAACAACATAAAAAGGGTTGTGCATGTAAAGCGGTGCTGAGTAAATACTGCAAAACGTATGTCCCTTGTGTTTTAGGTTAAGTGTGACGCAAGTTCTCTTCACTTTACGTCACATTCTTTAGAAAGTGAACTGCCATATGTGGTTGACAAACACTGTAGATTTGCACTGTCCTACACAAATCAGGCAACAGCAGTGAAAAATGTGACAGTTACTCAAACCATCTGGGTGATAATATGTTTTATTTTAACCTTTTGAAAACTAGTTGTGGGTCACAAGATGTTTTCTGAAGCGATAACAAAAAAAAGAAATAAGCAGAAGATTACTCTAGAGAAGGGTTGTATGTGACTCAGTCAAACAGACCTCTGCTCTTTGAACACTGGTAAATATCATACCAGTTAAAATGTAGCCAAAAGCATTTGTGTTTGTCTCTGTGTCACATTTCTCAGATATCTATAGGATATTTTTATATCCAAATATAATGATATCCTTAATGTGTTATTTCTATGCCAAGGCACGGCAAGGCAAGGCAAGGCAAGGCAAGGCAAGGCAACGCAAGTTTATTTGTATAGCCCATTTTTGCAAACAGTTTGTCTCAAAGGGCTTTACACAGCATCATAACTAACATCCTCTGCCCTTAGACCCTTACGTCAACTTAGGAAAAACTCTTAAGAAAACCCTTAACAGGAAGAAATTGGAGAAACCTCAGGGTGAGCAACAGGGATCCCTCACCCAGGACGGGCAGATGTGCAATAGAGGTTGTGTACAGACAGAGTGTGCAATAAGCTAATATCAACCTATGATATGAAGTTATTTAGAAGCCTATTATTGTATATTTTTCTAATATTCCTTGAGCAACTTATGAACAAGTCTTGAAATTGTTAAATTAATCGATTTGTTTATTTTATGCAATCCAGCAGTGATGCACAGTTACACAGTGAAATGCAACACCTCTTTAACAGAGCCTCAAGCTTCTCCAGTAATTTCCACTTCCTGCCTCTTGTGCCTTGCACACAGGCTGCCAGCAGGTCTCTGTCTCTGCTCTGACAGAACATAAAGCCTGAGACATCCTCTCGTAATGCATGCTGCGATTTTTCCACACTACAGTACGTGTCTTATTAGTGAGAGCTACAGATTGCATCCATCCATTTCCACCCACCATAAGACACATCTGTCCCAGTGTCTCAGCTCAGGTACACTGGCGTACAGAAAATAAACCATGAGTGAGAGATTTGTGGTGGCCTCCCAGGCTGTTAAACCCACTGCCCCGCCTGCCCCTTGGCGAGTAAATTGAAAAAGTGAAGCACTCTCAACTTAACGTTTGAATCTGTGGCGGAAATAATGTAAACCAATGACATGTGCGTCGGAGACAAAAAAATGAACAGAGGTCAAAAGAGAGACAGGAATAGACCTGAGTGGACAGGATAAAACAGACTGACAAAGACAGTAAATGCCAGAGGACTGTAACAGTAACATATACAATACCCCATGTATATACAGTACACACCTCTTTCCCGCAGCTACAGTATGTGGTCCTGGGCAAATAATCCAATCTGGGGGGGGCACCAACCAGCCACTTTCTTCAGGACCTTTCAACTCTCCCTGAACTCAGCCAGAGCCTGGGATGAACTCCCAGTGAAATATAAACCGTCTCCAAACAATCCCAACATCAACATCTGCTGCACTTTGACTCACGGGTTGCATAGCTCATTAAATAGGCATTTCCATTTTGTGTCTAGCAACAAGGACAAATTAACAGTGATTAAAATTCCTCAGAAGATTTAGGAGATTTCTTGAGACAGTAGTGTACTGTGCACTTGCATGAGAATGAAAGCCAATATTTAACAATCTAAAAAAAAAAATATTTGGACCCATGGAAATGCTTTGTTAGCCATGTTGAACTATTCAAGTTATTTGTCTGAGTTTCCTTTGGAAGAGCACTCATCAAACACACTGCAGTCCCTGCTGCTTAAACTATTTGATTTACTTCACGTTCCTGAAGCACACACTTGAAAACACATCACAGAAACATATCAATGGATTTGAATTCCTTGTGATGTGCCTAGATACATAACAGAGCATGTTTAAACTAAATTAACTCTGTGTTCAGTTTCGTCATTTCTATGAAGCAATAAAGACATGTGATGTAGTACATAATTGCCAGAGACAAACAGCAATCTCTTCCTGTAATTATGTCATTTATAGTAACAGTGAATTCATTGTTAAAAAGCCAAATTTTCTATTTACTTCATAATTGTTTGGATCCAGACTAGTCCCAAATTACTTTCAACTGTCAGGGTCCGTTAGTATCTGTGGGTTTTTAGTTGATGTTCTGTTGTGTCACTTCCTGTTTTATTTTGAAGTCCTGGTCTTACCCCTGTCTTCCTGTCAAGTTTCCCGCCTGTGTGATTGCTTCCCCTCCCTAATGTGTTTCACCTGTGTCTAATTGTCTTCCCCCACCTTGTGTATTTAAGCCAGTCTTCCCCCTCCCTCTGTGCCAGATCGTCTTGTCCTTAGTGTCAGAGTTCCAGCGTTTATTCCTCGAGTACAGTCCTTCGTGTATGACCTGATTCTAGATTCCTTGACTTTGAGTTTTGCCTGCCGACTACCTGTACCTCTGCCTGTTTGCTGCCTGCCTGGTTTTGACCCCTGCCTGTCAATAAACGACTCTGATTCAGCCTGAGCCCTTCGGTTCCTCTTTTGTGTCCCGATCCGTACTTGATAGTACGATCTGGCCAGACATGGACACATCGGAACCGGACCAGATCCGCTCTGCGCTGAGGGCGCAGGGAAAGAAACTGTATGAGCAAGATCAGCAGTTTGCCCTGCTTCGTCATGACCTGGCCGAGGTTGCGTCCCGCTCTGAGGCACAGTGTGCTACTGTGTCTGCTCAGCTCGCTCACGTCTCTGATCAGCTTCAGAGACTGACTACCGCAGCCTCTGTTGGACCACCTCCGTCACCTGCCGCTGCGCCTGACGAGCCCAACCAGACCGGTCTCCCTGATCTCCGCTCCCTCAGACTGTCGAGCCCGGAACGCTTCTCTGGAGACTCAGGTGACTGCCGTCCATTCCTCACCCAGTGCGAGCTCCATTTTGAATTTCAGGCTAAGGCCTTCCCCTCTGACAGAGCTAAGATAGCGTTCATCATGTCTTACCTGTCCGGAAGAGCCAACGCCTGGGCCACCTCAGAATGGAGTCGTCACTCAGCGGTATGTGATTCACTGCCCCTTTTCATAGAGACTTTCAAACAGATCTTCCACTCTGCCACCCCCGGTCGAGAGGCAGCCAAGGCACTGGTCAGCATTAAGCAGGGAAGACGGTCGGTCATGGATTATGCCATTGAGTTTCGTACCCTGGCTGCTGATAGTGGCTGGAACCAGCCGGCCTTGGTAGATGCTTTTCACCAGGGTCTGTCGGAACGTCTTAAGGACCATCTCGCTCCCCTGGACCTCCCCTCCGAGCTCGACGCCTTGGTATCCCTGGCTTCCCGGATAGACCAGAGGCTCCTGGAACGCCAGCGTGGAAGACCATCTCCTCCTCCCTACCGGCCACCAGCTCTCAGGTCTACAGAGCATCCCCTTTCCCCAGAAGACGTCACGGCGTCGACTAACACTCCTGAGCCTATGCAGATTGGGCAGACCAGACTGACCCCCGCTGAGAGGCAGCGCAGATTCCTCGAGGGCCGGTGTATTTACTGCGCTCAGCTGGGCCATGTGATCGCTCACTGTCCTGTTCGGGTTTCCAGGCCTCCCAATGCTCCAACGTCTCTGGTGAGTGCTACACAGTTAACTTTCCAAACACACCGCCAGCTAACTGACTTAACACTCACCTCAGACACCACCTCCATCACTGTAAAGGCATTGGTAGACTCCGGGGCTGACGCTAACCTGATGAGCTCCGAGCTAGCAGACCAACTAGGCTTAAAGACTGTTCCCCTTGACAAGCCCCTGTCTGCCACAGCCCTGGATGGCAGGCTCATAAGTCAGGTCACACATGAAACACCGCCGGTCGCACTCACCTTTTCAGATGGCCACTCTGAACAATTAACCTTCCACCTGTTCTGCTCAGTCACTCACCCCCTCATCCTCGGCTACCCCTGGCTGGTTAGTCACAATCCCCATATGGATTGGGCATCTGGTAATGTGTTGGGTTGGGGACCCACCTGCAAGGGAAGCTGTTTTCCCAGTCTCACCCAAAGCTCCCCGTCACCTGAACTGTCTCTCTCTGACTCGGCCCCTGATGTTAGCCTAGTGCCAGAGTGCTACCACGATATAAGAGAAGTCTTCAGCAAGGCTAAAGCTCTATCTCTTCCTCCTCACAGGGAAGGTGACTGCGCTATTGATCTCCTACCTGGTGCCCCCATCCCTAAAGGTCGCCTGTATTCTTTGTCTGCCCCTGAACGCACTGCCATGGAGGAATACATCACGGCCTCTTTGCAAGCAGGCTTGATCCGTCCCTCCTCATCGCCTGCAGGCGCAGGGTTTTTCTTTGTCGAGAAAAAAGATAAAACACTCAGACCTTGTATTGATTACACCCACCTAAATGATATTACAATAAAGAACAGGTACCCACTTCCACTCATCGCCTCTGCCTTTGATCTTCTTCAGGGTTCCCAGGTTTACACCAAACTAGACCTTCGCAATGCCTATCACCTGGTACGGATTCGAGAGGGGGATGAGTGGAAAACTGCCTTCAACACCCCTGTTGGCCATTATGAATATTTAGTCATGCCTTTCGGTCTCACCAATGCCCCCGCAGTTTTCCAGTCCCTGATCAATGAAGTCCTCAGAGAATTCCTTAACAAAGATGTTTTTGTGTACTTAGATGATATTCTGATATATTCCCGAAACATGAACGAACACGTAGCCACGGTCAGAAAGGTTCTTACTCGTCTTCTGGAAAATCAACTGTATGTGAAGGCCGAGAAATGTGAATTTCACAAGAGCCAGGTGACTTTCCTTGGCTACATCATCTCCAAAGGTCAGGTCAAGATGGACCCTTCAAAGGTGCAGGATGTACTTAATTGGCCTTCCCCTACATGTCGCAAGGAGTTGCAACGCTTCCTGGGGTTCGCCAACTTCTATAGGAAGTTCATCAAGGGGTTCAGCTCCGTAGCCGCCCCCCTCCATGCTCTAACCTCTTCTAAGTCTGTCTTTCAGTGGTCTCCACCTGCTGAGGAGGCTTTCCAGCGCCTGAAGAAGTCCTTCGCAGCAGCTCCTGTCCTCACCTTGCCCGACCCTGCCGAACAATTCATTGTTGAGGTGGACGCCTCGGATATGGGGGTTGGTGCTGTCCTGTCTCAGAGGTTGGGTAAGGATGGAAAGATTCATCCATGTGCTTACCTCTCTAGAAGACTGTCCCCTGCTGAAAGAAATTATGCTGTGGGGGACCGGGAGCTGCTGGCGGTTAAAGTGGCGCTGGAAGAATGGAGACACTGGCTGGAGGGGGCGGCCCTCCCGATCCTGATCTGGACTGACCACAAGAACCTGCAGTACATAAAGTCTGCCAAGAGGCTAAACCCACGTCAGGCCAGGTGGGCAATGTTCTTCTCCCGCTTCAATTTTGTCTTGTCTTACAGACCTGGTTCTAAAAACAAGAAGCCTGACTCCCTCTCCAGAATCTTCTCCCAAGAAGATGCAGAGGGCAAGGACACCCCCATTGTGCCCCCAGAACGGATTCTGGGAGCCTTCACATGGAGTGTGGAAGCCAAGGTCATCGAAGCCAACCGCAGCAACCCTGCTCCAGCTCCTCCTCCGCCAAACCGGCTTTTTGTACCACCTAATCTCCGGAGTGAAGTTATTCAGTGGGGACACTCATCCCCCCTGTCATGCCATCCTGGGGTAAAACGTACTATGTTTCGCCTGGCCGAAAGATTTTGGTGGCCAGAGATGAAGAAAGATGTCTGTGAATTTGTCTCTGCTTGCTCTGTGTGTTCCCAACAGAAGTCATCCAATGCTCCCCCTGCTGGTCTCCTTCATCCTCTGCCCATACCTCATCGCCCCTGGTCGGACATCTCCATTGACTTCGTCACAGGGTTGCCAGACTCCCAAGGTTACACTGTTATCCTCACCACTGTTGACAGGTTTTCTAAAATGGCAAAATTCATTCCTCTCCCCAAACTCCCATCTGCCAAGGAAACGGCTGAGGTTCTGTTGAGGGGGGTATTCAAGGATTTTGGGTTCCCTCGAACCATCCTGTCCGACCGGGGGCCACAATTCATAGCCCAATTCTGGAGGGCTTTCTGTGAGCTGATTGGGGCTAAGGCTAATTTGACTTCGGGTTATCACCCCCAGAGCAACGGCCAAACTGAGAGGATGAATCAACAGTTGGAGGCCGGGTTGCGTTGTCTTACCTCTCAAAATCCCTGCAATTGGTCCAAGTCCCTACCGTGGGTTGAGTTCGCTCACAACACCCTGCCCTCTTCATCCTCCGGCCTAACCCCGTTCCAAGTGGTTTTCGGATACCAACCTCCTCTCTTCCAAGCATTAGAGAGAGATGTTCCTGTGCCATCCGCTGCTGCTCTAGTCCGTCGGTGCCGAGGCATGTGGGTCCGTGCAAGGGCAGCTCTCCTGAAAACCTCCCAGTTCTACAAGAGATCTGCAGACCGCCGCCGCCGCCCTGCTCCCAACTACACTCCTGGTCAGAAGGTGTGGCTATCTTCCCGAGGTCTCCCTCTTCGAGTCCAGTGCCGTAAGTTGTCTCCCAGGTTCATCGGACCATTCCCCATCTCAAAGATTATTAACCGTTCTGCTGTCAGACTGCAGCTTCCCAGGTCCTCCAAGATCCACTCCACTTTCCATGTCAGTTGCATTAAACCTTTCAAGGAGAGCCCGCTTGTCCCAGCCTCCAGACCCCCTCCTCCCCCCCGGCTCGTTGGTGGGGGCCCGGTGTACACTGTGAAGAAGCTGTTGGCGGTCAGGCGGCGGGGCCGGGGCCGGCAGTATCTTGTCGACTGGGAGGGATACGGTCCGGAGGAAAGGTCCTGGGTGCCCTCTCGCCATATCATGGACCCCCAGCTCATCAGGGACTTCCACCGTGCCCATGGTCCTGGGCCGCCGGGTGTCGGCCCTAGGGGGGGGGGTACTGTCAGGGTCCGTTAGTATCTGTGGGTTTTTAGTTGATGTTCTGTTGTGTCACTTCCTGTTTTATTTTGAAGTCCTGGTCTTACCCCTGTCTTCCTGTCAAGTTTCCCGCCTGTGTGATTGCTTCCCCTCCCTAATGTGTTTCACCTGTGTCTAATTGTCTTCCCCCACCTTGTGTATTTAAGCCAGTCTTCCCCCTCCCTCTGTGCCAGATCGTCTTGTCCTTAGTGTCAGAGTTCCAGCGTTTATTCCTCGAGTACAGTCCTTCGTGTATGACCTGATTCTAGATTCCTTGACTTTGAGTTTTGCCTGCCGACTACCTGTACCTCTGCCTGTTTGCTGCCTGCCTGGTTTTGACCCCTGCCTGTCAATAAACGACTCTGATTCAGCCTGAGCCCTTCGGTTCCTCTTTTGTGTCCCGATCCGTACTTGATATCATCATCTGTTGTTAGGTTCTAAACAGTCGAGTAATTGTTAACATATCAATGCAGTGTTAGTTATTATATAAAATACTATGAGGAAGAAGAGAATGAAAACAGAAAAAACACTTCATATAACACAGATAACTAAATTATACTTTCACATCAGAACAATGCGATTTACTTTATCTGTGTTTATTTCTTCCGGACTGAAAACATGTCAGCAAACAAGGACTGACTATACTCAGAGTGCCAGTAGCAACAGTGAATGCCTAAACTTTATAGTTCTCAGAAATCCCCAAAGGGACTTTGTCTAAACTGATGAATAATTAATTACACTGCATCAAACTCCTAAAGAAAATCACTTAAAGTGAATTTGGGATCTGAAACTTATCGACCATAAACTGAGAGTAAATATCTGCAGCAGATACCGGTATATGAAAATAAAGGCTTCTAGATGTGGACAGAACAACATGACACATGGCGAGGCACATATAGTCCGGTGGGAAGAGGGGGGTATCATGCACCCCCCGGAAATATACTTCTAACCAGTGTTTCTAGATTGGAAAAAATGTGTAGAAAATGATGAGCTATGTTAAAAAGTTGTCAAAATGTCCCTTGTATCATTTTTATGCAAATTAGTACTGCCATTATCGAAAAAACCTAATTTGACTATATCTCAGCCAATATTGCAGATATCTGAACAAATAAGGTGTCTAGACCCATGTTTTGAGGGTCAGAGATCACAATAAAACTATTTATAAAGTGATCAGATGTTGGTGGCATGCTGGGAAGCAAACCTAACCCTTTTACCAATTACAAGACGCCAATATTGGAGATACCAAATAAGGTGTCTAGACAGAGGTTGTTGTGTGTTTAACCAAGGTTTATTTGGATCAAACATCATAATAGAACTCTTGTTGATGTGACCACTCTTCTCTTTCCCATGCCAGATGAACAGTCAGTCAATGGTTCTCCACTATGCATCACTCATCATCGTTTTCACTGAATTCATCAAAGAGTTAAACTCATCCTCTCCTTCCTCTTTCTCCTCCTCTTCCTGTTCATGCTCTCCAGTGTCATGGGGATCAACCAGTGAAGTTGGTAGGATAGGACCACAGGACCACACTGGTTTCAACACTCCTGCATCAGTCTTCATCCATCCCTGACCCTCATCATAGGGTTTTGGTTTTTCCAGAATAGGTTCATCAGCTCGCTAGTACAAGGTGACAAGGTAGTTCACACGTTGGGCATGTTGCTTCAGAGCAGAGTGGCATGGAGGAAGGCCAGCCAGGTCAACCTTAGACTTGCAAGTGAGTTTCTTATCCTCCCCCACCATGTTGTGTAGCAACTTGGCACAGAGAACATCCACTGAAGACTCACAACTCTGTCCAGATATCAGACAGGTGAATTGCTCCGACTGCCTCAGCATCTCAGGCTTGACACTCTAGCAGTCACTGAGATGACTGAATATGTGAAACCTGAGATTCTTCTTCAAGGGCCCAACACTCCTTCATCAGTCTTCATCCATCCCTGACCCTCATCATAGGGTTTTAGTTTTTCCAGAATAGGTTCATCAGCTCGCTAGTACAAGGTGACACGGTAGTTCACACGTCGGGCATGTTGCTTCAGCATGGCATGGAGGAAGGCCAACCAGGTCAACCTTAGACTTACAAGTGAGTTTCTTGTCCTCCCCCACCATGTTGCATAGCAACTTGGCACAGACAACATCCACTGAAGACTCACAACTCTGTCCAGACATCAGACAGGTGAATTGCTCCGACTGCCTCATCATCTCAGGGATTTTCTTCAAGGACCCCACCTTCTGGGGTGCCAAGTGGTGCAGTGGGTTAAGCAGGCGCCCCATATATTGAGGCTATAGTCCTCATGCAGGCGGCCTTGGTTTGAATCCTGCATCAGACGGCCCTTTCCTGCGTGTCATTCCCCCTCTCTCTGCTTCCCTATTTCTTGTCTCTCTCAACTGTACTGTCAAATAAAGGCATGAAAAAGCCAAAACAATATACTTGGCACTGGTACAGTCTTCTCCACTGAACACACAGAACCCAAGAAGAGTGGTGTGGTAGTCTTCTCCCAGGGATTCTGTAAGCTCAGAGATGTTGAGATGTTGTAATGGGTTAAAGAAGCTTCCTGGATCTTCACCCTGTAGGGGTCTGATGGAGTCAGCTTTAGCAGCCTTGCCCACAGCTACTGCTCGTACTGTAACACTTCCATCTAAACATCAATGGGGACAGGTGCACCAGAAGCCAGGCAGTAGTAGTATTGCAGGATTCCTAGGAGAAGAGCACACCACTCTTCTTGGTTATGTGTTCAGTGGAGAAGACTGTACCAGCGCCATCAAAGGGAGAAGGAAGGTGGGGCCCTTGAAGAAGAATCTCAGGTTTCACACATTCAGTCAACTCAGTGACTGCTAGAGTGTTAAGCCTGAGATGCTGAGGCAGTTGGAGCAATTCACCTGTCTGATATCTGGACAGAGTTGTGAGTCTTCAGTGGATGTTCTCTGTGCCAAGTTGCTACACAACATGGTGGGGGAGGACAAGAAACTCACTTGCAAGTCTAAGGTTGACCTGTTTGGCCTTCCTCCATGCCACTCTGCTCTGAAGCCACATGCCCAACGTGTGAACTACCATGTCACCTTGTACAAGCGAGCTGATGAACCTGTTCTGTAAAAACCAAAACCCTATGATGAGGGTCAGGGATGGATGAAGACTGATGAAGGAGTGTTGAAACCGGTGTGGTCCTGTGGTCCTATCCTACCAACTTGACTGGTTGATCCCCATGACACTGGAGAGCATGAACAGGAAGAGGAGGAGAAAGAGGAAGGACAGGATGAGTTTAACTCTTTGATGAATTCAGTGAAAACGATGATGAGTGATGCATAGTGGAGAACCATTGACTGACTGTTCATCTGGCATGGGAAAGAGAAGAGTGGTCACATCAACAAGAGTTCTATTATGATGTTTGATCCAAATAAACCTTGGTTAAACCTCTGTCTAGACACCTTATTTGGTATCTCCAATATTGGCGTCTTGTAATTGGTAAAAGGGTTAGGTTTGCTTACTAGCATGTCACCAACATCTGATCACTTTATAAATAGTTTTATTGTGATCTCTGACCCTCAAAACATGGGTCTAGACACCTTATTTGTTCAGATAGCTGCAATATTGGCTGAGATATAGTCAAATTAGGTTTTTTCAATAATGGCAGTACTAATTTGCATAAAAATGATACAAGGGACATTTTGACAACTTTTTAACATAGCTCATCATTTTCTACACATTTTTTCCAATCTAGAAACACTGGTTAGAAGTATATTTCCGGGGGGTGCATGATACCCCCCTCTTCCCACCGGACTAATAGAAGTTGTTGAACCCTCAAGCTGCTGTGCCACACACACTGTTGACCGCAAATGTTTGCTGCAAAATGTTGTTGGACTGGGAGCCAATCATGGTGAGTTCTCTAAGGCGGCATCGAGTGTGTGGCCTCACCACATGGCAAAAGACTTGAAGCCATTCAGCAGAGTCCGATGCCAAGAGCCAGCAGGCCGACAGACTAACTGTTAGTTAAAGGCTTTCACTGCGTGATCTGTCTTTGTTTTGAAAGGACTGTGTCAAACCTCAATATAAAGTGGTGCTGAAACATTTCCTACCACTGGAAGAGGAGGTGCATTTTCAGGGAAGGCAAAGGATGAGTGTGACAATAACACAAAGTGTAAAATCTCAACAAAGTGGTGCAACCACAGAGCCACTCTAGACAGACCCCCTCTGGACAAAGACAGACTAACAAGCATGCACACACAATGCACTGCCACTCAACTCCCACGCTGTCCCCCTGTAGAAAGTTTTTCCGTGTTTATTTGAGGTGCCAGTTACTTCTCTTCTGCTCTTCTCCACGTCAGTCCATCTGTCTGTCTTCTCTTCAGTACACTCTTCTCTCCTCACCAGAGTA
This sequence comes from Decapterus maruadsi, assembly GCA_030347415.2. Taxonomy (NCBI): domain Eukaryota; kingdom Metazoa; phylum Chordata; class Actinopteri; order Carangiformes; family Carangidae; genus Decapterus; species Decapterus maruadsi. The sequence continues at coordinate 12,567,482 of CM064894.1, read as the reverse complement.
CAGTGGAAATATTTCACAGATACTGTGAATGTGCGTATGCAGACTTCCCACCTTGTTAAGGGGGATATCACACTTGCCATACTGTGACAAGCTGTCAAACAGCAGATACTGTAAGTCTATGATGTCATGTATTCCAGGATAAGTTTGCGTTTTCAGTTTGCAATTTCAATCTCAGTATCAACATTCAGAGATCGCCATTCAAACAGGCTGCAAAACAGAGAGATACAAGAATTTTTTGGGGAAAAGAATTAAAACAGTGATATACTATCAGCCATGAAGCTAAATCCATCTGTAATTATGAAATAAGCATGTCTTGTATAGTATAGTATCTCCTGGATAGTCTTGCTTTGTAGAGATGGAATTTGCCACAAAAAAGGCCATAGTCCATAAAAGTGGACTGGAAAGCAGAAATCCACACGGTCTGCAAACACGCAGTGATTCTGTGAAGTTTGACATTCTTCAACCTCCACATGCAAACTGTTTGAACAACACTGAATCAAGATTTTGGCAGCGCTATTTACGTCCAACTGGAATCGCAGGTCATTTACAAAGCTCTTCTTAACCTCACTTCACTCGGGCCACATAGATAGATGTGGTGGAACCAAGAATTCTTAAAGGTGTTTTAAGGTGAGATATTTTTATTAATAAAGCAAGAAAATGTTACTAAAACAGCTGGCGTGATGTGGGAGTTTTAGAGTTTCTAGGTCACATATTTTAGATGTCTGACTTTATAGACAAGAAAACTGCTATAGCAACAGACAACAGATACAGTCATAAATAGAGCTGATGCACTGAGTGTAACCAAATGGCACATGCAAAGTATTAAGAATAAAACTACTGCTCACAACTTAAAATAATTCCTATATTAACCAGATTTTAGTTGGACTTCAAGTTGCACAAGATTTCTCCACCTAGTGTCTGTATTTATTTTGGCCAATTTCACCTCCTCTGGCATGTCCACACGACCGGCCGCTCTAATCAGCATTAATAAAACAAAATAAATGACCACAGAGCAGTATTTAGACATACAACCATTATGTGTACATGCATTTGTATCTGATAGCATACGATTTCAAAGTTCATTGATAGTTCATCTTATTTTGATAACTGCAGCATCTTTTTCATAACTACCAAGAGGGGGCACCAAAGTGGAGAAAAAATAAGTTCTTCACATACACACCACAAAAAAGTAGGCTACATCACTGAGTTTTATCATTTCATTGTTTGTTTGTATTTGTAAATAAAACAATATTGCCTTATTAACCTTACTGCTAAAAAAAAACATTCACATGGATTGGCCTGAGAAAGCATTATCTGCCATTCGAGAAGGTATCATGTTTTCCAAGTCCAAAAATTTTGAGCTTGGATTAGGAGTTGAATATTTGACTTTCAATCAGCAGATGATTTATTCTTTGATGGCTGATAATGTTTATTATTGATGATTATGTTTTTTTTATATGGCCTTGAAATTCAAACTTAACTTGAAAGACTGAAATGAAACTATGCAGTCAGCTTCACCTCAAAATTGGTCCACATGCCTCTGCTCTGAAGAAACCATAATATGCCTCTCAGATATGTCAACCATTGTGACACCCCCCCACTGATCCAAGCTGCTGACGAACCAAAGTTTCCACTGTGTTGCTATTTTAGGAATCAGAAACAATTCTATGGGGAATAAGAGGGTTTTCCATTGTGACCTCCCAGGTGGCATTTGGGGAGAGAGGTCAGGGGGTCACCACCCAGTTTCAGTGGGAAAAAACATAAGGGAACCCCCAGGTGCTATGTGATAATGTGAATGTCATGGCCCTTTAGTAAGAAATAATGAAGTGTGTGGAAGACAGAGAGCTGATTATTGACTATTTAACTAATCTCCAAATATATAATTTTCAATAATTTATATAAAATGGATAGAATGTATTATATATGCATATAAAATTAGATGTAATATTAGCAGGATGTTAAATTGCAGAATCTGAGATCTCTCAGTGTGTTTGTGGTTCTCTCTTTGACAGGATCTCACAATAAAATGTGACTCTCGTCTTCTTCCAACACTCTGGGCGATCTCTCCAACATTCCTTCTTGTTTGTCGTCATGGTGCCAGCAGGAAAGCCCTGCTATATAAGGTCCTCCTCTCCGGGGTCCTGAGCCAGAACGACAAAGAGAGTACAACCTTCTGCAAGCTACGCCACAGCCGGAGAGGAGGGAACATTCAACCCTGAACCAAAGGACTGAATTCAGCTCCTGAAAAGACAACTCAACACGTCCTTGACTGCAGATATTTTTTACTCTGCTTTACTTAACATGAACATGTCCAATTTTTCAGAGAAAGCTCTGTTTGTCCTTCTTTTTACAGCACAGGTAAGAGTCATAACCTTAACTGAGGATCATTATATCACTCTCATTCTGACAATTTTAATATTGTATCGAAAGATTTTATTTAAGGCAGCTAAACAACAAATATCTTTCAGCAAATAATTGTTCAGAACGGAAGACATAAGGACAAAGTTGAATGAATTATGACCATCTGTAATCATAAAGCTTTAAAAGGTATCCTTATTCAATAGAAACATCATTACATTCTAGTCTTTTTGTCCTCATTGAACATTAACAAATAAATAGTTTTTATTAGTTTAAGTTTAAGCTATTGTTTCTTATTCTGCTAATTCTAAATCTTATTTCACAAAATAAATGTATGTAATATGAAACTACTTTACTAATGTAAAATTAATGCCAGTTGTCAATAATCATTAGCATGTATTGGAATCCAGAAGGTCTATAGCAAAACAGTGATATTGATTTTCTTCCCCACCCAGGTGTTTACAGCAGTCTGGTCCCAGATGTGCCCTCGGAGATGCCAGTGCCCTAAAGAGCCCCCCATGTGTCTCCCTGGGGTCCCCCTGATCCTGGACGACTGTGCCTGCTGCTTGGTGTGCGCCCGTCAGAAAGGACAGGTCTGCTCTGAACTGAACCCCTGTGACACACGGAAAGGGCTGAAGTGTGATTACACAGCCGATGTTCACAAGAGGACTGGTACCTGTGCAGGTGAGTGTCTCCGTCCTGGTCACTAACGACAAAAGTGATTGATATTTTAATAAGAAACCATTCTGGAAAAAATAAAAAACATTCCTCCATCTTTTTCTATTTCCTCCAGCTCGTGCGGGAGATGTATGTGTTTTAGATGGCACTGTCTACCAGGACGGCCAGACCTTTTTCCCCAGCTGTAAGTACCAGTGTATTTGCCGTGATGGACAGATCGCCTGTTTACCGCGCTGCAACGTGGATGTGATGCTGCCGGGGCCAGACTGCCCAATGCCAAGAAGGGTCCAGTTACCTGGAGAGTGCTGCGAGAAGTGGGTGTGTGAGCCCCAGGCAGAGTCCAGTGCACTGGGAGGATTTGCCATGGCAGGTGAGAAGACTGGAGATACTGTATGATGATAATGATGATAAGATGATATGAGACCATAAAGACAGATACACACAATTGTGTATTCATCTTTGATGTTGGTGTCACTCCAGTGTGAGGCATAAAGTTAAAAGGTTGTGTACACTTCTCTGACCTTCAGGCTGAGGGAGCAGGACTCAAGGCAGTGAGACAAAAGGAAAACAGATAAGGCATGATAAGAGAGGAGGAAACACAGAGGAAAGAACCAGTGTTTTCACTTAAGTTCGTGATATGAAACAAATGTTGCACTTAGGTTAATGCAAACATCAGTATGTCAGAGATCATGATGCCTTCAGGCATGTCTATCGCAGGAAAGGGAAAGTAACATACAGTACACTTTACTGATATGAGCATGTGAATTACCCTAAATGTCATACTATTGTAACAATTGTATCGTTATTCATTCTTGGTCACTTTCACGCTTCTCACTTTTTTACTTACTTGAGTTATGTGAACTTTTACTAGCTGATTTCTTTCTCCAGTCTAACCCATAGTCTTCTCCCCCTCTGTGTGCTCCTCTAGCTTATCGCCAGGAGGAGACAGTGAGCTTTGACAACTGGGACCCCAGTCTGAACTGCATTGAGCAGACCACCGAGTGGGGCGCCTGTTCTAGAACCTGCGGCGTCGGGGTGTCCACCAGAGTGACCAACAAAAACCGTCGGTGTGAGATGGTTAAGCAGAGCCGACTGTGTATGATCAGACCCTGTGACGACCAGCAGGATCGGACACAGATGACGCTGCTCTCACCAAAGGTACTTTTTGGGATGTTTTTTTTTTTTTGGTTGCTGTATTATTCATGTATCAGCTCTGCATACACTTTTTTATTCAGGCTAATGTGGTTTTCGTTAAGTACCAGCGCCAGAATAACTGCATCTAGTGTCATCCCTTTTTCAGAGATATTGATATTGAGTCAGTAAATAAATCTTTCTCTCCTCACAGAGAGGCAGCAAGTGTCAGAGGATGGTAAGAAGTGACACAGCCATCCACATCTCCTATAAAAACTGCACCAGTGTCCAAGCATACAAGCCTCGCTACTGTGGCACCTGCATAGACGGCCGCTGCTGTACCCCCCACAGAACCAAGACCGCCCTGGTGGATTTTCAGTGTACCAATGGTAAAACTGCCAAAAGGCCTGTCATGGTGATCCTGACCTGCGCTTGCCACAGTAACTGCCCCCAGGACAACGCTGTGTGGCAGCCGTCAGAGCTGGGATACAGTGGCATGAGGTCATAGGTCAGAGCATGAGATGATAGCAAGCTTATAATGAACAGTTTGTGTGTGTAAATTCAGGGATTCCTTGAGTTGGGATGAAGGACGGGATGGGACGATCCTCTTCTTCATAATTATGAGTTGCATTGACTCTAAATTTTACATTGAAACAAGACAACAACATAATATATCAGCATGATCAGTCCTAAAACAGCACAGTATATCATCATATAATTTATAACATGTCCACATTGCAATAATTTCTGATTATTATAATCAGAAACAAGATAGTCATCTTGTATTAATTCAATGAGCATCTTCTTTTAAGGAGGAGATAATGGAGATGTAATAATCTCTTTGTCTTTCTATTGACAGAGGGATTTAATTGTGTAACATCCTGTGGACAAATTAGTGTCATTCATTTGTTAAGTAAAGCACTTAAACCTTGAAATAAATTGACTCTCTCCGCTTCTGGAGATCAAGTAGAATAAACCATGAGCCACTACTTTGTTTGAACAGTGGTTTGTAGGGGTTCATCTTTCTGTATTTAGGAGAGAATGTGGGAGTTTAGCTCATAAAGTTCAAATCGGATGAAGGTGCACAGGAACTGGAGACATGCAACATCACAACCCAATGGTGTGAAATGCATTCGAATTGGCCACTCAGCCAGAAATTACCGTAATGTTTTTTCGACAAAACATTTTGTCAGAATTTTGCTACACTTTGTCAAACAAACATAGAAACATAAATGCTAATACTCTAATCCTCTTCTTAGAGGGCAGGAGAAAACTGAGGATTATAAGGTGAGCTGTTACAGTACCTTCTATTGCCGTGGAAAAGTTCCAGCTATTGGACACATTTTTGAAATAAGTGGCCTGTGTATTTTGACCTGGTCTGACCCAAGGACTCAAGCTATGAAAGAGAGGTCACTTTGATGACTTGGTGTAATTTCTAACATCTACCTGACATCTCCCTCCTGGTGCGAAATGTGTAATGTCTAGATTCCTTCAATAAATGCAAATGTATGTTGTTTGTTGCTCTAGAAATGACAATAATACTCTGTCTGTTAGTGGTAGTGCACATAAACAACAGCTATTTTATAATGACAAAGGTTTTGTAAATACTTGCTGTATAGCTTATTTGATTGAGTGTGTATCAAATACACAGTGATAATTGGCAACAATGTAAACATGAATTGTATATATTGTGTGTAATTTTCTTACTTATTTGAATTATATACGTAAACTTAACACTGCTTGTGTTGGAACAATGCTGTAAAATCAACGTTTGAAAATAAATGTGTATGTTTTTTCTATCAAATCTTGAATCTTTATTGACATAAACTATCTTTCCATCTATGATAGTGATGGTACTCTAAAGTGATATCAAGGAAGAATTGCATATATCATGTTACAGTCCATTGGGCTGATAAAAGGAGGGTAATGATTTGAATGAGTGGTATCTGAGTGGCAGACTGAGTTTATGAAGTCAATCAATAAGGAAATACCACTTAGATTTTCCACAGGATAATAGGAAAATTAAAGACAAACATAGATTTAATGACAAATGACTCTTGTTTGATTGGTGGCCGATCATACATCACACTGCTATGTTAAAAATGCAGTTCTCATGGATGTGTTATGTAGGTTTTAGGTCAGACAAATGTATGACAAGTGTTACCTAACACTAACAACATGGCTGCTCTACATTTATCAGTGCTGGAGACTTGTCACCTTTCTCAGACGTTGTCTGGCCAATATCTTTGGTCCAAGAACTGCTATTATGTTGTTGTCCTTTCTAATATAATAATAGATGTAATCCCTTTCACTATAAATACATACACATCTTGTGAGTTATTCACATCTGCATTTGGAGTAGACCTCTTCCTGTGGTTTTGCTTTTAACAGTCAAGGATGGTCATGTCATCAAATGGGACCCAGGAGCTATCAAGCCCACAAGGCCTCACTCAGAGTGGGTGGTCACCTTTGACCTCTCTCAGTGAACTCCATCTAAAGGGTCACTGAGGAAAACTCGTCAATCCCCAGTAGAATTGCTCCTGCTCCCTAAAATAGATCCTGAGTGGAAAATTTTAACTCATCAGAAGCTTTGAATCAGTGGGAGACTGACACTGTGGTCCACACATCTGGTCTGTTATGGTTTCTGCTAAGCGCACAGGTGTGTGGTCACGTTACATTATGGTTATGTTTGTGGATCTAGGATTTGAAGCTTGTTCTCATGTTGCACTTACTGTTAAGATAATATGTTAAGATTACATAGTCAGCTATATGTTGAAAACATAAGAAAGACAGACACTTGTGGTGCGGCCTCAGGCAATGATGGTCTGTCTAACACACTAGTCTAAACTGAAATATCCAAACAATGGGTGGAATGCAATGAAATTTTGTACAGACATCAAACATTATCTTTGAAACACCGGCATGGTAGCACCACCACCACTGTAAGCACTTAAACATGCTGACATGAAGACCTTTGTCTTGTTGAATTACCATCTGTGTTTTTCATGTGATCATATCATTAACTATAACGTCATAGGGGTGAGGTATAGTTTTGTATAATGCATCATTTGTTTAAATAATCACTGATTTTTAGAGAGTTTCAGTCAAACCATCCTTATGATTATGTTAAAAGTGTATGTGCGTGATATGTTTTATTTTCCTTAGCTGTTGAGCTGACAATCAGTCAGGCTCAGTGAGGCTCAGTTAGGGGCCCCAATGTAGATTTTTCCGACTGCCAGACTGAGAAATGAAATGATGTGAACAGCTGAGCAACGCCGAAGCTGTAGTTTAAACTTACCAACTGTTGTGTTTCTTTGATGCCTCCCTGTCTGAATCATGGGCTGCTGAATCTGAGACACAATACTGTGCAGAGACGTTTTATAACTCTTAGTTTGTCTGTTGAATTACCGAGGAGGAATGTTAAAGCTGTTTTTTTGGTATGAGTGGGATGACAGATGTGCACAGATGCTGGCACTGGTCTGAACAAACCTGACAATAAAGTACGTTTGTCAGTTAAACCACAGACAACGTGGTATTGGAATTTTTATAAGATTATTATGTTCAGTGAGTAATATCATACATCCTCACAATAAAGAGTTGACGTACCAACAGATTTTAAGCTCCATCATGTTCCAGGTTCAAATAATTCTCATTCTCTTATGTAACACATGTGACCAGCTGGTATGTTGGTGTTTACTTGGTATTTAGTCTGTTTACATAAAACGTGTGAGCTCTAATTAGCAACAAAACCACACTTGAGGCTGATGGGAATGTGTTCACGGGGATTCGTTCAGAAACAAACTATAAAAGTTTAATATGATGGTGAAAAATGTTTTTTTTTTTAAACACAGTAAATCTTACAGTAAACAGTAATCCTAATAAGAGGGTCACCACTCCATTGTGTGATGTGACACAGTATACAGGCTATTTTATCCTAGATTTTTTTCTTTTATTATAATACTTTAAGGTCTGATATCATGACCCCATGCAGCAAAATATATGTTTTTGTGTGCACAGTGCTGAGCATCTGTCTGTCTGATTCAAATACTAAAAGCAACTTAAATGTGAACTTGTCTGTAAAGTGTCAGTTCTTAATGGGTTAGATGGGTTAGAGAGTTGACACATAAAATGTTTCCTATGTTTAAACAAACATGTTGTAATCTCTGCACTGACTGCGGAGTGAGCGCTTTTTGTATGAGATGATTAGATTGCTCCCTCTAGTGGTGTATTTCAATAGAGCCTCTGACACCATCCTTACTACAGTGATTTTCTTGTTATCAAGCCACTGCAGAGCTTGATGAGGAGCTGATCATTTGAATCTGAAACTAAAACATGAACACTTCGGAATTGGGGCAGACAGAGATACATGACACCATCCTTACTACAGTGATTTTCTGTAACATAAAAGTAAAATCTGACTCTTGTTTGAATGAACTTTAGAAATGACACAACACAATGTTTCTATTGAAGCAAAACTTTATAACCCATATTGTTTTTCATACACAGAAAATGTAGCAGTGAAACAAGCACATAGAGTTATAATAAACAATTATTTACAGTAATTTTGTCATTTTGTTACACAATTAACAGATGAGTTTGTAAATGTAAAGAGTCACTGGTTTTAACTATCCCTGTTTCTATAAGTAGCCTACTGTACATCCACCACTGAAACAACTTTTCAAAGATGTGATGAAACATTTTTATTGACTTTTTTCTGGAAGGCTTTTGTTAAATACAAAATTGGTGCACTTACAAAAATAAATGCTCTATATGTACAAAAATAAACATGCAATTTCAAATATCATGTTCAACAAAATTCACTTGAACTGTTGAACTGAGCTTACTCTGTAGGTCATTTATGGGTCTGTTGGCTGATAGCTGTGCATGCTGCATGCTCATCTGTTTCAACTCTAGACTGTGTGACAATCATTTTTAAAATACCCATATCAGAAACAGAGCAATGAGAGTAAAAATCAGGCTAAAAGACTCACGAAATTTTTCCCACCACGTGGTTGAGTCTTTGGCAGGTGAGAGGACCAGAGGGGCACAGTTCACACCATCCTCAGGGAGGCCAGGGCTGAAAAACGGGTAGATTTTCTGATTGAATAAGCAGCTGGTAAAAGAGTAGATCAGAGTCGCAGTATCCACGTCATAGAAGGAGAGAAGTCTCCTCTCATAATCTACAAACACCCCGATCCTCTCGGGTTTCTTTGCCAAGGAGAGGTTCACAGTGGAGTTATTTAAAGCTGTGAATTTGGTGTTGTTCCTCAATCTGATGATCCAGACTCCATTCTTGGGGTTTAGTGTGAGTGTCTTCTTCCCTCGTACCGACTCTCTGACCACTCCTAAATCCCAGCCAGTTTTCCGAACGGCCTGAACCTCAAAGTAGAACCTCCCTTGAGAAAAGCCCTTCTTTCCGAGGACGTAGGCGTATCTGTTGAATTTGTGTGGGATTTGATCGCAAAACCACCAAACATGAGAAGTCTGCACTTGTTTTGAGTCTGCTGAAATCAGGAGCAGATCACTTGCACTGCACGGGTCAAAGGTCATATCCACTGTGTACTGCTGTCGGATTACGTCCAACTTAACACCTTCAGGCAGGGCCTCAAGATCGAGGTCTGTGTGTAGCGATTTCTTCACTGTGTCAGTTTCTTCATCGAGGATTTTTCTGCAGCTCGACCTGAATTGTTGACTGGCTCTCTCCGTCTCTTTGGTGAGTGTCACCTCCAGGTTCACTATAGCTCTCTTCACATCCTCCACATTGTGCTGACCACCGACACTGACGTCAGACCAGCTCTTCGTATGTGGAGACGCAAAGGACAGGAAGTTCTTGATGAGCTGGACACGGTCTTCAGTTTGTGAGATCTGCTCCAGCTTACTGCTACTCTTCTCTAGCTGATTGATTTCCCTCTCCAGCTCTTTGAGCAGCACATCAGCCTGTCTTTGTGCTGCTCCATGCTTCTCCTCAATCGCACTCACCAGCTCAGCCATGTTTCGCTGTATCGAGGCTACCATTGTACTGAAGACCTGCACAGCATCTTCCAGTGCTTCATCCTTATCTTTCCCCTTGGTCTCCCCTACGTCTTTTATCTCCCGAACCTTCTTTCGTCGCTCTTGTATCATTGCCTGTAGTTCCAACTTTTTCAGCTCAAGTTCAGCCTTCTTGTTTTCATACTCCTCCTCCAAAGGAACGACACGATGAGTGCTATGTTCTGTACACATGTCACAAACACGCGTCATATCATCCCGACAGAAGAGCTTCATAATCCAGTTGTGTTTCTTGCATGTCTCTTTCTCCAGGTTCGGCACAGGATCAGACAGTTTGTGTCTTCGTAAGGCAGCAACTCTCTGATGAGACTCGAAGTGTGTCTCACAATAAGATGCCAGACATACCAAACAAGTTTTATATGCTTTGAACTTGTTTCCAAGGCAGACGTCACATGGCACCTCTCCAGGTTTAACTGGGACATCATTTGTAGAGATGACTCGATGCTTCTTGAAATGCTCCACCACCTCTCTGAATCCGGTGTTGACACAGAGTTTGAGCCCTTTGTTGAACTTCTTGTTGCATAGGGGACAAAGACACTGGTTCTTGCCTTCCCAGTGTTTGGTGATGCATGACATGCAAAAGTTGTGGCCACATGGAATAGACACAGGCTCGGTGAAGAGATCCAAGCAGACCGAGCACAGGAACTGATCTTCAGACAGGAGAGTATTGACTGAAGCCATGTCTGGAGAAGAAAACATTCAATGACTTATTCCTTTTGTATCTCCTACCAGTATGAGTCACACCACACAAAAATTGTAGTTGACACGATTCACACAGAACAGAACCTGAATAGTTTTTATACACACAACATCAACAAATACCTGACATTGTAAAATTCAAGAGTCACTTTACCTTTGTAGATACTCAGCTCTGCCGCTTCTCCTCATACACGAATGCACAAACAAAATGTGTTTACCAGTTGTTGTGGTTTGTGCTGTACTACAAGGTTAAGTTTCACTTCTCTGTAAATGATAACAGAGCCCTCCTCCTCCCTTTGATACTCCTCCCATCCTACATGACATTAACCCTTTATCACTTGACCCTTGTGCAAATATGACTCAAAGAAATATGCAAAATAAAGCTAGTAATTCTTAATTTCTTCATGCTTTGGTTTAATCAGTTTTGTGTGCCACAGTGTAAATACAGACTCACTCAACTAAAACAACATCTGACATGCATTTGTGCCATTAACTCAAACAATCAAAGCAAAGGAAATTCATCTCTGAATCACGTCTGCTGGTGCAAAGGAGGTGCATAGGTCTCTCAGGAAGTGAGGAAGATTCAAAGGAATGTTATCTCATTGTTTAGCTGAGACACAGTAAATGACGATCACAGAGCCTTTCACCAGAGGAGTCACCACAACAGCTTGGCCATGTTTTAATGTTCAGTCATGAAAGTTATTAAAACAGTTGAAAGCAGCTAAAGATAAAGATGGGATAATTAAATGAAGACATGTTACTCCAGAGAGAGGACGATCAGAAGAAATCCGCTGCTCAAGGTAAAATGTAGATGAAGGGATTACAAAGGACTCAAATGTGAAAGTCAGAGGCTGTATACAGCTTCAGTTGTGTTTTTCCAAAGCAGCATCTGTCACAAACCTGCTAATGGTCCAAATGTCTTTATAAGTGACATATTTTGCTGACACAGCGGTACCATCCACGCATGTCGGGCTGTGCCCAACAAAAAATCCTGGATGACTGCAGGTCATATATGTATGTTTAAATTAAAAGAAAGTGGCATTTCATTTTTTGTGGTGACAGGCAGAGGATGAGGCATTTGGAGAAAGGTTTTCCATTAGAAGTGAAAGGTAAACATGGCAAGAGCCTGACTCTGTGATAGGTAGAGACCTAGGCTCTGTCTTATCAAATCCATTGATCTTGGAAAGGAATTTAAAAGTGCTGGTGCAGGTGGATGACTTCAGATACCTTAGGGTAGAAGAAGAAGAAGAAGAAGATGATGATGACGACACTTTATTTATACACCACATTTCCTGTCAGAGAAAACTCAATGTGATTTACAACATACACAAACCCTAACCCAGCAAAGCAGAATACAAAAATACAAATAAACAGAGCTTTCTGAGCAGTGACTTGGTGTATAATAGTCCCCGGTGGTGCTTCTCTCTTAAACTCATCAATCACTTTCATTTTCATGACAAGCTGGAACATTCTCTTAAAAAGAAACCAATGTTTTCTTGGAGCATACAGCCATGTAATCATGCCAGTAAGATAACGTACACAGCCCAGTCCTCATATCAGAAGTGTACAGGCAATACAGGACTCTTCACACACCCTTCATAACTCATTGCAGCTCCCACCATCAGGCTCCTGTTTATATATTCACACTTTTGGCAGACACTTCCATCCAAACCAACTTACAAGCCATCAGTTCAGCTTTCGTGCAGTAGGAAGTTGCGTTAACAAAGTAGAAGTGCAAGGAGATCAGATAAAGAAGATAAAGAAGAGCATCAAAGGTGTTGTTATCAAAACCCACCAAAAAGATGCATTGAGAGAGAAAAAGATCTAAAATAAACTGCATTAAACATGATGAAAAAGCTCTGAGAGAGTTGGCACCTTACTAATGGCTCTCTACAGCAAAACTGTTCTTAAGATTTTACTCTGATACAGTTACACAGTACAGTCTGTGTATTTAAGTGAACATTAAATCACCTTGTGACAGATATGGTTCTTTTTTTTTCTCACTCTAAACCATACAAGATAAAGCTTGTCTCTAATAAATGAAACGGGCTGTAATCTGCTGCAACACAAAACTTACTGTTTCACATTCAAACTAAAAGGAGTTAAGTAATTAATTTACCAGGTTTAGGTGTTGACTAATACAGTTCCTCTCTCCTGACCTTCTCTGAATAATATTTGTATAAGGTGGGTAAATTCCTCCCTCTAGTGGTGCATTTGAATGGGGCCTTGGTCACCATTGCCTTAAATCTTGTTAAACCAGTAACATCACAGTAAAACCCCACTCTGCACTTCAAGGATAACCTTCGTTTTTTACAACCTGGACCTTATTTCTAGCATAAAATACGATCATTTACTCACCCAGACAACTTTGGTGGCATTTGGAGTCGTTTTGACATAATTAAAGTGGAGCGGCGCGTATATCATATATATAATGCGAGAACACGGGGCACCCAATGCAGCCCCTAAATAACACATTATCTTGTTCATTTTCGTCAATATTTTGTGACGATACACTGGTGTTATTCCCCTCCGAGCCTGTGGTGGCATGTTATCAACATCCAGCGCCTGTAGGTTGACCTACTAACCTCTGACCTGGATGATGTCATCTCCATACATAATATAATACATCCATGGGTGCGGCGCGGCTAACTTGCTATCGCTAATGCTATAGTTCGTTTCTGTGTGTTTCTGACTTGTCAGAACAAAATGAGCAGCTGGATGAAGTTCAGCTTCTACAGGCTTCCTCTCCACAGCCTGGACTCACTAAAGCTTCAGCTAATTGAGCTAAAAATTGACCCAAAGGCCGAAGCGGAATGATTATTATCAGAATGAGCCGGGCAGCGGCTGGGGCTAATTTCGTCAAAACGACTCCAAATGCCACCAAAGTTGTCTGGGTGAGTAAAATGATCGTATTTTATGCTAGAAATAAGACCCAGGTTGTAAAAAAACTAAAGTTATACTTTAAGGGTGAGTAAGGGTGATTGATACCACTTCAGCAGGCTGAGGCAATGCAGATCTGTGAATGTTTAATGTGGTTGATTCATTTAAGAAATTATTAACTAATATAAAGGAATGAGGAAATGTAACTCACTGTGTCAGCTGGGGTTAGAGAAACCACAGGTGGCTTCAGGGACAGAACTCTGTCCATGGTGCTGGAGCAGCATAGTAAACCAACACCCACCACACACACATACACACACGAAATTCACTGATAAGTGTAACCCCCTCTTATCATCTGACAGAGCATCTACTGTAGCTGTCTTCATAAATAAGATTAAACATATTAGCAAACATCCTGCTTCATCCTTTGACCAACAAACCAACTTTAACCAAATTTCTGTGGAAACATGATATAATTTATTAAAGAATAAAACTGAGGAAAAGTGAGTGACATCGTGAGTCAAATGATTACAAAAAATGATCCCAATGAACAATTGATCACTTTTAAAAAATGAAATAATACAGCAATATGACCACTCATATTTGAGTTAAAGATCTCCCAAAAATCATGTATCATGCTGGAAACAAGACTGAAAAGATAAAATTAATTTTACAAATGTGCATGATGTCAATGTACATCTCATTTGCTACTTAAATACACAAAATGTTCTTATTTTTAGTGTGAAAAAGTATGCACTAGTAGCACAAGTATAAGTTTCCTTGTGTGTCTGTTGTGTTTCTAGCTTTGTGTTGCTGTTTGTTGCAGTTACCAGAGTTTGGCTTTCTGCCTTGTTGTGTGTGTGTGCATTTGGGTCCTAAAATCCTCTGAAACAGTAGCAGATTGTTTGTAGTGCATGGGTCAAAGGTCATGTCCATTGCATACTGCTGCCGGATCATGTCCAACCTTCAGGCAGGGTCTCTAGATTGAGGTCTGTGTGGGGTGTTTTCTACTTTAGCTCTTTCTTCAAGGATTTTTCCACAGCTCACCCCGAGTTCTTGACTTACTCTCTCTCCGTCTCTTGGGTAAACATCGCCTCCAGCTTCACGATACCTCTCTTCACATCCTCCACACAGTGCTGACCACTGGTACTGGTGTCAGATCAGTTCTTGTGAGAGAGAGGTGAAGGACAGGAAGCTCTTGATGAGCTGATGGTCCTTGGTGTGTGACATCTGCTCCAGCCTAGTGCTGCTCCTCTGGAGCCCACTGATTTGACAGGCACCAAACTTTGTCTTTGTGCTGCTTTCTGCTTCTACTCAATCACACTCACCAGCCCAGCCATGCTTCTTTAAGTCAATTCCAGCAAAGTACTGGCTGACCTTAACACTAGCTGCTAATGCTCCAGCCATGTCTTTTCTTTTGGTCTCCACTTTCCCTGAATCTTCCTTTGTTGTTTTTGTATCATATCCTGCTCCCACTAGGCTGACTGCTGGGACGCATTGGACGCAGTGGCCCAGGTGTGTCCCATCCTGCAGACTACCTGGTCTGCAGCCCTGGAGATAGAGAACATAGCAACAGCAGAGTAAACCAATCAGAGGGAACATCAAAATATCAAGAGGAGACATGTTAAAGCTAAAAAAAACAACAACAACAAAAGAAAACACTTTGATTTGTTGCTTTTCTACTCTCAAAAGGTGACTTCAGATAGTGCAGAGCCCTACAAATATTGCTGATAACACTTTGGTGCATTATTTTTTGTAAGACAGAATCAGTGTCCTAAACAAAGCTGGTTAATCTTTTATTATGTTTCACTTCATGCAGATGGGTTGTTGAAAGCACAACAAAAAGACCAGGAAAGCATTAATGAAGAGTGAGAAGGAACACGGAAACAAAGAGTTGTGGAAGCAGAGAAATAAGCCAAAAGAGCAAAGCTAGACTAAAGAGGACGACTGAAGGTGTGGAGGAGTGGGTGAGGAGACAACATCACTACGGGGGAATAAAGTTTCTACTATTTTTCTTTACACAGAAATAAATTGGGTCATGATATTCATTAGTTAAGCAATCTCATATAAAAACCATGTAGAAAAGAAGTCTGAATCCCCTCCTTCAGCAGCATTGAAGTGCTCTTGAGCAGGACACTTGACTCTCTTAATTACTCCAGAGAGCCTGTTCATGCACTAACATGTGACTGTGTGTTTGTGTGTTAGCACTACCTGTCTGTGCAGCTGCTCACTGTTGCAATGAACAAAAAATGTTTAATCAACACGCTGGCTGAGTGAGGATTTAAAAAAGATTCATTAACAGCCTTTAAATACCATCACCTTTAATAAGATTACATTCTTTGTTTGTTTGTTTGTTGTGAAGGTCATTACCACAACAAAGAATGTGCATTAAATCTGGCAATCCACTTCTGTTGGGAACACACAGAGCAAGCAGAGACAAATTCACAGACATCTTTCTTCATCTCTGGCCACCAAAATCTTTCGGCCAGGCGAAACATAGTACGTTTTACCCCAGGATGGCATGAAAATCCCCACTGAATAATTGCAATGGGGGTGTCCTTGCCCTCTGCATTTCCGGGATAGGTTCTTGTGGTCAGTCCAAAAGTAACCGCCAGCAGCTCCCGGTCCCCCACAGCAAAAAAATCAATTGTAGCTCCTACACCTCATTAAACAAAAAACATTCTTCCTATTTCTGTTTCTCTCTCAAAATAAATAAGCTAATCCCCTCTTCAGTGCAATTCACCAGTAATGATTCAGTGGTTTACAGGGCAGCCATGTGGCTCATTGCACAGATCCTGGATTATAGCCTATTTTCTCACGATTACACAATTTGATTAATTATGACACATACATTGGCATACACAATAGAGTGTATAAAAAATGTACAGTAAATAAATTATGTACAATCCCTTTATATCTCAAAATAATTTTGTATAGGATCAAATTTAGACCAATCTTGTACACTGTTGTTGTCAGTAATAAAAAGTAGAACTGCATGGTACTGTAGAAGATAGCTCGGTTCATGGCTGGTACTGTATGATTAATTCAATTTCAGTATTTGAGCCTTTTCTTTTTCTTAAATTAAAATACAATAAGACACTATTGTGCATCTAAATAGATCCTCAAACCCTTTGGTAAACAGATTAATAGAAGACTGATAATATTTTGATTATTAATTTGATGGAAAAAACTTTATTTCCCCCAGGACAAGACATTAGCTATACATCACTGCAGAGATTAATGTGCAAAATGTGATAGACAATTAATACGCCTAGCATGCAATATTGTATCATCTGGCCGCTTAGAAAATGTGGGCTCTTCTTGGCTTTAGTGCTATGCCAGACGGATAAACATCAATTTAGTGTCACCAGTAGGTGTCGTAGCTACATTTCTCACAGATCAGTGTGCAGCGTGGTTTATCGCAGACGTTTGCTAAGCGAGGATGCCATGAGTCAAAGTGAAAGCTGTTGGAAGAAAACTCAAATGTAGAGCCAAGTGTTGCTGCATGCAAAATGCTGAAGACTATCTGAAGTCCCAGCAACTGCTTGACGAGGTTTTTCCACTAATATGACCTACAACATACACACACACGCAGGGACTGAAGGTGTCCTTAGCCTTATAGTACAGTACACTTAGTACAGTAAAGTAGGCTACACTGTCACAGTCTGAGGTCACTTGCGATCCAGTTGGACTAACACAGGATAATGATGTCCTTTGTAATAATAATAATTGCAATAATTCTTATAATTATAATAGCCTAATGGGGGTCTCTCCATGTCCGTGCACATCAAAAACACAGACTCTCTCTCTCTCTCTGAAACATCAAAACCTGCACAGGCGCATTCCTGTACGCGCGTAGCCGTTCCCACTTCTACAACGTGAACGCGAGCAGCAGAGAGGGACGCTATGGACAATTTGACGACTAGAAAGTCATCTGTAGTGTCATCTTAAATTTTTCTATTTTTCTATTTAGCATGTTTTTAGAAGAGGAGCCCTTCTGAAGAGGTGTGGCTTTCTTTCACATCTCCAGCTCCAAATAATGCACCTTTCAAATTATTTAAAACCCTGAAACAAATTTCCTTTTATGGCAGACATTCATCACTACAATTTAATATCTCATGTGGCTGTGTATCATGGAACATATGATCAACATGATGCAAGTGAAAGTAGTGATGTGTTGGATTTCTGGCGCTTATTGTTACCGCTGCATCACTTGTCACGTCTCATAGTTCTGGGGAAATGATGAAGACACTGTGTGCATGCAGGATCTGATGGGATCGGCTGACAGCGGGGGGAGCAAACTCCACCCAGCAGATAGGATCTCAAGCAGGCGGAGCGGAGGGCAGCCTGTGCCCAAAGGGCTCGGGCTGGTTGGTCGGGACGCTTGACAAGTCCCGCAGAAAACTTCTGAGGGGCAAAGTCCAGCCTGAGCGCGAGGGAGACGGGGTGGAAGTTAGTGAGTGTGTGTGTGTGTGTGTGTTTGTGTGTGTGTGAGAGTGAGCTGCGAACTAAGTCGCGTGTTATTTTAAAGACATGCTCAAAAGATGGCGGTGGTAATAGCGACGGGAGTTTCGGGCGCCTCTGGAGTGCAAAAAAGTGGATTTGTGGAGGTTTTGGTGCGGGAACGGTGGCACAAAGTTTTGGTTAACTTGAACGAGGAAGCGCTCACGTTAAGCTGCGAGGAGAGCGGAGTTAACGACAGCGTGACCGACAATGTCAACTCTAACGGCGTGGCCAATGGATCTTACCTGGACAACAATAACACCAACTCCAACAACGGACCCCAAACTGTGCGCTCCGCGTTCACGGACCTCCCGGAACGAGTGCCCGAGGCGATCGCCAACAGAAAGCGGTGCGTTAAGGTGGCCAAGCAGGAGATCGGGGGGCTCGGCATCAGCATCAAAGGGGGGAAGGAGAATAAAATGCCCATCCTCATCAGTAAGATATTCAAGGGGCTCGCAGCGGATCAGACCCAGGCTCTGTACGTCGGGGACGCCATCCTGTCAGTGAACGGCATGAACCTGCGAGACGCGACCCACGACGAGGCTGTGCAGGCGCTGAAACGGGCCGGGAAAGAGGTGACTCTGGAAGGTATGGAGACTGAACAGGCTGTGCGTGTGTGTATGTGTGTGTGAGAGAGTGAGAGAGGGTGGCAGAAAGAGAGGAGAGTGTGTGTTTCAGGGTATTCCACACTTTTTTCATCCCGTAGGCATGCTTTCATTCATCTACCCTAGTGAACTTCCACGGCATGAGGTCCTTATTATCAGGAAGCCCCCATGTGACTGTCAGTCGATATGTTTTGGTGAGGGATTGTCCTGCATACCTGTGGAGATAAGAGCTCAATCTCAGTTCAGCTAAACGCACACTGTGTTTGGAAGATAGGTAGTGCTGGTGGATTTCATTTCATTTTCTTTTTTTTTAATGGAGACCTAATTTAACCTCTGGCAGAGATCCCCAAGATCCCCTTACTAAGCCTGGAAATCTCAGTCTTAACAGTGTTGTGAGTTTTTCACCCTACATGGCAGCCTGTTTCAGAGACTGTTGGGTCTTTTAATTCATATTCTCCAGCGGGTCAGTGGCTCTCAATCCTGGTTCTCAGGGCATAAAGTAAGCTACTGCAAGCTGTACCTGCCAGATGATTGGATCCACTTAGCCTCCCAGGTATGGGTCGCCCCCTGATTAGACAAACAATGAAAAGTAGCACGACTGTGGGAATGAAACTCTCTGCAGAGCTATGTAATTTATTTTCTATTATAGAGAGAAGCTACTGATTATTAACAAAAGCTAAGAAAAGAAATTTTGCATTTTTTCCCCACTAGCTTTTACTGTTCATATCTCATTTCATGAAATCTGTTTTCTTTTTATATTGATTTAAGTCACAGTTGGTTGACCCCAAGCAGCCATACAGTCCCAGGAAACCAAATAGAAAGAGAAGTGAAACTGTTTTTCTGGCTTCTCAGCAAATGCACTGAATTCTCAGCAGAAGAGGTGAAGACACTGTATTTAAATTGCGTATGTGGTGCAACTTTGCTGTCAGGACACACTTGCTTTTTTTGCCATAGTTGGTAAACAGGAGGCTGAGGCTGACTGGCTGCATTTTGCACAAAAGAATAGTTTGGATTTCTAAGGAAACAGTTATTATGCAATCAAAGGTGCCATGGGAGAAACACACGAGATCAAACCCATATCTTCTCCCTTTACCTCCTCACGCACTCCCGTCAGCAAGGCCAACAAATACAGCCCAGCACTTCCTCAAGCGTCTCTCTCCTTCTCATACACACGCAGTTGGATACATTCTACTTTTAACCCATTCACTAGAGCCGTTTGTCTTTTGCAGTTGTTTTTAGTCAATTGGAGATGAAAATGAGAGTGATTGCATGCAGGCAGATTCCTTAGTGAAGGTTGGACATCAGTTTAGCACCCTTAGCACATACACATGCACACACACGTGCACCCATTTGCAGACACAAACACACACGCCTTAGTTTACACACAGAAAAACATGCCCATTTCTAAGTTTTTAATTTGTGTTCCTGAGAGGACTCTTAGACCCAAGATAGTAAGAACAAAGTGCCTCTCTCTCTCTCATATAAATACACACACATACAAACACGGTGATGGGTCGTCCCTAGGGGGGTACAGGGGCTATACTACAGAGGGGAAAACAGGTCCCAGCTAAAAACTTACCAAGATAAGAAAATGAGGGAGGAGAGAATGAAGCGGGCATGGAGGAAGAGAGAGAGGGAGAGAAATGGGAGGGGGTTGAGATGAAATGTGAATTTAATGGGGAAAGAGCCGAGAGGGAGGGAGATACGGTAGCATGAGGCTGGAGCAGACGGAGAGCTAACGAGGGAGGCTGTGAGGCTGATGTACAGATGACAGTATGGGTTAACTTAAGGGTAGCACAGTTGTTCAGCACAACTGCACTCTGACTGAGATCATTTGCATTTGGGGAGGCAGTGAAACATAAAGGAGGAAAACAAAGTGCATATCCAATGCGCATTTACAGATCTTGGGGAGCATGAAAGGTGCTTTACATGTAACCAAGCATGAGAAATTTCAAATAAAAAGGCATGAGCAGTGAGATGTAAAGCCTAAAAAACTCATCGTTTTATTCCTGCGTGTAAGCCACTCTCTAAAGATGTGAGAGATGCAGACTGTTCAACGAGGAGAGAGATCAGGAGGAAACATCTGATCCAACTGTTAGGAGATGGTACAGGTCTCGTGGGAGAGTGAGTGTGCGTTTGTTTGCACACATTGCACTGAGTTTTTCTGCATTTTCTGTAAGTGGGTCTGCATTTGTGAAAGAGGGTTTGCACGTGCATGTTTGTTGTCAGCGTGTTTTACTGTAGCACTGACAAGCCATGTTGAAGCTCATTAGGTACATGTAGATGACGGATGAAGATGGTGTGACCACTCACTCCCTGATGCAGGGGGTAAAAGCAGATTGACCCACTGCAGAAAACGGCCCCCGAGCTGGGAACTATATGGTTCATGTATAAGTCTGGGCAATGGGTCTCAAAATCACTATTGTAATGAATGATTGCATTGTTGAGAGGTTGTCATTTCTGTGGTTGATACTTTTTTTAATTTCCCATGTGTCCACCTTCTGACTCTCTGCTGGTTCTGTTCTGTGACTCAGGGTGCAGCCTGACAAACCAAAAGTGACTACTGATGGAAAATAATAAACACCATGGCTAGAAGTTTGTACTTGGACAGCTTGCACAGTGCATTGTAATTTCACATTCTCACTAAAGATTCTTACAGTAGGTGAGCTACAAAGACAACAAACCAGTCACAAGGCAAGGAGGACTTTGAGGCACTTCAGCAACAATAAAGCAGAGGATTTTCATCCGGCAAATATCCGCTTGAAAACAACAAAGGTGTAACTTAGTCAGTCAGTCAGTCAGGGACAGACATCCACGTTGTCGAGGATGGCCTACTGCCAAAAAGAAGGAACAATAGCTTGACGAAAGAAATGAAGCCACAAGATCCAAGCTCCCTTTGAACAGCTGTAATTCCCAACCCTAATACCACGGCCCTGAACTAAAATCACCTAAACAGAATTCAGTCATTATTTTCTTGATTATTTCCATCAGTGGCTTTGCTACTGTGACATGTCAAAATGTCCTCTAGGACTCTTTTTCCACACAACTATTTCCCATCACTTATAACAACACTGCAAATGATGGAGCACCACGGATGCCTCAAAGCAGAGATTGTCCCATTTTTTATGATTCATTTTTGTCAAGACAAAGACATTAAAAAAACACAGTTCTTAGAGAGTTGTCAAAGAGATCAGGAAGCAGTGTAAGCCAAGAGGAACAGACTTGGAGAGATGAGCTGCTTTTCTTTTTTTTACTGAAGAAAACACACACATAGCATCAAAATAATTTGCAATGATAATTAAGTATAGTATACACTCTTTGTGATGTCATTATTTATGAAGTTCACTTAATACTCGAAATATCCATAGAGGAACTGTATGAGGCATCAGAACAGTTTCCCCTTACACATGGTCAGACAACAATTATCAGTCAGTTTTGTCAAATGTACTGAAACCTTATTCTCAGAAGACATCATACAAATGTATGTACTTCCTTCTGCTGCTTCCTTTCCTTAATATGAAGCACATAAAGAACCTGTCAGGAGACAAAGCCCCTTTGCCTGTCGGTAGTCAACAACAGGTAGTGAACTTTACAGGTGCCAGTCGGGCTGTGATGCTCACAGCTGTTATTGTTTTTCTGTCCCCCAGTTGCTCTGTTTGGTTTTCCTCCCATTGTTTTCATTTTTCTATTGTTGTTATATGAAGTGATGATTGAAATATCACGTCCACCAAGGGACACGGACAATGTTAAGGTTATTCTCTCTTAGCATAAATAGTCATTTGGACAAGATAAAAAGAGATGGGAACAATTCCCATGGAGAACTGCCCAGTTCAATTCACTTGTGTTTTATAAATAAACACGATCCGTGTAACGTGGAAAATCTGATTCTGGGTGTTTAACAGCATGACAGAGAAACAGATGTGGTCCACTCACGCAAGAAAATGGAGATTATTTATGTAGAATATTTGTATGGTGGGATAGGATAACAATAGCTGAATGATTATTCATCAAGCCAATTGTTGGCTGAACATAGACTTCCCAGGGTGCAGCTAAAAAGCAGCATTTAGTACAGCAGGTAACACCGGAAAAGGTAAATAGGCCTTCAGCCAGGGGTCGTACGCTCGTAGAACGTGTGTTGGACTTGTACGATGGACATGCTATAGAGTGAACAAACACACTCTTCATACTGTTGTATTATGGGGAGGGAAATTAAAGGAAATACAACCCTCTAAACTCATTAGATGCATAGTATTAATACTAGAACCACAACACTCCCACACCTTGACAGCCTTGCTGTGCCTAGTTACGGCTGCTAAGGTGTGTGAATTAATGTAATTTCAGGACACCAAAAATAAAATAATGGCGATGATTTTGGTCCGAATGGATAAATGGGATGTGGCATGGGGAGAAAACAGCCCAGTTTGAAACTGAGATCCTAAGGGAAGTATTATGCTACACCAGATGGATTTCAGGGTATACACAGCATCAAGCTGTGTAATTCATAAGCATCAAGTCCAAATAGTCTAAATGTGATGAAAAGTCAGAGTATAATAAAGAAGAACATTTGCAAAAATACAGTAGACAGGAAATGAGTCAATGTCCCAAAAGCTCCTCTGTTGAGTCCGTGACAAGCTGTACTGTACCTGTCATCCCCTGACATCTGGATGGCCGTGCATGTGCGCGTGTCAGCATGTGCCTGCTTGAACACATTGACGCATGTCATCAAGTTTAGTCAGCAGAGTAGTCTAGACTGATACTACAATCAATATGTGCTTGTGTGTGTGTGTGTCTACCAGCTGACTGTTTATGTCATTAGAGAAGCTATCATCTCCTCTGCTCCCGTTTGTGGAGGCTGACTCAGAGCGGATGATGGCAATGAGAATAACAACAACTGTGGAGTTGCAGTAGTGATTGTTGTGGCAAGGATAATAGATTGAATCATTCATTCCCCTCCTCTGTGGATGTTTACACAACCAAAACAAAAGCCGAGACGGCGAGCTTAGGCTCATCTGTTTTTCCTGTCAGCTTTGTTTGAAGGAGACAAAAACTTCTTTCCCCCTCCAGGTGTAATCATTGTGTTTTTGTAAACTGTGTTTGTTTTGTCCTAGTTTTTCTTATGACGGCCATCATTAAAAGCAAGCTCGTCTACTTTGGAGAAACTCCTCAGTTTCCCGCTGCAATTAAGAATTTCACAACTATTTAATAGGGTGACCGCAGATGACCCAAAATATGGCGTCTGTTAAACTCCTCTGTTGCTTCACTGCTCTCCGCTGAAACCATGACACTGCCTGTGAGTCAACAGTGTACTGTAAAAACTGCCATCTGCTCATACTTTCTGTGGTTGTGGTTTTGAGTAAGTGTGGTGGTTTTTGTCAGCATCTATGGAAATAATGGAACATGTAACACATAACTCCATGGTTTGATGATGATGATGATTATGAAAATAGGTTTTTTGCTGTTCACTTTTTCCATTTTTTTGTGTTATTACTTGTTCCCTTTTTGCAAATCAAATCAGTCTTTGTGCAAGCATCTTTTTAGCATTAGGAAGAGTTGCCTTGATGATGTATAGTTTAATTAAAAACGAGCAAGATGGAGGACTATAATTTTTGCTTTAAAGGTGAAATACTTGTGGTTTTTGGTCTTTGTTATTCAAATTTTTGTTTAAGAAAAATAGAAATGTCACATCTAACATTTCCTTCTGTTTTCATTTCCTGCAAATCTGCTCATAATGTCCATAATTCAGTTGCATACTTTTTACTGGATTAACTTTGCAGCACATATGCTACCATACTCACATTATCATGTCCCTTTTTATAGCCTCAACACTTTATACAGAAGCCACACTATTAATTTACTTTAATCTGCAGTTTCCTTAAATAGGATGTCAGGCAGCTCACTCTTACTGTCTCTTCAGTCCAACATGTTGAAATGTTAAGAAGAGTGAAAAGCAGCTTGAGGCTTTTCTAAAATATGACATCTTATCAAACTTCTACATCAGATCCAAGGGTTCTCTTATGAAAACACATTATTCACACCTCCTCTTATCTACTTGTTGAGAGTTGCGTGCCGTCAGAGAGTTAGTAACTGTTTGACATAAAGTTCAAAGCTCACTCTGAGTAATTGTGCCTAGTGTGCACACTTGAAATGTCTTTGTAAATATTGACTTACTGTTCAGTGATCGATCAATTGAGATAATATTTGAATTCTTCGAGGTATTGGTTGAAACTTTACAAAATGTGTTGCCTGAAGCTGGATTTTTAACATCTTGTTTTGATGCTGTACCTGTGCAGTGAAGGTTTTCATTCTCCTCTGGTCAGAGGAGCCTTTTTCTTCTTGTCTACTTCTTCCCCTTGGTCTGTTCCTTTTCCAACTTTAACCAATGTTAAACCATCTAATCTTCTCACTCTGGATTAATGAGAGGAATTTTAATTTTGGTGAATTTTCTCACCAAACAAACAAAACCCTCATTCAGAATGTGGCAGAAAGTGCAGTCATTCAGACCTTATTTCCACTTAGAAACTGATGAAAGTGATGGTATAGAGCAGTGTGTTTGTGTGCATGCGACACAGGGTTGGTGCTGTGCA
This sequence comes from Decapterus maruadsi, assembly GCA_030347415.2. NCBI lineage: Eukaryota > Metazoa > Chordata > Actinopteri > Carangiformes > Carangidae > Decapterus > Decapterus maruadsi. The sequence goes on along the minus strand of CM064894.1, from coordinate 12,541,996 downwards.
AACACGCTGAGGAATATGACTGAACGAGTGTGTGTTTGTCTACATTCATTGCAAATGTGTGGTCAGTAGAGTTGAAATCCACGAGCCGCTGTTTTCTCAGTCAAATCAACCGACTCAGACACTTGTGAGGAGGCAAATTGCCTCGTTGGTGAATTGTGCAAGTGACTGGAGGTTGAGTGCAGTTTGGAAATAAGTCAACAGCTTTCAAGGGAAGTGAATTGGGTTTTCATTTAGGAGTTGAACAGCTGGTCTTAGTGATAGTGAGATCCATGCACCTGCATCACAATTACTGTAATGATAACCTCTAAATGAAGTGGAGAGTGGGAGTCACAATTAAGGGGGAAAAAAATGTTGCGTCTTTATGTGCATGCACTTACTTTCTCTTAGTGCGAGCCAAGAAAATAAAATCAGACAGATGGTGGAGGGCAGCCCCTCATTTGGGCATTTTGGTTTAACTAATGCAACAGCAAACCAGCTTGAAACCTGGATTCAAATGAAGACTCAAATAGCAGGAGACATACCCTCTCCAAGTTCTTATCGTGCTATCGAGGTTATTGTGCGCAGTTGGCTGTGTTGGTGCTGTAATGGAATAAAAACATGACCCAGGGGAATGCACACACAATTTTACACACTTCCAGTGTAATGATCACATGGACTCCACCCCATTTATTTTCCCCTCTGCTGGAAACACTTACAGCTCTATTTCTGGGCACAGTGACGCTTGTCAATGAGTTTACATTTCCTCTGTCCAGGCTGTCTTCATGAATGTTAACGGAAGCTAAACATTATATTTATGTAAAATGTGCATTATTGCTTTTTTTCAATTGAGTTAGCTCAGTAACTTTGGAAAATAGATGTGAAATTGTGGCAACATAGCTGCAGTATCATTTGATATCAATCTTGTCAAAGGTAATTTCCCCCTTATCTCTCTCTCAATCAGGTTGCAACTGATTATTTTCATTATTGTTTAGCCTATAAAGTGTTTGAAGAAAAGTGAATGTCTATCAGACCATCAAAGACAAACTTCAAACAGCTGACTTTTGTATGATCAGCAGTGAAATGCTAAAAATATTCCATTTTCAATAATACAAGGAAAACAACAGCCTCACTTTTAAATCCTATTCATAGTGAATATTCAATATTATTGCTCGATGAACAACAAATTCAGTTATGGCATCAGTTTAATTGTGATTAATAGACATATTGTTTCAACATTCATGTCTTCTTTGTCACATTTTCATTGTCACACTTTTGGCCATGTTGTCTGGAACCAGATTTGTGGTTGATGCAAGAAGTTAATAAGTCATAGATTGTGATTTATTTGTCTGATTTCCCAGCCCTGCCACGCTATATGGATGTATTATACCCGATTAGGTCTTATCGTGCTTTAATTACACTGCCTACAGGAGGCCAAGTGTGTTTACATGGTTTCATTGCTTTTCCGATTAGGACTGACTGTGTGTCTCGTTTCATTTCTGAATAGGGGGCTCTTCCATACAGCTTCTCTGTTTACTTTGCATTTGTCTCTGTATTTACATTGATAGTGAGCAGGGATCTCAGCGAGCAGAAGGTTTACAGACGACATGGCTTTGCTAAACATGTGTTACTGCAAAGGAGATAACTACTGACGTCACAAAACACAAGCAGCTGTGGTGACCAGTCACAGTTTGACTCAAGAAGAGGATGTTGTACATTATTGTGCCGTCCAAGATTAATGGAATACAAACAAGTGCAGGATGGGAATTCACAGATTGAAGACTGTTTTTCTTTTTTCAAATCTGAAATCAAAGCTCATCCATACAGTAACCTCAACAAGTCATCCTAAAAGATATTTACTCCTACTGTAGCACCTGTAACCACAACCTAATCTGAGCCCTAACCCCAACCACAGAAGGTGGGAGAGACACTAAGGGGAACACCAGCACATGTTTTGTAGCACAGAAAATGAGGTGTGGGTGTGTCAGAATTGGATCGTTAAGTTTCACTTTTGAAATGTGGATCCTACATGTTGCTTTGTGTCATGATGAAAGACAAGGTTGTCATCAGACTGCCCCAATGAATTTGTTTTTGCTGTTCTTTGTGATGATACGTTATAACAAACAACAACATCAACATTTTCAGCTGTTTAATTTGATCTGACTGTGTGGGCTTTTGTACTGTGCAACTGGATCATGTCGTCTGTGTGGGTCCATTGAGGACACTCTCACATCACCCCCGTCTTCTTCTGCTGTGTTATGTGTCAGCCTGTCATCTCTCCTCCACAGGTTGGCGGTTAGGCTTGTTACGCTGTCTCATAGGGGTCTATTGCTCTTCTCCCAAGAATAGTTCACATGCTGCATTACAAATGCCACCAGCCATATTCCAATTATACGCGGCTTGTACAGTGGGATATGCCAATTAAACATCCAGGGCATACCAGGAATTCAGAGCATTCAGGACATAGAGCGGGTACTAAGCGCCCATTTTATCTCTGCCTCTCTATTTCTGTCTTTCATTGAAACATGTGTCCTGTCTTCACTTTTTTTCTCCTCTTTTCAAAACCTTAAAACACAAAAAATTTGAAATTGTTCTTAAAGCCTCAAGTGATTCAGGGTTTGACTTTTACAAGTGAAGCTTTCTGTTTTTACTGCCCGGAAAGTTTCTCAGGTGGCCCGGCAGCATCGGTTGTGACCACGCTATCTTGAAATGTACCCAACGCTCTGGGGGTAGATACTGTGTTTTTGGTACCTCAACTCTCCTCTTTATCCTGCTCGCCTGTAGCAGCAGAGACGAGGTTTGAATCATCACAAAGAATACTTTCATTTTAACACATTAACTGAGAAGCAGAGAAGAGCCCCTTGAGTCTGTTTTGGCTATTGGCATGACATTTGCTGTGATCGTTTCAAGTTGACAGCAGCAACGGCTACTTCATTTGCATACTATTCAATGATAAGGTAATAGATTATACATTTATTCGTTTGCACTATTAAACTCAAAGCCAAGAATACCCATTCACTTTTTCATATAAACCTGAGCTAGCAAGACAGCGCTGGTATTGAGCGGTAATCAAAAGTTTTGTTTCTAAAGGAGGAAATGGCACGCTGTAAAGTTTCCATTGACTACCCACACATCCTCATGGGTCTTTGCAGCAGAGTTCAAGCATCATTAATACACACAGCTGTTGCTAAGACTTATCTTGCTGTCTGCAGCCACATGTAATACTCACAAATGCGTCAGTGGTGGTATGATTTCACATTTAGGATTTCTGCTGTGTATCTGAACATCTGTGGTATCACCACATCCTTCCTCTTACCTTCAACAACAAAGGAACCAAAATTTCAAAACAGCAAGTTACCCGTGCTGAAATGCGTGTGAAAAGTTCCCACAGCATGAAATATACAGTAGATTCTACTTATTATAGATGTATTTTATATGATATTTAGTATGTTCAGTGAGAAAGAGAAATAGTACAATGAGCATTCACAAACTGGCCTTGATTTAAACTCAATTAATTTTTTTTTACCAAGCTTTTCTTTTACACTATATTCTCTTGTGTAAAAAGTGGGAATTGCCCTAAACCTCCTATTTACAATTAATAAATATGTGCTCACTAATCTGCGACCTGTGATAAACTGGACTGATTTTCTGTACCTAAAATAAGTGGATGATTTAGATTTTCATACAGTGTTTTTTTGCCATTATTGATTTAAAATCTCTTCAGAACATTTGGATCTCAAAAGATGCTGTTAAAACTACATGTGTCTTAAAGTATACTGACACTCCCTCTTTCTTGCTTTCCTTCTTAGTCAAATACATGCGTGAGGCCACACCATACGTCAAAAAGGGCTCCCCCGTGTCAGAGATTGGCTGGGAAACTCCCCCTCCTGAATCTCCCCGCATTGGCAGCCCCCCCATCACCTTCTCCTTGACATCGGACCCTCCCAGCCCCACTTCCCAGCCCTCCCTATCGCTGCAAGGCGACAGAAGATGCATACCACTCAAGATGTGTTATGTAACCCGAGCCATGACCACGCCAGACCCTGAAAACCGGTAGGTGACACACACATACACACACGCTCATTGTGCTCTCAGAAAACAGTTGGAGATGCAGCTGTCTTATCAGCATCTGTCTACTGCTCTTGTGCTTATTGCTTTTTTCGACAGACTAATCATTGTTTCACTGATTAATCACTCGCATAATTCAGCCAATTCACGTATAGTTTTTAGAGAACAAATTGGCTCTGAGCAGAGCGCCACAGACAGGGTCGGGAGGTTGTAAAACTACTAAAGCCCCTTTGACAATGACCAAAAAACCCCCACTAATACCTGATTTTTGTATCCAGTGGGAAAGGGTATAATCAGCATTCATTCCTGGCCACACTGACCCTGCACTAGTTGTGAGTATATGTTGGCTGCAGCTCCGACTGTCAGTCATGACAAATGGGCGGACTCAGCCACAAATTCCAACGCTCTCCATTCAAACAGCACTTGAACATTGTTCATTTGGCATCAAGAGTCAAGTAGTAAAAGCTATACTGTAGGTAAAACAAAGTCGCTGGCTTCCATGCTGCTTTCGACTGAGTTTGTGATGTGAACAGGTTTGATTTGGTGTTTTGATAAGGTTATGGAAAATAACAAGTTGAACTGAAACTAAAATTTGTTTTTTGATTTGTCACTTGGCAGCATCGTTCACACATTGTGATTTTATATTTCCTTTCATGAAAAAAATGAAAGGGTGTCGTGTAGCTCAGTGGGTAGAGCAGGTGCCCCATGTACAGCCACAGTGGCCCTGGTTTGACTCCACTGGCGGCCCCATTGCTGAATGTCGTTCACCCTTTCTCTATCGCCCTCATTTCCCGTCTCTACTGTCCTATCCATTAAAGGCCTGAAAACCCCCCAAAAAACATTTAAAAAGAAAAGAATAAAAAGTGGAAAAGTCAAATTCCAGTCAAACTCTAAGCACAACAACGTTATGAAAAGGAAGCACTGGGTGTGTGTTACAGAGAGTGTACAGTGGCAAACCCCAAAAATGGTTATCTTAATTAGCCAAAGGTTAACTGATGCTCCTCTGCTCTTCAACTCAACACTGTGAGACAATAGAGAAGTCGACCCTGTGGGTCTGCAGCTCCTTCTCATATCCTCAAGGGATTACTCAGTCGTGTTTCTCAGACTTTTTTTTTTAGGGCATTTCCACATTTTTCTTAAAGACAGACGTTTGAAGTAGCGCAGAGATAATTCTCAGTCAGCGGGGGGCGGTCTTTTAGGAGGTGTCGTCAAGTTAATTGGTTGGTAATATGACAATGGCCTGAATCAAACAGAACGGGGTAAGAAAGCGATTTACTCTTTCAACTTTTTTTTTGGTGTCACAGACTGTGGATGTGTGCTTTCTGTCCTACTTGTCTCTCCCTCTGTTTCTCTCTCTCTCACCATGTTGTTTGCCTTCCAACTCATCATACTTTTTTTTTCATTTTGTCTTTGCTTTTTTTCTGTCTTGTGTTTTTCAATCACTTGTTTGTGTTTTGCTGTGCCTCTTGTCTCTCCCACTCCTCTCACTTTCTTTTCTTTTATGATCTCTCTCTCTCTCGTTCTCTGTGTTCCCAGCTTTCTGTTGTCTGTCTGAGTAAATTCTCTTCCATCTCCTTCCTCCTCTCCCATCACTTTCTCCCTCTCCTGATTCATTATTTTCTATTTCACTACAATTCCCTGTACTGTATATCTCCATACTGACATCCCTCCATCCATATGTGCACTCTCTGTATATGTATATGATTTTAGAAGTTTGAGATAGCTGAACCTCGAGAACCTTCAAAGCTTCAGTCGATGGAAAAAAACATCAAAGCCAAGTGGTGAGAGTGAGTAGGGACTTCAAAGTTTCCTCTGTTGAGTATAGATGTTGTCAGCTGGCTTCATGTTGAGACTGTCAAATGTAAATGCTAACACTCACAAACAATCACAAAAACAAAACAAAAAATTAAAATAGAAGAATGTCTGACAAGCACAGGACCAGATGGCTCTCTGTTGTTATTCTACAGCAAAACTTATTCCATTTACCAGAGGAAAAAAATGATTAAAAAGTGCATGTCTCTTAATGTAGTTGGAATGTGTCTTTGTAGAACAAGTCAGTGTTTGTCTGTGTTGTGCTGCGTGACTGTTGAGAGTTTTGTCCAGCTCCTTCTGAGGATCTGGAGAAATAATGGAAAGCTTCTTGGTGAGAAACAGCTTTTAAAAATGAATCTGCACAAGTGAGTTTGGGCAGAAGACATTTGACATTTAGAGGTTTTGATGATCCATTCAAAGCTTTTGATGAGGACATGACCGGAGTTTCACTTTACAAAGCGTAAGGCCTTTGTTCCACTGGTCAATACCTTCTAGAAATATCTTATTTATCACATTTAAACTGAACTTGAACTGCACATTCACACATCTCGGATGATGTATTAAACTATTTAAATGCACAATAAGGTTGAATATTTACTTCGTTTGCCGTAACTTTATTGGTCAGCCAGTTACACAATTCGTCTCATCTCATGACGAATTGAGGTTTTGCTTCACAGGTAACAAAGTCCTAGGACAGATTCACTGGTGCGAATGATGTCCTCTGTCAAATTTGCTAGAACCAGCATGTTTTTTTTTTATGACGTTCCTTCCTTACTGTTGCAGCCAGGACAAATTCCCCTTTTGACTCACTAGTAAATATTTAGTAAAATGTTTGAGCAGGAGGACACCCAAGTTGAAATCTATGTTTAATACATGTCCATGAAACGTAAAAAGTCACATCACCACATAGTCAAAAGTTAAAAATCTCAGGTTTAGAATAAACCTTCTCCCAATTTGGTTTCAGGAATGAAATGCCTTAAAATGCTCTAGGAAAAAAAAAATGTGAAAGTGAAATCCTGCTTATTTTTTTTAGATTAAACTCAAGGCAGTGATGCATCCCTCTGAGGTTTTCTCTGTTCATTCCAGCAGATGTTGTTTAAACTCTGTGTAAGCCTGCGAAGACAGAACAATATGAGGGAAGGTGGGACACGTAGAGTGATGAAAGATGACGATAAAAGACGAGGAAGTAGAGTGGACCTGAGGAAGAAGTTTTCCTCACATTAGCATAAACTGTGTATGAGGACATTTGATGACAGATGAAATTAAAAAGGTAATACAGTCATGGCCTTACTAGATACAGTGTACTGTAGATGTTATGAGGAGGTGTGGAGAGACAGGGCAAGAGGACGTCAGAAGGGGTGGGGGGTGGAGAAAAAGGGAAAGACAGACAGAGATTGCAAAAGAACAGGAAACGCTTAGATGAGCAAAGATAAGGAGAAGAGGAAACAAGAGATGAATGAAATATGTCTCTTTCCTTCTTTACCATTAATCAGTGTCATTACTGAAGCAACAGACTCAAAACCCTGGGTGTGAATGTGTGAGATTGAGGTTTCCATAGAAAACATGTATAGCTTTGTAATAAGGAAGAGATGACTACAGGTAGAACCAGCATGGTCGCTCACAGTAGGACATTTTATACAGCACTGTACTCCCTGTCTAACCTTGACAAGTTTCTAAATGCAAGGAATAAAAAAGCTTTTTGATAAAACTTTTTCACCCAGGTAAATGTGGAACATTTGCCCTTGAACCTAAAATGACACAACCTCTTATGTACTATCTTGTGACAGCTCGAGGCAGTCCAACTGTTGGCTGAAGATCCTCCAAGACAAATATTTACACACCACTCAGTGTAGGAGGCAGTTTCAGACTTTGTGTTGGAGGCAGAGCTGCAGACCTTAGCCCTGACAGTTGGACTAAAACTCTTAAAGACTTGACTTGACATGGGACTACTAGACACTAGAAAGGAAAGAATTCAAAGGGGCACTATAACAATCGATTTTACATGTCAACTAGGAGCTCTGCAGGAGCCACGGAAACAGTTGTTAAATATTGTTTGTGGATCAGTGTTAGCACCAGTGTTACTGTATCTCTGCTTGCTCTTGGAGACTTCTTCCAAACCTCTAACTCGTTTGAACATTACTGAGTGAGTGTCAATATGCAAAAGGGTAGGATCCATCTAGGCAAAACATGAGGATGTCCCAGAACAGTGCAGGCTTGTGTCTGCACAGTGACAGCCACATACCTCCAATAGTTAATCATTATAGGCTTTTGCTGTGAAAGGACTCAGCCACCTCCAAAAATCCTATTACCCAGCTTTCAGAGGAAATTTTTAAACGTCATTTGTCATCAGAGTTCAGACACCTGAGAGACCTGCAGCTGACGTGTAGTTTTCATATGAAGTTTTAGGGACTTCACTTGGATCTTGATTTGACTCAAGGCTTCTAACTTGACGTCAGTCAGGACTTAAAAACAGCTTTGGTGTCACAACAATTAATCTATGTTGAGTCATCTCTGGATTTAAGCAGGGATGGGAGAGGCCAAAACAAATAATTGAGCTGTTGTGAAATCTAACTGTGTTATTCTCTGTGACACATATTTAATAGCTTAATTCCAGTAGGCTTATATTTAGATTTTTCGAAGACGTGAGAATTCCCAGTGTTGTAACCTCTATTATTGCTTTAAAATTATTTCTTCTTCCTCAGAGCTGTTAGCTCATGGATTAATATTTACAGTAGCATTCAATTATTGCACATGTGAATACTGGAATGCACCTACTGAGTTTGGATAATGTTATATAATCCTGTGAGCTCTACAGTACTACCCTTTAATCAAGCTTGTCCTTTATGCAAGCAGGACCAGACTAATGGCATTCATTCAAATCCACCGACAGCTCCTCCGGTTCATGTGCGGTTCCCCCAGTGATTCTCTGTGTTCCCCATGTCTGCGTCACGCTCTCAAGAGATGAGATAACTTCAAAGTAAAACTCCACATCTTGGCCAGAAAATGGCAGATAAGGTCTAGTGGAGTCAGAATGACACCATCCTTAAGGAACGTCCTCAAACAAACTCACATCTGGTCTTGGAGCACCTGCCACCCCCCACCCCCTTCCCCTCCTGCCCACCCCTGTCCTATATTCAGTCAACTCGCCTTTTACAGGCTGCAAGTCCTATTTTTAAACCCAGAGTAACACACCTGGAGCTGATCTAGACGGTCTGTCCTGCCTGCAAGGGTTTGATAGCAGAGAAGATTTATCACATTCACTGGGGCTTTTCCTGGTCTCCAGTGTGTGTGTGTGTGTGTGTGTGTGTGTGTGTGTGTGTGTGTGTGTGTGTGAAGGAAGAAAAGCTGCTAGGAAAGCATGTTTTCTGAGTAGTTTCTCTTTTTTTCACCTGGACAGTGAAAAACTGTCAACACAAATGCAGGATTTTTTCATACTTGGTAGCAAACTCACTGAATCAAGAATGCATTTCCATTTATGTTTTGAGTTAAAACTGAACCTATACTACCAGAAAATTGCCCCCGGTGCTTCCTGTGGGAAGTTTTACGCACTGTACCGTTGCCCCATCTCATTCATCCCAGCACAATGGCATGCTGATGCGGTTTAACATTTTATATTATTATTTTCTGCCTTACATTAAGGGATTCTTATGTATATAATTGTAATCGTTTTTTTATGTTGTTGCCTTCTTCAGGAAGGAACATTTGAGCTTATTTTTTTTATTTAGCTGTTCAGTGTATTTTTGTTTCTGGTTTTACTCCACTAAACATATGGATGCAACAACAACACGTGGCATTACACGTTGTGAAGGCTGCCACATGTACCTTCTTAAAATTCATATTCGCTGAACACACAATCAAAGAGCCGTTCAGTAAGATGGAGAGGCGGCCTACAGATGCATTTCTCTCGAGGCCAGAAATCCTCCCATATGATATAAGCAGATTAGTTATGGAAATTTAGTGGGAGACAGCATTGTATCTTATGGCCCTCTGAAGATGCACAAGCAAAGACTGTTTTGTGATTTAAAATGACTTGAATAAACTTAAATTTCATTGCACTTCATTAGGTTTCTCTGTCCGGATGCCCATTCTCAAGTGAGTGTTTTGTGAAGCTAAATATTTGGCTGCTAAAACTATGACTGAGGACTAAATTGAGTTGAATTGGGTCTGCTAGATAAGGCTAGCAATTTCAAAATTCAAGGATTTTTTTCATCTAATGTTGCAAACAAGTTTTAAAGCCCCCCAAATGATAACAGAGAGGTTAAAGCTGTTTGAACTTTTCTTATCTTCTCTTCCAGACAACTGGAGCTACACTCCCCTGACGCCAGGCACACTGTAGTTCTGCGGTGCCCAGACCAACCATCTGCCCTGTCCTGGTTCTCTGCCATGCACTCTGTCACCTCCATGCTGGCACAGGTCTGTCTTTGATTACACTGCTGTCACAGGTGACTCTCATCATCAGAGTGACCATTAGAATTAGATATTTCAGTGGCTGTGATGCAGCTGCTACAGAGAGCTGCCTTGAATCTAATGTGTCCTGAGCCATCATCTATCCAAAAAACTGTCATCCCACCACAGCGGGCGCTCGCAGAGGTCATCCAGAACACAGTCAGGACCGGGGTGGCTGGCAGCAAAGAGATACGACACCTGGGATGGCTGGCGGCTAAGGTAGGACGCCACTACTTTTTTCATTTCTCACATTTTTAATGGCGTACTTTATCACTTTTTATTTTGTGACTATCTTGTGAAGATGCATGTGTGAATGTGTGTGTGAGGTACAGTTTCACATCTCAAAAGTGCAGACATTGGATACTGGGGGGAATATTAGGTTATTCTCTTGTGCTCAAAGAGTATAGTAACCTTTAAAAAAAAGACGTATTTCTGTCCACAGTCATCAGTTATACTGTGTTTCCATAACTCTTGAACTTCCATTTCTTTTGTTTTGACTATTCATTTGGTTCGTTGCTCTCTTTAGATACAGTTTGAGTTGTTGGTATGTTGTATACACAAATTGTCAGAGGCCTAACCTATTGATGATGATGTCCGACAAGCAGTATGTTTTTCTTGTTTTTTGCACTGTCTTTCATGTGTTGTCTTCTGTGCTGTCTGGCTTGTGATGTTTGTTGTGTGTGAGGTGTCTAAACTAGTGTCCACTAGGCCTTGAACTTCGACACTTTCTTTTTGAAATTTTCGGACGTTATTCATCACACAGCCAGAGGCTCTCACAGTTTATGAACTTGATTAGTTTCAACAAGTCGGTCGGATTTTACCGTTATGCCCGTTTTTGAGTGACTGAGCTGAGGCTGTTGAGTTGCGGGACTCGGACTGCAGGTGACGCTGCTGCTGCTCCATGTCCATGACACTGAGACTGACGGCCGGTGAGCGCTGTGGGACGGGGCCGGGACTCAAAGCAGCGCCCGCTATTTGTTGACAACAGCGGTGGTACATGCTTACAGACCAGGACCAGAAACACATTGGAAAAAGTCGCTCTTGACAAAGAAAAAAAAGTAGGGACCCGACCTGCCGTGCCGTGTAAAAAACAAACACAACAACAACAATCTGATGAGTGTAATCTGGCCCTTCAAATTAAAAGCCCTATAGCCTTTCATAGCCTACAGTTCAGTCATATTGATTTTTACTTTTTTCTCCAAATGTTTTTTTTTTTGCGACCAACAATGAGATTTTGTCATTGTATTACAATGAGTTTGCCCAGTGCATGAAATGTGCTTTATAAATAAGATTGAATTGAATTGAATAATATTTTTTTGGTCGACTAGTGTGTTTTGGGGGCAGCCGTTGTTATAATTGTTAATGTTATATTGTTGTTATAATAAAAAATTCAGTTTTTGTGTATCAAAATCAATTTAAAAAAAAAAAAAAAAAATTTTAATTTAATTTTTTTTTTTTTTGAATAGAACTTTGTGTGAACCGTGGGTCAGAAATCGAGATAATCGTGATAAGGCCTAGTGTCCACTTTGGTGAAGAATGTAATAATAATAGTCAACATTTGGGGTGAGGCTTGGAGTTTGACATGTGGTTGTGACTGTTAAGGTTACAAGCTGAGGAATGCATTACGACAAAGAGGGTCTTCTGTGTGTTTGTGCACAAGCCAGTGTGTGTATGCATATTTTGGCTTTGTGCATATCTGCTGTGCACACACGTGCATACATTTTTGAAATTCACACAAGCAAGTACACAGCTAAAGCGCTCCTCTCTATTCCACATACAGACACACACCTGTGCAAATGCACACATACAGTACACACTGACACACACACACACATACCTGTCTAATTTAGTACCCATGAATTTGCCAATATTTGATCCTTCAAATGCAGTACAATACTGTTACTTAGCAACATATTCTCATTATGTTAAAAAGATGACCCTTGACCCTCTAAATCCCATGGCATGATTGGCTGAGGCACAACTTCAAAGAGCAGCTTAGGATTCCATGGCTGGGCTGCAGATAAGCTCTCATAATGAGAATAGTTATAGAGCATTGTAAAATGAAATACAGAGCGCGCCTGTGTGCCTGTGTGTGCCTGTGTGTGCGTGCGTGTGTGTGTGTGTGTGCATGCACTCTAAGTTAAGAGATTAACAGTGTATATTTCTAAAAGGAAAGCAAGGTTTTTGCTCATTAGGAATGATGAGTGGGTGAGGGGGCACACAATGTGCTGAAAGTGTACCTGTACCTGTGCACCTGCCACCTTTATTTTTTCATTCAAAAACATTTAGCAGACATTTGGTGTTTAAACACTGACAGAAACAAAAAGCCAGAGTGAAAAATAATGCATCCACGAAGTGAGAGGTGAAAACTGGTCGACACCACACACTGCTAAGTGTACATATTAAACACCATTCGTCTCTCAGACACATCACATAAAGCAGCTCAGTGGCACATTACCATTGATATCTCTGATGGAGTACCTACTTTATTTAAAAACCTGAGGACGCTTTCAGCGTTGGTGATAAATTTGAGAGGGCATGGGCACATCAAATCCTCCAGCATCAAATAAATCAAGGTTGTGCTTGATTCAAATTCAGGTTTAGCAATCCTTTGTGATTTACTGAAATGATATTGCAGTTTTAAGAATCGGTTGATGATCATTTGATGTTATTGTAGAGATTAGCATATAATACTCTGTAATCACTTTCAAGTTATTACTCCAGACTGTGGTAATTTGTACACTTAGCAAAACAGTGCAGTAATCCATGAAGAAAATAACTTCTCCTTTTCTTTTCTATTTTCATTTTAATAGCACAGTCCCCTGTGACCCCAAACAGTGCAAGTGGGTATAGAAAATGGATAGACGGGGACAGTCATCCATATCTCATTGTTAATCTGTTTGTGCTGCAGACAGAGAGCGAGAAGCAGTGCTGGAGGCCGGTGCTGGTGGTACTGACAGAGAAGGACCTGCTGCTCTATGACAGTCTACCACGAGGCAAGGAGGCCTGGCAGAGCCCTGCACACATTTATCCACTTTTAGCCACACGGTACGTTCGCCATCAAAGCTGCAGGCATTTTTGATGTTAAAGTAATTGAATGCATTTTGATATTAACACCACTGCTTAATTTATCTCTTTCAAAACTGACAAAAGCACAGCACAACAAAAGAATGTTTCAGAAAGATAGTACTTTCTTTTCCTGTGACGATGTGCTTTGTCATAACAACTTACTTTTCTTAGTGATAATTCACGTGTTCCTTTGATATACTATATGAAACTACATCAGCTCCTGTGTTTATTCAGTCTGGTCCACTCTGGTCCTGACCGGGGGTCCCCTCACTCGGGCACGGAGCTGTTCTTTGCCACTCGGACTGGCACGCGACTCGGCATCGAGACTCACTTGTTCCGGGCTGAGACCACCAAGGATCTGTCCCTGTGGACCAGACACATAGTCAATGGATGTCACGCCTCAGCTGAGATGATCAAAGAAGTCACTACAAGTGAGTGAAGTTGCATAACACAAACATATATTCAGATTGAGTAACACACGTGCATTTTTTTAAAAGGGTGAAAGCATGGGTGAAACATTCATATGCAGACTCCAGAGACACATCAAGGTGTAGCTGTGGATAGAGTGGAGTGAGCTGTACAGGTCACTAAACTGGATTCACTGATGCCTCGTCAGTCGTGCTCAAACACGCTGCAGCAAACACATCCATAGGGATTTAAAAGGCTTCAAGGGTAAGTGCTGCCTGACGTCTCACAAGCCTAAAATGAAGTCTCAATCCAGCACATAAAGCAAAAATGTATACAACCACAGCCCACTGAGATAGAGGAGAGGGTTGTGATATAATTTGACAGCCATATGGAAGATGTGAACAAAGACCTTGCTATTTATAGCCAGGAATGCTTTTCCAGTGTGTGTGTGTGTGTGACTGTGCATGTGCACTGTTTAACATTAGGTATTGGTCATCCAGGGAATTCCCCCCTCCTCCCCCCTCCCCGCTCTAGCTCCCTCTTTGCCTCCTTCCCTCTCAAAGCTCATAATGTCCTGGGAATAACACTCGTCCCATGGGTCCCCTCCTGCCCGCCCCCCTCCACATCTCTCTATCTCTGAGAGCACCGTGCCAAATTAAGTTTCACTTCAAACTCCACACGTTTATGAAACAGCATGCATCCAGCAGCATTAGGCTACACTACACCCTTCTCCGTCAGCGTTTTTCGCCACCAAACTCTTGGTAAAAAATCATGTCTGCACCCATTGATCCAGGTTTAAATGTCACGCTGTGATTAGCATAGCAAGGCTTGCTTCACGTCTGCAAAGCACGATTTACATTCAATACTCAACGGTGTGTGATAATAGTTGGATATTGTATGTCAGAGAAGTTTGCGGGGAAATGTGAACATTAGAAGGGTATCTTACTTAATCCCATGACAAAACGCTGTCTAGACTGAAACAAGCTGCACATCAGGGTGTCCTCACTGAGAAGTAGCAGCTGAGCCAACAGACACAGTTTAAATCTGCATTTTAGACTTTTTTGGGGCAATGTTAGAACATGGAAAGATTTTGACATGAGAAGTGATTGAATAATCTATTCACCAAGATGCAGAGCAACGTTAGCATTAATGTGGAGTAGTTTCTGGCAACCTCATGGATGTTCTCCTACAAATAGATCAAATGGTGACCACAAGGGTTTGCCAAAGTGATGACAATACATCCTAATAAGAACATGGGTGTCTCCTAATTTAATGGAAATCCATCCCAAAGCTGAGTTATAGCAGTTCAATGAAACATTACAAATCAACCTTGTGGTGATTCTCAAAGTCAGGATCTACATATTATTAGGATTCATCATGTAGGAACCATGAATCTACACAATTTTATCTCAATTCACCCACGAGTTCTGACATTCATATCGCCGTACCACTTCGATGGCTAAGATTGTTTGTTACAGCAGCTTTAATTCTGTACTGTAAAGCTGATTTATGACACAGGTCAGCGACACAGGCAAAAGGAATGAGAAAAATGAGAATGGTTTTGAATCTCTATTGCTTACTATTGAATTTCTGTCTCAAATGAAGGCCATAACTTTTCTGAAACAGATTGATGTTGGAACCAAGTCCTTCCTTTTTTATGGAAGTAGGAAAGTAATTTACACTTCCATGAGAAGGAGTGTGATAATGCATACAAAGTGCATTCATTCATTTTTCAGCAGTTGCCACTAGAGGAGTTGTTGCGCTGACCTTGTCAGCTTTTCATCTGTGTAACATCCGGATAAATCATTACAGTGGTTTATTCACTATCGAGGCCCGTGGTAAAGATTAGCTCTGAAGATGGATGAACTCTCAATCACTCACTGGGTAGCAGGACATTCTTAATGGGATGTTAAAGGGGAAAGTCATTTGTCCGGATATGAAATCAAATTTCAGCCACACTTGGCCAACTGTCATTTTTGTTATTAATATGTCCAAAGTAATTTAAACTTTCCAGAGGTTATGTTGATACTTTGAGCAATTAGCAAACTCCAATTGCTTAGGGAATTTAACAGAAATGAATAACTAAAATTGATCCTTTGCAGTGTGCCTAAATAATCCAATTTATTTATAGAAACAGCCTCACTACAGGGTCCATTTGGTAGCTATACAATCCTCTCACTATATCTTCATCAGCTGGTCTCATATTTGTGAACTCACTGACAAATACTACTAATTGGTGATCAACCTCATTAGACTCCTCTTTCCAGGAGTGTTTGTAACTATGAATAAGTTGTTTCACTTTCACTTTTTTTTCCAGCATTTACTTTGTAAGCTTGTTTGCATTCTTGCCAAGAGTTGGATTAAAAGGCTGATAACGTTGTGTGGCTGTGCTCCATACATGGCCACAGCCAGAAACAGTTAGTCCAGTTTAGTTTAGTGCACACACTCGAAACAAGGGGAAACGGCCTGGTACTACCCACAGATAACACAATCCTAGCTCAACATGTGTTCTACCAAAACGAAAACAAGTTATTTTTTTCTGGTTTTGTTTTGGGATTCATTTGTTTTGTACAGATCCAGACTAGATGTTTCCCCCAGTTTACAGTGGATATTAAAAGATAAGCCAAGCTACAGTAACTGGCTGCTGAAAAACACTAGAGCAGCTATCTTGTTGTCTCACATGCTCCCTACAGGGTCGTGAATTCACTTTTTCCATTCAGAATATCACTTTTATCAATTTAAAGTCAATAATTCCCCCTTCTCCTGGTGTCTTTACATCTACAGTGTTCTTGTTAATGTTGTTGTACAGTATGAGTGTCTCTGAGGTCACTTGGAGCTCCTTAATGAACAGGTAAACAGTTTAATGGCTTGCGGCACAAATTAAGTTATTTTACCTCAGTGGTTGTGGAAAATTAAACTAACCTGCTGTGACACTTGAAGTTGAGCACAGTGGGATGTTGTCTCAAATGATGAAACTGATTTTAATGATATTATCTAAAAGTTTAAAACAAATGACAGTGAAAACCGATTTTCTGTCCTGTAATAACCTTTTGTGTTTCCACTTGTCGTTATGGTAACTGAGCTGTTGTCTCCCTCCTCTCACACTCACTCTCTCTCTCTCTCTCGCCCTCATTCATTCAGTTCCTCCCTGTCTCTCAGTTATCACTCTCTGCCCCTCCTTCCCTCCTTCTGTCTTGTCCACTCACCGTCAGGCAGAAAGCAGGGCTTTTGTTGGAGCCTGAAAAGCCCCTTTCTCTCTGTGTGTGCGTGTATGTGTGTGTCCGTATGTTTGTGTGCGTGCGTACTCTGGTGGGAAACCCTGGTTGCCCCACAGATCAAGCCTCTCAGGTGGAAGAGTAGAGTTTCAGGTCTAATTTGCACTCCTGAACACAACAAAGACCCCACACTCTTTGCCCCATTTACCCTAACTGTTATGCCATTAGGGAGACATTCGTCCTGCCACATTGTTTATACATCATTAGAATGATATTACACATTATGAGACTCATTTTTCATCATGAATGAAATGTCTTTAGGGTTATGTGAATATTAAATTGTATATTTGACTGAGCGTGTGCCTCATTTTTCTTTTGATTCACACTTTTATTCTTATCAGCATGACCTCCTGAAATTGTAATCAAAACACCTCTGTTGTTTTAGTGTATCTCGAGTGGATAGATTATTGTTATATGCTGCTTTACTCCACATGCAACACCTCATCTGATCAGCATGGTTTATGACCAGCATTGCCTCTATGGTATTACTACTGAAAATATGTAAAATACTGTATAGCTACTAGGCTACAATAACTAAAACAGTCTGAGAAAAAAACATCACATGCATAATGAGGGATTGGACAAACTATGATAAACCCTTAAACACTTAAAGTCAGCATTGCAAACACTGCCACATGCAGTATATATGCAAAGACATGTTAGTCAGGGACACATTTACAGCAAATAGTTGTACATTTACAGTTGTAATCATTCATACTACAAAGGCAGCACACAGAGAAAGATCCAATGATTATTCATTGGGCATCTGGAGGAATTTGATTGGATATTATGAGTCAAGTGTGTTGCCAAACAGCTGATGGTGAAGTGTAATTGAAAAAACAACTTCAATAGTCTGCTTTTCGAGCTTCATTCATAACGTTTAAGGGTTGCTCCCTCTAGCATACTGTCTATCTGCAGTGTTATTTAACGGTTGCACCTGTAATTTTGGCTCTGACTTTGTCTCATGTTGCGTTGAACACTCTCTCATTTAAGTGCTAATTACCCTGCCTCCTTTACAGCTGACAACTGCTGCTAATTGATAATCAAACTAATTAGAGTCACCTTTGTTGCAGTGTTTATAATTGTAAAAAGGTTATTTCAATATGCGAGTTTCCCCTCTGCTGAACCATAAAGTTAGTGATCTGTGTCACACTTTCACACACAGCTAAAATGTGCTAAAAAAAAGAAAAGAAAAGAAAGGTGGACAGAAAAAAAGGACAAAATAATCGCTGCAAATAAAATGTTATTTAGCATAGGACTTGAATGTGGCGCAGTACAAGCAGTCCATCTGCCACTCTGTGCGGGATGAATTTGACTCAGGAATTATTTGCATGCAGTGTGATACCATAGACATGTATGTTTGTTTCATCACCTATGGAAAAAGAGCTTTAGCTATGTGTAGGATGGAGAGTGGTTTGACTGATGCTGTGGTTAAACATGGTGAAACAGCCTGTTGATAGTCAGATAAAACAGAATGACACACACACACATGGATATGGTGGATACGGTATAGATGATGCCTATATACGTCTCCATTTCTCTTTCACATGTCTGCAAAATGAAAAATGCAATCGCAATGCAAGCCAGTAATGAAGCATTACACACACTCTCACTGCTATATGTAAACACATCCAACACGCTGCCCTCCATGCATGTTACATACACACACACACACACACACACATCCTGCTCAGGCTGTCAGCAAACAATGGAAAGATAACAAAGCTCTTCTCGCTCACTGTCTCTTTGTCACACAAACACACTTCCTGGTGGATCAGATGTTGTCGAGAGAGGAGCTCATGGTCTAGATGAAGATTTCAGTGTGCAGTCTTAATGTCTGCTGGGACGGTGGGGTAGGGGGCCACCTCTGCTGTCAAGGTACTGGGGAAAAAAATGGTAAATGCATTCAGTTCACACTGTGTGGAGACAAGACAGGTTCTTCATTAAAGCAAAGGAAAGTGATGCGTAAATTGCGGGAGTAGACGAAGATAGTACACTCGGCTTTCAGCGGGACACATGCTGTGAAGAGTGAGGGGAGAGAGCGGGAAAGAAGGTGCTTAGAAATGCGGCAGAACAGATAAATTACATTCTTTCCTTTCAGCGGGATGGTCTCCACGTGAAGAGAAGAGGCTGTCATTGAAACTATAATGTGTTATCTGAGTGAAGAGACATGGGACACAGATAGAAATCTAGTGCATCAACAGGGTGTCAGTGGCAGCATTGCAGATGAGCACAACGTTTTAATACATTAAGCATAAAGAGGAGAACATAAAATTGTGCCATGATTCCCTCTAGTTTATTATACTGAAGGTACAGGTAGCCAAAACTGATGTTGCCTGTTTCGCATTGATACCAATGAGAAAAACCTCTGGACATTGTAATATGTGATAAATGGCAATGACATTTCTACAGTATGCTTTTCCTATTAAAATGTATGTTACCATTTTGTTGTCGGTCATGTCAGAGCCATGAATGTCATTACAATATCAGAGCTAAAAATTAAAAAAAAAAGGCCAAAGACAAGAGTTTTCTATTATGAAGCCATAATAAACTCAGGTCCACAGAGTTAATTGGAAGCACTAGCATAGTGTGATATAAGGCTGGACATTAATTCATTCATTCAATACTCAATCTTTAGAATATATTTACTGGCATTCAAAGCTTTGTTGACTTAGCGATGAATGCTTCTGGGCAAATTGTAATTAAAAACTAATAAAAACTAGTTAATGATGTTTTTCTTTCACATGTTTAAAGAGCTGTCTCGTGTGATGCCCCACACATATAGAATTTTGTTTGTTTCGTCCAGCCATACGATCACCTCTGTCACTAAAACCAGCTGAAATGGGAACTGTATCAATGTCATACGTCTTTTTTTATGTTCACAACAAAGAAAGTTTCAACCTTCTTACATAACACATTAATCACACTGAGTGGCCCTGCCCCTCTAATTGAAGCCAACACTTGGCACTAAAGCCAATAGACAATACAAGATGTACTGTGTATCCCTAAAATATTAAGCAGTGTTTACCAAGCCACAATATACATTTAAAACTGCACCACAACAGAGATTAACATCACACTCTTATTTCTGTCATTCTTGTTATTACTCCAAGCAAATATGAATTATAAGAGGAATACTTATTAACAATCAAAACTAATCAATGCCCTCTGTTTGCCACCCAGGTTGTCTGTACCAGGGTCAGGAGTGCCGGCTGGTGATTCATTACGAACAGGGCTTCTCTGTGCTGGCTGACCCCAAACTGGCAGACGGGGAGAACGGGGAGGAGAGAGGAACTCACACCCCCTCAAGGCCCAAAGTGCTCCTTTCATACCCCTATGAAAAACTAAAGATGTCTTCAGACGATGGAGTTCGCATGCTGTTCCTCGACTTTGGAGGGAAGGAGGGGGAGATAGTGAGTATCTTCTATCTCTAAAGCGTTATGTTTTGTCACACAAAATGCAACAAGACATGCTCTGACAGAAGCTCTGTTGTGCAGAGTTGTTCATGGTACACTGAAATTAAACAAGGTGAAAAATATGTTGCTGCTCCAAATTAATATGCACCTCAGAATATTGTGACTTTGCTGCTAAAATGTGCTGTAAGCGATGTTCAATCTTATTATAATTACAATATCATAACAGTACACATCGTCTCAATACTCTTTCATTGCTCAACCACGAATCCTGATCAACAATTTCTCAGTGAGGATGAAGATGTAGATGTGCTTACAGACATGTTAAATTAGATATTAATCATAGAGGAGTGTCTAACATAGTTTAACATGTTTAAAGTAATACGAGTAGCAGAATCCACATTTGACATTTACCAATGTTAGAAAGGCACACAGGTAGACAACCACTACAAGATGGTGCTTTTTACCCAAGTAATACCAGAATGCATTTGTACATTTTGCAGATGTGGCACAGGGCATGTACAGTAATTTGTTTGGAAGAATTTTCCCACATAGGAACAGTAGCTCAAATGTCAAATAAATAGTGACAGCCCTTGGTTTCATTTCAAGTTACACTGAGTCAAAATGGCTTTCTTTCATCTTTTTGAAATAAGCGAACAACTGAGCTTTCAAAGTTATAGTGATGGATAAAGAAAATATATATTTAGCTTCCTTGGCTGTGGTCATGTGCAGCTCACAGTAAACAGAACAAGTTCATATGCGCTCTCATGGGGTTTGAGAAAGCCTTGTGGGAAATGAAGCAAAACACTAACTGGACTACAAATATAGAAGACAGGCACGGGGAAAGTGGTACAGCAGAAAGTAAATTACAGCACTTCATCACAAAATAACTCTTGTAATAAAAGAAACTGCACACATAATACAGGTAGCCTATCGCAAGGTGAAAGCATTGGAGAGTGGAGTTTTCTATAAAAATAGCCTGTCACTTACTGTGAGAGTTTTAATCTTTTTACACCACTCAACAGCTCAGCGTATGGACGTCTAGGTGGCCTGAGGTTTCAGGGGCCACTTGATACACAATCCGGACCAATTTGATGTTTATACTTGAAGACAACCAAGTACAAGTACTCCTACCGCCCAATATGTTCATCATTTGTGATTAATACGAATAAAAATACGGGTGTCAGGAGAATGAACTCTAGAAGTTCCTCTGTTATCTTCCCCTGGCACTAATACAAACAGTTTCCACCCAGAAAAACAACACTGATGTTTTGTCATTCATCATAAAACCATGGCAGTGTCATTTACTGTATGCTGGAAAGTAGCTACAGTGGCAGTTAAGAATAGAATATTTACTCTTTAAGCTTATGGGATTCACAAACTGGAAACTGAACTGCTTTATATGTCATCATCTGGATCAGTCTGTAAGATAGTACACATTCAGCTCGGTATAAAGATATCCATGTCTGACTGCTCAGTTTATGCTGAAGGCAAATAAGCAAAGACTTGGGAGCTTTGATTCAAACCCCTCTGTTGGCTACCTCAGCGCAACAGATTTTCGCGTCAGTAGAGGTTCTGAATCCCAAAACAGCCGTAGATAAGGCTTCATAAAAGATCCCAAAACACTTGTGGATGTGGCTGATGGCTCATTAGCTTAACATTTGAAAACAAAATCAGCCGTAGCTATATTTTTCCACAGTGTTGACTCTCCTGTCATCACTTGGCAGGAATGATGTGTCTGATTTTGTCACCGCCATTCATACTTTAAACCAGACCATTGATTGTGGCTTGAAAAACAAGGATTATATACACACTTCAGCTCTGATTGATCAGAAAAGCAAAGACAAGAGCAAGACTATGAGTCTTCAGCAGTGCTGGTGTCACTATGACATAGTGAGCTGAATGCTAACATACTCATAATGGCAATGCGGACATGCTACAGTGAAGCAGATAATAAAGAGTGCAAGCATAATAAAATTTGCTAATGAGATGAGCATAATACACAAACTACAGGTGAGACGGATCGTAACGCTGGTATATTTTTCCAGATATCTGGACAAAAGACAAATCAGTCGACACATTTAATTAGCCTACTATCTGATGATGAAAAGTTAAAGGATCAAGTTATTACAGTTCATCCAGAAGATGTTAATGTCTATTCCAAATTTCATATTTAGACTTTTCACTCAGAAACATAAACACTGAGCTGCTTCATAGGGAAAAGTCAGGGGATTACTAAAGCTGCTGGGATTCATTAGGCACCAGGAATGTCTGTACAAAAAAGTCAATGCAATCCATCCAATAGATATTTTAGTCTGGATCACTGGCCGACATCACCATCCCCTGAGCCGTAAGACGCCAGCATAGCAACAAAACACAAAAAAAGCATCTATTTCAACTCTTGAAAATACAGATTTGGAAAAAAAAAAATCATGTGTGGACCAGTTATGGTGCATTAGTCTACTTGTATTTCATTGTGCAGGGTTTCCTGGAGTTGAGGTAGCCTTAAAACTTCCCCTGTGTCAAAATTGACTGACTAAACAGTAGTTTACAGTAAGTGTGAATTTATGGGTTGAATCTCCCTATAGGCCCAAGGAACAGGATATGAGTCATAGTACCGGTGAAATCACCCGCTGTTGATTCAAGCTATGAACAGAGCTTTGTTCACAGTGATGTGGTGTTTGTGTGTGTATAGTGCTTAGCTCCAGATAGGACCGTCTAATCCTTGCCTCATGGGGAACTGTTGACTGTGGTGTTAGTTTTGAATATATTTTTATGGTTTTATGTGCTTTAGAAACCCTCTGTCTTTTCTTTCCACCCCCCCTCCCCTACCTCTTCTCTCTTCCACCCCTTCTGCTTATGCTTTAATGAGTTCTCACATTGTTTAATCTTTTTCTCTCTTTATCCCCATCATGTTTATTCCATCTTGTTCTACTTTTTTAATTCGGTTGTTTTCCTATCCTTTCCTCCCACAGCAACTGGACCTCCACTCGTGTCCAAAGCCAATTGTTTTCATCCTCCACTCCTTCCTGTCGGCCAAGATCTCCCGCCTGGGTCTGGTGGCCTGACAGCGTCTCTAAATGGACGGTTCACCTGCTTTGACAACAGAAATCCACCTTGTTTCTACACCTACATCTGCAGCCCGCATGCAGTACACAGTGTCAAAACTCCTTCAGTCGGGGACCCAAGATGAGTGAATGTAGCTTCTTTCTGGAAATTGACCTTTTATATCGGTCTCCAACACTAATTAAAAAATAAAAAAACACTGGAGAAAACGATCCTCATTGGTTGGTGAAATGGACTGACATTGGGGACAAGCCCTTCATTTAAGGGCTGCATGGACTGAAGTGTTGACTGAAGAACCACAGAAGAAAACATGAACTGTACGAGATGCAGAGGGATGATCTATACGTATATTTAGAGGGACACAACGAAAAGAGTAGATTGGGCATTACTGTCACGTCCAGGATTAGAAGGACTGGACACATGCCGCAGGGGTTGAGATGAATTTACTTTTAATTCAGTCAAAACGTAATGGCAAACTGCCTTCCATTTACCATTTATATAATTTATTCGCCATTAGCTCTGAAAGGACATTTTGAATTTCACTTGTAATTTTTCTTCTACAAACACTTGGCACACTGCAGAAAAACATTTGTCATACATTTGTCTTTGTTAGCATCCCCTGAGATGTCTTGTTAGCAGTGTCAGCATTCATCATTGAAAGTGGGAGCCACAATCAGCAGCACCGATACCCACAATGTGACAGCCGCCTCAAATTCAAATAGTTTCAGTATTCTTCAAATGGGTTGCACATTGGGGACCATCTGGTGGTATTTCAGCATTTGACTGATTTGACAGTGATCTGATATAATCTATAATGACTTCATATATATATAAGCTATATTTAAAAAAGAAGATTGGCTTCAGATACATGAATTTTGACTAACTCAAATAGTCACATTTAAATATAGTGTCCCATTTATCATTCAAAAACAGAAAAAAACCTCATATCTAAGTAATGAAAAAATGTGAATAATAGCCTGTTATGGCAACTGTGTCCTCATCACTGGGCAACCAGGTGGCATTAGATGTTGTTTTTGTACTTTCACTTTTATTTTCCACAATAACACTAGTATTACATATTCACGGGTGTTTATGATTAAGACATGAACATCTGTATGATTAATCCTTTATAGTGCCATCACTGAATAATAAGGTAATATTCAAAATACACAGCTAAACATATTCTTGTCAGATCATTTCAAAGTAATCGTTTGACCTACACTTTCTTGCTGAGACTTAGATGACTTACTGTATGAAGCTACACCCACTAGCCAGTTAGCGCATTGCTAAAGCAATTACATTTCATACTGAGCAAGTTGGAAGTTTTACAAAAAGTTTGGACAGAGCCAAGGAGCTACTTCCATATAAAGAGCTAGCCTGTATACAGCTACCACTGAACATAATCATTTATCAGTTTTCTTCATTCTTGACCTGTGGAGAAAAAAAAAAACAATTTTATCCCAAATCCCATTTACCTGCTGTTCTGGAGATGTGGAGCATTAGCTTAGCATAAACACTGTCACTGCCTGTGGCCAAAAACCCATACTGATCTTCTCACCTGAATCTCAACAGGAAAGCAGCTAGACCTGCATGGATTTCCAAGAATGTTGGATTTATCCTTTAAAATTGGATTAGCTATGATGATGATGATGATGATGATGATGATGATGATGATGATGGTGCTGATGGTGTTCATTCCTTCGACCTCTGTTTCAGGATGGACTTAACTCTTCATCATTGTAAATGTCATTTACCAGCTGAAATCCTCTCAAGAGCTGCTAATGTTGTATGCGGTTAGTGGACAAACTACAGTAATGTTATGAATCTAGCAAATGTCTGCCATTTGGTATTTCTGGTAAATCTTTATAATTCATATTGAAAACTGAAACTCAATCAAATGGTGCCACAATCAATCAATTATTTATATTTCATCTTAGCAAAGTAGCCATCCTAGGAGTCTTCAATCCTGCTTTTCATGCCTGCAGCAGCCGGTGTGGCTCATTGTTTTTGAATGTTGTGCAGCAGACCACATCAGTACACATGGCCTGCTGCCCGGCCCTTCCCTGTGCCTTCAGATGATTGAGAAGAAAATAAATATTTGAATTGTGAATTAAATGGATCGTACAGATCAAACGATGAGGGTGGAGCAACAGTGTGACTTCCATGACGGCTACATTAGTCTTGACTCAACCAGCAGAAGCTTTCTGTCTGCTGCTCTCTCCTTTACATCATAAACACATGTTCAATGACCATTTTTACACATGCACTGTGAACAATGATTTACACATTGTAATCCTATCGCACTGTAGAGGGAACATTATCTGTTTTGTTCATACTAAATGATAGTGGAGGTGTTATAACAAACAAACTGACAGCTGATTACTGATAACCTCAAGTGGAAGAAGCTTTGACAAGTAGATTACTCTGATGCCTTCGGCAGCTAGTGTACTGCCACTCAGAATGATAAAGCTTAGTTTTTAACTCCATCCACATAAATCATGTATTTAACAAAAAGTGACACGATTAGTCTGTTTTTTTTTTATTGTCTTCTCTTTTGATTTATTCATTTCTCATCAAGAGCGAATACAGATCCACAGAAGCGGTGTGAGGGAAGAGCTTCACTTTCTTTTAAGTTATATTAAAATGTAAATGACATGCACAACTTGTTTGCTAATGACACTGGTTCTTAATTAATTGACGATGTGATATAATTAGTGGGATATGAGACTATTTACCTCTTTCATTCTCAGAGCACTCTTCCCTGCTATAAACACACAGCAACAACGAGGTGGTACAGTATTTCATTCAGAGGACAGTTGAGATGAAAGGTTGTGAACTAATTTACTGCATATTAGTGACACTTCAGCTTGATTTGGGAAGTGTTTTACTGAACAGCTCAGCAAAAAGGATTCATGCAGGAGCTGCAGGAGAGTAATTGGTTGTAGGCAGCATTCAACGCAATCATAACTCTTGACATTGTTTACTTAGCTCATAGGTAATGAGCTGGCACCTTACCTCCTCTCCAACACACTCACAGACAGATGCATGGATGGATCGACACATTCGTGTTAGTGAGAGGAAGTTTAGATCTCAAACACACTCATAAGTCTTTGACACTATTGAATTAGTTGACAGTGTTTACCAGTTAGTTTTCCCACCTTTTTCACCTCTTTGTGTTTCCATTGCCAGTTCCCTTCTGTTCAGGCTGTTATTGAAAGCTGTGGTAAAAAAAAAAATTGTTACTGCTGTCGTTTGAACACACACAGAACCACACGAACATGCACGCTCTCTAATAACCAGCGAGACAGAGAGAGGGAGAGAGAGCGATGGCCATTTTGACTGAAACTGTCAGCTTTTCATTTCAAGGGGTTGGAAACGAGCCAGATCAATTAGCAATCAGCTGTGTGTGTGTCTGAGTGAGTGAGTGAGTGAGAGACAGGACAGAGAGAGATAGAGCAAATACTACAAGTCCACAATACACACAGTACTGGAGAGTATTTTGTTTGTTTGTGTGTGTGTGTGTGTGAGAAGGGGAATCTGAATGAGCAGCTTTTGTCCAGGCTCCGTCTCTTGTTGCATTCTTTCCTGTGGCAGGTCCTGACAGGCTCTATGTGTGTGTGTGTCCTGGAACCAAACTTGCGTAGGTAATGGAGAGCAGGGCAGTGAAAAGAGAGTGGGGGAGAAGCAGTCAGCAAGAGAAGTGGCTGCACTAAACACTGTGTGGAAAGGTAGTTAATTTTCCAAATGTTAATTAATCAAGTTCAAGCAGAATCTTTCTCCACATTTATCATCCCATTACAAAAAGGAGCCAAGATACCAACACACAAAATATAAAACCAAACTGAAACTGCACTGCTTGACCCATATTAAACCGTAAATTGTTCTGTTTTCCAAATAACAGACCATTTGGTGATGGCACCATCACCATGTGCTCCAGGTTATGGGTGGTTTCTTGTTACATGACTTTCTGCTCAGTGTGTGTGCATGTACTGTATGTAGGTGCGTAATGTGTCTGCAAAGGTGGTACTCACTCTACCTCTCAAGCATCATGCACAAATTCCTCAGACTGTGCACTTGGACTCATTTAAATTACCATAATCATCTTCCTCAGTGTGGCTAAGTTTCTTGAGGGCTACTTCAAAGTTTTTAGTCAAGCCGTACCTACTAAACTTTTCTCTTGTTGCAGTTTGATGTGACCTACGAATCTCATAAGTCAGTAACCAGTTTTGAAGTGTCACTGCTGCATGGAGTGTGTCACATAGTTGAAACAATGAGCATTAAAAACATAAATGAAGTCTCTCACTTTGCTACTTGAGCACCTTTAGCTATCACTCAACTGTCACTACACCATGTTATGCATGACAAGCCTGCTTTTGCAACTTGTGGTCAGTTGTTCACACAAAAGCAGAAGAGCAACACTTCGCCCACTCAACAAATGTAAGTCTTATATTCGCTCTGTTTTGTTCTCTTGAGGGAAGTATCTGGCTCTTTAGTTTGTTGCCAACATTATTTGTGCAGCATTTGGCGGTGGAGGGTCTTAAGAGCTATTTTAATGACAAAAAAACACTGATAAGTAGATTACACATGAAAAAAGTTTGGCAATTCAGGTTTATAATATAATCCTTTCCAATTATCTGCCAAAAAGAAAACAATGAATCAATATCAGATGCTGTAGCCTACTGTGACAAATCACCAAACTCACCACAAGAATCTTAAAACTTGAGGGGTGAACAGAGAACACCTCAGTTTTTTAATCCCTTGATCACAAAACATAACTTGGACTTGACCGTGATTTTTTTTCTGATTCTCTCATTTTTATTCCAAATGCTGTTTCTCCTCAGCCTGATTCCACCATGATCTGTAACTGAGAAATGTGTTTTTAACACTAGAACCGCCGTGAGGTCATTTTGACCTCTCTCGAGTCTTAAAATGCGCGTAACTCTGTTTACGTAAAACCCCTATGTCTCCCAGTCGGTGACTTTTCCTAAAAATGTGTTCTACATCATCTTATGCGTTTTCACGATTCTAGTATAAAAGACAGCGAAGAAAAGAGAGGTTTTACCTAGAACCGCCAAGAGGTCATTTTGACCTCCATTCATTCTAATGCAAAAATGCTAAATGGACTGCATTTATGTTGCCATATATATCATAAACCCTGTCAGACACACAGTTCAAAACACTTTATGGTAATACTTCACATTCATGTACACACACATACTTTACCAAAAATAACAATAGTGGTTGCTAGGCAACCAGTATAGCTGACTCTTTATTTTTCTATTTTTCGAACAGTGTGTATATATAAAAATGTATAAAATTAATTTTCCAATGATTGCAATCTGGGCTAAATCATGTTCATTTAGTCTCTCAGTTTGTCAGTTAGTTATATATATAGTTATTTATTTAGTTAGTTAGTCATTTTGACCTCATCCCACAACACAACACCTGTTCAGACGTTAGAAAAATGTCAAAACGGGTAAAACAGATAAAGAATTAACACTGCCAATAAACAGTGAACATAACAATGACAATCCCTTGTTCTCATGAGAAATGGACATGAATTTAGAAATTTGTAACAATTTTTAATTTTTTTATGTACACACACTGTTCAAAAAATAGACAAATAAAGAGTAGTCTATACTGGTTGCCTAGCAACCACTATTGTTATTTTTTGTAAAGTATGTGTGTGAATATGAAAGTGAAGAATTACTATAAAGTGTTTTGAACTGTGTGTCTGGCTGGGCTTATGATGTATATGGCTACATAAATGCAGTCATTTTACCCTTTTTGCATTAGAATGAATGGAGGTCAAAATGACCTCTTGGCGGTTCTAGGTATACATGGAATGTTGGCTGTTCTAGTGTTAAGGAATAGCTAAGACATTTTGGGAAATAAGCCTATTCTGGCACAGAGTTAGATGAGAGGATCTTTCTCATTCACTTTGATGTAGCAAAATTTAGACTCGTAAAATCTTCTATGCTACAACCAGTGGACGGATTGACGGTTATTAAAACTACCTGTGTACCCTTATTTTAAATTTAATTAGGATACTGTGAAATGTCAAAGAAATTAT
This sequence comes from Decapterus maruadsi, assembly GCA_030347415.2. Classification (NCBI taxonomy): domain Eukaryota; kingdom Metazoa; phylum Chordata; class Actinopteri; order Carangiformes; family Carangidae; genus Decapterus; species Decapterus maruadsi. The sequence goes on along the minus strand of CM064894.1, from coordinate 12,512,390 downwards.
TTATTTGTGAAATATGACATTAAACTCATGGCATTTTGCTGTTATCTCATAATCTGTGAGAAAGATATTTGCCCATTTGAAAATAAAGTCTCAGCAACCTTATTTGGTTGTTGATTTGGGTTCCTGTGCTCAACCAGCACTCACACACATGCGGACACATGGAACCTCTTCAATCAACTAAGTAATACAGATAAATTATCAGTATTCTTGCCTGTGAGCTGCAGCATTCAATGCCCTTAATCAGACTGTGAAAATCATGACAATGATAAAACCAGGGTGAAACTAAATGACTAATCGATTTCAGTTTGATGATTTTCAGGTGTGAAGCCAAGCCATGCAGAGTTCACCAAACTCCTCGCTGCAGGTAAGAAGCTCTAATCATTTCAACAACGGAAGATCTCTTGAATTCAGGGCTGTGTAAATCTCACTTGCTGTTATTTAGTGTGAACTTTTCCTTTAGTTATTAAAATATGAAAATGTTCTTTGTTTCATTTCATCCACATTCACGGCTATTGAAATGATGTGTGGTCTCCCATTTTCCGAGGACATCTGGTCTCAGGGCTGCGTGACGGTGATCATGGTCTTTGGCTTCATGCTCTTTCCCACGAGAGTATGACAGTCATTTGACTATAAAAGGCATCCTCTCTGCTTGTTTTCCACTTCATTCTTTATATATTGTTGCATTTATGAACTGTCCCTGTATAAACAGACTTGGTTTGGGCCTTTAAGGAAAATTATGTTAGTCTGTTTAAAAAGTATGTTCTAACTCATTAAATCTCTCTGTCAGATTGTCCTTGCTGTTGAATGTTTGGCAGAATATTTGTGAAAAGCTTTGATAAGCTTCATGACCCAGTCCAAATATATTATCACAAAGCAATTAAGATTGATGAGGGGTTGCACTCCGAGAGCCAGCACAGTAAACAGAAAGTGCACGTGCAAGCTGTAATACTGCCACACACTGGATTTAATTTTCCAAGTGTTCTCTTGGTGTCTGTAATTATACATTCCACAAGAGCAATTAAATTCATGATGTACAATTGTGTTTTTACTCATAATAGAGCTGCTGTGTGGTAGTTCTGATATCTGCCACACAGCAGCTTTTTCTTTCTTACGCATGTTTTGAGATATTCTGAGACATTGCACAACTTAGTCAGCCTGTTAAAACAAAACTCACACCTGCACAATAAATCTGAATTAGAGACTGAGAACAAAAGTGAGGCTGAGAGAAGGAAGCGAGTAAGCAGCGCAGCAGATGATATCAACCGTCTGACCTTCCTTTAGGCTGATGTGTAACTGAGATCGTTAATTCTGTCTGTCAGAGATGACACAGTGCCTGATGTGCTCAGAGTGATTAAGCGCTCGCAACCTGTCAGTACAAAGTAAAACGGAAACTAAACCAACACATCTTTATCGCATCAGTTGTCACCGATGCCTGAAGAATTCCTTTGAATCTCGCAATCATACATGAACAGTATAGATCTGTCAACACGGTTACTGTAGTTACATGGAAACCTGCTACAGTGGAAGTTTCTATTTGGGTGCATATCTTGTTGGTGGCTTGTGAACAAAGAATCATGTCATGAATAACACAGCATAATAGCATTTTTGTTATGGTGAGCTTTGTCTGCTATTTTGCCCTTATCCATTTGAATGAACCAAACTGAAAAAGTAAAACCAAAGGGTAAATATTAAAATTGCATTAGTGCTACAAGTTGTTTTGGTGTCCAGTTCATGAGGACTTACAAACTATAATCTCTATTATTTGGAAATGTGTTGGTGAACTCACTGAATCTTTACTGTTATTGTATTTTTCCAAAACACTGACACAGTGAGACACATTATCTGCTACACTTTGCTGTTGTTAATGGGTCAGTGATGAGGGATCTGAGATTCACTCTCACAGACCCAATCTGTTTGCAAACAGCTGTGGTTAAAATGCTAGAGTAAGACAAAACATTAAGACCGTCAAAACAAGGACTTACTCACCAATTAGTTTTAGGAGTTTGACCTGATGGAGGAGTTTGTGTTATCTTTCATTACTCTATGTGGTGTTGTATCCAGAGTGTACCTACAGCACTGATCCAGAGATGTGTCATGACTGCATCACATCAGTCATCACAGCTTCATAGACACCGAATAAGAACCTCCCATTGGGCACTGTATCCAAGCAGCAGAGGATCTTATGCATTTTTCTTCCAGTAATGCTGACGAAACACACTGATTCTCCAATGTGTATCATGAGATAAGATTATTCATATTATTTCTGAATGAATTCAATGAAGATTAAGAAAATATTTTGGCTGAAACTCATCTAGAGATCCTGTGAAATGTTTGTATGTCCATGATCCAGAGTATTTACCAAGCAGAAAATCTATGTTAAACCTGATAAGCGAAAGAATCCACTACAGATGTTAGACACCTGAAACTGATCCAGTATAAGAAGCTTCATCTGAAAATCACTGAGGGAAGTGATCTCACAGAACACAGAAACATTTCAGATGTGATGATTTTATTAAACTCATTATCAAAACAAACTCACAAAGAAAGTGCTGCAATTGTACCTATTACCAACTCAACAAAATGTGTGAATGATGAATCTGTTTATGGTAGCCTAATGCAAACATAATTTTGCTCTTTAAAAATCTCAGAGTTTACTGATTTCTTTCTGAACCATACATCTCTTTCTTGATTATCTTGATTTCTGAGTGACATGTGGTGAAAGTTTCCTGTGTGTGTGTGAGAAGCTTCCCAAACCCACCAGCACAGAGGAAGCACACTGAGACAAGCTCCTCTGTGCAGGTTCAGGTTGGGATGCTCCTCCTCGTCTGGATGGCGGTTGCTGGGGTGGAGGGCCGGGGGGGTTGCAGTGGTACTCACTCACTGGGTCTTCAGACTGGGTTTGGTGCCTGTAGTGCTGCTGAGAGTGGCTCACTGCTCTGCTGCAGTGCTAGGTCTTTCTGGGATGATTGATTCCACTCTCAGCTGCTCCAGGAGCCAACGACACAGGACAAGTCCTGTCAAATAGTCAAACAGGTAATGAGTAAGCAGTTAGAAATTCCACCTTTGCTTTGATTGATAAATGTAATGTGACACGTTTTAGTCTGAGAGAGGATCACTTACATTGCTGAGTGAAAAACAGGCAACCACCCCTTTCAGTTTGTCCTGCGGTCATCCATCCTCCTCATCTGGTCAGTCTCTTCCTCCATGGTGTGGGTGCTGATGCAATATTTATCCTACTGAAGCTTGGAGAGAACAGCTGCCTCTTAAGTGCTCCATCCTTCACAGCTCCACCTGCCACAAAAAGAAAAAACATGTTGGTAACAGAAAAACTTTCAGAAAAAATGTGTTAATGTTTGTTAATTTTGTTGAGCATCCACTTACCTTTGTTTCTGCTATGTTAAAGCAAACATAATCATTTTTTCCACAGAACAAAACATTCTCTAAATGAATCAAAATAACACAAGTTAATGGTAAAAAAAACAACAGCAACAAAAAACAGACAGATATTTACACCAGAGGGGGTATTTGCAGCAATACAATATCCTGGAAAAGGAACATAGTTGCACTTCTGTTCAAAAGTGTCCATTTGCAGTTGCAGACTTATAGTCATTCGTACCATTATTATGTACTATAGACCATTTTCAGTCTCATTACCCACTGAGTTGTGGTTGGGTGATTTTGTATCCTTCCAGTTCACAGTTATCATTTTCTTGGCCATCAGTAAAAGTATCTGTAGAATTTATCTCTGATCTGACAAACTCATATGCGTCCTTATATAGCTCCTAGCGAAAATATCATTGGGTCCAGTGGGACATTCACTTGAAAGATTTTGTCAATTTTGTCTTTCAAATTTCTTCCAGAATCCTTGAATTGCTGTGCAACCTCCCAGAACAAGTGAGAATAAGGTCTCAAAGTTTTCTTAATGTTGTTGATACATACCATTACCTCAGAACGGGATCCCAGAGTTTAAGTTAGAAAATAAAAACAACAGCAAAGTAAACAGCATATCTAGAGTATCTTACTTACCTTTTATCCCACATTTTACCCTATGTCATATGACACAGAGGCTCATGTGGTTGAACATTTCATACATTACCTGTGGCTAAGAGGGTAAAGCCAGTGTTAGTTTGACCTCTGCCTTCTCATATGTTCAATGTCCAAAGAAGCTACAAGGACTTGGCAGCCTTGCCAGACACAAGGGCTACCTGTTGATTTTCCAGCGCCCCAATCTCTTTATGGACCATATGAACAAAGCCCTGGTGCAAGATGCTTCCTACAAGGGAACTACTACCTTGCCAGACATGATGGCTACGCACAGCATCAGCATCTCTGTCAGGTCAGAATATAGCTATACAGATATAGCTAATGGATGGAAGGTTGAACCTCAACAGACTCTAGTCAGAGTTGCTGTCTTCAGCCCATTAGTGGGCCCAATGCAGACGCCAAAGCCTGAAGTGAAGGTAGCTGAGTTCCTGTAGTGCTCTTCCTTAAAAAGGCCTCAGATAGAAGGAACAGGTACCAGTGGCTCCCTGTATGGGTTTTCCTCTCCGTCCCAACGTGGCCTCTTAGAACTTACCTGAGCAGCAACTCTGTGGGAGACCAAGTCAAGATCTTCCTATTGCTGCTCCGGAAGCCGCAGAAGCCGGGGAATCGGTCCGAGCCAGACCAAGGGCTGCTGAGGGGCAGCAGAAGGAACATCCCCAGGCAGAAGCTGGTGCACACGAGGGAGCTGCTCAGGGAGCCACAGAAGCTGAGGTACCTGTGCGGGCCAGACCATAGGCTGCAGAGGGGCAGCAGCAAGAGGGGGATGAGGTCCATCGTCGTCCTCAAGGTCAAAGCTGTCCTCCTGCCAAATGAAGACCTCACCTTCCTCCAGGTCGAGGTCCTCTTCATCAGATGAGACGTCCGCAGGGTGGTCCTCTTCAGGAAGATGCTCAACGAAGAGGTCCACAGCGACTGAAATGAAAGCAAGCCAACATAAAATATCACCACATGTATAAACGTTCAAGACATTTACACGTTCAACAAGATAACATGTGTCAATACTGTAAGTGATATCAAATATCACTCAGTTTTTTCAAAGCAATTACAAAGATAAAATTGAGGCTGGAAATCTTTTCTCACAAAGATGTAAATGTTTAAGATTTAAAACTTAAATAAATTCAGTAGGTTTAAAAAGTCAGTAGACAACTTCTGGAAATGAATGCATGCATGACTTGTATCACTGACATACAGAGTTATTTAAAGGTGATAAAGGTAAAGGTAAAGGTACTTTATTAGTCACATATACAGGTGTACAGGTGAAATTCTTTCTCTGCATTTAACCCATCCCTGAGGAGCATTCCGGGGACCAACTCCAGATTTAAGCCAGTGCTCTGGTCAGGGGCGCTGACTGGAGGATTACCTAACATGTTTTGGTGTTTTGGTGGTGGGGGAAACCGGAGTACCCGGAGGAAACCCACGCAGACACGGGGAGAACATGCAAACTCCACACAGAAAGGTGATGGCTACAAGTTTAATTCCTCCTGGCCTGTGTAGAACTCACACTGCCTGCTTTCGCTCCAACCTTCCGTTTGGTTGCCAGTGACAGCAGTAGACACATGACATCAACATTCTAATGCTGTTGCCACAGAGATCATTCCATGCCCACGTTGCCAACGTAACCAGATGTAAATATAACATATTTCGGACCCGCCAAAATTTCTTAAACAATTATTTATGTATTATTTAAAAAAAATCTCAGTAGCCTAATATACTTTTTTTCTGCACCCCTCTAGACAGAAAAATGTTTCCTTTTGATGAAAAAGTTGTAGTTATCACCTTTAAAAGGCCTGAAAAAAATAAAACACAGCCAAACTAAACAATTTAATATTCAATAGGCTATGCCCACGGACCCACGGACAAAATCTATAGGGTGCATGAATGCAAAGGGCAGAAAACGGGAAACGTACAACTCCAAAATATAAATGAGAATAGCCTATTTATAAATGGACCCCAAAACATTGCTAAAAATCAAATCATTATCAAAGCAGGCTAACAACGTCACCTACAATCTGTGAGGGTGAACACAACAGTTCACTCGAAGGAACAAAATAATTCAAACCAAAACAGCTGTCACAACCATGGTCACAAAAACAACAATCCTGCGTGTTTACGTCCGCACGTCCTGTACGCTGACGTCATGATGTTCAGTGCAATCGTCCCATCGTCTCCATGGTGAAAAAGCAAAACTAATTTTTGGCATTTTATGAAATTTGGTCCAGTCTCCATCTTTTTTACAATAATTTTTTATTAAATTTATAAAATATTTGTACAATTTCATGCCCTCAAACCAAAATAGCAGTGTTTTCAAATCACTACATTCATTATTAATGAATTCCACGAATTTCCCGGGGTATTCAATGAAGTATTTCCAACAAATGTCCGTATAGAGAAAAATCATCGGTCTGTTTTCACCAAATCTTAAATTTTTCATCTTAAATGACAAGCTGTAGGCTAAATTATAGCTATCCAAGTCTATTTGAAAAGTTATGTGCTTTATACAGTGATGTTTAATGAGTTTGGATGAATCAATATATCAAGTAAATCATTCCAATAACAAAGCTTCATAACTTAGAAACTTGAAAGTTGTCTTACCTCCCAGGCGGACGTCCCTCCAGTCGACTCCCAGCAGGTCCTCCAGGAACAGGCACATCTCCGAAGTCCTTGTTTTTCCAGATGCAGTAGTTTCACTCTCCAAAAGGATCCGGTCGTAGTAGTAGCTAGTCTCTCTATTCTCTCCAGGTATTCACCTCTCCAATGGTTCGCTTCCCACAGCGCAGGTTTTGCCTCAGGTTGGTCCGTGTCCAAGTCCAAGTGCAAAGGGAGAGAACTAATTGAGAGAGGCCTTTATATACCCTTGGTTCGAGCGTCATTACGCTTCAATTAATGACGCACACACGCACGCGCCTGAAGATTTTTAGGCGCTCCATGTGAATCGGACGTACTAACCTTACAGAAACGTTTTAATTAGCATACTCATACAAAAAGTAAATAAATACACACAAAAATCTAAGATCTTTCTTTTTTTTTCAGTGTTGGTGGGAAGGTTGACATGAAAAATTGGTATATCTTAGCACATAGTTTTGTGTAAGACAAAGGAAATGTGTCACTTCTCAACTCCTTTCCAGTTCTGTAAATGCAAAGAGCAACATACAGTAGGCTACAGTACACACACATTTTACATAAACACACATGGAAGGAACACAGTCTTACATTACTATAAAGAGAGATATGTGATGTCTCTGCTCCGATCCTCCTACTATGCTATGCTAGCTATGACCTTTAACAAGGGTTGTACGTCTGGTTCGGCTAGGCCAGCAACACACTCAACAACTACCGCCCACACAAAACCTTTACACACATGAAGCCTCAAATCATGAAACTCCCAGTGCCTGTACACAACCTACCCTTTCATTGTCTTGGACACTGAGGGGGAAACACTGCCACAACACTCCCCTGTTTTCTCTCCCTAACATGCAAAAAAACAAAACAAAATACCAGTCTCTGGGAACCTGTGATGACAAAAGAGATGTGGGGTAAGGAAGGGTATGTGTGTGAGAAAAATAAATGTGTCAGGATGCAACTGCCAATTCTTCCCCCGAACGCACTCCATCTTCAGTCCCATGAACCTTTTAATAGACAGGCCTAGGTAAATGTGTGCTGAAAGCGTGTGTGTCCTTTGCTTTCTTGTGCATGTGAGTAGATCCCATATGGCCTGCTGTCATGAAAGTAGTGCCAATGGGAGTTGAAGCGGTGATTGCTCTGTGTAGTTTGAACACCACAGTAACACTGTGTCATTACAAGATTATTTGATCAGCAGAGAGGGATTTCAAAAGGACCTCAGTGCTTGTTAGAGGATACCAACTGACAAACAGGGACCAGGACCATGCACATGGCTCATACTGTATGAAATCTAGAGTATTCTCCTGTGTGACAGACTCCAAAGAGATATAGACTATTCTCCTCTTACGCTTTAATGATAGCTAAGTATTATGTTCAAATTTTGCATGCCAACAACAAACAAATCACTGAAATCTTATGCTGACAATGGGAGGATGCAGTGCAGTGATATGTTTCAAAAGGAGCTTTGAAGCAAAGAAAATAACAATTTTATAAGTAAAAGTTGCAGTAATTGGTCTTTTTATAGAATACATCAAATGTCTGTGTGATGTGAGCACACATTTACTAAAAAATGATCACCAGCTCTTGCGTTCCCTCAGCTCAGCAGCAGGTTTTAATGTTGTTTAGCTGATTGTTTTGGTTGTGGCAGACAGACACAGTGGAGCACACAGCAGCTTAAAAAGCCTGATATTTCCCTCAGGAGTCGGTGAGGACTAAAACAGTTTCATGAAGTACGGATTTTCATAGAAGATCAAAAACATCACTTGAAATTAATAATAATGTTGTTCCATTGGATATGTCATCAGCTGTGTTCATCATGTTGACTTAACACAGTGGTAAATTATTATATTTGATCATTGAGCATCATGGGTTTTGATTGCTCTACGTGAAACATCCTAGGCCAAATATTCTCTCACATTTGAATGACAATTTCCCACTTTTGAGTAACAATGCCAAATGCTCAGGCCACTAAACAGGGTTTTTTTTGTTTGTTTGTTTTATTGCATTAATCTAAAAGTCAATTTCCTCGTTGCTCTGTCAACCTCCTGACCCTTATTGTGGCAATTTTGGTATCACCCAGTTTGTATGTGAACCTACTCGCTGCACCTTCAACACTGGTTTCTGATCTGTCTCCCCATACACATCCGCTATGTTAGATCATTTCAAATCTCAAATGGCACCAGGCAGTTCTTTGTGCAAATGTTGTTCAATCAGCTGCAACTGCTATTGGTGTTGGGTTAGTGATGGCCCACTGCAGGAATGAACCCTGGTGAAACTTGCATCACTGACTTAAACAAAACCCCCTTTGTTTCATGTTGTGATGACATCACTGCTGCTTATGTAGTCATTCTCTTCCCCGGTCTCTTCAGTAGAACCCGTTGACTAAATACCTTGGTCAAAGTTTTTGTTAATCTTCGATACTAAAACATCAGACTAGTTAAGAATTGTTTTAGAGACCTAACTCCTTAACGCTTGACCATCTTTGACTTTCCAAGAGTCTCTGTCCACTTTTAAAACTTACAAAACAAAATACTGTTGATCTGTCACTTACAACTGTCTGTGTTGGTAAAAGCTTTAAAACCACTGTGGTTGACTTAAGAAACATTCCTTGATCCAGAGTCTCTTGACAATTATTGACAAGTGTCTGTCTATCCTTCCTTTCTTTTCAAAAGTACTAGAAAGAGCTGAAAGTCAGCAGCTTTCAGTCCTATATCTATCACTAATCCTTTTGAACAATTCCAGTTTGCCTTTAGGGCCTCTCACTCCACTGAAACTACACCCTCTGAAGTGTTAAATGATCTTAAGCTTATGGATTCAGAGTTCACCTCTGTGCCTCTCTTCCTCAACCTCAGTGTGGCTTGTGATACCAGCAGACTGTTGTATACCATGAAATAGACTGCAAACATGGCATGTAAATTAAAAATATGAATATGTCCATATTACCTATTGACACCAGCGCTACAGCTAGACAACACTCAGCTGACTTGAGGTTTCTAGATGTTGGCAGGCAGATTTTATGACTCACAGACAGAGCTGCCATGCTACACTAAGCTGAATTGATCTTTATTATTGTTTTGTATAAGAAATGAAAAGCATATGAGCTAATTTACCAAAATTAAAAATGTAATCAGGAATATTGAAGTACAATACTACCCTTCAGGTGTGTGTCAGAGGTTTCTGCACAGTCAGGCTGGTCCAGTATCATACGTTGACGGACCGGTGTCTGGCTGTTTAGGATGGATGATAAAATCACAGTTGTAATTTTGGCTTGATGGCTCCTTGTTTTCATCAAGTCTTATAAAATGTTTGTTGATATGTATTTTTGCTTTATTGCCTTTGTCACTTAAATGAGCACTGTCTGTCACACACTGATGTGCCTGAACAAAATCAGCTGTACCGATAGCGACACAAAATTAAATACACAAAATATACGCACACTGTGGCTTCCTATAGTCTGTTCGGTACTAATTACTGTTCTATAAAATGTACAAGCGCAGCGGTCCGTGTCAGCCTGTTTCCCTCGGGACTTCAGTTTGTTTAAACTTCTTGCTCATTACTGTTCCAGTACAGGCATTGAGTATCTATCAGGCTAAAAGTGTTTTTTATACACAAGGTCAAAAATCAATATGCCTGCCTAAAACCTGCAGCCGGTCCTTCTGATCATAGTGTAGGAAGCATCAGCATCTGTCTTTTCAGTCTGAGTACTAAGTGTCACAATACAGGCAAGTATTTTATTCAGCATAACTAAAATTATGCATAATCATATATACAGCTCCAATCTTCCCAAAGGCCTAGGCAACCACTGCACTTATGGTGTGAAAACACATTAAGAGCACAAGAAATATGACCACAGTCGGACTAATCCATCAGGATTACTTAAGTCATGGTGTGAAGAAGACTTTCAAAGAAGAGAATTCAGGTGAGATACAATTTACTGAAAACATAATGGGCAGAATAGATAGTTAAAAAGATGTAGAAAAACTCTTGTCAATTTGTAAAATTCTAATTTTTTTCTGAGCTTGAACATAATATGAATTTCAGGGGCAGCACGTACTGCAAAGTCAAACTAAGGCAGGAGTGATGTGAATGTTAACTGACATAATCAATGTAAAATCTGAGTTAAAAGTGTGAAAAGAGTCAGTCCAAGTGACCTCACATCATCTCAAAACTGTGTGGAGACAAGATAGAAAATGAGAAAGCCAACCTAAGCAGTTAAAGAAATTGTATCTTCTTTTTTTTTGCTGCCTAGATGAATCTGTATTAGCTTTACATTTGGTCCCCACCATTCCCGAAGGAAACATTTGACTTTTAAGTTGCTTATTGCTTTACTATGTTCACCAGCTAAATGCAATAAGCAGTTTGTATAATTTAGTTTTTCACTGAGAGCAGTGGCCTGCTACGGCACACAGTGAAGTTGGACCCAGTGAGCTAAAACCCACTCTCAATGGAGGTGTAAATTCAGGTAATGATTCTGTGTAGGTTCATATTATTTATATTATATTATTGTCATAAAATATTGGTTAGTTGCTCTAAATCCTAACTACAGCCCTCATAACTAGAAATAAGTATAAATGTAAATTAAACAAGTAAGATGAAATTTAACACACTTGGCGTTCAGGATTAAGATGTTTTGTTTCCTGTGCCATCACAAACCACAGCCCATTGTATATTTGCTTGTTTTATCACTTTAATTTCTTTCATCCAAGTATTTTTTATGGTCAAACATATCAAAGGTTATAATGTTAAAATCAGATATATTATTTGTTATCATTAAAGGGAAGACAGTTATCATTTTATTTTCTAATAAAAAGGACAATTGCAAGGGAAGCACATTGGAGCTTTTATTGCTGATTTCATGGTTGAGGTGACACAGAGTTACATTATCAGGAAGCTACTTCAGCTATGACAAGGTGGTGCATTCTGTACGAATGAGCTCTTCTGTGCACAGGGCTGATCTGAGGAGCTACACTTACACACTGAATTAGCCTCTTAAACCTGCTGTTCTTCACTCACACAAAGATTGAATCGTTTCCCTGGCAAATAAGTGACTGACTGAGTGGTAACTGGGCTCAAACAGTCGACACATTGAGTTCTTATAATGAAACAGCTCAGAGATAAGACAGAAGACTTAGTTTTGATCTCTCACCTCTCTTCCCTCCTTGCTTGTATAATGCTGCTGCCGGTGCAACAGCCTGTTTTTCACGTTATGCACCTCTCTTCTTTCATCATCCCTCATCTCTCTCATCCCTCTATCAGCAAAGAGACAAATCTCAAGTCCCTGGAACAAGAACCTCCCCTGGCCATTAATAACATTTATTTTATATACAAGGAGCAGCGACAACAGATGGCCAGCTCATTTAATCTTTGCTGTCTTCATTTAATGGGCCCACAGAACATATCTGTAAATCATTTAGGGTCCAGAGATTAAAATGGATAAGATAAAAAGAAACTGTCTCTGCAGATTTTGATGGAGGGTTTGTTGTTCTGCAAAAATCCTTCGGCTCTAGTTTTGTGTTTCTGTCTTCCTTTGAAAGTAAGAAATATCTTACCTTGTGATGATTGTGTATTAAGTGTACAAATCGTGGAGCGTGAACATAATCGGCATGTGATGAAGCCCAAACAAAAACTGTCAATACTCGGCTTAAGCTGCTGTGAGATAAGTAGCTGAACAACAGTGTTTTGATGAATTAAACTGAGTCTGGAGAATATATTGGGTCCAGATTTAACACCTAAACTCTCCATTTTAGATTTACAGACCGCATAAACAGAATACAGCTAGGAAAGATATTGCTGACACTGACCTTTGTTTACTGCTTGCAATGTGAGTTTACTCCCTTGGCAGACCAATAAACCAAAATTTATTAATTTGATTAAAGATTTGTCCATAATTTTCCCCCAGCTAAACGAAGGTTTGGGGACCTTTTATGTAAAAATGCTGAGGGTGTGGATGGAAGTGATGTGATGGATGTTGTAGTATAATCCTAAATGCTCGGTTCTTATTGTATCGTTCCCTATGCACAATGTCTTTGAGCAATGACATACAGTAAATAATAAAATTAAGTTTTGAATAGAACAAAGAAGCTAATTTTCGCTTTTATTATTGAGTTTTTTCTTATGTATTGATTCATTCTGAATAATTGTCCAAGTATTATTGGATATTTATGTGCTTGGACAGTGTCACTCCTGTTGGATGAGAATCATTTGTTTCTTTGTTTATGAGAATCTAAAGATACAATAAAATCCTCACCCTTATGTTATTAAACCAAGGACGAGTGATAAGTGGCACCATGTGGCTGCAGACACAGTGTGTTTTCTCCTTTTGTGGTAATTTTCTGTGGTCAGGCTTCTGTGTGCGAGTCAGAGTAACTGTATTATCTCTTCTGTTGCCCTACTGAGATCCAACACATGCAGATAATACATTTTCATTATCTCACTCGAACGCTCCGTGGTGCTCCCACACACTGATGGATACACAGGCTCAGTCGATTCCCACAAAGGCAAGCACAAAAAGTGTCAGGTTATGTTGGACACTGAGTATCTCTGCTATGAAAAACACAAACAGACAATGGCCGCGTTTCCCAGATTCGTTAAGAAGCTCTTAACTGCTAAGATCTTCTTTGGAGCGCTCTTAAGAGCGCTGTGAAAGAAGAACGCGTTTCCCAGACTCGCTCTTAGCCTAAGAAGATCTTTCACTAAGAAGGAAACGTAAGATCGATCCGACCCACTCTTTCGAGTCTTCTTAGCGGCCGGCGCTCACGTTTTCAGCCGCATAACGCAAATCAATATCACACTAGGCAAGATATTTAAACGTGCACATCATATATATGTTTAAAACATATTAAATTGTGTGCTGACATAATAAATGAAGAGATAAAAAATAAAATAAGAACAGTAACAATCTAAATATGAGGAATAACATGTGCTCTGCACATCAGGCACACAAATGAAATTAATCATCATCATTTATCATCATTTTTACGCACACATCCACGTCCCACATCGGCATGAATATCAAAAACACAACCGTTCTAAAACCAACCCCTAGTGTCGCTGTTGCGTCGTGTTTTTCTGCAGTGGGGAGCTTCTTCAAGCAAGGGTCAGTGTCACGGAGTGTGGCAGCTGTGACACCGGTCCTCCTGACCTGTGCCATGTTATGCTGGCACCAAAAAGACTGTCGCGCATTAACACTCCCCTGCCTAAATATATATACGTATGTACATATCAATCATTCAATGATGATGACAAAAGAAAAATGTGTTGACCACCAAAATAATTTGGGGGTGGATACGAACCCAGACCACAAGTTGCAGTGGGAATACTCTAAGTTAACTATTTGCTGCCCTTGTATTATTTAATTATTATGCTTTCACCGTCTCCAGAGTTGTATGGCTGTAAAGTTTGCAAAACCAGCCGGCCTCTGCCCAAGTATATATTTTTTTCACACACATCAACACGGTTGCATGGTCACGCAGCAGTCTCGGCCGCATCATTACGCGGCTGTGTTGTGTTGTTTATGGCCAGTCCGTCACTGCCCGTGACCAGCACGTCAACAACAGCAGAGAAGTTTCTAATCAGGCCCGCAGACACCAGGACATGTGTTAACTCCATGTTTGGCGAGTGGAAATCCCGTTTTCGGTTTATTCATCACTCGTCGGCGCAGCTGCGCTTGTCCCTGTGTGTGATTTATGTGTTTATTAAGCGGCAGGTGACAAAATAATCGATTTTCCTGGCATCGATTGATTCACTTTCAGTACCGTGGTGGTGGACAGCTCCCGTTAAGAGCTTCTTAAGAAGCTTCTTTGGTGCCATCTTAGGGATCTCCTAAGAAGGCAGTTAAGAAGACATCTGGGAAACACCCGTATCTTAGCGCTCCTTCTTAGCCCAACCCTTCTTTGGAGCCTTCTTACGTCCTTAAGAACGATCGAATCTGGGAAACGCGGCCAATGACTGGTAAGCCCAATGTTGTTATGATACCATCAACCATCAGCTGATGAGAAATCAGTGGTAAATGCTTAAAAAGTGTCACTTGCCTACACTTTTCTGTTTAGTCCTGCCTTTGACAGTTTTCATAGACTAGTTTTTAAAGTATCCTGAGAACCACGATTACCCAACCAACTTGCAATTATCAGTTTAAAACTGATAGAGTAACCACTGTTTACTCAATGAACAGAAGATCAGCTGCAAATCCTATTTCCCCTAAATAATGACCAAATTCCACAGATATTCCCAGCAACACTTCTTAAAAAACTAATAAGATATTTAGATGTTCGGAGATGGTCTGTAAAATACACTCCAATTCACATCAAATATTAATAGATAAGCGAGTTATTTCTGTTTATAGAACAGTGGGCCAGATATCCTGCCCCACAAAAACATGATCATCAGTGGTAAGTTGGCAGTCTCTTAGAGAAAAGCTGTCGTGGTGCCAAGAGAAAACAACTGGCTGTGAGTGTTGTTTCTCATCATGGGCATGAAATCAGTCTGCGCCGAAGAGAAACTAGTACAAACAGGACAAATCTGACTGTCAGCGATAATCAGCGCTGCATAATGTGCTGTGCCGCTCATTGCTTTGTTTTCACTGTCTGAATAACAGCTACCATCTAGACTGGGCTGTTAGCTGTCACTGCTGATAATGTTATACATATTTCTTGGAGAAAACAAACACACACGCACGCACGCACACACTCACCAGTCTTCAAGCTACACTCACACAAGCGCGCTCAAGCTTTCCCACCGGCTCAGGTTGTAATCAGGAAGCTACAATGGGCACATAATAAGATTGGAGAACACTTTATTGTGTTACAAAGACTAAAATATGAAATACAAAGATAAAATATGTACATCCATAAAGAAATAAAATTATTATTATATTTAAAACAAAGTGAACAAGTGTGGAAGGATTTAAAATCATGTTTGAAAACAGCTACAAAGAGACAAATGAAACCTGATGCCAACATCCAAACCCATGTGGCCTCTCCGTGACTGCAGTCAGAGCAGAGTGTACTATGTCGCTGTGTCTCTGTTTCAAGACTCGAGAGCAGTGGGAGTAGATTGAGGTGGATGAGCGCAAACATTTTCAGAAATTTGAGAAACATAAATTCACACGGTTTTGGTCAAAAAGTGTCATAAGTCTTTCTACTTATTGTTAAAGATCATCTTCTTTTCTCAGAGGTCTTCTCCAGCACCCAGTCAATAACCTTTAGTGACAGAAAATATGATTTAAAAAGTGTGACTTTACAAAAGTTCACTTTTAGGACGCTTAAATCAGGCGGAGAACCCCCGGTGTTTGGTGGCATTACCTGTTTGACGTTGCTGCTGGCTGCCTTCTTCATCTCATCATGCAGGCCCCGAGATGTCTTAAGATCCTGGGATCAAACAGAAGAAATCACTCACACTGAAACAGTGAGGTACATTCACATGAGCTGCACATCAAACATTTTAGGTCACAAATGAACTCATTTTGACTGGAGAGAGGATTTAGAATTGCAGGCAGGTGCCTAGTATGTGAGATGCTATAGTCAGAAATCAAATTACGCATTACTTACAACAGTGGTGGAAAATGCATTTACTCCTCTGTACTTAAGTTGCTATGCATTTTAATTTCCCGTCTACTTCAGAACTTCAGAGGGAGGGAATGTAGCTACGTTTTACAATTATCTGATTAAACAATTTTACAGGCTATTTGTTCAAAACAAACAGATTTGAAATCAAGTGGCCGCTGATGCAGAAAAGAGCTGAATGCAGGCAAGTGAAGTCAAATGTCTTTGTGTTTTTCTGTAGGTTTATTTTTATCCTTGGAAAGCCAACAAAACCATATGTACTCCCAGATGCATGCTGGTCCTGAAGTGCCTGTGGTTCTGCCCAGTTCTTACAAAACAACAGAAAGAGCTAGCAAAACAAAACTAAGTAACTAACTGAATATATAAATTGTTCCTACACTACTCTCTCTTTAACTTGCTATAACATTAAAATAAATTTAAATGCATCAAACAGAATTACACTGAAATTACATTTTACTACTAATACTGATGTACTTTTACTTAACAACACAGAAAGACTTTTACTTGTAAAAGCCCTTTTTCATTTAGGCAATGCTACTTTTACTGACTGTGTATAGAACAGCAGAGTGTTTCTCCACCACTGCAGTCAATTCAGGGCACTGTTTATAATTTTATATTGTATCAAATAAATAACATCTGATGGGGATTCAGTAGGATGCACAAAGACAAGTCAGATAAAACTGTTGCTATTGGAGAAATAGTCTCTTCAAGCTTCCTATCATTTAGTTAATCTGGTGAGGATTAACGACCAAATATTCAATACTTCAGCACATGGACTCATACAAACAAAGAAAAGTAGTAACAAACAAAAGAAAAGCAGTGACTGTGTGTGGGCAGTAAAAAGACTAACCTTGAGATAGAATTTGGAGATATCAAACAGTCTTTTGCTGCAGGCCTCAAAGCACTGATGCTCGGCAGTGATCCCATGGTGTTTGAGTGTTTTAACTACTACCTCCTGCAACATCTGAGGACACAAAATGACAGATACACACATATTTTTGTATTAGCACAATTGTGAAAACATTAAATCTAGTTCTGTTTATTTACCAAACCACCTAATGCTAATTTTAGCATGGATCTCTTTTTTTTTTTTTTTTTAAAGGAAAAGATGTCAAAATGTCTTGACTTTCGGGGGACATCCTTGCGCAGAACCTTTACATCACAAGGCGAGTGCGCAGGTAAAAACATACAAATATCTCACTGGTAGCGTCAGGAGGGAAAACACATCCCCGAAATAAATAGATCCGCCTTTAATCTTGTCACAGCAACTGTTCTGAGGAAACACTATAAATTATTGTGAGGAATCACTGGTGCCACTCAGTCTCACGAGGAGTAGAAAGGCAGCTTTTAATCTCTGTCCTGAATAAACTGCTATCATTATTTCTGAATAGGGCCAACTGTTCTTTCTCATACTTGGGTTTGGATGATAAGCCTGTTTGCATAGTAATCGCAAATCAGAACAAGTCAAGGTCAGGATGCAGATTGTGAGCTGGAGACAATGTGAAACAGCGTGAAGGGTGGGTTGTGTGTGTGTGTTTGTGCATGTGTCCAAGTATGTGTGTGCAGGTTCATCTGCTTGCATGTGACGTGAAAAATGAGAAAGAAGTGTGTGTGTGTGTGTGTGTGTGTGTGTGTCTCTATGGAGGCAGCAGGTAATATTGTAATATTGTAGTTTTTAATGTGTTTCTACCACAACATTATGATGCAACCCACACATTCACAATGATCCCATCTCTGGTGGAGCTCCTGGAAAAATTCTCATCTGTCACAGAGGGGCTGTGTGTGTGTGTGTGTTAGTGTGTGTGTGGGGGTTTGGTGGTGAGAGTGGCAATTACACATTTAGCTGTTTTCATATTAAAGCGTAAAATGAAAGAATTATTTTCTGAAAAGTTGTGCTTATACTGAAAAACTATGGTTTACTACTTGAGCTTGAGATTTTTACAACTCCAGCCTCCAGTTATTACAACATTGTACTTAAATTACAAAATAATTGTTAAGATCTTGGTTGCATACAGAACTGAGACTGTTGTGGTAGGGGGGGGTATAATTGCAAAATGCAACAAATAACAGGATGTTAAATACTGTGGTGAATCATACCTTTCCACTCCAGTAAACTCTATTTCCATCATTAGTAGTTTACTAACTAGTATTAGTAACTACTGCTGTTTTCAGAGGGCACCTTGAACAAAGAGCTCCTGCCTTCATTAGCAGATTTATTTTGCCCTCGCCACTAGGGAGCAACTTCAGCCTGTCAAACAGAGGCAAAGTGCCCACGGCAGGCAAACAAACCAGGCTCCTTGTCTATTTGACTTAAGATACAGTACTGTGGAGATGGTGACCCCTGCTAGTTGACCTACTGCAGCTCACTTAATTTATGTGTGCTGAGATGTGCTGCTAGGAGAAAGGCAGAGAACAAGAGCTTAGCATGTAGAAGCAGTGGCCAGAGTTTTCAAAATAAAACAAAAGATGTAATACATTTTAGTTTTTCTCGACACTTACGTAACTTGCTATGTGAAATTACCAACATATCCCTAAAATAACGCTAGCTAGAATATGATTTTATGCCTTTAAGCTCTGTGAGAGATGTAAAACATAGCATAACCCTGTATAAATACTGTACAATGTGTAATCATGTGTTGTTGTATAGTTACTGATCATGAGAAGTAAAATATGACAAAATCCCTTGCAGCTCTTTTTTTTTTATAGGTTCATATGAAGTGCTTTTAATTCCTCCTGTAAACCTTTATCTGAATGTTAATGTACTAAATCCACAAACATTTGAGCTTGGCATGCTGTGATGAGAACTTGTTCCCATGGTTACAATTATTCCAAGTTATTTCTGAAGCATAAATGTGTTCACAGAAAACAACAACAACAACAAAAAACACATAATAATTGTATCTTTGATAACCTCACAAAGTACAAGACACAAACACACTCACCCTGTTGTGTTTCTGGGAGCGTGACTCTTTGGCAGCTTTGTCCTCTGTTTGCACATGAGTCTGCTGTTGAGGTTTAGGTTTGTCAGCAGAAGGAAGAGTTGCCAATCCTGGAGATTAGTGTCAGGAAAATTTATAAGGCATTACTATCATGGCAACAACAGAGAATTGTTATATTAACAAATTAAGAGTTCAAAATTAAGGCAAGATCATATAAACAATGTGGTTCCTGATTAAAAATAATGGTTGCTAAAGTGAGATTCCACTAATTAATTAGAGCTATCACAGGTGTTTTCACTTAATGTGCCTAATTAGACCTCCTCTCAGGTCTAACTGAGTTTAAGTGATGTTTCCATGGTGCTCGGTGACCTCATGAAAATCCCTCCGCCCCTCTTACTTTTTTGAGTGCATATTGTTTTGAGAAGCAAAACGCTTTACTTTTGTGACCCCAGCCAAACTAGCCGAACTAGCTTCGTTAACACCACAACCAGGCTGGCTCTCTGCATGTAACTGCTAATAAGGACGTCATATACAGTAGCTTTGTGTCAAAAGATATGAAATGTCCCTTTAAGCAGAGGTTTAATCAGCCAGAATAAAAAATACCTGTGAGAGAGAGCAGGGCCTTTAAGTCTTAACAAATCTTCAACAGTTTTATGCCTCATAAATTTCATGGTCAAGCAGTAAAACTGGAACAGCCTTTTTTTTTTTTACTACAGCAGACATTTTGACTTCTTGTTCTCTAGCAAAAAGCATATGTTAGTAATAACATTAACAATGGCTCCATTCTGTTCAAGAGTTTCAGTAAGCACAATATGGTATCGAGTGATTTCATTGTTAGCTTTCTGATGTTATAATCACATTGCAGAAATTGAATTATATATAGTAATTATAATGAAACTTATTACTTCACTCTATTTGTAAATTGATATTGTCCGACATGACAAAACAACAAACAAGTTATATTTTTCGTATTTTATGAAAATGTTCTTTGGCAGGAATCCATTTGAAATAAGCCAATGGGCAGAAACTGTAGAAGAATAAAGGAGAAGAAATGATAGGCTCTTTCCATGTCAGGATGAGTGTTTCATTTTTACCTGAGGATGTCCGTTTCGTGGCTGAGGAGGAGGAAGAGCTAATGGAGGAAGACGTGGACTGCGATCTGCTCGGCTGCTGTCTCAGAGACCTGATGACAGGATGTGTCCCACTGCTGCCGCTGCTCTGAGAACAGAGGGAGTCGCTGCTCTCCGACTTCACCAACCTGGTTCATTCAGACAAACAGAAGATGGTAGTAAACACTACCAACACTAAAGTTTCCCAGACCTTGGTTCAAACCAAGAGAACATATTATCATAACACCTTTTGCGAGGATAACCTCCAATAATGTCCATGTCCCAGGACCTGCGCTTCAGTCGAGCTACATCGGCGTTCTGCAGAGTCTCGCCGTCAGGCACACTTCCTGGTTCTGACATCACAGCAGGCGAGGGAGCTGGACTTAGAGCGAAGGGGAGGGCACATGGCTCTTTGGAGCAGGTGGTTTGAGTCTCATGGCGAATCAGACGAGACTGGAGCCGCACATAGGCCTGGTCCCGATCCAAGGAGCGCTTGTTGTCCAGACAGAAACTATACAGAAAAATAAAAAGAATACAAAATTTAAATGACAATAATATACATAAAAATTAAATAGACCAATTTGGTTTGATGACAGGTGAATACGTGGATTCTTACTCTATGCCGTGGAAATGTGATGCTGAGGCCTTGCTGAAGGGCATCTGGCTGACTCTCCGAGGAGAGAGGTCTGGTGACATCTGAAACACATTAATCCTGAACAGACAGAGAGCACATAAGAGTGCAGAGTGGAGGTGGGGAATAAAAGAAGAAACGGGGAGAAAAAAATGAAAATTTGTCAAAAAGAACATTTTGTCTCCCTCCTCAATTCAACATAGCTTTTCATTCATCTACAGACTCATTTTAATAATCAAAATACACAATTTAGTCTGACAGGACTGTTAGTGCAACTGGATGACTGTTCTGCAGAACAATATTTTTTTTCACCCAAGCCAATAATTCTCCCGAGAAGGTTGTAAGAAACTGAAAAAGGCTTATGATCATAATCAAATTCTCATTATAGCCTCATTAAATATATGTCATTCAGAGCCATCTTAGAAACAAACACATAAACCATAGTTATACGGTTTATCTGACAGCAGTTTGTGTGTGTTTATGAGAAAATGTAGGCAACATCTTCCTGCACTGACTCAATTCATTCATTTCCATCTTTGCTTATGACACTGTCAATGACTGTCTATGATCCTGTCTGTTTGTGTGGGTGGCTGCTTCCATGCATATATTTCTACGGTTATGTTTGTGAAGTGATGCTTAGAAATATAAAATTTAATTCAGATAACACAGCCATCTGATCATCTTTGATCTAATGTCAAGGTGCTGCTCAGCATGGAGCCAGAGGAGAACACCGAACGTACCCTCTATTGATAGTCAGTGGCTGTAGCTCTGCAGTAGGCAAACCATCAGATGTAAAGTGTTTCAGAAGCTCTTTGGCATCTAGTGGAGCAGAGGTGGTCTTTTGACTGTCTTTAGGACCCAGCAGGCTGTCACTGGAGCCTGGACCTAACAGTCCAAATCTGAGACAAAAAAATAAATTGTGTTATGATTAGACACAGTACAACGAAAATTAAGGTTTTACTTAGGGCAGAATTGGCCAAAATAAGACACTACCCCCAGTAGGGCTGTGCAATATTGGTGCAGTTGACTATCTAATATTGCATTCACTATTCATATAGTCTTTCTTGATTATATCAAGTTGTGTGCAGAAATCAAAGCTTAGAATCTGATCTGAACTGAAAGCCATACCGTATGTATAAACATACACAAAGATCAAATGAGACAAAGACTTGTTTTTACATCTGCAAAGTCATATCCGAACTTACATTAAACCTTACAGAAAATATTCTGCATTATGAGATGCATTGTTGAATGGATATGACAAGTGTTTATCCTTATCACAACATGAAATTCTGGTCATTTGGCTCAACCCAAACCCAAAATAGACCCACTTACCTCCTCCTCTGCTGTCTCCTCTGGAGGTTTTCTATGTTGTGGAGGACGCCTCTCTCTGGCCAGTCAGACGGCTGTAGGCAAATCGTCTGAAAACCTATGACGACAAAACAACAGGGATCACACTTTGAACACAGAATAATAAAGGTCTGTTGACAGTTCTTAACCAGGAAATTCCCACTGTGTCTTAAAAACAATTCTAATAGCATTAAACATTTTGTATGAGTATGTATGAGTGATTGAAAATATGACTGGTATTTTAAAAAATGTACATAATGTCTCAGGCTCCTTCAAAGCCTCAATTAGCTGATCTCCATTAAAACTGCAGTCACAGGGTGCCTCATATTATAAATTTTATTAAACAAAAAGTACACTGCGCACCCAGCCTGTTTAATAATCTAAATGAGCCTTCAACTTGTCAAGTCCTGTTGGCTTTAGTTATGTCACGTGGACATGTTTAAAAATACAAAGTAATTGTTCAGCCTTAGTTGCTTTTATATGGTTTGATGCTGCTTGAACCATAAGCTGGAGCTCACAGTAGTTGATGTGATGAAAGAGCAGAGGAGCGAGTCATAAATTATTTTAAACACACCTTAACACAACACCTTAAGGGAAATTAAACGCAGTACTGCAGGGAAAAATAAGTAAGACTTTATACATTTTTGAACAGAGGAGAAACTACACAGCCGATTTTCAGCATTTTCTACCAGCATCAGTCGAGTGAGTGTGGCATAAGCATTCACAAACAAACCAAACAGTGCCCTTTCTATCAGTTCACCCTACAGAATAGGCGCCATGTACAGTACTGTGTGATGGCTTGTAAGTGTTATCCCAGTTTTCGCTAGAGCCAGGTCGACACACACTGAACTCTTGGCAGATGAGACTGGGAACACATTAAATATCAACAGTGGAGCTACGAGTATATCAGCAGCCCTGCACTTTCTTTATGTTTGGGCAGGAGGAGTGCATGTTATCTCCAGGATGACAGAACTGTGATAAATCTATACAAAACAGGTTCACTGGTGAAACAAAGGTGTTGATGATGGCCTGCAGCCCAAAGTATATCGTATGTAGAGATTGAAGGTCTCCGGCAGTTCGACAGCCCACACAGTCATTGTACCCTGAGGGGCTGCAGACACAAATGACATACACGAGACATTCTTTATGAATGGTTGGAGCTATTTATTGCTGTAAATGACGTCTCTGGACCCGAGGGTGTGCATGTGTACCTGTGTCATGTTTACACCTATCATTACTTTATCTTCTGTTTTTGAAGCTCACTGCCTCGGCCCTTTCAGACTTCATGTGTACCCTTTGCGGCTGTGGGCAGCTGATGCGCACAACCAGCATAGAACATGAGACCAGGAGGATGCATTCAAGGGCGATAATGTGAACAAATGGCAGGTTCCTGGCAAACACAACAATCTATTCAAAGGCTGTTAACACACTGGCTGGGGCAATGCCTGAATCTAGCAGCGTAGATAATTACACAATAAACATTATGATGGACAGTATTGTGCTGAGACTCAAAACGTAATTGGCAAACAATGTCACCGCATTTATGACATGAAAACTGCAGCTCTATTAGCCCTGCAGCTGCTCTTTTAAAAGTAATACCGCCCTCGCCGAGCACATGTAGCACTAGCTGCAGGCCTGGGCCTTGTTTTATTGCCGACTATTTATTTGCTCATTATTAGCTGGCATTGTTTCCTAAAACTCTCATTGTAGGAATGAGCCACGTAGTGAATACTGATGCTCTGCTGCATATGAATACGAATACAAATACGAATTACTTCATTAATCCCCAAAGGGAAATGCATTTGTCTGTCAGCTCATCTACCATTTGCAGAAGAATCAAAAAGCCCGATGGCTAAGGGCACAAAGAATCCTCTATGTTTCTCTGTCTTGTCACGGGCAAGTTAGAATACTGTTTTGATAAACATGTGAGCCTGTTGTTGTTGACAGTTGTTGATGTCAGCTGTCGACTTGAACACAGTATTGTGAGATTAAAATTTTAGTGTTCACTCTGTGTATGTATTTAAATTGAATAATAATAAGGACCACTTCACATCTACAGAACCCATAATTTGAGTACAATAAGCTTTATTTGACTATGTCTTTTCTGACTCATTTTTCAATGCTTTTGCTGCATTCAAGTCATCACTCAGACAGACGATAATTACAAGGAGCCAAGTCAGAGAACAAACATAAACAAATAAAGTCACATCAGCAGCCTGGCTATAAACCAGAGAAATGAGAAAATTCAAACAAGGACATTTTCCACATGCGGTAGAACTCTGTGCTAATGGTAAAATAATTAGAAGAGCCACAAACACAGGAAATTAGCTCTAGGTGATCATTATTAATGTATAATAATCATCACCATATAGTGTATATAAATTCACCTGATTGCATGTTCTAATAAAACCGCTCTAAAAGTAACACTGCAAAAAATCTTGTAAATATGAACTGAATGCCTTGACAACAAGGCTAGCAACAGAGGTAACAATCTTGGAATAACATGTGGTAAGTAAAGGTGTCACTGACTAAGAACTTTCATAGTCAGATTAGATTTGTCAGATTTCGCCACTAATTGAATCATCATATCATTTGCGTCTTTTTCCACGGCAGGGAAAAGATAAAACACCAATATAAACAAATTAAATTCTTCAGTTGGCATAAGGTAACAATAATTGGTCATTCTCCATCCATCCTTTTCCTTATATCACTCATCTCACGGTCTTTCTTTTGGGGAAAGTGTAAAACTTGTTCCGTGGGCATGATATGTGCATCAGTGCTTGTATAGCTGGTTTAGGGGTCTAGTGTCACAGCACCATGGACAGTGTGTGCATGTGTATACAGGTGCTTCGAATAATAGGCAGAGAATGCTCCCTTAGTTTAATCTTATGAATAAAACTTTCTGCCTGAATTCAATTTTCCTCTACACTAGGGGAAACAATGAGAAGTGAGATGAGACGGAGAGAGAGCAACAGCTGGCTCCTTCCCGACCCAAGACCTCTTCTCTCCCTCTGACCCCGCCAGCACAGAACAGCACCCTCTCAGTAAAGTAAAGTGAGATGTTCAGCAGCAGTGAGCACCTGACATGCATATTGTCAGAATGGTACGACCTTTTATCCCCAGCCACATTTTGCTAAGATTTGACGGAAGGTTAGCAGTCGAATCAGACTTATCCGAATCGAATTAATGAATCATCGACTATTCGGGATCACCGCCAGTGTAAAGTATTGAGCTAAAATAAAAACATAATTCGATGAATAGAGCTTTAAGGTAACTATACTATGTTTGTTCTGTGAATTTGTGAAATTTTAAACTTTATTTAACTTCATTTTAAACTCTAGTGTACCTTTGAACAGATGTGTGTTGGATTGTTGATTTTTGTTTTGGGCTCTTTCTTCGTCCATACCCGAGTTCCTGACAGGCTCCTGCTCGCGTGTCAGACAGGTGGCAGCAGAGGGCAGAGTGGAGTCAATCATCTTCAGATACTGCTCCCTGGCCAGGTTCAGAATGGCCTTCAGGTCGTTGATGGGTATTGAGGTCGAGCATGATGTCTCTTCTTTCTGTCCTGGACACAAAAGCAGAGGGATGGTTTCATTTTGCAGACGTTTCAGAATAAGCTTATCTGGCAAACGTACAGCTGGTAGACGATTTTGGCATCACTGTTAATGTTAGATAATAAGTGGGTTTATGACTGATTCTCCTCCAAACCAGGAGTATATTCTTTTAATTAGCTTGAGGGTTTTTTAAGCTGCACTTGGTAATTACACTTCAGATAAACGCCTCAGATAAAAGAAAGTTAGTTCAAAAGATACAATACATGGATATTTTTATGGTTTCTTTTCTATAAAACAACAATTTGGCCAAATGACAGTGTCATGTAAAAACCTTATTAAGTGTAAAACTTTGTTACCTCCTATATAAATATACATATGCATATGCTGAATTCAAAAATAAATATTTTTTGTTACTTCTAGTTTGATTAAGAAGTGACATACTGATGATCCTGAACAACTCTGGCACATCAACAAAACCTGCAGAGTGCCATGAATAATGGCGCCATGGTTTTCATTCCAACAGTTGAGAATTAGATATCTATAGAAATGGAAACTGAGAAAAATGATAACTCAAGTCCTTGGTACACATATGCTTGTGTGCTTCTGCAGTGGACACACAAACCTATTACAGTCTATGAGATGAGGACACTTATGACTGTGCTCTCTCTCACACACTCACACACACACTTTAATACTTCTAACTTTTGAAACTTATAAGGATGTGCCTTTTCCCCGAGTTAATGCCAAGTCAGGATATATTGCGATGAATTTCATTAAGGCGTGTGGACTGTCAGGCCTCTCCATTCTGCTCGTGGCCTTTTCAAAGAATAGTCCTCACGCTTTTCTTAAGTCTGAAGAATTTCACTGCATTTCCTTTAATCTGGCTCCACTCCACTGGTGTTTCACTATCTTCGCCTGCCAAGGAGACATTATGTGGGTCTGAAAAATAATGATATTTCAACAGAGTCTTTCTATGCACCAGCTTGTGCTGAGGGACGAAGAGAGCCAAGTGTTGACACTGATGGCAGATCAAGAAGTTTCAAATATCTTCAAGACAGTTGATCTCAACATAATTTATGTTAAACAAGCAACCGCGAGAACCCCGGGCAAATATTTTTTTCTGCCTGTGGGTAAGTGAATAAAACATGTACAGTTACACAAGCACAGCAGTACATGGTCATACAGTACTTCACTAGAATATATTTCAATTACAAATTTCAAGCCTGTGACTAAGGATAAGTTTCTTTGTCCACAGATTCTTTCTCAATTGGTATGATGTCATATCAAGATGTTAAAATATCTTTTAAGAATCTAATTTTTTTTTTAAAGAAATCATTATACTTCTTTGATCCTCTGATGAGGGTTCTGAATTAATATTAGCCTAGAGAGAGGTCGTGTTATCCTGCAGAAAGTGAATAAGATGAGAGGGTGGACAGGTGCTAATTAAAGAGGGGTGTGACTCGTGTCTAAGGCAGGAGCCATGTTAAGGGTCAGGAAAGGGTTAACAACAAGAGCAAAAACACATCTCTATTTAATGATCCCTGTAAAAATGGACTTCCCCTGTGTGGCTGTTTTTCAATGATTTTTTAATTGGCAATCAATGATTCTGATAAAGACACACCACATTAATTAGGTGAGAGAGAAAAAATCTGTCTGTCTATGTTGTAATAATTCTGTTCAGATAAAACTCCCAAATCAGTAATCTCCTCTATTGTGCTGTGAGGGGGTCATTGCTCACTCCTGCTTGGGGGAATAATATTTTGACTGACGTACCATAATGAGCTTAAGGTGCTGCACCGAGGGTTTGTCTGCAGTTTTCATGATTCGTCAACATGCAAGCAATTAATTAAAGCACAGTTGCACCTCTAAAACATAACAAATACTGAGATGAAATCTCTCTGGCAGTGTGTGCAACCATTTGCACTATTGTCTGCATAATTGTCAGCTCTACACCTCTCACTGGGTGCTTCTTTTTCTCCAAAACTACTGTATATTGTAAGTGTTGTTGCAGCTATTTAAATGTTGTACTTACTGAGATATTCTTTGAGTACCAGAGTCTGAACCTGGGTCACCTTCCTCTCTCTCTTCAGCAGGCTGTCTCCTTGGATACAGGGCAGAGGGCGGAGGATGTCGCCTACAGCTCCTCCTGATCGAAGAGGGACACATAGCAAAAAGGAAAAATAGAGATAAGTTGTAAACCTCAATTGTATTGTTGTTGAACATGACTCAGTAATTCATTTTAGAATAGAACTGTTCTGGTGGGATCAGGGGCAACACAGGTTTTTTGGGCACTCGGCCCATAGGGCAGTTAAGTTTAACTTGAATATACATGAAGAGCCTGCGTTAAATACTGAGGGCAACACGAATGAAAGATGAAGAGACCTAACAGGCAGATGGTTCTCTGAAAAACACTCTGAGGGCTGAGGGATCCAGTGTTTGTTACAGGGTATGTGGCACCCGATAAGAATCAATGTAAAAACAACAGTGAGAGTTTTATGTTCTCATACACACAAAAGGAAAGGTGAGTTGGCGACAGGAACGGCCTACAAATCAATACTGATTGTGTGGACAAAGGTTTGTGTGATTGATTTGACAGAGATGTTCACTGCTGGAATAATGAGTAGATGATTGAATATTTCTCTTTACTGTCAGCTCCAGGTGTGGAGTTGGTGGTAATCCTCCTGGATGGAACAATAGCAATAGAAGATGAAAGAGGAAACTAACTAGCATTGATATTCGTGTGGTAGGCTCTGTTTACACATACACTACTCAAAATGTTTTTCTTTTTCTTTACGGTATATAAAAAAAATGCTTTTCCAAACTGCAGTACCCTTTGTTAAATTTTAAAGGCATCAGAAACCTAGAAAAATTATTGTTTTCAGCCATCTATAGTTTTTTCTTCTAAAACGTTCATATTTAGCTGATTCTGTCACAAGTTTTTCCTCAACCTAGCCTTTAATGACAAGCCAGTTTTTTGCGTATGACTGAAATGAACCCAAACATGAACCAGAAACTCTTTGAAACTCAAAAATTTTACACCATAAATAATTATTGCTTTGTCTGAGTTCCTCAACCTCTAGCTTTTCTAATGTTGCCGTTTCTATGGGGCATGACAGTTCACAGTTTGAGTGATTAATCAGATATGCATAACAAATAGTTCAAACAATATATGTTGCCAGCTTTCTGTCACATATATGGTAAGTATAATGCAAAAAAAAGCAACTAAAAACCAAATAAAAACACAATGCGGAAAAAAAAATCCCTTTGAATTATATTAGATCCTTCAGTCCATACTGCTCATAAGTCCTTTAAAAGCCTTGGCAAAACCCTGTGACTGATCTCAGCCTCTTGTTGTCATTGACCATCTTTTGCTAAATCTCAAAACATGAAGAGAAATACATAACTGGATTAACTTCTAAAAAGGCAACATTTGCAAAAATGTAGTTTGGGGATGATCTCAAAGTTAAATCCCTTACACTGTGGAAAGTAATGGCATAACAAGCTTGAAGCTGAAACTTTGCCATTGTTATTGGTTTCACATGACTGACAAGAATTGATATTCTGCTACCTTGTTGAATTTTGCTCTTAACCTAGAAAATACAGCATTCATCCTTACATATAAATACAATCCATTAGAAATCACTCTGGTAGAATAACTCACAACTCACTGAGATATGCAACATGTGATTAGGTTTTACTAAGGTCACAAATGGTACACTATGTCTCATTTCAAGGTCTTTAAAGCTATTGCTCCAATATGTAAATGCTGGATGATGAATAACATCTGTAATTCCACACAGAAAGCGTGTGCTGCATGATGCAAAGGTGTATTAATGTGCTTATGTCCGGGTGCATCAACCATCAAGTGAACATTTTAAGGATTTCCGTTAGTACTGAAAACTCTACCGTGACATTGCAGCAGTTAGGGCACCTTTCAGAGTCCTGCTCTGCCTTTAAAAATATTTCAAATGTGTCTCCTGAAGGTTGCATGAAATGTTAACAGCAGGGAGTCTCAGGAGGAAGCTCCACAATAGGTCTCTTGAATATCATATAAACCCAAAGAACATTAAAGGACTTTTATCACAAAATACGCTTTAAGTTTAGAGAACAAACATACCAACAGTGTGAGATTTCCACTCCCACGGATGTCCATCAGTTCATCTGGTACTCCCCATCCGACGGGGAAGTCCATATCACACTTCAAATTTTTGTTTAATCGTCTAACATCCATCACACAGCCATCCATACATTCACTCTACTTTCTCCTCCTATCCCTTCAATATCCCTTTCTTTCTCTATTTTATCTGAATGTCTCTTATTTTAGTGACAAAGAGGAGAAAATAGTCATAACTTTATGTAGCTGTGAGACGTGAGGGAGGAGAAAAAGCGAGGAGGAACTCTGGAGTCAGAAATGGCCAGTAGCATTGAAGACACTATTTTTCGTAACACAGGTGAACAAGGACGGCCATTCAACCTGTGTCAGTGAAGCCAGACAGGCCTCTACTTCAATCAAGCTGAGGGTTAAGAGAAGAGAGAGGATGTGTGGAAGCCGTTTTTCTTTACAATGTGACAGAGAACAAATTAATGCTGCATTTTCAAAGGCCTCCTAAATCTGATTACAGTACAACATACGTTTTCAAACTGTGAGACATGTTACAAAAACACGCTTTGAGCTGAGAGGCATGCTGGTCCTAGAGGAAGTCATTGTCATTGTAAAGCGCAACGTTGATTTAGCCTGCTCACCAATGTGGAGCGGCTGTGACACAAAGCTCGCGGCGGCAATTAAGGTAATTAGGGTGAGATGCGTTCTCTTCCTATGACTTCTCAAATCTGAATGCACAGACACAATGCATTGATTTTTTAGATTCAGTGTGACTCAGACTTTCCAAGGATACTGTTATTTCTGACAAAAAAATCAATTTAAAGATAACATTGAAAAGTTGCTCAGGAAGCTTGAGAATAAGTCATTTTCAGTAAAGTAGTAAAATAAAGCAGTCCAGTGATAGTGTAGTGTGTACCAACAACTATTTCAGCATACTTTTCATAATGCCAATTTGCCACAGTGTAAACGAACACAAGCGAAAAATTGAGGTATACATAAGGTAATATAAAGATATCCTGACATTTGGCAGCACTGCCCTTTTGAACACTCCTGCAGTACAACATTTGGACAAAGAGGAGTTACATAAACCTTTTTTGTCAAGTGATCCCTCAGTTTAACAGACTCTGTTGGAACATGCTATAAAAATCCACAGGTAATAAAAGAAAAGGCAACCGAAAACATTGGCAGTGTCAGACACACACCTCTTATTATGACAACATAATATATACCTGATGATGACAGCCACTTCTCTCCCAGCAACCTGGTGATAGTTGCCATGGCAGCTGCTCCATTATTTTGACTGTCTGAGTGCAACATCCTGACAGTGCAGGCTCCACATCCGACATCGTCTGAGCCCTGGACCAGCAGGAAGTAGTGAGCGTTTTCACCTTTTACCTCCACAGTAGGCGCTACTGTATGAAGCAAAAGGAGGCAAGGTTACATCATACGTTAATGGACAAAAAATATATATTGTCATGTATCAGTTTTTTATAAAATACAATGCTACTCCCCCTGTATAGCTTCTGTCTAATTTTGTTGTCACTTTGCTCCATATAATTCTTTTCATTACATTGTTCTTGTCAAGTGTATGATTACATACCTACTCTCTGACCCTTTCTCTTTGTTTTAATTTTTTTCAGTTTTCAGCGATCCAAGTATGGCGTATAAATTATAGCTTTTTTTTCCAGATTTTTCAAGCAGTGTTCAAAATTAATTCAATTGCACTTCAGCCTGTCTCCAATGGAAAACTTTATTATAATGAATATCAGTGTGGAGGAAGAGATAGAGATGGATATTTTATTTATCCACCAGGGGAAATTCAAGTGTCCAGCAGCTCATTAATGGTAATAATAGTAGTTAATAAAAATAGTTCAATAGTCCAGGTCATGAGCCACTGCCTCTGAGGTGTTGCAGCCTAATGGCAGTGGGGATCTCCTGAACCACCGCCCTGTTCTGCTGCAGTTATCCCTACAGACAACCATACAGCTCCTCTCACCCATTTAATGAGGAAATGAAAATGGCTTGAAAGAGAATGTCTTACCTTGTAAGGACTTTGGTCTCCTGGCTATAGTCTCCCTCCAGCTCTGGGAGCTGAGTTGGCTGGCTGCGGGCTGGGCGATAGGAGTCACTATACATGACAAGCTGAACAATGCTCCAACCTGGACACAGGAATACAGTCAATATACCTGACTACACAGTCCCTCAGCCCCATGAATCACAAACAAGATTACTCTTGTATCCATCTCCTATATGTGATATGTGTTTGACATTGGATCAAAGAAAACAGATTTCCTTCCTCCATTGGGAATTACAGCCTTTCACAGCAGACAGTTGTGTGTATAAGAGCACGACTCAGGGGTATATACCTCTCCACGCAGTGACCTCAGCTGATCCAACAGGAGTTTAGCCTTCGCTGACTTCCCACAAAGCCCTCTGTTTGTTCAATGTTAAGAATAATCAAATATTATGGAGCAGTAGAGAAAGGAAAGGTGCAAGTTCTAAAAATATCAAAAGAATAATTAACACTCAAGCCTATTACTGTATATTATTACAACTATCAAACAGTTTGCATGTGACATGTAATGCACAGTGGTTCATTCAAATGCAGTTTGAAGTAAAAATGATGTTGCTTTAGTTTCCGTTGTTAAGTGACCACACAGACACACACACACAAATACACAATTTCTTCACTTTAAAATAGGATACAGTTCAAAGCAGGTGCTGGACATCAGAAAGTTGGGGAGGCTGGAAATATTAACCAGCTGAACCAAGTCCAAAACTGGTGCGTAGTAATGACAGACCTGCAAACACACGACAGACGGAGAGAAGATGTGTGTGAAGAGAATTTAAAAAAAGAATGTCTTCTTCTCTGTGTCTCTTTCTATCCTGATTTCAAAGACATAACAATGGTGATTTCAAAGAATGGCATTTTAGATTAAAGCTGTTTGAAGGATGGAAGAGGGGGGTTTGACAAAAATGAAAAGATAGCAACTTAAATCGACAGGTACTGGCATAAATGAATACAGCATTTATGTTTTTGACCAATTGTTTTCTTAATAAAACGTCAGAAAGACTTTCAGCAGCCGAAGGTTAAGCGTACAGAGGTTTTGTTTTTTGTGTGAAATGTTGTCATAATTACTCTATGAGCCCCAGAGTAGTGTTTTCTGGACCCGTAAATGCAGGAAATCTTGTTTTCTGACAGTAGCCAGTCATGATAAGGTCCTTAACACACTGCAGCTCACATTAAAAACAACAGACCTACATTTCACCGGTCTGCCCTACTTATCTAATGAGCTTGCCATAAGGAAATCAATAATATATAAATCATTTGTTACATGGAAAAACAGGTCATTTGCATATACAGAAATTTACAGGAATACATGGCAAAGCCTGAAATTTCTCATAAAAATCTCATAATTTATTGAACTGGAACAAGAATGAATTTCTGACCTATTTCCGAGAGAGTCCTATGGATTAAGGGCAGATGAAGATTTTAATGAAAACTGGTCGAAATTCTGCTTTTACTGGAAAGACGGGGAAGTTTATTACCCCCCTTGTCCAACCCCAGTGAAAAGTCTGACTAATGCAGTGGCCTGCAGAGATAAGCCAAACAGATCATTAGAACCTCTAATATTTAATTGTCCTCATTACTTATAACCACACAAAATGATCCTTTGTAATTGTTGAAAATTGCATGTGCCAGTGGTTTAAATGTCTTTGCATGTTTAAACACAAATCAGTATGCAATTACTGTAAAAGTGGCTTCATACAGATTACTGTGGTGTTTTCTTTCCTTGGCAGGAGCATTATCCTCACTTATTTTGCTTTAGCATTTACAGACTAAAACTGACTTTATTTCATAACAGAATTCTTATATTCTGTACAACTTCCATGTCCATTGAACATCAGTAAAATACTGTTGCATTGTTGAGCATCAAATGATTAAAATCACATATTTGATTTGATTTGATACTTGATTTGTTATAAAGGTAAAACCATAGACTGTAAAAAGAATGGCCCCATTAGTTTTGTGCAGTCGTTTTTGTGAATTACTTCAAACAGCGCCATGTTGGATTGGCTGGCCGAGAACCTGCCCTCTGGCCTCGAAGCAGCCTGTCTCTGGGCAGCTCCGGACCTGTAGCTAAACGTTTCCGCGCCCTGATTGGCCAGAATCTTATCCTAATAACAGTAAAGCGGTAGAGTTAAAAAAATTCACCCCCCTCAGAGTGTGTGCGGGGGTAGAAACTATCAATTGACACCAAAAAAATACGATGTATCAGGCTGTAAATGTGTTTTTTTGAGCTGTAAAGTCGGCTATTTCAACATGGGGGTCTATGGAGAGTTGCTCCCTTCTGGCGCCAGCCCCCAGGGGAATCAGCAGGGATTGCAGCTTTTTGAACGCGGAAGTGAGCTTCACTTCTCAGACCGACAACTGCCCCCTTGGGTAAAACACATTAAGCCCTTCAAGTAATTGCAATTGCTGCCAACCAAAAAGAAAAAACAACAACTTTTGAGCTCAGACGGATAACTTTTACTACATGCTGAAATGCTCAGGAGTGGAGGAAGTATGAAGTTTTGTTTTTTTAATGCCGGTTTGTGGTAAGAATATTTAAATCCCCAAAGAAAGAGTTACATGACGCTCTTTCCCTCCTTATCAAACAGAGTTAAGGCGCTATTATAAAGGACACTCCAAGGGAATACATGTCACCATTTGAAGAAGCTGTAGAGCCCTTTAATCTGTGGAAGAACATTCATTAGAGGATAACCTTAGAAGAATAATAAGGGCAACAGTGACAAGATTCAGAAGAATTTCCATCATATAAGGCTTGAAAATGTCTAGAATAGATGTACATTTTATCGCCTTTAAAGCAACATTTCCATCACTATCCATTTTCACCACTTCTTTTGTACTCTTAGAGAAATGAAATAGTTGGCCTTTTAATTGATCCCTCTTCTTTGTGGGCAGTGCTGAGGCTCAACGAACAGAACTGTACTGTGCCAACATTAACTAATAGGCTCAATATAAAGACGTACTTTGATTTAAGTATTTAATTAACTACATTAGGTACAAGTACAACACAAAAAAATATATATATTTTAAACGCATAAACCACTTTCACACTGTCAGACAAGTTTGCCTCTCTGTTCACTGAGAGGACAGAGACACAAAACTTCAGAGAGCAATGTCAGCACTTGCAGCTAGAGAGGGCAGCAAAGAGGCGTAACCAAAGCGTTTTCGGGGTCAACAGGAGCTTGCAGGGCAGCTGACAGGTTTGTCCTACAGCATTTCTGTGCCCTGAAAGGCTTCATAGTGCGGCGCAGATAAATTACTGTACCGTGTTCAACCCCAATGTCATGTTTACATCAAAGCCTATAAGAGCTGGAGCCATTACATAAAACTGTTGTGGCTCGATTCAGTGTGGTTTGAATGTTTTCACACCAAAGACAAAAGCCAGATGTTATGTTAGGTGTCCAATGAAATCACAACATCCTATTTCATTTCAACTACTACTAAAACTAACATTTAATATATTTGAATATCTATTTGTATTATTAGAAGTAGGCTATAAAAAGTACTGTAGTAGTGGCAGTAGGAGCAGCAGCAGTAGATGTGGTGGTTGTACAGTAGTAGTAGAAATAATAATAATAGAAAACAAAACAACCAAATTAGAAGTTTGTGGCTGAAGCATGGCTATACTTGCAGGTTTCCTCTAACGTGCAGCAGATTTCATTAATCTTACTAAACAACTCTCGTTTGGTGGCCACGCTGTGTCTGCCCAATGTGCTGTTTGTGTGTGTGCAATAATCACTATGGTCCCTCCTGACAGTGAAGAGTCTGTGTATAGTTTAGGTCGTTTATGTGTGTAAATGTGTGTGCGTGCTGAGTGCGAGTCATTATGGAGCCAGTTATCCCAGCAGTGCGGAGTTGTGATAGTTTTGTTGTCCTCAGAGTTTTTTTTTTTTTTTAATGTGTGCCAAGACAATCATCGCCATCTGCTTCTCTGTACAGGGATCTGATTAGATCACACAACACACACATACACTGTCTCCCTGTCTCTCCATGGACACATTAATGAGTAGCACACACAAACCTACACACCTTAACTAAGGAAAGCTGCTGTGTTAACTGAATAATGAGCACACACGGCAACAACACATACTGTCTGCTGGCAGAAACGCACAAAGCAGACAACGGTCAACATAAACACAATACACAGGTAACACGACTGTTGCCTGAGGAGGAAATTATTCTTTTCAGTGGTTGTTCTAATGTGAACAACCACATGCTTTCAACCAGGTATCTTTAATGCTAATCTAATTAATG
Source organism: Decapterus maruadsi (assembly GCA_030347415.2). Lineage (NCBI taxonomy): Eukaryota > Metazoa > Chordata > Actinopteri > Carangiformes > Carangidae > Decapterus > Decapterus maruadsi. The sequence goes on along the minus strand of CM064894.1, from coordinate 12,476,157 downwards.
CTAATAAAGCCTGCTGTTATGTGTGGTTTGGTGTGTGTGTATTGTGTGTCTGGCCATAATTTCTTGGGTACGGCTCCGAAGTGGTCTTATTGTTATTTATATTAATCTACATAAGAAAACTCATTACAGAAATACAACTGTCAAAAAGACCCTCTCTGCACACAAGTACACACCTAACGCCACACACACGTGTATATTCTCCACACGCACTTAGACTTTAATTGTTACATGTCAATACAGTAAGCCATGGGTTTCATTAATTCTGCTGTACAGATGTCATTCATTTCTCGAAAAATTGGCTATACACATTAAATTGCCTTGTCTAATGTTTAGCAGGGTTTTAAGTTCTTTACCTAGCCTAGAAATCTAGACGCCCCCTAGCGGCAGCAAAAATATTTGCTCCGTATAGTCTGGCTTGTCAGGCTATTCTTTACCATTAATTATCACTAAACTCAGTAGTTTAGTTTCAAAAACTAATATTAAGAGAGTTTAGTTAAAGAGAGACTAAGCAAGTCCAGACGCTTTTCCGCTGTTTTGCTAACCCGGCTCCTCTTGGCCATGTGCAATTGTTTACAACAAAGCTGGCGAGAAATCAATCAATAGAGCGGTACATAACTTTATATGTGATATACGATGTTATGACGTGTGTATTTGTGTAGTTAAATCTGTCATAAACAAGAGATTGCGGTTTACGGAGCGCGTTTGTGTAGAGACAAGAGCTGCAAGGTTTTCAGCACAGAGATGCAATAAGTGACACGCACGTGGGAGGCAGAGACTAGAGCCTTCATTCTCCCTCGTAACAAGTTAAGCTATTTCCAAAGCTGTTTAATTAAGGTAAAATTGTAGCATAGATAAGCTACAAATCCTATATAGTTCCTCTTTAAGGTTGGGTTTAACATAACATTAAAGTGTTAGAATATGGATTGCAAGCTAAACATCTGACAGTGTCATTCTGTCTTAAAGAGTGAGAGCTTAAAGGAGTAGTTCTGACATAAGGTCACCTGAGTCGCTTACTGTCAATAGTGTTGATACAGGATGATGATGATCACAGCGAGCTGTCGTCTCACTCTAGTTTCTCAGCACCACTGAGTGACCCGTGTTACTTTAGCACTAACAACTCTCAACCACTATCAAAAATATATAAAAAATTAGACAGTAGGAAAAGCTGATGATTCAATAAAACAGATCTTGGCTTTTCTGCCAAATGGAAGGGGAATATTGTCCTATAAAGTCAATGTCAATGGTGAAACACGATGAGTGCACATCCCATGTAAGTAAAGTATGACTACAGGCTCCAGATCTCCTTCCTTCGAAACCCCGGGCAGTGGCCTTGGTTGATGATCTGTTAAATCTATATCCTTATTCCGTTTTCTGGCTATGAGGGCCAACAGAGTTACCAGGGGTCGACTCTCATTTGGCAGATGAAATAGATTTGATTTATCCAGCTGATGGTCCTTCTGTCACGGGTTCCTCGACGCGATTAAAGGGCAACAAGGAAGTGACCCTTTTGAACTCATCTCCGTCTAGCCAGCAGAAATCATTAGAGGATGAAGTGTCTGCAGCTCATTCAGCTCTTTAGCTAGGAGGTAAGATGTGGGTTGGACTGAGGGTTAAAAGGTACACTTCTACCCTAAATGGAAATTCAGTCATTATCTACTTGTCCTGTCAATCAAACTTCCCCCATAGTTTGTAGGAGTATGAGTAGGGTTGAGCAATTAACTGACAGACTGTCGAAAACATTAGGAGTGGGACCTCTCACATACTTATATCAGTTAATGCTATCTTCAAAGTCTGTGCTCATAAACAGTAACTTTAAAAAAAAAATACTACCATGTGTTCATTCACATACCTCCACACTGTCCATATAGCGTAGTCTACTCTACAGTCACTGTAAGCAAAACTGGTGATAGGAATTTCACAAAGACTGAGCCTCAGGCTGCGGCCACACTAATACATTTTCATTTTAACATGCAGCCTCGCTGTTGCTGTTTTTTCCTGCTGTCCACATGAGTCACTGGTGCAGGGCCTGTTTTAAAAATCAAAGCTCAGGGGTTATATGTAGCTTGGATGAGTAGAGTAGAGATTTGCCTGCCTAATCTCCTGATCATACTGTATCAGTATCACAACCACGGGGCAGTTAGTGAACGAACAGTAACATCACTACTTTCTTTAATCTCTTGGAACAGTCATGTTGCAATATGAAGAGGGCATGACTAAAAAAAAAAAAAAGGGGAGAGACAGTTAAACGTCAAAGATCTGATTCATTGATTTGAGGTCAAATTGCCAAGACCTACTAAATACACATTTTCAGCATAGTTTTCTCTCAAGATGCAGGAATTAACTTATCCAAACATATTACATTTCTCTGAACAAAATTTCTTCCCTGACAATGTTTGGATCATGTGCAGGCCCCGCAGCGCTCTGGCAGCAGACTGTGCTTGCTACTGTCCTTGTCAGAGAGGAAGAAACAAGAAATAATGAGGCAAACAATTGGACCTTTGAAACAACCATGCAATTGTGTGGCAATAAAAAATGACATGAAATGTGCTGCCTGAGGCGTTTGGAGAAGTTAAATGAGATGCAGCTATGACAAAGCCTGGTTCCAGACCTCTAAATCGCTGCTCACATCAATGATTAGCTCAGTGATTCATACAAGTCTGTTGTTGTTCCTGCTGACAGCTTTTATCCCCGGCTGGAGAAAACATTGGACCAATCAAGACGTTGTAGGCGGGACAGAGAATGGGGACATCGTCTTCCTACATACTCTTCACACCGGCTACGCAAAGAAACTCTATGGATCTTTCAGAACCTGCGAAACCAGTGATTCAAAGGCTGACAACAGCACCACTGCAAAATATAACATAATTTAAACATCTTGGCACTCGCATCAGCTGCTACCCAATTCACAGTCATAATTAGTTGCCTTGTTGAGGCCGCCGATCTACGTTACTGTTATGTACAGTAGGTGATGTGTTGGATGGTTGGATGCTTGTGTTATTGTGATTCTGCCTTGCAGTTATGTTGTGCTACCTGCCCAAGATGAATTTCCCTCTGAGGAAATTTAAAGTTTCTATCTTATCTTACCTTAATTCATGAGAACCAGCATTAGAGTTAAAAGTCCTACCAGTGCTTCCCTATTACCTAGTTACAAACATGAAAATTACTAAATTTAGCAACAGCAACAACCTGCAATGAGTGGTCTTATAATTAAGCAATACATCAAGCAGGCAGTGGTATACGCTCATTATACCACAGCTGAGGGGCGTTCTTCGGTCGGACGCAAAGCGGAGAGACGAAAAAACCCCTTAGCGTGGTATAATGAGCGTATATCATGGACTGGAGTGATGTATTGCTTTTATAAAAACGGTTATCAATAATGGTAATATGGAAGAGGAATACACAATCAATTTCATGTAGTTTTTAAAATCAGAAATACATATTATCTAATAAAATAGCCCTGCTGTTAAAAAAAAACGTTAGCTCTGCATGTCGTCTTTTCCTCTGCTTAAAACTGTGTGCTGTTCACACACTCAAGGGTACCTCATAGTAATTCCTTCTTCTTTGTTGGTAGTTTGCTGCATTTCTTTGCATGTTATAAGCAACTGTTGATCAGTGAAGCTGTGTGACACCGGTTACAGGATGTGCATCATGGCAGCTATGTGCCTATACAGCATGCACCATAGAAACAAAAGTGGCAATGACTCACAGTACTTTAAAGAAGACGACTGTAAGATGCCTTTTGGTACATTGTACCTATTCAAACAATAGCTACAGTCAGAAACAGGAGGTTTAACATTTAAAGATGTGACAAGCCATGCCCGTGAGGAGCTCAGGACTCACCTCGGACTGTAGTTTGTGGTCTGTAGTGACGTAGGGATGCTGTAGGAGACTGGATCCTGATGTGTGATGCACTGGAGAGCGCAGAGAGAAGCTGTCGAAACGGAGCTCCGACACATACTACAACACACACACACAGGACAAGAGACGGTTGGTCACGACAGTAAAGTGACTTTACTCTCAGACAATCTCCTCTAGTCATTATTACAGTTAGAAATCAGTGTCTGTGCTAAATATCACAAACATAGACAGTTTGATTCAATTCAATTAATACATTAGTTTATATAATAAATGAAATAAAGCCACTTGAATTGAAAAATTGACAGTTTGGCCTCATGAGAACACAATGTACAGTATGCAGTATACACTTGGCCTGTTAAATTAATAATCGAAAACTTAAATTTAAATTCATTCATGCATTTCATTTTTTTTTGCACAAGGGTCCAGTCCATGCAGCTTTTATCATATCTTACTTGTTTAACTTGCAATATGAGAAAAATCCTATCACCAGGCTATAATTTTTTTTTCTTTATCAGTGCATCAATATCACCTAAATCACTATTTTGGTCAAACCTCTTCCTTCATTGTACACTCAAAAATGGTTGTGGTTTGCTTCTATACATGGCTTTGCAATTAGTGCCAAGTGTGCACAATGCACATACACATGCACTCACATAGAAGATATGCTGTGAATTACAGAGCAGGTGGTTGCTCTCAGACAAGCTTTTATACCTGTGGGAATGCTCCTTTGTTCCACTGCTCTCCAACTGTGAAGGCTTTATTGACTGACTGACTGACTGACTGCAACTCGCGCCCCTGACTTCTGACGGCAGCAACTTAACAAAGGTCACTACAGTGAAGGAGAGGCTGCATGCTTGCATCAGCATAGTTAAGCAGACAGGGGAGATTTGACTGTAGAAAACTTTTCCCAAAAGGATAAAAGTTCATATCACTGTTTTACCAGTACTAAACATTTAAAGATGATAAAGGATAAGGAAATGAATGGGGTGGCAACAACGTCACTGTAGGTTCAGCTGAATGTACGTAGATCAAAGTGAAAACTGTGGCCACATGTGGCCTTTGTTACAGAAGTGCATGTTTTATTAGCTTCTGCTCTTCACTTGCACAAGAAATATCAAAAGCTCTCCATCAAAGAAACAACCCTATTAGCTTGAACGGAAATATATCAATGTGGAGAGGTGACGTTTTCATGTTTTCACTTTCAGCGACTCTTGTGTGTTAATCTTCGTGGAGAGACAGAACAGAATACATGCTGCTTGAGGACATGACTGTGACCAAAACCCACAATTTTCCGAAAGTAATGGGAACCAACCAACCTGACAGCAAAAGTATGCACTCATTTGCCTTTTTTTTTTCTTCAAAAAACAAATACTTAACGTGAAGTATGTAACTGTATATTTTTAGATAACAGCTGATCAATTTTTGAAATGATCATAAAGTGCCAACTAAAAATCTCCAGATTAAAGAACACCAACAGCACGAGACATAAAAGGAAACTCGACAGCGAAACAGATTGCTGATTCTCTCTAGAGGACCTTGGAAGAATAGTACAAATTTGGCCAATTCTGTCCAGAGACAGAAAACTGCTACACCTGCCAGAGCTTTCCTGTAATGAGAAAGAAGTACAAGTGGGTGTGAAGTAATCTCCAGAGTGGCAACAAAAAAAAAGAAAAGACAAAAATGCTGTCAACGCAGTTCAGCCTGTTCCTTTTGACACCCAAATGCAGCTACTAGTACGAAAGCGGTAAAGAAAAGGACAAAACATGGCCAAAAATATGTGGACCAGCATTCAGCCACCACACCTAAATAATTTCTTCATGGATCTGACTTTGTGCACAGGAAAGAGCCTCCCCTTGCTTTTACCAGCCACAGCATTAACATTTCTCTTGACTGAAGGTAAAGGCCTGAGAGAGACAAGTGCCCAAGACAAAATATGAGGACAGCAGGTGTCTCCTTCCTATAGTTCCTATCATCTATATGGCCTTTTACACTTTAAACTTATACTGCGAAGAACAGCACTGTACCTGCATGTCAATAAGACCAGCACTGTCCTTTAAACGCAGACAGAAAGTGCCCAGAGGCGTTCTCTAACATTTGTCCTTTGCCCGAGTCTGGACCAATCATTAATTGCAGCTGAGTCCTTGGGGAGCGAGGTCGAGTGAGAGCGGAGCCAGGCAGGGCCGGGTTGCCTCTGCCAGGGCAGTACCAGCAAGTCAGAGCAATTTCCCATGACCCCTCAGTGACATCCAGTGATTCCTCTAGATTCAGTCGGCGGTAGGGAAAGACTTATCCCCCACTGACTCGAAAAGTCACTCAATTCAAAAAGGAAATACGTGAAAATTTACCCCATGGCATTTTGCACTGTGCAGTGCATGAGTAATTTCACATGAAAAAGATAGAGGAACATACACAGTAGCGTGAATCAGGACTCAGAATTACAATTACCCCCGGTATAACTGTTTTCTCACTCCGTCCAAAGAGCAACACTGTTCAAAATAAAAAAAGCCCCTCGGCAAACAAGCTGCTGGGTTTAAAAGGACACAGCATTTTTCTCATGCAATCTACAGTTCTTGTCCAGAGCACAACAACTCACAGAGACAGATGATGAGACAAAAGAAGTCTTTTCTCTCAACAGCCAGGACCTCACTGACTCACTTTTTTCTTTTTCAAATATATATTTTAGGGGCTTTTTAGCACTTAAAGGACAGGACAGTTGAGAGAGAGACAGGAAATGGGAGGCAGAGGGGGGAGGAATGACACGCAGGATAGGGCTGCTCTACCAACTTTCTTATGTATATAAATTCATTAAATGAATAACAGATATCTCTTAACAGCTGTCAGTATAATAATTTCCTTAACATCTTCTTGACAAGTTTAGAGCACCGTGTCATGATCACATTGTAAACCTTCACGCAATTGTCATGAAAATCCTTAGTCTTACTCTATGTAATAAGCCAACCTCTTTGGCTTCCAATAGTCCTGGATAACCAAAAGCAACCTTTCTACACCAACAAGAAAAATGTAAAATAAATTATGCAAAAAGAACTCCATCCCCTATGATTCATAGGAAAGGCAAATTTATTAGTATAGCACATTATCATACCCAGAGGTCATTCAATGTGCCTAACAGAAATAATGGAAGCATAAAAACAGAAGTAAAAAGGAATAATAAGAAAACAATATAACAGACTATTATGAAATAGATAATATCTCATTAAAGTGTAAGATTAAAAGATTAGATGCGGGCAGGAGAATAAATCAGTGTTTAAGTTCTTTTTAATGCCAGTTTGTGGTTCAGGAATATAATGAACCGCATTGGGAGCTGGTTCCAGCAGGTGGCAGCACAATGGCAAAACAAAACACAACACAACTCCGCCCACACCAGCACATCTTCCACAGAATGAGGGAATAAATTAGCTCAGGTAGCACGGTAAGAAGCGGAATTATCTCCAGAAATAAGACAGATCTGGCTCTAGCACCCATATCCTTCCAACACATGCATAGCTCGACTCCTTTATTCACAGGAGCTACTGTATGTCACCATGTTCAGTTTTAACTTTGGACATCATTAAAGGGGACCTATTATGAAAATCCACTTTCTATAGGTTTTGTAGTGGTCCTATGTGTTCCCGGGGCCTTTCTATGACGCCTGAAGGTGAAAAAAGTCTGTTCACTCCCTCAATTGATTTTTACACTTTTTTGAGATCGTGTCTCCAAACGGGCGAATTGAAAGTGCTGGCAAACTTGACGTCAGGATGTGTTGAACTCGAGTAACTCCACCTTCCTTATCCTCCCCCTGGGCAAGTCTGGAAAAACGTTAGCTCCGCCCGGTGAGCCATTTCCTGGTCAGCGAGAGTCGCACCACCTCCACCCCCCCTCGTCCGTCAGACGGCCCGTCATTTCACATGAAGCGTAGATACGGGAGCATCGGTCGGTAACGCTACCGCGGCCGGTAGATGATCATTTTGAATCACTGACTGAAAAACAGCTGCCCGTCATTAAAAATGAAACCGCGGATATTGGCCTGATACGGCTTCTCATCAGCGCTGCGGTGCAGCGGTCCTCATCACGGAGTGAGAGACATGATCTGATCTGAACGAGGAAGTCTCCTCCATGGTCTCCTCTCACGGCGCAAAACCTTATTCTCCGGTAACTTCTCATCAGTCCATAACAGTGGAGCCTACAGTTTGTGCTGCTCCTCAGTTTCACTCGTTTTATTTACTGTATTTGACAGTTTGATGGCTGTAGGAGCCACCATGTAGGCGATCTCCTTCTGTCACAGTGAAACAGTAATATTTTTTCAGACAAGATGCGAGTCTCATAAACTTTTTTTTTTTTTTTTCCGGAAATCAATACCCGACCCCTGCTGTCTCAATGTCAACATTGGCACATGTACCTGTAGTGAAAACCACACCCTCTCCCCGTGACAGCTGTGGAGTGGACGTGGTTTACACATAATCATTTGCATTTCAAGGTGCAGACACAGAAACAGCTCGTTCTCAGGAGAGCTCTGGAGAGACCCTTTTAGATTACTGAGATCTAGAGCTGCAGATTGATTTGGGGACAATACACTATGAATACAATATGCTTGGACAACTTAAAACCATATGAAATAGATGAAAAATAGCATAATATGGGACCTTTAACTGACCAGTTGCAAATATTACACACTTATTATTGACCTCATCCACTGAATATGAAACATTTCAGAAATGTAATAAGGAAGGAATGAAACTTTGAATTCAGCTCTGACTGGAATAACATTCAGACTAAATTGTACCTGTCTGTCTAGTGGTGTTATTTGCTAGAGTGCTGCAATAATTGCCTCTGGAAGATGTAAAGGCAAGGATGAGTTTGTCTAAATCTTGATTAGAAACAAAGTCTTTTGTCTTGGCTGTGTTTTTGGAATGCCAAAATGCAGATCGTGTTAAAGTTTTAATGTGGTGATTAAGATCCCCCTCCACAAATACATCTTGATATGTAACATGAGGTCACCTCTTCAGCACTCTAGACACCAGGTAGGAACTAGTTGTAACTTTCTGTCCAAACAGAGGAGACACAACTCACTTCCCTCTATGTACATGCTGAACCATGTGAGAACAGTTTCACAGAGTCCAAACCCAGTATCAACTAATATCTAGCAAGACAAGGACAGTTATTTTACCCGAGCGTGCAATTAGTGCCTTTCAGAGGGCACATTCATTACTGTGATGTTTATGATAACCTGGTTGGAACTTATCACAGCAGCCATTGTGTTCAAGTAGTTACTGATTTGGTCAACAACCTCGGTTCTGAATTACTTTGCTCTGAATAAGAGGTAGGGCTGAAAGTACCACATTCAGCCATGTCCGGATTTCTCTTTTTCAGGAGATGTTTGATAAATGCAGCCTTAAGTGATGTGGGCAAAGTGCCAGAAAGAAGTGAACCATTCAACCATTCACAATTTGCAAAAGTCCACAAGTTCTAAACATCTAAGAAGATTTAAAGGGCAGCTCTATTTCTTCAAGAGTTTTACCATCAATGGCGTCTTTGTTGGTATAGTACAGGATGTGTTATGTTATTGATAAACTGGGTGGAGCTAAAACTTTATCTAATGTTTTCTTATTTCTGATGGGAAAAAAAGAAGCAAACTTATTGCACTTTTTAGCTAGAATAAACTCTAGAGCAGGGGTCTTCCAAACTGATGGAGAGATGGAGCAGGGACCCTATATATATATTGCATAAAAGTATGTTTTATATAACCATACCATAGCATTGAGCATTCAGTATACAAATAATACATTGGTTCATACTGTATATTAAACATGTACAGTGAATAGGGTGGCCACTGGTCGTGCCGCTGCTATTTATAAACAGACCTTGTTAACTGATACCAAAGCCAATATCATCGTTGTCTGCCAATTGCATGATCATGTATACAAGCTATCAAAATTGACATCAAATATTTAAAAAAAATTGTCTCATCAACCAAAACTTTTGCGACCCACCTGCAGTACCTCCGCAGACCCCATTGGGGTCACGGAGCCCCTGTTGAAGACCTCTGCTCTAGAACAAACAGGGGTGGGGATTTTGTATTGAATATTCCCATCACTGATGTTGAGACTGTCTAAATCTGCATAACCATAACAAAGAGTTACAGACACAAAGCGAGTCATGCTCAGTCCATTTGCCAGAGACCCTTACCTTTCTCTCTCTGATAACCAGGCCGCCTCTCCATAGCTCCTTGTGGTCGACACAGCTGTCTAGGTTGGTAGGCTCCACCAGATCTGCACTCAGGTAAGATGCAACTTTCTGCCACCTACGTATTAAAAAAAAAAAAAAGATCAGTGAATGATCAGCACGGAGAAACTCAAGTTGCTTATTCGTGTAAATCAGGAATAAAAATCATGATTGATGTCAATTTTTCTATTTAGAGAAATAAATGTTAGAGAATCTAATACGGCTAATTCTGTTAGTACGTAAAATGAATTGCCTCTGTGAAAATGTCCCTCTGTTACATCCATTACTATAAATCAACATATTGTAGTATATCTTTATTCATCTAACTCCCTCTAGTGGTGAACTGGCAGCATCTCGCAAATAATCATACCTGAAAATTCACACAATATTGCACGTTTTAATGCACTTTGATCCTCCCTTGGAAACGTCTCATCACTCATTAATGTGTGCCATCCAGGACAACAATTATCTACTGGTCCATTTAGATCCTAAATGTATTGAATGTGTATTTTCTGTCTCCTTACCCAGTCTTGTGCTCTGTGACTACATTTATCTTAGCGCCATGCCAGCAGGACACGTGTTTGAGGGCTCCCAGCAGAGGCAGCAGGTCTTTAATAGGAGGGGATTGCTCAGCAGAGCCCAACATCAGCACATCCAGTAGGGCTTTACCTGAGGGGGAGAAATACGACAAGTCAAAGAGGAATTCATTAGATACTTCCTTTCCTTGTCTGATTTTTCTCCTTCTTACACATGTGTCACTAGAGGATTTCGTGAGGGGACAGCGGCCCAAGCTAGTCACTCTACTGACACCATCTTCTCAGTTTGGACCTCTAAACATCAAGACTGGTGAAAGAAAAAAGTAAGATGCCAGCAGTGACTGCAGCTCCTCAGGGCAACTAACAGCAGAGGGTGACTGCTCCTGAACTCCTGTGGAGTTGCCAAGCAGCGTTCTTCAAAAAGTGAATGATCACTTCAGGAGGCAGACTTACTTGGAAAAAGTCAAGGTAGAAGTATCCTATCTTTCCCAGAGGTAAGCGCATATGTAAAAAGTACAATAAGGCACTATTTCCACACGGCTGAAGCAGATTTTAAAAAATGTAATAAAATTAAATCTGGACTGTATTCTTGTCTCGCAGCTGAAGAGTTTGGCTCCGGTGAAGATATTTTAATTCCTAACTACTGGCATTTTTCAGTTGAGATTAAATTCTGTAACTCTAAATATTGTTTTATTGGGTAAACTAACTTCCCACTCAGGAAACTATTGTTGTTCTCCTTGTTTAGGCAAAATATGTAAAGAGCCTTGGCCAGCCTTGCTGCAAAGACAACTTTATCAAACCAAAAGCATCTGAGAAATTATGTGTGGAAACATTACTGTATGGATTCAAAACAATGGATAGAACAATTGTGTAAACTTGAATATACTGTATTTAATGTTATGCCTTGTATATTTTTACCATATATATAAGTGACAGTCCTGCAAAGCACACAGTTAACATCAATACAAATAACAGACAGGAAATACATAAAATACATCAACTCCAACCACTATGGGCTGGTTCACTGTACCTGGAGGTGGTAGCTTGTCCGACAGTTGATGCAGTCCTTCTGCAGCCTCTTCTAACAACCTGTTCAACAGAGTCATTCAGACCAGATGAGAAAGACTTGGGGGCCCAGTGGTCAAAATGTAACACCAGGATTGTGTTTTAGCAAAATTCAAATGTATGACTGCTTCACGTTGTTGTATTTGGCACAATCCTTAAAAACAAAGCAATGCATTTAATCTATCACTCACTCCGTCAGTGTTGGCTGATCAGCCTTTTGATCCAGCGCCTCCTGGTTACTCAGAGAACTGAGACATGACTCCACAGCAGTGGGATTCTCCTCTTCACTGTCAGGTTTCTGCTGGCCTGTGCCCAACTCCTCCCACTCCAAGCTGCAAAACTATAAAATAACACAAACACAGGAATTATAAATAATTCAACTCTTGTTCCATTGTCAATATTTCAGTTTCCTTTTTAACACAGCACGTACAGCAGTACAGCACGATTGATTCATGATTCCAATGTAAAATAATAACATATTACCAATTGATTTGTTGCTGTTCTGAGAGTTTAGAACCAAGATCCTCTTATTTTATATTTTTTATGACATGAGTTTGTATCAGAATCAGTGAGGACACTATCCACCACAACAGAGGCAGTAGTTTCTCATAGTCTCATAGACAGTAAACTTGATACTGTGTGGGAAAATATTCAGCAGCATTGCACATTTTTATTGTGTTTTGCATTTCTAAATAGCAAATTCCTTAAAACTGCTTTTAAAAAATGCTTGAGTTGCAGGGGAAGATCAGACATCTTACATCTGGGCAAAGGCCTTTTCCTGCCTCACAATCCGAAAATAAACACATACAGTATATGCACTTGTACCCGCCAATTCCCTAAAAACAGCTGTTTTTGGATGGGTCTCTGTTTAAATATCTTACTTGTGTTGCTCCATGGCAAGCCTGAACGGCGAAGTACCACCTCTGAGCTGATGGGTTGCCATTTAGAGAACAAGCTTTAAAAAAAAAGAAGAAGAAGAAGAAACGTTAAGATTTGGAGCATTTAAATCGGACAGGATAAAAGAAACACATAGTTATATTGCACCTGGAAACACGGAGACCCCCTTCACAGACTCCTGGGTTGAAATGTCCACCAGCCTGTTGTATGTGTGCTTCACTGGCTCCAGACCTGTGAACAACGAATGACAACAGGGATTTTAGGCTTTAAAACCAGATTCAACTTTAAAAACATAAAGCCATGAAATCTTCTAGATAGTGTAATCCCACAATTAAAAAAAACAAGACGCATATAGCATTAACGTTATTCAAAGTCACTTGAAGAGGTTTTGACTGGCTAACTGCAGTGTTTACAAGCCAAATGTAACGTAACGTCTCTCCTAAAGTAAACGTAGGCTTTATGAACAATGGTTATAGCAGTGTGGCTCGGATATTAACCACTGCACCAGTCAAACTAGCACATTGTTTACTGGTTTGTTCCGTAGTTATTTATCCACACACAGTCTGAGCCCGCAGCTAACTTCTTCACGGAGCTAACATGAACACGGTCGTGTGTTTGTTTGTCTTGTCTTGTTTCACACTCACGTGTATCGTCCTCTGGCGCGTCGTCAGCAGTCTGACAGAAGGAAATGACCAACACGAACCGGTCCATTTCGTCTAAACATGAGTAAATGTAACTGTTCCGAGTTTGTTTAGATACTTGTTGGATTATGACCAACACTGTTTCCCGCACTGTCAAATTTCCCACCACTCCGTCTTCTTCTGCAAAATGTACCCGCGGCTGACGTCAGGACACAAAGCGCTACCGCCACCTACTGGACGGAAACTGAAACCGCAGACTACGTTGCTCACCCTGAGGGTTATCTCTCTTTTTTCCTCAGCCACTGTGTCTAAGAGCAGAGGATGTTGTAATAAAGCTATGTAAAGCCGTTTGACACAATCTGTAAAAAAAAAAAAAAAAAGGCACTACACAAATAAAATTGCCATGTTTTGCATTGCCTTTTTAAGACTGATGGCAGTGTGTTTGTGTTGCTGCTCATACATAAATTGACACCATCTAATAGATAGCTAAATAGAACTGTTTAGATCATAATCTGTGGTTCCATTTCTCCAAAAGTTTCCCCAATGATGTTACTGTATGTTCAGCTCTTTCTTTTCTGGTAGACTATTGCAGATAATTAAGAAGTATTCTGCACTTAATCTGTGTTGTTATATCAACGTGTTTTATGGCATGTTAAATGTTTGTCATATAAATGTTCATAAAAATATTTGAGTTTCAAGACAAGACATTTAGCACAATCCACTCCAGATTTTATTCAAATATACTTTAGAAGTACAAAATATATCACATAGTCACAAAAGAAAGTATTGCACTTATTGTTCTGATTATTATCAAGTGACTGAAGAACAAAACTGATGCAGAAAATTCATAATGATGATTAGGAAACATTCAGTAAATCCTGATTTTATTGCTTACTGGGACATTTTATGTTGTAAACTGGTCTAATACTCACTGATATACTCAGCACTGATGAATCAACAATCTTATGCTAAATTACAGGCATCACTAGTTGATTTCTACAGTGTGTTCCTGAACGTAGACTATATAGTGGTGAGTGTTGTCTCCCTGAGTAAGGACTGTCAGAGCCTCCAGGCCGTGTGCGTCCTCCACCACCATCACCTGGTCACCAGTGAGACCCCCGTCTGCGTTCACCACCATCAGCTGGTTGCTGCAGTTACCGACTTCCTGTTCGTCGGCCACCTGCAACTTCAGCAACAACTTAACATCAACATTTTGTTGTAAACATTCGTGGTTTCGTCAATGAGAGACAACATGATGCTTACCTGCTGTACTACAGTAACGGTGCCTGGAGCCATGGCAACCATGGAGGCAACGGCATCTTGAGTCTCTGAACTGAACTCGGTGATCTGCTGGATATTGACTGGATGCAGAAAACAATGTGTTAAATAGGAAACGCACTACAGAATATGAATAACAAGGACAAACAGGAATGGAAACACTCATCTACCACACTGTTGTTGTTCTCACCATTGTCATGCAGGGCTGCTACAGGTGTGTCTGTCAGCTGCTCTTCATCCTCCACCACAGAAACATACTGGGCCTCTACTGTTTCACCCACCTGGATATTTATACATAGGGCAGACACGGTTTGATCCTCAAAAAATGATTGGCACAAATACACGTATGATAACATGGTCAAGTTAAGTCAACTTCTACGCTGTTCTTGATTGTGTGTTTGTGTGTGAGTACCGTTACCTCCCAGGATTCTTCCACCACTTTGAGGCTGTGTTTGCTCTTCAAGTGGCGGTTCAGCTCCCACTTAGTGCCATAAACAAATTCGCATTCAGGACACTTCATTCCACCTAAACACCAGAACACACAAAGGCTGAACACACTTTTTTTTTTGCTTTGTTAATATCTCTTGTGAAATAAACTGGTAGAAATCGCACCTTGCTGTTTCAGAGCATCAACGTTGGTAAGTCCGGGTCCAGCGTTCTCATATTTCTGATCTGGGTGTTTTGAGTTGTAGTGGCGCTTCAGCGGACCAGCGATGTTACAGGAGTAGTGGCAGTGGGCGCAGCGAAATGGCTACAGACACAAACACAGCCAGGTAAATGCAAATGAAATAAAAGTACAACACGAGTGAATCTAAAACACTCATTGACATTTTTGAACAACTGATCAACTACTTTGTTATAAACAAAATCACAGATGGGGCATGAATTAGCTTTATAACCCATTCCTACTGTTGTTTAATTTTGACAAAGTGGCAATACAGTGACACATGGTTGAATAGTCTTTAGTTTCCAGAACAAAGAATACTGCAAGTGAGGCTTAATCATTCATAGATAAAGGTAAAAGGTACATTTTGAAGTTATAAGAGTGATTCTGTGTGTGTCTGCCAGTGTTCATACCTTGAATTCAGCATGTTGCTCCATGTGTCTGAGTAAGGGCGGTTTAGAGGCCGACGTAAAGTCACACTCCAAACACTGAAACCGCTTCCCTAAACAAACAGAACTATGTTTCACTTTCTACTTTCTCACACTAAATAATCAATTATAAAACCAAGTGACAACTATGACATTTCAAAACAAACAATCATCATCAGAGACAGAGTAGAGTGTGTGTGTGTGTGTGTACCTTCATTGGTGTGGCTCAGCCTGTGGCTTTTCAGCGTGACTTTAGATTTGAACTTTTTACCACACAGGTCACAGAGGTGGCGTTTCTCTGTGTTGTGTCTGTTCATGTGGGTCTTCAGGTTGCTCTTACTGCGGCCTGCGTAGTCACACACTGTGCAGACGTACGGCTTCAGACCTGCACACACGGACACAAGTTTAGAGACGGATGGGCAGCAGCTCAGCGCCAACCGTGGAACGACAACACAGGACGACAGGAAACAGGGGTGTGGCAAGGACATTGGCAGTAAACAACGAGCATATGCACTGCAGTAAACTGGCTGTATTCACTAACCACCTTAATGAACACCTGCTTTGGATGTATGTATGTCTGCCACAACTTCATGACAGATGCAACTTCAAGGTAAACAGCTCATTGAGTTATAAGTGTTAAAGCAGGAACTGAGGAGAGAAGGACTCGGACTGACATTTGGCCAGAGGTGGATAGTAACGAAGTACAGTAGATGTACATCGATACACTACTTGAGTAGTTTTTTTGAGTAGCTGTATTTTACTTGAGTTGTTTTTAAAATATACTTATAACTAACTATACCATTATTTTAACGTTTGCCACCTCGTTACTCATTACAAATTTAAAAAGAAATATAATTAAGTACATTTAATGTGAGCTACTATAAGATTTTTACACAAGTGATTTTCTTAAGGGTGACTTTAACTTTTTCTGTTACTTAGTTATTTTTTTCAAGTACTTTATACACCTCTGCATTTGGTTGGTGTAGCCATGGTTTTTGTATTTTTGTATTTAGCAAACCAAACTGATATGTGTTTTGTAGAAACTAAACACTGCAAGGCGAAAACAACAGGTCTTGTAACCCTTGTTTGACTTCATTACTACGCTTCTTATTTGTTTTTATCTTTAAGATAATGCTAGTGGCACACGAGGAACATTTTGTTTGTTTGTGTTCCAATAATTTCACAGACTAACCCACAGGGCAATTTCCTCCTGCAACATCTGCAGTGTGTTTTCCAGTCTAGTCCATCCCCCTGGAGCGCGGCCAGGAGGAAGAGAAGTAAATGGCTCAAACAGTCATCAAATACTGCAGATGGACAATTACAGACCAGATGTGTTGGTCCAGACTGTGGGTGTGTGCTTGTCTGTGTAAAAGGTTGAGGGATACCACACCTTGGTGAGCCCAGATGTGCTGCTGAAAGTCACTGCTGTTCTTTAGGAAGTAGGAGTCACAGTAAGGGCACTTCTCTGCACGCTGCACCATCAGTCCTTTTCCCTGCACGGGCAACGTATCTGCACGTCACACACACAAAACCAAAAATTATTTGTGACCTTCAATAGCATTTGGTTGTGAACAGCTGAATATGTTATTTTCAACACCTAAAAACAACATGAAAGAGGGGATATTCCAGGTTGTAGTAAACAGGCAATAAACCGTCAGTCAATCATTACAATGAGTTGCCTTATACTATAACTAGGAGATGACACACTGAAATATTGGCAGTGATCTTTAGACAACAAGTTGAGATGTCAGCGTCTGGCTCCATGAAGGGCTCTATCCTGAGTCTGGATTTGGCCGAGTGGACACATGTGAATACTCACACCGATTTTATTAGGCACAAGCTTGAAACTGTTTCACACTGAGGTGTGTAGATAAGTTTGTGTGTTCTTTACCAGGGTGGGAAGTTTTGATGTGGTGTTTAAGTTTGTGCTCTGGATAGCTGCGCTGACAGACAGGACAGGCGGCACTCTTCCCCTGTAATGCAAGACAAAGTTCATCAAGAGTTCATCGCAGAATACATTTCTTACAAATACAGTAAATCCAAATGCTGATCAATTGAGATTGTGATTATCTATAAAATGTCACATAATCAGACTTGGCATATTCTCCTGCAGTGGCTCGCCATGGTAATCAGGATGGGATTATTGTGTAACCATAGCAACAGAAGTGGAGGGTAGGCCAAGCGGCTTCATAAACTTCAAAAAACAAACATGCCACTTCTTGACTGTCTCAGTGCATCACAATAAATCTAAATGTCACTAAGACCAAGTGCATTCGCTTGAAATTATACTGGCAATGCATTAAAAAAACTATCCTTCTCTGCTAGTTACCTGTTCCTGGTGCATCCTCAGGTGGGCTTGTAGTTTGTATTTGTCAGGTGTGGTATATTTACAGCCGGGATTAGAACAAGGCAGCAGCAGGCCGCTGTGCTTCTGGATCTGGTGCCGCTTTAAAGAGCTTTTGGTGATGGATGAGTAGCTGCACTTTGTACAGTAATGAGAGTGCTCCTTGGTGTGTGTGCGTACATGGACATTATAGTGGACTTTGTACCAGAACAGTTTACCTGTGCAGTAGAAATAAAAGATGATTAGAAGCAGTAGAAGCTGTTCAATACTCACACCTGATCAAGAACTGGTTCAGAAATAAACAAAAAGATTGAGTACAAAGTACAATGAACAATGAATAAATAAAATGAGATAAAAGAACAAAACCAGGATACTCAGGGGAGTTTCATCATCTTACCACAGTATTGGCATTCCAGCTCTCCGTAAATTTTCCTGAGCCGTTGGTAAGTCTCCATATTGAGCCGAGTCTTCTGAAGAGATGAAAACACCTGCTGAAAGGCACTCTGATGAAAAACCTCTGACTCCTGCCAGCAGGAAACAAAGAAGGAGTCAGAAGGAAGTCTGCCTCAAGGGAGCACGAGCTGATGTTTGAAAGGAGACATCTTCTGAGAGAAGTTAGTTAATTTACACACATGAATGAGGTGAAGTCTAATCAAATAATTTAAACAGCATTACAGATGAAACAGGATAGAGAGATAAATAGATTTTTAAAAAACAGATTAAACCACCAATTTTTCAAACTGCAGAGATAAGACATTTTTTGAAGAAGTTAATTAGAAATAATAATTCCACCAAATGACGTCATCCAGGAACTGGGGTATAATCATATTTGTCAATTGTCACCATTTCTATATACTTTACAGAAGTATGTTACTTCTTTGTGTTATCAATAATAAAGATGTATCCATCTGCTATTGTTTCCTGTTGTTGAAAATTCTGTTATAATTTTGTGGAATTACTGGTACATTTTTATTTTATATTTATAAAATCCTGAACTTGCTCTTGTTTTGGCCTACCTTCTCAGAAAGTGGAGTTTGTCCCTCTTCCCCTGAGGGTGTGTTTACGCCCAAATCAGGTAAGCTTGTATTTCCTGATGATGACGTCTGATGTGTGTTTTTGGCTGTGCCTATATGTTCAGCTGCAGGGGTGCACGAGTCTGCTGCGTTGGCCTCTGCTTGCTCATGTCTGTCAGGGGGTGCTGTGGTTTCAATGGAGACCGCTTCTTGGGAACCTTGCTCTACATCTCCATTTTTAACTTCTTCTTTTCCCGTCTCTCTGTCCATCCTCTGTACATCTTGTGCACTGTCACCCTGAGCTTCATCTTCTTTCCTCTCTTGCTCCCCTTGCTCTGTCCCTGGTGCCTCCAGCTGCTCCACTCCCCCAACCGGCCACTCCTCCACTCCAACACCGTTTCTTCCCTCGTCCTCTGTCGTCCTGTCGTCTTCCCCCTCTGGCTCTACCCTGTGCTCTCCTTGCTTCCCTGTCTCCATGTCGCCCCTCTCCTCCTCCCCCCACATGTCTCCTCCTGGCTGTATAAGGTAGTAGCTGTTATTGATGCAGTCCGTGAAGGCCTGCTCCTGGTCTAGCTCGGAGTGAGACTCTGTCAGATGACTCTTCAGTATCTGAGAGCTGACAAACTTCCCATCGCACGCACAGCACATGTACAGGAAGAGGTGTTTCCTGACATGAGCGGTCAGGGCGTCCATCTTGGTTGCGGCGTGGTCGCAGAGCTGGCAGGCAAAAGGACGTTGAGGCCCGTGGACCAACAGGTGGCGCTCCCGTTCCAGATGGTTCTTGAAGCGCCGGTTACAGGTGGGACAGTGGTACAGGAGCTGTCTGAGACCCTGACGAGTCTTTAACCTGGAAAAAATAGATCAATTGAAAGGCTTTTAGCTGGTTGAACAGTCACAGGTGAATTTAATTTTGAGACAATGTGTATCACACCTCAGTTGCTGGTAGCTCTGGTGGACTTCAGGGTCTTTCAGGTTATGCCGTTTCTCGATATGTTTCAGTAAGTTCTTTACATCTGAGTATTTCTTCTCACAGAAGCTGCAGTGCTGCTTCACCTTCATATGGACCCGCTCTATGTGGACCTGAAGTATCAGAAACACAGAGTTACACCTGCAACCAGAGAACCAGTGCAGCTTTGTGCTTAACATTAGAAACCCAAGCAATCTGAATAGAAATTAGAACTGAAGAATCACCACAAGAAACCACTAATGAAAATACATTCACCGATGAACCACAATGAGATTCAAGGGCTATTGGACTGCTACACTGCAGTATGAAGATAAGTTATAATGGCAACCTAACATAAGTTAGGTATCAAGTTTGCATGTTAGCTCACCTTGAGGTGTCCGGGGCTGAGGCAGTTGAAAGGACAGTGATGACAGCTGAACTTCTCCCCTGTGTGTTTCCTCAGGTGAACATTCAGGTTGGCTTTGAAAAGTAAGTAAGGACATAAAGAGTTACCCCTAAGCAATGTTCTACAGATTTATGAGTCATTTTGGATGTACCTTTGATGGCTGATGCATAGTCACAGTGTGAACACTGGAACGGTTTCTCCTGGGTGTGGGTCCTGAGGTGGGCAATCAGTGAATGTCTGAACTTAAAGATCTTATTACAGAACTCGCAGGCGAAGATCTTCAGCTGGCTCTGAGGTAAACTGGGAGACAGAGAGTAAAAACAACTAAGTAAGTAAGGTTTATTTATATAGTACCTTTCACAGATAAAAATCACAAAGAGCTTCATAATAAAATAAAATACAGCAGTAACTAAAAACATAAAGATACAATGAATAAAACAATTTAACACATTAACTAAAAGCCAATACATTTACCAATATAACTGGTGTAACTGGTAAATAATACATTTACCAGTTGACCAATGTTACTGTTGCTCTGTCTACAATTAGACCACACAGATAGCAACATGCCAATAAAAAAACAAAACTTTTAATTCCTTATGAATAGGAAAACATTTATTTTTATATTTAGACTGCTCACATAGAACTTGACAACCTGACATTAACATCATGGATGTAGTTGCAAAGCCAATTATAGCTGCTGCGCAGCAATGGGTCGTGTCCGGGCAAATTTTGCACAAGAAACAGGAAGACAGGTTAATTGACCTTGGAATGTTCATTTCTGTACAAGCTGGGGATTGAACCTGCAACCTCCGGAACTAAAGACTGTTGTCTATCGCACTGAGCTAATTGTCAAGTGGCAGTGCCACGGTGGCTTCACAAATTAAGTAAACCATTCACTGGCAACGTTTCTGAGGTAAAATTCTGATGTTTGTGTCAAACATCATCTGCTATGAGTCTAAGATTTTGTTCAAAGACTATCTGGTATATTGATGTAATATACTTATCAGCTGAACTGGGGATCGAACCCACCTCGTCTGGAACCACAAACCAACACTTAACTCACTGAGCTAATTATCTGGAAGTGACACATGGTGTGTGTCTTCTCAAATACACTCATAGAGCCAGCGTCCAGGCAGCTGTTGTGGAGGCAGATTTCAGAAAAGGTCAAAATGTCAGAAATTCTAATATCTAAACAAAAAAATCTGATAATACATAAATTGCATCTAGACAGCATGGAAATGTTGGTGATTTGTTTTGCTTCATAAGAGAAAATCGGATGTTTAAAAGTGTCACTCTGGGATTGACTGCGGTTGTTCCCATGAGAGCAGCATTCGGGTTGTGGTGAGCTTTAGACCATCGTCCGATCTGTTTGCGTTTTTAATTTAGAGGCTTGCTGTGATGTCACCGTGAGGATTCTGGCATTTTTATGTGTCATTGTCGTCGTCACCCATGCTGGGTCTTGAACCCACAACCCCTCGCACCACAAACCAGCGCTCAACTCAGTGAGCTAATTATCTGGTGGTGAGACATGGTGTGTGTCTTCTCAAATACACTCAAGACGTCAGCGTCCGGGCAGCTGTTGTTGAGGCAGATTTAAAAAATAGTCAAAATGTCAGAAATTCTAATATCTAAACAAAAATCTGTTAATACATAAATTGCATCTACACAGCATGGAAATGTTGGTGATTTGTTTGTAATTATAAGTGTTTTGCTTCTCAAGAGAAAATGTGATGTTTAAAAACATCACCTTTACATTGGCTGCAGTTGATCCCATGAGAGCAGAATTCAAAATGTTCTAGAAAATTCAGTTTTTGAGATAAAATTCTGATATTTTCCAAACTTCATCAACCATGACTCTACAATATTCTCAATTTTTTTCAGAAAGATAGAACATGTATTTACCAGGAATTTGATGGTATATGTTTACAGTAGTGTTTACAGTCAAACGTTTTCATGCACTGTAGGCTCAATTTTTGCTTAATCAAAAATCCGAGAAACAAGTTTTGTGGAGGACGGTCTGGAGATGATCTGGAGCAAGTTTGGTGACAATTGAGCAAAAATTGTAGGAGGAGATACATTTTAAAAGTTTTACACTTATTGAAAAAAACAGAGTGATGGACTTCATAATTTGTAATAAGTTTAAGTTGACAAAAGTTTCAGCAGTATCTAGGCTACATTGTGGTGAAGTTTCACAGCTGTAGCATCTACCGTTGGCTTGGTAGGAATTTTTAAAGTTTTTAATTTTAAACGCTTATTGTGCCCCCCCTGGGAGGGGGGGGCACATGTCCTTGGAGTTGAGTGAATCTGGCATGGGACTGGACCTTTGTGCAAAGTTTGGTGAGTTTTCGCCCATGGGAAGTATGACTTCCTCGGAAGAAGAAGAAGAAGAAGAAGAAGAAGAAGAATATCAGCAAATACAATAGTGTCCTTGGCAGCTGTCGCTGCCCGGACACTAATAAATGTCTCCTCTTCTTCCTCATAAGGTGTACTTTTATTTCTAACATATGTTTAGGCTTACTATAATAGTGGCATAAAATGATCAGAAAAGACAATTAAATAATTAATCCAGTTATGGCAATTAATCATCAACTAAGATTTTATGATTTTGACAGGCCTCCCTATTTACATCAGTATTTAGTTCAGATGCCTTCAGCTATACTTGACCTCTGAATTACTAAAGAATAAAATTGTTGTTCATACATTCAGCAACAAATATGCATACAGTACTTGGTAGCATCTTGCTTGATAGAATATTCCTGGAAGCCTTTGCTGGCCGCCGCCGGCGCTGCTGCTGCTGCTGTTGTTGTTGTGGAGGCTGGATCAGAACTAGGAGCGGAAAACAAAAGGATTAGACGGCTCTGTGCAGATAACATTGAGAGCCTGGGGTAAACTGATATAAGTTTTTTTAGTCTGTATCATAAACAATGAGATTCTGTACATATATTATTGTCAGATTTTCACCAAACTTACTGACAGTTCGTTAGTTATGTGTTACAATCTAAGAACTACAGGCGAGATGGACAATTTCCATTGAATCACCTCTGCTCCTGGTCCATTGTAGTCTCACTCTCACAGACAGCGGCTTCATTTGCAAGGTCTTGTGACTGACTGTGAAAGACTGCAGACTGTTGAATGAACAAAAAATGTCATAAATAAACTC
The DNA here is from genome assembly GCA_030347415.2 of Decapterus maruadsi. NCBI lineage: Eukaryota > Metazoa > Chordata > Actinopteri > Carangiformes > Carangidae > Decapterus > Decapterus maruadsi. The sequence goes on along the minus strand of CM064894.1, from coordinate 12,452,699 downwards.
ATCATATGCAAACCCATCCTTTAGGCCATCATTGTAAATAAGAACCTGTTCTTAATGATTTTTCGCCTGGTTAAATAAAGGTTAAATAAAAAAAATAATGTTTGGGTGCTCCTGGTTTTACCTGAGGCTGAGTCTTCATGGCTGTTGACTCTTGTTCTGCTAAACCATCCTCTACTGGAACCATTTTAGAAACACCTGTTGAAATAAAGAAAACACAGTACTCACAACACACGCAGTCAATAGGATAGCAGTGGAAAAAAGAAAAAAAGAAAAAAAAAAACACTGACCTGGAAGTGTTTCATCTTCCCTCAGAACAACACTAATGACTGACTTTTTGCTTCCTGCTGCTGGGCCTCCTTCTTTGGAGACACGGCTTCGGTTGGTTCTCAGGGGTCTATAGCTCCCCACATCTATAAGCACAAAGCAAGACAATGCATTGTATATGACTATAAAGGTGCTTAAACAATCCCAGCAATTACTGATATCATAGTTAAGTAGACCATGATTGACGAAGTATTGATTAATCCTGATTTTAAACAAACCTTTTTCAGACCTCGCTGGATTTTGGTTCGTCTGTTTTGGATCAGCTTTTTCAGGGCCCAAACTCCCAGGACCCATAACTCCTGCTCCGACATGGTTGCTCCCTGAAAATGATTGTTGCATAGCTACCATTACCTGAACAGCCAAGTTCAATTAATGTATGTGAATATTTTCCGTAGTTTCCCCCAACATCTGCACATGACAAAAAAGTTTATTGATAATAACTGAATTAAGAATAATTCCAAAAATGCTCCATCAAACCTATTGTTCTTCCTAACAATTGAATCTTAATGTTTTCTTCCTCACCACTCTCCCCTTCATCCTCCTCCTCTTCCTCCTCTCTCAGACAAATATGTTTAAGGATCTGTCGTCTGTTTCTGAATGAACGATGGCAGTTTCTACACCGAAGTCTCAAAATCCCATCATGGCTTTCACCTAGTGGAAGGTCACAAAAAAAGAGACAGAATGGAGAGTGGAGGTGAGGAGATAACCTGGGTCAGTTTGGATTGACTCTAACCTGGCTTATTGCAGGTCCTGTCTTCAATGAAATGAAAAAGAAATGATTATGGGCTGAGTGGCAACAGGATTACCTTCTATTACATTACTTTGCTGGTCTCCTTCCTTCTTATTCCTTTCTTCTTGTCTTTGAAAAGTATCCCCTGGAGAATGAGTGGATGTGGCCTTGCCCTCTGTCAAGTCTGTGCAAGTCTTCTTCGTAGAGCCTTTTGGTCGTCCTCGCTTTCGCTTCACTGGGTTCTCTGTTAGTCCACAAGACAGCAAGAGGTTTCTCTCAACTATTCTTGTTAATCAACGGAGTTAAAGTTCAGTGACACTATTGATTCTACACATTTGTATTTGGTTCATTGTCTTGCAAATTTCTTCCTACAAGTTGACCCCAGATGTGGGACTGAACCCTGTATTGATGTTCTAGGACTGACAATCAAGTCCATAGTCCAGTTCATCCTTAAATTAGAAAATGTGGTATTGGCAATTATGACACAAAATACCTTTGACATATTCCTGTAGTGCTGTACTAGTACAGTTATCTGACCTGCCAGTGTCTCCACAGGCTCCTCTACAAGCGGCTGCAGTGCAATGATGATGTCATCAGGAGCCTCCTGCTGGGGATGCAGCTGAGAACAATGGGCCAGCAGCGGAGAGCGACTGGGAGAGAAGAGGTTGCACAGCCGACACATGAACATCGTACCAGCTAGAAAGACAGTGAGGGGGAAAGTGCCACAGAGGAAACAGAGGGTGTCATTGGGAATGAGAAAACACATCATATCCGTGATTGCAAGAATTAGGTATAAACAGGACTGTGATAAAAATATACTTGATGATTAATTTCTCAGTTGTTTGGTGTAGCCTATAAAATTTCATTAAATATAAATAAATATCAGTCTAGCCACCGATTTCTCAGAGGAGAAGTTGATAATGTCATATCAACAGCCCATAGTTCAAAGATATTCAGTATTGTATTGAAATTGAAATGAATTGAAATGATTACCAAAACAATTCCAAATCAATTTACTGTTACAGTTCTGGTAGTCTCGCTCGCCAGACTCTCCTCCAAAGAAGGAGTTCTGGTAATAGTAGCCTAATCTATTTTTTGCAGTGATGTAAAAAACTTGTTTCTGATTATTTCATTATTATTGGGAAGTGATACAATGAGATCAGCCTCATTCGCTGAGCAATATGTGAATGATAAAAGTGCAGCTACCCAGTACATCAATGAATCACCACATTCTAAAACGTGAAACAAACCACAATCACACAACAAATTGGAAAACCCCTGGATATGAAATGACAGCAAGTTGTTTTTAAGTGCTTTACGATGTGTCTTCTCTCTCATCTCATCTAATGGTCTCAGACCCACGGACACTCCAGTGCAGCCCACAAACAGCTGTCCACAGAATATGACCAAACTCAAGTGCATTAAAATGTATTTGAATGATTACTAAAGCAGCATTCTGCCAATTCAATAATAATTTTACTGTTACAGTTCTGGTAATGAGTGTCCTTTTTTTCGCAGTGAGTGTAAACAGCTTGTTCAGATTGTGTCATTATAAGCGGGAACTGGCACAATCAGATCTGTCTCATTGAACAGTATGTGAATTAAAAAAGTGCAGCTCCCACATCGAAAATGTTGAGTCGTTACTTTCTAAAACGTGTTATCTCCTTGATGATCTCACAGTAAATATGAAAACGTGGCTATGAACTGAAAGCAAGTTATTTTTAAGTGATTAAGGTTGTGTTTTGTCTTTGAATGGGGCTGATGATCTCTCTCTCTCCAGTCTGATGCTGTCTCATCCTCCCATCTCCTCTAACGGTCGCAGACCAACTGACAGTGACAGCCTACAAACAGCTGCCCACAGAGTCAGACCAAACTCTACAGACCTACTAACAGCACAGTGTACCTTTACTAAACAACAAGAAACCGTCGTAAACATTTTTTTTCACACTATGACCATAAAACACAAAACTACAAATCTGCGCGGGGACCTCCGAGCGTAGACGTGTTTGTTTGTTTTTGGCCAAAGCTAAAATGAAGACCCGGCAAACATATTCGAGTTGAAGCTCGCCCAAACTCTTACCTGCTTTTCGTCCCTCCATTCCTCCCGCGCAGAAAAGTACAAAATAACACTAATTAATCAATAGATCTAAGACATGATGTAACTAAATATAATCTTTGAATCTAGCTATACACCATATTTTCATATTACGTATTAACACATTTCTGTCGAATCTGCGACACAAGTCCTCCCAACCAGCGGAAGCGGACGGGAAGTAGTAACAGTGTAGCAAACAGCGCCCTCTGTCGCAGGAGGACTGAAAAATTCTGCAGCCCGACTGCAGCAGGGTAGCCTATTCAATGAAATAGGCTCATAGACCAAAATTCCGTCCAAATAAAAAGTGCGAACCTCATGAAGTCCAAAACTGGTCTTATAGCCTACCTCTATGTCGATGAAATAAAACCAACAATGTTCTGTTCATATTCATATCATGGTTTCAACAGGAAACATTTTACATTGCATATTGCACTCATATGGCCATTGTAGCCTATAGCCAAGTAGTTTAGTATAGCTTAAATAAAATCAACCCAAACAAGACAGAATCCCCAGAAGAAAAAAAAATCCGTCTTTTAGGAAGAAGAAAAAAAAGTGTAAACAGCTTTGAACAACCTGCTTGCTACATGTTTTAAACTTAATTTCTTCAGGCAGCCTATGTTGTAAAATCTCCTCACCAGATCCCCACCAGAATGACTCCCCTAGCTGGATGGGTGTGTTTTTGTTTCTGTTTTGTTGTTGTTATTTTTACAACTACAACAATATTCAAAATGTGCCATGCTTTTAAAAACCTTCAGAAAGCACACTGAAAGCTTTCAGTTACCTTCGAACTGTAGGCTACACATTTTTAACAGTTTAACAGCTAGGCCTATGCAGTATCATATCTTTGGATAGGGAACACCTTGTTCCAGGGGTCCTCTATGTACATTGATCTGTGCAATAGATGGATTTAAGGGCATTGAGGGAACATAGCCTACTTCCCTCATGTCAGCACAAGAGGGAGCTATTGTATAACAACACCAGACACCTGTCCAAATGTTTTTGTTTGTTTGTTTTTTCATTCATATCACTCTTCTCAATGATTTGACTTTTATTTGTGTGTTTTTGCTCTTGATAGATCATGGACTATTCTGGGAGAAAGCACTTTTACAGTAGCAGTGTTTTCTCATGCCATTAAAAAAATTGTTCCAGTAGCAGTTTGTGCTACTTATTACCATCAATGTGCTTGTTTCATGCTATATATCTCCTTTGATTCTGTCACAGCAGCATAATTACAGATGTTTTGGTAGAACCAGTAACAAAACCAAACTCTGGGTAAGTCACGTCTCATTTCTCTAACCATAGTAGCCTACCATACTGTAGCAGTATCCCCAAATCCACATTTTAAAACTCCATTTCCAGTTTGATGAGTAGAAAGTGTCTTTGATCCGTTGTACAGTATGCATTTGAGCTAGCATGGATTAATAAAATGTAATTCATGATATTCCTCAACCAGCTGTCTCAACAGTCTCTGACTACATATGTGTAGTGCACAATTCTGTCTTTTAAAAAGAAAGTAACTGCAAGGCACAAATAAGTTTCACTGGTTATTGGTCAATCATATTTTAGTTGTTTTTCTGGCGAGCCTCAATATTGACAGAGCACCTCATGCATACTGTGTCACAGACACTGGAGGAAAGTCATTCATCTATTTGCTTGTAATTCCACATGGTTTCTGATGGGGGCACTGGTGGATCATTGGTTGGCTTTACTGTATCTAATCCATTTCTTCTCAGATTGTCAGCAGGGTGCAGGGAAGCAGAACATGACAGAGGAGAAAACTTCAAGACCCCTCCCCCCTGAAGCATCACTCATTTGAGAGTTAGTAGCAGGAACTGTTGTCATTTTACTCCAATTAAAGAGGAAAGCGTGTCATCACTGAGACCCCTTTTACCCTTTCTAGACTGAAACTATAGCTGACTAAGACTCTAGGAAATTAGATCCATCCAATTTTGGCTCAGTTTTCACTGACGATTAAAAAAAAGTATACTGTACTTTGGCACAAGCTCTGGTTTTTAATGTTGTTGAAAGCTTGCTCCCAGAGGAGATATTAACCAGATTAGACATTGATCATGTATTGAACAGTTGCAGACAAATGCACTTGTGACATGCACATACACACATCAACCTGGGACACAGTCTTGTGTATATCCAATCTAAGATGGCCATATAATTTTAAAACATTGCAACATCATAATATTTACAAGAATGTGCAACATTGCTGGAATAAAGAAGCAACCTTCAGATATGATCCTCCTGCTAAAACTGGCAGCTACGAGGAAATGCAAAAACAAACAAGAACATTTTACTCTTACTATACTGTGCAAGTGTGTTGCACAGTATTCACCCCCAAACAACTGTGTGGTTGGCTCCTGTCTGATCCTGTCCTCTGTGTGATCATGTGATCATTACAATATAACTGTGTGCCATGAAGATATAGTGAATAAACATAAAGCTCCTTGAAAGCCATCTTTCCAAATCTCTTTGCATAAAAAATGATGTTCTCTGAGGAGAAGGTCAGTAGATATAGCTTCAGGCTATTTGTAACTGTCTGTGTCATTGAACATTTGCATATCCACTTATTGAAGTCCTACAAAGACAAACTCACCACAGTGTGATGCCAATCACTATGTGGATGTAATTATTGTTTGCAAACAACATTGTTCAAATGACATCCACTGAGTGTCAGGACAAAGGAGATGTCAGTTAAGACTGAAGTGTTGTGTTGTCAGAAGGCTCCATTAATGTCCTCAGACTGACACACTTGTAACTAAATGTCAAAATATTAAGATTCCTTGGCCATGCTAATGCAGATACTAATATTGTATGTCTGTCTATGTTATATGTTTTGGAACCTGCACCAATAATAAGCTGTACTGAAAGCAAATTCCACCAGCCTGGCTGTGTGGTCATTAAAAGAATCAATCAATTAAAGTCTGTTTTATTTTAGAGCAATGATTGTCAACGTTCATTATAGCTACTATAGGATGGACAGATATGGACAGCTACTGATTTCACACATTGTATTCAAATCAAAAATCATTTGACTCACGACACACAGCTTGATGAAATCACAGTTGTTGTGCAATAAACCTCAGATTCCATCTGTGTTTCAATTATTCATCAGGTCTTCCTGTTTCTTTCTCTCTCTTTGTATCTTCCTCAAAAACAGAGTGAAATCTGATCAAAGCCTCTGCCTTTAATAATGACAGATCCTGTTTGTTGTGCTTTTAGGATGTATAGAAGAAACATTTCTACTATTATGCTATTTACAGCATAGAGGCACCTATGACATAAGATGAGATCACAAAGTGTACAATGTTTCAATATAATGAGGAGGGAGGGACAATCTGGGATATAAGAGAAAAGTTACAAATGAAATGGAAAAACAAGCCCTCCTCCACAGTCTAATGGACTGACATTTTTCTTCATCTGTGTTCACACAATATGGTGAAACATGTTCAAATCAGGGCTTTCAACTGTTCTCTGGCATACAGTAAATATAGCATCACTGGTGTCTGTGGGGTCCTGTAAATGAATACATAAACCTGTCACACTTCACTTCTTCTCTTTCTTCAACATGTCTTACCAGCACATGTACCTGGCACACCAATGGTGTGTTGGCACATGTTATACATCACATATCATCACCTAATTTTGCATTAATGATCCAAAGCCTACACAGCTAGTTCAGGCAGACAACTCAGGCTGCTCCACTCCTGATCAGCTGATAGGTCACATGCTCTGCTTACCTGATCATTCCTGCTCTGCTGCCTGCTGCTGTCACTGCTGCTCTTGAAGTGTCTCAATCCCACCACCTCCCGAACGTCCACCTGTGGGCTCTGTTTCTATGATTCCCTGTAATGTCTGTCAAGCAGATCACTTATCAGGGAATGAATTAAGTGTAACAGAGCCTAGCACCAAACTTGTTTCACCTCCGCTTCAATTCTGCAAATATTTATGCTTTTAAATATGATTTCAATCCAGAGTTGTCTGACTGTAATAAAGAAAACAAAACCTTCTTGTGAGCATACAGAAGATAGATACGCACAGTGAGATATCAACGTTATTCACATCTGCTGCAATACCATTAACACCTACATGGGTCTACTTTCTTGAGAGCATGTCCAACACACTGCAGTATTATGCAGATAACAAGGAAATTTTGCTTTTAACAAGGAGAAGTTTTTTTTTTTTTTTTTTTTTTTTTTACAATTTTCTTTATTAGCGCAATTTTTTTAAAAATCTGACTTCCTAAACATGCTGCCTGGAAATCATTATGCGGACCATTAAAGGGACAACGAGGAGTTTGTTATTTGGTTATAAAAAAGTCTCACATTAATGTGAATAAATCAACACTTCCCACACTTGTTAATGGCTCCATTTTTGATCAATATATCGTTTTGTCTCTATCATTATTTTGTTATTTTAATTAATGGTGGAAATGCAAGGTGAGCCAACCAGCGTTTCCTTACTTTTGGTTTCGCGGACGCTCCCCGTCTGTCTTGCACCGGTCCAAGAATTTCACCGTGCGTGCGGCGGCTCATGGTAAATGCAGTATGAAAACACTTTGCTTTCCAAAACTCCTCATTGTCCCTTTAATGAGAGCGTCTCTTTCCTCTAACACCGGACATGAAGAGGGAGCTAACAGGGGCTGGCTCTTTAAATGTGTTCAAAATAAAGTCCATTGAATACAGACCTATGTGTCCTTGTATACTGTATGTTCCTTGCTGTTTCACTGAAGCTGCATTTACTACAACGCTTTGCTGCCTTATTTGTTTCTGATGTAAAAGCATATCACTCTTGTCAGCCAATGTCCACAGCCTCTCTTGGCCTAGATATCTTCACTTACCTTGATTTCATGCTCATTCACAGTTCGATCCACAGTATGTTCACTGAGATATCCTTTCTTCTCTGACTCAAAGAGGCCTAATGGACTCTGTATTCTGTCCTCTGCCAAGTAAAATAGCTCCATTCAGCCTCTCTCAAGTATAAAGATCACTAATGACCCATAGACACCAGTAATCAGGTGCTTCACACAAAACCTATTTTTCTGTGAATAATGGACCCCCTTTTTTCTGCAGCTAAAACAGATTTTTCCTCTGCAGACCCTCACTCCAGAGTGGAATACAGCCTGGTTCACATTTGCAGCTCATTACATACATTCTTTCTTGTATATTTCTTGAAGTAAACTGATGGTTGGTAGTGTTCGTTTCTCACCTTTTACAGGAAAAACATAAATGTCTCAAGACTCGACAAACACCTCATGAACAATAATATCACTGAGTCATGGTTTTGGTCAGCCAGCTACAACCTAAGGCTGCTCTTTGTCATTTATCTAATTTACAATGTAAAGTAGCCGTCATCTGTTCAGACTGTTGTGTGCAGCCCTTTGATGAATGAAAGTCCAAATATAACACTCCTTTTAGCTCTGTTTAAGTGTCCTGAGAAAAATATCTAGCCAGTTGACTCACTCGTCTCTTACAGTACATTGCATGTTTTTTGTGTGGTGTTGTGCAGGTGTAATATAGCTGTTATATCAGAGCTTTTTGTCTGAAAAGCTCTGGAACTGAACCAAAACAGGGTCTGACAGGACAAAACAACAACTTATAACTTTTAACTTATAAATGGACTATGATGAATACACAACATGATTAAGCAAATCATCCTGATGACAGCCGGAAGACTGACTTACATATTGAGGCTTCTGATAAGTGTTACTTTACTATTTTTCTGTGCTTTGTGTTCAACATTTCTTTACAAGTATTTTTTTCACCGAATTATGTTTCTATTCATATGAATCATAAATGCATTTATAATACCCTGTATGTAGTCATTTCACACAATCCACACCTCACTAACAGCCACTGGCCCCTAACAAAACAAATAGAAAACAAGAAATCCTGAAAAAAAAAAAACGTAATGTGGTGTATTTTGAAAAGCTCTCTGAAAAATGTACTTTGACCAAGGGCATGTCTCAGGCAAAATTCACTGATCATAAATTCATCTTGTATTCAGTTTACTTCAGTTTGAGGTTGTTCCCTGTCCCAGAGGAACATGTGTTGTTGATCTCCTGAAATGGAGGGTGTAGAATTGTAGTAGAATTGTCTTCAATCATATTTTGACTATTCATATTCCACTTCACACAGCTCCAGTGACTCTTTGACAACAGCATCAGGAAAAATACATAATAAGGTACCATACCTACCTATTTTTGTGCTTTTGTTTATCTGGTAATTTTTGCCAGAGGTAAAATAATCTTTTGACCATGTGTTTTTACAGTGCTTACTCTTTGTAGTTCTCTTATTTGCAATCCTCTATAAACAATCCCTTATTTTTCCCATGACCTTAAGGGATCAGGAGGGATGAATTTAAGTGCATCAAAGATGTGAAAATCCATGCGTATCACGTCAACAACTTCCCATAGCTTCAACCATGCTGTCTCTCTCACTCAAATCTCAGCCCAGAGCTCACAGGTCTGGGGTTTAGAAGTGTCAGTGTCAGTCTAGCATCCAGACAATGGGCTGGTGACTTTCCAATCATGTAAATGTAGCCGATGTTATCTAGCCCTCTGTGTTGTGTTTTGGTACGGACTGCCCCAGGAAGGGTTCAAACCCTGGTCTCCCACACAGCAGGCGACGATGAAAACCGTTGTGCCAAGAGGTCAATGACCGCTTAGCAGTCAGGTTTGCATGTCCTTTATGGGTGAGTGAGTGCACCCGGACTCTCCGTCATAAACAATATGCCTCAGCTGTGGCTGCAGCTAAACGTTACTGACTACACCTGAATGCAACATCAGTGCCTCCGTCCCTCCTCACACTACACAGTCATGACAGTTGGAATGGGTGCTAACTCGAAAATTTTCTCCCCAAGCCGACAGCTCCGGTGAGTTTCTTGGTCACGCTGCCACTGAATGTAAAAAAATGGCGATGCAACATGGCAGCCAAGGTTCAGTGCGTCGTCCATTTATGTATTTGTAACGACTTGTAACAACTCTTCCTGAGGTATACGAAAAAGCATTCATTTGTGATTTGACTTCAGTCATGAAAGCAATATTTGATTTTTACTAAAGCCGAATAAGCTACATACTGGGGCTTTAAGTCTGCTTTGTAAGAAATTGAAATTGTGTAACTGCAGATTTTTTAGTAAGCTAATAGGCCCCTTAAAAAGAATAAAAATCTTTGATCATCAGTCAGAAGGAACTGAAAAGTCTATACTTTGATATCTGTCTTAATTCTAAAGAAAAGTTCAAGTTCACTCAGTAGTTTTCTTTCTAACCACAACTGTTCCTTTTTGTTCCATCAAAAGATGCTGGAACTATTTGTGTTTATATTTACATTTTCTTGCAGAAACTGAGCAAGTACAAAGATGAACAAGCCCTTGAAGCTGAGCACATTTTTTTGAACTGGCATATGTTAACATTGGCTGGCATCTGTCAAGTGACAACTAACTGCAGACACTCTGTTCTAGAGAGAATTAAAAGTCTGCTCAGTATTCATGATTAAAACAACTGAGTTGTCATATCAGAGAAAGACATTTGGCATCAATCATGTCCTGCGGTGATGAGCTGCCTATAAGGGCCACCACACAGTGCCAGCCAGTGTTTTCACAGTAACAATCTGCTGGTCAAACTCTGGAGCAGACTTCCATTGGCTTTCCGGTGGACAGTCACACTGAAAGTGTTAATAAATTCACAAAGTTGAAATGTGATGAACATAAAGATATAAAGAAAACATAAATACCAAAACTTACTTAAAAACATTTATGCTATGTCTGAGATATAATACAAATACATCTGTACAGGTTTTTATCACACGAGTTAACGTCTTTGAATTAGGCCATGAGGTGTAATGGTGCCACTAGAAGCATTCACAATGGAGGAGGATATCATATTCACCATTCAACCAATAGTATGTGTCTGCAGACCCGGAGACCGCAGATTCAGACCCGCACGTTTGGACCCGCACGTTCAGACCCCTTGGTTTTTTGCTACAGCGCCCCCCCCTGGTTTGTATTATGCTTACCTACCTGGAACATGGAGGATCCTCCGGAGGAAAAGGTATTGGACGTTAATCACATCGTCCGTTTCATGACATTTAAAGTTTTTGTTGAAAAGCATCTGACAGCGTAACGAACGTTTCACTTATGTAATACGTTTACAATTAGCCTTATGCACGTCAAATGCAACATAATATTTAGGCTAACTTAGCTTAGCATTTTTCTGCTAGAAGCTGTCTTGGGCGGGCAATTTTGTTTTTAAATGTCCATGAAGGTTTTCAGTCACTCAGTCACCCCGGTTATCTTATTTTAATGACACTGAAACTGTTAATACCGTGTGCATTAAATGTTAAACAAAATTAAAACTAAGTAGCCTGTGTAGATCAACGTTGGCACTGTCTGTGACATTAAACCAAAGTGTGTGTGTGTGTGTGTGTGTGTGTGTGTGTGTGTGTGTGTGTGTGTGTGTGTGTGTGTGTGTGTGTGCGTGCGTGTGTGCGTGTGTGTGTGTGTGTGTGTGTGTGTCTGTGTGTGCGTGCGTGCGTGCGTGCGAGCGAGTACTGGCATAGTGTGTTTCTTAAACTTAGATTCATGAGACAGTCTCTTTCTCTTTTAAAGGTGCATATAACTATCCAGCATGGACAACATTTGCCCCAACTGGAGCAATGCAGCACATGCTGCGGCCAGTTCCACTGTCCCTTCTGCAGCTCAACTTTGTTTCAGCCAACTAAGTTGAGCAAATGCAGAAAACACCTGCATTCTCATTTTAACCGAGCTGTTAATTACCAAGGTAAAGTCTGAACACATTATCAACGTAGGACATGTTTTGTGTGTCATATCCTTCTTGTATTCTCTCACAGACTTTTTTATATATCGTAGGATCAGTGCATTATATTTTTAAAAACAGCACACCAAATAGTGTCTCAATTATGCTCTTTTGTTTAAGGATATACAATTCACAGATGTGGACTGGGATGTTGGCCCCAGCTTCACTACCACTGCTTCTGCGGGTCAACACTGGTAAGAAAACCAGATTTTTTAAAACATCTGGATTTGTGTAAAAAGTCGATGCCGCCGCAGTCCACCACCACTGTACCACCACCGATGCGGCTGCAGTCCACCACTGTACCACCACCGATGCCGCTGCAGCTGCAGTCCACCACTGTACCACCACCGATGCCGCTGCAGCTGCAGTCCACCACTGTACCACCACCGATGCCGCTGCAGCTGCAGTCCACCACTGTACCACCACCGATGCAGCTGCAGCTGCAGTCCACCACTGTACCACCACCGATGCAGCTGCAGCTGCAGTCCACCACTGTACCACCACCGATGCCGCTGCAGCTGCAGTCCACCACTGTACCACCACCGATGCAGCTGCAGCTGCAGTCCACCACTGTACCACCACCGATGCCGCTGCAGTCCACCACTGTACCACCACCGATGCCGCTGCAGCTGCAGTCCACCACTGTACCACCACCGATGCCGCTGCAGCTGCAGTCCACCACTGTACCACCACCGATGCCGCTGCAGCTGCAGTCCACCACTGTACCACCACCGATGCCGCTGCAGCTGCAGTCCACCACTGTACCACCACCGATGCCGCTGCAGCTGCAGTCCACCACTGTACCACCACCGATGCCGCTGCAGCTGCAGTCCACCACTGTACCACCACCGATGCAGCTGCAGCTGCAGTCCACCACTGTACCACCACCGATGCAGCTGCAGTCCACCACTGTACCACCACCGATGCCGCTGCAGCTGCAGTCCACCACTGTACCACCACCGATGCCGCTGCAGCTGCAGTCCACCACTGTACCACCACCGATGCCGCTGCAGCTGCAGTCCACCACTGTACCACCACCGATGCCGCTGCAGCTGCAGTCCACCACTGTACCACCACCGATGCCGCTGCAGCTGCAGTCCACCACTGTACCACCACCGATGCCGCTGCAGCTGCAGTCCACCACTGTACCACCACCGATGCAGCTGCAGCTGCAGTCCACCACTGTACCACCACCGATGCAGCTGCAGCTGCAGTCCACCACTGTACCACCACCGATGCCGCTGCAGCTGCAGTCCACCACTGTACCACCACCGATGCAGCTGCAGCTGCAGTCCACCACTGTACCACCACCGATGCCGCTGCAGCTGCAGTCCACCACTGTACCACCACCGATGCCGCTGCAGCTGCAGTCCACCACTGTACCACCACCGATGCCGCTGCAGCTGCAGTCCACCACTGTACCACCACCGATGCCGCTGCAGCTGCAGTCCACCACTGTACCACCACCGATGCAGCTGCAGCTGCAGTCCACCACTGTACCACCACCGATGCAGCTGCAGTCCACCACTGTACCACCACCGATGCCGCTGCAGCTGCAGTCCACCACTGTACCACCACCGATGCCGCTGCAGCTGCAGTCCACCACTGTACCACCACCGATGCCGCTGCAGCTGCAGTCCACCACTGTACCACCACCGATGCCGCTGCAGCTGCAGTCCACCACTGTACCACCACCGATGCCGCTGCAGCTGCAGTCCACCACTGTACCACCACCGATGCCGCTGCAGCTGCAGTCCACCACTGTACCACCACCGATGCCGCTGCAGCTGCAGTCCACCACTGTACCACCACCGATGCAGCTGCAGCTGCAGTCCACCACTGTACCACCACCGATGCAGCTGCAGCTGCAGTCCACCACTGTACCACCACCGATGCCGCTGCAGCTGCAGTCCACCACTGTACCACCACCGATGCAGCTGCAGCTGCAGTCCACCACTGTACCACCACCGATGCCGCTGCAGCTGCAGTCCACCACTGTACCACCACCGATGCCGCTGCAGCTGCAGTCCACCACTGTACCACCACCGATGCCGCTGCAGCTGCAGTCCACCACTGTACCACCACCGATGCAGCTGCAGCTGCAGTCCACCACTGTACCACCACCGATGCCGCTGCAGCTGCAGTCCACCACTGTACCACCACCGATGCATAGGCACAGTGTGAAGCCTGTGGTAAAAAAGAAATGTCCCATATGCCAGGCCATAATGAATAAACGTAACTTAAAGAGGCACATTGAGAGAAAGCACCAGGCCAAAACAAAAGATATAACTTCCACATCCCACCTTGACAGTGAATGTGTCGACCCTGAAAATGGCATCTACACTGTCAAGAAGTCATTTCTTGGGACTAGTAACCCGCTGCATGTGCAAAAGAAGTTATGGGAAAATCAGCAGGTCTTTTGCGAGTCGTCGGAGTGCCAGGTGAACATGGAGCTAGCATGGAGGAGTGGGCTGAAAGCTTACCAGTGCATTCACCTGAGGTCTGTGACTTACTGTTCATCATATGTTGCCTGTCCAACATTACAGGAAGATGTACTCAGAGAGATGGTCCAAAGCAAGTGGTTTGGGAAAGACAAAATGAAATTATGTCTTGATCAGCAACTACTTGCAACAAATCAGCACAAACCCCTTTCCGTACAGACCAAAATTGGAGCACCTGAGAACAAAAAATGTATCTCTGTTTATGAACCAAATATTTCTTATTACAGCCGGCTGCAAAGAGTGATTGTCTCATACGACACAAAGAAGAATTCATGGCACTGTGCATGCACACAATCCACAAGATCATGCACACATAAATACATTGCCAAATGGCATCTTTTTCAAACAAGCCGCACTCTTTTCAGGAAGGTTAGGAGCACTGACCTGGAGGAATGCCTTGACACACCAGCACCCGCTGATGAACTTTGTGAGGAAGATAATGTGTCATATCCTCCATGTGATCGTGACAAATTGAGACTTATGGTTCAGTACATTCTAACATTCAAAAAGATACCTGCAGTTCTCCCAGATCATGTACTGCATCCAGGAACCAAAAACTTCCCAAAACAACTGATTCCTGAGGAGATGATCTGCCCACACTGCCCCGGAAATGTTCCTTTGAGCGACCCAGTCCTCATAACTACTAACGGGAGAATTATTACTAGCACAAGCATTGTACAAGGTAGGTACCAATCTTGATATATATGAGCTTTCTTTGTATTTTTTCCTGTATTATATACTGTACTCTGAATCATGTGGAATCTCTTCATTTACAGATATCTATATCTACAGCAAAATGTGCCCTGAATGTGGGACCCATTATCGGTACCAAGAGTGGAAAGATGGGCTCCACAACTTTAATGATCGAATAATATTCGATCTCCAGTTATGCCTTGACATTAGACACATGTTGCAGGTCATTATTAAATCTTATTTCTTTGAAATGAAATAAGTGAAACCATTTAGATGGTGATGTGTTTTTCATGAGTATGTATCTCTCTTAGGTTCATACTGCAGTGAGCAGAGTTGTCCAATATTTGGAGCTAAACACCGGACTGAAATACCCCTCTGCTGACACGATACTTCAGGGTTATCTTCACTTCGAAGCACTCTGTGACCATGATTACCGGTATTCGTGTGTCACGTGTGGTGACAGTCCACCAGTGGTAATAATGGACCTCCACAAGAAGGGTGCTTTTCATTTGTCAGGTAATATTGACATGGTCTGTGTTGTGTTGTGTCTTCCTGTGTGCTCCCTTTTGTATTGTTTCATTGTTAGCCTCATTTAAGTCTGGTCTTGTCTTCCTGTTTTGATTACCTCAGGTGCTTCATCGTGTGTCGTTGCACCACCTTTTTCTTCCTTTGTGTATTTAGTCTCAGTATCTCCCTTTGTCTTTGTCCAATCATCTGCTCTGTTTCCCTCTGTGCCCTTGTGTTCCGTTTTGCCCACCCTGCATCCTCCTGTAAGTTTTTTGTGTTAGGTCTCTTCTTTTGAACTTTGGTTTTGTGTTGTACTTTGTAGATTGTGGTTTTCCTTCCTTTTTTTTTTTTTTTTCAAAATATTTTTATTGTCAATTTTCAAAGTGGTTTTCCTTCCTGTCTGGGACTAAGGACCATTGACTCCTTTGTTGATACTTTGTACTTTCTGTTGGACTTTAAACCCGGTTTATTTCTGCTGGTTTCATACATTACAGTAATTCAGGCCAATTATGCTCAGAACTGGCCTAATCATTTTCAATATATTTCAGCAAGCGACCTTCCACAACCCCCGGAGGATTTCACTGGAGAGGTTGACCTGGACTCCTTTTGGGATGCACTTTCAATGGAAAGGATCGGCCGTGGATTCGTAACAAGTAATGCAGACAAACTGACAGCAGGATTGTGGATTGTGTTTAAAAACAAATGAACATTTGGACATGGATGGTTCAGAGGTTTTAATTTAACAGTGTTACCCTTTGACATTTTGTGTTTTAATATTTCCATAGGTCACCAAAACAATCCTTTTAAAGTGGAGCCATCTTTTCACTTTTGGGCCCCTTGGATTGGCAAAAATACCCGAAGGTCAAACATCGCTGTCAACACTGAATTCAAAAAGATCCGCCATCCAAAGCCAGCTGAGGAGAGAGAGATAACAGTGTCAGAGGACCGACTTAAAGAAGAGCTGTCCAAACAGAAGGTAACAAATAAAAGTTACTTTAATTTTCTCAGTGTGATTTGTGTCCAAAAAATATACATTTCTAAGTATGCTTTTGTCTTCTTTTGCAGGTTCCTGTCATCCGGGCATTATGTAAGGAGTGTGGTTTAGATTCCACTGGCTCACGTACTGACCTTCTCATCAGACTTTCAGACGAGATGAAGTCAAGGGAGTCCTATGATAAAGTCTTCCAAAAAATTTGGGCTGCTTCAGGTAAACAAAATTTCAATTTTGGTAAAAGCCATTGTAATTGTTTTTGATGATGATAATGAGTTTGTGCATTTCTGTTTTTTGTTTCCATCTCAGGAGGCTGGGCTGTGATCATGTGCCCATGTGGCATAGTTTATAGCATTAAATGTAACATCAGAGCAGAAAGCCCTCGTGATTTCAGTGACCTGCTCCTCTCCTGGAAGCACATACCAAACATTGTCATATATGACTTTGCACGTGGAATGGCCACTCACATGAACATCAGGGACCCAGAGAGGTTGACCTTTCAACCTTTTGAAGGACGTTTGAGTGAGCCAACAGAAGAAAATATAGCCCTGGCAAAAGCTGGGAATCTGACGGTGTCACTGCCTTGGCTAAATGTGAAAAAAAAAGTTGCAGACTCTGATGGTCATCCAGCAACAGGCTCCGCTGAGCATTACGCACTATATGACAGATTTCATGAGGAAAACACCAAAGATCCCAGAGATGTCTTGAGGAAGCTTGGCTTGGTACCGCAACTTGCTGGAAAAGTTAATAGTCAAGTAGCAGAGCAGCTATTTGCCAAGATGAAGAAAAATAATTACTTCTTAAACATGGCTTTACCATCCACCCATCTCTTCTTAATGAGAAACATCATCCACCACTACAATGTCCAAAAAAAACAAACAACGCCTGGACAAATTTACAAAGGTTTTTGGAAACGGTGTAGCTATGAACAGCTATGGCCAAGCAGTTTTGGGTACTTGTTTATCTATTTTCAGTGAAATACAGCTGTTCTGTCTTGTTATTTGTACAGCTTTGTTGATAAACTGTGCATATTTTTCAGGAAATCTTGCATCATCAGAGACCACTACCATTGTTGAACCTGCTCCCATGGACACTGGTGCACCTGCAGGTGAGTAATTGTAGGGGGTGGGGGAGCTTTTTTTCTCTCAATTTCTTAGCTTTTGGGTTTTTATAGCAAGAAGTTCATTTCATGATCAAAATGTGTTCATGTTGTTGACAAGTGTGAATGTTTGTCTTAACTGTTTTTTTTTCTTTCTTTCTTTTCAGTGGAATCACTGCTTCCGACCTCGACCGGAACCTCAGTGCCTCCGACCGGACCCTCAGTGCGTCCCACCGGACCCTCAGTGCCTCAAACCTCGACTGGACCCTCAGTGCGTCCCACCGGACCCTCAGTGCCTCAAACCTCGACTGGACCCTCAGTGCGTCCCACCGGACCCTCAGTGCCTCAAACCTCGACTGGACCCTCAGTGCGTCCCACCGGACCCTCAGTGCCTCCGACCACACCCTCAGTGCGTCCCACCGGACCCTCAGTGCCTCCGACCAGACCCTCAGTGCGTCCCACCGGACCCTCAGTGCCTCCGACCACACCCTCAGTGCGTCCCACCGGACCCTCAGTGCCTCCGACCACACCCTCAGTGCGTCCCACCGGACCCTCAGTGCCTCCGACCACACCCTCAGTGCGTCCCACCGGACCCTCAGTGCCTCCGACCACACCCTCAGTGCGTCCCACCGGACCCTCAGTGCCTCCGACCAGACCCTCAGTGCGTCCCACCGGACCCTCAGTGCCTCCGACCACACCCTCAGTGCGTCCCACCGGACCCTCAGTGCCTCCGACCACACCCTCAGTGCGTCCCACCGGACCCTCAGTGCCTCCGACCACACCCTCAGTGCGTCCCACTGGACCCTCAGTGCCTCCGACCAGACCCTCAGTGCGTCCCACCGGACCCTCAGTGCCTCCGACCAGACCCTCAGTGCGTCCCACCGGACCCTCAGTGCCTCCGACCACACCCTCAGTGCGTCCCACCGGACCCTCAGTGCCTCCGACCACACCCTCAGTGCCTCCGACCACACCCTCAGTGCCTCCGACCACACCCTCAGTGCCTCCCACTGGAACCTCAGTGCCTCAAACCTCGACCGGACCCACAGTGGATCAAACCGTTGTCCTTGGCTACCTTGCACAAATCAAACCCTGGGAAAAAGGCTGGAACCCTGTCCAGGACCAACTGGTAAGCTAACAATTTTTAAAATTTCTTTTAATTTTTGCAACACATAATTAATATCTTTTAACTGCTCTTTGCAGCTGAAATATGTGCTGAACATAAAACAGCCGATGGCTGAGATCATTGTGAAGGAAGGAGCTACATGTCTCACTCGGGAAGATTTCTGCAGCCTGGGTCTCCAAAGAGACATGGACTCTCTCGTGAGTAATAGGGTGATGGTAAACCTAAGGAAGGCAATGTCAGGATGTGCTGTATAAACTGTGTTTGTGATGAGTTTGAACATTTTCTTGCAGATTGGAAATGTATGCATGAAATTGATTCAAGAAGCATCTCAGCAACTTGTATGTATTATGTTTTTCAAGGTTTTAAGTTCACATACCCCATAGAATAACGTTATGTGAATCATTATAGATTTGTGTGTTTTCTACAGGGAAATGACATTTATGTAGAGAACATGTATATTGTTCCTACATGGAAGGGCCCACAGGAATCAGGCTACATTAATGTCAACGTTCCAGTGAGTGCAAATAAAAATGTATTTGTATGCATACAGTCACAACAAGTACTTAAATCTTCATGAAGGTTATTGTCTTGAATTTAGGATGATGCAGACATGAAGGACTTCTTAGTCTTTCCAGCATGGAGCATTGAAAATGGATGTGGCCACTTTCTTCTCTGTGTAAGTGAGAATTTGGGTGTTTTAATGTACGAATATTCAAACGCAATCATCTCCAACTCTGAACCTTGTCCTAATGACTGTCAAACTGTTGTTCATCTCCTCATCATCCCCAACTCTGAACCTTGTCCTAATGACTGTCAAACTGTTGTTCATCTCCTCACCTATTGCATTAATTTCTAGATCATGAAGCCACTCCTGAAAGAGATCATCTTTTTAGACTCCCTGTACTCTGTGCATGAGTCTGGATTTGGTGATGCAGAATACATAAACATTTTTAGGTCCACATATGTACCAAATTCTTTGAGCTTGTCATGTTTTGGCTACGTTCATATAGCCTTTTTAAAGATGTATTTAGGCTACGTTCTATAGCCTTTTTACAGATTTGGGCTACGTTCCTATAGCCCTTTTAAAGATTAGGCTACGTTCTATAGCCTTTTTACAGATTTGGGCTACGTTCCTATAGCCTTTTTATGGATAAATTAGGCTATGTTCCTATCACATGTTTTGGTTGCACTCCTGTTGCTGTTCGTCTCAGTGGTTGTCATTTTATATATATATATATCTATATATATATATATAAATAAAAAAAATAAAAAAATAAATATATATATATATATATATATATTTTTTTTTTTAATTCTGATTGGTGGTCTATTCTCTATTCATTAGTCCTTGCCTGTTTGCTTTAGTGTAACCTTACTAAGAAGGTCCCTTTCTCTAAACTGAATTTGACTTGCCTGGCAGCCACTGTAGACTCATGCACTGTGTGCAACTTTATTCTACAACATGTTGTTTTTATTGACGTTTGTATTTTTTTTTCTCTAGACAAATTGCTCAGCAAATAGACCCTGGTCTCTGGACTGAGAGGACAGGACATGATATTCCAGTAAGTATAAATACATGATCTGTGTGGAAAAAAATGTACTATTGACTGTAATGTCCACTTTTATTTTTGTTCATTTTAGGGTTTGCCTCGCCAGACACGAGGCAATGACTGTGGAATTTTTATGCTCATGGTAAGGTTTCTTGTGAAAGTATACGCAGGCATCAGTCAACAATGTACATTGATCAATACAAACTTGCCTTGTTTTCTATCGCCTATGTTGTAGTATGCTCTTTGCATTGTGACAAGGCAGGGATTTGCTTTTCACGAGGTAAGTTTAATCAAATGTGTCAAATAAGTAAGACATTTGGTATCCTACAGTTGGCGTATATGTGACAACGTACTATTCTTCTGGAGAAATATTCATCTCACCACTGGCACACTTTTTCAGATGGACATGCCTTTGATCAGGGAGTGGTGGTGCCTTCTTCTAATGGAGCGTTTCAAAATAGAAGGGTATGACAATCCTAAAACATGTTCCAGTCTTTGTTAGCAATAACACTCAATAATCAACAAGTGATTATAAGCTAGGTGAAGTTCTTGGTAAAATCACAGACTGGTAGTTGCCTCTTTAGCTGTGGCTTATTAGTATCAAAATAAATGACTAGATCAGATTATGAATTATGACACATCACACTCTGTATGGCTGCCTCAAACAGGAAAATTTATACATGTCAGTTATGCACTAATTATTTAACTTCTGTCATAATTTTGTTTAATCTTTTGCTTGTTTTTAAGTCATGGGCGGCGGTTCGCATATTGGACCACTGAGGCGAAAAGCCTGATAAAGGGAGACCTGCCGCCCGTGTTCCGAGTCCCTAGGCAGAGTGGCGTCACCACTGCAGTTCCACCCCATATAGTGTCTGACAGTGGCCGCCTTGAGACTGAGAAGGCACTGGTGGATTTCATAGTGCACTGTGAAGGAGCTGAGCAGCATGTGATGGTAGTTTTTAAATTGTAATGACATTGAAATTGTATCACTCACCAATAAACTAACTAGCTCCTTTTTTCGCTTCAATATATGCATTTATGTGTATAATGCTATGTAATATAAATGTATGCCAGTATGTATTTGATTCAACTGCCATTCATAGTCAGTATTTTAGGCAGTTCTTGCCACACAGCACACTAAATCAATAATTTCTTAACCCTTGCCTTAGAGTATACTTTGTGGCAAGCCGTCCAAGTGGGCAGGGATGAAGAGGGTCCCAGTTTACCTGGACAGTGAAGGACAGCAAAACATCCTCTTCACCCACCTGAGGTCTCTGGTTGACAGAGCACAAGCATCAGGACATTACACTGATGAAGTTCTGTTCATTTGTGACGTACTCTTTCCAGAGGTGAGCATAACCTTGTGTGTGCAACAGAATTTTAAAAGCCGGCATTAATGGCAGATATTTTGTGTTTGTGTATTTGTATAATTTTAATTGCTTAAATTTCTGTTTAGGCAATCATATATGGCATCTCTGCCATGAATGCCATTTCATGGGAGGAGGCAGAGCAGGTCTTCCTGGCAGGGCCTGCTCTTGATCAAAGGTGAAAAGAGAGAAGTTGGAATTTCGGAGTGCATTGGTGGTACTTCTATTCCAATATTTATCATTTTGTGTGTTTTCAGTGAAGTGGACGAGTTTGTCAGGAGGCTGGGGAGGCAGATGCAGAAGGACGGCACACTGCCATAATTTGTGAAGACTTTCTTTTTTTTGACATTCAGTTCTTTTTATTTATGAGTTCATTTCGTGCACAGCTCCTGTGATAAACTTACAGGGCATTGCTGCCACTCTCCTGTGCATTTGCCAAACAAGACGTCCCCTCATATCTCCCAACGGGCAGGCTGGAATGTTTGAAGCACGGGGTCCCATTGCCTCCTGCAGCGCCCCGCTCACTCAGGCAGGAGTCCTCTGAGCTGAAGCTCCTGTGCCGCAAGATCTGGAACCTCTGTGCCTCCTTGAGAATCCGACAAGAAGGCTGACTGTGGTGGGAGCATGCTGACGGTGGACAGAGCAGCAGTGTCTCGTTCGCTCCTCGCTCTGCTTGCCTGTCTCCTCTTCGTCTCTCTCTTCTCCTCTTCGTCTCTCTCTCTGTTCTCCTTGTTGATCTGTTGAGGTGACTGTGGAGTGACCTTTGCCCCCTGACTGGTTCCAGCATCCTCAGGTTCAATGACCATGCTACAGCAGGCTTCATTTGTTGCATCAATCAATTGGCTTCTTCGCTAAATCCAATGCACCTGACACGATACCCTCCCACTGTGGGTGGCGAGGCCCCAGGGTCAAATGTACCACCAGACTCTGGCCCCTGGGTGATGCTGTCTGAATATTTGTGCTCATTACATCAACATAATGACATTCACAATGGCTGCTAAGGTCTGGGTTTTGATGGTGAGCTACATCCACAATCTGCATCCTCTCCTGAAGCTGCTGTCTGGTCTCCTGACCCTTCAGCCAGGCTGCGTTCCAGACTCGCATCCCCCCTGGAGCCCCGCAGTAAGGAAACCAGTGAAGCTGTTGGGATCTGCTCCATTCTGTCTCGAGAGTCCTCGACTGACTCAGCCTCCAGCAGGTGACTCTCTCCTACATTAAACCTCTGCTGCATCTGGGTGAAGTGCCTTCCATGTCTCTGAGCTACAGCAGGTACTCCAGATGTTCATGTGACATGTTTGACCTCTGCACAAGGATGTGAGTGTGAGTGTGAAGGCTTGTCTAATAAAACCTTTAAAACAATTTCATTTCATTCATTTTATTGTAGCCTATTTTAAGACTGTTTTGTCATTATAACCCACATGCAGTACAAGTATGTAATTTCATTGGGGGTTCATTATGTATTTAGTCCAAAAGATTTTTTAAAACTTAAAAAGTAATCCAAGCTTCACAAAAATTAGATCTTGGCATTTTATTATGTAGTCTAAAATAATTATAAAAAGTTTAAAAGTAATCCAAGCTTCACAAACAATTAGATTCTTTATGTAGTCCAAAATAATTATAAAAAGTTTAAAAGTACCTAATCCAAGCTTCACAAACAATTAGATTCTTGGTGTTTTATTTCGACTTTACCCAGTTGAAAATTCATAAGAAGGGTTCTCAACGGTCCAGTGGAGTGGAGTTGCAGTTTTACAGTCAACCAATAGGTGGCACTGTCAAAAAAACACAAGGGGTCTGAACGTGCGGGTCCAAACGTGCGGGTCTGAATCCGCGGTCTCCGGGTCTGCAGACACATGCTCCTCCATGCAACACAGTCTCACTCCCAAGGCGTAATAAACGGACGTTTGGTCAGGGCCCTTGCGCGTTGTCTCCAGACGCTCAAGGTACCCCTCAGCGTGGGACCTGAACGCACAGGGTTTTCAATTGATTTTAATGCAATCCCCTCCGCGGCGATATGTGCCGCTCAGAGCAAGTGCTCCAGCCATCCATTCACTCCTATTCCGATCCGCAATTTGGCCGCAAAAATAACATTTCAACATATTTTTATGACATTTCTAGCGAGAAATGTATGTTTTACTCTCTAAATATATGTTAAATGAAAGCAAATTGTGTTTGTCCTGTAACGATATCAGACAATGTGCTTGTGACTGTCGAGCGCTGTCGAGCCGCTTTGGGCGTCGTGTTGCCATAACAACGGCCCGCAGAGACTCCGTTCCGGAGCCAAAATCATGGATGAATGAAGCCGATCGGCCGTGATGACAGATTTTGACTACCTGCACGCTTTTCCAGCCTGCTAAGCAATGTAAACTGCAACGTGACCTCATTTTAACCGAAAGTATATTCATACGAAGGATTCAAACGATTTACAGGCCGGACCTATTTCACCAGCCGACCGACATGCGGACCACTTCCGCGTTCTACCGAGGATGTGACGTCATTGCCATGGCGCCAACGCTGGACGGGACACTGCCATCTACGGTGTCTCGGACGCAACTACAACACCTTGGTCACGCACCAACAGTGTGTTTTGTCAGTCAGCTGTGATCATGAGGAGTGGAAATTAAGCCATGTTGATTTAATTCAACAAAATGTGAATAGACAGTGAGGAATCAGAACAGTTAGAATGCTCTTTTTCAACAAAGTCCAAATGATTCAAGTAACTCAAGTCATGTAGGCCTATATTTTTTTTAATTCCAGAAAACAACATTTCTCCCCCCTTCTCCCTCCTCCCTCCTAGGAACCTTAGTTTATAATATAGTGTAGAATGAACCCATCCACTGTAGTAATGTTTATGCACAACTGCATCAGTTTAGCTAGCTCCTTTATTTCTGGTTTTACATTGGACAAGCTGATTAAGGCTCCATTTTCAAGAGACATATTTCCACATCAATTCTTTTTAACTTCCACATGCTTTAGGTTATACGCCTGAAGTGTTCAGCGGTTTATCAGGGGACTAGGGCCATCCACAGACCTGTCCGACCTTCTCAGGGGTCACAGGTCAACTTTTCATGTCAAATTTGACAAATTTTGCACTAATTCTATAGGGAAAAATCACCAATTCTTTGAGCTGGGAAGTTGAGCTGTTATATCCTGGTTCAGACTGTGGAATAGATTGATTCTGCAAAAAATCAGAGCTGTGCTCCATTCAGAAGGGTCAAAAATGGCCATGGTAAGTGTCAAAGGTCACAGGGGTCAAACATCAGAGTGAATCCTAACAAAACACACACGCTTTAAGTAATCATCATGAAATTTGGGTCAGTTGTATATCAGAGAGTCCTCTATCAAAATATTGTGGTCCCGTTGCGCTGGGGGCCATGGGGGGCCCCTGGGGGCCACATGGCTTTCCCATGCTCCCACAGAGTTGGGTGTCGGTGTGATGGATAAAGGCATCACCGTGAATCCACAGGCCAAGTTTCAAGTGATTTGGTTGGTTTCTATTGAAACAGCGGCCTCAAGGAGACAGAGGAATGCGGCTGTTTGAAGCCCCGCCTCTCGAAAAGTAATGGCTTGATCAGGACCGAAAGCACATCAACGCGTTCGTCTTGGGCCCCCGGAACCACTGATATCAAATTCAGAACTGTGCGACTTTTGGAAATATTTTTCATCCATTTTTGCTTTTCAGATTCAGAGCCTGTCAGACTTAAAGCCTGAGAGACCCTCTGAGTCAGAAAAGCCAAAATGGACGAAAAATGTTTCCAAAAGTCGTGAAGTTCTGATTTTTTTATCAGTGGTTCGGGGGCCCAAGACAATCACGTCGATGTGCTTTCGGTCCTGATCGAGCCATTACTTTTCGAGAGGTGGGGCTTCAAACAGCCGCATTCCTCTGTCTCCTTGAGGCCGCTGTTTCCATAGAAACCAACCAAATCACTTGAAATTTGGCCTGTGGATTCACGGTGATGCCTTTATCCATCACCCCGACACCCAACTCTGTGGGAGCATGGGAAAGCAAAGTGGCTCCCAGGGGTCCCCAGGGGCCCCCAGCGCAACGGGACCACAATATTTTGATAGAGGACTCTCTGATATACAACTGACCCAAATTTCATGATGATTACTTAAAGCGTGTGTGTTTTGTTAGGATTCGCTCTGATGTTTGACCCCTGTGACCTTTGACACTTACCATGGCCATTTTTGACCCTTCTGAATGGAGCACAGCTCTGATTTTTTGCAGAATCAATCTATTCTACAGTCTGAACCAGGATATAACAGCTCAACTTCCCAGCTCAAAGAATTGGTGATTTTTCCCTATAGAATTAGTGCAAAATTTGTCAAATTTGACATGAAAAGTTGACCTGTGACCCCTGTGAAGGTCGGACAGGTCTGTGAATGGCCCTAGTCCCCTGATAAACCGCTGAACATTTCAGGCGTATAACCCAAAGCATGTGGAAGTTAAAAAGAATTGATGTAGAAATATGTCTCTTGAAAATGGAGCCTTAATCAGCTTGTCCAATGTAAAACCAGAAATAAAGGAGCTAGCTAAACTGATGCAGTTGTGCATAAACATTACTACAGTGGATGGGTTCATTCTACACTATATTATAAACTAAGGTTCCTAGGAGGGAGGAGGGAGAAGGGGGGAGAAATGTTGTTTTCTGGAATTAAAAAAAATATAGGCCTACATGACTTGAGTTACTTGAATCATTTGGACTTTGTTGAAAAAGAGCATTCTAACTGTTCTGATTCCTCACTGTCTATTCACATTTTGTTGAATTAAATCAACATGGCTTAATTTCCACTCCCCATGATCACAGCTGACTGACAAAACACACTGTTGGTGCGTGACCAAGGTGTTGTAGTTGCGTCCGAGACACCGTAGATGGCAGTGTCCCGTCCAGCGTTGGCGCCATGGCAATGACGTCACATCCTCGGTAGAACGCGGAAGTGGTCCGCATGTCGGTCGGCTGGTGAAATAGGTCCGGCCTGTAAATCGTTTGAATCCTTCGTATGAATATACTTTCGGTTAAAATGAGGTCACGTTGCAGTTTACATTGCTTAGCAGGCTGGAAAAGCGTGCAGGTAGTCAAAATCTGTCATCACGGCCGATCGGCTTCATTCATCCATGATTTTGGCTCCGGAACGGAGTCTCTGCGGGCCGTTGTTATGGCAACACGACGCCCAAAGCGGCTCGACAGCGCTCGACAGTCACAAGCACATTGTCTGATATCGTTACAGGACAAATTAAACACAATTTGCTTTCATTTAACATATATTTAGAGAGTAAAACATACATTTCTCGCTAGAAATGTCATAAAAATATGTTGAAATGTTATTTTTGCGGCCAAATTGCGGATCGGAATAGGAGTGAATGGATGGCTGGAGCACTTGCTCTGAGCGGCACATATCGCCGCGGAGGGGATTGCATTAAAATCAATTGAAAACCCTGTGCGTTCAGGTCCCACGCTGAGGGGTACCTTGAGCGTCTGGAGACAACGCGCAAGGGCCCTGACCAAACGTCCGTTTATTACGCCTTGGGAGTGAGACTGTGTTGCACCATTATAACGTTAATGGTCTTGTGGGCCTGTAACAGTGTTGAGTGCATCAGCAGAAAACTATGTAAACAGCATGCTACATCCACATTTGTTTACTGCAGCTACTCTTGATCTCATCTAAATGCAAGGTCTTGGATGAGATTAAAGGCATCACAGTGTGAAATAGAAGCAGTGCTGAGACTGAGGCTCAGTTTGACAACTGGGCTGAATATAGCCCACAGTGTTGGGATAGTGGAGTAGAGTGACAGGTAAATTGACTGTTGGATGATTAATTTTTCCTGGCAAAGATCCAGATCACCCCAAAGTGTCACTGGAAAGGAGTTTTTATGACAGCAGTGGCTGACTTTTATTTGCCTAATTTTCATTTCTGCTTCGCTCACTACAAGGCAACAGATTAAAAGATAGAATAAATATATGGAAATGCTCATCAAACTTTTGACTGTAGAAGATAAGAGTGGGCAGCTTTTGAAGTCTGGAGGAAGGCAAAGTGAGGGGAAAGTCATTTACGCTTTCTGCATGTGTTGTCACAAAGTGTCATGTAGTGTCAAGATTATAACACAATAACTGCAACTTTTTTGAAGGATTGAATGTTTTGCGAAGACAAGGATGCCGCAGAAATGCATGTTATTTTACATTGTAATAATGTTGATAATTTTCAGAAGAGCTGGACATTAGGGGTGTCAACAATAATCGATTCGGCGATGCATTGCAATGCGGGACATGCGCGATTCAGCATCGATGCGGCAACGTTCCATAATCGATTATGTCCCTGTTTATTTTCTGGCCTCAAATAAAGTTATGAAGTTTCAATTACCTCCGAGGGCATTTCCGGCGCAACGACATGCGCAGCCTGTAGCTGCTAAGCGGCAGCACTAGTAGCAGTGTTGCTGCTGGCTTTCTTTTTCTTTTCTTTTTTTTTTACCCGCGGTCGGGTTGAGAATTCATTAATTAACGCTCATGAGTCCGGCCGCGTTAGGTCCGAGATTCAACAAGCCGGTCGGGTTTTACTGTTTACTACACGCAGTACGCCCGTTTATCACTTATAAACACAGTAGCCCAGGCTGGAGGAGGAGGGTGAGTGACTGAGCTCAGGCTGGGGGGTCTGTGATGCAGCGGCGCGATCATGGATCTGCTCCGTGACACTCGCTGTGGAGGCGACACGGCAGCAGCAGCAGCAGCACCCGCTACAGCGCTTTAGACAAAAAAAAAACAAACTTGCCGTGCCGTGTAAAAAAAACAACAAAAAAGTGTCACTACTTCCTGTATCTGGCCCTTCAAAATAAAAGCCCCATAGACTTTCAGTCACATTGATTTTGAGTTTTTGACAAGACCGGTTCCAAAGGTGTGTTTGTTTTTTCCTGCAACCAATCAACTAGTGATTTTTTGGGGGCAGCCCTAGAAGTGATTCATGTTTTCTTTTTCAGGTTTGAAAATGCCATATGCAATCCTGTAGGACCATTCAATGACATTTATGTCAAAGATACAAGAGAGTGATAATACTAACATAGCAGCCGATAAAATCTGTTGTTCAATATCTCATGACTGATGAAAAATTAACCATGTCGTGTGCAGTAGAATTTTGATGCATTGCAATGCATCGCAATGCATCGGAGAATCGAATCGAATCGAATCGTTACCCTCTGAATCGTAATCGAATCGAATCGGGAGGACAGTGCCAATGCACACCCCTACTGGACATTAGCTGGTTACTATTATGAACTATGAACACATTCACACATTTCTACTTTTAAGGCATCTGCTGCATGGACACATAACAAGTAGGACAAACACACCTACTGTATACCCTCAACTTCTTCCTGTATAACACCATCATTAAAGCTGCAGGCTTTTTCTGAGCTCTTCCTAAGATCTCAGCCTGACTGTCATGTCTATCACCATAACTCAAGCAGCTGTGCCCCTTTAATGATGACAAGGCTTTAATTACAGACCTTGTTCATTAACACATCCTGCTTCACATGCCAGCCAGTCAGCTGTGTGCAGTATTTTAAGATACATCAAACGGCGTGAGCGCGTGTCACTGCTCTGTCACACTCTTTGCTGTGATCCACGTGGCATAGGCAGGTATGCTATTTGCAGTCATAACCCCAGTCACACAATTAAATTTAGAGCTATGGAACACTAGGACACGCCTTAACATAACTTTTGTGCATCTTTCTTTTTTCTTTGCCCTCACTCTGTTCCATGTAAACCCACCTGGAATGGGGTGATTTGCAACTATAAATTGCCTGTGTACATGAATGTACACAAGCATTGCCTGTTTCTATATGTCAGCCCTCTGACAACCTGCTTTTGCTCTATGTCAGATGGGATTGGTTGATGTCAGTGCATTAAGTGGTACAGACACTGAATGGATGGATGGATGGATATGTATTTTTCCAGAAGAAACATCCAATTGCCTTGACATCAGGTCCAACTTCCCTGTTGCTTTGCTGACAATGGTGAAATTTTGTGTAAGGGAAAGACAATGAAAGATAATGTCACAAGTTGTTAAGTACTAACAGAAAAGTCCCCACTTGTATTTCAGTTTGCTTGTCCCAGAGACCAGGGTTCATGACTCACAAAGGCTGAACAACTACAGTACTATGAAACTAACTTGTATGTGGATGTACAATGATTCAACATTTGCAAGCTTCTCTTGAAATCAGCAGTGGGCAGTGCAACAGCTCAGCTGTGGCATCGTCTGATACCTGGAATGAGTGAGCATCACTAGACCCTGAAAGTCAAAGTAAAGTTCACAGCATGGCAGTAGTTCATGTGGTGGGTGCTTGGACCGGCAGAGTAGTGTCCTTTGTTTAATGGTGCTTGTCTGAGCAATGTCCTCCTAGAAGGTTGAAAGAATGAAGGCTGAGACAAAGAGATGAGAAGAGCCCTATAGAAATGAACTGAGATGAGCTCACCCGCTGATTTATAGCATTCAAGTTTATTCTCCATGAAGAGGACATCTGGACAATGAAGCTCAGTGGCTTAGGAAGACTATTATACCATGTACTGGCTCTTCTGTGGGTTTGAATCTGGTTAATGCACAATTTTGAAGGTCATTCTATACCCTTTCCTCACATACAAGTTGAAGGCTGATTTCAACTGTGTTTAAATTGCAAGACTCTTTTTGATGAGAGTTACCAGGTCACATTTGTCAAAGAAAGAAAGAGTTAAAACACAAGTCAGAAATTAAATTAATCCTATGCAGTATTATGTTGTTGTTGTTGTTGTTGTTGTTATTGTTGTTGATGTTGTTGGTCAAATGTTGACTGATCGTGTACAGCACCTTGTGACTGCTGTCCGTGAAAGGTGCTATATGCAAATTTGGAGAAATTTGATTTGATTTTGATTTTGAAGAAGAAGAAGAAGAAGAAGAAGAAGAAGAAGAAGAAGACAACAGTGACTGTTCTATTGTGATTCTCATCATTTTCCCACCAAAGCCCGTTGTCATTCAGTTGTTGTCACTGATTTCACATAGACCTAAACAGAAACATCTGATATTTGATGTACTGTAGCCTACCTGTGCATGTTTCTTACCCTCCAAGATGGTCATGTACGTAGTAACAATATCAAATACTATAAATAAATGTTACCAAGGTAACTAGATGAGAGGTATATTGTATGTGTGCACTGATAAAGCATCTCCTAGACAAAAACATTTTCTAGGGAGAAATTGCCAGAAAAAAATGCCAGAATCACAGCCTGGTCTCTTGCTAGACTGGAAGGCAAAATTATGGAAGGCAGTAAACTTAATAAAAAATAAAAACACTAATTCTTTACTTGTATGTGTCAAATATAATAACTGTATAACAGTTGGACATTTGCCAAGCCTTTATGAGCATCTTTACTGCTGCTGGTCATTTATTTAAAGATGAATAAAGGGCCCACATCTACTAGTAATGCTTCTACAACCTATCTCGTAGTGATGTAGCCAATGCACTACAAAGAATAGATCCCAGGAAATTGACCTGTGCAGATAAACTTTATCTATTTTATTTAAAACTATAAGTACCAATTATCACTAAAGGAATACGACACAGGTCATGTCTGCAAATAGCCTAATTCCTTCAAGGGAGGAGAAAACTGTGATCTCCAAAATTGTCAGCCAATATCCAAACTTCCCTGTCTGGCAAAAATCCTGGAATAACTGGTGAATTAATTCAAAGTATTTCTCTTAAGGTATTCTGTTCTGAGCCCTTACTAGTGTCAAGGGTGAGGGAAGCAGGAGGACTCAAATGCAGGAGCTATTGTATCAGGGGCTGATACTTGCAAACTTAAGTTTTTAATAACTTATGACAGGCAGGAGAATAAAACACCATGACACAAACACAATAATAGCACAAGGAACTGAAAGACACACAAGACCTTTCTTTCAAAGTTCTTTAAAGTGCACATATTGATCTTGAACTAGTACTCAATGTCAACAAAAGTTAATGCTTAAAAAAAGGGAAATCCAAGGCACTCTTCTTCAGTAATATAAAAAGCCTTTATTGTACAATGGCTACATCGAATAAAAACATTAGAGTGGGGTGACACCCTGAAGAAGGCTTCTGCCGAAACGCGTGGGCTGTAACCCACTCAAATGTTTTTATTTGATGTAGCCATTGCACAATAAAGGCTTTTTATATTACTGAAGAAGAGTGCCTTGGATTTCCCTTTTTTTGATCCCACCAAAGAGCACCTTCGCCATATGTTTTGAACCTTCTGTTCTGAGCACTCTGGACTTTTTTCCTGTTTTGAAAAGTTAATGCTTGTACCTTTAAACCCAATGGTTGCAATATTGAGTCACACAGTATAACAATCTAGGTATTTGGCTTTATGACTCATTTACTCTTAAACATTACTGACATCTTATCACCAAACTGTGGCAAAAAAGTATACTTTTAAACCTTTATGTCTATACAGAAATACAGGTTTGATTCAGTCTTAGTCTCAGAAATGTATGTATACATATTTATAATAAATGTAATGAAATATATCCACACACATACTGTACATGCAAGAGCACATGGATACTGTAAGCACCATAGTACAAGATACTCCTTCCACACATACGCACACACAGTGACATTTGGTTTGGGGTCATTGCTTTGCCATTGCTACAAGAATTTTGGAAACCACACACATTGAAGTGCACTCTGATGCTGCAACCGCCCTCAGCAATGGCACCCAAAAGTAGAAACAACGGAACTGCAGCGTGACGGAACTGCCCACTAGGATTCAACTCAACTCAACTCAACTCAACTCAACTCAACTCAACTCAACTCAACTCAACTCAACTCAACTCAACTCAACTCAACTCAACTCAACTCAACTCAAAGCTGTTATTTGGTTGTGGTGTACACCATCAAAGTGATCTTACTGTAACCTTATGACCAGAGAGAACAATGCTAAAAAACAAAAAGGAAGAAAAAAGTAACACACCCCAATTCCATTAAACCAAGGTTATATAACACCACTGCTTCCTCGGGGACCCGATTTCAGGCACCTTCATTTCCAGGCAGCTAGTGACCAAAGGAGGTTGCATAAGTGAAAATTAGAAACAAGAGGGGGGCAGGGGCAGTGATGAAATTGAGTAGCAGAGAGACTACGTGAGAAGAAAAGAAAGAGGACTAGAAGTTAAAGATGAGATGTGAAACAAAAAAGGAGAAAGAGAGGTGAAAGAAATACTTGGGCAAATACTGTCAGGGTCAGCAGCTGATTGCCTCTCCCTTTGGGCCATGTAATGTAAAAAAAGAAGATGGTGAGAGTGAAATAGAAAGGTAACTCCCATGACCACACTCCAGTTGTTCTCATTCTGTCAAATCACACACTCACATTCACACTCACACAGCGAAGCAGGTATTTCAGACATTCACATTACTGTAATGTCTTCCCAATTCAAAGAATGACAAAGGCAATAAAGCACATGCATTTCCCTAGTCATCTCTTTTAAATTTCACGCATTGGGTTTTCATTTTTACCCATATTCATTTTATTTCAATTATGCATTTTTATGATTAATGTCACTGCTAAGGTTTAACTTGCCATGGGGTGCTGTAATCAACATTCTAGGGAGAGTGAAGTGGGGGGAAAATTGAGCCCCAGATTGGTTGTTAAGAGTAAATTAGAGAATAAAAGGTTATCAAGGTTGAGGTGGAATATGTTACATGCTCAGAACTGGGATGAAGGACTATTCTGCCCTGTGACGCCATGGAGAAGCTGTGAATAATTGAAGTCATTTTCAAAGAGAAACAGTGTGAAAATTATGACAGCTGGGAAAGGAGATTTTTTTCTTCCCTCTGCTTTAACTTTAAGTGCTTGCACCCTGCATATCTTTTGCATAGTAAATGAAATATAATTGCGATGTTACATGCAAATTAAAGTTCTCTTCTCTTCTCTGATGAGACAAAATAAGATACCAAGTTGGCTTGATTCTTACAAGAAATCAACTTTGTTGTCTGTGGTTAAAAGAGACATGTCAAGTCCCATGTAATGCTGTGCAAACTGTATTGTGAAATACCCCTTTGGCTACCCCCAGTTCACCTGAAGACCTGTAGACACCGAATTCATTACACATTACTATTCGGATATGAGATGTCACTCATTTCATCGTTGCTGTTATGTGGTATAGGTTTCAAATAGAAATCACATTTAAAAAAAAAAAAAATCAACTGTATATAAAACAGTTGTTAAAAATGCAGTAATCAAATACATTTCTGACCAAAGACAAGTGTAGTTAGTTCTTACACAGATCAGACACAGAATACACTTAAGTAGTTATACACAGACAACGAGGGGTTAAAATTATATGTTGTAGTGACTGAAAATATCCAAGTCTATCTCCAGATATAGGTTATGCCAAATGAGAATTGGAGAGAGCCAGAACAAGAATGGGATAAGACTCTGAAGCCCATAGTACTTTTGGAATATGAATGAGGTGCATTAAATTAACGGGACTAAATAATTAAGAGAATGACTGAAAATAACATCTTCCTCTCCAAAATACAGTTTCTGCTTGTATAAGTTCTGGGCATGTGTGTTGAGATCCAGACAATAGGACGACAAATGCAATTTCTTACAAACAGTATCATGTGCTCAACAGTTAGACAGTTTTTAATAAAACTGAGAAGTAATTTGTAGCTACTGCTATCCCCTGTCTCATGCTTTACCATTATTGGTAAACCCTGTTGAGGTCCCCTGTGGCTGACAGGTGTTATAATTTCCCATAGATAGATAAGGTAGATAGATTTATTTATAAATTTAAAAGAAAAAGATAATTAAAAAAAATATTTATAATTGTTTCACCAAAGTGACAAACTGTGATGACTTTGAAAAACATAAAAATGAAAAACGTTATTATTATTATTTTTAAAGTTAGATCAGATTTCCCTTCTGCTCTGCATAGGTCAGCCAATCGCTGCGTTTTGGCGCAGGCGTATGGATGTATTATGAGCACGCGCCATCTTTTGGGCACTTCCGGAATAATGTCTGCCGACAGGAAAGCTAATACATCCATGCAGGAGAGGCCTAGCTGGGGCTGACGTCCGGGTCTACATGTTATAGATTTGTTTTCAGAAGTGCTGAAAACCGTTTTGTTGTATCGAAGCCAAAAATGTCCACTGGAAAAAGACGGATCGTTCTGAAATGCGAGACGTCGCTGTGACACTTAACTTAGCCTACCACAAGCTCCTGCTTTTAGCCTGTTAAGCCTGTGTTTAGTGCACATAAACGATGCGAGGAAATGCCACGGTGTCTGTCGACCATGGTCTTCATGGAGGTAATGACTTACTGTTTTATCTCAACTGTAGAGAAGTTAATGCTATGACCTGACGTGGGGCTGAAATATTTACTAAACCACGAGTAGGCTAGCCTATTTGTTATTTTATTCATGGACTATGTGAAAGGACAAAGCGTTAAAAGAATAGTTCACTCCAAAATGATATTTCACTCATTATTTACTCACCCTCACGTCGACTGGGAGCAGTTTCAGTTATCCTTGCAGGGGGTCTTGGCGTAGCAGTGTATGTCCTTATGACGGTTGCAAATGGACACCTGCGGTCTTAGTCACAAAAACACACACCAAAAAACATCCAAATAGGCTACCTCCATGCTGCTCGTATGTAATGTCCGTCTTGTAGTGAAGCCCCGAAATGCGAAACTGTCCCGAAAAAAATTAAATAAGTCCATATTTCAAGCTTGTTTGCAGTAGAAGCTCCTCTTCCTGGCACACCCAAGTCTCGTGAGATTTGCATAGGCGTTGGGACAATTTTGCATTTCCGGGCATCAATATAAGACATTAGCCTACATACAAGCAGCATGGAGGTATTTGGATGTTTTTTGGTGTGGTAAAATGACTGCCCCTGTAACTCAGGACTGCAAAGGGTGACACTGACCAAATTCACCATACACCTGGTGCCCTCTATTATCACTCCAGAAAATTCTGTGAATATTGCCCTTTGCACTCCTGAGTTACAGGGGGCAGTCACTTTTTGGCAAGGTTTTGCCAAAAAGTGGCAAAGTGGCAGTGACTGCCCCCTGTAACTCAGGAGTGCAAAAGGTGAGACTGACCAAATTCACTGTCCTTGATCCTTGATAATTGGCGTAGGCCTATTTCTTTTATCATTCTGGTACGATCAGTGTTGTGAGTAATTTCAGCTGCAGACTGTAACACGAAAGTACAGTTTGAATAAGCTATGCTGTAAATCTCTAAAGCTATAGACGTGTGATAATTTCCATTTCCTGGGTATAGGTCCATTGGGGTAATATAGCTATATTTAATGTTATGGCCAGTTTCCATGATGAATGTTAAGAATCCAGCTGCTCAGTTCAATTGTGAGATTTTTTCTGCTCATTTGGCAATCACAGATAACATTTGGCTGACGGCATCAGTTTCAGACGGTCTGTCTCTGTTAATAGCATAAGTTGATCCTCACTATTTTGGTGGCAGACATATAGTTAAACACAGAAAACCTTGCTGTGTTAGAATTCCTTTCCCGATGACGGGAAGGCCCTGTGGTTGGGACGGACTAGGATCAGCACTCACCACTGCTCCGCTCATTGATATCTTATCTGAACAGATTTCTGTCATTCAAACAACCACGTAGTTTAAAACTTTAATTACAGCCAATTTATTAAATAACATTGAGATAAATTCAGGCTTCATAAACAGTTGGATTGGGATGGGCTCTGGTAGGGTTGGACTAGATTATTATTATTTATTATCATCATTATCATTACTATCAGCTCTCATTTGGGACCAGCACTTGGATGCATTCAGGGCAATTAATTCATGTAGGAAACTTTTCAATCATCCTATGTGTAAACAACTGCTGGGTTGGAAGGGTTTTCTTGGTAGAGGAAATGTCCCCCTTGGCTTGATGATGAGAACTATTAGAGCTGCATCACATGTTGATGCTGGAAGGGTTCCTCGAAGTGGAGAGTCCCCTGCAGAGGATGCAGGCAATTTATTTAAACTGTGATGAAAACAACAGCTATAGAAAGAAATGCAGTGTGGAGCATGATCAAAGATGATTTTTATATGGTGGTTTTAATATATTTGATACATCAGCTCTTCATCATCAACATCGAGATTTTTGGAATGTTATGATGAAGATGAAGAGTATTTTTCCAAGTCTACATTCAAATAATCCATTTAACCTTATCAGTAACGAGCTGTTTTCAAGCGTGATGGTCAGACATGATCTAAGGGTGGAGACAGAGGGAGGACACTGGAGCACTGAACTCAACTCAATGCTCTGAAGAAGACATCATGTCGAAACGTTAGCAGCCACACCTTTATAAATGTATAAACTGACCGTGTGCTCCAGTGTCCTCCCTCTGTCTCCACGACTCACCCGTCTCCAGTCCTGAGAAGCACCGGTCTATACAGTTTGTCAAGCTGAAGCGCGGAGGGTCTCCCCTTTTATGATCTATAGTTACTAAAAAAGCACTAGTTTAGTTTGTCTATTATTGAAGAGAGAAGGGACAATGTATATTTCACAGCTGTAATTGTTTGACAGACTTTATCTCAGATTAATTGGGAAACATTTTTGTCATGAAGTTACTTAACACAATAAACAGAGTTGGGAAACTACCACGCTATGCTGCCCTAAGTTAGCTTTCACAAAGATGTCCTTTGGGGAATGAGGAGAGGGTTCAGCACTAAGTCAATACAGTCCCAAGATAATATTGTTTACTGTAATGCTCTCACAGTGTGTGAGTGAAAATCATTAGAAACCATTGGATGTTAATAATCATTTGACATTTTTTAATGTGGAGCACATAATCTAGCTCTGCTGATGAATGAATATTGGGGGAAACTCTGGCTTGCCTTGCATTTCATTCTTAGTGACATCTGACCCTTGCCTTGTCCGTCATTCAGTGCAATGGTCCTGTTTCACATCAGGTGTCATGTGGCAAACCGCCACAGCGCTAATGCTTCTATATGTGCATGCAGGTGTACATGAAACAGACAGACTCTATGGAGCGAAAAGAGAGTGTCTTTTTTTCTTGACCTCCACTTAGGTCAATATCTGCCTCGACCTTTTATGTGCACATCTATTTAAATTCTTCTCACCTCCGGTTGCCTCCCTCGCAGCTTAATACAAACGTAAACACCAGTACATATGTTTCTCTGAGTAAGACAACGCTCAAAATGCTTAATATTTTGTTATTGTGAATGAATTTTCATATTGTACTGTCTTCCATCTATTCCAGGTGATGAATTTGAGGAATTTCTCAACTGGAAAGATGCAAGCATGAGAGCAAGTAATCATTCACCATTTCTTCATTATTCATTTTCTTGCATTTTGGATTTAAAAACTATGAAGACGTTAAAGCGACAGACAAAAGTAAATGTCAGTGTAATTGCTATGCATTTTAATGATGAATCAGATAAGAGGAACAATTTACAACATACTGTTGTCTGAGAATTTCACTTGTATCCAAACAAAATTGATGTAACTGATATATATTTCTGGCTTAACTGATCTGGAATCAAATAGAATAGAATTGACCCAGGAAATCAGTGTCAATGCTCAGCCATTTACGCATAACTGGATCAAACCCTATCAACAAGATTAAGGCACAAGGAAAAGAAATGAAAAAGAAGCGATGGGTGTATGATGGTGAAGTGAAGGATAGAACTAGGTCGAGATTGAATGAGCTTGCCAGTAGGGAGAGTAAGGGGGGGAAGGGAAAATGGGAGACATGTGGGAAAAGAAACCTGAGGGTCTGAGATGGAAAATGGGGGAATAGGGGAAAATACTGGATGAGGTAAGGGACTCAGTCATAAAGGTCCAGGAAATAGAGGCAGATGTTGAAGTCCTGAGTGTAGAGAAGGACTATTCAATGGAGAGAAAGGTGGTGAGCAAATGATAGGTGTGAGGGATCAGAGTGGGAAACTGAGGACTGCAAATCAAGAGCAGCGAGAGGATATTTGTGGAAAACCATGGCATAATGAGTGGGGAATGTGTGAGGTTGAAATGGCAAGTGAAGGCAGAAAGATGAGACGGAGGAGGTGAAAGAGAGGGCATGATGGAGCTATGGAGATGAGGAAAATAAGGAAAAGATAGAGACAGCTTGGTGCAGGAAGGGGTAGACCCTTTAAAAAAAACTGGTGAAACAAACATAATTTCAACTCACATTATCTCCAGCAACTGGCTGTTTTCAAGGCTATTTGCTGTGTTACAATTCACCTTCATTATCCATGATGGGACATGTAATACAGAGCTTTAATTTTGCAAAACATTTGTCTTCAATTCTAAATTTGTCATAAAATCTACAAAATTAATGTTCATGCTAATTAAATCATATTGGATGAAGCTTTAATTATCCGCCGTAGGGAAACAGGTTCTTTGTTGGAGCAGAGAAAAGGATAGATAAGACCAGTGCAGACTGTGAAAGATAACACAATAATTACAGAATGCATTGAGATAATAAATACATAATTGATTGAATTTGTGGTTGTTAAAGTTTTTTTTCAGATCAGCAGTGAACAGAGCAGAGATTTTTTCACGCATACAAAAGGTTGGTGTCATGCACCGTGTCCACCACCCTGATTCAATGTAGGTGAAAGAAGTTAATCCTTCACCAATTAACCCTAACAAGATGCAGTGTGCTTACAGCAGGTCTTGCTGACTGGAATAGCAGTTAATATGGGTTTTCTATGTGGATATTTAATAGTGTAATTCATAATTAATAATGTCATTGTAATTTTAGAAAAGTGGATCCTCAAAGCCAAGTAAAGCAATTTTAAAAAACCTGAACATGTTGACACTAGACCAGTGTTAGCAGGGTTATTCTGATAGTCGAATAAACACTGATTAGCTATTTTATTTGATTAGTCGTCTCCACTACAGATGGGAACCAGAATGCAGACAAAATTCGAAGTTAACAGACACCAGGCTCTTCTGGTGATGCGAGGCTACAGCTTATTGCACCAGCATGCAGCTGCTCTTAAATAACCATCATTAGCTTCAGCTTGAAGTGTTTAAGGTACTGTATATGCTAACTAAAAATAAAGCGTCATCGCTAATGTTAACGTTTACAGCTATCAATATGAGTACGTATCATGATTTGTGACATGCATAACGTCATCTACAAGTGCAGGACCCCGAGCAACATCTGGTACCTACACCAGATATTGCACTCATGACTCTTCCAGTGACCACACTCTGGCCAATCAGTGGCCGGCAGTCGGTTGATGTCACATTTTAGTAATGGCTTAGCTTGCTTGGAACCTTGAAAAAAGTGCAAGGTGCTAGTTACTTCTATGTACTGTGGAAAATCAAAAAAGTCGAGTTGAGCATCACTGTAACCGTAGTAACTTTTTAAACTAGTGGCTCGTTCATTAATGGGGTGTAGATGAGTGAGTTTAGAGCCTAGCCTCGTAAACCAGCCTCCCCCGGAAATGCATTCAATTCATTTCTCAGGGAGAGTCTGGCCTCATCCCCGTTGTAAAAAACAGTCGAGCCAATCAGTCCCTGATTGGCCAACGTGCTGTGATTGACACAGCACGTTGGCCAATCACGGACCGAAGAAGAACAGCGATAACGTCTCTTCCTCCAAGAAACTCAACAAGCGCCGACTCTTGCTCTAGTTTAAGTTCTGTAATTGATGGTATTTCATTTAGAACTTCCCTTACTGCTGTTTTTGCGCCACTGTTTGACGCTCCGCCATGTTTGTTGTAGGTGAGTCCAGTCCATGTAGTGATGTTTTCAGGCCCTGATTGGCCAACGTGCTGTGTCAATCCACAGCGGCGACGCTGATTGGCTCGGTAGACGGCCGATTTCTGGCGAAACGGTTTCAACGGGTATGAGGCCAGACTCTCCCTGAGAAATGAATTGAATGCATTTCCGGGGGAGGCTGGTTTACGAGGCTATTTGGAGCCGACTAGAGGATAAAAAAAAGAGAGAGTGAGCCGATGCTGCTGTGATACGACGTTCCCGCCTCTGCTGAGGAGGAACTATGAAGATGCATTCACCTGTCTGTGTGGCCACTTCTGGAGAGAAGCAGCAGAATGGGAATAAATGACAATATAGATTGATGGATATTTTTCACTTTGCCTTGATGCTCTGTTGAACTCAGTGTTTGTCTGTCCTGGTGCTGTCAGTCTCATAACGCAGTGACCTTTCACACACACCGCAGAGAGACCTTCAACTCATCATAGAGCATGTTCCAATGGCCGACGATGCCATTAGCAACGTTAGAGATGCATTTACCGCTCATAGGCGATTACGTTTATTGTGACATTCAGCAGAACTGTTACAGTATGATGTGATGATATTGAGGGAGACGGAGCTCAGCCCTGGCGGGTCTGGCCCAATGTTATGTTTTGTGCTTGGAGCAGGATCTTGCTGCTGAATCGCTCCAAGATGAAATTATGTGGCGTTGCATCGTGCTAATATTTAATCATCATATAATGTAATGTTACATGCCAGAATGCCAAAAGCTGCACACCAGTACCATGACTGAACCTCGGCCTAAAGAAAAAAAGTCAACACAGAACCCTAATCTGATTAGCCACTCAGGGCCTGTTCTAACACACACTTTAGAAGATTTCACTCAAAATGTTTTCTCTGCCACGGTCATGTTTCAAAATCCCGGTGCTTTATCGGCGTGCACTGTTCTTCTTCTATTGTGTTTTATGGCAGCTTGCGTTGGCCAAGTTGCATTACTGCTTCATGCTGGTACAGTACTACTCGTTTGTACACTCTTACCGCTTTACTCAATGTGAAGTTAACAACTCTGCGACATAGTGAGTGACATTAATTGCGCAACACAGTGAATCAATAATGAAAGTCGTTGCCAATGCTTTTAAGACTCGATTTTCAATGATTTTACGAATTCATTGTTGCAACCCTAAACGATTTGTTTTATGTAACAAAAGGTATAATTTAATTAATCAATTTAAGAGTCTATCCTCTTCCAATTGCATAAATATCACAAATAAAAACTAAAGTAAGCAACTAAATCACAAGACATTATACTCTCTGAAGGGTTTTAGGGCTTTGGCCACACATTTCATCTGTGACATTCATTAACTCTGTCCTGCATTTTCTTCTCACTAGAGTCTGTTTTACAGCCTCAGAAGCCCTAAAAGGTTTAGTAACAACTCAAGACAAGATGAAAATTGAGTATATGGTTGGACCTTGTTGGATTTGCATTCTGCCGAGTGTAAGCTGGTTTTACCCCCTTTGTTTGATGCGCCTCTTCATACACTTGACAATAATTTAATTGAGTCAAATTCCAACTAAAGTTGTTATTTTTAACTGTGAGCCTGCACTGAAATCCTAATTTTGACAAAATCACCATGCACATGAATTAAAGACAAGAACTGTGATTTCAGTACATCTGTTTGTAAAACGATTGCTCACAAAGACTGTTTGGAGGGACTGAATATATTGTTATTGTTGTCTGCATGAGAAATTGTTATCCCAGAATAGATAATGAGGCTCCACTGACCAGGAAGTAGCCACAGTTTGGCCAAATAAGAATTTGTTTCATCAATTTGTTGCTAGATGCTAATAAACAGTTTGTACTGATTCATTCTAGAAAAGCACTGGCCAATGTGAAAACTGTAATTCAGTCACACACAATCATCATCAGCTGACCAAAGGTAGAACAACTGAGTAAGTCAAAAAAAAAAGCAGTGATTAAATTAATTAATTTTCCATTGCTATGATTGAATTCCATCAGTTGGACCAAAGGCAATATGTCTGCTTTTTTGCCATTCAATTCCTGCGTGTCTTGCAGAACAATGGCGGTCTGTGCTGTCAGGTCAGAGCAGCTGCAAAGAAGCGGTCAGATATAAAGGTGGACTACTGTCGTCTCAAATAAAAGCAGACAATGTTTCTCGATAACTACGTAAATGATGTGAAATGTTACACTTGTTAATGTTTACACTTTACATTTGTTATGGATCACATTGTAAATGAATTGTGTGCCGGGGAGGCTGAGAAAGACACATTTCCAACTTTACCCATGTGTTTATTGACATAGTGCAGTCTGTGTAGTTTAACCAGCAAAAAAAAGTATGATATTGTGCATCGGGGGGGGTTACATTCGGACAATTAAACAAATACATTTACTCACCACGAAGCAACCATTTGCAACATCTTCCAATAAAGCTAAAGCTGACTGTATTTTCTGCACCATTTCACGCATCCTTTTATATCCACTCATCTAGTTACAACATGTTGATGTGTTAATTGTGCATCAGTGTGTCTCTGATGTGCGCATCACTCTGAGGACTGTTCACAGTATTAACAGTTTCCCAGTATCACCTCCAAGTGTCGCCAAAGGAACAAAGGCTGTAGAAATGTGCGTACCGGTACCGCTCATTTTCACCGTCATTTCACTTTTGATATCTGAACATTGGCGTGGAAAAGTGTATGTACGACAGGTTTTTGTGCGTACGCAACCTTCGTACATAAAGCCCCTGGACTTTGATCTTCTGTCAGAAAATCTTTAGTCCCTGAAAAAGGATCTGGTTAATCTAGCCACAAAGATCGCTTGTTGTCAATACTGCTCAGTCCCAAATCGTTATGAAAGTGTAGTGGTCAGTGGAAAAAGTCCAAGGGTTGGACAGCCGACCAATGGTCTAACTTAAAACTGTATCAATGAGGCAGATATACACAGGAGTGCAAATAAGGTGTGATGCATTTTGTTATTTCAGCTCTGAAAATCATCATTTCTAAAATCAACCTGCCAATTTGAGAGCCAGAGTTAAGCTCTTTCATTGTTTATTTTCCCCACCAACTTCTGTTTTACAGCTTCTTAGATCAAATATTCATGTGGCATTAATATAATGTGCTGCGTACTGCATAAATGTCATGTCAGTAATTTCCCCACTTTTGTTTTCTTTTCATTCTCGCTGACTTCTCCCTGCCGCTGCACCTTCTTTTCCCTCCTCCTCCCCTTCCCCTAAGCCCGATCTCCCTCCCCTTTTCCCTTCACTTCCCTCCCACTTTTCTCTCTCACTCTAAAGAGCACTCAGTCTCTGCACTCCCCTTCATTTCCCGCTTCAACATGTTGGCAGGAGGAGAAAGAGGAGGATGCTGCGCTCTACCCTTGGTGTGTTCTTGCCACCTCTCCGGCCGGCACATGCTGCCTCTGACTCAGCCTCAGCTTTCAGTTGTCTCCGCCTGAAGGACTTAAGAGAGGAGGTGGAGGGGGAAACGAAGGATACTCTGGACATCAGGAGCTCTCACACTAAGGTCCCCAACAGGAACAACAGCAGGAGAGCGGAGCAGAGCAACTGCTCCTCATCTGTGGTGGAAACTACTAATACCTCAGCAGTGACCACCTCCTCTGGTGTCCCTCCCTCCTCTTCCTCCTTCTTGGCTCCGAGATCCATGTGGCAAGAGGCAATAAGAAGGAAGCGTTATCTCCTGGACCGCGCAGGGGAGTCTGAAGGGGATAAAGGAGGAGGAGGAGGTCAGGAGAAGAGGAACAGGTCCCCGGACTGGCTGTATGAGTCCTACTACTGTATGAGCCAGCAGCATCCACTAATTGTGTTTCTGCTCCTCATAGTGATGGGAGCCTGCCTGGCTCTGCTGACTGTGTTTTTTGCTTCAGGACTGGTAAGCTGCTCATTCACAATACGTCCGTACACATGCATTATGCAAACTGAAGAAGTACAACTACATTTCCAGGACCATTCAAACATCTGGCATTATATGGCAAGATATGTTCAATATGGCTCTCTGTTGATGGTTAACGACCATAAAGGTGTGTGGAAAAAATCATATCAATCTTTAAACACAATGGACATATAGGCACGTGGAGGCACACACACACACACACACACACACACACACACACACACTGCAGGCTCTCACCTTCTACAAACATGAATAGAAGAGTCTCACTAATGGCTTGTCAATAGTGCACATACATGTGTGAGAAGACACACTCAACTTCTTATTATTATGAGGTTCCCCCTTTTTCATCGACTCACATAAACACACAAAAGGCACAAATGTGCTTTAGCAACACCTATGTGCATGCATATGCACATGCACAAGCACTCACAGCTTGCTGTCCTCATGGCAGCACTAATGTGAGGAGAAGGGTGAGATAAAAGTGAGGGGAGAATAAGGGGCTTAGTTA
Source organism: Decapterus maruadsi (assembly GCA_030347415.2). Classification (NCBI taxonomy): domain Eukaryota; kingdom Metazoa; phylum Chordata; class Actinopteri; order Carangiformes; family Carangidae; genus Decapterus; species Decapterus maruadsi. The sequence goes on along the minus strand of CM064894.1, from coordinate 12,407,760 downwards.
TTGTCTGGGCTCATGGTTGACTGAACTACAGAAAGGAGATCTGTTTCCCCCTGTCACTATTTTGACAGGATTATCTTTGCTTTTTAAGCCTGAAAAATTCAATGGGGTTGAGTTGAGGCACTCTGTGAAATAAAAAAAAGATATTCTGATCTTAAAAGCAGCCAGACACTGTTTGTGCATTTTGTCTAATTCGGATTTTCCTATCAAGCACCTGCTCTAAATTCTGATCATTGGTTATGATTTAACACAATCTAATAGTTGATGTTTTAAAGGATGATCCAATTGCCTAATTATATCTTAATTACATTATAACGTTGAGAGTGCCTCTCCCATTCTCTTTAGTCTAAAACACACTGAGAGAGACAACACCTCACACTGCACCCAACAATGCCAATCAGAACCTATTGAAGTGATGTAAACACGTTTGGATTGCAGCTAAAAAATAAAAATCTGATGAAACCAGAACAAAAAAGTTACCTTACATGGAAAAGTTGTTTTCATGCTCTCAGGCGTACATTATAAGCAGAGGATGACGAATAGCATCAGTGGTTGGGGAGCCAGCAAATCCATTTCCATGAAGTCTAATCATGCAAGACAAAGACAACGACTAAATGCCTAATTAGTCAACAAATGTAATCCCTGCTCGAAAAGATGTGAGGAAATGACTGTCTTTGGAAAAATCACATCTAATCCGGCAGTGTTTGTATCATCCATTGTTCTTTTAAGTCATTTCATTAGCTACAGCTGGTGTGTGCACTCATGAATGACTTTATTTATTGTTTAATTTGATCCAATGTCTGATTAAGTGTGAAACAACAGCTAAAACATAAAGCAGTCTTCAAAACATAGATACTCTTGATCCAAAAAGAGGGATCACAAGTTTAAAAAAAAAAAAATTTCCTTATGACCAGACAATTCTAAGAGACTCTCAACACAATTTTGCACTTTTGATTCAAGTGCTTTCATGGGCTCTCAATAACAAGCATAAAGCATAATAAGCCTGAGCATCTCAGTCAGTGTCTTTTCTTGTCCAGCCACTGCTCTGTCTGTCTCTCCTACGTCCTCTTTTGGCTCCCTGTACTATATAGACATGACCTTTACAGCTTACTTATTTTTTTTCTCAATCTGCCCTTATTTCACTCCATTCTGGTGCCTGTGTCATCTCTCACATCCTCGTATATCTGTCTGTCTCTTTTATTTGTATCCTATCATCCCTTCATTCTGCTCAGTGGCTGACCTAAATCCTGTGCTGTTTGGGAGCTCTGCTCTGGGCGAGACAAACTCTCTGTGGCTCTCTGCAGGCACACACATCCTCTCCTGTCCCAGCGCATTGACTGTGCGCATGAGAACGACACTGAGAGAAGGTGGGGGTGGGGGGGCTAAAGGAGAAAGGGAGAGATGGAAAAAAGATTGGGAGATATGCAATGTGGAGCACTGTAGACAGACTGACCAAAAGAACAAACAGAATGGAAGGTCGCATTTGAAAACAATGATGCAATGAAAATAATGAGAATTTGTGCCTGCAAAGGATAGAAGATTAACAAATCATTCCACTGTGTGACAGATTAAAAAGAGAAAAATAATCACTTGATGATGATTTTGGTGTGGTGGTGACATACACTGGATTTTTAAAGCTTTTACAGATCAAAATTTAATGGGGAAACTAGACAAAGCTATGTCTCCATGGATGGGGGAAATAGTGCCATTGTGCAGTAAGGACGTCTTTAATGAGCATAAGCCAGCAAAGTAGTTGTTAAAGTAAAAGTTGAATAGGTGTTTTCACCCAATTACACTATGACACAACACTGTTTGGGGTGAATTTCTGAGTTTGGTTGGTCACTATCGGTGTATTTCACAGATTTCCTTTCCAACTGATTCAAATGTGGTAATGAAGATGTGACACATCTGCTCTCTTCACTCCTCTTGTCACACGCCTGCAAGAGCATCCATGGGATGAAGCCTGGCAAAGGCATGCAGGAGAAACGACTCATCTCACTGTGCTATCCTCCTACACCCACCTTTAAGAAACTCCTGAAATTTTTATTAGAACTTTCAGATCTAAGTGTGTTTCAGAAAGGCAGCAGCAAATCCATTATGAATGTGGCTTCAATTTTCCTACCGGTTAACACTGGGGGCTTTTTAGGGTTTTTCGTCACTCCATAAGTTCAGTATAAAGGTTTCACGTCTGCAGTTGTGTATTAAAAATGGGATGGATACTTGGTAAAGTCTTGTTTATACTTGACGATTTAACATGGTTGTGCTTTGTCACTTTCAGTTAGTTTGATTTTATGAGAGCTGCATTTATTTTATGTGTCTGTGTCTGTTGAAAAGGTGTGAACTAAGTTATTGGGTACAAACGAGAGAGTCGTTCAAAGCAGAGAAACCATACTAAAGGGACTTTTAAAGTGACAGATCTGTCCAATAGGATAGGAGACCAAGATTCAATTGAATACATAAATGCATGATGTAAATGTAATGCTCCCTTTACAGCGATTTCTCTGTATTTTGATTTTGCCACTCCTTGCTCACAGAATGGGCGGTATTTCTTCTCCCCTGGGGGATGACTGGTTAAGCTGCCTACAGCTTTATTCTAGCAAGTTACACTCAGATTGGAGAAGTAACTCCAGGCTCACAGTGTGTATGCACACACAGCATGCTTTCTGTGCTTTCTATTGCAGGCAAAGTGACAAGTGTGCTTCATTGAACAGATGCTGGGTGGTTGATGAAGCATTCTTCTTCTAACCAACATTTACCTCTGGTTGGTAAACCAACATCAATATCTAGTAGGGATGCACATGGTTAACCGTTTAACCGTTAACCGATAACAAGAACTTTGACCGATTAATACTATCGGTTATTTTTTAATTATTATTAGCTACTTTTGTGTCAACTCATGGGGGCGTGTCGACACGTGCCGACTTCAACGTGCCTTCAGTTATATTTCGCAGCAAAAAGTTACACAGGAGGACTGACAGTATGTGCAGTAGCCCCCATGAAGGAAGGTCAGACAATAAATGTACTGTAGCTACACAGACAACGATGTGCATCACCTGTAACTACGGCGCTGAAGAAAAAAAAAAAAAAAAAGATGTCGCTGCTCTCTCCAGCCTGTTCACCTGCAGCTCTCCTGCAGCTCCACAGAGGAGCTGTCAGAGGAGCTTGTACCTCCAGCCTGGTGTTTAGCTGCACTTTGTATAAAAACAGTTCTATATTGGATGATCTGAGCACGATCAGCTGAGACAGAGCACAGTGGATGTGACATGTGCCGGTGATCAGCTGGCGCAGCGCACGTGTGTATTTTGGCAAAAAAAAAAAAAAAAGAGGTGGCTGCTCTCTCCAGCCTGTTCACCTGCAGCTCTCCTGCAGCTCCACAGAGGAACTGCTGTTCCTTCAGCCTGGCCTGGTGTTTGGCTGCACTTTGTAAACAGTTCTTTAATGGACGATCTGAGTAGACAGAACACAGTGGATAGGATATATGTGGCGCTGATCAGCCGGCGCAGCGCACGTGTGCATTTAACGGCAAAAAAAAAAAAATGGAGCGATTTTATTTTTTTTTTGGCCGTGCGCTGCCAGCGTCTTAATCTTATCGGTTAACGGTTAATAATCGGTTAACGAGCGTCGGTTATCGGTTAGGAAAAAAATTCAAAATGTGCATCCCTAATATCTAGATTTTCAAACCAAGTAGCTGCAAATTCCTGACAGACTTACCGGTACGTTGACTAAAATCTAGATTTTGGTACGTAAACCTGACAGATTCTCAAGCTGACTTGACCATTTCCTTACATTATGTAGCGATATGGTATTTGAAAACTAAGGGACATTTGTTTCAACTTATCACTCTTGGTTTATCTTAGTGACACCGTGTTTCCTTTAAAACTGTCTCTGGGTGTGTCACATCTCTGCCTTGTTTGTTTATATTTTCACAACAGTGAAGAGGAATGACAGAGCAAGGAGAGTGCGTTTGGTTTTTAATGCAGACTGTCTTATGCCCCTCAGAATGATGTAATGAATGTCACTTCATCTTTTTTAGACAACTTAGTTTTCCTTCCACCCAGTTCTTCTTTTTTTTCCTCTTAAACTGTCCATCCATGTGTTTCGCTGTCTCACATACTCTGTGTTTTTTATATCCTCTTGTTTTTCAGAACGTCGAGGACCATGTGGCCTTTGTAATCACTGTGCCCACGGCACTGGCTATCTTCCTGGCAGTGTTTGTACTTGTCTGCATTGAGTCCATCTTCAAGAAGCTTCTACGTGTTTTCTCTCTGGTCATCTGGGCGTGCTTGGTTGCCATGGGCTACCTTTTTATGTTTTCTGGTGGAATCGTCTGTCCATGGGATCAGGTAGGACAAATGTATTTCGTGGTGAATTTATTTGCTCTAGACAAACATGTTAACTTCATTTGTAATGGTTCCATGATAACAAGAAAACAGCATGAAGCACCTCAAGGGAATCTTTTAAAAAACAGTTGGACACAAGTATGAACTGATTAGATTTTTGTTGTTCAGTGACTTGAGGAAATTGCAGTAATTATGACTAAATTTCACACATACAGTTTTAAATGCAATTGGTGTGTAACCTGAAACCTCTCTGAGTGGTAACTGCCACTGCTTTTAGTTTTTTGTCACTTGGTCTGCAGACAAAATGTGACTTTTTGTCGTGATGAGAGAGCCTGGACTTTATTTAAAATGACATGGATGAATGAGAGAGAAGACAGAGGGATTCAGTTGGCTTCGAAAAATCTCCTTAAGCTTTTATTTAATCTCTTGTGATTTCTGCCCTACATTCTGAAACTGACTGTCTTTAAAGTTTTGTATAGACACACACAATTGAGTGCTGCCTGACATTTTGTGTCTTTTTTCCCTTCATGCCTTTACTTGGTATTAATAGATGAGAGTAAAGTTCCTTCATTGCATTAAACGAATGAATAACAAAATTTAGTAAACAGTCTTATACTTTGTAAACATGTATCTTGATAAATCAATTGACATGAACTTGAACTACTTTTTATCACTAATTTACCTCCTACTAGAATTGAGAGAAACTTTCCACCATATGGCAGTCATCCTAAATGCACAAATGCAGTAACATAAAATAGTATTGATTTGAGGATCCACTAACAGATCATGAATATTGTATATTGATATATTGCATATTGATTACATAGTGCAGACAGCTGCTGTAAGGAAAGCCTAGTAGATGTAAATCAGCTTCTGAAAATCAATACATTATTTTTGTCCATGCATTTTTCAAGCTTCTTGGGGCATCAGTGTAGGTTGATGATGTCCCATGAGGTCCCCTCAGTACCATGCTGCAGCATATGAGTCAGAATGCATAGAAATACTTTTGACTAAGCAGTTTAACCATTAAGTTTTTATGGACTGGTAGCATTACACACAGGAGATTTTGATCAAATTTGATTATATTTTTCAGTGAACTGCATTAGAAATTACCTATTAAGTTGTCATAGTTAACATACAGTATGTATATGAACACATTCAACAATTCCAGGTGCTGTATACATGGTTGCTGTATTGCATGTGTATTGAGTCAATAGCAACATCAGATCTGCAGTTAAATGTGGCAAGACGAACAAACAGCAGTTTCATAGCTACAGACCTATGCATCCTTCAGTCCGGCTCATTGAAAATCGCACAGTACATTAGATCTTCATCATGTAAAAGCTATACTCATTTGACAGTGTTTCGCAAGAAAAATGACTGTGAGAAAAAATCTGTCACAAAGAGGTAGCTAAAGCCCTGATTCATACTTTATTTTATAATTTCCCTTCGTCTGCTTCCTGGAAAGGCAATTGTACCATTATTGCTTTCTGACTGCTGAATCTTAGCCATGTCATTAACACTTATCTAAAGGGACAGTATTGTTGACTGGCATTGTGTTATAGGGGCTTGCTGCCATATTATAAATCCTGAAATGGCTCATTAGCCTTCTCACATCATTCCACCTTAGTATACAGTTTGTTGAGTATACTTTTATTTAATTTACTCCCAGGGAGACCAGAGAGTGCTAGGAGTGCCATAAAGTCACATTTCTTTATGCCTCTAGTTATGAAAAGCTTTAAATAATATATTGTATATATTTGCCAACAACCTGGTGCAAGTGAAAATCATCTTTCTATTAGTCTGAATGTGGATTTTCAGCTTCCCCTGAGATACACTGATGACTACACTAAAAGAAATAGTTTTTCATATCTCAGGCTTCGAGGGCATGTTATTATCACACTTTCAAGTGAATAAAAATGTATTTGTCTTTTAGTTGTTTTTTTTTACTTTATAGGTTAATCTAACAGAGTCACACAATAATTTCTGCTCTGAGTCAGTTGAGCTGCTGGAGATATCCCTTTTTGTAACTAAGAAACCAAATTGTATTTGAACTCAAAAAATACAATTCTCAGCCTGCAGTATGAAGTTGACACATTTGGGTCTGTTCTCAATATATTGATGCATCTTTAAAGAACAAAGCTACGTACAGTATGAGCCAGTTATAAGCTATGATTTTTCAATTTTTTTGAAACAAAGGGAAGTGAGTGATACTTAAAGTAAGGTTTGAGATCCTGGAAAAATGGTTCAAGCAGGCCACATTTTGAAAATACACAGACAAAAGTCTTTCTGAAGCCACGCCTCCAGAGCGTAGGAACAGGCTACGCTTGTTCAGAGTTGAGTTAGGGTTAGCCACGTTGCTCACATTACGATTACACTGGGTCACTCCACGAAGTTATCGCTGTCATGGTGCAACCCAGCGCGGCATTGCCAACTCTCCACCAGCTTTTTCTCATGGCTCATTCAGGTGAAAGAAAAGTAGGTAGTAGGTAAGGTAATTATGCCTTACAAGAGTTACAGGAGTTTATAGTTTGCTTGTAAGAGTTTCAACAGAATTATATTCAAAAACAGTGTTTGGGGTCAGTCTGAAGAAGGATTTGATGGTATGTCCTCTGCATTGTGTAAGTGCTTCTACTTGTAACCCTCGACTTGGAGCATGCTGAGTATTTGCTTATCAGCCAATTATATTAATAACCAGGTCTTAGAATCTGTGGCCACCCTGGTGTTGCTAAGTGGATGGTTGCTTGAGAAAAGAAATGAAGGGAGGAAAAGTAAAAGTCTGAGTTAATTAATTGCTTTCTGTTCTGTAGCGAGGAGCTCTGGCAATGAGAAGTCAGGAATGAAACACGGGGGCTTCATGCCCTCTCACCGCCACACCTGTCATGTATAGCTCTAAGCTCATTACGGGTGATTGCTTTTTGTCCCACGTCTTTCATACAATGTTGCTGTTGATGAAAATGTTTCTTGCAATAGTACCAAGGGAAGAAGACAGACGGCAGTGATAATGGAATGACTTGTATAGCTAAATGGAAAACTTTGTGGCAGTGTGGATAAGTAAAAGGAAAGATGGAGATGAAATGGAGACAGAAGATGAATTTGATCAATAAGATCTTTGGATCTCTGTATCTTTTATTTCTTTCATGTTGATACTGATGGAAAAAACCATGCGTCATGCTTTGTGGTAGGTCATGAAGCAGAAGTAGATGGTGCATTTAATGAACTATGTTAACATCTCATTACCATTATCCATTTTGCAAGGGTACACACAAATTTTGTTGTGATGATTTTGGTTTTGCCTGGGCACTAACACTGAAGCAGCACAGCAAATTCTAATGTCAGAAACACAATTTGATTAAATAATCAAGAGATCATAAAAATCCATGTTGAGATTCCCATCAAGGACTTTTTCAAATTAGCTACACTCAGCTCCCAACGTTGTTTTGAACGTGTGAGATGAAGAGCAGGCATGGATACAAAGCAAAAGAAAATGAATCGAGGAAATGTGCTGTTGAAAGCCTCATCTTTCATTTATGATGGTGGTTTGTGATGCAGGATGTAATAATCATGTTTCTCCTATGCAGAAGTTGGGCGTGTCAAACCCCACCATCAGATTTGTATGTATTTGTTATTTTTGTAGATGAGAGATTGGTCTATTCTACAGTATAAGGTCTACATTGGATATTTATTTGAAATATTCTACACCCATAGACTACACCATATAAAATTATAATTTGATTGACCACAGAAGAACTATTTTGCACCGACTGCGCAATATGTTTTTGATGATTAGTTTTCTGTTACATGGCCAATGTACAATCTTAAAATCTCCAGCATCTTTTAATTAACTTTCATTGTCATACAAGTCACAGAAAGTTATTGTATATGAATGAATGAATGAATTCTTTATTTTCGTGTCATGCCACCACTGTGGCCCATCCCATATGGGATTATAAGACACAATAACACTGTATACTTGTCTCTTGTTTTTGTTATGTCATGTTAAATTTGCCGTGGTAATGACCCCTGGCCATTACTGGTAAGGAACACCATCTAATTTAGTACCAATTAGTGCACAAAGCATCTTTTAAAAAACATGTTGGACACATGGTTGACCTAAAATGACACTAAAATGCACCAAAAGTAGGTAATAAGCCTTTTATATCATTAAAAATATCCTGATCATAATGGACTAAATGGGACCAAGTCTAACATTCCCATGGCTTTAGGTGGTTGGACAGTGCTATGCAGTGTGATGTGGAGCCTGTCGCTGCTTTAATACGTTGCCTTTAAATGTTCCCTTTTATTTTCTAAACCTTTAGAAATACTAATGTGCATTCTTTATAACTTCTAACAGGACACATTTTCTGTTGTTATTCACTATTGCCAGAATTGCTGGCAATACATGGAAGCTATTGCTATACTTGGATACAAAAGTGTCTGGGAAAAAAATCATTATTTAAAGCAGGACATAACATTATTTGTAGCGCTTATCCTAACAGTTTGTGTCCAGATGGCAGTAACTGAACATATTTTACAATGATTTGGAGAAAGTCAATGGAAAACTAGTGATTTCTTACTGTATGTTTTTGTTTTGTTTTGAGTCATGGCATGAAAGAGCTTCCTCATGTACAGTAGAAGTGATAGACAGCTGTCAAAATAACCATATTATTTGTGTTGACAACCTCAAAGAAAGACAATAAGACAACAAGAGGTATCGTAGTTACCATACAAACTCCACTGTGAATACGGTACACTGCCAGATAAAAGAAATGGCATAGAGGCTCAGAATTTTCCCTCTGCTGTGTTGTCTCACTGTAACCACTCTGCTAAAGTTGGTTTGTATACAGTATACTTTCCTTTTTCAAACCTGAAATCAAATGGATGCTTATCTTCTCCCCACAAAGCCCTCTCTCTTTGCGGACGGCAAGGAGAAGGGCTTATCTGTGTGGTCCAGTCTCTACCTCTCACTGAAAGATGTCTGGACCCTCCCCCCTCCTCCTCCTCCTCCCTTCCTTCTCTCTGTCTCTCTTGATTCCCTCACTGTCTCTCAGTCACACACATGCACATGCACATGCACAGGCACTCACACACACTCCTTTGTGAGTACACAGCCAGCCTCATTAGCCTTTCAAGCAGAGGTGGGGAGAAGAGTCGGGGATGAAGGAAAAGGCCTGCCAGTCTAAAATAGTAAAAAGGGTAAATGGCAAAAGTAGGACAGAGCCTACTGATAGAAAAAATACAAGGGTGATAAGAGAGGAAGGCATAAAGAGACAAGGAGAGATACAGGATAACATTTATAAAGGATGAATCCTTTTCTTAAAGCAGGTTGACTCCTGGAAACTGGGGGGGGAAATACGTTATTTTACAGCTAAACATTGTTCTTTATCTCAGGGATCAAAGACTGTCCAACTAATTGCAGAATATACAAACGGAGCAATTTCTTATCTACTTCATTTAATTCCAGTCTCGGCTATAAAGCTGTCTTTTTACTTTGATTTAATCTTAATCCTAAAAAAAAAGGTAGTTATGCTCTTTTCATCTCATTGTCCACACTGACACTCACAGTACATGCTCGTATACACGCAGACTGTAAATCTAGCCTATAAACTAATCTTTGTCACAGACTGTAGACTAAAAGCCTGATGTAATCGGACACTCCATCTATATAATTTGTTTTGTAAACCCCCCTTAGTGTCATTATCAAGAAATTGATTCATGGGCAGAGGCAGAGTTGAATGTACCTTGATGGACCACAAAAAGCCTTGTCCACTTAATTGTCAGGCAGAGGGTCCTCATGAGCTTGCATTAACCACAATGACGGAAGCCCCTAACTGTTTTTATTACAGTGTCAAGTATTAAGTATGTACTGTCGGATAACTAAGCAGGTGTCTCTTCCCCAGCAGCCTCTCCATTATCCTTGATACAGTTTCATGATTGAGTTAGCAGCATTCGATTTCAGAGCAGTAATTTAGAAAAAAGGCTTTCTGGACTGTAAGCATATTATGTTACCTTGCTAGATGATATTTACCAGCAATTAGCATCTCTCGTGTGCTAAGTTGGATGTCCATCCTTTCTTATCCCTCTTTTGACATAATAATAATGATAAATGATCTGGTGGTTGTAAAATGGCTATGACCTTTTTAGTTTTGTTTTAATATGACACTTAAATCTCTTTATTTCCAAATTCAGTATAAGTGAGCTATGACATAAGAATAAAATAAGACTACACCATGGCCCGAACAAGTTTTAATTGGGCACACAGAGATTGGAGTCACTTGTTTTCCTGGGTTGAGGTTATGCAACTATTCTTCAGAAACCAGCATGAAGAAACAAGAGACCAAACGACCAAACTACAGTGCTTTTGCTTTTGAGCAAGAGTTCAAACCCCTCAAGGCTTATTATGTTTCATATATGACAAAAAACATGAATTCATCACATCTGTCAGGGATTGTCACATTTAGTTGACTGTCACAGTGGTATGGTCATCACCAGTTCTTGCCTTTTAATTTACTTTTCAAACTGTATTACATATAGTTTACATACTTGCAATTTTACATACCTGTTTTTATATTATAACTCAAATGATTTTAATCATCATGAGTTTACATTATCAGATAATAGAGGGGTTGGTGGTGAACACAACTCACATTTTTATGCTCCATTACAATGTCATCAAACTGCATCTTTTGTTATTGTTTTGAATTTTTGTCATTGATTGAAAAATAAAATGATCATAAATTAGTTGCTAATTATATATATTCTGTTATGATACTATTATTTACCCTACAACAGGAATAAGTATACTTGTTTTGTTAATGCAAAACCCTCAAAAGGTGCAAGCACCAGTATAGTGCCATTTTTGTTGGACTAAAATCTGTGCACCACCTTTGCTTTTGAAAAAGGATTGTTAATGGATGCTCAAAATAATATTTTATATCATACAGAAGGAATAGAAGCGGAAATAGAAATGCCAGACTGCAGATCTATAAAGATAAGATCCACTGATTATGATAATGAGGCAGCTGTCGCAAAGATTGGGCTGAGGGTCTGCACAGTTTGGGGGTTATAGTTGTGCTGTGAGTAAGGAGAGAAACTGGTGGCACAATATCAACATGGGAAATGAGACAAATCAATACAGTCTAGTTATATATTCAAGTTGACATCAAGAAGAAGCAGGATACTGTGAGCTGGCTTCTTATGATGTGCCTTTATCCATGGTCAGGGGAAATCAGAGGTTACTGATCTTGACAAGTGGTGGGCTTGAATGATTATACTGTAGAAGATCTCATCAATGCTGTTGTTCCACAGACAACAAAGGCAGAAACATGGCAATGAAATAAGCCACTGTAGCTAAATTCTTTGACGCTTATAGAGCCTGACTTTTTTCTGTTTCTCCTGGACTCCATGTTAACTAAGCTCTGTTGTCTATGAGTTATAATAGGTAGCTCCCTAACCCTTAGCCTTGGATACTTAACAAGCTTGAGGCTTTTACATTCATCCTCGTGAGTGCCACAAAGACTTAATTCAAAAGGCATGCAGAGAAAGCATATTTAAGTGCTTGTGTTTTTTTTTGGTGGTAAATGCTGAACTGTATCAGTCATGCAGTATAAATACTTCAAGCAATTGCACTTTCATGTAAAATTGTTTTCTGGCAAGTATTTGCAGGATTTGAACTTCTTCAAAAATGTTTTTTTTCATAAGTAAAGGCAAAAAACAGGGTAATTTAGGGTGTAGTTCTGCACTGTGTGTATGAATATTTCATATATATTTCTATAGGTTGAGTATTATAATAATAAGAAAGAAAAAAATGCCACTGATACTTCTGCACCTCAGTTTTATACATAGACTGCTATAATAGAAAGGTCACAGGAGCCCTGCTGCTGGCAGAAGGTCTTATTTTTTAATAAGCAATTTGACTTTGTTTCCTGCTTTGTAAACACTCCGAGAATCAATAGCAGTAACCACCACCAGGAATAGAAATTAGTTATATACTTTTCTGTATCTGCAGGAAATAATTGTAGTAATCTTTTTTTCTGGCAGTAGAGAGACATAAGCAGGGACAATATTATTCTTGCACGATTGCCTTTAGAGTTTCTTTTTGACAGGACAACTCAGCTCTTGTCAGTTACTGTTTTACTGTCATAAAAGTGGAGCTACTACAATGGGAAATATAAAGGTGGATCCTAAACATACTCCAGTCCTCACTGCAGAGTAAACACTGTGACTCAAGTGTCGGGTATTAATAATTAGATAGATTAGATAGATTTTTAATGACTGTGCTGCTCAGTATATCAGTTGGACAACTGACACATGATGCAGTTTAAAGAAAAGGCTCTTCCTCATTCCAGCTAAATGTTACTTGGAGCAAACAGAATAAATCAAACAATGGATCATGTTTTGCGTGGCCTTTCATTGTTTAATTAGAAAAAAAATCACAAAATGATCCAACAGAATTAGATGATACCTAGTATAACCTTTGTTCTGATTTGTTCTAATTACTGGGTAAGAATTGTAGATGCTCTTCGGTGGCAGACAAACAGGGGATTGTTGTTTATTGTGATATATCATGTTTCAATTATCAAGGTATTAAAGATTATACTATACTGGGTTCAGAGTGACATCCACCTCCAGCATGATAGCTTGAATTATGACATTTATAAATTGTATGGTGATGTGACACAAAAAAGATGAATATATATGAATGTCAGCAAGTTGATGTGTTCATTTTCTTTCTTCTTTTTTTTTTTTTGAAAGTATAGTATTTTTTTTTAAATATATATTTTAGGGCTTTTTCACCTTTAATGGAAAGCACAGTCGAGAGAGAGACACAGGAAATGGGGAGGCAGAGGAGAGGGGGGGAATGACATGCAGGAAAGGGCCGCTCGATGCGGGACTTGAACCGCCCCCAGTGTTCATTATCTCAATGCAACAAAATTAATTACAGTTTGAATAACAAATCACTCATAATTGCTATATAAATCAGCTGATTCTTCTCTTTTTCATTTCCTTTTTTCAAGCATTTTTTTCCCGGTACATCATATCGACCTCCTTGACGCTTTTTCTTGATTTCAGCTCCTCTGTTCTTGAAGGAACAGTCACAGTCTGCATTTCTATTGATCACATTATCATACAGCAAAAGCTGAATTTCATCCTAACACTCACTTTATCCCATGGTCTAATTGCAAGCGATTATCTGTGCTTGAAAAACATTGAAATGTTGTAATGATTATTAGTATGTATGGTCTTTCTAAAATGCGTTTTATAAATTTTATATAATTCCTCGGAAAGAGCTACTTATAACCTAAAACTTGTTCTTTACATTCCACCTGTAATATTGCACTAATACCACAGGGTATTAAAATGTACTATAGTGAAAATAAAAACAGTCAGCCGCAGAGTAGCGGCATACAAATCTAAAACATAATGGCTGTGTCTTTATTTTAACATGGTAACCGTTGCTTGGCTGAGAAGATGATCTTGATTAGGCTCTGTAAATATTTCTCTACATATTTGAGGCAGTAGAAAGTCTGCAAATGCCAAAGATATATTACTCATCTGAGCAGAATTTTAATTCAGACTCAAATAAATCATTGTGTCTAAGGTAGACCTTTTATACTATGCATGCATTTGCAGCCATTTATGTTTACTACAGTAGTTAGCTGCTAAGAAAGTATACACACAGAACTGTATATTAGTCACCCAAGCCTACACAGAGGAATTACTGTTTTTCACCACCCCTCCTCTTGCTCTGTTGCCTTCCTTTCCTGTTTCCATCTCACTGCCCCCCACACACTAACCCTGCTTTCCCACTGGCCCTGCAAATAACTCAAGAAAGGTTAACTGGCACCTGGCTGCAGAACAGAACAGTGGCCTCTTTCTGTCCATGCACAACAGCAGATGAGCTGCGCTAACCCTGCAGCGGGAGGCGTAATAAAGAAGTGTGTGTGTTTGAGAACCTATTTGTATGTGTGTGGCCCTTCGAGGGAAGCACTACACATGCTTCTCAAAGGTGTAGAGATCGAAGTATGATAGACGACGGTCCCCATTTCTGCTTTTGTGAAATCAGGAGAATTTTGTGATGGGATGATCATTCAGTGCTTAACATTCAAGCTGCTCAGCGTCAGCATTATGTCCTCTTCTCCCCTTTCCCTCTGTCATTGAGTCCCTCAATACCAAATACCTTGAAAAAAGGGGCTGGAGTTTGTTATTTAGAAGCTGTGTATAAAGTTCAAGCGGTGTCTGTGTTATTCAGACTTACGGGGTCATGGTATCTCTCCCCACAGTGACTGTCAACACAGATTTCTATCTTTTTCTTTTGCATCTATCACTCTCATCGTCTTTGTCATTCTCTCCGCAGGTGTCATTCTTCCTGTTCATTGTGTTTGTGGTCTACACTATGCTGCCGTTCTCCATGCGGGACGCCATCATCGCCAGTGCCCTGACCTCAGCCTCGCACACCATTGTGCTGAGTGTCTGCTTGTCCACCACAGCTGATCACATGGAACCAGTAGTGTGGCAGGTAAGATGATCAATATTGTGGTTGACAATTAGTTTGACCACACCAGCAATAACAGTCCTCCAGTATAATTTTCAAATGTTACTGACAGGTTTTCTGTTGTATTTGATTTCAGGTTTGTGCTGTATTTTCAGTGTAGTCACTGTATTTGTTGTAGCTTTCTATGGCACATCCTTTTCTTTGCAACATAGTCCTGTTACTTGTATTTGTTTTATGTTGTATGTATGTATGGAATGCAGAATGTTTCTCCGAGTGGAGCAGTCACGTTTTTATAAGAGAACAAACACAGAATTTTCACAAATGTACACTCATCTGTATACCTCAACTCTTCACAATTCATTTGTTATTTAATCATGATTTGCAATGTGTTAATTACTGACGTGACTATTGTATAATTCAGTGGAACAGCAGCTGTACAAGCACTCGATGTAAAGGAAAAGTTCAAGGCTTGTGGAAATTCACGGATTTACCTTCTTGCTAAGAGTAAAATAGGAGGAGAAATACCACTGAGATAAAGCTGTTTCATACTCTGCAACCTTACATTCTACCTTTTATGATGCTTTGTAGTGAATATAACCACAGTTCTGTGTTTTGTTGTTTGATTTGGTATATCATCCAGATGGAAACTTAATGAAATTGTTTCCCTCTCCAGACATGTGTCTGTTGTCCCAACCTGCTAGAATAAGCATTTCTGGTATTCTAAGCATACAGTATGTATTTTTAGCAAACAAACAAATGTGACCTTTAAACTAAAACTAATTAAGAATAGCAGGTGAGCGATAGAAATCCTAATGTGCTTTTTTACTAAAAGGTCATCCACTATCCAGCAGTTTTGCTGTATCAATGTGAAATGTTCAGGCAGTTGGCATATGCAAAGAAAGGCAAAGAAATAACAGTATCAGGAAAAAATGATCTGGGTTTAGAAAGTTATTAATCTGAGTTTATTCAAATCTGATCCTTAAAGTCAGTGCTAATTCACCCAGGGCTACTTCCAGCTAATGCGTAAAGGAAACATTAATTTAACAAGCATGCCACAAAAACGATGCCTCACTGATATCCATATATTTCAGAAACCAGGAAGTAATTTAGAGTTATTAGTTGAACCTCAAAGGGCATTGCGAGCATACCAAAAGATTTTAATTTACCATGTCTTCATTTCAATGACTTTCTACAGGGAATTTGCCCTACTCAACACCTTTTCTATACATACAGTATTGATGTTTGTCAGCTGCATTCCTTGACTGCTGTGACACTCATTTGTGTCAGCTCAAGAAAGAATCGATTACAAATGGTCATGCATCTTTATGGTACAATTTGTATCATAATGTGACTACCACTCGAGGAGTCTTTTCAAGCCCCACTCAAGGATTTATTGACTGTTCAGCAGTCCAGCTTGTTTTATAAACATTTTTTATTGATATTTCCATTAAAACAACCATACATTTGTTTGTAGCATATATTGAAAATATATAGTGTATTAGCTTCATCATTCAAGTGAAAACAGTTTAATCCACCCTCTCCCAAACCTTCCCAACCATCCCCACCTGTCACCTTAGGGTCCAAACCTTCACGAGAATGAGCAGTCCAGCTTTTTGAAAAACTACTTGATGTTCAAGCTTTTCCAGACACATTGACAGTAATAACAATTGTCTAAAAAATAAAGCAGATGGACTAGTTATAATCAGAGGATGGTCCTGCATTTTTCTCTGACTGTGTTTCACTTGCAATATGCCAGTCTCAGCCCAATCCCTTGTGTTGGGACAGGCTGTCAAGTCTGATCTTAAGGTGAGGCTAGAAATGACTCAACAGGATTTAGAAATGTCTGTCTTTGAATGGTTGCTGTTGTTTAGAGTCACTAACACATTGAACTGTAACAAAAGGCCAGTTGGTTTTGTATTTGTACTTTGAAATTTTCTACAAACTGCTTTTGATCTACACATGTTCTGCATTTATCCCACAACTGTTTTAGTAATGAGTCATTTCCTAGCATTTCACATCTTAAGATGGAATTTATAACAGACAAATTTGCCTTTTAGCTATGCCAATGGCATAAAAAAAATGTTGTCTTTGTTTGCTCAGCCAAAAAAAGGACAGCAGCAAAAAATGTGTTACCTTTCGACAGAGCCAGGAAGCTGTTTCTGCTTGCGTCTATTCTCATAATAAACTAAGGTAACCCACTGACTTTTCCATATTTACCATACAAATGAGTATTATTCATATTTTTATCTTATTCTCAATGAGAAAAAAATCAAATAACCCTATCAGACTATTCCTCTAAAAGCACAGATGTGCCTACAAAGAGGTACATTCACTGGCACACACACATGCATATTCAATATGCAAATAATAATGGTGTGCTGGTTTTAATATACTCTAATTTCAGATTTAAGTATTCCAGTCTGTCCTCTCATGGGTAAATGCCAGCCACTATTAATGATAATTGCATTATGTTTGCAAATATGCATTGTTCCAAGTGCACATACAAACTGGTCCGTTGGTAGTAAGTGAGAAGGAACCATGCTGACATATCCACTTTGTCCAGTCCATTAAGCTTAACAATGTTGGCTCATTGCAGCCTTGTTCAACTAGTTCATTTATTGAAAATCATATAGCATCTGAAAGCTAAGAAAGTCCTAAAGATAAAATATGGCTTATGTACAGAGATCTCTCATTTCAAAGTCACTACTGTTTTATTTTAAATCAGCGAATGTGTAGAACCTTGCAGTATTGTCTTTAGACTGCCGCAATTATCTTACCCATGTTGCCCAGCCTCCAATCTCAAACTTAGAACAATCTTCGTTCGCAGTCTTTTGTATTAATTTCCGAGTGCTACATCATCAAAAATCCATGACAGCACTGACACCCTGTTTTAAACTTTATGTGATATACAGTAATGTCACATGTCAGTAGATGTAGCAATAGTACAATCATTATTTATTTCGGGGAAGTAGGGCTGTATTTGAATCCAACCTTATCTCACTTGAGCCGTTTTTACATAGGACGCAGTGAGCTCAGACTGCGCACAACTTAGCATTCATTGTGTATGAATGTGTATGAAAGAGTGCACCAGGGTCCTGGTGCACTGAACACCACGTCCCATGTGAAAAGGGCTTTGACTTTCTCCAACTTTGACTTAAATCAGTTTCTCATTTCTTTTAGCTTGAAGCAATTGGAGACCACAGGTTTTTATTTTGTCGGCCAGAGTCAGGTATATAAGCTTCATCTACACTTTTTATTTGAGGGTGGTACTATGTGGTTTTTGTTGACAACATTTTTTAAAGAGAAAGAAAGAAAAGAAAGCCTTTGAGCATACATTGGGGATCTGAAGGCCCAGATATGTTCATTTCTCTGAGCACCATTGAAAGGGTATGTTATGTCTTGATATTTTCGTCCCAGCTGTGAAGTGAAGTGGCACGACAACACTGTTATTAAGATTTATCTGATATCCAGAGTGGGTATTGACGATTCCGGTTCTGTCAAATAAATTAGGACGTCATCCGCATATTGTGACATTTTGTGAGTGGTAACCCCCATCTGTTTCCCCTAAATTAATGGATGGGATTTTTTGTTGACAACGTGATAGTGACTCTTAAAATAATAATGTTCCTACAATATGTTCAAAGTATTGTCCTCATACTCATTTATACCTGCAATTTCTGTTTATGCATTATGTATATTTACTGCAAGTTAAGCCAATAGGTCATTAAGGCAAAACTCTGTGCTGATCTTAGATTTGTATACTATTGTCTGTACGATAATAGCCTGTATAGAGCATTGCTGTCTGATTTAGATAATCCCAGAATTCACCAGCATGCCTCAAAGCACTCTAGAGGCCATCCTCACCTGAACCTGCTGTTATCTCTAATTGTGTATCAGTGAGGTGAAGATGTTTTGCACAGCCAACTGACCTTTGCAATGGTCTGGATTGCTGGCAGTGTCTTGTTTAACAGACGTCAGCTAACAGAGAGCCCAGGTTTAACTGTATGTAATTGTTTAAAAAAGAAGAGAGAGAAAAACTTGACATAGAATACACAGTGTATTTTCTTTGTTCTGCTGGTGTAGTTTGATAACCCACTGGTGTAGGGTTTTGTTTGAACATGTGAAAATAGATTTGTTATCCATTCATCCATTGGGAAGAGCAAGGGGAGACAGTCCCAGCTGACATGGGGTGAGGGTGGAGTACACTGTGGAAAGGTTGTCAGTCTACCACCGGCTTGACATATTGAGACAAACAACCTCACACACTCACATCCACGGGCAATTAAAATTGCCAATTAAGGTGATGTGTACATCTTCGGACTACGGAAACAAGCCAGAGTACCCATAGGAAACCCTGTAACATGTAAATTCCTCACAGAAAGGTCCTACCGTCTTGCTGTGAAGCCCCAGTGGTAACCACTACACCACCCATAGATCTCTCTTTCCTTTGTGCAGTATTTTTTAAAATTTAATTGGAAAAAAAAAAATCACTTCCAACCGAAAAATCATTGATGCATAATTTACATGTACATGTCACCTACAGTAGGCATTGAATACTGCCAAAATGAAAAAGGAGCACTCAAAGCTTGATGTGGGTCATCTGGTGCTTCAAATTTAATTGGCAGGCTTATAGAGAGGATGCATTGGTAGCTGGCTGAATGGGTTTTCAAATTATCATGGATTTCTAAAATATTGTATACAATATATCAGCTACCGAGAATCATTTTATAAAGAAGCCTACAAAGGCCCAGTTTCATGTTGTTGTGTCTGCTTTCTATCATTCAGTGTACTCGCCTGAACTCCGTGCTTTGAACGCTACTCTGTAACACATGTCCAGACTGTTTTATTCATTACCTATTGAAAACAGCCCTGAATAAGGCCAGGCACATAAATGCAATACCTTTTAATTTGGAAAATAATTGAAAATTGGAAAATAATAATTTGGTTTGTGTGTCTTCTTTTATTGTTGTTTCATTGCAGATATGCTAAGAAGGGATGAAAGATTCATTGAACAGAAAAAGAGCCATCTGTCCAAAATTCTGTGAATAAATATGAACATTACTTTGGTTAGATACTGTATAAAGTATGTTGTTGGTCACAGTGCTAACCACTGTTGGCCTGATGTGGATAAATTAATTGAGAAAGTCAAAATTTGTCTTACACAAATTTGTATTTTACAGATCCAATGATCCAATGAAATACTGCTTATCACATTTATCAGAAAAACATCTGGAGCATCACGTGTGTAAATCTGAACCTCTTTTCTTTGTAAGGACACTTAACATCTGTAATTATCATCTCTGGTTTATTATTGGAGAGTGAGACATTTTTGGTATTGCATACTCACGCTCCTGCTTATAGAATAATTGAACGTTCTTGCTAAGTAGCAATCGTATTGTTAATCAAAAGAGAGAGCAGAAATTATTGGGTCTTTACTTCCGAAAAAGAGACAATGTTAGCACTGACGCTGCCCACAGTGGAAATTTGGGAAATTTGTTTCATTGTGAGACCGCTTGCCAATTGAGGTCAATGGGAAGTTGGGCTCAGACTATTGGACCCACCGTATGAGCAGGTCATCAGTTGGAGGTACTTGATTTATGGAGATACATAAATCACTGTACATGATGGATTTATACTTTATTACCCTAGAATAGAGAAGTTCAGCTTATTTTACAATGTAAAAAGAAAGAGTCACTCATGCAGATTCTGATTTTTTTTTTTAAATCCCTTTATTCAATTCTTAACTTTTAATTTCTTTGCCTGAATCCAATTCTAATCACAGCCTTTGTGACCTGACATGTAAATGATGTGGACAGTTTTATGCTTTTATGTGTTTTGCTCTGACTGTTATTACTGAAATGGAATGTTTGGTCTTCATGAAGAAGGTCATAAGGTTATTCTCTTGGTGCTATAATGTAAATCAGTGGGGCACATTAGCATTTAAAAAAAGAGAGAAAGCAAATTACCAATGGTCAGTGTGACAGTAAGGTCACCATTATGCTGGAGAGAGTGACTGCAAGTGAACAGGAAATTGGTGAGAATGAGACAAGGCAGGCAAATGAGAGAAAAGTAATAGGAGTGTTCATGAAAGAGTGTGAGCATGAAGGAGAGGGGGAAATATTCATATTTAAAACGAGATGGGAGAGAACCATTAAATTGTCCATTTGCTTTAAATTGCAAAATATTGAGCTCAAATTTATAAGCACTCCTGGGACTTCATATATTCACTCATCATTGCTGGGCCACATCCTATCATAATACTTTCTCTAATGGACCTTCCTGTTTAGTGCTTCCATGAGGAATGTTTGAAAGTGTGAATGATGGTAAAGCACGGTGACGAAATGAAAATACACTCAATAGACTGCACTTCTCACACATATTACTGTTATCTTTATGACTTTCCTCTGCATTTTCTATTTATCTACCAAATCTAGATCTATTATAGATCATCAAGAATAGTGGGCCAAGAAGTGTGTTCATCAGATTAGGATACTTTGTGACTGATGGGCTAAAATAAAGCGAAGAAGAAGTCAAACAAAGGTTGTTGACATTGAATATTTGAAAAGCCATTAAACTTCATACAAGTTTGGACTTCATGGAGCTGACTGAATTTCAGACAGGTATTCTTTATTAAACATGGCTAAGTGTAACAAAATTATTCAGATTTTTTTTTCTTTTCTAGACCAACCACTTGTGATTCATTGTACTTTGGTGGATCTATACCATTAGTGATCTAGTGTGACTATGATTAACAGCTCTGCCACTTAAGCTATGTCAGGGTCACCTGGGGCCAGTGCTGGGATGTGGTGTTTGCTGTAACCATACAAATGAAGGCATGTGCAGGCTTTCCTCTCTGCAATGACCCTAAGCTCATTAGAAAGTATGTGAATGGATGAGAAGTGCAGCCATGTTTTGTCACACTGGCTTTACTGTATTTGTTTTTGTTTATTCGTTGTTTTCTGAAATCATGTGTCTTTTTTCCATTAAGCAGGGAAGTAAAAAATCTGATCAAGCTGCATTAAAGCTGACGTTCAGAATACACAATTCTATTTTTAGGTAATAAACACCTGAGCAGGGTCAGTAAAAGGGTCTCACGCACTAATTACCTTTACTTTCCTTCCCTCTGTATCCTGCTATCTTTGGGGTCATGGACAGGTGGAGACAGTTTGCTTCATACTGATTCACAAAATAATAAAATAAGAGCTGTTTTGTTCTTGAATGCCACATTGTATTTAGGTATAGTGTGAGGTATATAGGTGTGATAACAGAAGTCGACATCACTGGAATACAGGTTGTCGGTTGCCAGGGTTTAGCACCTTAATGTTGTTGTTTTTCCATAGCTTTGGTCTCACTTAAGAGATGTTGTGAATTTGTTGGTGAGTAATAATGTGGTTCTGTTTTTTGTTTGTTTCAGTTTGTCTAGTTTGAAAGAGACTATGTTTGTTCATTACTTTAAGTTTCCATCAAACAAACAACAAAATCCCATTGCCTCCACAAGACTTAGAATGATTAATGAGTGTTTTAATGTTGGAACATTTGACAGTGGCTGTTTTATGCCACTTCCTAACTTCTTAATTAAAGCTACATAGCTTAAACTGTCTTCACTGTGGCTAGTGGATATAAAATCACTTTTTGATGCTGCCTTGTTTCATGTATTTACAACAGATAACACACCAACAGATACTGTTCACTGTGTTACATTTGAATTAAGCTGTTTTTTACTTCTCTTTCAAGTGTGTGCCATTTTTCCCATTCACATCATTAATGTTTTTTGCATCTTTTGTTGGATACTTATCTATACTATCTGTGTCTGTCCTTTGTTCCTCCACAGATTTTGGCCAATATTATCATCTTCATGTGTGGTAACATGGCGGGGGCATATCACAAACATCTGATGGAGTTGGCACTAAAACAGACCTATCAGGACACCTGCAACTGCATCAAGTCTCCAATTAAACTGGAGTTCGAGAAGAGACAACAGGTAAGGTCGATACCTCTTCACAATCATTGGGCTGGTTAGTGAGTGAACGAGTATCAAGTGGTGTGGATGATGAAAGTAAAACATGAAAACAATGTGGCACAAACAGAATGTAGAATACTTTTTCCTTGCATGCAGCAGTGTGTTTTTGAGGGTAGCTGTGTTTTTTCATTACAAAATTCCATGTGTATCATACCATCATACCATGTGTCACTTGCAAGCTTTCACTATCCCTGCCATCACAACTGAATAGGAATAGATGTCGGTGCTTTGCTTTCATGTGGTGTTGGAAAGAAAGGAGACCCTGGAGAATTTGTGTCAGGGGTTGTGTTTTATAGACATGGTACATGGTTAATGACCTAAATTAGTGTAGTGATTATCTTTAGTCCTAGGAGTCCACTGCAAGTGCTACATTCTCATTTTTTAAAGTTCTTTAACATTCAATGACTGGTGGATGAAAGTTTTGCAGGTGGGTGTTGGGGTTTGGCCCAACTATCAGTAGATCTGCAGCTATTCATGGACATAAAATAAGTCCCTTTACACAGAGGTTTTGTGGTTTAGACACGATGACTGTCAATAAAAAGTGACAACACAGATCGATTGTATGTGTCGAACATATAGAAACATTTCGTTGTTATTGGACCACTGAAACACACTTGTCTTTGCAGCAACCATCTAACACTTTCAGACATACGTGGCAATAAGCTTAGCAAGTTTAGAAGACAAAGCAATATTAAGTTACATATTTGATGCAGGACGTGAGGCCAGCAACATCGCTGTAAGCCCTTTGAAAAACTCAAAACTCTCTCTCAAACTCTGGTGTGTAGTAAATGCCATTTCCAAAAATGCTACAGCTGTGGTAGCTTTGGATCTATAAAGCTTTTTACTACAGCTGCTGCAGTTGTAGTTTTGTCAGAAGGAGGTGAATTCAACTGTTGTGAAAGCCTAGGGTTCAGGTGGAGCAGGTTATCCATGTGGCAAATCCAGCTGTTGTTGGTACAACTATAAATGCTTTTGGTGGAGTATCTTGCAGTGGCTGTGAATGAACATTGCTTACCGCAGACTGTAGTAACGTTGCTGAGAGATTTTTTTCTTGGGTTCTCATTGCACTCATAATATATTCTGTTAGCTGCTTGTGCAAAGTGCCCTGCAGTAGACGAGTGCATACATTTTTAGTCCAAGGGGGAGTATGTGAATGCATCATAAACTGAAAGTCCTGATGCCGTTGGTTAGCAGCCACCATTGACTTCTCCTTCAGATACAGTAGAACCCCTTGAGCTTCGGCAGCTGCACAGGCAGATGATCAATGGTGCAGAAAACCTGTCAGGTTGGAGGTGACGTTGGCCTAATTAAGGGTTTGCTCCAATCTTGAGCTTCTCTTCATCCTGAGAGGAGGTTTATTTGCTAATTACTCAACTGACTGAGAGCAAAATTCGCAGTTGCCTCAAAGAGGAACATAGAGTTAGTTAAGAAGAGCTGACTCTGTCTTCTGGTGGCTGGCTATAAAATAATGAGCATGCTTACAAAACAATCTATTTAATCTAACACAATGTAGGGCCTACTCAACTTTCACTTTGCAATTTAAGTTTTGAAAGAGGCTGGTGGCATGATGGTACTGTAACAGCTTCTTGGTTTGTAAGGTTAATGCCTCACAGTTTTATTGGGTCCAAATTCAATTAAATATTACTTTGTGAAACAATTTCAGTGCAAAGTGAGGGTCCTTCATAGTTATACTTACTTCATTTCACCAGTCATAAAAATCCAAACTTTGATTCTGAGTGATTTTTTTCTCTCAGTGAAGTCAAATCCTTGATCTTTTGTCGTATTTTCATCACTTATCACAATTTTCTGTGTAATTCCACTGACAGGAAGTTAGTCTTTAATAGAAAATATATTTAAATTAGCATCTGTGGTTGCTAATATGCAGTTTTGTATGAAACTTTGTAATTTTATAATGTATTTTATGAGCATAATTTGTCTCCCTTAATTTTCCCTAACCATCCTTGTACTACTTCTGCTCTCTTTATGTTATTGCCATCAGGAACGTCTCTTGTTATCACTGTTGCCTGCTCATATCGCCCGTGTGATGAAAGCTGAGATCATCCAGAGACTAAAGGGTCCAAACTTTGGCCAGATTGAGAACACAAACAATTTTCATAACCTCTATGTCCAGAGACATACTAATGTCAGGTATGTGTTATTTATTTGGATTCATGGGACCAAGCAGTATTGTGCTAAATGTATGTTGTCATCTCATACTGTATGTACTGTATGTAGTTGTTGTTTTTAAAACAGTTCTTCATGGAAAACATATACAGTACATCCATTATATTAAAGGATATTGATATATATTTTTCAATTTTTTTCCATTTCTAGTATACTGTATGCTGATATAGTAGGTTTCACACGGCTGGCCAGTGATTGCTCACCTGGAGAGCTGGTGCACATGCTGAATGAGCTGTTCGGCAAATTTGATCAAATCGCCAAGGTAAATATTTAATTTATGGATCCAGACACCGAATACATATTAACAAAATGCTAACTTTGCTTTCTCTTTGAAGAAAACATGATAATTTATTTCTCTTATCTCATGTGTCACTGTCATATCATGAGTAAAATCTACCCTTCATGCTGTTATGAATCATCTATTGTGATCTATCTTAGATTTGTGTTTGCTTTTAATGCGATTCATTTATCAGCCTCTCAAAGAGTGATAACTTGAGTCAAATGGCAAAATATTTTAAGAAAATATAGAGATGCAATGAAGTGTAGCACAGTATGGCTATAAGGCGTGTTTAATATATACTGTAGAATCTGGAGATTAATTTCTTGCATGTGATTAAATTAAAAAGATCTATTGTCTGTCGGTTTAACCTGGGTTTGACACCATGTATCTCAATCTGTCTTCCACCCGTGTCTGTGCAGGAGAATGAATGTATGCGGATCAAAATCCTTGGTGACTGTTACTACTGTGTGTCTGGTCTACCAGAGTCTCTACCAAACCATGCTAAGAACTGTGTGAAAATGGGTCTGGACATGTGTGAGGCCATCAAGTAAGTGCCAGTTACATAACAGTGCTGCTAAAGAACGTAACGCCCAGTCCTGAAAATGTGCTTCATGCTTTTTCTTGTCTGTTACCTCAGCTACAACTGAAAAACCCTCAAGTGTCTCATTACACTTCTAAGAATGTGAGGTTTTACTTGTGACTGCTGGTATTTCAAAGATTATTCAGATATTCCTCAGAATGACATTACAGTATTGAAACATCTGTCATACAGCTACAGGCTAAGTTCAGGTTTAGTGAGGTTTGATTGCCAATCTATCTGAACAGTGTTAAAGTGCTCCAGTGGTAAACATGGTTTCCTATCTCATCTCTAGACATCAGCCTGATACAGTGTGGATACAAGTGGAGTGGATTGTGATAGAATTAACTGAGATAGGAAGACCAACCTGCACCAAATCATGAAGTTAAATTGTGGAACTTCAGTGTCTTTACAGTACATGCACACTAATAATTTGACTGTAGAGCAGAGTATTTCTGTAGTGTAAATGTTGGAGAATATCATGGCACATTTTAAGTGAGTTACAAACAGTACATTAAATCAGGAGTAGCATGTTTTTGACTGTGGAAAGTTTTCATCACAGCTGTTTTTCCAGTGTTTCAGTTCTTTGCATACACCATAAAGGCCAGGCATTTGTTCTCTCCCAAAAGAGATGCATGTTGTTTTTTCAGTACCTTATAATAAAGAAAGTCTGCTTTTTTGCGTATGACAGGAAAGTGCGAGATGCCACAGGGGTTGACATCAACATGCGTGTTGGTGTGCATTCAGGAAATGTCCTGTGTGGTGTGATTGGACTTCAGAAATGGCAGTATGATGTGTGGTCACATGATGTCACATTGGCCAATCACATGGAGGCAGGAGGTGTGCCAGGGTGAGTGAACTGGAAATAAATTGGAGGCACTTGTTTCCATTTTGGTCCTTGTTGAAGGTATTCATTGAAAGTCTGTTTGTTGATTGGTCACAACTGTTCATTGCCAGACGAGTCCACATCACTTCAGTGACACTAGAGCACCTGAATGGTGCCTATAAAGTGGAAGATGGGGATGGACAGGAAAGGGACCCCTACCTGAAGGAGCATGGAGTAATCACCTATCTGGTCATCAATCCAAAGGTACCAAAGCATGTTTGGTACAGTCAACAAAATTAAATATTGGGCGTTGAATAAAATGCAGTGAACTAGGGGTGAGCCTGAATAGTCGACGATTCACTCATTATATGCTGTCGAATCATCGCAGAATGTGATTATGAAAAAAAGGTTGTACCATTCTGATCACATGGGGGTGCTCACTGCTGCTGAACATCTGATTTGACATAGAATTTATTTGTTTTCTAATAAATCATGGTCTCTCCTCACTTCATGTCATTCCCCCTCAATGGGGAGAAAATTGAATTCAGACCCAAAGTTTTATTATTATTATACTTTATTATATTATACTCATCGCTACACTATTCCCAAAAGAGAGACAGTGATGCATGCCGTGCATGCAAGCCTGATGATTAAAGAGAATGTCCTATTGTTATCTTATGCCAATTTAATAATTGAATCAGTTTATTTGTGTATTTTAGTTTTTTTCTCTGGAGCGGAAAAAGACGCAAATGAGACCATGGAAGTTATTGTTATATACTTATTCAGGGACACCCCCTATTGTGAACTAACACAATAACCATCTATATGTGCAGGTGGAGCGTCGGAGCCCGCAGCATCATTACCGGCCCAGACACACTTTAGACGGAGCGAAGATGAGGGCCTCCGTCAGGATGACCCGCTACCTGGAGTCGTGGGGAGCGGCCAAGCCCTTCGCCAACCTGCACCACAGAGACAGCATGACTAATGAGAATGGGAGGATCAACACTGCTGTGTGTAATTTTTGCTACATATCCATTGTGATTTAGAGGATGGGGAAGTTCAGCTGTAGCTTGTAACCCATCTCCCTGCTCTTCCTCTGTGTCTAGGATGTGCCGATGGGGCAGTATCACTTTCAGAGAAGATCAGAAAGGCAAGCTGCTCATTTTACAGCTCCAGCACAATTTTCTTTGGCAGGATTATCCTCATCCCTTAACAGTAAAGAGACAGATGACAAGATGCTTAATAAGACTAGACTTTGGCTAGAGGCTTTGATGTGTGTGACTAATATTATGTGAACTTAAAAGATATTCTGCGCTTTCTTGTTTCCCATTACAGGACAAAGTCTCAGAAGAAAAGATTTGAGGAGGAACTTAACGAGAGGATGATTAGGACTTTTGATGGGATAAATTCACAAAAGTAAGGTTCTCCATAAAATATAAACATGAACAATTTTAAAATTGTTTTGTAAAAACTAGAAAGTTGAGAATATTATCCAAATACTGATAAGATTTACTGTCTTCTAAAACTGATGTTATGATACATGGCAAAACTATGATGAGTTAAAGTTGTATGTAAAAGTCCTGAATTTGGAAATGATTAAGGTCCTACAACACTCTTAATGATAGAAAAAAATGTGTGTAAAGGTTTGTGAACCATCAAAGGAAATCAAATCAAAACAAATAATTTTGAAGTCTGCTTCGGACAGACAGCACAGAAACCCCCAGCGACCTCTCAGTGCCAAAGACTATTAGCTTTATCTCATCAATCAAAGAGGCCCAAGTTCTCACTTTTGACTTCATCCATCCATGGCAGTGGTTTACAAAATCATTCTGGCTTATCCAGATGTTGCTTTGCATGCTTCAAGTGTTGACTTTTGTTATTATGTCACAGTTGAGATTTTTTCCTGATGACTCTTCCACTGAGTCCATGTTCATCACTGTGTGCCATGGTGCACCACCGCAACCACAACACGTGTCAGCTAAACCACCCTGCAGGTCCCTTGTAATCACATGTGGCTTTTGTTCATCAGACGTTATGTTTTACTTTAGTTAGACAGCAGAAAATTCAAGCTGGCTTAGGCCTGGATTCCAGGGTCTAGTGGTTTGGATACAGTGCGTTGAAAGAAACGTATCCCCTTTTTCCGTAGCTGCTACTTATTCACAGACTCTTTTGATTCTCCCTTCATCAATCATCACACCATGCACCTCAAGGTGTTTATATACCTTAAAAAAGCCATGAAACAGAAATAAATGATGAAGGACTTGTCCTGCAGAAAGCCTGTACAATTTCTTTATAATAACTTTTTTTTATTATTAATTTTTCTTTCAACAATTACAGTGTAAGGGCACATCATACATACATACGGTAGTTAAACATCCATTCTTATATCAATGACCTTATTGTTCAGTGGAAATGGTGGTGTCCTCTTCTCGTCTTCTATAATCAATCCATTTTTCACATTTATCCTCAAATTGTGTCTCTTTTACTGTAGTCTCAGTTTATGTGTGATTTTCTCCATTACAAAAATCTCTTCCACAGTGCACATCCATTGCTCCTCAGTCGGTGGGTCTACTTTGTTCCACATTCTCGTAACTGTTTTTTTACTGGCTGATAGCAGCACTTTAACAAGATACTCATCCTCTTTTTGTATTATGTCTCCTGTTAGATTACCCAAGTAGAATATCTTACAGGTTTTTGGTATCTCATACTGTTATTTTTTGTAAACCCCTCCATATTTTTGTCCCAGTATCCTTTAAAGTCTGACGATATTCTTCCAGTTGAATTCTCTCCAGATCCTGGAGCTAGTGGACGTGCACTGTGTTTTCCAAATATTAAACCACTCCTCCTCTGTTATTAGTTCTTTCAAGTTCATGAAATAAAATGCAGCTAATAGTGTGATAGCAGTGGGAGAACATTGGGCTCCTTCAATGTATATTTGCTACAGGAGCTTTATTTACTCTTCACATAAAAAAAACCTCAAATAGATTTTATCTTTTGTAACTTCTATAACTCTTTATGTTTCCAGACAGTGGCTCAAGTCTGAAGACATCCAAAGAATATCGTTATTCTTTCACAACAAATCATTGGAGAAGGAGGTAAGAGGCAATCTCAGTAAATTGGCATCATTCACTGTGCAGTAGATCCATATATTAGAGTAGGTTTTTTTTTCCAAAGAGGACATTTTGTCACTGCATGTTCTTTGCCTACACTTATTTGATTTTACACTTGAGTGTGTCTGAAGTAGCTTGAGTATCGGTTTTAAAAAGCTTTGCTAAAACTTGACCTTCTTTTTATTCTTTCAGTACAGAGCAACAACCTTGCCTGCCTTCAAATACTACATCACCTGCGCCTGCTTGATATTTTTCTGCATTTTTATTGTGCAGATCCTCGTCCTTCCAAAGTATGTGTGTCACTGGAAAAAGATTTACCATTAATAATGTTTTACTCTGTGTTGGTGTGGAAAACAGTATATTTATTCTTTACTAACATTAGTAGACTTTGCTTGTGTATTTGCATGACAATTAATTCTGAGCTCAGAGCAGGGCTAATTACTTTTCAAAGAGGAACATAAAACTTACCTAAATTTGGTGAGCTCATGTTTTATGTTTTTGTTTTCTTTTTAGGACAACTGTCTTAGGAATATCATTTGCTATGGCTTTCCTCATCCTGTCGTTAATCCTCTTCATATGTTTCATTGGACATTTCCTGGTGAGTAAATCCAGTCACTGCTAACATTACTATTTTATAATAAAAACCTGTATTTAACCAGGATATGCCTGTTCTCTAATGGGGCAATTTGGTGCTTAATGTCTGTCCTAATATCATACTAAACACACATGAGTGGCCAAAGTGCCCCTCTGGTCATCTCAACAGCCCATTAAGGGCCTTTGTTGTTGGCTTAAGTGCCCCTTGGTTTAACACAAGTACTTGGTGTGACACTGTTAAAAATTAATCTTGAGCCTCTGTGTTAAACAGGTGCTTCCTGGTCATCCCCTCAACCTCTGTTTCTGGTCTTTAGAGAGCCTCTGCACACAGCTGCTTTGGTGCATGCTTCAAGATCCCATTATTCTTTGATAACATTAGGCCCATATAAAAATTCAGAGATGCTTTGATAAAATGTCATTATGACAAAACAGTTTTTCTTCTTCATCTGTGGAGCACAGTCATTTGTTTCCAGATTGGGTTGTGCAGCGGTTTCTACTGCGTATGTGGTTTATTATGTGTCTGCTGTTTAAATCAAGAAGCTGAATTCATTCAATGATAACCTTGATGGGGGTTTAGCCCCCTAACTACAGCCAAACAATGAAATTGCCAACAGAGTCTTCATGTGCTCTTTTGAAGGAGCAAGCAGTGTTATGGCGGTATAGATTGTCACTATACAGACATATCTAGCCACTGGAATATAGTCAAGGGCATCAAACACTGCCTCAACTCTCTTTTGTGTAAAAAATATATGAAAGGATCACAAAAAGATTACGATTAGAAAAAAGAAATGACTGTTAAAACTTTAAAGGTACTATAAAATTCTATAAGCCGCAGGCCTATACAACCTAGTCCACCCTGTCTGATTTTCAGTTCTTTGGAAGTGAGGATCTGCTTCTTGTCTCTGAACCGAGTTCCCCATGGATGTTGCCCAAGGCTCAAAAACAAAACACAGCACTTGATCGCTGAAGTTGAGAAGCCTCCTGCTGCCTTTTGTTAACTTTATTTGGTATTGCGGGGTTTGCTTTGCTTTAGTTTGTGTCATATAATTCCCTACTTTTTGTGTGAAATTTGCAGACATTCATCAAAGCCTATCCTAGGGTGTCTGTGTAATAATTTACAACCTTTCATGGATCCTTTATGAATAAGAATGTTAGGCTCCACAATAAAGACCCACGTCTCTTCCTTGGCACAGTCTTGCTCAAGGGCTTCGATCGGTTCCTTTGCTCCAGCTTTGGCTCAAGAAGTTAAACAATGAAATAATCTCAATCAAGCATTTTGATTACCTATCTATAATAACATGCCTGATTTTTCAGTCAGTCATCTTAAATGACTGTTTAACTTGAAATTATATTTCTAATTTGAGATTTATATATATTTTTACTTCAAATTAGAATTTGAACAGGGCACAGCAGCCTGTTGACTTTTTTCACTGCTGCAGATGTGTCTTCTTCTTTGACAAACACAAAATAAGGTATTGACCACTAGAATCCTGTGCAAAAAACTTTGCCGTATATTGGGGGGGTAATGCTTTAGGTAACATTTGATGGGTCAAACATGTTTTTTGATCAACTGACTTCAATGCTTTTCTGATTCTGTGATTGAAACTTGATGTCTTGTACTTGACTCAACCCTGGCAGATTGCCTTTCTCTGTATTTTAATTCTTATTCATGTGATTAATTTAGATTACACTTACTATTATATTCTCTCCTGGTCCAGAGATGAAAAATGTTTGCAAATGCCATGTTGTCTTCAAAACAAAATGACGTGTGCCACTAGCTATGAATTATTTGTGGTCCTGCTTGTGCATAATACAGACTGTCATCTGTAGTCTATTGTCTTGTAGTGTACATCTCTGAGCTACTAAAGTGTCACATCAGTTCAGCTGAAGTGATGCTCAGAGATTGCACTGAGATGATCAGGCAAACGATTTGGACTTTTCACTGTCATTGTCTTGCAATGAAACACGTTCAGCCAAAGGCAGTGCTGCAAACATGAAAAGTAATTGACTGTAGCAGACCCCAGCGAGCGTTTGCTGAAGCCTGGGCAGATAGCACTTTGCGTGAATGAAGACACAGTAATAAACATTATATGAAGATATTAACATCATAATGCTGTAGTGTTTGATTTGCCAATTAATATTGCTGGGCTAAAATGAGGAGCAGGATTTCAGATTGTCTACTTCTCTTAAAGATACAGTATACAAAATCGCCCTCAGTCATAATGGTTTGATTAGTGAAGTATGTTTAACAACCCCTTTAGCTTTTGTGCGTCTCTAATCAAAGAATATCATCATTAATGTCAAGCTGAAGGCTTTGTCAGTAGCTGTATAGTATATATACTGAATGCCTAAATCATTATAGAATATAATGTGTATAGCTTGAAAAAATCATTTCATCGTGTATCGTCAAGCTAGGACCCCTCTTTACATACCTTTACATACTTACATACTTTTTCAATTTCCAATGGTGATCAATTCAGAAATTTGCAAGCCTTTTCAAAAGCATGTTTGTTTTTTTTGTCTGCTTTTTTTGTGTGAGTTTGAATGTGTTTGCGACCTTTAATATTTCTGCTCCCTGGTCCTCTTGTGGCCCTTGACTCATGCATTCTTGTATTTTTGTGTTGTTGTGTGCTCATGTCCTCGCAGCACTGCAGTAAAAGCGCCTCCTCGTCTTGGATGTGGCTGCTGAGGTCATCAGTCATTATTGCCAACAAGCCATGGCCCCGCATCACTCTCACCATGACAACCACAGCTCTAATACTCATAATGGCAGTCTTCAACATGGTAAGCTTTTATGTGCAGATACTGCTGTGTATGGGCAGGATAACACCAATTAGGGATTCACTCATAATAAAGTATAACACTTCAGAGGACACTCCCTTGTAAGTAGAAAGTACTAGAATGCGTGTTGACTATTACAACTTGGCGATGTAAACAAATAGATGTAAGACAGGAACAGGATGGCATTAATACTGCTATTTTTCTGGCTTAACATAAAAAAAATGATTTATATCAACATAATAAAAGAAAAAGCCTTACCACAGTATTGTCTCAGTCATTGTCAGGTGCTGTGGAGGCAATAGCATTTTAATCCTGAGTTAGTAATTTCATATTGTATGAATTTTAATACTAGATTAAAATGTTGGAGTATATTCAAACAATTCCTTGCATTGTTTAGTCATGCAGTCTATATGCTGCCTTGTTCAGCACAGAAGATTAGCCTCCCTGCATAACAGTGCCAACATTATTTGCATGTAATAAGTAAATACTTTATACAACATTTTTATCATGATTATGTTCCTGTCCATACATTATTTTGCGCGTGTGTAATCCGATTGATGTTTATTTCTATAGAGAGAAAATAGACAAAAATAAAAAAGGCTTGGATGAAGGTGGGATGGTTGCCTGAGGCTTGTGGGGAAGGTGCGCGATAAAGCACAGTATCAGGACCCTGGTTTAGGCCTTAACCCAAATCGATTCCAGAGATTATAATCTTGTTTTGCGCCTGACGTGGGGCACTCGCTCTAGGCGGATAAACCAAATTAACTTGGCCTTGCTCAGTGAGGCAGCCAATCCTCATCTTCCTGAAGGTTCACTTTAAAGGCCATTATTGAATGTTTGTCACTATTGGCCTCTTATTTAACAAGATTCTATTTTCCTCCTGCAAGTACAATGTAGTTTTGCATGGTGACGTGCAAGGCAAGTGAGTGTTTTATAATTTGCATGTCAGATATGAGATTGGTCTTCTGGTGGATTTGAATAGCTACATTTTTTTTTTTAGCACTGCCAAAGAATAGTCAGCCCCTTTTTTCTCCTGATTTTGTGTTGTGTCACTTATTTGTTTTGTTACCAGTTCTTCTTGGAAGATGATGTGTTGCCTCCAGTTCCTGTTTACAATTCATCCAATGAAACTCAGTATTATCCTAATGGAGAACTAATTACCTTCACTGGCAAAAACAATTTCTACCTTCCCGTAAGTGAAGATAAACACAATCTGAATCACATTTCTCTAGATCAATTGAATTCCTTCGATAAGTCTTGAATAAGTCAACCATCCCTTTGTCTCTATTTCTCTCCTTCTAGTATTTAATTTACAGCTGCATCCTGGGCCTGATCTCTTGCTCAGTATTCCTGAGGATAAACTATGAGCTGAAGATGATTATTATGTTGACAGCTGTTGTGGTTTACAACGTCATTATTCTGCAAACACACGCTTCCCTCCTGGATGAGTATAGCAGATTCCTGTACAAGACTGAAAGCCCGGACAGGTAGGTGTACAATAAAAAACAGAAAGTGTTGAATGCAGTGTGACAGAGGGATACGGGTCAATATGGGTGAAGGCAGTGATTAGGTAGCATTAGAAATGAAAAGGAAGTTATGTTGAGATGGTCATCTTGCTGTTAATCCTATGGGATTGTGGGAAAATTGACATTTCTAGTGATAAGAAAACAGAAAATGGAAGGTT
The DNA here is from genome assembly GCA_030347415.2 of Decapterus maruadsi. Lineage (NCBI taxonomy): Eukaryota > Metazoa > Chordata > Actinopteri > Carangiformes > Carangidae > Decapterus > Decapterus maruadsi. Next base: position 12,372,872 of record CM064894.1, on the reverse strand, counting down.
ATAGAGGAGAATGAAAGTCTGCCTTCAGGTCTTCTTCCAGTCAGTCTGGAGGCACCCTGGGGGCCTCCCGAGGAGGTGCCAGAACCACTTAAACTGGCCCCACTCAATGTCAATATTTTCTCCACGTTCTCATTTTTTTTTCTTTCTTGCTCACGCACTTTCTGCACAAAGCTGTGATACATGGAAGTTGAAAGCCACAGTTAACATGCAGCATACAGTGGCAGTGTAGTCAACCAAAAATACCTTATTTACGCCAATATCAAGAGGTGTCCAAAGCTAAATACTGGTGTTGGGGCCAGGCATATTAATCACAAGGTATTATCAAAGCCAATAAAAAGATCCTCTCTTTACTGTGCAACCATTTTCCCTACCAGTACTACCAGTGAGTGAAAATTGTTCTGTTCAAATGTGAATGTTTTCATGGACTGGTGTGAGTGACCGGCAAAATATATGAAATCACTGAACTAATTAGAAAAGGTAGTGTGGAAAGCATTCTGCTTGTTTTCATTTTTGGCCAGTGCTGACCTCCACTTCCGCCAATTAAAATGCCATACATTACTGTGTAGCGATAGGTAATGTGAGCTGTCGCTAATTAATGTTTGTAATGTTTCTATGATGACAGCACAACAATGGTCTATTGTTGTGCATGGGGGCTATCTGCAAGCTGGTACTCTCAACAGTTATCCTCTGTGGGAAGAACCGCCTCTCCAACACAATCACAGAGTATTTTGTTCCAGTAACTCCGACAATCATCCCAGCTGATCTTTTTTTTTTTTTTTTTACATCATTCAAGCTTTTCAACTTAATTGTTTTTAACCAGGAGTCAGATTTTTGATCAATTGAGTACAAAATGAGTCCTGCCAATATAGTGGTGTACAGCAGTTGTTTCAGTATGTCAGGTACATATTCAATCATCATTTATATAAATCTAAGTATTAGATCAGGCTCAGTCATAGGACTTGGATTGGGGCCAGGGCCAGATTCATTTGGTCTCATATTGTAGAGTCGGGCATCATTTATATAGGTATTAACAATTAGAATATGAAGGGAATTCAACTTTGATCTTTAAAAGAAAATGGATTACCTTCAGGATTTGTTTTTGTTTACATTGTTTAGTTTCTAACTGAATAAAGGTAGATAAAAAGACGTTACACAACAAAATTGAACATAGTAAATGTAACTTAAAGGTCCTGTCGATCTCTATTTGATTTTTCTTTTTTCAGACTTGAAGGTGAAATCAACAGATTGTAGCCTCCATTATTTCAGCCTCAAATGAAACCTGATTAGGCTTTTCACCAAAGAAAAAACATTCATAAACCCATAAATACAACCACACTGAACTCTGAGCGGTGAGATCTAATCATGTCACATTGACTTGCGTGTGTTCTCTGCAGCTCGAGCTGAAAGAGAGGGCGCTTGTTTTCTGTAAGGTCACTGAAATGTAAATGACATGTCAGAGTCTCTACTGAATTGTAATAAGGTTTGTGTAACAGAGATGAGTGAGTCATAAAATATAATTCGAATTAGTTACGGTCTGTCAGGTCTCATTGTCTCAATGTTTGGTCCACCTAGTTAGTGAATTAACAACAGTTGAGCTGTTTGCAGACATTTCACCGTGGACTGAATGTATTGTAGTGTAAGTAGAGGAGAGTTCCTTCAAATTTTAAGACTATTTCAGTTCCAGGGCAAAGATATCAGACCAAGTGTGGGTGGTAATAATTTCCAGCAGCTGGTGAATTTAACATCTTAGTCAAACAGAAGGAGACGCCCCCATGAAATGAGAATAACCAACAGGCAGCATCATCAGTATTATTAGATAAAAAGTCAACGGAAATACATCAATTTTTCTCATTCTTTTGCACAAGTTGCCAACTCTGAATAGTTTCCATGAATATGTTCCTCACATGCTGCTGTTATTCACCCAGAACAACTTTTCCATTCCCCTCTACTTGTATTTACTTGATTTTATATTACACACCATATTCCTATAGCCTTGTTGGTTGTCGACAGCACAGGAATAAAGCTTAATAATAAAACAGAAAAAGTGGAAACTGCATAATAAGTTGAAAAGGTATGAAACCAGTTTCTATGAGACATCAGAATAAGGCCAACCGGTGACTTAAACAGTCCCAAGGGCATGTGTAGCCGCTGTAGTTTGTTCTTTTGTCAGTTGACAGTGATATACTGAAATATCCACACATGTATATAAGTTTGACTTGAGGCGTTTCTGCACAACTTATACTAGGAACAAAATCACCCATTTAAATAAGTTATTCCTCATTTGACAGAAGACAATTTTGAATGATGTTTTTGCTGCATACTTTTTAGTAGATTTGTTTTAGTTTTGTTCAGCACATAAACTAGAAACAAGAACATTATTTCCCCGAATCAATTAAAAGTTCAGTGATTTAATGTATCGTCAATGTGTTACATGTGTTACGTTTCCCTGGCAAACAAGCTACAAAGAGTACCACCTGTAGATGTAAAATGACATCATTAGTGTGAAAATCTGGCTTCCCTGTTGTCAGGATGAGGCTTGATACAATGTAGCATGCTGTTACTGCACCAAGAGTGTCATTAACAGCTCTAAACAGATTTATCTGCTCCTAAAACTACATACTCTCTGCTTTTTTATGTTTATCATTTCAACAGCTGTTAATTAAGGATAACATACAGTACACACAAGATGGCTTTGCAGTTTCGCTTTTTGCAAAGTAAGGCAGCCTTTATTATGAAAGCAATGCTACTTTAACCTGTTTCTCTACTAGATATACACCACTTTTCATGATCGTCCTGTCACTCAGGGTTATATACTGTAGCAGAAACCCATAGGCTATATGTCAAAGTGCTGGTTGACTGCTATTCTTTGTAACATGTTATGAGAAAGTTTACATTGAGGAAGATTTATAATGACTCAACTCTATTTTGTGAGCGACCCAGTCCTGAAGCTAAGCAGCCAAGGACTGTAATGATGACACATCATTTAGAGACAAATGCTGGAGCTGCTCCAAATGGCAAATAATGGAAGAGGACAAGAGATAGTATGACAGCAGCCATAGCGATTTTACTGGAAAATTAGGAGATTTTCTGATTCATAGCTGGAAGCTCTACTTAAAACTAAAATGCTTTTGGATGTAATTCCTCAAAACAAAAGTTCCTTGAGCCCCCAGCATCAATCACTGATTCATTATCAGTAGACACGGTATCACTGGATGACAAAGTCGAATTAAGTCTAAATCGTTTCCCCTCCTGTAATAAACGTCACACAGCTTTGATCAGCTGTCATATCGAATAGAAATTTGTTAAGCATCGAACTGGTAAATTTAACAGCCATCACTATTCATTTAACTACCTGTAATCAGACGATGCCTGCACTGTTTCAACTACAATCTCCTCCTCACAAACTTGCCTAAAAGTAAACTTTAAGTTTAATATTCATATAGGTAACCTTTTGAAGAAATTGGATGTGCCAGGATGCAAAAAACAACAACAACAAAAAAAACATTCACCTTTGAACAGCTACAAAATATCAGGGTGCTGCAGCCTGACACACTGGTGCTGTGGGGAAAAAAATAACACTTGCTAAAGTAAACTCTGTGAGGAAAGCTGTGTACCTTCCCTATGCACTGTGCTGACTATGATACAGCACCACTGCGTAGGGATAATCTAATGCCTCAGCGGCACTTACAAAATGACGGAAATCAACAGCGTCCAGCATTCCTTGAAAATCAACATCTGAGTTTGTCGAGAGCTGCAGGCTGAATGAAATTTGATGGAAGTGTTGCCTCATAATTGTCTGCGCAGGAAAAAAAAACAAACTGGCATCCTGTCTGTGTGCTTCCCGTCTCTGATTTGTCTTCATGTGAAACGTCCCCAAACCTGCTGTCTGTCCCCAGTCACTGCCATTGCCACTGTGTCTAGAGAATTGATTACAATGAACCAGGAAAGTGCAGAACTGGCTGACTGTTTTCTCTGTTGTATGCTGAGCTCTGCCCTAGATAAGGGCAAGAGTCCATTAATATGCAAAATGTGCTCAGAGAAATTAGGATGCAACAGTCCTGTTTGAATCTTATCACACACTCAGAACTTAAATAGGAACGGCGAGACTTTACTGCTATAAAGAGAAATCTCTCTCATTTTAGATTTTAATGATATAAAGTCTGCATTTAAATCTTCTTTTGAACATGGCCTTTGGTGCAATTTGTCTTGGGCTTTTTTATGACAACCTATATGAGTATTTATAAACAAGTACAGTAGCCAGATAAGTTTCTTCCTTCCTCGGTGCGTGTTCAGCACGTTCACAGTCACTGTAGCTTGGTTGGCTTTTGAATTCTGCCCCAGACACATAATCTATTTTTAGTCAAATGATGACGGGAAGAGCAAAGCTTGCAGTTTATTTGTAATGCTGCATCTTTATATATCATGAGCAATATCTGTTTATTGTGTCTTAATGTTTCTAATGAGTGCAGCCTAGCAGGGAAGCTCAGCCACAGCATGTAAATAGTAAGCAAGTTCTCGCGGCAGCAAAGCAGAGGTGACAGTGTTGAACATCTGCCAGATTGAAATGAGATGGTCTGCTAGCCAACCATGCAACATGTCAGTTGTTTGATTGCAGTCTGAATTTTTAATTACACGTTGTTAATCACATCAACCTTTTTTTTCTTTTTCATCCACTTTTTACTTTTTTGCTCTCTTTTCTTTCTTCTCTCTCTCTCTCCCACCACCACCCACAAACACATTCTGTCCTTTTTTCTATGGCTTTCAAGACCAGGGGTTCTCAAAGACCTGAAGACTATGGGCTCTATCTCCCTCTTTATCTTCTTCATCACTCTGCTTGTGCTTGCCAGACAGGTAAGTCCGCACTATAATAGTTTGAATGACGTTATTGTCTGTCCTCAGCTGGACATGTTTCACATCCACAGCTGTGAGAGAAATGTGTTTCCAGCTTTGCTCTTACATCACCACCACCACCACCACTGCACTCTTGCTTTCTTTCACCACATATTTCCTGTGCCTCCTCGATTCAGTGTTTATGTTTTCATGATTTCTCTGTGTTTGCATGTGCTATGTCACTACTGCATTCGTCTGTTGCTCTGTAGAAATGTGAAGACTGCATCGAGAGAGGCTCGAGCTATATCCACTCCATAAATCTGACACTGTTCATGAGGGACTCCATGATCCCGTCAACTGTTATTGGTCTCCCATGCATGAAAACAATTGACTTTGATGTAGTGTCTGCCACGCCAGAAGCAATGCGAGTGGGAATTGCACCCGGGGTCAGTGGGGCGAGTATTTTTCTTCTGTGCCATCAGAGCTAGCTGTACATATTTAATGTTATGGCACTGCTGCTTCCCTCTACTTTCTCACTCTCTTTTTGTCCTTCCTTAACCAGAGCAATATTGGTATAATATTACTATGATTAAACCTTATATAATAGAACTGGCATATGCAATGTAATATATTTAATACTGGAAAAGCAGATCCATCGATCTTGTTGATCAAAATCACCTCTGCACTGCTGATGAGACAGTAAAGCTTTTCAGCCTCCACACTGTGCATGAGAGGCATCATGATAACCAGTCAGTCTGGCTTTTCTCTTCAGCCGTGCAGGGCCAGTGATTTACATCATCAAGGCTGCTGTTATTCAGGTAGACTTTGTGATTTACAAGCCAGGAGATGCAGGTACAAGAGACTGAGCCGTGTGCTCCTTCGTCCTGCTATTTTGAGATAATGCCTCACTGCAGGGTACTCGCACTATCAGGCAGCAGTCAAGAATTGGGAGGAAGTCCGTGCTCTGCAGCTACAGTGCAGCCTCGGGCAGAAAACTGCATGCATTTGAATTTGACAGCTAATCTCCCCCATGTAAGACTGTTTTTTTGTTTTGTTTCTGACATTTGGATTATACAGGTATTCACACATTTACGCCACATTGATGATTACATAATAGTAGATCATAACATAGGACATAAATGACATATGACTCAATTTGTATGGTTAAGAATAGACTTGAATTAACATGCTGTTTCATATCACAGTGTTTCATTAAATGGGATGGAGCTGATACCCTGGACTCTGTTGGGTACTGGCAGCCAGGGCAGCATCTGCTTTTTTTCACTGTGGGGACTGAACTGTGTCCACAGAAAGCATACTGGACACAGGGGTGGATTTAGAGGCGCTAGCAAAAGCACCACTTTACACTACATTGATCTTGTGACACTGCTAAACTCTTCTTACACCCACAAATAAATAAATTGTATATTTCAAGAGTGGTGGCGTTCCAGGGAGACAGTTTGGGTCACAGCAGGACACTAAAGCTATGTGTCTATGCATTATTCACAACGAACAATAGGGTTCTTTCCCACATCAGTTCCCATTGGGAGTTTGTGTTTCTGTGAATGCTTCAGTCTGGCCCACAGTCTCACAAAATACAATAAGCTTCCTGCATTGCTGAGTGCCGCTGGATTTTGATGCAGGGCCAGGAATCGAGACATGAATATTAAGCAGAAGAAGTTTGAATGAATAATGAATGAATTTGCAGAGGACAAATTAAAGATGTGCCCAACTTATTGAAAAGACACCAGGTGCAACAAAAACAAAAGGCCTTTTATTAATATCTGCTTAGTCTCTGATGTGCATACACACTTTGTCTCTGCACTCCCACCTTCTTCTCTGACACTAACAAGTAATTACATTTTTTCTTAATATCAAATCATATCACTTTCTCTGCTTGATCATTTTCCTGGTAGATTGTTTTACAAACATGCATCGTCTTTATCAAATCAGTTCCTGTACTGCTCAGGAAGTGGCTTAAATAGTCTTCATCATAGCTGAGATGTGAGCACCTCAGACAAGACAGAAGAAAATGAAATGTCACATTATTGTACCTGCAGTGTTTTATTCCACCTTAGTAAAACAAATTATTCTGTCTTTCTTCACTGTGTCATCCCCCAGTTCTTGTCTTTGTGCTGGTAATCGTGTTTTTTTGTACCTTTCATTATATGTGATTTAGAAAAGCTGTCATTAATGGAAATTCTTTGAGTTTTATAGTAAAATTGTAATGGTAAAAAAAAAAGAAGCCCCCTCTTTGAATGTTTTCTTCTCTGTCGTTAACTCACTGGTGTGGTGGTGTCAATTCTTGTAGCTGTTTTTCTCTGTGACTTGATGGAACCAAGCTGTACAGCTGTACCTTCAGTCTCTTCACCTCTGTGTCCTCTTGTAACAGAATGAATATTACTGTAGGTTAGACTTTCTGTGGAAGAACAAGTTCAAGAAAGAGTGCGAGGAGATCGAAACCATGGAGAATCTCAACCGGGTCTTGCTGGAGAATGTCCTGCCCGCACACGTCGCAGAACACTTCCTGGCACGCAACTGGAAGAATGAGGTCGGCATTTCCATGATGCTTTCTTTTCATTATTGATATGTAAGATCATGCAAATTGCGCTCAGAGTAACAGCTGCGGCACTGACGTATTGTGGTTTTGCAGAGGTCTCGCAGTGCTGGTGGCTAAATGCCATGATCCATTACGTTCATTACCTCTGATGAGACATTGCAAAAGCATCTTACCCCAAACAAAATCCATATTCCAAGCCCATACAATTGATCTGAAGCAATGTATGTACATATATTTTTTTTCTATTTAGCTGAGCATGTGTATTTTTAATCCACCCCAAAAAAAAACAATCAGGTGTTCTCAGGATATACATTGTAGGGTATGTACAGTATAAGGCCAGCAAGGTCTTATTTTGAGATAATGGAGTCTATCAAATCCAGTTGTAAAAGTGCATAAAGTTATTTGTTTTAGATGGAAAAAGCTATAAACTAACTCATTGGCTGTTTCAAAGATTCACTGCTAAGATCCAGGGTTTAACATCTTTATCAGTATCATTACTGTAATTAGCTATTGATGACAAAACACTGAGGGCCAGTAGAGCTGTTCTTGCTGACTTGACTGTGACACTTTGTCCTTCATCCTTTTGTATCTTGCTACATCCCCCGAGTCCCTCTCACACTGAACTGTGAAAAGTAAAGTTTTTCATATGAGGAAGTTTCGAGGACATGCTATCCTGGAGGACATGCAACTTTAACTAGAAATCTGCTTCTGCTTAAGATTTTCTGAATGAAGCGTCAGCAAGTGACTCTTTTACCTCACTTGAACAGGATCCAGGAACAAGTCGCTTTCCTAATGGATTTTAGAGCAGCTGGTACATGTGTGGTGGTTTGGGTGATTTCCCTTTCCTCATTTCTGTCTGTCTGGTTTTACTTAACATGTTGTCTGCCACTGTGGCTCCACAGTGAGAGGTAGTGCTTTGGTTATGTCAAGTCTAACACATGTTAACCAATATTGCATCATCTGTATTTCATCTCCGTTGAAAACCTGTGTTTTATCAGTTTTATAAGATTGCGTGTTGCAGCTGTCTGAGTGAAGTCTGTATTTTGTCTGTCGTGCAGGATCTGTATCACCAGTCCTATGACCTGGTGTGTGTCATGTTCGCCTCCATCCCAGACTTTAAAGAGTTTTACACAGAATCTGACGTCAACAAGGAGGGATTAGAGTGCCTCAGGCTCCTCAACGAAATCATCGCCGATTTTGACGAGGTAAATAACAGTCACTCCAGCAGGCCTTCATAATATGTCACATGCAGCATGAATGCTAGAGCTGCGGGGCTTTTTTGTAGTTATATATAATTGGGTACTGTCGTGTGCAAGATACCTATTGTAATGGTGTCTGAATATTCTGTGGCAGAATCATTTCACTGCTTATTTATTTTTTCTGTTGTGTGAATTGCATCTGTATTTGTGTGTGCAGCTGCTGTCCAAACCTAAATTCAGTGGTGTGGAAAAGATCAAGACCATTGGCAGCACTTACATGGCTGCAACAGGACTGAACGCGTCACCTGGGTCTGAGTACACAACACAGGTAGACTCATCACACGTAGACTCATCACACTGTTTTTGTGCGACTGCCACAAAATGAAGTACAATTGTTTTTTTCCACTCCTCCTTAGGAACATGACAGGCAGTACATGCACATAGGGACCATGGTAGAGTTTGCTTTCGCCTTGGTGGGGAAGCTGGATGTTATCAACAAACACTCCTTCAACGACTTCAAGCTAAGAGTTGGTGAGTTACACAAGAAAGCGACATTTAAAAGCAAAGTGCTGCTGAGGCTTGTTCTTGTTTAAAGGCTTAAAGTTGTGCAGCGCTGTGCTGGAGCTGTGGCGTGCAGCCGTTTTGGATGTGTAACTGGCTTGTAGTCTACGCCGTTAGCATACTGTTCAATTTCTTTTTGTTGACTTTGACTTTTCTCTAACCCTGCAGACATCACTGCTCTATTTTAAGTTTAGTTAAACCATTGGAATGGCCGTACCTCATATAAAATACAATAACGATGTCTGCTCCAGTTATATTTTAGGTATTGCTACAGATGTGTTGTCTTTAAATGCATCCAGTATGTTTTTATTTAGAGCATCACTACACTGTGCAGGTAATTTCATGGAGTGAGGTGTGTACATGTCTTGACAACAAGAAAATAAAACTCATGTCAGCAAGACGTAGCTATAGTCATGGCAACATAACAGCAGAGAGAGAGAGAAAGAGACTGATAAAAGAGAAGAGGGAGAATTGAGGAAAGCGGGCAGGCAGATCCCAGCTCCCTGCGTGCAGTCAGTCAGAGTTCGATACCTTCAACCTGTCTGTGAAGATCGCAGCACGGGACGGTCCATTAACTCAGCAGTGTGCGTGTGTGTGACTGTACATCCCCGCTGCTTCCAGATGGGCCTAAAACGCTCCATCAGAGAGGGATACAAGTCCCCACCCACTGGGACTGGACAAAACCAGTGGCAGTGTGCCTGTGTGTGCTGCTTGCGCATTTGTCCACAGTGCAATTTCCAGCAATCTGAAAATTGACTCAGAAGGCAGAGTGAAGAGACACCCAGTGTCATCTTAGTGCTGTGAAAAGCTCTAGAGCCTGCTTAGCAGAGGTGCTGAGAGTGTTGAGGATTAAGAGCTCAGCTGCATTTAGCTTCCACTTCATCTCATGTTCTGATGAAATCTTGTGAAAAGCTTTGTTTATTCTGAAAGCAGCAGGTCTTTTGCTAAAGGCCTTTTGGAGCTGCGCCCCAGCTCCTCTCAATAATTAATCACTAATATTAAAAATGGATTTTAATACAGATACAACAGCATTGTTCATGTATTACATCATAATCGGAAACAAAAAGGACCGATTCTTTTATAACTCATCTATTATGTTACGTGTGTGTGCAAAAGAAAGTAAGGGCAGTTTCTCATTCAGATGAAAAAAAGAAGAGTGTGAATGTGAAGTAAGAGAGTAAATATGATGCAGACACAAACACTGAGCAGAAATGTTCCCTGACTTTGCGTGTCCCTCTTAGGTATTAACCATGGTCCAGTGATAGCTGGAGTCATTGGAGCCCAGAAACCTCAGTACGATATCTGGGGGAACACAGTGAATGTAGCCAGCAGAATGGACAGCACTGGAGTCCTGGGGAAAATACAGGTAAGTAAAGGATAATTATAGTGATGCTCAGTATTTTTCATAGTGCCAGAAAATCCCATGATCCCACTAGGCTGTAATGTCTGGCGTATCTTATTCCACTGTGTGTGCACGGCCATTTATTTTGAATCAGAGCCTCGTTCACTGTGTTGTTCCTGGCTCACCTAGATGGAATGTGCTTGTTATGAATGGCAGTAGTTGCACTCGTGTTTTCCAGCTATGGCCATAGTGTCTGATGAGAAAAAGCTCTGTTACTGAGACTAATACATCTTTAAATGGTATTTATTTGAGGTAAAGTGCTTTTTTCAATAAACGCACGTGTTAAAAAGAGGAAAAAGACAAAAGAGTCGTAGTTTTTATGCCTTTGTGTTTCCAGATCTGTCATTTTCTCTTGAAAAACATAATCAAGTGAGTTTTTTTCTTCACATTCAGCCCCAATGTCCACATGGATTTATAGCTTAGACTTTAGAAGTTCAACATGACCTCATTTAAGATATTTTTAAATAACTGAAGAGTTCATTCACAGATTATGACATGAAGACACAAGTTGAAAAGGTCGACTTCACTGTGACGTCAAAATGTTCTTCAGAAACACTACTGGCCAGTGATGAGGAATATAACTCAGGAACAGAGAGAAGATTATGTTAATATTTCCCCCAATTTGACTGCCAGGCAGAGGCAGACAACCACAAGCTGGTAATCCTAGATTTCATTGGATTTGTTGACAGCAACAAAAATAACTCCAGCTTTGATTATTTTCTGCAATGGATTTAAAAACCAAACCATTTGATTCTCTGTATCTGTAACCATCACACAGTGTTTGAGGTTCATTGTTTCTTTCAAAGCAGCAGGACTGTCTTCCTTTTTTCCGAACGTAGACATTGTAAATGTCAGTAGAGATGTTTGAGTGATGAACACTGCAGCTGGTGACAGCAAGGACATCAAATCATCTCAACGTTATACGACATCTTCAAATCTTACATTTGCAAAACCGCCTGAGCGCTGATAATGTAGAGTGTTTTTCCACCTGCCTAGTGTGTGTGGCTGTGAGACTCATTCAGTCTTCAGAGAGCTATATTACACTTCACAGCCTGCACACATCTGATGGAGCCATCTGCTGCGCAGTGTAGCACAACTGTAGCTCAACTGCAGCGCTTTCAATTGCATTCCAAGATTGCCTGATGATATTTCAAGATGCGCAGAGGCAACAATAAGAAATGTTGAGTAATTCCAAGGCAGCGAACGGTTATCTCACATCCTGTGCACATTGTACTGAGAATCCATAATTTTAAAACCCAGGGGACATTTTCTTTTCTGTGTTTTCCGTATACAAACCTAACTGCCGCTCAGTTTTACTTATGTCTTGTCATAATGCACTGTCATGTTGAAGCTTCTTCTTCTGAGATACAGTAATTACTCTGCTCCTTATCTGTTATAAACCTTATTGATACTGTAGGATTAAAATACAGTGATGTCACCTGAGCACCGGTGCTAATTAGGGCCCGAGCCAGTGACAACGTCACGGTCCGAGGACCCTATTGAAACTGTAGTGTTTATTATTATTTGGCATCCGCGCGTTTGAACGCAATTTTGACCCCTTTCCCAAGCCGAGAAACGGATGAAACTCTACACGCAGGGGGGGAAGCTGTGAAATTGCGATTCTGTGGTGGTCTCACACGTGGGCGTGGCCACATGGCTCCACAGCGCCCCCTAGACCGCGCATTGGAAATGAGGGTCTGCGTCACGGATTTGCACGAAACTTGGTACACTTGTTAATCAACCCGAGATCTTAAAAAAATTACATTATAGACATACCCGAAAACCAACAGGAAGTCGGCTATTTAGCCTCGAAGTCGGTTTACTCAAAACGAACTCCTCCGAGGGGATTCGCCCGATCGGCTTCAAATTGGGTCCAGGACATGTCCAGACCTAGCTGAGCTTATCTTGTGCTCCGCAGGTTTGTAGGTCAAACGGCTTGGCCTTCAGCGGACCTCAAAGTTTGGCGACTGTTTCGGGCCTCGCCAGCAACATACGAATGGCTCTCACGCCCACATGCTTGAGCGTAGACTCTTCAAACTTAAGGCATATGACGAAGGCGTGTCGCAGAACGATTCGACATATCATTTGCATACGTCGCTTATAGCGCCCCCCGGTGGTAAGCGAAAACGTACAAAAATTCGTAAAAAATACGACCTTGACCAAATTGACTTCATTTCACTTCTACTACATGCAGACCCGGATGCTGAAGCTACATGATGAACACTGTGACCCTACGAGCAACGCCGTCCGTGTGGCGGCGCGGCGAAAGTGTATCTTCCCAATTTCAATTACGTTTGCCTTTCACGTGCACATATTTCATCGTAGCCACTTGAAACTCTAGGGACATGACAATGGTTCCTCCCCGAACGTTTTGATGTATCGACTTCCTGCCTTGCTCATAGCGCCCCCCGGTGGTAACAGGAAGTAGCTTTAAATTCATTAAAAATTCATACTTGACCCTATCAACTTCATTCCACTTCTAATACATGCAGAACCAGTTGCTGAAACTACACTATGAACGCCGTGAAGCTACGTCTAACGGTATCCGTGCGGCGCGGCATCTGGCGACTTTTCGCCGTCCAATTACGTTTGCCTTTTTTGTGGCTTTAACGAGGTCGTGACGTCACGAAATTTCTTCCACAGGACAAGAATGATGAGCTCTTCCAGTTGACAGTGTTGTTTCCCATGGGTGTGGCAAAATGCCTCTATAGCGCCCCCTTGAAAATTTTCTGAAATTCCCCATAGACAATTTTCACTTACTTTGTCGTACACTTACGAAACTCGACACACACGTGCATCACACCCAAACATTTAAAAAAATGTATTGGAGCGACGGCCTAAAACCAACAGGAAGTCGGCCATTTTGGTTTGATTTTTTTGTACACGAAACGAACTCCTCCGAAAGATGTCGCACCATCACCTTCATATTCTCCACAGATCATCCACCGACTGCCCTGAGGACGGCTTGTGCTCTACAGGTCTGTAGGTCAAAGGCCGTGGCCGCTGTGGCCGCCGCCATCTTTGATGCCTCGCCATGCAACTTTGAAATGCTATCACGCCCACAGATTTGATCACAGCAGCTTCAAACTTGCTGGAGATAATGAGGGCGTGATCCTGAACAGTCCGACATATTATTTGCCTATGTCGCTCATAGCGCCCCCTGGTGGTAATCGCAAACGTACAAAAATTCGCTAAAAATACGAACTTGACCAAATCGACGTCATTTTACTTAAAAAATATGCTGGACAAGTCTGTGGAGCTATATCCTGAACGCAACGAAGCTACGGCTAACGGCCCCCTTGTGGCGGCGAAAAGAATGGCGAAACATTGGAACCACCTCCTCCTAGAGATTTTGCCGGACTGACTTCATAATCGCTACAGATCATCAGGAAACCAAGCTGGTCAAATGTGCTTACAATCTTTCCTCTACGCCAAACGGCGTGCCCGCTAGGGGGCGACAAAAATGGTAACACTGCTCATTACTCCCCACGCAATTACGGCTGGCTTTTACGCCCACATACTTGATCATACTCACTTCAAAATTTAGATACATGATCGGGGGGGCGTGGGTCGCCGAGTCGCGTGGGGCGAGGGCCCGCCATAGCCGCTTGCGGCTTTAATTGGCATTGGTCTTGTCTGAAACTAATCTAAAGGCTTGAATTTAGAAGACACTCTTATGTCCATCTTAAATTACAATCATTCCCTCTGAGTGAGTGGTCAGCAGCTCCTGGAAATGTATTCCTGCAGAGGGCTGAGTGTATTTGCCTGCAGGAGGTTAATCCAGTTGTGTAAGATAAGCAAAATGAATGCTACCCATCTGCTTCTCCCTGTAGGTGACAGAAGAGACGAGTCGTATCCTCCTGACTCTGGGCTACATGTGCTCTTGCAGAGGCATCATCAACGTCAAGGGAAAAGGCGAGCTCAAGACCTACTTTGTGCACACAGAGATGACCCGCTCACTGTCCCAGGGGAATGTAATGCCGTAAGACCGGATCACTCGATGCTGACTTAACACAGGCACAAAGCACAGACATACATTTCTGACTGATGAAGGAGGTCTCATCTTCTCAGTGCTGTTGTAGCAGAAAGAACGTGTGAGGCACAAAGGAAACAGATCCGCGCCATGAGGAGAAAAAAACTCTTGACTTTTAATTACGCATTGCAAGCTAACCTATGCCACAGCTGTAGTATACATTTGTCACTTATGTAACTGTAAGTGTAGCATGTACAGCAAGTAGGCAATAACCCCCAAATATTTTTGTAATTTGAATGTTGGAATCGGAAAAGCCACAGTGGCTCACGTCAGATCTAACATTATACAAGTTCAGTGAGAGAGCAGAGTCTGAAATGGTCTGAATTAATATTCTGACTCAAGTGTTCAGAGGCTCGTGGCACCACTTTGACTTAAAAGCCTCTTTTTTATCCAGGTGCATCATAACCACAATTTGTATTCTGTTCATTTTACAGGAAGCAGTACATTAAGGATGTCAAATCATGTATAGTAAAAAGAAGAGAAACAAAGTCGTGGCAACAATTTTCATATCATCAGTGCATGACGAGCGTCAGTGCATCTGGAAGACAAGAATGTAAGAGTAAACAATAACACAAACAAGACATTGGAGCCCAACTCAACTAAATCTTAACCAAGTGATCCAAAAGGTCGTAGAAGGACGATCTGATATTTGTCTTAAAGTAGTGGACAAAGAGTAAAAGGGAAACTGCATGACCACTGTTGCAAAGGTGAAGCTGGTCTGGTTTAAAAACCACAGGCGGACAACAAGGAGACACGCGTACAGTATGTGTACATAAAACTCCATCAACCTTGTCAGAAGCACGAAATCTTGGATGTATTTTACAGGTGGTCTAGGACCATAAACACACATCATAAAAAAACTATGAATATATTATGATATTCATGTGGGGCAAAGTTTCCTAAAACTAACTGTCTTTGCACTTTAACCATCTTATCTTCACTGAGTGTTGTTTACACAAAATTATAAATGATCCTCATGGCAGGAGTCAGGGTCTGTTTACCTTCAGATGAGGCCAATCTGAGCCACATGGATTTAAGAGTCAAGTTAGAATCAAACTACTGGAAAACAGAGAGATGGAGATGGTTTCAGTGTGAGGACTGTGGTTTGGGAAACTCAAGCTTCATCTGTGTACAGGGTAGCTTTAGACTGCATATGGTGGTTTTGTAAGAAAAGAAAATACTACCAAAAAAGTGTTTTGATGTTTTGATGATGCCATTGTTTTTTGTAAAAACTTCATTAAAATTTCTATGTATTTCAGTTCTACAGAGTGAAATTATTGCTTGCAAGGTCCCAATAAGTTCACAGCATAATAACCCTGTGCTCTTGATTCACAATAAATAACAGGATGATGGATGTGTCCCTGAAAATGTCCCTGAACACTGGATTCAGCCTCTGTTCACCGTGGACTGGGCTGTTACATCGCTGCAACTCAATAGACCAATGACATCAATCCAATGCATTGATCACAACTAAGAAAGAGTTCAGCATTGTGTCAGTGGAGTGCTATACTTGACATTGGACCATGCTGCTGTTGAGCAGATGGATAATTAATAGATCCAGACGATCAGGGCCAAAACTGAGCCAGTCCTTGTCTGTTACAATGCTGCTTCCATTTTAAGACTCATTCATCCATTTTAATAGACAAGCATTTCAATAAATCCAGGAAAAGAGCAGAACTACTTCAATATGAATAAAGCTCCTATGAGCAGTTGTTGCCTGTGTGACAGCGTTTAAAAACGTCATTAACCGCCATCACTGTCCTAATCTAAGAATAACTTCTTTTCCAAAAATACTTAAATTACACAACAGTCTGAGGAGTTCAGACATTTATATCCCTTATATTTATATCCCCTTTGATCTCAAGCAAAAACAAACAACACCGACATGTTTTAACTTTTGTTCAGCCCAGTGATGTGTCAGAGATTCCTGATTGTATGGAGCCACATGTTTTGACCACTGGTGAAGACCAAGTAAGATGTGCTAATGTTGGTCACTAAGCGGTCATTTGACGTCACAGAGGAGTGCCACGCCCCGGAGGATCCAGTATTCTGGAGGAAGTGAAGTCTTTAGATCAACAGCTGCGATGTAATTCATGTCTGTCCTCACTGGCTTCTTGTAGATGGGACAGGAGTAGAGGCGGGAATCCTTTACACCTGCATCATAGAAAAACAGAAGAAAATCAGAAACACATTTAAAAAGCAAAACAAAAAAACTGCACAACACCTGGTGAAACAAACACATAATTAAATGAAAACTGACAATTGCTAGAGCAGAGACTCAAACTTTCACCACTCAGTCCAATTGTCACCATCACAGATACTGCACAGCACCATGAACATTGCACATCTGTATGCACATAAATCTGTTATTGCATCCATTATTGCTATTTATTATATCCATTTGATTGTATTTGCAGAGCCTTCAGGAAGTATTCAGGCCCAGCCACCATTTGCACATTTTATTGTGTTCTGAAAATGGCAATTTCCTCCATTCAAAATTACATCTACAATGCAGAGTGTGCTGAAAGTGAATAAGCCTTAATTCCTTCTGAAGCCGCTGATAATCAGAAACACTGACATATTTGTTCTTATGAAGTCACAATCAGCTCAAATCAGCACCACCCTGTTGTTCTCTGGGTTTTAGTCAGTCAGCTTACTAGCTGGTGGTTCACCCATCAGTCACAGCATGTTAGAGTACAATTTGAGTGGTTCCTCAACGACCCAACATCAGTAAAAAAAAAAACCAACGATCCTTGTCAGAGGCAAACAACAGCCTTTGTTGAGCCAGTCTTTAGAGTTGATACATGCAGGGATGAAACTAATCTCTTAGAGGGGAGTCATAATTAAGTAAAAGGGTTTTCAAGGCCCTCTCTCATACCACAATAGATGCTCTTGCAACCACTTGTCTATAGAAACATCCTCCACTCCACCACACTCCTTTGCAGTTAGCACTGAGACACACGCACAGAGCCCAGCAGGCGGCCTGCTTGTGAGAAAAGCTGGGAGGGGACACGGTGTAAACCACATTATGTGTATCATTAATTCATTTCCCAGCCAGCCTTGCTTGCAGGTGTCCACAGGGGCCCGTCTCTCTGCTGCCTGACTGAATATAGTCTGGTCTTATCCAGGACAAACGCTGGGCAACATGCTGCTGGTTATCTTTTCCCAGACAAAATAAATAGCACTTAGTCTGCATGACATTTAAATGTTACATCCATCCATTCTGAGTGACTATGTGGGATGCAAACTGAGAGAGACGAGGAAGACTGGCGGTCTTCAGAAAGACATGATAAGAGCTTTAAGTATGATTGTCAGATTAGTCTTAAAAATCCGCTTTTGACCTAAATCTGTAAATAAAAACAGAAATATTAAGAAGCTTCCCTCTTGTCTGATGTCTCACCGTTATTCTCAGCGAACATCCTAATCACAGGCATCATCTCAAAGAGCACTTTGGGTTTGGAGTCAATCAGTTTGCAGTTGCGGCGGTCCCATCCACCTCCCTCCAGGTACAGGCCGTAGACGTACACTCCCTCTGTGGGGGGTTGGGTGACGTCGTCCTTCATCCACTTGGTCACCTCGTTGCACAGCACCATACGGTCCAGAGCCCAGCCCTTGTTGGCCCGAGTGATCTCCTACAGCACGAGTGCAGGAACCAATTCACAAATTAAAGCAGTGACATGTGCGGTGCGACAGCAGAACCTCTGAAAGGCAGAAGTGACATTTGGCAATTGTTTCCCCATAAAAAAATCAATTCTGATAACAGGATTGTAATAGAGGGCCAATATGAAAACACAATCGGTCAAAGAAGTGGAGTCCGTCTCTAGTGTTGTTATTTGTGCGATTCAGGACCAGCAGAAAGAAAATAAATCCAATATGACTGAAAAGGAGCAGGCAGCAGGAGGAGAGTGCACAGTAAATTAATTAAATGTGAGTAGTGTCTCCCTTCAGTCATCTTAGCCTCCCTGTGAAAGAGGAGAGAGAACACACAGGAACCACACTGGGACCGACTGGACAGACACACGGCGGTTCAAACCAGGATTTTCACCCTGTCACACACACAGTCAGAGCGCCCTGCAGACACAGTGTGATGCCACTGGAGCAAGAAAAGCTGCAATGTCTCTGCTGTGAAGCTGGTACACAAGTTTGCTGAGCAGATACGCCTGATTTATTTATTAACACAGGAGTCCTACTCCTGAACCCACCGCTCAGTAAAACACATACATCTGCATCCACTATATTTTCTCTGTCTCTGGGATTTTTCTCCAAAGTGGAATAAATAAAAAAAACTGGAGGGCAGTCAGCTGCACAGCCCTGACAGCGATGCTAAGCAGTTTTCTATTTCCCACCACAACATAAATTGTAAAGTAAATTGATTTGTTTGGGCTGGAAATATACTTCAGCCCACAGGTCCCTATTTCACTTCATGTTCATGGTTACTGGACAGTGAAATCTGTATCAGTCCCCCAAATCCAGATAAACAGGAAAGTCCATGTCCTGTGGCCACAATCATCACGGCTGAAGGTTTTGGGGATATTTAGCTGACCATCAAAAGGAATAACAGGAGAAAAAAGGAAAGATTTGTCCTGGTGTAGGCAGTAATGTATGTTAGAAAATGAACATTACTACTCTATTAAAAGCTCAATTTATTTTAAAGGAGGCAAAATCCTTGGCTCACCTTAATATTCTTGCAGGATGTAAGACAGTGAGGTTAAAAAGAAGAAGAAAAACTGCACAGTATAAATTTGACTTAGAGCACTTGTAGAATGCAAATTATCACCATTCGCTTTTCATTTGATTCTTAATGCTCAATATACATGTAGATTTGTTTCTGGGCATTTATAACACTGAATAATGAGCCCTACCACAGGGGCATATCTTGAGATTCAGACCAAGGAGGCTTCAATGCACTGTGTGTATGTGTTTGTGTGCATGTATGTGACTGCATGCTTGTTTGCTTGCATGTATGAATGTGGCCATGTGCCTGCCTCTCCCTCTGCGTGCCATCTGGCCTCCTCTCTGGCGGTGGCCGCGTACGTAGGTAGCCCGATGCCGTGTATACCTGTCTCATGGCTGTCAAGAAGCCCTGCGGGTTGAAGAAGCCTGTCATCCAGAAGCAGTTGGGCCGTCCTTCAAAGATCCACGCCTGGAACTGCCGGTTCCGCTCAAGCAACTCCGTGAACCAGAACCCCAGGGTGCTGGAGGCCCACGACGCCTGGAAAACAAAGACAAAACAACATCACTGACAAAACATTATGATGAAACGCTGAAAACTGTCATCCAGGTGCATCAGAGGAGAAGACAACCGGGAGACAAGAAGAGAAAAAAAAAGGAAAAAAATAAAAGAAAGCCATTGTGAAATCACCATGTGGCAGGAAAGAAAAGGCACAATCGGGCGCAGTCGAATACAAAAAGATTAGACTACAACAGAAGAACACAAGAGAGAGCAGGCAAATGGGCCACAGCAGATAGCACTGCAAATAGAAAGTGTCTGTATCTGAGCCAGGAAACCATTCAAGTCTAAATTATTCTAATGATGTAATGTTTGTGAGAGCGCGGCTTCAATGCTGACAGAGTGTCTCAGATATGAAGATGCAGGCGCAGCCATGCCGAATCATACTTTGTTGTTCACTGTTGCACTCCCTCTCTCAATATTCCAGCCATGTCTTCGGATAAGTTTGTTTGTAAGTCATTTTCATTCATCACTGAAATGGATTTGTGCACAGTGAGTACAATTTTTTAAATGTAGTGCATAAATATAAAAAAGGTACAGAACATCAGTGTGGGCTAAACAACAAATTAGACTCTGACTGATGACGGTGATCAGTGTTTTAGCCAGTGTGACATATCTGATGTTGTCAGAAGCAACAGATCGGCCTTCAGGACAATAAATAACATCAGAGAAATGATATCTGCACGGACATAAAAGGATCTTTGAGATAATCATTTGTGCCCCAAGGCTTTGAAATGGGCTTTTTAGCATTCTGTACTAAAAGCAATGGCCAGTAATGGCTTTCAGTGGAGTTGGATGATGACTGCATTAGCAAATGAATGGACGGAGTTGCAGCTGTTTCACTGGGAAGTCTATATTCACCAGAGCGTCCCGTTTGTAATTGTATATTCCTTTGTTCTCCACCAACCTTCTTCCAGCGTGCAGGAATGCGTGCGTCATACATGCAGTCGAGGGCGTCCCGCAGGTTCTCGCTCATGATGATGGTTCCGTCGATTGCCAGCTTCAGGTCTGTCAGGGTGTTTCGGACCAGAACTATGACCCTCTGCATACGATCGATCTCTTGACGCAGGAAGATGTTCATGGGCTGGAAGGGTCCCATCTTCTGGAGACGCTCTCTCACCTGGTTTTATAAGATGAGGTGATTTATTAACATTATAACTATTATACAGTATATTCGTGACGTTCTTTTCCTTTCACCTCCTCACATGGAGTGACCTGCATGGGTATACATACAGTAGATGTTCTGATGGGCTACTGTATAACTAGAATTTCCACCTGGCTTGTGTTTGTCTCTTTTAGGTTCAGTTTATACTGTATCCCTGTTTATCCACAGTCACATGAAATATCAACCATTTGTGTTAAATGTCATAATTGTGGTGTAAAGTATTGAGTAATGGCTAAAATTCTTTGTGTCCTTGACCACCAAAATCTCATCAGTTCATCAATTGAGTCTTTTGAAGGTTGGTGTCAAATTTGTCTTATTATGTCCATGAGAATGTGACTGAGAGACAAGTTGACGGACAAGTTCAGCTGTCCAACGTAATCTATATTTGGTTCATTTGGCGCCACAGAAGGTGTAGAGTGAGCTTTTACTTTTCTTATCTGGATAATGAACTCAAACTGGCAGCGTGTTTCAGGTGCACATTGAGCACATGATGTGAGGTTTCTATAGTTACGAACATTTATAAAGAACAGAGGAGACATGGACTGAATTCATGGTGCTTTCTCTGGAAAAACAAAACTGTGTTACATTTGAATTTTATTCCAAACACAGTCATATCTATAAACCCTGCTAAAACTCTAAACCTAAACTCTTGTCATTTTAAAACATCTTTTGCACCTTTTTGGGGTGGGGTCAAGTCAGCGTCAGTTACAGTGTGACTTTTTCACTGTTTTCAAAGAAACAAGCAGATGGAGCTGAAAGTGTTAGAGTGTGTTGTGCAATGACAGGTTTTTACGTGACGAACTTTGCACCTCGACTCAGAAGAGTCACATTCCCCACACTTTCTCTAAAGTGACAAAACCCCAGAATAAAATTCGGCTGCATTCACACCCCGTCTACCTCCAGTCGTCTTTGCTCTCTGTCTGTCACTGTCTCACAACTCACAGGCCACCTCTCTGGCTGTGCCACACCAGCAGCTCTGCCTTGCACACGTGGTGAGGAGAGAAACACTGCACGGTGCACACGTTTGCTTCAGGCGGTTCACAGTGCACGCACACACATACACACACACGCTTACTTCAAAAGGTACATAGTCAGGAGGTAGTTTCTCCAGCATGTCATCAGCCAGCCTGGACACCACAGCCTCTCTGGTTTCCCCTCTGCCTGATGAGCTGTCTTTTGGCTGGATGCTGAGGATGGTGTCCAGTACGTCTTTAGCCAGTTTACTCTGGTAGGTTATGTCTGCGTTTGGGTGGAGCCCAAATACCTCTGGAGTGTCGTAGGCTGGCAGACCCTGTGAAAGAGTATAAACAGTTACCGGTGTTCGGAGAGAGCAGAGCTTTTGTGAAGAAATATTTTTAGACAGAAGTAGCTCAGATAATATACTCTCTGCTCTCACAACAAATATGGTGAGAGAGCCCTCGTGCCCCTGTTGAGCAGCATATCACCTCGATCGGAGCTGGCAGGAACAGGCTGGCAAAGCTCATCGGAGAAATTCTCCAACAATGTGGAATATGTTTTTATGTGGGTTTTTTTTTCCCTCCACAGTTTCAAGTGCCCATTTCCCTGCACTGCAGGTTTTGTCACCGCTCAACCCACTGTTGGCCTGGGGGAAGTGTAACAGCCAAGTGTCTCCTCTGATACACACGGCGTCACCAGCTGCTTCTTTTCACCCTCCAGTGAAGAGCTTTGCAAAGGATAGAAAACGTGGGAGATCCATGCCATCCCTCCTATCTAACCCAGATCACTCCCTGGCTTTGCATCCATAAACACAGCCAACTGTGTTCAATGAGCCTGCGACCGAGCCAAAGGTTCTGCTGCTGGGTCGCCGTGTGTGATGTTTACGACGAGCATGTATTAAGACAAACACACCGATCCTCAGCGGAGCTTTACAGAGAGGTGTGTGCTGTGATTTCTTACCGGCATAGAGACTCTGCAGACCTGAATGTACAAAGTTACTGAAAGCAGTGGACCTTGGCTGTATCTCTCTCTCTCTTATAAACCCTTGATAGCGTGTTTTTCTCTGGTGAGCACAGGAGATCACCATCTCATTCTGTGCACTCTGACAGGAGCTCTGCAGTCTGCACTACTCTCTACCTACAGTATTTTCCATCTGGTTTCACGGGATTATAGATCCCTGCCTTCAGTGATATTGTGATAAAGTAACAGTGAAAGAAATCAACTGAAAAAAAACCCTGCGTAAAAAATCTCACCTGGCTCATCGATGTAGTTTATTTAAAGCTAATTGCTGACACCAACAGGGGTCACATGACTGTGAGTGATGGTATTTAAAAAAAGAGTTAAACCCAGATTTTAGGATTAAATTCAGGGGCTGAAGTTGTTCTAATTAAGATAAAAAAGAGACTTACACCAGAACACCAGCTCACTGAAAAGCGCACAGTTGAAAACTGTCTTGCTTTAATTGGATCAAAGTCTTCTAGCCGTGCGTGTCTTTCGATGATGACAGGAAGACAGACCATCTGTTACTGTGCTGTAACTAATGAGGTTCCTCAGAATTGGAGTATTCAGAGCAAACTTACTCTGAAACAGCTGCACAAAGGTTTATTATGATCAGCCATTTAAGCAGAGACACCTCTAATCCAGCTGAATGCATCAAGCAATGGTGTAAAATGCAAATTAGCACTGAACCAAATCATGTTTCATCTTCATATGGTCACACGATATATTTCTCCTCCTATTATCAGATTCCCTCTGCTCTTGTTTTTTTCTTGATTTGAATGAACAGCTCAGAGTTTGCCCTGAGCAGAAAATTGTCATTTACGTCGTCATCAGCTACTTTATCTTTCAAACTTCAACTGCATTAAAATAGAGTTAAACATCAGGAGCCTGGCTAATAAACTGAGAGAAATGGTAGGTGATGAGGAGAGTGTCACAGTGGGTGCTGGACAGCGCTGCCTTTGTTCCTTGTTGTGGTCATTTATTTCCTCTTAGGGAATTTCAGCTTTGTTCCTGTCAGCCCGCATTTAATTTAAATGCAAGGACATGCGGACACACACATAAACAGACACGCTGCGCTCTGTTTTTGTTTTCTATGTGTAGACAAACTGTGAAAATGTGTGTATTTTTGTCTATGGCAGAAAGAGAGAGAAGGGTTGTTAGCAAATTTGCATGCACATGGCACGTGAATGTGTTGTCTGTGTGAGTTTAAATCTGGTTGTATGTGTGTGTGTGTGTGTGTATGTGTATGTGTATGTGTGTGTGTATGCGTGCTCCAAAGCTGTGTTTGTCATTCTCTATTTGAAAGGCAGTGCGGAGGAATAAGCTTGCTGAGCCCGGCAGCCCTGAGCATCCATCATAATGAAACCAGCTGTAATGAAACGAGCTCTGGAACTGCCCCCAGAAATACACACAGAGCGCACACACATACAGAGCGCGCGTACACACACACACACGTCAGGTAATCGCACTAACAAGTCATTCATAATCTGTAATAAGATGAGCATGTTTGCATTGTGTCCCAAATGACTGCTTGTTGCATGTTGCTCTCCTTAGTGTTGGTGATGTCACTGAGAGCTGAGTTGACAGCATAAAAACAAACATCATATGACAGGGACTTCATTTTCACAGCTATGTACAATAGTAGGGTATGAATGTGCCAACAGGCAGGTGCCACAATTCACCTGCTGTGTTATTTGTAGAGGCCAAATGGAAATGTCATTGTTAACCGCCGTGCACCAGAGAGGGACCCACCTGAATATATGTCAGATACTGGTCGACACTGGAGCATTTGGGGATGCTGTAGCCCTTGTAAAAGTTGAAGGCAGCTCCGAACATGTCCTCACTGAACCACACCTTGGCAAAGGTGTTGAGGAGGCGCTTGTCATAGTCGTCAGTCACACGGCCGCCATACTGAATCTCTCCGATCATGTACCGCACCGTGTTCCATGACACGCCCTGAGGAGAGAAGAAATACTGTTTGTGATGATCAAGTTGTTCTGATTCATAACGAGGCATGACCTCTGAGGAAATTGGAAATACCAGGGACAGGGAGACAGGGACTGTGGTATTTCATCTTTTTCATGGCTATTATTTCTGATGGACATGTTTTTGAAAGTTCAGTGAAACGAACTCTTTTCATATCAGATGACATAAACTGTTTGACAGAGACTATTGTTAAATCTCAGAAAAGAAACAGAATTAAATGAACTTTTTCCTTCTTTCTTTTTTATCAGTTTTTGAAACTAATACAATTGTATAAGAAGTTCACATTGTAATGTTGTCAAAGACATAATGCCTACTTGTGTGAGTACAATAATCACTTGACAAACTGCCATTTCTTATGACACTTATGTCATTAGTTACATGGTGGCATGTAGGTCATCACTGCCTGTCTGTTAACCACTGTTATCCACACAAATTGCACTGCACTGCACTCAGAACTCTTTGTTGATGCCTGTTAATGTGTGTTACAAGTGTCATATTTACCTTTTTAATGTCCATGTCGTCGAGGTGGTTCTGCACAAACTGCACGGTGGCATTGAAGTCGGCCTGGTTGAACTCGTAGGGGATGTTCCACCCCAGAGGGCCGTACTTTCTCCTCTCCTGTACCGTGCTGTGGAGAAATGCAACTCCATAGAGCATGGGCTTCCACTGCACCATGTTACTGACATCAAGCAGGTCCTGGTTTATACCTGGTGAGATATTCACAGATGAAGGACAGTCTCTTGAAGAGCAGGCTAAGAGTCAGCTGTACAGAAAATCACTGTGGCTCTGAGAGCTGTCAACATTTAGAGCCATTATTCAAAGCCACAAGTTTGTTACTTTAACTGCTGCAGACTGTACAGACATAAATACATTAATGTAGGAAAGATGGAAGATTAAAAAAGAGCTTTAGGTTGAAGATTATTTTCAATTATTGTATTATTATATAGTGAATCTGATTGATTAAATTGGTTTAAATATTTTAAAATACAGCATTTTCTTGAGGCCCCAGGTATACTGTACATGTAATGTACATAATGGATAATATAGAACTAACTAAGCAAAATGAAAGTTGGCAGTTCTCCTTTGGGAAATCTATCATGTAACATCTCAAAGGGCTATATTGAACGCTGATGAAGTTGGGAAATCTTGCCAGCAAGGCTCAGGAGAATAACACTCTGGAGGAGGATAAAACTCCAGCTGAATGTGTAATTCCCATTTTAATCAACACAGCTAGCAAATATTGGATTTGCAGCACCTTACATTACTGAAAAATGTCTGCAATAAGAATCCAACAAGCAGTTTGGTTTGTCCTTAATCCAGGTTGTTCAGCCCCACTCTCATTTAAAATTTGGCAAGTGAGCTGCAGTTTTAGGGGAATATGGGAAAAATGTGAATGGCCTACCCACAACAAATGTAATTTCTCCTAATCTGATGAAGAAATGCAAATTCTAATTACAACCACGATTCAAGAGCTCAAGATAAGCGTGTACCCAGACTCCGGCTTGCCCTTCAGGAACCACGCGCATCCATTTTTCATGTCAGCCCGCCAGAGATTTATACTTATTAAATATTCCTCTCTTTTTCCTCTTTAAGGTCTACTTTCAACTTGTTTAAATTTTTAGGTTTTTAGCACTTGGGTATCACATAACAGCTGTTGTATCCCAGTTCATTACAGTAAATATGGCACATTATATGGACAGATCTAGATGTGTCTTTGCTCCTAGCACCATTTTATCAATGGAAAATGAGAGTTCTGCTTTATTACCTCCATAGGTTCTTTTAAGCCCCGCCTTGAGGCCCTGTGGTGGTTCGTTGGTGAACTTGATTGACATCTGCAGCAGGGTGATGGGAAATTGTCTGTGGACTTCCGTGGTTATCCAAAGGCGGAAACTGTCATGTACAAAGTCTGTCTCTGTCACCGTGTCCATCAGCTCGTCCATGAAGTCCAAACCCAGGTGGCAGTTTTGGAGTAAGGCCCAGCCCCCCTGGGGACATTTGACAATTAACAACAAGTCATCATCCTGATCAAGGACTGAAAAGTGACGATGAACTGAAAAAATGTTGGTATGTCTGTAGAGGATCAGAGCTTAAACACAGACATTTTGAAAACAGACTGTGTGGTTTAGTTCAACTATACTTGCATGAAACAGCATTTTCTTCTGCTACATAAAATGATGCCAAAATAGCAGTAACCTTACACCAATGACTCACATTAGCCATGGTCTGCTGCAGAAGCTTGCGGGCGTGGACCTCTTGCCCTTGTCCCATGGAGACATATCGGGTCTCAATCTTCAGCCTCTTCCCCAGTGCAATGATGGAGTCAGTTGGATCTGAGCCCATCGACAGGAAGCAGATGAGAGGCGTTCGCGGGTCTGATTCCTCCCACATCTTCTCCAAGTCAAGGACCACCCCTTCAGTGTACTTCTCCCCCATGGCGTCCATTATGTATTTACGGGCCTGCAGGAGAGAGGGAAAGATCAGAGGCACGGTATGGCTTCATAATGCAAAATTAAAAACACCAAGGGAAAGATTTGTTCAGCTTTGCAGGTCAATTCAAAACTAAATATTGGAATAAAACGACTTTCTGTGAGGCCAGGGACTGACTAAATATTTTAAAGCATTCCCTCTCTGGCTTTTTCTTTTCAGTTGATAGCGAAGACTAGAGAGGTCAGACAAGGACAACTGCTGGACTGTTTGTGAGGGCAACAAAATAAATTCCACTCCAGGCTTGTCTGCAGTGGACCAAAAAAACTCCCCATCAGTAAGAAGTGAATGTCCATTAGCCTTTGTAGATATTCAGGCTCAGTAAGCTTCAGAGAGAGAAAGCTGTTTTACTCAGTGTGTGCCACTTTTCCCTTCAAGGAAAGCTTTAGCCAAGGGAGATGCTACTGTAGATTAGGAGATTTTTTAGACTTTTCTGGACCCAGTCTCATTAATACCATTGACTTTGAAGTAAATCTGCATCTATTTCCTAGCCCCAACCTACTGTATCCATTAATTAGGAATACGTTTCTTCAGGCTACTCTGCTGAATTCCATTTGTTTGACCGATAATGTTCACTATAAAAGCGGAAGCCAATGTATTGTGGCTAAAATGATTGGACATTAAGCAACCTTGGCTGTAAGGACACAGATCCCTGAATCTAGACATTGTAACTAAACATACAGACGTGTCTTTTCTAACCTGAGCGATGGTCCTATCAGGACACCAGCAGCGTATGAGGAGCAGGCGCCTGAAACAGTCAAGGGTCTGATCATAGGAGTTTGGCACCACTTCCTCCTCTGGGGCCTCCTTATCAAACCAAGACTTCCACTGCTTCTCATTACGACTTATCTGAAAAACACAGAAATAACTTGAAACAACTGATATCACAATACTGTACTTCTAAAGAGAGATGCACAGGTTTGTCTAAAAGCAAAATTTGTGTTTTTTAATGTCTCTTTCTAAATCTCACAACAATGTCTTCTGCATACTGACCACTCAGTCGGTCAGTGTTATAAAGCTAACCTGTTGCTGCAATCCAGCCAACAGCTTATTATGCACTTACAGTGCTAGCAACTTTAGATCAATACCAAAAATCAAAGGGCCAAATTAATTCCCATGTTATGATAAATATTTAAATACTACAAATTGTCTAAATTGTCCAAATGAGCTTAAGGACTATGATGAACATGTGGCTTTTCTGCACCTCTCTCTACCTGCACAGCATGTTTGAGTGCTGATAATATTTGGTTTCCCATTGCTCTTCAAAATTTACATAACAATAAAATGCAAAAACCTGCTTCATACACAAACCTAGATGGATTACGTTGGTTACTGTTATTCTTTTTTATCTATTTTCACATTATGTGTGTGTGTGTGTATGTGTATATATATATATACATTATTATGCTGTCATTGCCTGGAAAGCAGTTTGTATTGATCCCTACATGTATATGCTTTCACAGACATGATATGAATGCAACATACAGTATGCTTACGCTATGACATCACATACTGTAGTCTGTTGATCAGTGTGTTGACTTGCATGCAGGAAACCAGTTTAGTGGGTGAAATCAGGTTAATATAGGTAATAAGATATCATGTTTACAGCACATGCACCAGAGTAACTGGTAACCATGACCTTCATACACATATTCACAAACGATTCCTCTGAAGTTCCTCTAAAAGAAACATGGCTTAGTTAACCAAGTTTACCTCCATTCCACAACAATTGCACAAACTTTTCAGTTTATTTGATGTTAAAGATATAAGTTTACCAACTTATGCAACACAGCTGGCAACATCAACAACTTTTAGGGGATTTATTATTTGAGCTTGAAGTTTATGAGGAGTTTGAAGGGATGTGTGGGTAATTTTGAAACGGAGTGTCTTCAGTATGTGCTCAGGAAACTGAGAACCACCTGCTTTACATTCATAAAGCTGAACACATTCACAACTGAGAGCTGCTCGTCTTGGTCTATTAGGCACTGAGCAGCTCTACTTAAGAATTGAAGGGGTGCAGTGCTGTGCCGTGCTCACATTAAAAAGGAGCTGCTGATAGAGTGTGTTATGCCTTCACAACCCACACCTGAATTTCTGAGACGGTCTGAGGATGTGACTGAACTCCACCAACCACAAGGTTAAAATGCTTGCCTGAATACGATGTTTGTTTTTGGTACAGTTTCAGTTTAAAAGCTTCTGCGTCGTGTGTGTAGCACAGTCCTGTCTGAAGTGCCAAGTGTGAGTCAGAGGCTCAGATGAGTTTGTCTCTCTCTGGGGGAAATGACAGCACAAACCTGCTCTCACCTTGTTCTCCTTGGTTGACTGATTCCATAAAACAAAGAGCTGTTAATCCACCTGCCCCTGTTAATCATCCACACATAAATACACATGTATTTGTGTATGTGTTAAGCACACACACACAAACACACTCCTGTGTGTCTACATGCTCAGCCAAAAGTAACTGATTGAAGGTTTCTCCAAACTAAGCCCATTTCACATAACACTGAGCTTTTCCTTCCATGGGAGTCACCAGGCTGTCAGTCACCCACAAGGGTGTATGTATTTGTATGTGAGTGAC
This sequence comes from Decapterus maruadsi, assembly GCA_030347415.2. Taxonomy (NCBI): domain Eukaryota; kingdom Metazoa; phylum Chordata; class Actinopteri; order Carangiformes; family Carangidae; genus Decapterus; species Decapterus maruadsi. The sequence continues at coordinate 12,342,888 of CM064894.1, read as the reverse complement.
AGCCACTGGTGATGAGACTGTGCAGGTGTGTGCATGTCTATAAAGAAGAGAGATGACGCGAGACATAATGTGACTGATATTGACATGCTTACTAGAGCAAAGGAGAGCTGTGAAAAATATTTAATAAGCACCTAGAGACCAATGAAAATGTGTGTGTGTGTTTGTGTGTAATCGGTGACAGATGAGCTATCTGCAAACATAATAAATAAACGTCTTTGTGGGTTAAAACTCTCTCAGCTAAAAAGAGGTATCATAGGCCTGTCGGGGCATGCCTAACTGATCAAGCTGTGCAGTTACATGTACAGTATGTGTGTGTGTTTGATACCTGGTCCAGTATATCAGAGAACTGCCATAGTTTACTGAGCTCCACAAGGTTTAGCCAGGTCATGTCAAGGATCCATTTAGCTGGTTTCTGAGGGCAGGCCTTCAGGTCCAGAGATGCACCTCCTACGGACACACACACACATGAACACGCCATGATAAATGTCTGAAATACATGCAAATGTACAAACACACAAATGTCATGTTGTGAATCCATGTTTGGCAGTTTGCAGATGACAGATGGTCAAACTGCATGCAAGTAGCAGACTGTGTCTGTTCTGGCCTTGCCAGTTGTCATACTTGGCTTTTATCCCTGCGGTGAGGAGCAGTCCGTATCTCTGAGTCAGTCCACTGCTACATAACCAATATGTTTGAAATGTGTTTAAACCTCTAGACAAATTTCAAAAACATATCCAGTAAATAATGCATACGTTACAAAAAATACGTAGGTCTATAACTTTATCAAACAACCTGGAGTCTGGCCTAAGGTGAATCATAGCTGTAAAACCTGTGTAACTTCTCTTTATATTTTAAGATTTTAATGCAGTCTAAGTGGAAACAGGTATACACTGGCTGCTTGAGTGCAAGATCAGTAGAGGGTTACATAAGACAGTAGGGATCAGGGAGATAAACACAGACTTTTTATCTGGAAACTTCTGTTTTTCCAGATACTACTGCCAACTTCACAGTATCTCAACTCCTCTCTAAATACTAACTAAACTACACTAATAGTTTGAAATAAAAAAAATCTTACTTTAGTTGCAGACACATAAAATCCTGAAATTTTGCAAATGTCTTCACACCAATGTGCTTTGGGGAAATAATCAGATTTGAGGGCGCTTGGCTTCAAAAATCAGAAATTACATTAATTAATAACATTGTAACTGTTTTTGCATTTTTCCCCAAATATAATTTTCACCTATGGGAAGGCCTGCCATTCTCTCCAGGCACTTATTAGATTCCTGTATTTTTATCAGCACACTGTGAAAATTAACTAGCAGTGTTTTAAAACTTTGCTGAATATTTCTTCAAAGTAAGCACAGAATGCTTGGTCAAACTGGCGAGAACTTTTACAGGCAGAAGCTTCAAACTGTTCACACGTTGTGGCCTCTTACCTTTAATGAGCGTGAGGAACTCCTCATGTTTGACCCTGTTGCTCTGCATGTCGATCTTCAGAGTCAACAGCAGAGTGAAGAGGAACTTGTGCTCTTCGTACAGACCCCGTGCTGCGTACTTGTACACTTCGAAGGTCATGAACTCTATGATGTTGGTGATGCGTTTGCTGGTGATAGGGCTTTTTGATGACCTGTTCAAGAAGGATTTTGAATCATACGACACAAAGACATTATTCAATTTACATCTTATTAGCCATTTGGATGATGTACAGTAGGGTAGGTAATTTTTAAAATTAACCCCTAAAAATAAAAATACAGTCTAGAGATCAAACAAAGCCTGACTAGTTAACCCAAGCACAGACCAGTCTGGCTGTCTGTGGCGCTCGGTAACAATGACTGGCCAATAGGCACATTGGTATTATATTGGTGTTGGCTGTATCATGGTTTGAACTACAGTATGGGCAGTGGGTTAAAATGTTTGATGTTTGCCTCAGGGACACCTGCAACAAAAACTACCTTATTGGAGCTAATAAAGTTCCATACACGTTGATGCCGTCAAAGAGGTTTGTTGGTGATGCTTCAGGTTGGCCTTGTAGCACTGCTATATTGAATTAAACCTGTTTATTTAGGCTTTCAAAGACACTAATGAGGTCCCTATTTTCCTCATTATGTCCTGTACAGAGCTTATTTGGATCAAAAAGCTTTAGGCGGGATCATTGTTATATAATTAGTCTGCTTACAGTGTTCATTTGTTATTTGTTGTAGTCTACTAGTGCAGGCTGTCTAATGCTTAGATTCTTCTAACTTATATGCACAAGAGTTTTAGAACTGCATTGTGCAACAACCAGTAAAGACTATCTCTGCTGCTAAGTTCACCATGTATGTACAGTATATTTAAGTTCATATGATGGCTGTGTTCAGCCAGAAAGACAATGAGCCAGTTTTATATGATAAAAGGCTGACATGGAGCACTACATTTAAGCAAAGACAAATGAAGAGTATGGGTTTGCCCAAAATGTCACTTTTACTGCAGATGAAACCAGAGCAGAAAATGACTGAATACTCTTACCTTGCCAGAGAGAGGTCAAAAAGTCCTAGGAATTGTCTCAGAGACGTTTGATACATGACATTCACCATACTCATTTCAGTGATCAGGAAGTACAGGATACTGCCCCTGGTGGCCACTGAAAACACACAGAAACACAACAATAGCTACAGCAGTGGGACAAGAAGTGCAGTTGTTGACATGTTGGGCATGTTTAAAGAGATGACTGACATTTGATTTAAAAAAAAAAGTGAACTTTTGGCTAACTACAGTATGATGTGAAAAACCGATGATGAAGTTGAACAAACCCTGACATTTGTTGCACAGGCTGACGTGAGGCAAATGCGTTTTTATGCCTGAATGTGGTAGTAATATTTTCTCTTTTTGTTGCTTGAGCTGAATTACACACTGAAAATGAATCATTTCCATTTGATTGAAACTGGACTGAAAATTGTCAGGCACACTACAATCAACCAGAGACAATTACCACCCCCCAAAAAAGTGTAAATTCCGTGTTGGAGCGAGTTGACATGACCTACCGGGTCGGTACTCCTCTCTGGCAGCATTAATCTGGATCTCTGTCTCTGCAGCAATCTGTAGTTTCTGAGTGACCTCTTCAGCTGTGCGTTTGGTGTTACCAAGGACAAGAATCAGACTCTCATCATCCACCAGTGAACCCTACAAAGAGATATTTGCATGTCAGAAAATGAACGGAAATGGAAACATTACCCATGAAATTGTTATGGTAATGGAGTTCGGAACTAGAGCCATAGCTGGAACAGATGTGTATGTACAGTTTCTATTATTTGACCATTCAACCTTTATACATTTATGTAACTATCCTACTGTACCTGCATATGAACGCAACGGCCCACTCTTCAAGGCACTCCAGATTACTGTAGCGTATTTTTAAGCAAATGGCTACTTTTCATCTTGTTCTCCTCTGAAGGAAGGAGGCACTAGTGGTCTTGGAAGTAACTACATTTCACCTCACAGTTACCTCCACCACTCTGACAACTGTTTCCCTGGTGACCTTGTTTGTAGGTCCAAATGAATGTCAGTGTTATAGCTTATTTAATATAGACGCTGTTTGTTACTTCAGAGTGTGATATATCACAGTTTTAGATGATTATTTCCGTGCCTGTGTGCTGGTCAGTCGGTAGAGGAGGTTGTCCTCTAACTCCTTCATCTTTCTCTTGTTAGATGTCACATCTTCCAAAAGGTCAGTCCTCTCCTTCTCCAGCTCCTGGTGTCACCAAATCATAGAAAACACAGAAAACATACAAATAGTTAACAATTCACAATTTAAAATTATTGTCAGACCGATTTGGTTTTAACCAGTTCTCCTGCAATATTAAAATCTACCTCTCTAAAAGCCACTTTCTTTCACTTTCACAGGGCAGGTTTAATGAGATAAAATGAGCCCAAATGCTCCAGCTTTCTTTTTTCCGTAAAAAGAAAAATTCAAATTGCAGGACAAATATTATTCTGCACAGTGTCCTAGAGCTGAACACTGAAATAGAACAAGAGTCAGCAGAGAAATACTGGATCGGGCTCCAGCCGTCTTCAGGTGCTTCTGCTCTGAATGTCACGCTGACACTCTGTGATTTAAAGAGAATTTATTCCACCACAATCATGAACCAAGCTCTGTCACCCGCGGTAAAACCATGAGACACATGGGTCTTTGTGAAATAGTGTGTTGGATGTCAACTCCTCAGAGTATTTTCACTGTGAAGCTCTTTATGGTCAAGGTAAGTGACTGTTACTGTATGTGAAAATGGAGGGACATACTGTACAGTATGTAAATGTCACAGCTGGGGGTTGTCTACACACTGGAGATGTGACATAAAGTGAAAGCAAATAACTGAACAACGATGTTGGGCTTGAGAAAACTGCATGAACAGCAGCCAAGCAGTAACTTCAGCTTCCATTATGATTAAATCCATATTTAGTACAGAGCCACTTCTCCTGTCGGGCATAAATCCTTCATCCGATGATCAGCTATGACTCCAGAGAAAATAGCCTTCCTACCGTCTTTTCACATTCAATCAAAAATCCTTTATGTAGGCTGCAATTATAATGCATTTCTCTCTCGGAAGAATCAAGTCCCCGATAGTTTTAACGTATCTGTGTACATACTGAGTATTAATACATATGCGTTCTATTTCTGGTTGTGTGGTTGTTTCCTCACATTGTGTCTGTGGAGCGAAATGATTGCCATGTTCTACACTCAAAGGGTGATAATAACCTTGCAGTTACATTGTCACACAATCTGTTTGCCAAAGAAAGAAGATGAGGTAGGAAGAGGTGTTGCAAGTCTACATTTATATGGTCTCCAACAGCTCCATGGAAATGCAAAGATTTTTTGTGTCGATGCTTTCTTTCTGCAGAAACATACCTAAGTTTATAGGGGAACTATGCAAGTCTGGTTGCTTTTCCGCTGTTTTGCTAACCCTACTCCTGCCATGAGCATCTGTTTACAATGAAGCCAGCCAGAAAGCAATCAATAGAACAGTACATAACATTATCATACAGTATGTGTAGTCTTATCTGTCATGAACAAGAGATTGCGGGTTATGGGGCGCATTTACAGTATGTCATGGCGCCGCAGAGATACAGTAGAGCTGTGACACCAGGGTGGCAGCACTGATCATGCACGGTTGGTTTTCAGCCAAGAGGCGCTACATGGAGGGCAGAGAGTCACCCTTTTCATTCTCCCTGTAACAAGTTAAATGTCAGTATAGCATAAAACAAGCAGCTAATATAAATGTACAGTCTACGTTCTTTGAGTGTAGGTTTACCTGTTTTTCTGTGAGGATGACTCGTCCCAGCAGCTGGTCCTCCAGCCCCCTCATGGTGACAGTGAAGTCGATGATGGAGGTGCGAGCGCTGATTTCTGGGGTGTAGGCCGGGTTGGGCAGCTTGGTGGTTACATAGAGCCTAAAGCCCTTCATCACGTCCACCTCTTTGTCACCAACTTTTACCTGCAAATGTAAAGATTGTGTGGATTTTCGGTTAGAATATTAACAGTATTATTAGTGGGGTACAAAAATAGCAAAAAGAGCAAATAAATTAACCACACACATACAGTATAGTTAAGTAGTACAGTATGTCATTTTATATAAGAATCAAAAGCATGACAGTAAGAAGCAATTTGTGGAGCCTATTTTTACTGCACATTGGATTTAATTATTCAAATCTAAACCAGGTAAATAACACAACACACAGTCACACATATATCATGACAGTCGGTGATTGAAGCGAATATAAAAACGTGCATGAGTATCGGACAAACATGAAAACAGTATCCTGGTGTCAGATAAAGCTGCTCAGAAATACTTCCTGTGTGTCTCCCTTCCTCTGTGCATGTGTGTGGATGTGTGTTTGTGTTTGCCCAGATCAGTGTTTAATTACTCATGACAGTATAACTTCTAATTATCCATCTGCCGTTTTTCCCCGGGAGCTGTTGTCTGCAGACACCTTCACTTCGTCCTCACACCAGGATATTAATAGAACTTAAAGCTTTTCAGGAAAGGGTGGGAGGCGGAGACACGAGGAAGAGCGTCAACACTTCTACTCAAGCCTCTTATTAGGTAGTCAGGAGACTCCTGGTTGGAGACGCGGTCTGCACCAACACATGCTTACTTCCAATCACCATAAGGTGTGAGTGTGTTCATAATATCTTGCAGTCATACATTATGTCCAATATATACAGTATGTGAGTGCATGCACGTGTTTGATGTGTATGTGAGACCGAGGGAGGCAGCTGCAGTGTCAGCGCCTGAATAACTAGAATCAGCCAGAACTACGAGCTCAGAGGCGATAACGAGAGAGAGAGAAAGAAAGAGAGAGAGAGCAAGAGGGAGGGAATTTCACTCTGTTTCTCACAAGCTTTATTGTACAGTATAGCTTTGTTTGTGTGCGTGTGTGTATGCAAGAGCAAGAATAAGAATGAAATTGAAAGTGAGGGTACGACGGTGACATAAGTAAAACTCCACCTTGTTGTGATAAACAAACAATGTCTTTTTGCAGAGCTATTAGCTCTGTTTTGGCCGAATTGTTGCTCAAATCTTTACATGCAAGACAGAAAAGACAAAGTTATGTGTGCAGCAAAAATGTTTTCTGCAAAGTTCAAACCCAATTTAGTTCTTCCCTGTCACACACAATTCTGTATTTCCTGTAATACCAAGAATTCGACGTCCTGAACTTGCTGCGAGGATGCTATTTTCGCCAATAAAATGCAGACAAAATAATAACCGTTCAAACCATTCTCTGCAATTTTCCAAATTAAAAATATCTAACTGCAACAGAACATTACATGGAAATTAGGGAGCTGAGACAGAGGGAGCCTATTTTTCACTAGCCAGCCACAAATGAGAAGAGAAACACATATCTGGCAAGAGCTTGATATTGAATTTCACTTCTCATCAACAGGAAATGTCTTTCTTGAAGCCAGAAAGACGCTGTATAGACCCATACTGTAATTTTGCTTAATGGCCCGCCTGACTCTCATTATAATTTCATTAGACGTGCTATGGTAGGAATCACTTTGAATCAAACATCATGTTTGTCTATTAGATTTAATTTGAAATTACTTTGAGTGCTAATTAAATGACCTCACTAATGTGGATATTTAGGCCCTGATTATGGCCTGGAAATTAACACTTTATTCTCAATATTTCATGCTTAACAGCTAATAAATACGACACAGCTACTTGAATGAGGCACAGGAACACACTGTGTACTTGACTCACGGAACCTTACTAGTGAATTTCTTTTATAATCTTCATCATTTAACCTTTTTTCACATCAGTCCAGGTAATTACTGAGTTCAAATTATCTGTCTCCCAGTGATATTTTTCACTGTCAATACTGTATCAGAGACAAAAGCAAGTCCTAGACTTTCCTGATTATGTTTGACAGCATGTGTCAAAGTGTCAGTAATACTTCACACAGAAAGAAAAAATTAAGCTTTTAGTAGTTTAATATAGAGCAGCAAAAGTTGTTTCTCTACTTTGCGAAGTTGTGAAATCTATGTGTGTGGTTACTGCTGCATTTTAAAAAGTCAGACGGGACCACATTTGGCTACAATATGAAACATTAATAAAAGCTGGAGCAGCTCAATTTTTCTCTATGAAACAAATAAACATGGAAATCAATTACACTGTGGACCCAGAAAAAAATGAAGAAATTAGTTCTTACAGTCACTGAGTATGTCCACAGTTATCACTCACTGTGAGTGACCAAGCTCATCGAGTACATTTTAATCTGTCCCCAGACAGTGAACATGATTTGGGTCAGGTGCTCCAGCTGGCATGATTAGAGAAAGCAAAGACCGTCTCCACCTCCAGCCAGCACCACCCGTGGTGTGCAGTGCCAGTGAACAGCCTTGTTTTCCCCCTTTCTGGGCAAATAAACCTGCGTCAGTGCAGGTGTGACGGCTGGCACAGGGGGAGGGAACCAGCCCCCCGGTCCTGTCCTGCTTTCCGCCAGTGCTCAAAACACACCTGTTCATTTCACACATTTCTAGACAATGAAATCTGGCATGGATTATTTCTGCCTGTTACCTTGTAAGTGGAGCCAGTTTTGATGAAGTTTTTCTCCAGGATGTTGTCCAGTGCAGGGTCCAACTCCTCCCCTACATCCTCAATCAAAAGGGGGCGTCCCAGAGACAAACTGTCCTCCAAGTGGTTCTTGAAGTACCTGTGGTTCAGTGAAGTGATCTGGAATCATAAAAATGAACCTCTGGTGAAAAGGCCGACTTAAAAAATGGCATTTATGTGATCTCAGTGCAGAATGCAGTCGGCAGCTGGTCGCTCTTGCCCCTTGGAATGAATCAATACCATTTACAAAGCATTGATTTTATGGTTTTATGACAATAATATGGTTTAAATAGGGGGGAATCTCAAATATTGTATCTAACACAAATTGGTAAAGCAGTCATGACATATTTCACTTCTCCCTTATTGCTGCTAAGCTACAAAGGCCAGTGTCTCTAAGAAAACCTTAGAAAAAAATAGAGTTGGTCGGAGGAAGTCATTTATAGAAGGGGTTCAAACCCACTACTTAGGGGAAAGCATCTTCAGGAAACTCATAATAGGACTGCAGAATGCATTCACTCAGCTCAGAGATTGCCCCTAACAGGGCCAGTGACCTTGGCTGGTCTTATAACGCCTGCAGAATTTTGCTGTACTTTTTCAAGGCAACAGGAAGAAAAAAAAAACATGTTGAACAATGGAAAGAATCTGAGGCCAAAAGGAACATTACAGGATCTGAGAATCTAGGACTATTACATCAAGCAAGCAGGAGAAAATAAGAGGCTGCTTAAAAATCTAAATCTCACATTACAAAGCAGGAGATGACAAAATAATTATAATAGAAAAGAATTACTGAAAGTAATGACATAGAAATACTGACTTAAGGTTGGTTTAGATGAGTTGAAGGTGCAATTTATGGAGCACTATTCTTTCATTTTTTTGGTAATGTTGCATTATGAGAGAACAAGGATACAAAGACTGAAAACGTCACTGCAGGCCATCATTTGGGTTGGAAAATAACATTGTGAAATATTAAAGGATACAATATGTATTAAAAGCTCAAATATCTCTTTTACAAAGGTATTCAGACACTTAATTCAGTAATTTGTAGCAGCCCATTTCGCCAGCGGTGTCAGCTTAAAGTCGTCTTGTACAAGTTTACACAACTGGATTTCGGCGGTTTATCCCATTCTTCCTGGCAAATCCTCTCAGACTCTGTCAGACTGGGAAGCATCTGTGAGCTGCTTTCCCCAGCTGTCTCTACAGATGTTTAGTGGGGTATGAGTCTGTTCAAGGCCACTTCCATATTGACAGTGGACCTCTGAAGCTCTCTTACAGCGATTGTGGTTCATTGTCAACTCCCTGATCAATGCACTTCTTTTTAGGATTCCCAGACAAATCCAGGTTGTCCCAAACTTCATCCATGAAAAGATTGTTGCAGCCGCTGTGCTCCTGCAGCATGAGGTTCAGAAATGGTTGAAGGCTCTGATCTGTGTCTCACCTCACTCCATGACTTATTTTGGACATTATACTGTATATAGATATATGTGCCTTCCTAAACTATGTCCAACTAATTATATTTATCTTATACTTTACGACACCCCTGTATTCAAAGTAAAGGAAAAGAAAAAAATCCCAAACCTGCAGCTCATTCTTGGCCTCCTTGTTCTTGATCCAGATTTTTCCTTGCGTCTGTGGGTCAATAAGGAGGGGGAAGCGGGCAGCTTTGGTGACAATGATGCCGTTCTGAATGGAAAGGTCATCACTGGGGAGCCCCTGTGAGATGACAAATAATTCCTCTGTTTACTTGAGCAAATGCCAGCAACCCAATTGATATGCATATAAACCATCTTCATGTTCGTTTTCTGCATTTCTGTCCAGTATTTGATTTGGCAACAGCGCACATCTGAACGATATACACATTTATCCTTGAGAGATGCATCAATAATTGAACAAGTCAGGCAACTGCAATGTGGAAAACATGCAGAATAAACCTCATACTGTATGGACCACATCAGTATGCACCACACGCGTTTCCTCGCTTGGCCGACAGCAGCTACCACAGCTGGTTACTGACCTGCAGGTTCCATTCGCTGACAGTGGGTGCATCAATGAGCAGCTCGGACAGATTGAGATTGTTGCCAAATGGGATGCAACGCTGCTTTAACTCCTGCTGCCAGTCGCTCAGTAAAAGATTACGAAACTCCTGATTGAAGGGGCCGGAGTATGAGAGGAAAGCTGTGGCTAGAAGAACATCACCTGGAGCAAGGAGATATAGGAGTCACCAAACTTAAGAGCACACTGTGACTAGACTTGATCTCTACAGGCAGATTATTCAAGTGTACAGTAAATTGTTTATTTCTTTAAATCATGTAACATTATGTCTTTCACATTCAAACATAATTTCACAAATACACGAATAATAATATCAGTGCCAGAGTATCATTTATTAACCTGCCGTAATTGCCATTTATTGTTTGAACAATTAGGTTTAGAAATCTGCTTTGAAACCCACCAACAAGGCGCTTGGTTTGTGCAGCAAATTCTTTGCTCTGCTCCGTCCATCTCTCCTTCTCGCCAGCAAGACCGCTGATGAGACTGGACGCTGTCTGCATTTTGTGTCTGCAGCGCTCAGCATCCTCCAGCAGTGTCTGATGGGTAGAAAGGGCAGATAAGCAGGTCAGTAGGCTGATGTGTCTAACAGTCTCTTCATCAAACCATTTAATTCTCATTCAGCCATTTATTCTTTGTATGTCTGTGCAGATTTACACCAATATGAGTGCTGTAAAAACAGATATATGAAAACTGGAAATCTTCCATGTGCCTCAGTACAAAGACATGCAGGTTGGGTTCATTTCAAGTTGGAATCTGGAAGCCTGCATCTGTTTGTCCTCTATGACTGCCCAAATTATCCTCCTTTTTAAAAAGCATTGCAAGGCATCACCAGCACCTCTAGGCCATTTATCATGATTATCTCTTAACAGTTCAATAAGAAGATTATTTATCCAAAAGCCCTGTTATCATCAGTAAAGACAGTCTATTTTAGATGTTCTTCATTCAAAGGCACATTAAAATCAACAGCCATTGTCCCAGTCTCAAACACTTTTGTCCCCTGGAGATGAACTGATTTGTGTCCTAATCACAAAATTATAAAAAGAGTCAACTTAGGCTGTTCAGATTTACTAATCAGGGAGTGATGACGCACATATTGCTCCATTTCCATGGTGTTATTTGTCACAGAACACATAGTACACAAACAATGGACACAACTGACAGTGCAACCCAGTTGTCTCCTGGGACTTCAGATTATAGGCTTGTCTGTGTTCTTTTTTAATGAGCAGCTAATTTAATAAAGTGCTGAGAATTTCTTAAAATACTTTGTTGTAATCCAGTTATAAGGATGTTAAATCATCTACGAGATCTACCTTACTTTTAAGAAGCAAAGCTTAGTCATAAATAACATGGGGTCACAGTTTTCATGGTGACATCAACATAAGAAATGTATTTGAATAGATACATGTAAGATGTTATTCTTCTTATTTGGGGTTTTACTTTTCTATTACTCACAGCGAAAATGCTTTAGCTGAAGAATGTATCACTATTATAAATGAAAAGGAGTGAGCCAGAGAGAGGGTGTGAAATCAATGTTTTAGGTTTGACTACATCAATAAAGCACAGAAACAGCTGTTCCAGCCAGGCTTCAGTGGAGCAGACCAACACTAGATGCCCAGTTGTAGAAGATGATATTCATTAATTATTAATTAGTCAGTCAAATGTCACCAGTTTGTGCAAGGTAGCACATTCCTTTATTATATTTACATCAAATAAATGATGTTGCTATAAAGCCCAAGGTATAGAACCAGCAGCACTCCTTAAATAATTCATATAACATCTGTTTATGTCACATGATCCAGTGATTGTTTCATCTTTTGGGCACATGCTGTTCCTGTTTTGTGCCACATACTGATTTATAGTCTGTGTCACGGGGAGGTTAAAGAAAATCATTGACCTGTTTCTCCATCATGGCCTTCTCATACTCTGCCTGCACCACATCCAGCTCTGCCTGCTTTGCGTCCAGCTCAGCCTGAGCCTTCTGAAGGTCCACATTAGCTATGGCCAGGCGATTCTGCTGCACCGCCAAGTTAGCCTAATAGAGAGAGGAGTGAGAGAGAGAGAGAGAGAGAGAGAGAGGGATCTGTGATTCCATTATTGCACATAAAAACCCTACAAGGGTCACGGTCAGTTCAGGGAGAGATAGAAGGTTGAGAGAAATAGACAAAAGAAAGAAGAGACCAGATGAGGTGATGACAGGGAGGGTTTGACAGAAAAAGGAATGAGTTTTTTTATTGAGCTGAAAAATTTGGACAAATCTGCAAGAAAATTAATGCTTTTGGATTAAACTGGGGTGATAATTATCATTTTAAAGGTTAGAATATGATGAACAAGTATAAAGGTAGAAGGAAAGATTTTTGACCTGAAAAGACATCTCACGGCACTCATAGGAATAAACTGGAGCTTTATGAGAGAAAAGGGGGGAGATAAGGAGAAAGTGGAAATAAACAGCTGTAGATAAGTGATGAAAAGGGCAAGGAGGACGTTAGGACAAGGGTAAAATCAAAGAGAAAATTCTCTGGGTAGAGCTGGAGCTGTGGAGAAAGCCGTTTAGCGTCAGAGATTTGGAGAAAAGTTGTGAGTATGTGTAAGTGTGTGTGTGTGTGTGTGTGAGTGTCTGGGCGTATCTGCGCATCCTGGAGAAGACAAAGTCATTTAATATTAATTAAGATCTGAGAGGAACATCCCTGCCTGTCTTTCTGCCGATCCGTCTGTCCAGCTGTATATCTGCCTGGCAGCTTGGCCGGCCAGCTTAAAAGGAAACTACCACTGAGCTGGAAACCAAAAAATCAATTTGCCAGACTGTGTTCCACACGAAAGCAAAAGGTCAGGATCAAAGAGGAGAGGTAAAGAGTTTTCACGGAGGTTGTGCAAAATAAGAGAAAAAACACGTGTGTGTATGTGTACGAGAGACGGAGATGGAGAAAATTAGGGGGCAAGAAGGGAGAGAGGGAAAGTCAGAGAGAGAAGAGAGAAGGGAACCAGAAAATGGAAGATGTGAAAAAGAAATCAGGACAGAGCAGACACATAAAGGTCCAAAGAAAATAAAGAAAGTACTGTAAATAGGAAAATGGGATGTGCTGACAAGAAGGGACGGAAATCAGGTAAAAAACAACAACAATGCACTGCCTGAAGGGCAAGCAGAGGTGATGATCAGGCAATGTCAGTGAATTACATACTGTAGCAGTTTACGAGAATAAAAGAGTGAGTGTGCTCGGCTCTATACTATTTTCTGCTGTCATTATGTGTGCATGGAATTAATAATTCCTTGGAAAAATGAAATATATACAAGACAGACAGAGGACAGAAACATTTTCGTGCAATAGAGGCAATCAATTAGCACAGCTTGAAAGTAAATTCAGTTAGAACTCAATCACTTAGATGTTAACAGAACCTGTACTGTAGAAATCAGTATATCTCACTTCACATTATTCATGAGAAAATAATTTATAATGAAGATCTTAATATTCATGACTTTGACTTCTTGATGTGGTATTTTGCTGATGTGAGCATTGCATCAGCAAAATTACACATGTTACATAAGTTACATAAATCTTCTAATGTTCACTCACACGGAGCAAGCAAACTCTTACTGTAAATCAGCCTAAAGAGGGAAATCTGAATTGCCAGATACTTATTACTATGAATCAAATGGCCCTGGGAACTTGACTTGTAATGGACCGAATTTTATAAATTTCTATTTAATTTGAAATGTATTTTCTGTCTGTTGGTCTAAATTCTTTGGGGCACTTCTATTACCTACGCCAGCAGCAAGTTATTTCTGCCAAAGTGTGGTGATATGAATAAATCCTTTCATATCAGAGACAGCCTTGTCTGTTTCTGTTGAAAAACAGCTTCTTTCCTCCACAGTAAGTGTTGGGAGTGGAGGGCCATAGTCTTTGCCCAGGGAGTGAGTGTCAGTGTGTGTGTGTGTGTGTGTGTGTGTGTGTGTGTGTGTGTGTGTGTGTGTGTGTGTGTGTACTGGTCTTTCGTGTTAATTGATGTGATGATGAGGTACAGTACATCAGAATTTGTAGTCGTGATAGTGAGGTGACATCTAAGTGGATGACATGAGTCTGCTTGCGCACAGCAGACGATTACAATGAAAACTTCACTTGAAATATTTCTATATTCCAAAGTCACTGTCACAACAGGACAATGGGACTGTCTCACTATTGTGCGCTAATGTTGTTACCTTCAAGGGCAAGACCTCCTTGTTGATGGAGAAGAACGAGGCCATGGCTTTTGTCCAGGATGCAAGGCCGGCCACGTTGCCACACACTCTCTTGGCTGTTTCAATGTTGTAGTCAGGCATGTCAAAGTAAGGCTGCAGGAGCTCCACCATCTCCTCATTAATAGTGTCTTTTGGGAATTGCTGCAAGGCAGAAAGAGATAGAAAAAATGGGAGGGCAGTGGAGAAGTGAGGAGAATCTTTTTAAAATGAAAAAGGACTGGGACTCGTTCAGTCAATACACAGAAAATTAGGGCTACGGATGCACATGTAACTCCCCTGCTACTTGAAAACAATGAAAGTAAGAGAAATGACTAAAAATACACGGATGAATGTTGATAATGAGACACAAAGAGAGACCAGAAAACACGTAGCGAAAGCCGCAGATTAAAAGAGAGAAGGACAAGAATTACTGCCTCACACGTTTATCCAGAATCATAGAAAAACATTGTGAATTTTTGTCATAATTGCTGTGGGAAGTATTTGACTACCAAAATCTGATTAGTCAGAGTGAATGTACAAAATTTCTGGTGAGGTGTTATTGAGATATTGTATCCACAAGAATTGGATAGACAACCCAAAAACAACATTACTCCAGCTCAGGCAACTGCCAACCCAAGACATGAAAAGGGAGAAGACGGGAAGAAGAAGATGTGAGACCCAGTGCAAATAAACAAAGAAAGATGAATTTAAATGGCAAACAACAGATAATAAAATAAACAAAACAAGATATGCAATTTTCATGTTAAATAAGACAAACAATTTCCAAATCACAAGTTTGTATCATTCATGAGCAGGCCATCTGCAGCATCAACACCTTACTTTAATATTGAATTAAACTCTATTGGATATTAGCGGGTGCACCTGCAGACTGCCCAGGAAGTTTCCTGCTGTCATGAGTTTTAGGGACTCCTGCCATGATGGCGTGTTGCAGTTCTTCTCTGGGTCGATCTTCACGCTGTTGACCCGCCTTTGGAAGAGCAGAAGCACGCAGTCCATGATCCGCATGATGAGGTGTGGGGGCCGGCCAAGTGTCCGCACGGTGGCAATGTCTGACGGTTTGATTGTCTAAGTGGGCACACAGACAGAATGATTAAACTGTTGGTGAAGGTATGCATTTATCAATGTTGGAAACTGAAATACGGACAATTTATCATGAGCCTAGTTTAAGCACATTTTACAGCAAAGTCAAACACCACTAACAAAAAAAACAAGTAAAGCAATTACACTGGCATATTTTTATTTTTATGTTATAATTAGGCTTTGTTCCCATCTGTACAAATGGGAAAACAGGAAATGTGTAGAGGGAGACCTAAATGAGGAAAGAGAATTTAAGTTGGCAAACAAATTGGATGTACCCAGGCAGGGCACACTGTGAGGTGTAAGAGAATTAACTACGATGAGAACAAAGAATAAAGAAATTTGTTATTCATTACCGTTCTCTATGACAGGACACACAATGCTGCAGTTTGACAATATGAGGCAGAGGATGTGTGACAGGGAGAGATAGAGGGAAATAAAGAAAGCGTGAGAGGCTGAGCATAAATAGAACAAGAAAGAGGGACAGAGAATTACCTCGAGGGACTGATTAAAATGAGAGAGAAAGCAGGAGAGTCAAAGATGTCCCAGTGAGAGTTGTTTGGCTGCTTCACCACTTCCCCTGCTTGTCTCGTCTCTTTTCCTGTTTGCACTCGTCTTGTTTCTGCTCCCTCCGCTTTACTCTATTTCCACTGTTTTATCAGCTTGAGTGTTGAGTGAGTCTCTCACCAGAGAGAAGAGCCAGCCGACAGTCTGGTCAGCAGTCAGTCTACCAGCCAAACAAGCTTTGTTCCTTTATAAGGCAGCAACTACTATGTATGTTATTCTTTTTTATAAATCCCTCACATCAATACACACAGCTCACAGGACAGTACTATTTCTGTTATTGGGTATCAATCATAAATGTTGCTGCTGGAGCAATACACAAAAAAAGAGGCATTGTGCTACACATTTTACACATTCTGTGACCTTGTTGAGCAACAATACATGTTCTGCTTTTACTAGAAAGATAAATAAATGGGTTACAGCTTTCAAAAACGTTGTATGCTCATTCTAAAACTGAGCTAAGAATAACTTTATGGATGACATTTGGTGCAAATATTTGTTGTGCTTCCATAAAGAAAATGTTATTTTCCCCAATTCTAAATTACAGTAAAAGCAGAAAATAGTTGTAAATGCTGATGAAGTGTGTTTGAGTAACCTTAAGATGTTCACAGTAATTGACTTGTACTTGTAGTTGCCAGTTGAAGAAGCTTCTTGAGTGAGTAGCATCCATGTGCCACAAAGTTTTAGACAGCTCTTTTAAATCATTCAATCCCGACTGATCGCCCAAGGTTGCCTGTTTGGAAAATTAAGGTTTCGACCCACAGAAGCAAAATAAAAATTCTCATCAGTGCTTTGCCGTAGGAGATCTGTATGCAGTCATCTACACGGGTGGAGAGCTTTAATTACAGTGCAGCTCCAGGCAAGGAGCACCAGGCTAACTTTAGACATACCTGCTGTTACTGTACACATACACATTCACTGAGGTGACAAGGCAATAGGCAGAGCCTGCATGCACTTACAAAGAGCAAGTAACAGAGGGCTCTAAGTGGACCCCTGGAGCAACCCAAAGACAGAAGGGAAAATATTGGCATTAAGCCACACACAGGGAGCACGTTAAACTGCTCCAAAACACAGGATACTGACAATTTTGAACCTCAGGCTAAATGTTTGGGCAAACCTGTGTTGGTGGCAGGGAACATCATGAGGAGCATGGTACAGTAGGCCTGAACAGCAGTCATTATTGTCAGTATGGGCCTTAGAAAAATAAAGCCCTGCAAATACTGTGTTCTTACTCCTTACATATTCATAATATGTAAGTGATATTAATTCACAATATAAATCTGGTACAGCTTCTGCCCTTCTTACCTGACTAGTCTCATACCTGCTACACACTGTACAGTATGCTGCTGCTGGGTTCAATTTTCAAAAAATATAATCTTTCTTTACATTGTTATGCCAATGATGCACAGATTTACTTGCCCTTAAAATTCAAAAACAGTAACTCTGAAGCCACACACTGCTGGGCTGTTTAACTGAAGTAAAATCCCAGAAGGCCAAAAACTTGAAAATGAAAATAAGACCGAGATCATAATATTTGGGGGTAATCTATTCGATTTTCTGGGCTCATTCATTGTGTGTGTCCAATTATCAGTAAAAAATCATGGTCTGATCTTTGACAGCAATCAGCAGGTTACCCATATGGTTAAAAAACAGCTTTTTCCAGTTGAGGATTTTATCAAAAGTAAAACACCATCCCTTCTGCCGAGACCTAGAAATGGTAATTCATGCTTTTATTAATACATGTCTGGATTACTGGAACTCACTGTATGTTGGTCTGGAGACTCTGGACCACTCACTGTTACATCTACAGCTAGTACAGAACCCAGCAGCCCAGCTCTTCATTGGATCTTCAGTCTCATTCCACTGGCTGTCGGTCACTTTCATAATTTATTTTAAGATCTATTTAATGAGCACTGAGATCGGCCAATCAGCTGTTACTGGTAGTCCCTAAAGACCAAATCTCAGCTGCTGCCGGCCCCAGGCTCTGGACCAGCCTGCCATGGCACATCCTGTCGGTGGAGTCTATAGAGGCTTTTAAATCTTCCTTGAAAACACACGTCTTTTACTTTAATTTATAGTACATTTTCTATTTTATTGCACTTCACTTGTTTATTTTATTGTATTTTAATAATGGTATGTTTTTATTCATCTGTACAGCACTTTGGTCAACTTCAGCTGTTTTTAAAGTGCTCTATGAATAAAGTTTGAGTTGAGTATAAACAGTAAGTCTACTAATAGCAGCAATCTGGAGCGGCTGAGGGCATTATACCGACTCCAGTATCACCACAGTGCAGAGAGTCACCGCAATCAGGATGAGAAGATGTATAGAAATACTTTGTGTGGGCAGCCAATCAATCTTCAGCTCTTGTTTTTTTTTCATAGAAAACAAGTTTATAGTCGAACCTGCGCACCCTGGTGAAATAGGGTTGAGGAAACACCTGGGGATCGCATCATGCCAGCATGCAGTTACAAATAGCAAGTCACAGAAGGCACCAAATGATGCCCTAAAGCAACATAAAGAAAGACAGTTAGAAAAATATCAGTGGGGGAGGCATTAAGTCCCATACTTGCAGTGCAGCCTCCGCCTCCTCCAGAGCTGGTCGGGCAGCTTCAAGTTTCTCCTCAGCGATGGCTTTGTCAGCTGAGATGCTGTCTACAATTGCCTGGGCCTTGTCTTTCACTTTCTGCACCTCCACCTTCACTCGCTCTGCTGCCTGGGCTTTTACCGTCACCTCCTTCAACACCTGGTATTATGCACAACAAAGACTAAAATTAGTCAATGCAATCACTTTTATTTTACTTTTATTCCTTCTTATGTTAATGTCAGTTTTTAGGCAGCACAAACATGTATGAGATACACAGGTATGTCGACATATGACAACTATGACAATACTCCACAACACATAGTTTGTCTTGTCTCATTTACTGCAGAAACTCATAATTTAAGTGAACAACAAACCAAATGATTTTAAGGTATCCACTTAAAAGTCACACTGAATGTAGCAGTGAAAGGTTGTTTTTTTTCTAGCCTATTTAATTTCTTTTTTTTATATACATGGAAGTTCTACTGTACTTATTATTTCAAAGAAACATCATTAATGTCACTGCTGATCATGTGCATCCACAAAAACCTGCACACAGAGTAGTACACATACAAACTGCAAATACATATTTATACGCAGAAAATACACTGGAAATACAAAATTTATGGCAGGACAAATAACACAAATCAGTGTGATAACTGTAAATCAATAATGGAGGGTTCTGCTGTTTTAATTCAAAAACTCTCCTTGATTAAATCACAAATGTGAAGTTAGTGTAATTAAATGAAACTAAAAGCATAGAGTACCTCTACCCTCCATGTACATTTGTGCATGTAAACAATTCACCTTCCTGCCTGAAACCTACCATGTCAGCCTTGTCATTGGCGACCTGAAGCTCCTTCTCCTTCACCTCCAGCACCTTGCTGAGTGCTGCTACAGACTCTGATGCCTCCTTCAGTTTCTGGAGACCAGTGTTCATCCTAAACAGGGGAAATATCAAACATAATTAGTAAAGCTGCTTCCAGTTCCAGCATATATCTTGTCTCTTGCCACTATGTGTCGCACAATGTAATACGCATCTGCAGGTCTGCACCTGCGGCCCTGTTTGTTGTAAATAGCTATGAAAGCTCCAGGGTGAACTGAGTGCCATTCTGAGTCTTTGGTCCACTGGGCACCAGGTGGTATAAATACTTGTATATTATATTATTTAACAGGAACACTTTTTTACCATGTCTCTGCGCAGAATTGTAAATGTAGTGACATCCCTTCAAGAGCTAGCAAGGCTTGGGCAATCGCTGATAAGCAGACATGGGTTTGAAAGCATGATAAAAGGAGTGCAGCCATTTATGCTGATTCAGATTGGAGATGTTTTTAAATGTCAACTATTGACTCAACAATGGCTGCAGATTTGGATCAAACTGTAGCACGATTCTTTCAAAAATCTGCCAGTGAAAGCAGCTGGTATTTTTCAGGACATGCACTAATCATGCCTAATTACTACTGCGTCACTGCTGACTGGTCACAACAAGAGGAAGCATGTACTACAGATACGAAGCAAACTGTTATTAGTTCAATTAAATAAGTATTTCAATTAATCCGTGAAGTCTGTTTACCTGTTAGCAAGGGTCTGAACTTCAGACCTCTTCTCCTTATAGATGGACTTGTAGCCCTGGATGAAGGACAGGTAGGACTTGGGTGTAACATGCGTGGAGCGTCGATATCTAGATGCAAAACAGATTTCTCTGGGTTAATTCATGTCATATCGAAACGATAGGGCTCATCTGTAAAATGTTTCTGTACAGTTAGCTGAATTTATATAAATCTGTTTCTAGTGAACAAAACCAAGGATTGTCAAAAATAAATGTATCTGCCCCTAAAATCATTTAAAAGACACATCTTGGGCTGCACTGGTGGCCTAGTGATTATGGTACTAACCATTAAAACAATGTATGCAACTCAACCTCTCTCCCCTCTAATTTCCTGTCATCTTCCTGTTGACAGCTCTCTCATACAGTGGTAGATTTAATAAAACACTATACCTCTGGAAGTAGTCGACACATTTCTCTGCCACGCCATCCTGCAAGGAGCCCATGCACTGAACTACCTCACTTTTCACTTGGGGTGAGCAGTCGATATCATAGACAGACAGAAAGTGCTCCGAAACTGAATGTCAGAAGAAAGACAAATGAGAGAAATTGGAGATAAACACTAAATGAGAAGAATGAAAATTTGTTACAGAAACCACATTTCCAGCAAACAGTGACACACAGAGAAACTCTAATTGATTTCTTTTCCACATACAGTACAGTAGAGAAGACTGTGAGACAATATGGAGAACTGGCTTTTGTTCATCTGTTACTATAACATCTGTGCCATATTCCTGCTGGAATCAACAAAGTGTGGAATGGAAACAGAAGGAAAAAGCAGCAGGGCATAATTGGAAAATATTGACATTTCTACTTCCAGTTTTCTGGAGGAAAATTGACAGTGCTTCCAACAGATGTAATTAAAGAGATTGGTTTTTCAGAACAAAATGAGCTTCGCTGAGAAAAATTAAGACTTGTTTTGTCTTATGTAGGCTATGTGCATGGAAACTCAAATTATGATTTTAAGTGTATCAGTGTAATTGGAAGGAAGGCATTAAGAACAAATACACAAGAAGATTGAGAAGGGAACAATGAGGGACAATTACTTCTACAGTCGTGCTGCTGGGTATGGTGCTGCAATTTACTCATCTAATTCAAGTCGTCCTACAAAGAAATTTTGAAAATTTCCAATTTTTGTTCTGATTTTCATTAATTAGAAGGCACAAGGACAACATAATGAACAAGCTGACTCAGTGATGAATATGTGTTAAAAAATATAATATTAAATTGGACTTCATGGCTCTGAGAAATAAAATAACAGCACAACCTTTCTGTGGAAGATGGAGGGGGAAGAACCCAGAATATACCATACATAATGTCCAATAATACTAATATTCTAGGTATACTGTATGATTTGTATTATAAAACAAAACCTGTCTGTGAAATGTACCTGCAACAAGAGCATCTTTAGGCCAGCGGCTGAACCAGTCCATGGTGCAGCCAGATATCAATGCTGGAAACTTCAGAGCACGGTTGCGGAACTTTTCCCCGACAGGTGAGAAGCACAGAACAACATGGAGATGACGTCGTACTCGTGACATGAAATACTCATAAAGGTTTTCATTGGTTGGTGGTCGCCTGGGAAACTCTCGCTTCATTATAGGGATGAGGTCACTGAGAATCTCGTCAATCTCATCACGAGCAAATAAGTTGGACACCTGTGGACAGAAGCGCACATGTCACAACAATCCATCTACAGGAAAAATTCATTTTTATTAATGCTGATTGGACTACGTTAATGTGCTGATTTGGCGCATTTGTGTGAGTTTGAGTGTGAGGGTGTCACATGAGAGCCAGCTAAGAAGTTAACATCAGAGGGTGATTGTGCTAAAAGTGACATAATCAACGCCTCAGTGTATGACTCACTAATATTGTCCTTTTGTATATCAGGCAAGATACTCAGTCTTTAGAGAAAACCCTTGTTAAGATTCATGTTTGAGACTTGATTCATCACACTGCATCAGTAATTCTTCAGAGAACTAGAAACTCTCAGCAAAAAAATAAATAATTTCACACTATTGAACTGTTTTAAAGTATAAAAGGTATATAGATGGTTACTTTTAGGTCAGGTATAAAGATAAGTACTGTTTTTCAGATGGCAGATGGGTTGATTTTCAAATATTTATTTGAATACATGAAAAAAATAGTGAAACAGGCACAAACAGACGACCAGAGAAGAAACATCTGAATCAAAGTTCTCCCAGTATAGTACGATGAGATTGCATTTGAAACTAACTGAGAACAACTTCTAAATGTATAAAACAGGGTTGGACAGACTGTCATCAATGCAATTCAAAGTACTATAATTAAGTATTTATTGCAATGTTTAAATACTGATATGGCTTTCATTTCATTTCATTTTTGATTAGATTTCATCACATACCGTACTCAACTTTCCACTAACTTCTGTAGACCATTTAATTTCTTCTTGTGATTTCCCTTGACCACACTGGTTAAGTTGATATGATAACAACAAACAAACAAAAACTTTGAAAAGCAGTGGATAAGTAAAATCAATGATGATGTTTATTGTGTAGCAGCTGCAGGAAATGACTGATTTAAATTTCCTTAGCTTGGGTAGAAAGACATAATAAAGTGTGGATAGAAGATGGTTTGAATTAAATCTGACCTTAGTTTAATCTTTTGACTTGCACGAAACTGCAGGCGTCTGTTGAAGCCTCCTTCATCTCTCTGTAATACTTTGGCCCCATGGTGAGAGGGGAAAAAACCTGCTGTTCGCTCTCTGAGGTGTTGTAGTTAGAAGCACCATGTCTCTAACCATCTGCTAGTTTCGCTCACACAAACAACAACCTCACACCAACAGCTTTACTCTTCCTCTTTGTTTCTCATCTCTGTCACCTCGGTGACTGTCTCTCACACTCAGTCATCCTAACACATCTGCAACACAAACTGCCCTCTCTCTTTCCAACATACACAACCACCGTACACAAATCTCTCAGCTAAAATCAATAACACTGCATAAAAGACATCTCTGTCCCATGGTCCCCACGACCATTTACCTCTACTGATGAAGCAGCTGCTGCTTAAAATTTCATCCAGTCAGGGAGGTAGACAAATTGAGGGTGGGGGGCTGCAGGTGGATAGAGATGCTACCATAAGTAAACTGAGAGAGCAACATAAAATAAAAGAAGATTAGAAAAGAGAATGAGCAGATGGGAAGTATGAAGATTGAAGAAGAGCAAACGGGTAAATACTGAAAAGGAGGTAAACAGTAAAAAGCAAAGTTTGCATAGCCACCTCTGATCAATTTGTATCTGTAACCTGAGGCAAAGTTAAGCACAGTTAAGAATACTCAGTTTTCATCTACTTGAGTCTCAAATGTGTTCCAGTTAGCACTAAAAAAAGAAAGACTGTATTAGTAATTAAAATCTGTACCTGTACCTGATCGATGTTTTGATTAAGAGGAACACATTATATAAGCTCGCTCCTCTTTCAGCTCGTTGTCATTCAAGACTAGAGATTTGGAACCGTAATTGTTTTGGTTGGTCGATGAATAAAAATAACTTAACTCGTATAAAAAACATAATTAAATCCCTTCAGATCTTAAACATCCAAGCAGTGGGAGCTGGTAAGAAGGGATAAAAAACAAGACTCCTACAGAGTATCTGCACAAACCAGCAGCAGCCTGATGGAGAAATAACTGGGTTAACATAATGTATATAATTCAAACAGCTTGACATTATGCGTGTCTAAAATAATAATTAGTTCACTTATAAATGTAGATCCCCACCCTAAAATGTGAGTATATCATCTGTTGAATACGATACCTGACATACTGTAAGACAAGAATGTGCTTTGAGGCACATGAATAACTAGAAGGATCAGAGGAGGAGGTGGAAGATACGAAGATGACAATGAAGAGTGGGATGAATGGCGGTGCAGGAAGGGAAATGGGGGGAAAATGTGGGTAAGATCGAGGAGACTGAACAGCAGGAAAGCCAGAGGGGGGTAAAACAGACAATGAGAGGAAGAGGCATCACAAAAAACCTGTAGGTGTGGATGAGGACAAGTGCAGCGTATACAGTATAGTGAGAGGAGGCAAGAATAAGAGCTGAAAAAAGTGATGTGGAAATACTTTGTTTGCCCCAGTTACACCACAGCTACTGCATTCAGTACAGTGGATTATTCTGGGACTCCTGTAGAGAAATGTGCAAACAGTAGCACTTGACCTTGAAGCTACCTGCTGCCGCTGTTAGAGAGTAATACAGAAAAAAAACTATTTCGCAGCTACAATGCAGAGTGCTGCAGCACAGAAAGGACCTGGCCCTATCTGTCTCCTCTGAGTCTGTACAGCTTCAGTCCATTATATCCACATTGATAACACAAATGTGAAACAAGTTTCCTGAAAAGGACAAATAAAGCTGAATCTGGATCTGATCTGAACCTGAACACTGAGAGCCAAAATGCTATTTGCTTTTTAATTTGATTAAACTGAGATAATCTGTCCTGTTCATAATCCATACGCCACATGGTTTTCTCTTCTATCTGTTTGTGTTGTTTCTGCCTTGGTACCACGGTCTTGTCATGTTTATTTCACTCAAGGTTGAGCACCAGCTGTCGGTTTCAGCGACACCACAAAAAATAATAATTGAGGAAATAATATCAGTTTAAGCAGTCAGTGTGTAACCACAGCAGGTTTTCCTCATTGCAGAGTGTTTGTGTTGATTATTAAAACACAGATGCAACAGTGCATTCATCAAAACATAATAAATCAGAGACAGGTTACTGCAATGGGAGGAAGTGATAATAGATTTTTCAACTGTGTGCCACCCTATTATTATTATTAACCCTATAAGGATGACTGAGGCTCTTTAGTCCTGTTTCCAGTACTAGAATATAATATTTAATCTAGAGAGCTCATGTTTCTTTATATTACTGGTACTATTGCATCTGAACTGCACAAGTGGTGCAACTCATACAGAGCGACAGTTCTTCTTCACCACTGTGAAATGCTGTTCACATCAGTAAATGTCAAAGTGCTTCTAACCCACACCTCCAAGCTTGGTTCATTGGCTGGACTCCATGTCTGATAACTCCTGACTCCAATTCCAAAGGGTTACCTTTTTTCTTTTTTCTTTTTTTTTGCCTATTACTGTACATTTTGCAAACGACTTTGCCCCTTTCCTGCCAGACAGTTTGGTAATAAATTGCAATATTTGACAACCTGACCTGCACTGCATTTCTGACATAACCCCTCTGGCCTGGAGAATCGGCTGCTTTTGAATTTCTTGTGTACATATTTCACACTATTATAACCGTGTATTTCACTCTGAATAAGATAAACAAAAGAAAACGTGTGTGTGTGCATGTGCGTGTGTTTATTTCTTTTTCCCATGTGTGCACTGCTGACCTCTCCAGATGACAGGACGTTGTTCATGTATTCAAGGAAGGACTCATCTTTGATTTCATTGTCAGTAAAGATGAAGCTGATGCCTTTCCCATGCTGGCCAGCGGTTCTGTACAACCCCTTCAAGTCATCCATTAGGTTGGCTGTGTTGTATGAGCTGGCAAAATAACAGAATGCATAAAATTAATATACAATGACTTTTCGCCTTTTCTGCTATAAAAATACCAAATAAAACTGACAGAGAGAGAGAGAGAGAGAGAAGTGGTGGAAAATGGTGTGTGGGACTGTGTGTTTCTAAGGGTATAGAGTGTGATGGGTTGAATAAATTTGAATATGTGAATGATGTTGTTTGACTGTGGAGGGATGTACTGTAGTTATTTGTCCCTGACAGCAGTGCATCGCTGAGGCATGTAACAGTTTGGTGAATTTGCTTTGCATAGATAGAACCTTTTAAAAATTAAAAATAGTCTGTATAACATATAATTACACAAATGTTTATGATCAAACAAAACTGCAAAACTGCAATGCAGTGGAGCTGCGGGTTTGAGTTTGTGTGTCTCTGTGTATGCACATACTGACAGGTGTCATTTGAATTTTCAAGTTGTGGGTGGTTTTACTGGTTGAAGACATACAAAGGAAAATATGAACAGAGAGAGATTTCTGATTTGAAATACCATAAAGACTGAAACTGTGTACCTCCATCTGTTTTTGTGTTTGTGTGTGTTGTGTGTGTGTGAATGAAGCAGAAGGATGTGAAATATAAGCAGGAGGCAATTAATTGATGGGATTACTTGCATGAAAGTATGGGTAAAAATGGAAGGAAAATATACCTAATGAGAAAGTGAGAGTGACGAAAAAGGTTTGCATTACAGAGACATAATAGAGACATTACTGTACTGGATGTGAGTGTAAAAGGCAACAGTCTGCGCGTGTCAGAGAGAAGAGACAGCACAGGGGAAACAAGAAGGCAGCGAGACATATAACCGAGGTGCCTGTTGTCTCCAGAGGGTTGTGATCCAAGAGGAGAAACACAGAGGCTCATTCATATTAATACCAAATATTAAAATCTGTTAGGAAAAGAGCAGATGGGAAATATGATGGCAACAAATGCACACAGGGACAGAGAGGAAAAAAACAAAAAAGCATCTGGCAGGTTGGGAGAGTGAGAGAGAGAGGCCAGAGTGTGACAGAACAATGAGGCAGACAAAGTGTAGGACAGAGCACAGCCGAGAGAAATGACAGTTAAAGCACAGCAGGAGAATCAACTGCACTGAAAAGAGGCTCATAGGAGACAATCATATTCTTTCAGAGAGGAGAGTCAACTGATGAGAGACCAGAGTTTCCAAGGTATCTTATAATGAATATCAATCCGAGTCAATTTCTGTCATCCATTCTTGTTGCAGCTCCTGAACGATTAATGATAAATCTATTTTTCAAATGTCAGAACGGCATATGGTGTTTTTTTTCTGGATATTTTTGTTTTGCTGTACCTTTTCTGTGACATTCAGAACGAATACTGAAGGATAACGAAGGAGAATTTGAACTTTTTCAGAGCAGCTCTGGTTTTCAAGTTAAAAAACAAAACAAAAGAATGACTGATGACAGCTCAGACTGGAGCATCTGTGTGGGATGTGTTCATGAGGATGCCAGAGTGAAATAGAGCACTTGCCAATCATTCTTTTTACAGCTTAGATGGCATGATTATTGTGCTCAGTATATCACACAAGGCCTTAATACTGTAAGCAAATAAAATGTAGACTGACACTAACTTAAATGCTGCTGCAATTCCATAATCATTTTCAATCTAATAACTTCATATTAGATCTGGGATATCATTAGGTTATAATTAAGTTAAGGTTACAGGGTATGGATAATATCTACTGTGAGCTGTACCGTGTGAGAGTGATCTGGAAGATCCTGTATCCAGCTATGAATGAAGCCAGTCTGGTCAGGCTCTGTTTGCCTGAGCCCCCAACACCCACCAACAAGGCGTTTCCTCCAGGTGTCCGAATTATTCTTGACACCTATGCAAACACAACCAGATACACAAATCAACAAAGACCAATAAAATGCATACTGTATCTGTGTGACAATTGGTGTGTGAGAACTGGGAAGTACAAGAGTGATGGAGAAAGGGAATTTACAAGTGCGTGTGAGCAAGCAAGATAGTGTGAAAGCTCCACAAATGGAATTGTACCAAAACTAAAACTGGCAGAATATTTTTGGGCTTGAAGGCACAAAATATCACAGGACTTCCAAATTTAAGAACCTTGACTGTTGGGATTTAAAAAAGGACCAAGTGTCTCTCAAAGGGCCAGACACAACTCAAATGGGACGTCTGTCTCTGCTATATGTGGAGCTGTTTGTTCCTAACACCTAACAGTACATCTACAAAAACCTTGTCTTTGTCTCTACTGTTGACTGTGAAATGTTTCATGTAAATAAGATTTTTTAAACATACATAAATAACATAGCATATTTCATTTTTTCATTTTTGTTGTAACCTATATAGCCTAATGTTTTGGGCTGCTAACAGTACCATTTCTTTACTTAAATCACATCAATATGGATAAATGATTTTAAAAAAAAGAAAGAAAAAAAAAACACTTGTTTGGACTACCTTGACCAGATGTATCATGGCATCTTGGAAGAAGACCATGTCCATGCCAGTACCCCTGATGCTCTCATTGTAATGGCTCAGGAACATGTTCAGACGGTCTTTTAAACTTTCAAATGATTCGATGGGCTCGTACACTTTGGGCAAATCAAAGTCTGAATCTTCTGGCTCCTCCCCTGTCAGGAAAGAGCGTTTTAAATTAAAACAATCACAATAAAAATAGTTATGCGATTTTAATATTTAACACCACTGACATCCAGATGTTTCAGTACCTGTAGCCTCGGGTGCGTCTCGTAAGAAGTCGACAAAGTATCTGTCTACTTCATAGTCCACTATGTTCTTGTGCTCCTCGCCAAGCTCCTCCTTTACCAGCTTCGCCAAAGACTGGTCAAACCACTCCACGTCCTCAGGCATGGTGAATCTGTCAGCTATCACACGTTTGCATTCGTGCTTCCACAATGCCAACAACACCTGGAACACATTGTTTTGTGTTAGAGGCTTCCTTCCAGATAGTAAGGTTAATCCCTCCTGTTGTGGCAAATCTCTCCTCAGTCTATCAGCGTACACAGGCCAGAATTACTTTTATCATTTACTGGAATCATTGTATGAGTTTGAGGTTAAGGTTAAAAAAAAGATTTGGGTGAACAGTGAGAAGTATTGAAGCTCATTAAGTGAGACATTGATATATTAATTAAAACCCCTGGGTAAATTCTGTTCATTTATGTTGTATCCCTGTATTGTGTTCAAGAGTTTCGGTTTTCTTTAGCTACTGTAGGTCTACTCTAGTCTGTTGGCTGCCTCAGCAGCTATGTTAAGCATGTTTCCCTAGACTCTGGGCAGCCTGAAGAAGAAGATATATTTCATTTTACTCTATTATTCAGTGAGGCCACAAACCAATAGAGAGTTGTCCACCTCAGCAAGAATTGAGCTTGCAATGCCAGAACTTCACTGGCTCCCCATTTTATTCTTCTTTCCCATCCAAAAGAGCACTTCTACTCCCTCCAACAATGTAACCACATTATATCACAATATACTGTATTATGTAGTCATATTGTACTTCCATGGAACAAGAAGGGGGTCTGATCATCAGGGTGTTTTATTTTTATTTAATCTCCCTTGTAAAAGAGATCTTGGGTCTCAATGGGACAAACCTGAATAAATAAAGGTAAAAAAAAAACAACAAAAAAAAACCCTTTATTTAACCAGATAAAAGCCCATTGAGATCAGGATCTCTTTCAAAAGGGTGACCTGGTCAAAAAGGTCAGCAGCACAAGACATAGCAGCAATACATGTCAACACAGACGCGTTACTCTATAAAGCACAATTCTGCATTATATTCTTTGTACATCTCTATATGCTCTGTTCACACACTCAGAACTTCAAGACAAGTATTGAAAGTATTGAAATGCAGCACCATATACCGCCATGCCATATAGGGTTTTTTGCATTTGGACTGATGCACAGTGAGAGTCGAGTCACAGGAAGTACTTTATCTATTCGGCTATTGTCATTAACAATTTATTTTACATACATACAACAAAGCACTGCCAGAAGTAACACAATGCCATCTCTTTTACTGCTGCTGTGAAGTAAATATACAGTAAGCACTGGTTCTCACCTGGACAGAGTTGACGACCTCAGCGCTGGTGTTGAGCATGCCTTGCCACACCCTGGACAGATCCCTTAGGTTGAAGATGTAGTGGAACTTAGCAGGAGTTGGTAGCATCTTGACCTTGGTCAACTGCCAGAGACGGCGGGTCAGACAGACCAGATAGGGCACAGTGCTTCGGACCTCCTCTATGAAACCACGACGGGCACAGAAGTGTCCCTCACCAATCACACCTGTAAAATATTATCAATGGTCGGTGGCAGTTCAATTGCAGGAAAAAAGTCAACAAATTTGCAGTGCATAATTTTTAAGTCATGAAACCTGTAGTAAGAAATACAAAGGTGTAAAGGAGTAAAATTTTCATTATTAGTGTTTCACCACAGTACAGTAATTTAGCAAGATGCCACACTATATTATCATCACTATTACTCTTGCACTCGTCTTGTTCCACTGTTTTTACCCACCAAATATCTTGTCTATGGAGGAATTGGAGGGCAGAGTACAGTTGAAGATGGAGAACTGCCTTTTCAGTCTCTGTGGGATATCATTACGGCCTCCTCCTGGATGAATCATAGCTGCCAGGAACTGAACATCCACAATATTGGTGAATTCTCCCGGTTTCTCCAGATTAAAGAACCCATTCTGCTCCATCAGCTGCCGGACTATCTCATTAGTCACCTGTGATGAAGGGCAAAAAAGCGAGAGCTTAAACCATAAGAGGATTATTTATTATCAGCTCTTACTGTATTTGTGCATACCCTTACGGTTAATATCAGTTAATTCAACTTTTTAATTAAATTAGGTCACCAAAAAGTGTAAAATTATAACTGCATAGAATATAATTCAGTAAAAATGACTTGAAGAACAGTGCTTCGCTTCAAATGGTCTTCCATGCTTTTCTAGGGCAAAAAGACTAGAGTCATAAATTCTAATACATATATACTAAAGGTTAGGGTCTATTTAATGTATTTTCATCCTGTGATGTCAATTAAGCATCCAAACCTGGTCTCCCCACTCATTGATGACAGGCATGTTGATATCATCTATGAAAATGGACATTTTCTTTCCTGCAGGGGGTCCATATGTGGTGCCCATCCTCTTATCCACATAGCTCTCAACTGTCCTCTACAATAAAAAACATGGGCAATAAAGAAAACACATGGTGACTAAAAAGATAACAAAAAGTGAGAAAAAGAGAAAGACAGAGGACGGATCTATTAAGTTCCACTCAGACATAATCCACTGTGACAGTTTGATCAATGGGAGGCTTAGCCATGTACTGAAAAAAGACAGTGTTCCTTCCTCCAGCCTGCGCATTATTCATCAGACCAGACATCGATCAATATGACTTCACAAGTTCATGATAATCCATGACAAGTTAACACAGATGTAGAGCTTTCACCATAAGAGGAAACTGTTGCTGAATCTAAATTAATTAAGAGCACTGCAGAAAGACTTTACCTGAAACATGAGTGGTGTGGTAGCAGAAGAGAAGTTGAGACTCTTTCCCATGTGGGTCTCAGGATCATATTTTGACATATAGCCCTTGATGATAACTGTCTTGGCTGTTCCTTGTTCCCCAATCAGCAAAACAGCCTAGAAAAATATATAGATTTTTATTTGGCCAAAGTTTCATGAAACAAAAATCTATATGCTAACTTTACTTTCCAGTTTTAAAGCACAATTAAAAAGCTGTGGCTGTGACATAACTAAGAACATCCTTTGTTATGTACAGTACCCAAAGATCAATACAGACAAGTGGGAGACATCTTAAAGTAGACTTATTACACTTGTTTGAAAAAAGTACAAGGTTTATGTGCATGATACCAGTATACCAATAAATCACTGATTAGTAATCATTGTCAATTATTCATGATGAGAGCCACAAATTGGTTTTGACTCCATTTGGTAAAACAGTTAGCTGATGACCCAGGCTTGTGTATAGATACAAGTTCAAATCTTAATGAATAAACGAGCAAATCCAATAGCACTATACAGAAGAGCTTCAATCTAAAACCACAGTTTGCCTCTGGGAGTTTTACATGTTCCCACCTGATCCCAAATGATTGTTAATGGTAAAGCCTGTGGGATCAGACAAGGAATGAGAAGCTAATTAAAAATAATACTGTGTGAGTTTACTGCGTGTGTACAAGCCATACACACTATTGATATCATGAACCTTTATTACAGTTTAACATAATGAAACAACCTTTTTTTCCTCAAATCAGTGCATTTTATTCACACTTTAAATCCATCAGCCTTTGGGGAAAAAAAGCAAATTAAATGTACCCCGTTAAAGTAAGTAGAATGGTTATTCTGACTATACATCATCAATCCACAATGGATGTAAAGTAAGTGAAATCTCATCTCCATGCAACTCATTTCTTTACAAATGCATCAGCGCACAGGAGCTCACCACTCTCCATTAGTAATATTATGAATCTAATGACACTTACACACACAGGCACTATGATGAATGCCAGGTGGTGAAGCATTTTATGGGCTTTTGAGTGCAGTATTGACCACAGCATTCTAATCTGTTCCTTTAGCAAAGCAATGCTGCATCCAGCCATTCTACCATGTTATTGATCTGAAGGGTGTATATTTGTGAGTCAGGGATAAATGAAGCATTATACACTGAATATGGAAAAGATTAGAGTTCTGCCCTCTTTAAAACTTCATTGTAAGCCTTAAAAAGCTAAAAAAAACAGGGATATTTACACTAGGAATGACCTCGAATAGTTGACTATTCGATTCGACTACCAACCTCGTTGTCGAATCGTCGCAAAATGTGGTTATGAAAAAAAGATTCAGGCCAAAAGTTTCATTTACAAGATTAAACTAAGAGATATGTTCTCTGTCTATCAATCACACAGCACCTACACACACACACTGCTGTGACACTTGACCCCTGAACCATCTATACAAGCACTGATGCACATATCATAGCCACACAACGATGGGACTTCACATTTTCATTCTCCATACACACTTGTTAATTCACAGCATACAGGACAATCATACTCGTCATCGGTACACCGACCCAGAAGAGAGACGGTGATGTCGTGCACATATGCCTCATGAATGAGATCAGGAAAAGTAAAGATGGAGAGTGTCCTGTTATTGAGATATAATGCCAACTGAAGAATTTTTTTAATTCAGGTGTTTTAACTTTTTCCTCTGGAGCGGAAAAAGACGCAAATGAGATAATGAATCAATGAGGGAAAAAACAACATGATTCGACCATTAGTCGACTATGGGCAAAATCTGACGAAACAGATGCGAGTGTGACTATGAAAATCCTTAGTCGAGGACACCCATAATGTTAACATACAAATACAGACATATGCATCACTGCTGTTGCTGAACTCACCTTGCCCTGCTTGGCGATGGTCTGGATTAAGAAGTCTGTTCTAACATTGTCCACATTGGGGACCAAGATGGAGCTGTACTCTGGGGTGATTTCAGATGGATAAACATATTCCTCCACTCTGGTGCACCAGTGGATCCACTGACCTTGAAGTAAGAAAAATGAGCATGCATTAAACAGATAAGCCCTGGTGTAGCGATAAGTACAAAATATGATGCTTCCAGGCAGTTTTCCAATTGGAGAAATATTTTCTCATGTCACAGCTTCTGCCAAACTAAAGTGCAACATGAAGCCTAATGCTTCTGCTTGTCAGCGAACAGCTTTGATATTCCCTGGCAGCTATTCAACAGGTGATAACATCTGTTTATCAATGCATGCATACCATCTGCTGTGACATGGTAGTCGAACATGGTGTCCTCGCTGCCATGAGGAATGTCTGGCAAATTCAGATGGATGCTGTCATTGCCCCTCAGCCAGATATCCATCTTCCTCCGGTCGTCCAGTTCAATCAAGGCTCCTATGCTCCACATCAGGGCGAAGACATACAGCCGCTCCAAGTGCTCTTTGGAGAGGTCACCACCCTGCTCCTGTAGAGTAACAACCATTTCACTACGAAGGACTATTGAAACAACTAATCATAGAAGATGCACATTCTAGAAATGCAAAAATGTGCTCAGTTTTTTAGGGTTATTTTTGCAAAGGAACACAGGTAAAACTTCAACCTGTGCCACTGTAATTGGGACTTATCCTTTATGGTACAGTACACACTCTGCCAAGTGAACCAAGTGGTGTTTTTACTTTTGTCGAAATTTATTGGCTTGAGCACAAAAGATAGATCCCAGCATATACAGCATGTAGAGTATATATTGGAAAATGCTTTCACTGTTATCTCAACAGGCTCTTCAAAGCTGTACTCAATTCAAGGGGAAATACTTTTGTCATCTTAAATAAAGCCACAAAACCATTGAGTGATTTATTCACTAATCATGACTAGGCCTCCAACTGTAATCACAGCTCTAACTACAATCACCTTACTAAGGAACACGATAATAAAGAATTTAGTACTTCTCGTTATTCATTATATGCCCTAATTGCAGTAAGTGAGCAAAATTAACGCTTTTATGGTTCTACTGGGGCTGTCATTTTAGGTATCCTCCTGAAATTAAAATTGATGCGGTATTTTTGTGTGTCTAGCTGTGTGATTGACTGTGTAGTAATTTTTCCCTTTAACGGCAGCAGCCATTTCATCTTGGCAGGATGAACTAACCTCTTCACCATTAAGAGTGTATGAGCGCAGTCATAACTGTTGTAACCTCACCTTAGGTGGTATGAGTCCCTGTAGCATGTTAATGCTCTGCATGATGACAAAGGCCTCAAGCATGTCCATCTTGAACTCCAGGGACTGCATACTGAAGCGATAGAGCTCAGAGAAAGAGGAAGAGAAGAGCTCCCTCAGCACCTCTGCCTCCTGAGGGGAGCGTTTCTTCAGCCAGCCCTGAGAGCAGCAAGCACATCACTGCAGTTACTTACATGAAAAGCTTCTGTGGCCCAGTTACAGTATATATTGTCTATTTATAGCAATCAGATGTAGTGTAGCAAACATTCTGAATTCCTCTGAACCACCATAACTGAAAACTATTCTTCTAGCAGGAATGACTAGTCATACTGAATAGAGTATCGAGTATATAGGAATTCACCATTTAGTTATGTTGATGTGATTTGTCAGTTAAAACAACAATGGACCACACCATTCAAAACTAATCATTTCATCTTTGTGTAGCAAACAATTTTGATGAAGTTTATTCACCTCCAGTATGGGGCTCCAGTTGAGCACAGAGGAGCTCATGAACACCATACCGTTGCGTGAGACAGTGGCTGGAGAGGCATTGTCAATATTATGTGGCTCAAAAACCACCTTACAGTTGGGGGCCATGGGTATACGGTCTCCATTTGCCAGTGTAAGAGTTCTGTTGTCATCTAACACTGAGTTTAGGTTCTCAATCCAGATGGCATCAACTGGTCCATCCAGCACGATCCAGATGTGCTCTCCTGAGAGAGAAAAAAATATGGACATGATGTGTTACCCTGGGCTCTGCTAGAATCTGTCAATCAATAAAATAAAAAGAACAAATATGAATATGTATATAGTACATAAACAAGTCACCACTCTAATCACAATCAATAGAGTGTGGGTGAACCGCTCCGTCTGTTCACCATGGAGTCATGCACTTGTTTACAGTATATCTGTAGTTCTCCAAAATAAAAACAACATAATTTAATATCCCTTCTTACTCTATTTTGCAAGGACACCAGAGCTGAAATTCATCTGTATCTGTATTTGTCACAGCCCCAGGGGTTCTACCAGGGCTTGTTTGTGCTGTCTTGATGGTGTGTTGTGTGTCCTGCAAAAGGCTATCAGGGAAACGGAGGCAGCTGGCCACTGTCCACATGGATAATGAAAGAGCTATCTATCCTGGCACTCAGGAGGCTTCCTCTTCCTTTGCAACACGTTGTCTTCTATTAGACTTTTGATTTGATCTGTTAAGTTAATTTAGTCTTTCTTTTGTAAGTCTAGTGCTACAGTAGATCTTCCATATTTGTTGAAATTGCCATTTTTGACAATTCCTTTGCTGTGGCAGTCACTACAGTACTTGCTATAATGGTCTCAGACTGAGTGCATAACTTCTTTTTTGTTCTTACAGTACTTTAAATTCATATCTCTCTCTACTCTGTCTCATACAGTATTTCTCTACTTTCTCTTGGTCCCAAAATGCCAGTACAAGAGACCCCGAGATAGGCCAAGAATATTAAAAAGAACAAATATGTCAAAATAATTCATTACTAATGTGCCTGATTGTGTGCATGTGCTTTGAGGGACATTTCTTCAAAGTTATCAAAAAGGACATGGTTTGGGAGTCCGTTGCTGCCTCTGTATTACAATGGAAGTATATTCTATTTTCACAGGGAATTCATTTTCCTCACAGAATATTTCAGTGTGGAGTTGCAGGCCTGTCACTCATATCCTGACACATTTACTTTTCCACTCTAAATTCCTTTCTGCTCAAAGAAACAAGCTGCACAAATCAGCAGCACAAGCAACAAACAGCTGCACAAAGGAAATTTAGAGACATAAGTGATGCATCCTGTTTAAAGATATGCACAACAGCACATACTGAATACATCGGATGCATATTTTGACACATAAAAGCAAACACATAATGTATATTCCGCCCAAAGCACACATACATTATTAATGAAGTGTGCAGGCAATGGACTGAGTAGAAAGATAAAACAGCTGTTGGTGCCGCTTTGAACTACTGATGCAAGGATGTCCCAAGATATTTAAACTTCCCTGCAATGTAATAACGTCACTGGTTTTGCTGAAGTTCTAAAGAAAAAAAGAAAATGAAATCATAGATTTTGAAACCAATGAATAATTTGAGGAACCATTTTTTTTAATACAGCGGAGATCATGTTTCCCCTGTTGCTCTTGTATTAACTAAGCACAAACTATGTTATACTATGTTACAACATTAAGTTCATGAAATATTAGTGAAGATTAAGTCATTTCTAATTTTAATTTATTTTATAATCTATAATCCATCATATACACTTCATTAATGTCAGCTCATCTCGCCTGTAAGAACTAATCCAATAATGACTTTCCTGACCTTTCTTTGCTCTCAGTGTTTTCCTCCACAATGTAGAGAATATGCCGTCAGTCCAGTCGTTTGTGGCAACGTCCAGTCGGCCAAACATCTGAGGGGCTGTTATGGCTTTGGGGTTCATGCGCATCTCTCTGTGAGGCTGACCACACTCTGGAAGAAGAACAGTTGGGATATCTACGTAACATGCTGAATTTATTTGAACAAGATGCACACAGAGTAATTAAAATGTTATATGAGATTATTAAATTTAAAGCTTATCATCAGAGATGACTCTTCCCTCTAAATCTGTGACTCTTGGACACAGACAAACCAGTTTCAAGTTTTGGCATATTTTTATTTCATTTTAGGGGGAATTATGCTTTTATTTGGCAGCTTGAGGGAAGTGAGCAGGGAAAGAGAGAGCATGGTAATGATTTGCAGTCAACATTTTGGCCGGCTGGGACACAAACCAGTGATCTGGGATTTTATACCCATTTGGTATGCACCCTACCCACTCAGCTATCACATCACCCCAAGTCTAAAGTTTCTTTTTCAGGCACTAAAATCAAATGCAGTTTTAATGCCCTCAACTGTTTTTATTTATCAGTTAACGAAAGTGCCGTATCAAATCAATGGTTGGAATGGGAGGAGCTGTTTCTTGTGAAACTTGGCAGGTACGTTGTCTAAGCATCTTGCCACAGATGGTCTATGGATTTGTCTTGTTGTGTGTGTGTTAGTTGTGTCGCTTCATAAAATCCCAGACTGACTCTATGTTGTGATCAGGGTGCTGTGGGGACCAGACATGTTATGTGTTTCAAGGCTTGTTAACATTAACATAAGTATTATTGCTGTTACTGCTGGTACTATCACTAATATTAATATTACCATCATTGCATGGTGGTCCTTCCCCCAGTACTCTCTCTTGCTCTCTCCTGCTTGCACATTTTCTCTCTCTGTCCCTTCAAACGAAACAGGTCGAGGCACTAATTCTACACATCTTATGTGGCTGAACCATTTGCACAGTATTGCACAGCAAAACCCTACCTGTCATAGCTTTCATAAGGGTGTGTATACAAGTTGTCTTCCCAGCCCCACTGGGCCCCAGGGCCATCATGCCATGTCGGACCCTCTGAGTCTCAAACAGCTGAATTATCTTCAGCTTCCAGGGAGGGTGACTAATCAGACCTGCATCCTCAACCTGAGGAAACAAAAGCAGTAAATCCAACTGTAGTGTTATATCTACTAGATTATGTACAACATGATGTAAAATGATACCAGTAAGTGTCACATTTAAAGAGGAAGCATGCAGAGACACAAAAGTTAGCACACTTTAATGTGGAGATGAAGGCACATAACACAGCAAGAGAAACACATGACAATGATGTGATGTAATAGTATAAAGACCCAACATTTTACTGTTTCTTACTTTGTATTTTCTCTGTGCTGTTAGCTGCAATTACTTAGGTTGGCTACTTGACAAATGGTAAATGAAACCATTCTTATCCCTTTGGGTGCTGTATCTTGAGGCATTTAGGAGTAACGTTAAAGATACAATGGTCTCAGTGCATTAGTCATTTACCTTTAGTTTTCCAACTCCATTCATGCCATCCGTCTATCCCACTACATTTCTTCTCCACAGATAAAGTCCTCCCTATCTGCATCCTACCTGTTTGTCGATGGCAGCCTCTAGCTCTGGGTAGCCTGCTTTATCAAGCTGGATTCCTGGGAAGAGGTCCTCAATCAAACTCAGGAAGAGAGGCTCATCCTCATCAATCTAACAAACACATTGACCAAGGTTAGCAAAACCCACACAAAAAAAAGGAGAGAACAATTAATCTTTTATCCATTTAATGAAACGTTCTGCTCTGTAATTGTTCTTCTATACATCATCAAATCAATAATTCAGTCTTTTTTGCTTTCATCAAAAAATCTATTGATGAAAATGAATCAACAGAAATTGTCCCAATTGCTCTATTTTCGCAATTTCAAGCATTTATCTATTGGATGCAATATTGTACTCCACTCAAGACTGACCAGCTTGGAGAGATTCATGTCCCTGAGGACCCTCATGACAATGGTGGACTCTGTGTCACTGGGGTTGGCTCGCTTCGCTGCTCCCAGGGTTCGCAGTACTGACAGGATGTTACGTAGGCCAAAGTCATAGTGAACCTGGACAGACAAGAGAACATTTATTTTGATATCACTAGATTCATCCTAATGAGTTCGTAAACCAGACTTTTATCTGTTCTTCTTTGGCTACAAGCCTGTGGAGCAAGCATTTAAATATTCAGTATTTCAATAATACTGAGAGCACATTAAATAATAATGTAGGTGATAAGAAAATGAATGAGTGAGTCACAGACTAGTAATTGTAATGCTCTCCACTTCAGGCACTAATGACTTGGGAACCCTGGCATTCATTAAAAGATTTAAAGACATACACAAATGCACACTGCATTACACACAGACTTGCAATAATTTCCTGGAGAAGTGTCCCCAGTTGGGTGCACTGTGCCCACTTATCTTGTCTTATACATACAGGAGGAAAGAAAGCTTTCATCCCAACAGACCACCATTCAGAAATGTCTAATTATAATCTGATTATATAAATTTTAAAATTCTATGCATATGTCGATGACTGAAGTATGTATTTCCTAATCATGTGAAACAAGAAAATACATTTTCTGAATCCATTTTTTTTTACCTGTTTGGAAAGTTGCTCCTCACACAGCTTGTATAGAGTAAAAAACTTGCGGGCCAGCTCAATGTTGTCTATAAACCCACAACTCGCCAATTTTACTCTAATAATGATCTGACGGTCAGGAACCATCATGGCCACAGAGCGGAAGTTAATCTTCAGGTTCTCTGGAAGCTCCTGGCGACCTGCATAACCTGGGTTCTGATGATATAAGGAAAATAAAAAGACGAGTGTAAAATGGGAAGAAAATAGAAACAATTTTATAACAGTAATGAGAATATGTAATACTGCATACAGTATTGTATTTCATAGACAATTAGATCCCAGATTGTCCATAGATACAGTACATAATACATCAAATAAATGCAAAAATGCAAGTGTATGCACTTTATACGGTTTTCTGGGTCTCCCAAAAACTTATGAAAATCTTATGTTAATTTCCTAGTTGGAGAAGCTGTCCCTAAAAGTAGCCTAAGACAATGCCAGGCTAATGCAGACCCACACAATAAAGCTGTGACCCTTTTCCTCACAAGTGATTCCACCATTCTCGGTTTAATGACTTGCCTCGGGATAGCAACTGTGCCAAGGAGATAAAGTGATCCAACTACTATATCACTGTGTGAAAACAACAGTAATGAACACTGGCTAATATTATTATTAAGAGGCAGACATGGTGTTGAATATTGTATAGACTGGCTTGTCATCTAAGACATGGGCCAGGTCAATTTCTTTAAGCTACACAATTCTTTTTGTTATAATTTGTTTTTGTACCCAGATGTATAACCCAGCTTCTCTTTTCAGTGTAACCACCCCACACAACACAGCATTACATTACGGTACTGCTGTGCAGCAACTGACCATGGTAAGAAAAATGCCGAACTCAGGGTTCATATCCACATTATCTCCATCGGTGAACACAAAGTTTTTGCGGCGTTCCTTCTTGCAGGTGAGAACTATTGCAATCTGCTGGGCCGCCACAGACAAAACTGGGAGGTCAATGCGGTTGAACTCGTCAAAACAGCCCCAGGAACCAGACTGTGCCAGACCTAGAAAAAATAAATTTTTAAGAACACTCTGATACAACTCTACAATATTCAATACAACCAACTGTCTATTCTCTGTCTAGTTAAAAACGGTGGTCCTTGCTCAAACACACTCCTTTCTGCGTTGCTTTATCTGCAAAAATCTATATCATTGATTTATACCTTTGAATATTCTTCCCAATCCTCGGAAGTCCATCTGGTCAGAACAGTTGAAGACAACAACATACTTTCCCAGACAGCGACCCATGTCTTTTGTAGTCTCAGTCTTACCTATAAACAGAAGCAAGTTTTGTCACATCCTAGAATGAGCTGCACTTATTTAAATGGTGAAAGAAAAGAACAGCAACCTAATTCCACTTCTATGATCCCTTAAAATTAAGCATTTCAAATTTCTGCCTTTTACGGCTTCGAAAAGCCTCACAAGCAAAATATTGCTATTTAAAATACTTTTATTTATAACGTTATTCCAAAACTAAGGCATGCAAGTAATGTTAATCTGGAGTGTTTACAACACATTTTATGTGCCCAGTTTATGTGACTACAAATTAGACTGTAGCAGTGGTGCAATTCAGCCTCTTGTGGATAAACTGAGTATTACAAAAACAAACCAGAGTACACATGTATGTATTTCTTCTTCCCAGAAATCACTGGTGAGCAAGAGGATCATAGAGTGACATCACTTACACCTGTCATCCCATCTTATTGTAGTAAACGACCGCTACATTAGTGACATGATATGAAAAACTGCAGCACTCAGTTAATCATTTAATAAGCTGTATACTTGTATGACGTGTGTGCATTCCAAAACTGGACAAGACGATAAAACAAAACTGTATTTTTAGGCAGATTTACAGTCATACCTGTTCCTGCTGGGCCAGCAGGGGCTCCTCCCATACTCATACCCAGAGCCTGGGCCAAGGTGATATAGCATCTGAAAAAACAGATACACAGTTCTTTAGGCATAAATAAGATTAAGAATCTGATTTCTCACAACCCGTTTTCAACCCCCTTGCATTCAATTCGTCACACAATAAAGCTAATGTGATGTGATTCTCCACAGGGAGGCTGTAGGTCAGGCTCAGCAGGAGATAGCTGCCAATGAAGCCAGTGGGGATTTAGCGGCTTGTTTAAAGACCCTTCAGTAAAGAGGATGACTGACACTGGGCCCTGACCCTGGCCCTCTAGTTTAAGACTGTCCTTCCTTTCCACTGCATACAGTAGCTGGCATGCAGTCGAAAATCACGGGAAAACTGCGCATGCGACATATTTCATGCCCTTCAGTGAAAACGGAGCAAATAGGGCCACTGCTTTCAGACAAATCTCAGAAATGTGATGTTATTTCTACTCATCATTCTTCCTTCTGCCTTCTATGTAGCAAAACTTCTACTTTTACTTATTTTCAGACCTAATGCAGTGACAGACAGAATATGATATGAATGTGAAAGAGAATTAGGAAAACACTGAGAGCATATAAAAACTGAAGAGAAGGAGCCAGACAGTGTTTCCGGCAGGGAAAGGAGGCAGTGAGAAAATCAGGGCTGCGTCAGTCACAAGGCCAGCATGCCACTTCTTTGGAGAGCTGCTGTCTGATGTCTGCTGGTTACTCCCTCACTGCTGCTGTCCCTTCTCATCTCCACCTCATTGTCTCTCCTCATCTTTTTAGTCTCTGTCATATTTCCTTTTCTCTGTGACTTCATGTCTGACAAAGGCTCTTGGTAGAATCCTGCCTCCCATACTCTGTCTGATTATCCTCCTCTCTCTCCATCAGTCAAATGCTCTGTCAGTGACAGAGGTGATGAACACTTTGCAATGATGCCTACTACCCTTTTTTTTTTTAATTTTCTCTTCTCAATTCCAAAG
The DNA here is from genome assembly GCA_030347415.2 of Decapterus maruadsi. Classification (NCBI taxonomy): domain Eukaryota; kingdom Metazoa; phylum Chordata; class Actinopteri; order Carangiformes; family Carangidae; genus Decapterus; species Decapterus maruadsi. Next base: position 12,300,482 of record CM064894.1, on the reverse strand, counting down.
CTCTATCCTGCTCTCCCAGCCTCCCATGTCCAGTAAGTATTCAACCACAGAAGCTGCAGTCTTACATGACGACAGTGCAACGACAGTATTCCCAGGTTGCAGTGCCTCTTTCCAAATTTTGCAGCTTAAGCTGTAAGATAGAAGTTCACCATACTTCCTACTGGCAGTAGAATTGAAAAGAAATATTTTCGCTATTTCTGGGGCGCTCTTTAGCTTACTGTGTTGAGCAGGTGCCCCATATACAGAGATAGTCCTCGCTTCAGCCAGCCCTGGTTCAAATCCCCCAGTGTGCCTTTTGGTGAATGTCATTTCCCCTCTCTCTGCCTCCCCATTTTCTGTCTATCTCTATTGTCCTGTCAATTAAAGGCAAAAATACCCCAAAAATACTTATTAGTGCCTTTTTGAGTGTTTGTTTGTTGGTATATGCGCATCCCGTCATGTATGGCTCTCTACCTGTCAGTCAGTGGTGTAATGACAAGTCTTTCGGTGCAGCCCAGGAATTCGTTCTGGTAGACAAAGCCCACATCTGTGATGTTGATGATCATCTTGTCTGAGTCCTCATTAAAGTAGAAACGGCACTGCTTCAGCCACTCAAAGTCGTTGGGGCTCTTGACGTGCAGGCGGCACTGGAGGGAGAAGGGATGAGGTAAAGAGAGAGGAGGAGGGACAAAGACAGGTGGGAGGAGAGAGGAGACGATAAAGATGAAAGGGCGGAGAGATGGGGGAGAGAGTAGACGGCAAGTAAAGAATAGGAAATTGAAGGGCACCATTCAGGAGGTGATGTGAAGTGAGAGATAAAAGCAGGGAGGAAGAGGGAAAAGGGGGAGAGAGGACATTATGTATGAGGGGTCAGGGAGGGTTCGAGGCAGAAAGAAGTTGATGGGCAGGGAAAGGAGGATGAAAGAAAAAAGGTGAGAGTCCATGAGACGAATATGAGGAGTAAGGAGGGCAAGGGAAAGGGGGAGAGAAAACAGGAAAGAGGCAACTCCAGAGATTGGTAAAGTACAGTGGAAAAATTGGTAGATAAAGGAGAGGTTAAATAAACATAGATGAGAATGAAATGGTGGAAATAAGGTGAGATTGAAGAGGAGCAATAGGAAAGAAAAAGGAGGTGAAGAGGACAGTGAAAATTTTGGGGGAAAGATATGTTGGAAAAAAGACAGGCATACTGTAAATTAACATAGCTGCCAGGAGATTACATTTTACAACTCATTTGGCAGCTGCTTTTATCCACGGGGACTTACGAGTGAACAAAATAATAATGATGAAAAACATGTCCAAATACAGTTACTTCACACCTTTTCTATTCACCTTGGAGACCAGCAGGGCAATTTGCTGCAACTGGAGGGGGAGACTTCAAAGTCGGCCCTTTGTGTAGGTCTAAATATCACTTGGCTACCAATAAGAAAATCCTTTGAAGACTTTTGTCAGATTGACTTTTTTTTTTAAGAACACACCATGTGGTATTCTGACACCACAACCCAAGGGTGTGTGCATATCAAACAGAGTTTAACAACAGAGATATCTTGAGTAGGGAACCTCGATTAGATAAAAGAGAAAAGTATTTTCATGAAAAAAGTTAAAAACTAATACTAAATGATCAACAAGATACTCACCAGGTCATCAAATATGTCCCTCTGGTGTACATGGATGGTGATGAGGGTCTCATACTTGGTCCTCTCCACAGACCCCAGGTCTCTTGTGGTCATGTCAATCAGTGTGTTGAGCAGTTCCAAGAAGAGCTGGTTGGTTTTGGCCATAATGCGACGATCATATCGGGCGTTAGTTAAAGCTTCCTCCGAGTCCCTTGTCCATATCATCTGAATACCTAGCAAACCCACCTAGGTTGAGAGCGATTAACACTTGAGTGCTTGTGATGACATGTATTTCAGAAACCTTAAACTGAGCCTAAGTTGTATCTATGCATCCAGCTATGGCGTACCTGAGCGGGATAGGAATTAAGGAATTCAATGAGCTGGAAGCCAGAGTCTTGGATGGCCAGGGCTGCCTGTCGGACTACTAGGTGCAAAGACCTCTGGGATTCTTTCAGCAGAGCGTTGAGCCAAACCTCTACATTCCCCTCTGCTGTGACAGGGCGCTCCAGCTCCACAGTCTCCCCCTCTCGTGACGACACAGCCAATATACGGTCATATATCTGGGAAAGAAGATGATGAAATATCTGTAGATCCTCTTTTCTTACACCATTCTGATTAGTCAACACAATTATATGATATTGTGTTTTAATCTTTATCTTTTCTGATGCAATATATTTTTGTTTTGTTTTTCCACACATTTCTAGTTCTGCAAAACAAACTCTCTCATCGGATGAATTAACTTTTGACCTGTTAAAAGGCCACAATAAAAGACTGAAATTCACCTTGTCATGGAATCGGACACATTTGATGTTGTCAAAGACGTTGAGAAGGTGGGCCTGGATGGTGTGAGAGTCGGAGGCCTGGCCCAAAATCTCCAGCAGGGCAGGGTCCGAGACAAAGAAGAAGCGAGGAAACAGTAGACGCTTCTTCTCCAAATAGCTGTTTGACATTATGATTAAAAAAAAAAAATCCTTGCAATAGTTATTTTTTTCTCAAAGCAGCTTATGTTTGGAAAAAAACAGACATATGTACAATAGCTGTCAGCACCGCACTAAAAATAAATCTTTTCCTTGAAACCATTTTCAAAAGTACTCCTCTTTGAATAATGTTTGAACTACTCGTGCCTCCTATCTTCGTATCACTTTGACATAAGAGTTGACAACAGTTTTTGTACTTCACACTCACCCTGTAAGTGACTTCTGGCAGATCTCTAGCTGTTCAAGGAGGTGAGGAAGCAGTTGTCCCATGGTCTCATCCCCCACACAGGACTGTACTACATTGGGCATCTCATGGGCTCGCATCATAATCTTTACCCATGACTTGTCAATGTTAGAGAAACGCTTTGCTTCCTAAAAGAGGATGAGATAATTATTCATCACATAATCAGCGACCGAAACAGGGACATTCAGTTTTGGCATTGACCCCTTGGTGTTTTATCATGCATATGGTGTGTGTTTCAATGACAGTCTTTTGATTTGATTTTTTCATGTCTTTTCATGTTTTTCTCTGTTAAATTTTTTATGCTGTCACAATTTTTCAGTGTCACTGCTTTTTACTTTCAACCTTCTGTCATCATTTGGAGGGTTTTGAGGATGGGAGGATGGGAGGATGGGGAGATGGGGAGATGGGGTCTTTGTGTGTGTGGGGTTTGAAGTATGAGAAGAGTGACAGTAGGATTTTGACATTGAAAATAAAATTTGGCACTGTGCTGAAAAAAGGAAAAAGTGCCACTAAAAACTTGTTTTGGAAAAAGATGTGTTGACACTGACATAAATATTGGCACTGAAAAGGGTTTCACTGAAAAGAGAAAACCAGCATTAAAAAATTACAATAATTGCTTTTTAAATTTGATGTTTACTTTTTTTTCATGGTGCACTTTTTTCAGTTTCATTCACCATCTGTTACCATTTTGGTGTAGAGAGATGGGGCAGTTACTTGAAGTAGGGGCTAGAACAGTCAAAGGATCAAGGAGAGTGGGATTTACTGTATTTGCATTCAGAAACCCGACAGAGCTGTATTGGTAGGCATTAGGCAATGCCTTTTTCTTTTTTGTTAGATAGTTTTTTCTTCTTTTCGTTTTTTTTTTTTTAAACAGAATTCATGTCAGTGGTAAGGTTACCTTTTAATGGACATCATGCTGTTTCACCACTAACAACTGCTGAAATTAGCCTATTCAGTTAGCTATCCTGTGGTTAATGGTTGTTGAGTCCCCCCACGATGTCTCTTGTTTAGTAGCAGTTCGAGGCCAGTGTTACTGCTGCTGTGTGTGGTATCAATGTGCTAACACAAAATAATAAAGCTGAAACCACGGGTCAGTCTTTATCTTTCATTTTTACATTTGGTGATTTTGTCAGACAACGTTGCAGTTATAAAATCGGGAATTGACAAATATGCGGTCCAACCACATACTTGGTTTTGACCTTGTCTTGTTCAGTTCATGCAAGTAGAGAATGTGAATAATTCACTGTGATGTAATGTACCTTGGGCAGCTGTTTTGCAATGTCTCCACCCACAAACACAGCTTCAAGGTAGATCCAGAGATTCTGAACAGTCATCCAGTTCTCAATGATATCAGTGGTGTTGGAAAGATTCTGAACCCACTTCTGAATCTGGGCTTTAAATGGGGTGTTGTACCTGGGAAATAACATCAGATGTTACTGTACATCAGCATGTAAACCTTATTTCATACAACACACAGTGACAAATTGTTTGGTTGCTGTGAAGTCTATGAGGCAATCAAATGCCATTTCCCAGACCTCTGGTGGGAGAGCAAGTCCCCCACGGAAAGCGCTCTGATGCATTCTCATCAAAGTCCCAATATGGATTTCAGCGCTGACGTACCTGTTGCTCATAAGAGACCCCAAAATCATCAGGCTGTCTTCCATGCTGGCAATGATCTCTGATGTGCTGTCTCCTCTCAGTAGCAGCTCTCCGCGGGTCTTAAAGTTGGCAAATGTAAAGGTCTTGTTGTCCCACTCAGCAATCACCTGCTTCAGCTTCTGCTCAATATCCCGCTCCTTCACAGCACTGATACAGATATCCTGTGTAGTACAGGGATTTGTTGAATTATTAGCAATGAAAATGACAGAATAATTTACACATGGGAAGAAAAAAATAACAACATGAGCATTAATGTCTGAAATATCATTACAAATATTAGTTAAGTGCACAAGTACTGTAGCACCTACACACTAAATAAATACAAGGACATCTGGTAGATTTCTATCATTGGAGCTGAACCATTATTAATAAGTTGTCAGCTAATTCAGTGGCTTGAATGAAAATGATGCTTGAGCTTAAACACATCAATTTGGCACAAGGATTAATGCTCACTGAATTGTGAAGATGATATTAAAGCATATTGCAGCTCTGTTATCTCATCCTATACATCCAATCTGGCAGTGATTTCCCAAGGGTGACATCCCTACCTCCCCTGAAATAGTTATTTTCATTAATTTTTTTGTGGTAATTTAAAATTAAAATTCATATTAGAAACAACATTTTCTATTTGTGCCATTCATTTTGCATAATACATTTCATTACCCAAAACATTCAAAAATGTATAAGGCATAATCATTTATTTATAATTTACTACAGTATATGCTTTACAAGAAATGATTGTGCTTTTCATATCTATTTTTTTTACCTATACAAGTTTATTTATTTATTTTTATTTAACCTTTATTTAACCAGGCAAGCAAATTAAGAACATAATTTCTTTTTTCAAGTGCAGCCATCATGATTGTTCTTACCTCAATCTCCTCTTTATATTTGAGGAGAGGAGCCTCCATAATGTTGCGTAGCTTAAATGTATCTGTCTCCACTTCAAAGATGTGCCCAGTCACCTGGTCACAAAACCAGACAGATTTGTCAGTGTGGAAATTACATTTTCTGTTCATAGTAGATTTCAGATGAACACTTATTATATAAGTATAAGAGTCAGTGTTAATGAAAGTAACTGGTGAGTGAAGTGATATAACGGTGGCCTTTTTCTCTGACCTCGGTAATTCTCTTCCAGTGGCGCGTCATCATTGCTTTGTTAGTCATGAGCTCCAGTAGAGGGCAGCACTCACTGAATTCATCAACGGTTTTCTTCAAATCTAAAAAGGCCTGCCACTCCTTCAGAGCTCGAGGCAGCTTGCGACACCTGGTGAAAATGGCACATTGGTCAACAAACTCACAGCAAATTACAGGCCACCAAACCAGAGATTAATTCAGTTCACGGACGTTATTTTAGAGGCTAGCTATGTATGTGTGCACCCTCTTGAGGCACACGTGCACCAGCAACACTGCACAGACGCACAATGTACCTGGCCCAAAGTAACACTCCTACAAAATTTGATAGACATGTCTGCCAGAAGATGGAGCTGTCCTGTCTTCTTCAACTCTGAGTCGTTCTTAAACTGCTTACAAGCTTAAAGGAGTTTCACACTGTCAGAGGAACACAAAAAGTTAAAAAACTATTTTTCCACTTCATGGAAATACTTTAATATTTCTCGGGCTGCTTCCTCTGCAATTTCCCTTTGACATGTGCAACATCAATAAACCCTTGCAGAGGACAGAGTACAAAGATAAACGTGGATGGGATGGTGAAATTGAAATCTTTTGGAGCATTCATGCAATGTTTAATGAAAACATCATATAGCATAAATCCAGGGAAAGGAATATTTCCGGCAGGAGAGGGGCAATGCTGAGGGGAAGGACAAACTAATGGAAGTCAATTAATTCAATTCCCTTTGTTTTTCGTTTCCTTTATATCGTTGCTTGATGCTTGACATTTTCTATTGGAGCATTATTCCCTGATCACTATGTGCAAAGCCTTTTTTAATTGCTCAATAAAACAGCAGTGGGGATTTGTTGAGCTGATTCTTGTTTGTTTCATGTTCAGTACAATTTTCAGTTTAGCTCAGGTCAGCACAGTTTTGGTTTTTACAGCTCAATACTGATGAGTTTAATTTACTTTAATGTGGTGAAGATTAAACAAATTGTCTAACCTCGTCTGAAACTCCAGTAGCTCATTATTGATCTTCTCGATGTGGATGTCAGCCCAAAGGATATCATAGTAACCATTGACTGTTTCAATGACATTGCTGTAAAGACCATACAGCTTCTGCAGCAGCGTCAGCTGCTTTCTAATCTCCAACAGCTGAGGATGCTGGGTAACAGGAAGTCCAAACAGCTCCTCTCCTCCTGTGTAAGTGATGTACTTCCTGAACAGGTTGTCAAATCGATTCTAAAGACAAGAATGGCAACAACATATTCAATATCAGTTCAAGAATCATATTAATGTACATTGTAATTGTAATTAAACCATTATACATTTTCCAGCCCTTGTGCATTTGGAGTAAAAAAAACATATTTTTATACAGTAAAAAAGAAAACCCAGTGATATCACTGATGAATCTACAGTAATAGAAAATAACAGCAGGCCAAAAAAAATCCCAGTCAGACCCAAATTATAAAAAATTAACTGAGTGAGACTGAAAAACTAATGAATTATTTACTACACCCATTATTACACAGTAGCACAAACCTGGAACATAATGAGTCTATCACTGGCATCCTGAGGAGCGAGCCCCACCACCATGGGGCCATCCTGATGCAGAGGGGGAAAAGTAAGTCTGCAGTTCAAATAAATAGCTACTTTAGGCAGTTGACGACGCTGTCTGAGCCTGTGAGTTAAGTTAAGTTTATGTTCACCTTATCATAGTCCTGGTAAAAGTGTTGGCAGTCTTCCACGAAGGCCCCCACATTGTTGACCAGTTCTCCTCTGAAGTTTGGCTGCAGGGCCACCAGCTCGTTCTGGACCTCTGTGCTCCGGGACAGCAGTTTCTCCCAGGTGTAACGCAGCGTGTCCACTTTATCGGCCTCCTCTTTAGCCACTGACAACTCATATTTATGAAGCATGGCGTAGGACTCCTGTGAGGAGGGAAAAAGACTTGTGTGACAACTACAAATATTTTAAAATCAAACATTGCATCTTAATTTTGATTGATGAAACATACAATATACGCTATCAAAAATGCATTTATATAGCATTACGAAAAGTGTTTTAAATATAGCTCTTAAAAAAACTGAACAGTGAAAGATCAATGCAAAACATAGATAAACTAGGAAAAGAAGTAACACTCTGAACTTGATTCTGTGTGTAACTGGGAGCCAATAAGGGGAAGCATTCCTCAGAAAAACATGGCAATGAAGACAGAGGTGATGAAACAGTATTAACAGCATTAGACAGAATCTTAGGAAGATGGTATTGAAATGGCAAAGTAGGCAGACTGCACTTCCTTAACTGTGATATAGAGAGAAACCCTGAGATCTCTGAGGTACAGACCGGGCACTTCCAGACCTGCGGTTTACAAGAGTCACTCAGACTCTGAAACACTTCTGCCTCAGGCAGTGAACATCATCTGTCATCCAAAGGGAAGTGTTGCAGGTAGCCTCTGTTCTGCCAGGGATATATGTGCCACTTTGTCCACAGCAGGGAAGAGTGATCATTGAAAGACTGTATTAAAAACTCTTGGCTATTAAAATTTGTATTAAGATCACAGTGAAAGCCCTCTGGCAGTGTGGTCTGGGCAATACTGTAATGATACATTTATGATTACTAATTAAGAGTTCTTCACAATGGATATAATCAATATCTAGACTGAAAATACAAATCTTAAGTATGACAACCTGAAACGTGGAAGTCATCACATAATCATTACATTTAGAAGCAGGTCATAATTTGTATGTAACTTTAAGTCTCCATTCTCCAACCATTAACATTTGGGCCAGCTTGATGATGGAGTACAGAAAGTCACTACACACAGTCACACACAAATGCAGGGTTTTGTTTTCACCCACTGGCAAGAAAACTGTTTTTTTCCACTTGACAGCAAGGCATAAAACATGTAAGAGTTTCACTTCCTGGATTTTTCCAGTATTGCCATTGAGCTACAGACCCAGTACATAACTCTCATGTAAATATTATCAAAGGCTTTATGATCATACAAATTTAAATAATTTTCATCTACAAACTTGATTGAAAGCCAGACTCACTATAGAGACATAACTGACACTCAAGACACTTCTAAAATGGTCGAAAGTTGAAAACTGGAAACACTGTTGTCTGCCCTACTACAGTATGTGTATTTCTATGTGTGTATAAAAAGGGCATCAGGAATAAAGACATAATGCTGGGCTTTACCTCTATGGGTCCAACTTGAAAATCAATAGATATTTGCTGCTCTCTGATCTCCTTGAGTGCTGCCATGGCAATGCGAATATCATCCAGGTCTTTGATCTGTCGATTCAGTTTCTTTCCTGCCTCATCTACAAAAGCAAAGATCTGCTCCATCTCTGAGCGATATTTCCTGTTGCAGTACAGCCCATAGTCCACCATCCAGTTCTTGGTTTCAGCAGTGAGGGACATCTTCAGGTCCACTAGTTCAAAGAAATAGATGTAAGCATCAGAAAGGGATTGGCTGGAAGTGTTGGTGTCAGTTTCTTTTGACTTCTTATCAGCGATTATGAAATTGAAAATGCAGTTCCAGCAAAGCAGTTAATCTAACCTGTGAATAGAGCCAGAGCGCCGACTGTAATGAACTCAGGTTCTGAATTTATCTCCAGTTCCAGATCTCGATAAAAAAGAATCTGGCTTTCAAACTCTGAAAGCAGAGGACTACCCTGGATGAATCTGTAGAAAAAAGAAGAATGATGGTCTGTATTGTTTTCAGTGGCAATAGGTTATCAATGAAACTTAACAAAATTCTCATTAGTCAGTGCATTGTACTTCCGCATGGTGTCTTCACGGTCCTTTCTCCAGATATGATGATAACGGCTAAAACGGTCGAGAGCAGTCATCACTTCCTGCATATTAAAATAAACAGGAGATACTTGGTAAATAGTGAATATTTACAATGTAAATATAACTGCTGTGTTTTTCCATCTACAGTGGACATGTGTTGGCGCAGTTAGGATACAATAAATTTGAAATAATACTAAATAGATAGATCTGTACAGATTTATCCAGTTCTGCACATGTTATATGCATCAATCAAATGATGGCCTTGTTCAAATCCAAAAAAGCATGTACCTTTTTGGTGGAGCTAATGGAGGTACTGAGAACAGACACCAGTTTGACTATCTCCTTGTTCTCAGACACACCCTTGTAGTAGTTACGGGCTTGGAATGGGATGGCCTGAATCACAGATGCTGAAATGTCTGAGGTGCTGCCATCTGGAAAGAGTTCAGAGCACAGAATACATGTACATGTTTTGACAGAGTAGAGACAGTGGGTGTTCAGGATGTATCTTCACGGGATCACTGAGAATTATACATAATTACACATCACTGCTAGATTGTTCAGAAAGAGTTGGACTAATGACAACTGAATATAATGACGTTTGATTGTGCACCTGCAGGTATGGACACTGGGAAATGACTCTTCAGATATACAATTTTTGCTATTTTGTAACCCTGTTTATTTCTCTAAACTCAGTGGATGTTCACGTCAGTGGATGCACAAACTTTTATACTCAAAGTTTGTGTTGTTCGATTCACTACATTAGCTCAGTGCTAGATTTGATGTGACAGACAGAGTTGCTCTATCTTAGTGACAAATGTCTTTTGTTTAAATGCTTCCCTTCAAAGTCACTGACATATTCATGTCATTTCCATCCGCACAACTCTGTCTGCTCCCAGTCAGTTGAGGTTTTGCTCTGCTGAGCTGTGAAATAAGGAAATCTGATTATCAAGTGAGTGTGGTGCAGTAGATAATGAACAGTGTTCTGGTCTGCACGTTAGCAACAACGTATAAATAACTTGAAAGTCAAACAGGCAAAGTATGAGTGAGGTTATGTTAGGCAATGCCTCGTGCCCTCTCATACCAGCCAGGCTCCTGTATGTTGTTGCTCCATCCTCTGAGTCACTCTCTGAACTGTCTCGTTTCAGAGCTGCCATTCGTCTTTCATTCATTTTTCTCTGCATAATGAAAAACAGACACAAGGGAACATCTCAGGGCTTGTTTGGCAGAGTGCAGAATCATCAAATATGAGAATAAATCCATTACTCATGACAAATTTCTGCTTCTTTCATCAGCTCAAACCCACCTTGGAGATCCTCTCTTTGCTCCACTGGCCAACTCCTTTGCTGACACTGACCACACACTCTACAGCCCTGTTCAACGCCTGCTGAACCTCCTCCAGAGCTGGAACCATGGCGATGTTAGGGATGGAGAGGATCACGTTGACTCTGAAGATTGCTTGCTGACTGCTGCTTTTGCCATGACTAGCTGACTCACTCTCCGCTACAGGGGGAGAAAAGTAGTATTGAATGGTACATGAATGCAAGTGATATGGAGTTAATGGCCAAATATTCCTGATAAAATTGCGAGTTAAAAACCACGACTAACAGACAAGACAAGGAAATATGCTGAGAAGAGCAAAATGGTTACACAAGACCCACCCATGAAATGCGTGAGTGAGGAGGCGTGGATCCGCTTGCGAAGCATCTCAAGTGTGTTGCGTGTCAATCTAAGCAAGGCATCCACGTTGCGGTGGTTGAAATAGGAGAGCAACTCCTGAGCCTCCTCCTCCATCACTTCCATCAGATCCCTCTTCTTCTTCTTTCTCATCAAGGGTGAGGACGGACCAACACTGGCAGGAGGCAGCAAAGTGTTTCTAGAAAAGAGACGGCCTTCGGAGCGGCCCTCATCTTCACCTGAAATGAAGGAGTTGGCACACTGACATTAAATGTGTTGCACACTACAGCTTTAATTATAGCTCTTGTTGATTGATGAGAAATTTCAAATGTGGAATAACAACAGGCTATAAAATAAAAAATAATTAAAGCCGCAAGCGGCAATGATCGGCCCTCGCTCGACCCATGTGACCGCGGGGGCCTGAGGCGCGCGGGGGCCATGGTGCGAAGTCAGAAGGGCGAAAAAGCGCTGCGGGAGCGGATAAAGGCTCGTCCACCAGCAGCCCGTTCAGGTGCTGAATCAAATATGGAATTTGAACTCAATTGGATGAGGCCAGACGTCCGTACCATACGGAGCACAAAAGCTTTCTAAAGAGGTTGTCTATTTTGAAGTCGGGAAATTTGGGGACATTTCACCATGACATTAAGAGGCTTTTTTGTGGGGCATGAAAGTGAGAAGAAATAATTTAAACAACGCGCACCACAATCGAATTTCAAGAGGCCTTCGGATGAGGCCAGACGTCCGTGCAAAAGTTGAAGCGTTTTTGAAGTCGGGAAAGGGGCGAAATTGGGGCATGAAGGCGGAGAAGAATAATAAACAACGCGATTTTAAGAGGCCTTCGCTGGGCGAGTGCTACTCGCCGCTCGGGCCTAAAAATAGAAACTAGTTATGCCTCTGTTCATTCGTGTAGTTGTGGGCTATTAGCCTTAATTGTTCTCTCTACTAGCATGTTTAATTGCCCCATATGATATCCAAATAAACTTGATCTCAAAATCATAATGTTAGTATACCTTCACTGTCCACGTGGTCCATGGTCTTGCTCTCAGTGCAACTTTCCTCCTCGACCCTCTCCACATCCTCTTTCTGATTGTGGTCAAACTCCAGCAGCATGTTGATCAGTTCATTAGCAGCCTCTTCCACAAGTGAGCTCTTAGTGTGGAGATTCTGGGCTTGTCTTATGCACAGATCCTGCACACACATATAGTATATACTTGATATATACAGTATATAATTTTTTTGTCTTTGTCTGAATCCAAAGGGCACAAAGAACCAAGCATAAAAAAACATGGTAATTACATAACATTGTCATGTCTTTTCAATTAAATGTATTTCAGTCATCCATACAGAACTGTAAAGAAGATACCTACAGTATGTATTAATTTGTGCCAGTTTTACTTAGTGTCAGTGATTTCTACACAGTATTGGACATCCACGGGTGTGGAAGGTGATTCCCATGAGCCAATATGTCACTCACGTCACTGGTACAGTATGCTGCCTAGTGTATAGTGAGGCTATCATTCAAATAACGTTGTTGTGATATCTTAGCAGCTATTCCAACACATTAATAAATGATGATTGATGACCTGCAGCACTGACTGCTGAGCCACTTTGTGCTCATCCACAAGCAGTGTCCCAAGACATAAGCAATGGCCCTCACAGAGAGCATATGTTTATGAATCATGAACATGATTCACAATTAAATTAATGCCTTAGGAGATTGAAGAGAACAAATTAAATGAATTTTAAAATACTTCAGAGGCATTGGGAAGTTTGTTTAAGTCCCTGTGTGTATTTAATTTCTATGTAATCATAACATCATTCAAACGATATTATGTGGTGAGTGGGCTAATACTTTACCCTGGTGGTCTGGACAAAGGCCTCACACGTGACTGGTTCATCTTCTGGCAGGACACACAGTGTGGAGCTACTCATCTCCTGCAGCACTGCATCTATTCTAAACTCCACCAAGTCATTCACTCGGTCCATTAATAACTCCAGGTCAACTGGAGACATGGAGCAACAAGAATACAAGTGGGACACAGTCCAGAGAAGTGGATGCAAGCATTGGAGAGGCAGGGTGACAGGAAAGAAGGTACAAACACACACACCAACACTGACTTCACAATGAATGCATTAATGTTTTAGCAGGTACTGCCAGTGCTGAGTTGCAGGATGTACTATACATCTAGGTGTGGGACATTTCTTGATTTCTGGATTTGTTCCTTACCCAAAGTCTTGTCAATTCGACTGAGATACTTGTCTATGTTCAGAGATGTCCAGTTGAGGGAGGTCAGTCCTGGCTGTATTGCCTCATCCACCTGTAATGTGAGAGATCCATGCTAATACACTCTTTATTGATTTTATCATGAATCTGCATGTGACATGACAATCAAGGACAAAAAGGAGGCTGCTTTCACATGATCAAACCAAACAACAGAATGCGGCACAGTAAGTTGTATATTGAGTCATCACTTCATGTTACATAACTACTGTACTGTAATACACAAACAAAGAAATGCAATGCTAACATAGTGTGTGAGAAAGTCTGAAAAAAACTGTTCTAAAACTGTTTGGCTTCTGACCTAAAGTGAAGCAAAAGTGATCATGTTGCCATTCCCATTCCTAAACACATTTCTTCTTATAATTATACACATTTATAAATAACATTTATTATTCAACTAATTTGCCACACTTCCACAATTTGACCAAGCCAAATTGCTTAGCTGGAAATCTGGTAAATACCACCTGTGATCCTAGTGGTCAATCTAATTATTCGGAATGGTTTTTTACTCAATGAAAAATTATCACTGATGTTATCGCCGACAATACCCAGCCTTAGTTGAAAAGAGTCCATTTTCTATTCAATTAAAACCAGTGTCAGCAATGACTGAATACTTGAGGTCCACCTTAAAACACACGGTGAGTGTTCAGAAAAGCCCATAATTATCTTTAGATTAACTTGACAGAAGCTGGGGGCTGAAATCTAATTAAATTAAACTAATGAAACACATTTGTGCTCTGGAAATAGAATCAGAATTATTCGATAGCACATGTTATATTACCACTGCGGTAGAAAATTAGGTCTTAAATCATTTCCTGCTGTAGCTGTTAAAATATGGCAGAGCTAAATATACAAAAAAAACCAATAAATAACAAAAAGAATTGTTAAAGAATTAATAATAAATTACAATTGAAATGTTTGATATGATTTTCCAAGGACAAATGATGAGTAACAGTTAAAGGAAGAATGAATTATATGATATTATATGATATATGATCTTACCTTAGCTACATGGGGCATGGCCAGCTGTTCAAAGGCACTCTGAATCTTAGCCCGCACTCTGGTGTTCTCAGTCAGCATTAACTGCAGAGGACAGGCATTGATACAGTTTGTTAGATACATTTATAGAAAATAACACTGTATTTGGTATTTGTATGAGTATATTTTATCTACCTGTAATTTGTTGTAGTTCTTTTTTAGGGAGTCCTGTTTCTGCTGCAGCAGAGCAGCGAAGGGCGGGATCTCCAAATTCATCCTTGTCATGCAGTTTGCTTCTCTAATCTGGGTCAGAATCTCAGGGTCAAAGTTGACGAACAGCTCCCCTGTCTCTGGGGATCTGACCAACAAAGAGGCCTGCAGGCCCACACGGGCATGCTCCATCTGGGTAAGGGGGGGTATCAAGTGTTTGGGTAGTTTAGAGTGGGTTGTGACAAAAATGAGGAAGGGTAGGTGAGAGGAAGGGATAAATAAAGCAGAGAAAAAGCAAAAGACCAAGTGCAGTATGTGTGACAAGGAAGAAAAAAACATACATGTCGGGCCATCAAAATGTATCTTAAATGCACATTCCTGTACCACACTGTTACATGTTATGCATACTTAAATGTTCTTTTATACCAAGCCCAGATCATTTATTATCTCTCCCCTTACCTTTGTCATCCAGTTCTGATGATAGAGTATCTCAAACTCCAACAGGACCCTTGCCACTCTGTTAAAGTTTCTGATAATCCTCTTGGCCTCTGTTGTGGAAAGAACCCCAGGATGCTACACGGAAATGAAATGATACTGTAAAACTAAAATAACAGTGGAAAAATTCAACAAAAACAACTAGGACCAAATCAATGCGTTATTACCTGTTGAAAGAGATCCATTGGACCCTGGATCCTACTGTACAGCTGCCGTGCCCACATGATCCGGCCTGCCACTGGGGGCAGATCCCGGTCAATTGGGGGGTCCAATTTCTGCTTCATGTAGATACGAGAGACCATCTCAATGTCCCGACCATAGTTCTGCAGAATGCGCTGATACTTCTCATCAATACCAAGGTCTGGGATGCCTAGTCTGTTGTAAATCAGATTAAAAATATAAGTAGTTGGGGTGTTGTTTAGCTCAGGTGGTAGAGCCAGCGCCCCAAATGCAGAGGCTATAGTCCTTGTTGCATCCCCCTCTCCTGCCTCTCCATTTACTGTCTCTCTCCACAAAAATAAACAAAACAAGTAGTTGCATTTCATCAAAATTCAAAAATAGCCAACAAGTATAAGCATGTGTGAATGGCATAAACATAGATATTCCAAAGCTTTTTTTTTATTCTTGTTTTACTGTAGGTTAAAGGTAGAGAGGAGGTAAAGGTAGAGTCTGGAGGTTTGTTTGTTGCACACCTGATTAAAATGATCAGCTCGTCATCAAGCCTGATAACGAGCCACTCATTTGAATCAGGTGTGTTGTAGCAGGAAACTTCTACAACATGCAAGGCAGTGGCCCTCGAGGACCAGAATTGGGGAACCCTGCTGTAGGTGATGATAAAGACGGATTTCATTTGTATAAGCCTAGTGATTATTTTAGAGTAAAAACCTCCAGACTCTACTTTTAATGTCTATTTTATTTTATTTTTTTCACTTAAGCCATACAGTTATAACAGGGAACTTGCAGGTTTAATTAGGAGCGTAACACTACTTCATTGATGTCAGTGAGCAACAAATGACCATTGTGCTGGCAAACCTATTGGAGTTCAGCATTTCTATAAGCTCTGCTATAAGCCACAACTGCATTTAGTGAGCAGTGAGGAAAGTCTTTTAAGAACTGTGCTGTTTTTATGCCTGTCGTTTGATTAGATACGAGATTCAACCTGAGGTGCCAGATGAATGCTTTTATACTAATTAGGAAGATAGTGCGTAAGAATGGGTTACCTTTCAAATTTCTTCAGGACATTCAGGGCTCTTTCTGTGTTTTGAATTTTTTCAAAGGTGCTATCCATAAAACTCTTCAGCTGGTTCTGAAAGCACAGAGACCAATAACAACAACATTTGCAAAAATGACAGATGAGGTCGGGCACAGGTGTTTTCATTTAGCTGATTAGACAGTTTCTCACCACACTGAGTAGGTGTTTACACATTGAGCTTGATGAACTGCTCCTGTAATTTAGTCGCACTTGATAGGGCAGTGCAATTTTCACCTTTGTGATTATCACTACTATATTATGGATTTGGCAGGCCCATGTTAGAGAGTAGGTGTCTAATCGGCCAAAACAACAGTGTTAAAGCCCATTAATTGTGCAGTACAATGTATTATTGTACAATATAGAGGAAAACCAATTCTGTAATGTTTGACTTACATGTAGCTCGGAGGTGCTTTTGCAGAATTCCTCATAGTCGACATCAAAGTCAGTTCTTCTCTGGTCTAGGAAACTGTAATGTTTTTTCTTCATGTTCAGCACAATAGCCTATGGCACACACAAAACACAAACGTGTGAACATGCATGCCACACATGCCATCATCTTAAACTTTACATAAATTAGGCAAACTGTGCAGCACTAACTGTCAAGATTTACGAAATGAGAGGATCTATTTTAATGCGTCTCTGTTGACTAGGGTTATGGAGGGATTCATGAAGTTAAAGTAGCTGAACTGAGCAGCAAATAAACATATACTTTGAAATGCTTGGTTTCACAAAACAATGGAGCTACTAATATGAAGTTCCTCCTCTGTTCATGCTCCTTGCAGTTAGTATTGCCTTGTTGTTTTAGGTGATATAGGGATGGTATGTGGCAAAATGTCATGTCTCTGAATGTCACCACTGCATGCAGTCAACTATGAAAACAGGCCATGCATTACTAAAAGTTGAAGACATTACCTCCCATTTCCCCTGCATTTCTGCAGTCTGTACATCCAAGGAAGGTGAAGCAAACAGATAACTCACATCAATATTGTTCCAAGGGAAAACATTTGAGCAGAGCACTGATAAGATGATGCAAGTCAAGAACTGACTCAAGGCAGTATAATTTGAGAACATAAATAACTATCTCCCACATATACTGTACTCTCCTGACGTGCATTGCCATTTTTGCTATTAATGTCTTATCCAGTGCGTGAATGCTTCTTTAACAGATTTCTTATCCGTCCTCCATTACTTTAGGTCTATTTAAGAACAGTCAATTTATGTAATCAATAAACAAAGTAATTTCAAAGTCAAAGTCATTCAAGGGATGTCAAACTTATCTTTATTTCTGTCATATTTGCTGTATGCATTGCCGCCTATTTTCCACTATCCTCTGATAGTCAGTGACTTGCAGGAGAAATACAGAGCGTCAGCTGGCTAACACTGGCATTTCATCAGTTAACGTAATGGCTCTCTGTGTTGTTGAAAATTTCTGGAAAATGTTTTCTCACAAAATACCCACTTGAAACCTGGTGGCCATGGTCTCCAGTCCCTCTATTTTAGAGTCCTGCAGGGCAGAGTAGGTTGATATTGTGTCCAGCATTTCCAGGATCTTGTTGAGTCGTCGCTGAAATGTGTCAAACTTCCCAAAAATGTACATCTCACTGAAGTCAAACTGTCTCTCTGAGGGTGTTTGTTCCAGCTTCTCCTTGGTTTTATGGAAACACCGCTGGTACTCCTGGAGGACATGTAACAAAACTGATCACTCTGATTTTCATACACAAAGCAAAATCAAAATTGCAGCAGATGTTGTTTGAAAAGAAACTCAGTCCCTTCTCAACTTTGTATCTTGAATATCTTGCTGAACATGTCTTGTGTGACAGACAAACATTGTTACAAAGTTACAAACAAATGTTAACATGAACATCTTTCTTAAATGATTGGGGAAGTAGAGGTTGAATCCAGTACCTGATTTAGATGGATGGCAGCTTTGATTTTGTCAGCAACAACTTGCTGAGGCTGGTCCCAAATTGAGTTAGAGCCATTATTAGTGATGTAGGCTTTGCAGGCTGTGATCATCTGGTTCGTCACCTGAAGATAGTTGATTATGATGAAATATACTGTAGTTATGCATGTGAGTTATCTACGAGCCTCAATAACTTGAGACTATCATGTAGATAAGGAAGCTAAATACTGGTGCACATGAGCGAGTCAACAGGCGGCTGTTAAAATATGGCCAGTGAAACATTATGTTTATATCCTGTTCACTATTCTTCTGAATCAACCTAGTAATTTGAACACCTGGGCCCAGTATTTCAAAACTTGTAATCTGGATCAGAGTAATCCAGATAATGAAATCCTCCTTTTCTCAGTCATGGATCACAGTGATCCTGCTGACTTTATCTGAGTATTTCAAAACACTGGCAGGGTGGATCACCGTGATCCCTACCTGGCCGGATACGGATTTCCAAATCTCAAGTCTCCGCCTCCGGGATCTGAAACATGGCGGACTACTTCACCAAAGGAGCAGCTGGGAGCGCGACTTTCACGTCAAAATGTAAGTTTACTGTTGTCTCATGTGAAGCGGTTTTAAGACCATATGAACGCCAAACAACATATCATGCAAGCCAGCTGTTTGATTTGTCACCTACTTGAAACGCGAGCGTAACGATCGCTAATTGATCGGCGGCTACGCTAACGGAAGCTAACGGGAGCTAACGGGAGCTAACGCGGCTCCATTGACTTGTGTGTTAAGCAGCTAGCGGGCTAGCGACGTAGCTGCTTTATTGATCAATTTTGTGGTTTGTGGTTTAATTTACAAGGGAATTAACCTGGCATACATCATATCTGAACTGTTTTACCCTTACACTAACCTGTTTAAGTTTATTGACGTTATGTTGTTGTTGGAAACAGAGAAAAATTCAAGTGCAGTCATTTACAGGTAACGTTGCACTACACAGTATGAGATCCTTTGGTGTAATGAACATTTCTGTGACTACTGTGGATTTCTGACTGTAACAAAGATACTCATACACCACCTCTTTTTACTTTCAGAGCCCACTCACAGCCATGGACCACTCAGCAATACCACTGCCCATAAGGACAGCAGGATGATGGTTGGAAAACCCCAGAAACCTTGGAGTTTGAATTTTGAATAAAGTGCTTGAAACTGCTTGAAATTGTAATTGCATTATTTTTCATAGCATAGGCCTATGCTTGGTCAGTGACACAACAAACATTTTCTTATCATTTGTCTTCCTTATGTAGAAACATCACTATGTTCAATAGCACAATTTAACACTTGATTTGTTGAACTAAAATAATTAGTTTGTACATACAAACACTTTGGGAAACACATTGCTGCATGTTTTAAAATATCACTAACTTTACAAGCATTTTAAAAGTCAAGTTTATTTTGAAGTCAAATTTGTTTGAAATCAGAAGCATGAAAATCTGCCTTGAAAAGGTTTGAATGTGATTTAAATATGTATATGACCAAACAATATGTTTTGCAATGTTTTAAATTTCTTCAATAACTTCAATTACTTGTTAAAACTTAAACACTAACAGTTTAGATGAAGTGTAATGAACATATTGAGTAATAATATCAAGGAGAAGTGGAGCTGAGACTTTGCCAATCCAAGTGAAATCCACCTCTGAGGTGGGATCAGAATGATCCTGAAATTTTGGTATCAAGTTGATCCAGATATCTGCCTTGACTTTTGAAATACCCAAATGCAGCCTTTTATCTGGATTCAGGGGAGGATTGGATTACCAGATCTGAATCCTGATCTTCAGGATCAAGATTCTCTGGATCTGTGTTGAAATACCCAGTTTTCAGACCAGATCTAGATTTAATCCAATCCGACCAGGATAATCCTGCCAGATCACTTTTGAAATACTGGGCCCAGATGTTAGAAAGGGTCATTTCTAGTAATCCCCTTTCGTGTAATTGTTTTTTTTTCACCCTGGATTAATGCAACAATGACATGAAAATGACAGATCCTGGGGTTCAGATAAAAACAATATCCAGGCTAGGCAGGGAACTTTGCTGAAGTCCAATGTTGGTTAGAATAAAATCATTTTTGTCATTGGTATATTATTTGGAATAGCAGCCAGTCCTACCTTGACAAAAAGTGATGTAATCTTTTCTGATGTATTGTAGTAGCGAGAAATACTGTGAATCATCCTGATGGCATTGATCAAACCTGGAATTGCATCCACCATTGACACCTGGGGTGAAACAGATCACTTGTATAATAACAGTCACAGTATATGCTCAACGTGGAAACAGTTTGCTTGGTTTGCTTGTAATACAGTGAAACAGTTCAAGTGATTTAAGTATTGTCCCTACAGGGTCACTGTTGTAAAGAGGGTCACAAAACTTCTCAAGGCTGTAGAGGTACTTGACATTGTCTTTGGCCTCATTGGCTGCATCAGTGATCCTGGTGTCCAGCTCCCGCCATGACTACACAGAGCAAACAAAATGGGAAAAAAAAGAAAAAAAAAACAATAGATGAGGGGGTATTTTAGAAGGACTGAGTGTCCTGTGAAGCGGCAAAAAGGAAAGAAAGAAATATGGTACATGCAGTCTAAAATGTAGTGCAAGCCAAGCAGTCATATCTGACCTTAATAAGTTTAGATTTGGCCATCAGGAGTACACCCAGTACAGCTTTAACATCAGGGCTCTTAAGCTGATCCAGGAGGTAGTTGAAGCGGGACATCCGTCTCTTCCAGTGGTCCAGCTCAGCCCGAGGGCCAAGGTCATCAGCTTCCTTTCTCAGCTGGTCACTCTCAGCTAGAACCTAAGGAACAGATGTATTTTACAACTACTCACTGTCTACACATCATTTCTCCAGTTTATCATTTACTTTACAGTTTGACATATTCCATTTGGTAATTTTATTGTGGTAGTTTTGCATTCCTTCCTCCTGGATCTTAAAATAATTTGGGCCATTACATTTTGTTCATTAGATATATATAGAATATATTGGGTCAGACAGTTGTTCCTTAACCACTCAACTTGTTCAAGTTTGAAAATAAAAAGGACATTGTGATAGTTTGGGGACAACTCATCATTTGTTCACTAACACATCTCACCTGTTCTATCTGTTTGATCCAGACTTTCATGCAGACCTCTATCTTCTCTGTGGTCTCTGTGCTGTTGGCTGCTGCCAGGTAGTCGGATGGACCTTTCAGCACCCTCAGGTCAAACGTGTCACACTCTTTCAAGGTAACCTGGAGATCAGACATGTCATGATTCATTTTTGCTGCTGTTTTTTAAAAATATGTTTTGTTTGTGGATGTGCTTATGTATGCTCACAAGTATCTGGAAACATGTGCAGGGCTTGTTAGGTTGTGTTGTTATCCTAATGCTTTAATCAAACACTACTGTAACAAAAACAGGGTTGTCAGATGTTCAAACATCCTTCATTTCTCTATAATCCAAATGAGATCACTGTGTGTTTTCCTAAGGTTTTACGAGCCGGTGTGACACCTGGTTAGTACATATCTAGTCGAGTCAAAGGACTTGTTCAAAGGGTAATTTATATCTGTTAAATTAAGACTTAAACTTATTCCTGAACAGTCACTGCTCCATGCCTTTTGTTGCAGACTCTCCTGTGCTCCAGCCAAAACAGACACAAAGTTTTCCAATGATGATATGAACTCCTGTTTGACAGCCCGGGCCTGGGGACTGGCCAGCTCCCCCCAGCCATGGTCCATCTTTGTCAGCGTGGGGATGAAGATGTCAGAAAGCAACTGCTCCACACTTTTTAAAAGACCCACTTGTGTTGTGTCCAACATATTGAAATTTACATCCTAGGAAGAGATAAATGAACAGACATCACAAAGTAAAAAACATCAGTGCAACATTTTACTCAATCGAACGGACACTTTTATAAAGATTCCCCCTCAGGAAATAAATGAACTTCAAGATGTTTTTGGTATTATATATTTGCAATCAAAATCTAATAGTTAGAGTTTAAAGATTAATTTATCATGATTATTATTGTTGGAATTAATCCAAAGTACAGTATTAAGTTCAGAATACTCTTCTGCACTGCAGTGGGCTAGTGCTCTCCCACCCCACACCCCATCTCTCTTCTCTCTCTCCCTCTTGCACACACACATGCGCACACACACCAAATTGTCCTCCTTCCCCCACTTGCTGTGAGTGTCTTGTAGCAAACATGCCCTGTTATCAGTAGCGGTGATTACCTTTACTGCTGACAGCAGGTGATCAGCAAGAATCAATAAGCAGCACTGCCCGTAGTATCACAGTGCTATAAACCCCCTATAGTCTCTCTACCTCTGGATGAAAAGAATCTGCTTTAGTTATCTGATGAAGATCAAACATTGTCAAGGGAGAAGGAATCAAATGTTCTTTGATCTCTAGGAATAAACTACTGCAAAGCATCTCACAAGTGGCAAGTAGGCAATGTGATTGGTGAAATTGTCTCTAAAATGCCAGTAAACAAAATGTAATGGTGGTCAAAATTATGCTCATGAAATTAATGCGCAATTTTTATTCATTTAAAATCCAAGAACAACCTTCACTTACCCTGAAAGAACATACTGTAACTTACTTCTTTCAAAAACTGTATAAAGCGACTCACTCTGTGTATGTTCTCTGAGGTGATTGCTTTAGAGGTGTTGGCTCTGGTGAAGAAGACACACACTCCCGTCAGTGCCACATCCCTCCCGTCTGTCACAAACACTTTGAACTTCTTGTTGTAACCAGGCTGCTGGGCAACAGGCTGAGAGGGTGCAGAAGCTGCTGCTGGTGCTAAAGTAAAGAATCGGAGACGGAAACATCACAAAGTTTGCTTCACACTGTTGGCTTCATACTATGGAATGGGCTCTGACTCTGACACCTGCTCCAAGGGTCTGGTCACCCTAATGACTAATTAAAAGCTCTACATTCAGCATCGACCTCTCCCTTTTTAGAGCCAATTTGCAGCTGCTGACAATAAAAAAACAGCCAGTAGCAAATCTGCTCCAGATGTGTATCAGTCGTTTGAGGCTCAGCAGGTGGTTCTAGCCTCAAACATCGCTCACGTCAAACATGTGTGCCAAGAGAGGAAGCACACCCACGTTACACTTCAAACAATCATAAACAGAAAGCAGATAAAAGACAATTTAAATTGATTTAAAAAATAAGCTTCACCATCAGTAAAATGTCCTAGACATTTAGTTCAGTTCAGATATGAGTGTTTGTTTTCAGGTTACCTGCTTCAGTTGGCTCAGTGTCCTGGTGGTAGAACATGAGGTGTGGGAGACCCTCAGCCACAAAGAACTGCTCCATACGGTCAATCTGAGAAAGATGTAAAGAAAATGTGCAGCACAAACACAAACAACAGTCTCCGAAAGTTAAGAAATGTCATGCAATTGTTACAGCACTTTGCAACAATGACTTGACCTAAAATAATCACCCTTAACCCAAATTGACCATTCTTGACCAAGTCTTAGCCTCACAAATCTGAAACAACTAAAATAAATGTTCTATGGATATATTAAATTAATATACAAAGTCATAATGTTTTACAGAAGCATACCACATCTGCATATTTTAGATTTATGGCTATTGCTGCAAAAATATGTGTGAAAATTCTAGAATAAAGTACCTGATTCCCCTCCAGTATGGCATCTTCCACATCCGCTTTCTCCAGCCCCAGGCATGAGGCAACAATACTGAGGATGTAGTCATGTCTCCCATCCAGCTGGGCCCGCTTAGCTTCCCGCTCCTCTTTCAGCTTTTGCTGAAAAAAAAAGGTACAATTATAGATTCTGAATATCAAGATTGCGTAGAGTTCCTTATACTGTAGAAAACATCTGAGCACTGGAAAAAAAGGAATACAGTGTTATTGTAACTATTCTATAAGAAGCATGCAACAAGTTAGATTACGTTTCACATACTTTATTGCTGATAAAAGATGAATGAAAGTCTTCAGTCGCTTTACACTTTGGCTCAGACATAATTGAAAGAAAAGTCTATACAAATTGTGTAGAAAGATGTGTAATATGCATTACAAAAAATTGTAAAATGAAAAAGCCGCTGCAGCATCTTCCTAACTCTGACAACTCCACACATGTTAAAACCACACAATATTCCATCAAGACTTCCAAATGCATGTCCTCAGTTTCATCCTTGTACTGTTGAGAAGTGCCTCAGTGTCTCTCTCTTCTATGACTTTCACAGCACCTGCCCATTCAAACACTACACGCTACACAGTTTTGCATTTAGGGTGCTGCCGGGACAGTAAAGTCCAGCACAATGCGTTGCCAGGTCCTGCTGATTAGTAACACAGGAACAAGGTCACCCAATAAATTTCATGGAGCCTGGTGTTAGCATGGTGTGCCAGCTGCAGGGTGCATTTAAAGTCTCTCATTTACCCTTCCCTTTGTCTGTGTTGAATTTAACCAGGGGATGACAGGAATAGTTCTATCTGGCTTAAAATACTTTTTTTCATTGACGTCACTATGGTCTGACCATTTTTTAAAAGGCTCTCTTCCACTACACAGCAGGAAATGTCCTCCTGTGACTGGCAATCCAAATATAGATCACTTCAGAACCAGCTTCTTCTTCTTTTTGTTTTTACACCCCTCTGTTTAGACAATATTGTCGACAAATGAACTTTAGCATTAAGAATGGCAAATATAGTAATCAAGTTCTTGCTTCTTCTACTATCCATATTGTATGACTATACCACATAAACAAAGATGCTAAGACGACTTTAAACTGAAACTGACTGCTAAGCAATCAAACTCAAAATCATACTGGGTGAGTCCAAAAAGATTGTCCTGAATTAGATTGGAGCAAAGAGACACAGACAGACAGACTGACTTGAGAAAAACAACTGACTGCATTGATAAAACTGGACATTGGGAAATAATTAAGGAAAAGATAAGGTTGAAAGAAAATGGAGAGGAAAAATTGAATGAAGAAGAAATAAAGGGAGTGAGAGAAAAGGGCCAGGGAGAAGAGTTAGAAGCAGAAGGCACGGACCTGAACGGAGAGAGAAGACAGCATGCTATATTTACACTCCGAGTCCGGGTGGTTAAGAGTCAAGGTATTGATTCTTGTTAGTTAGAGCCTGGGGGGCTGGTCATGTGAAGCCAGGGTGAGGTGGTGCATAACAACAACCCCACAAGCTGTGTGTGTCAACAAGGTTAGTAAGAGCAGCAACATATTAGCCTGTCAGCAACTTTAAAACCAACCAGGCAGAAACTGTGCTGGCATGCAGAGCGTCCAACCTGCACAATTATTAACTTTCTTTTAAAAAAAAAGTATGGTAATATTTGCCAAGCTCCTACAAAACGCTCTCAGAAACAGTGACTAGACGTCACAGGTCATCAGATAACAGAGCTGTTGCTAAGTGACTTTGATCATCACTTGAACATTCTTTGTATGTGCTCCTTTATATTTCCCTCCATCAAAACATCCTAAGCAAAGCATAAGAATAGATATCTTTCATAACCACCAATGAGCATGAGTCTCTGGAGATACGCACACACAATTACACAGACACAAACGCTCACATCACAGGTCAACCATAAAAAAAAAAGGATGCCAAGCCAACAGTTGCTGGGCGACCAGCCATTCCACACCTTCTCTGTCTTTATTCCAAACTGTGTGAACAGCCAAGTCAGTTCTCAGCCCAGAGACAAACAATACAGACACAATGCACTGGGGGTGCACAATATACAAACAAGCAGACTACGTAGACACTGAATGCAATACGTTAACACAGAAAATGCACTCGCCAACAATAACAAGCTCCAACAATGACAGACAGGCAAACACATATCCATATTTAGTTATTCCGACAACACAGACACAGAAGTCAGCACTGGCAGACTCATGTAATAACAGCTACATCATTAATCGCTTTCAAAAGCAAACAAAGCCCCATCCCGAGATAAGCTATACTGTATGTCGAGACTGACAATCCTTATGATAAACAAACTCTGCCTTCTGGAATTAAAGAAAACATCTGTGACATAAACAGTACGGCAGGATAGTTTTGGCAGGAATATAATCTGATTATTTATCTAATATTCTTTAAAAAAAATTAACACAGACAATTATAGTCACATTTAATCCATATCTTCTGGGGAACATAAACAACGTCTGTCAAAGTCGAAGTGGGAGTTGTGGCCTGGATAAAGTTTTAAAGCAAAATGTTGCCGCCATGTGACTTAAAATCCCCCCAGAGATTCCATCAGTTCTTGGTATCATACATGAGATGAGTGCAATAAAAAAGGTAGATAAATGTCACATGGCATCCCAGTATGATTTCTCTTACCTGAATAACCTTGGAAACTGTTTGTTTCCAGAGCTGCTTTCTAAACATCCTCGCCATGACAGCTCCTTGTCTCCCCGTCTCAGACCCCTCTATATCGTCTCTCTAACCTGCTATCACTTTCTCATCTACATTCACTCTGAACACTCTGAAGCCGTATACTCTCACCCTCAAAGAGATTAGCCCTATCAAGTTGTCAGCGCGGTGACCACCCAGCCAGCTGAGTTTGATGCTACTATGCCTGCTTTATGTTTAATGGACATTTCCATCAACACTGTATGGGTTTTCACGGCCTGCTGTGGTCAGCCACTCCAGCAGACTGAAAAACATGGTTCGGTTTATGAGCACAAGCTTATTTTGTGAATTCACAGTCCATAATATAGGCAGGGGGGAACAGATGAAGAAAGGAGCACAGACAGCTCTGTATGTAAATACTGACAAACTCACAGAACACACCTTGGGTATCAATGTTCTAACAGAGGAGGGTATCAAGTCCAAACAAAGCTGTGAATTTTCATTTTAATGTAAATGCAAGTGACAAACTATAGTGCAAGTGTTTAAGGAATGCTTCTGTGATGACAAACAACTATGCAAAAACTGTAGTTAAATGTTTGAATATTTCAGTGTTTTGTACATTAAACCTATCTACAAAACCAAGTTACAGATTGTAAAACCTTGAATAGGAAAAAAACAAACACGCCAGGATTAGTGTTACTGTTGCATTGTATTGAACTTCAAATGACTTAAATTTGGGAATTGGGTGTGGATTAGCAGCAGCAGTCGTGCTCCTGGCTCCTCTGTCTTTCTCTTTTGTATTTTCTTGCATTTTGTTGATACAGTAAGACAGAAGCAGAATCCACACATTTCTAAAAGAAAGCAAAGGCTGAAGAAACGATTAAACCTCACCCTATTTAGTGCACTATTTCTATGGTCTCAAACTTTTACACAAACCCTTAACCCTCAATTTGAATGGCAACACGTGGGTTAGAATACTTGACACCACTTAGTAATACTGAACATCAGCTAAATGTTATGTCAAATGTCAAAATAATGCATTTTTTCCAGAACAGCAGCACAGAAAACAGCTCTGTCGTTATTCCATAACCTTGCACTCACAGTAAGTGATCTATAGAAACATAACAAGGGTATAAAGGATTATATTTCATGCTATGAAATATATGAAGAAAAATGGGGCTTTCACCCATAAAGATGAAGTCTGTAAGTATGGCTCCCTTTGCACAAGCGTGCCTATGCTCGCAGAAAACAAAACGTTTCAAAGTCAAGGCTTCGGCACAGACACGATAGCCGATTTTGTAAGTTTTCATAGCCTTCTAGAACTTTTCAACCAACCATTTAGATACACATTAGCTGTATACTGAATCCTTACACATTAATGATGAATTACATTTGGCCAATGCAGTTAGACAAGAAGCCAAGCCGCCTGTAACTTCAGAACTCTTGGGTCACCTTACCTTGTTTTGATAGTCTGGTTTAAAATGCAGCATCGTCTACGTCGGCCTTTCACACTGACACTTCTTTTCAAGTCATTTCTCCTTCTTAATTGGCTTTGCATTACATGACATTAGAGAATTACGGCATCCAACAAAGAGGACAAGACAGAGAACAAGTGGCTTTGCTACAGTGTGTGAGCAATGAGCCTTCTTATTTGCCATGTGAGAAAGGTTACTGCCCTGAAATTATGAGAGTGTTGCTCCTAAAAGGGGACTGCTAACTAGATAATGTGGTGTTGGATGACCACCTGTCAGCGAGTAATTATCAAGGCCCTGCTCTCCCCTTACAAGTCTATTACAACAATGGAACGGAGAGACAGGGAGGGAGTGTGGGGACAGGAAGGTTGTTAATGTATTGGAATAGAGAGTCAGTGGGAAACGTTTTCAGACCCAACTTTCATGTAACTTATTCATAGATGCAACACGTAACACAATGTTGTGTAAAGTGTGGCAATAAATCTGAAATAAGCCCCAACAAGATGTCTGGCACCCTTTTAAATAACAACAGAGTTTGCATTGTAAACACCTCCTATTGCTATTGTATGCAAATTAAATCAAACTACTCATACAGTGAGTGTGGCAAGAGCTTCAAGAGACAGCTGTAGGGTCAGAATATAAGAGTGCCCATTTGATAGGAGTGAGGTCAAACAGAATTTGTTCTTTATTCTAAGTTTCAGTATTGGTACTGTACTGTATATGGTCGAAGTATCATGCAACTTGCAAACTTACGCTGCTTTATTTGCAAAATTTGCAATGAGCACTAATATACATGATCATTTGCATTGTTGGAAGTAAATATGACAGAATTGTTATACTATTTTGGTGATCGTTCAACTGTATGAGTTTTATTAAGCAAATATGCAAAATGGTTTCTAAAATGTATATCATTGCATGTTGAAAAACGTTTGGTTTTAGACAACACACTATTTGGAAATGCCATCTTGTGCTCTTTATTTTGTCATTATAGAGATAACATGAATTATTAGAGGAAAATAATTAACAGATCATTAAACTTGAATAAAAACAATTATGAGTTGAAGCTCCAGTGGGAAGACCCTTATCAGTCATCCATAAACACAACATCCAGACACTACACACACACACAAACATAGACCCCCCCACCAATTAATATTAAATTCCATTAGCTTTTACTGTGGCATCCAGCAGATAAGAAGCACAGCTCTGTCCACATGGATCTGAATAATGGTTTGATATTGAAGAAATGATTGCAAAGCTTTGCATTTGAAAGCAGTTGGATCATCAATTTTTCACCACCCCATGACTGATTTTTTATGTTCAACTGTCTGGTTGTGAGCTTCCATGAAACAGGAGAATGACTGTAAATTATAAATGAGGGGGTGGTGAGATCTAAAAGAGACAGACACAGACAGTGGAAGGTCCACACTACTCCCCGAGGGTGTTCACACTGACACGGACATGGAGAGCTTAAACACATCTGTTTTAAAAACTCCACACGGGTTGAAGCACAAAAACTCAAACTGCGCTGAGGACTGTATGTTTGACTACCTTCCCTACTTATTGACATGGTTGCCTGTTTGGTTTTAACCACTCCTGGGTGGAAATGCAAAGTTGAAGCCAATTATTATAATTGCTTTGTAATGCATTTGTAGTGTGATGTACTTTTACTTTATACAGTACTCAGTCTGTTACTTAGTCTGTGGCCAAGCTTAATGGTGATAAGGACGTCAAACAGATACTGACAGAGTTATCTAATGCTCTATTGATCCAAACAATGCAGGATTAGCTGTGCTAATACATTGCAATAAGTACTTCACATAGCCTTCAAAAGCAGAGCCCACAATACTGGATTTACTGAAACAAAAACACTGAACCTGCATTTCCTGGCTTGTAAAGGAATATAAATAACTACTGACTTATTAAATTCTTTAGACAGTTTGCTCTTCAAAAGTTATCCTTTTAAAATATTCCATAAAGAGAGGACCTTTGCGTCTTACCATTTGTAATTTCAGTTTTACATGTATAAGAACTGCAAAGTTAACTGCATCAGAGCCTAAAAGGAATTTGTATGTGAATATGCACATTGCACAATTCTCTTTTCTCTGGTCAGCATTGCATGAAAATGTGTGAAATTAAATCAGTTTGAAGAGAATAAAATAATCTTAATTCACAAATGTGGTTAATAGAGCACATCCACACAATTTGATTGCAGGGATTTCTGGTTACAGCACTGCTGATGGATTTTAGATAATGACTTAGCATGTAGGCTACATGCTATGTCCTAGTAGTCTTGCAATGATTTACTCTATGAGAATATTTCATTCATGATCTGTGAAAGGTGGATCTTGACTTGTTAAACGAGGCTGTGAATTAATATTTTCAATCTTATCTACAAAATAAAAAGAACATGACATATTATTAGGCTACATGTGAATTGCAGACTTTCTGAATGGGTGGATCTGAAGTGAGTGATATCTTGATTTTAAATCCACTAAATTAGCTCGCCTTAGGTAGGAACTCTTATTGATATTATTGAAAGACCTTTAGACCCATATTAAAAGTGCCAGATGTAAAACACAGCTGATCAGAAGGTGACTGCTTGACAAAACAATCTAGTCATATCCATGGAGCATCATTTCAGAGAGCAATACAGTAACTATACAATGATTATACTGCCATCTAGTGGACTATGGCTCACAGTACAACCAACACACTTCATAAACGGTTCAGTTACTTACTACTACTGCTGTGAGACTCTAATAATAGTGGAGTGGTTCTCAGAGCAAATTGAAAAGACTCTAGAGGTTCTTGAGTTGAAAATGAAGTACTGGTTAATTTCATCTCGCTCTTTTGTCACTTAACAGAGAAGGGAATTTTGATGTAAGGTTCACTCTCCCTGTTCATCTTCCACAAAGAACAAAAAAAAACCCACCAATGAAAATACATCTGAGGGTAGATGCCATCAAGTGACAGAAGACAGAGTTGCACATTGAAAATTTAGATGAAAGTTTGCACATCTACAAGGTGCTAACTCTGGCATTCACAGTGTGCAGTGGCTTGTATTCAGGTAGATAAAGGTTTTAAGTCCGATTTTTGACATTGTATATGACAGTCCTGCAAAACACTCTTTAAAAAAAACTGTTATTATGTTCAGTTCTTACTGTAGGGCAGGGCTGTCTGGCTGTGGTGGTGTTCAGCTGTAGGCTAGTGTTTATTTCTGTTCCATCCCATTCAAACAGCAGTAAAATCATTCACCATTTAGCAGCAGCATAAACTATAGCCTCCAACACTATTTCAACAGAACCTGGACATTAAAGGGGAATTGCCGTTTTTTTTTTTTTTTTTTACAATCTGGACCTTATTTCTAGCATGAAGTAGGCTAGGCTACGATATTTTACTCACCCATAAACTTTGGTGTCAGAGTCCTTCCAACGAAATTATAGAGAGCCGTATAACGCATAATACAGTAACATTAATTTATCTGCAGCGAAACTCGTTCATTTCACTTTTGTTATGACAGGCTATGCTATTCCCGTTTGAGTCGGGTTATCAAGATCCAGGTAGGAACTAGGAAGCTCTTATCAGACGTATGTGGGCAACGCTTAGAGATGACATCCAGGTCAGAGGTTAGTAGGTCAACCCAGAGCAGTAGATTCAGTAGATTATAACCTACAGACCCCGGATGTTGATAACATTGGTGAAATTAACGAGCTTCGTGGCAGTTATTTGCTGCATTTCGCTGCCCTGTAGAATAGACTAGACTAGACTGTAAAAAACGCGGCTCTCGGCTGGATGGAATTTCGTCGGAAGGACTCGTAATGTGACACCAAAGTTATCTGGGTGAGTAAATGAGTATTTTATGCTAGGTCGAGGTTGTAAAAAACGGCAATTCCCCTTAAACATTCATGCAGGGATGAAATTTTAATGCAGGGATGCTACATCAGACTCCATGGTCTCACTTTATAAACTACTGACTGTGACATTTTGCAGTGATATAATATGACAAAAACACAATCCAGGCTAAAACAAGGCAGAAAAGAGGATGTGCTAATGACTCTTGAACATGTAGCTAACTTAACAAGTGCATACAACAGACCTATCTTGTCATAAAACCACATGGCAATTGACAATATAAGAACTCCAGTAGATCATAAAGTTAGGCACTGGTTTATTATTGTGAGCTGATTCATCAGACTGATTAGGCCAATTAGTTTAGGGCTGTTTCCCCCCTGTCTGTGTGGGAGACTCGGATATGTTTGTCCTTGAATTTAAAACTTGTCACGTTATGATTATGATTGTTGGTTCACTATAATAGGCTATATTGTAAGAATTTGGAACCAAACCTGCATCTCCTTGAGTGACTCCGCTTGGACAGTGGGCTGGGCGGGTCTGCTCCTGTAGCTGACTTTGGCGAGCCGAGAGTTGAAAGACATGTCTCAAACATTCCTCTGCTGAAAAGCCTCTGAGATAATAACCACACGCTAAACTTCTAGCTTTCTACGTTTCAAGATATTCCTCTGCTGTTTGTTGATGGTAAACTATCCAGAGTTTGTTGCCGTGCTCGGTTTTCGGCTTGGAGCCGCCTGGTCCTCCTCGAAACACGTTTTACTCGCGGTGATCTTGTATGTTGTTGGTGGTTTCCAAGGTAATGAGGCTTGAGAAGAAGAAAAAAAGGGGAGGGGGGGCAAAGGGGCAGAGAGCGGGTAAGGGCTGATAGTTTATTGACTGGCTATTTTCTTCTATAAAAAGCCATTGGGATTTTTTATTAAAGTAGGTAGACCTATATTAAATCGACCTCCTGCTCTCAAATATCAACCTTGGCCTGAAAAATAATCAGAAATAATATTAGGCTTTAAAATAGCTTCTGGCTATATTGCCCTGTTGGGTGTGATAACTTTTAATCAGATCAGGTCCACTTGGCTAAACTGTTCTAACTAGGCTACAAATGCATATAAGCTGTCTCTAAATGATTCATGTTTTTGTGTAATCCCTTTACCCATACAAATTACTGATTGGCTGGCATCCAAAGTTATTCCTAATTTTCAGTTTTTATAATCTATTGGCAGTAGTCTAGTTGTTTTCTGTTCTACCTATAAGGCTATACCCCATCTATTCATTGAAAGTATGCTTTTCTTCTGCAAATCTTGTTGACCCAGGCAAATA
Organism: Decapterus maruadsi; assembly: GCA_030347415.2. Classification (NCBI taxonomy): domain Eukaryota; kingdom Metazoa; phylum Chordata; class Actinopteri; order Carangiformes; family Carangidae; genus Decapterus; species Decapterus maruadsi. The sequence continues at coordinate 12,267,311 of CM064894.1, read as the reverse complement.
TTAGCTATTACTCAAAACCAAAGCCTTTCAATCCAAAATCAATACCATTATCCACTGAGCTTTCCAGCTGAATGTGTGGGAGTAGTTCAGAGAAACCATGAAGAAAGACTTCTGGACGGCACCTCAGGAGAGGCAAGCAGGGGACCATTTCAGCTTTGTAGTACAGCAAAGATTGAACCCTGTTCACATGACTGGGGAGGTCATAGCCTACAGTAGGGCGTGGAAGGAGCTGCTATCGCTGCTATTTTCATATGATGTGGTCCTGATGGCACCATCAGCCTGTGACCTCCAGCACTCACTGGACCTGTTTGCAGCTGAGTGTGAAGCGGCTGGGATAGGATGAGCACCTCCAAATCTGAGGCCCACCATGGTTCTCAGCAGGAAACCGGTGGACTGCCTATCGGGTAGGGAATGAGTCTCTGCCCAAAGTGAAGGAGTTCAAGGATCTCGGGGCCCTGTTCATGAGTAGAGCATGAGATTATTTATTTAAAACAGACTTTGCTGCTCCCAGTTGAAGTGCATGTTCTGGAATCAATGTTGGAATGAATGTTTCAAGGCTCATTTCTACTAGGCTACTGTGAATATAACCCTAGAAGACAAATGCATGCAAAGAACCATCTTAGGAGAGAAAAGGGTGTGTGAGACTGTCTTTATGGATGTTTTCCGTCAATCTTTAAAACACACACTCACACAGCTTTCACACAGGCTCCATTATCACCAGATTGCACTCCTCACCCTGTAATTTGGGTGTGTGTATGCTTTTTCCACTTTGTCCACCAAGTCCCACCTCTGGTACCGGGACTCAATTCATTGATTACATTCTACTCTGAGAAAAGATTTGCTGAGAGAGGGATCCACTCCTGGTGAAAAATTACCTGGGTGTAACGCCCAGAGAAAACAACATGTCCAGACTGATGTAGGCCTAATATTGAAGCTTTTCAGTCACAATGCTGATTTATGCAATGCTTTTCAGCAACAACATTTGCCAGTGATCATTCGTAGCATCAAGAGTTACTATCTGAAATGGTTTGGGGGCCTGTCTCACTGGAAGTACTGTAGACCCGAGGGCAGATTTGATGATAATGCTTGTGCATATACAATATTGGATGGATGCTACAGTTTCATGCTAAATGAAATATAAAATATGACAGTTGAAGTTAGCAATGCTGTCCTGGAACAGAGTTTCAGAAATTAAGCTTGTTTGCTTTTGATTTTGCAGTGACCCTCTTTGCACCATTTTCATACATAGCTGAGAGGAGAAGAATTAATGAAAGTTGAAAGTATACATTAAACCAGTCTGCAATCTGACTGGTGGGACGTGGGAGATTCATACTTTGATAGAGTGGAAATGCAGTAAGCAAGAGTTAAGCATTATAGGAGAAGAGATTAGACACACAGGCAATGAACGCGATGGAATAGCCACTGTGTCTCATTTTTCTCAGATCTTTCAGGTAATTTTGTGCCATCCTCAGTTACCTGTTCAGTCGTTTACATTCAGTCTTCATGCTTTCTTTATTTCTACCAATTTTGGCCCATCACACTTCCTCTGTAGTGTGTTGTCAAACTGCTGCATTGTGCGTCCTGTCCTGAATGAGGTAATGAATAACAAATTGCTTTATTATTTGTTCTCATCTAATCTGAATGCTCTCTAATCCTTATAGCTCAACAAATTGGATGTATATTGGCCACAACCCAATATACATCCAATTTGTTCTCGGACTTTATGTCAGTTTTTCACCTCTCCCTCTACAAATTCCTGTCCTGCCATTTGAACAGATAGACAGAGTAATTATCACATAAAAGTAAGGAGGGAAATTAAATATTCATTAAATTTATATTAAATAAGACTGCAGGCATTACGGAAGTGTGCACAAGCACTAAATTAGTCCAAAGAAAACTTATGTGGCAGCTGGCAGAGGAACTTAGTGCTGAATTTATGGAAAGTAAAGGGGCAGTTTGGCAGTTGGCACAAGGGCCCAGTCAGCAGCAGAAGCAGCCACAACAGCAGACATGCAAGAAGAGGCAGTGCCACTTTTAGAGAAACTGCAATGAAGTTACAACACAACACCCACTAGTGTGCAAACCTATCTACAGAAGAGTATGGTCACTTCCCAGCAAACTTGACTATTTGGGCCCCATGTAGGGGTACTGGGGGCAGAAACCTGGGCCTATACTGATCTGACTTCGAACTCATATTGAAAATGGGGCAAAATGTGAGTAAGACTGCAGCAGGCCTCACGCAGACTAACAATAGGAGTCCATGTGGGCTTCTGATGGGCAAGACTATGCTGGAAAACCTTCAGTTGGCCCCACATGGGCTAACCCATTATGGGCCCCAAAAGGGTAAAACTGCTATAGGCCTTGAATGGGTTAACACACAGGGGGCCACATAAAGCCAACATACAGTAGGGGCCTCGAAGGGCAGAGGGCATATGGGCCCCGTGCAGGCAAACCCCTATGGGGCCCACATTAGCGCTAGAGTACTGGGTTATATACATGGAAAAACAAACAAACACAAGTAAACATGGTTTAAATGTATTTTTGATCAGAGCAAGTCTTTAACCACATTCATTACAAATAGATATAACTATAATAACATAATTACTCTGTTGTTGCCCTTGTTCTATCCATTTTCTTATGCATTGCTTAATGTTTACAGTGTTTACAGTATCAAAGAAAACAAAGTGCCCTATCACATTAAGTAAGAGCTTGGAGGCAGCATTTTTTCTTCAGCAATGTGTTTATTCTAATAATAGTGTTAGTGTAATAGTGTTTTTTGTTTAGTAAGTGGAGTCACATACAGTAGTAGCAGACAAACACGTTTTAGTCATAATACAAACACGTCAGTAGGCGGTGCTATTGCTACTTTTATTAAGTTGACAATGTCACTGTATTATCCAACTGAAGTTTGATTTATTATGGAACAGAGGTAACCTGGTGAAAGCACAGCGTGAGCTAATGTCAGTTAGTCTCTACGATCTCTCCATAAACAGCCAAAATTGATGTCAATGTAGCCCAATGAAACTATATTGTACATCACCATGCTATAATGTCTATGCATTTGCCAGAGCAATTTGTAAAGACAACCTGTAGATGGCAGCAGTGTACTGTCGCTGGTTGACTGCATCGCGCTGCAGCTGTCACGGAGAACTGGGTTAGATTTGTGGGGCAAATGACCTCATAGTGTAACATCATCTTCATCACGAGGAGATGAAGACGGAATCAAAAAGTCCTTTGCTTTGCCTCAGTGTCATTTCCTCTCTCATCCGGTTAAAAAACATGTTCAGGAGACTACTCGATGGTAGAAGACATTGGTAGTAGTAGGCTACTACGGCTGCAACCTGCAGGTTCTAGCTGTGAGGAAAGTAGGATATTGCAACATCAGACCTCGGTGAGCCCATGGGGATATTAAGCTCACATTTGGAATAATTCATCTTTAAAGGCCTATAAATTAACATTAGGGTGAGGCTGCCCAGCTATAGGCTGAGTTGCCACTGTGAAATGTGTTTCCTTTTTTCCTCTTCTTTTTTTAAGGATTGCATTGGGGTTTGTTGATCGGTTATCTTCCAACATCTGGCCTTGAGCTATTAAAGCTCACATTCCCGCCCCGACCAATGACTCCCACGCCGCCCGCATCAGCACCGCAGTGGGTGACGCTGGGGCTGCTGATGTGCTGTGGCGCACACTGAAATTGGGGGTGGCGCACAATGCACCAAAACCCCCCGAAAAGGAATCCCAGGATATCCCACCCCTCGAAACGGAATATACCTCCTCCCACAGCCCTCCTCCCCTCCTCTTTTACCTCCGCCTTTTCTCACTATCACCCTCTTTCCTCCCCCTCCTCCTCCTTCTCCTCCTCCACCCCCTCCTCTCCCTCACGTCCCAGCTCGGGAGCGCCGCCGATCGGTCGCCAGGATTTTCCCTGCTCGGCCAAAATGGAGGAGGAGGTCTCTCGCTTAATGAAGGGAGCACAGATTGTATGACCGGATCTGCTTCAATGAAAGGCGTCAGGATCCGGTTTTGCTGATAAATAATTGTTGCAACAATAAGAAGCCACTGAGGATTTCTATCGCCTGTTTTTTCTGCACACGCCACCGCAGCCATGAGCGCAGGAGAGGGACTAGATGAGGCTGCGAAGGACGCGGCAGACATAGCGGCGTTTTTCAAATCCGGTAAGTCGGGAAGGGGCGAGTCTGGCTGTGGGAGAGCCAGAGTAGAGGTGTCGCTGAGATCACTGGTTCTATGCCACATTGTTTATTAAAATGACAAAACCCCCTGTGATGGCTTTTGAGATGTGCGGGATACTACGCGTCGGGAGCAGATGGAGAGATGCGCACACCTTGTAGTTATTCACCACATTTTAGTCCACTGACTTGACATTCCGCAGCCTTTGATGACAACAGCTCGAGTAACACCTCCTGAAATATGTGCTTTTGATTATTAGGCAGTGACCCCATTTTGGGGTTGAACCTAGAAGGCTACACAAGGTGTGGATGGTTTAAGCTCGGCCACAGTCTCTCTGGTACTGTACGGGTATTTCGACGTTACGAGCTGTGCTCCTCACGAACCCAAAGGATGAGGATGCTTTTCTTATTAAATTTCAATGTGCAGACGCACAGATTGAACAATCCTCCAAACGCCTGAGCGATCATACACACAGGTCTCCCCTGATCTCATGCACGGATACAGGCGAGGCCATGGACGCATATGGGCAATAGGTTGCACTACGCACTGGGCCTGTCTGATGGCATCATCATAACAAATAAGGATAGGCCTGCCTCTGCATCCAAAACATAAACACCTTTTATAGTTCCTAGGGGGGTCACCTGGTGGCTTATATCAGGGAAAATAATAACACAGGGGGACTTTATCATGTAATCTCATACTGATCTGTAGTATGAATTTACTTATACAATCCGATATCTCATTCCTGTATGTATCTGGGTTGTAACACTACACAATAAATGTGTCAAGATACTTTTTCAATGCTGTATAACACAGAACAGATTTTATGGCAAGTTTTGCAGCCAAGACTTTACATCTCATCCTTATGTATTGAGATTTTTTCTGCAACATCCTTCACTATAACAGTCAAATTTCTGCTTGGTAAAAGTAATAATAATAATACACCTTTTACCCAATCAAAAAAAAAAAAAAGTAATAATGATCATTTGCAAAAGCAGATAACAGAATCTTCATTTTTAACCCAATCAGGATTAGTTGGGCATGACTCTTTGATGTAACAAAAAAGACATATCTCATTGCATAGCCTAAACTCATTTTTTTCAAAATGGCACTTATCTGCTTTTGCAAATGAACTCTTCACATGTTAAAGCCAAAGTCCAGTGTTGGGAAAGATGTCGCCACCTTTAGTGCGGGACCACCTCTGATACACACCAGAAGAAGCAGCTGTCTTTCTCTCAGCTGTTTCTGTATGTGACACCTGGTGCCTCGGGGTCTGCTGGCCACCATCTCCACACATTACACACACATGCAGGAACACACACATACAGTCGGCATGTGCGTCAATCCAGCAATTGCACAAAATTCATTAAACACGTTGCACACTGCATAAATACACACACCTCATGCTTTTTTTTTTTTAAACGGCCTATAAATTGCATACTTTCTTCTAGAAATTGCCTCTGCCACTCAGACGGTTAGGAATGTTGTCAAAATGGATTTTATTCAAATGCTACACCCTCTTACGGTTGGTTGGATGCTTGCCAAGTATTTTCCTATAGCTGTGATGTATCAGGCTGGAAAGTTGGCTCACAGTGAGGCTGGACTGCTTGGATGTTTATATAGCAGCAAACGCAGTTCATACAGTATTCATGGTGGAGACAAAAATAGGCTACGGTCTCAGGAACTTTTATAAGAGACTATTATGAAGCGAAAATATGGAAAAGAAATGTGTGTGAGAAAAGCACTAATTACTTACAATACTGAAATTGTGAACAATGTCACCTGTTACCTGAAAATAGAGCTGGTACTTAAAAACAATCTACTCGTCTTTTTTAATTAATATTTCATCTTTGTGTTGTTCTAGTGGTGGCACACAGAAATGGACACGTTGGAAAGGTGAACAGAATACGAGATATCGCGTGTGGATGATTCATTAATTCACTGCACTTGTGCACTGTGCTTTTAATTGGATTTTGTTCAGCAGGCTTGAATTATTTTCACTTCATGTTGTTCATTCAGTTCATTCAAACATATTATTGATCCCATTCAGTTTTATTAACCTAACATTTTGTGAGAGCCATTAGCAAAAGGCTCATACTAATATCCCCTCAGGTTTCATTTCTATCCATTTCTCCTCTGTCTGGCATCAGCCGCCAGCTACTCATTCATTTCATTGACCTTTTTTGTTGATCAGCTGTATCCCGTTATTTTTAGTTTGTTTTATGTGTCTCTTTATTCAGTCTAAAATATGATCAGGCACACACCTCTCCAGTCCTGTCTAAACTGGATGTTATGTCACTCATTCATTAATTCATACATGGTATGTCGTCGTGTACCCTTGTCTTTCTTATAGTTACACTGTGCAGCAGGACCAGTAGCAGTGCCCAGCCTGCTCCCAGTAGCCTCTCCAGGGTCTCTTAATTGCCGCCAGCTTGTTGCATGTTGAAATCTTGGTACACAGCTGCTCATCCTAGTTGATCCCAAGCATTTTATTTCTGTGGCTCTACATTTGTGTGAGTGTATTTTGTTTGTCCGGGCCTATAGATGCACTTACAGCGCCCTAGTTAACGAAAGCTTGAATGTGGCAGGTTCTTCTAAACAAGACATAAAGCAACTGTCAGGCTGCTTGAGTGACTTGATCACTCAGTAAGAGGTTGACTTAGCGAGAGACTAACCTGCAGTCCAGATGGATAAGCACATGTGAGTTTGAAGCTGCGAATGTGGCTGACTGGGCGATTAAAGTGAGATTTCCATCAAAGAACCTAAGCCCTAGTTTTTGAATCTGCACTAGTTTTGAGTTTCTTCACCTGAATGGATAAAATTATCATTAGCCCTTTGAAAATACTTGATGTTCCTCTTGGCTTGATTATTTTCAGTGAGCAGATGGAGCTCTCTGTTGCTGTGGATCACAGCTTAGCCGTTGAGTCACTCTCCCAGGTTGCTCATGCCATGATTTAAAATCCTTTCTTCAAATTTTTGCAACTGGTCAAAGATGAGAAATATTCAACTGCTACATTTGAAAACACAATTTTTCTTCAACCCCTTCCAACTACGATCAGCTATTCTGGTATATATCGCTCAAGTTTTACAAGTATTACAATACAGATCTTTCATAGATGAGAGTACAATTGCAGTCTTCATAACTACATTACGTTGTTTACTATATAAATAGTATAATCAGTTGACTATTAGACCAAAATATGTATCCAGTTCTGTTTTGAATACAGTTGATGATAGTGCCTCTTTGTTTCACATTTAGATTGCAGATATTTGGACTATAATCAAGCATTCTTCAAAGTGAGGCACCACAGCCGAACACAGACCGCTGATTGCTGGGAGCCCACGCAAAGCTTAGCAGCGTGTCCCCTGTGAACTTGAAATATTGGGTAATTTGTAATCAAAGCAAGTTGCTCATAAATAGTGGTTTTGCGTCGCTGTGGAACGGTCAGGAAATGTTGTAGGATGAGTCTGGAAGTCCTGGTCCTGGTATCAAATACATTCCTGCTGCTGCTGCTAAATCCTTTATTATGTGCAAACGTTTGGGCAACCCTTTGGCACTTTTCTTTTCTTCATTCTGAATTTCATTAAACATAAAAGGCCTGAATTTATACCTTGGGATTTGTATGGTATGTCAAGAATTGCCATTAGGAAACAGTTGATGACATTTGCAGAGCTTATACATTCTCTAACTCCTACAACTCGGAGGTATCACTCAACAGTGAGCTCCTCTAAGCAAACTGAGATCAAGAAAATTTCCACTGTATGAAATGTCATTAAGAATTTACAGTTTACAGAATCTGTGGAAGCTGCACGATATGGAAGACCAAGAGCATTTAGAGATAACACTTAAAGAAAATATTATTTGCCAAAGGATGCCCAAACTTATTAGTGCATTATTTGTAATGTATGATGTGTTACACATCTAGTGAGAGCAGTGCAGTCCTTCTATGAAATACGTGAAGCCTATCCTCTTTGAATTGCAGATATAAAAGAAAAACATCAGAAAAATAGTGTGTGGACAAACTCTTTTATATATCACTGTGTAATCTTCTACAACATATTTTTCTACCGCATGGTGTTTGAGGCTTGATTATGATATAGAGCAAATATTTCCTGTGTTACGGTCTACAATAATTTGAAACCACGGCATTATCTTTTGTCTGGCTTGAGTTCTACCAATTTGAATGGTAAAGCATTATTGTGGTTTGCTGATGTCGGTCTGACGCGCCACATCACTAGCAATCAGAATTACTCAATACCCACAGAAAGAAAAACACTTGTGGTATAGATTCTGATCCATTGGAAGGCCTCTGAAACCAGATCAAGGCATTCTCATTAATTAAATACCCAATGCTTTTACTGTAGATGCTGTAACAGAAATATTGGCTATTGTATTTTATATTTCTCCATGTGCAGTGAAGTTTTGCCAAACAGAGCTACTGTCTGCTTCAGCCAGAGCCATTAGCTCTATATCAACTTAAATGATCTGGTCAGTGGTGACACTCTAGAGTATGGCATTACATCTTCGGATTAACCACCGTCAAATATATTTGATTTTTATGGAGAGAGCCATCACAGTGAAACCAAAAATAACATGCGCATAATGATAATAATAATCTCTTGAGTGACATGTAATGAAGTTACTGGGCCTGAACAATAAACCCAATTGCCATAAAAGCTTCCAAATGCACTGTGTTGGAATAAGATTAAGCATCTGTCCAAACAACCTACGTTAGAGCTGCATCCCCAGCCATATACACCGGTCAGAAGACAGTGGTCATCAGTCGTGACACTCACGGTATACGAGGCTTAAGGTTGATGCAAAGATCAGCCCTTTACTGTGTGAAACTGGTTTCTGTTTCTACTCATTACTAATGCAGACTTGCTTTCAACTATACATGCGTCTTTGCTGTCTGCAGTGTTGAATAATCAATTACTTTTTTTCATACCAGAAGAATAATTGATAGGCAGGAGCATAAGTGATAACCTCTCTGTAGTTCTCTGGAGAATAATTATGAACAGCCTCTATTTCATTGTCAGGTTGGAAAAGCCTTATCATTGTTTTAATTTTAAAAAAACTCACCATGCTAAACACTAGTAACTCTTTGTGTGCTGTATTTAATAACTTGCCGTTCAGTGCCTCTTGAATTGTGGCATCAGCATCACCAGTGGCAGTGTCAGTATTGACAGTGCGGTGAGCTATTTCGCTCTGTGCCCCCAATGAACCAAGTGACCTGTGCCAGTGCAGCCTGTAATGAGAGCCAAATCACTGAGCAGTGATTCTTCATTTTCTTCTTGCACGGTTCCAGTCGATGAAAGCATAATGACCTAATGTTATCATGTGTCTTGCATACTCAAGCAGAAATCTTATGTAATCATGTAGATGAGGAAGAGGACTTGAGCAGGCCATGCATGCAGTATGTATCTTAGAGTATTGGATGTGATGATGCAGTGATGATGAATTAATAACAAAAAGAGGAGTCAGTTGAAAAGGAAAGACAAATATATCCCCAGAGAGGAGACAAAATGAGTAAAGACACTGAGATGTAAGTAAGTGAAAATATAGGATCGAGGGAAGAGAGAGTGAGATCCAGAAAGAAAGGACATGACATACTTAGAGGGACAAACAAGCCTTCACTCATCAAATTATAGAGCAGAGGCTTGGGTGGAGCACACCCTGCAAAATGTAGGCTACTCTGCTCTCCATGAGGCTGAAACCTTATGGTTGCATCCAGGGGCAGACTAATTGGCAGTTGGTCAGAGCTGGAGACTATAAGCTTAGATTGGCATTGCCTGCCCAGCTGAATCGCCGGGGCCCAGCTATCTCACTGACTCAGCTCAAAGCGGAAAAGAGGTCTGTTTTGAGAAACAAAGAAATCTTAAATTATCATGTTGTCTATGTGATAAGGTAGATAAGAGCTCAAATATGTAGGGAACTCTGCATTAGCAAGTGAAAGTGCTTGCCAAGTCAAGCAGAAGATTAAGTTATATTGATTTTAAAAAAACAAAAACTTTTTATTGAATTGACCACTTTTAAAGTAATTATTCCCAGTCATACTTGTTTTTTTTCCAATCATTATGATATATTGATTTTTAAGAGAACCAAAAAACCAAAAAAAAATGAGATTTTTTCTAAATCAAACTCAAATGTAATTATTTTAACTAAAAGGTAATTATTCTTATTAACTTATCAGTCATATATTTGTTTTGTTTTTCAGTGTGGGCATTGGGCAAATCATTATGATGCAACTGTTCAGCCGCAAATGAATGAATGAATGAATAAATAACGCGGATCATCACGACGGCACAGTGCAAAGGGTCGATACAGCTGGTGCATCTGCAGCTGATCCACAACAGGTGCTGCAGCTTGTGCGCAACACAGCCAGAGCGAGAGCGACAGACAGACAGACAGACATACAGACAGAGAGGAGATAGGAGCCACAGTCTCCACCTCCACTCCTCCTACAAACAGGAAGGGTCTTCAAGCTGTGTTTACTCTGTATTTAGCACTAGCGGTAGCAAGCGGTAGGTGCCGGCAGACTGTTACCAGCTCCTCACAATGCATGATTGGCTCCTAGAATTCAGGGACGTTCTGATTGGCTCTGAAGCAGCATGACCAGCGCATGGCACTGAGCCTGCTTTGGCCTGAACAACGATCTCATGGATGGGATCACACATCATTTGTGGGCTGCACAATGTTTTCGAAAATACCGTTGTTTGCTGTCATGCATTGAACCGAACAGGGCGTATTGAACGGTTCAATAAAATACCGAATATTGTTGCATCCCTAGTATGTTGAATATCCCACTTCAAAAATGATACAATGATTGTCTGTACAATGTGCAAAGTTACATATAAAGCTCTGCAGATCCAACATAAGATACCTGGAAGTCTCCATGGTACTCACTTTCCTTAAAATAAGGAAGAGCACAAATCACAGAAAGAAGGTAAATATTAGATGCATTCACTTTTAGCTTCATTTGTGGGTTCAACCACATTTGCTCAAAAATCATCAGCTTAATGCTGTGATTGCTGCAAAGTGAATTTACTAAGATTTAACTTAACCAGCAATATTATACAGTATATAGAGGAGTGAGTAACTTAAAGCTATAACTGTATCTGGAGATAAAAACCAGTTTACTATACAGCCTCATGAGGAATAAGTAATTAGCAGCATAACAAACAATGACAAACTCCAGACCAGTGCACTATATACGAGTGCAGCAGTTTTCTCCTCGCTTGCAGAGTTTATATAAAAAGCCTACTGTATGCTTCAAATAAGGACCAGATGTCGGGATGCTTGTTATAGCTTGTTTCTCTCTTAGTGTTTATTGGAGAGTTTTATGGAGAAGACAATCAAGAAGCGAGCACAGCAAGACAATTACCTGTTTTACAGCTAGACCATGCTGATCGATCTCATCAGAGACTCGCAACCTTTCCCTCAGAGTGGTAATAATACACATCACGGACATGTAACCCCCCGCCCCCACATCTCACCGAATTATTGAATGTTGTAAAATGTCATGCACATCTGTGCCAGAGGTCACTTTGGAGACACACAGACGAGGGCCAGACCTTAGTGTCTCTGACACAGAGGAAAATTGTGCAGATCTGTCCCAGTCTGCCCAAAGCAGAAGGAAGCTGGTCAAATATTTTTGCCATTAATTTTCTGGACAGCTTAAAGACGTTCTGTCCCCGAGCTTAGCCTCGTATTATCCAGTGGGGACCAGTCAAAAAAAAGCAAATGTTGAGGACCGCTGTGAAAAATGTGTAGTACAATGAGTCCTCCACACTGTGCATATGCTAGAAGGGATTCAATAATGTGATGTGATAAATATAAAATTATGCAAAGCTCTTGAATATACAACTACATAGGTTGGTTTTGAATAATATAGGAGGAACATTTATTTCCCAACCATCATCACTTGAATATGTTTCCATATATTGGTTGGTAGCCTTGTCGATAATCAGGAATTTCCAATAAGTTGGTGTGCGCATGTGTGCATGATGTGAAGTGTAGCTGGTAGGACAGCTTCATTACTTCACACGTGCACACATACACATACGACCGACACACACATGCACAGAGGTATAAATCACTACATCCCACCCACGTTGCCCGGGGCCATGGAAGCAAGGAAGAGGGGGCGGGGGAATGGAGGGATGTGGGGTGAACGAGCGAGGGATGGAGGCAGAGGAGGATTGCGGGTCATAAAAATGGGCTGTGGGCTGGTCTGTGTGTCTCCTGCAAATCCCTCATCTGATAAGAGAGAAACCTCTATCAGTCAACTGCAGACTCCCACTCTTTCTATCCTTCCTCATTCTTTTCATCACCTCCCCCCACTCCTCCTTCTCTCCCACACAGCCCTCCATCATTACCTCATTCCTCGTCTCTGCTCAGGGGTTGTCATACATTCAAGTAATGATCCAGTTTTGTAATAAGTGTAATGTAGTGCTCTCCTGTAGTGCTGATTGCCACCACAACACACCCCTTCTTTTCCTTGATTAGTAAATGATATATTAGAGCAAAGGTTTTAAAACCTGATTAATATTACGAGATTTGCGTCATGTAATAGGAAAAGAGAAAAACAATAGAAAGCGTCTTACAAGTTCGGACACCTCGAGCCAACACTTTGGCTCAGATTTTATAACCAAGGTGCCAAGTTCACCATTAACACAAACAGGCAAAGCGTTTTAATAGTATTATGTCAGCTTTTGGAGCCAAAATGTATTATTTTGTTCCAGTAAATGAAGGAGGGAGCAACAATAGCCAGTGACCACACTTGTCATTTTCTCTTAAATTACATACACAGGTTTATAGTGCAACTGGGGACCATTGTTTCAACTTATATCCGTCTCCTCTTCTTTTGCCCCCTGCAGCAGATGCTTCAATCCGAACCGTCTTTCACACTTCCTTCCCGATCTGTTATTCCCCACTGCTTAAACTGTGGGAGCATCTGGATCTGGGATTTGAAGCTGTGAGCCTCCCACAATGCTTTGAGCCCCCCCACCCCCCTTTTTCAAGAGAAGCACTTTGAAAAAAGCAGCCACCGACTCATACGGCCGTGCACCCCCAACCCACTGAGTTCAGAGATGCAATGATTTTTAACAACTTGCTCTTCAGAGAGCAGTGCAGTGTCAGTAAGTCAGGTGTCAGGATATGTTTCATTTTTTCATGAAATTAGTCCCCCCCCAACTTCTTCATTTGTTTTATGGCCATGTGCAATTAAATGTTGGATAAAGTTGATAGTGTAGCCGTAAAATTTCATGAATCATATTCTCTCGCACAACTTTGCACGTACAAACTTACAATTGTTAGATACGAGACCCATGAGCTTCAGTGCACTTCCAGCATTAATGGCATTTTTAAAAACCAAGTAACACCACTTCAGTCACTATGAAAACAAAAAATTTGAATAAAACTGAGCACGAACCTCGGCTTGGGTAAAAAAAATCAAAGAAAAGCACAGCCTGCAGTGTGTGTTTGTATACATGTGTGAGCTTGTGTGCTGCCTGAGAGTGCTTGTCTTCTGTCAACAGCTGCACGCGGTCTGTCCAACAGGAACCGTGTAGACTCTCTTTTTTTTCTCTCTCTCTCTCTCTCTCTCACACACACACACACATACTAACGTTGCCTCTTGCTTTGAAGACAGCAGCAGGCTCTGATCCCTGTCGCGTGAACAGTGCCAGCCCAGTGCTCCTTTGGCTTAGGAAGGCTAAACTGCTGCTTGGCCTCTCTGGCTTCAGATAAAATAGGTTGAGGATCAAACCATCACATCCAACTGTATTGGCTTGCAGGAGCACCTACTGTTAAATTGGTCATGTTTTGGAATAAAAGCTGCCGGTTTTGTCGCGCTGTCGTAGCCAGCTGTTGTTTATATGTTGTTGCGAGTGAAGTCTTCGCACGCTGAGGTCAAGCTAAAGCTTATGGCCAATAAAAGTGAGTGCTTGCACATCAAACGAAATCCAATGCATTGGATAGTTCTCACTTAACTAATGTGAGATGAAACAGCGATTCTGCCTTTACTTATTTTTCTTCTGTCCTAGGGTTTAACATCTTTATAAATCCTCCTCTCTTCCAAGTAGGATCATCAGATTCTTCAATCCCTGTTATGAAGCTGCAGGAACAGTTGTCGGGTTTTTATCAATAGTTAGAATAAAACCTGAAAGAAATCATTTATAGTACCCTCTCAAGACAGTTGGAGTTGAGATGAGGCTTTTTTTTTCTTACAGCTTGATGTCCATCACAGCTGAAAGTGAAAGCTCTGTCACTTGTCTTTTACCGGTGGTTTCTTTCTTTCGCCCTATTTGGGAGAAGATTACCTCGTCTGTTGCTCCTTCACTGACCCCCTCCCCTCCCTATGACCATGTTGGCTACCTAATCCCCGCCTGGCAGCATATGCTGACCACGATTTCCACACAGTCTCTGGTCACCATGCATTCCGCCGCTCCGTGAGTCTCATCTAACACTGCACAACGTAACCAGAGTTGCACTTTTCGCTGCTTTCACACACTCACACATTCGAAGACACTTTGACGAGAAGAAATAGGCGCCACGCGTCAGACCATGAGGGGACGAGAGCTCTTCAGAGGACCAAACACTTTATCCACACTACACCGTACGAAATGAAACATACAGTGTGTGAACAGGTGCTTACTGTAATCCTCGTAGGGCAGCAGCATATGCCAGGCTGTTCTTTTCAGAAAGGAAGCCAGGAGAAGTCAGAGGGAAGAAGAGCTAAGCTGCTCCTGTCCCTCATTCCCTGCCTCCCTCTCTGTTATCCCGTGCCACCGTAGTGTCCCACTGATGAGTGACCCAGAAAGCAAGTTTGTCAGTCTGCTGTCAGATACAAGATGCACGCTGGTCAAAAATAAAGAATAAAGTGGCTCACGTCTAAAATCATCTTTTTTTCCAGTTTCAAAGTTAAAATTGCATCATTTCTTTTAATGACTTTTTTTTCCCGCTGAAATAGTTAGATTTGACTGGTGGATGTGTGAATCAGCAGAGTGCCCGTGCCGAATCAGGCGTTATTAACTAATCAATTCTGGATCAATTGTGATGCAGAAACGGACGTCACCAATTTCAGCACTGCTGCTCAGGCTGGACCCGATGTTGTCTCCGCTCTAACATTACAAGCTCAGAATACCAAAACACCAGACGCACAGTGCTATAAGCTTTTTAACAAGTCTGCCTGAATATTCTTAACATTTCATCTCCCGCAAGATAATTCCCCAGGCCTTAGAGATAAAGATATCTAGTGTACTTGGTATCTTTAAATGATTCATTCGCTTTATCAGCTGGTGTGCTAAAAGTCATGCATGCATGAGTGTGTGTGTGTGTGTGCGTCTGTTCGAGGGGGTGTGAGAGCATAGGGTAAGAGAGAGCAAGAGTGCAGAAGAATCTATAGTCTAGATCTATAAAGACATTTCATCTCAGATGTTGAGTGTCTTCACCAGCTATAGCATGTACTATATGTAGATTTGCACATTCCATGAGTGTATATGTGCATATAGCATGTCTAATGGTGTTTAATAGTAGGGAGGGACTATCCTGTGAAATCAAAGAGCTGCTCCACAATTGCTCCTTCACTCTCTCATTTCTACTCTGTAATCACAAAGCTCGAACTTCTGACACTAGTACGTGGTGAGTTTTGAGGTACTGATCTGAGGAGAGGCCTTTGACTCTTCATTCTGAAACTTCCTTTCTCTAATTTTCTCTCTGTCGCTGTCTTTTAGATTGTTCTCTTCCAAAATGTGAATCCAAACTGGATGGCCCAGGTCAAACCTCAGGTAGGAAAAAGCATGCACCTGTTCTGTTTATCGCGCACATATCAATATTCTTGTCTGTCTGCCTTGTAAGTTAAAAAAAAAGTTGCATTTAATTACATCTGTCTAACACAATTACATTTGATAGTGGGAACCAATAGGATTTTTCATATTCAGGGAAGGTTCAGATCTGCATGAGCTGTATCTTTGTGTTTGGCCAAATGAGTCACACTGTAGCACAACAGATACAGTGTGCGTTTGTGCACCTTATATGCAGCATGTGTGTATGTGTGTGTGTGAGGAGACAGGCCCTGGCGTCAAGAACACCATGTACCATCCCCACTTTAAGTAAAATGTTATGTTCTTCCAAAGCCGTTCAATCCCATTGGATTCAAGATCTTCTGTGGTATGAGCAAGCAACCATGACCTTGTGGGTTCACATCTCTGCTACCCCCAGGACATACAGTAACAGCACAAACTAAAAATACACCAAGTCACTCTCCCCGGGGTGAGTTGTTTTGGGGTATAAATGGGGCAGATAAATGGCTCATATTAGGGTATGCACACAGATTATCCCCAAATGAATGCGGGCTGGATTCCCTGGCCATAGATTATTTAGTTTAATCTCTCTTGGACTAAATTGTATTGTAAGAGGGGAAAAAAGTCTCATTTATGTAAATTGAAAGGCTTGGCACTATCTGTGCCAGATAAGATGGTGTTTAGTAGCATTCAGTGCAAGTAGAAAAAGGAAAGAGTCAGGGATGAGACACGTGCAGGGATTATTGTGACCTCTTAGCAAACATCAGTGGGCTGCGTTCCATTTAGCTCCACGAGATCCATGTATTTGACACAGTTTTGTACTGATGTTTTCCAATTGGGTCATCCAGGGATGAACATTTTACAAGACTATTTCCAATTTGCAGCCAGGACTGCTATATCCTAGTTGCCAGAGCCTGTGTGGGTGTTAATGGGAAATGAATGGGATGTGCCAGCCAAATCCTGTGCATGGGCCTTTTGCCCAAAAACCTTTTGAACTTCATCCCTGACGCTGACTCACAAAAAAAAGCATAAACCACTGTGGTGGTGGTGTTTTTTTAATGTTTTCATGGGAATTGGGCAGAAATACTTGAGCTTTCTGCAGTAAATCAGAGGAATCAGGCTTTACTGAGCATTTATAGTTGATTCTTCATTGTTTGTTTTCAATTACTCTTAAGAAAATGAACTTGCTGTGAATTAAGTGTTGATTCAATAAATTGCCTTAAGTGTTCCCTAATATGAAATTGCAGGTGTGCAAAGTCCTCCTACTTATTAACTGATCTGGCACATTGTCAATATGGACTGTGCTGTGGACCACAACAGAGCATTTTCTATTTGTCCCTGTTATTGTTTGAATGAAGGACATCTACGGACATGTGTGG
Organism: Decapterus maruadsi; assembly: GCA_030347415.2. Classification (NCBI taxonomy): domain Eukaryota; kingdom Metazoa; phylum Chordata; class Actinopteri; order Carangiformes; family Carangidae; genus Decapterus; species Decapterus maruadsi. The sequence goes on along the minus strand of CM064894.1, from coordinate 12,249,942 downwards.
CTTTATCTGGGTGTGTGCGTCTGCTTCGGTGGCTAAGCACGCAGCCTCACCAAGGCTGACCATTGAACACATGCAATTATATACACACATGTATTCAGACTGTTATATTCCTTTTAGTGGGAAAGTATTTGCTCCCAAAAGTCATGTACTCTTCTGCCTTCCGTCTCCTTTTCCTACAATAGCTGTGTGTTCAAGCATGTTGTTGAAAATTTTTGAAAATATAGTTCTTGCCTGAGATGTGTCCCTTCTTTTTAGCGGATTTGTTTCCTCTTTTTAAATCTAAGTTTGGTCTGTTTGTCTGACATGTTTTGAGGAAGTCTGGTCTTTTCAAAGCGTTAGACTTGTTTTGCTCATACGTAACTCCCATGCGTTGCTGGAATCTCAAAGCTATATGCACTGGATATAGGAGAGCAGTCTTGTGTATGTGGGTCGATAAGTTAGTAATAATGTATGACATGGAGTCCTCATATAGAAATGGTTAGGAAGGAACATAAATTTATCCAGTTAAAGAAGAAGTAAGTGGTCCGGTCGTTTTCGCTAATGCTGCGTTCCAGGCAGGCTTTTGAAATCGTAAATTACAGCTTCAAGTCACAACTTACGACTTTGTAGCGTTCCAGGTAACCCACTCGTGTTTTTCCGACCTGTTTTACCGGTGAAAGTCACTATAACAGCCACTCAGTTAGTTTCCGACCGGTGAACTCATTACCAGATCGAACTGGTACCACTTCACGGTCGGAAAAATACGAGTTTCCTTGAACGCACCATAACAGTCCTCGTCCCTACGTCGCCACATTCACGGCGTTCCTTGGCTGCACACACAGCCCTGCATGCCGTTCTCTCTCCTCATTGGATAAAAACTGTAGGATACGATAAATGTTTTCTCCTCGGCTCAGAGCAGAGCAGAGTGACTGACAGACCCGTGTTTTGGTCCAAACACTCTATGTAAGTGATTGCTGTCGGAAGATATAACTATTTAAGACTTATATTAACACAAATATATCACTTACTTCTGCTTTAAGACATTTCTGATAGAGCAGCAGCAGGTTTTAACGTCTAGCCTTTTCTACAGACCTTAAATCAGTGCTGAGTGATGTGTCTGCATCCCAGGACTCATCCCGTGTCAACTTTAACCTTTCTACCATCACCAGCCTGCTTGCCCTGTCTGATCTGTCAGCACTCATCTGTTCTGCTCATGTCACATACTATAGTGCCACACAGGATCTCAGACAGGACCTGCATTTGAGAGGAACACTTAAATTTTTACACATACTCAAGAAATTCACTTTTTGCCCCTTTCACTCAATTGTTGGTTTTGGTTATCAAATGTACATAGTAATATATCTATGTGCTCAGACTTTGCCATGATTAGAAGAAACTGTGGACATGCAGTCAGACCAGCTAACACGTTTCACTCAGTGCACGTGCCCTACAATCTGGACGTATTTGGTAGAAGACACACAGCCACCAAATCACAAGTGTCCCAAAACACTGTCGGCCTACATATGGATTTACGGACCGAATGTACTTAGAGTAAATATTTGGACTTTTCCCCAGATATTCTCTGGCTCCAAGTCCAAGATAATCTGCAACAGTAGCCAACCGCCTGTTTTGTCAGGACCATTCTGATCTCTTGTCGCACTAAAAACATTTAGCACGCATAGGATGGTGAAATAGATGGGAACGATTTGCAGTCTGTGTCTTGCTGGTTGAAAAAACAGCTGAAGATTTGAACATAGATAGAGAGGAGAGGAAAAGAGGAAACAAAAGAAGCAGAGGAGAAATAGGAGGTAAAAACACGGCACGACAGTTCAAATATTTGATCATAACACCCTTGATTCTTATCGTTCCTTTCCTTTCCTTTCCTTTCCTTTCCTTTCCTTTCCTTTCCTTTCCTTTCCTTTCCTTTCCCTTTGCTCCATATGTTTCTGCTCAGTTTAATTCAGCTGTGAACTCAGTCTCTCATCTCTGCCCATACTGAGCTCACTGTGTGGTTCCTATTGAATTGGGCTTTGAATGCTAACCATGTGCACTGCGGGTAGACAGGCAGGCAGGCATGCTCACTCAGTCATATGCACACATCCACATTCACATATACACGCACGCACACACACACACACTTCTAAGCAGTGGAGGAAGTGGTTTTCTCTGGAGTTCATTTGATATATTTTTTTATTCTCCCCAGCAGAGGCCAGGGTGGGGAGGACTTACTCTACTCTACGTGTGTGCCTTTGTAGATGTTGTTGTTTGTGCATTTGAGTAAATTTTGTTTACTCCACGTCTATTTCTCTTTTTTTCCCTCTTGTTCCCACTCTGTCTTTGTCTTTCTCTCTGTTTCTTTCTCTCACTCTTTGTCTGGTATAGCTATCAAAACACGCTTGGTAATCACAGCAGCTTGCTTTTTTTTTTTATTGCTGATCTGTGATCAGACCTCACATTCAAAATAAGCCAACAGGGTGCAACAAAAACTCATAACACCATGAAACAACGGGCAGAGGATGGAGAAAATAAGTACATTAAAATGGGATGAGTGTTGTTGAATGTGCCTTGTGTGCAGGCGTGCATTATGCACCAGCATCGACTGTCCGTCCAAGTGTCATCTAAGTGACCAAATAGTCTCAGTGTTGTCCTGTCTTAATGTTTTTCTTTTATTTCTAATGAAAGTAGTTTTCAAAGTATAATTCCTAGAAAGATTTAGTTATTATTATATTAATGATTATTATTATGTAGTTAGCTTTGCTGCGCCTGCTCTTGCTCTTGCTCTCTGTCACTCACACACATTGACACAGACAATGGAGATGGGATGAAAGAGAGGAAAGCCAGTCAGACTCCCTGTGGTGTCTTACACAGAGACAGCTGTGTTTTACTCATGTTTGTGTGCACCTTTGTGTGTCTTTGCACATGTAGTTCATTCAGATGGGCATGTGACCATGTGTGCGTCCTGACCTCTTGCATGTGCCTTTTAGCCCTTGTTTATGTGCGTCCGGACTTGTGTGTCTGCGTGTGTTTGTGTAGAAAGCCTAATTGGATCATGCTGGAGAACGCTGGCTGTGTTGGTTTTAGGAAGAGCGCAGCTTGCATCCTCCTGTCACAGGATATCAACATAATGAAATCTGTTTGGCTAAGCAATTGTTTCCTGTGGCTGCAAATAACAAGACAATCGACTCTAAAGAAGAAAAAGCTCAGATAAAACTTAAGGCTTTACTTAGTAATCATCCTGCACAGTGTGGAATGAGTGTGTCTGTGCACAGTTTTAAATGTCTATATTACTGCATAGGCTCAAGCTGCTCTGCTGCTATTTCTGAATCAGAAACTTTCTCATACAATCTTATAATTAAGAATACGCTGATTTAAAATGATTTGAAATTAGCTTCTTATAAATCCAAAATTCTTGATGATCCAAAGTCATGAAATAGCGAAACATAAACAAACCAAACAAAATTACAAAATGCATAGAAATGGAAAGGCATCATTTGACCATTTATGACTCATATTGTTGTCATTTGATGACTTGAGCGGTTTGCTCCTTTTTACAATTAATCGCTTCACTATTGTTATTATGATGCGCTGCTCCTGCACATGCAATGTAGCGCTGCTCGGCAAGAGTCTTATGCAATATATGTGTGCGTGTGAGTGTGTGCGTGCGTGTGTAAAAGAGGGAGAAGAAGGCCCAATCCCAATGTTCACCCTACTCACAACCACTAGCCCTCATCCACTACCACTAGAATTCATCCACTACCACTTCACCCTCGAAATGAAGCCATAAATTGTAGGGCTTGTAATCTTCCCTAGGGATTGGGACACCACTTGCTACGTCACTGCATCGTTTACGTTCGGGCACGTAAGCGACTACGTAGTTACGTTTGCACAGTGGGTCGCACCCAGCTGGTCGCACCATAACAACAACAAAACCGGCAGCAATGGAGCTAATGCCAATGATCGGCATTGTATCATTCAATATGCTTCGGCTGATGAACAAACGAAAAAGTCAACGGAGAAGACGCCATCGACGATTATTGTCACTTGTGGATTTTCTGGAGGTATGTCACGTTAATGTTGTCAGTTGTCAGATGTCAGTATTTTAGCCTAACGTTAGCTAGCGTGGCTAGCTGACTAACGTTACAAACTAACGTGTGATCTGTTATATAACTTATGCAGAATCTAACTTAACAGTTACATCTGAACATGTATTAAACCTCGGAGATCCTGGATGTGTTATCTACCATAAAACCATTTTAAAAAGTCACGTAGTAATCAGGAGTAATCAGTCACAGTGTCGATCCAGAAAACATTGGCTTGCTAACGTCAGTTCAGCTGTCCTTTCAGTAATGTTATTCATTCATGAGGGCCAGCAAACTCAGGGAATGGGATAAAAAATGTTATAGTATCTTCAGTAAGAAACATATGAGGCCCAGCGAACTGTGAAAACGGGAGACAATGATTTTATTGCATAAACTAACCCCAAGTGTTTTTGTTGACATTGTCAGAAAGGTAATAAGAGATAATTCTATTTTATTTTTTTTATTATTTTTGTGGTGCACTGGGCTGCATTATATAGAAAACTGTTTCTAATATTTATAATTAGAATTTTATTATTATTTATTATTATTATTTTACATTAGGCACACTTCAATATAACACACTCCAGTGCACCACCACTAAAGCCTAAAACATGCATTAGCAAATGTGCATGTATTATGAAATTGGTATATTTGGACCCATGGCCTTTTATTTTGTAACAAATTCCAGTTCAATAAAATCCATCAACTTCTTTGTTTTCCAGAGTGGCCGTCCTGTGGCCTACTGCAGGCTAAACCACAACGTCCCTGTCCTGCGTTTGTGGTTCAACGTCGAGGCTGAACTCAGGCAAGATTTCCGCCTGAGTAGGAGAGCAATGCAGGGTCTGCAGAGGCTGCTACAGAGGGACGTGGAGGATCATGGCTGGGGCAGTCAACTGGAGGTCCTGATCTATGTGTACTGGCTCGCTCATGGACTGTCCTACCGCGTTGTGTCTTCTGTCTTCAGTGTGCCCAGATCTACTGTCCATCGGATTATCAACAAAGTGGCACAACACATAGGGAACAACATGAAGAAGGTGATCCACTTCCCAAGTGCAGAAGATCTGGATGCAGTTGGACATGGCTTTGGCTTGCTTGCAGGGCACCCTGTGTTCAACAATGCTGTGGGTGCAATTGATGGCTGCCACGTCCGCATAAAACCACCTCAACGTCACAGATTGGACTACCTTAACTACAAGGGATTCTACTCTGTCAATATGCAGGCCATTTGTGACGCTGAAGGACGGTTCCTGGACATTTTTGTGGGCTACCCGGGGTCAGTCCATGACACTCGAATCCTGAAGAACAGTCCATTTTACCTGGCAGGACAGTATCCTCCCCCAGGATACTTCCTGCTTGGTGATGGTGGCTATCCGTGTTTGGACAGTCCAATTGGGCTCATAACACCGTACAAGGAGCCTGTCATCGGTGCAGTGCAGGCACGGTTCAACTTTCGCCAGTCCAGGGCTCGCTCTGTTGTTGAAAGGTCATTTGGAATAATGAAGACAAGATGGCGGTCTACTCTGTTCAAGGCCTTAGAGGTCAGGCCAACGTTTGCACCACTTGTGATCGCAACATGTGCTTTTCTGCACAATGTGTGCCTGGACAATGGCGACATGCTCGAGCCAGACGCAGATGTTGCTCAGGACGTCCTTGACCCACACGCTCCACGTGAGGGCCTTGCCCAAGACGAGAGGTCTGGGAGTGCCACAAGAGACAGAGTCGCTGCCCTGCTCAGCCAGGAAGCCCATTAGGCAGAAAGAGTTGACTCATATCTGTAAATAGTTTTGTACTTGTGTGGTTGTACTCACTTTGAAAAACTCTTTAAAATGTCTGTAATAAAACTTGTTACACAACAGTTTTTTTCTCGTGGAATTTCTCAAAAGTAAGTTATTAATGTCACAAATTATAAACTATACAGTGAGATCAGTAGTAAAATGAGGACAGTGAGAAAATCTGCAGCAAAATAATACTGTTTATTTTGAATCTATTGCAATTGTATTCAGAATACAACAATATGGCTTGAAACGCAATTTGTGTGCTTTCTTATAAATCTAAATGTAAACATTGCACACAAAACAAAAATGGGAAAGTGCTTTTTCCTATCAAATTATTAAATTAGTCCACATAGTGGTTTTTATTCTTATTGTGCAGTCCACAGTATTATACAGTAATTATATACAACTGTATTCCCTGAAATACAAAACTATAAATAACAATAAATAACAAATAACTTACAAATACGTGGACATACTACTGCTTATCAGGAATCTTGTCGACAAGTTTCTCAAATAGGCTTAAGAACCTGTCTGTTTTTGCCTCACTCTCTTCGTGCCGTTGCTGTTCCTTTGCAGACTCCTGCTTTAGGAAGTCCAGCACAGGGTTTCTTCTCCTTTTTTGGAGGGATTGAAGTGGACCTGATGCCCGCTTTGAAGATGGTGGTGGGTCGGAGGCACTCCCAGTTGATGCTGCAGTGTTTGAGGCATTTGTGGCAGGGCTTGGGGCTGTTGATATGCTGGCCTCTTCTAAAGTGTTCTAGAGAGAGAGAGAGAGAGAGAGAGAGTGAGAGAGCACACATGAATAGTCTATCATACACACACATCACCATCATACCATAAATTACCTCTGTGCTTTCATCTTGAGTTCCGGGAGAGGACAGTGGTGACAATGGAGGGTTGATTATGCTCTGAAAAGAAAATGACAGTTCAGGTACAGGAGTGTCTTATCACATCACAGCCCAGGACCTCTAGGTCCACTGACTGGGGGCCAATAACACATAAGGCTTCTGTCTGTCACTGTCTGTCTCTCACTGTCAAAGTTCCCAGCTGCTGCCTAGCCACTGGTCAGTGTTTAGTTTAGTGTATTAGTTTAATAAATGACAGTGTGCAATTACATTAATCATTTGCAGAGAAAATGAAGAGATGGTTCACACCAGATTTAGCTCACAGCTAATTTCCATCTGTAGTCCCAGGGATTAAAAGGGCGAAAGAGCACAAGATAACTATAGGAAGAAGGACTGGGGAATGAGGTTGTGCTTTCCTGCTAAACTTACCATCAGGATTTGGGTTGGATCCTCACAAGACGCCACCAGAACAGGAGGCGTAACTGATGGTCTGTCCCCCAAAACAGCGTGCATATCTTCATAGAACATCCAGGTAGCTGCAGTGACCTCCCCACTGTCGGTCCCTGACCCTGTCTTTGGTGTTTTGAGGTCCTGCATAAGACACAGACACACACACAGAGGATAAATACTTTACATGGAAAGCTTTTTGCTGAGCATCATCTCTTCAGCAGATAACATTGCCATTGCTTACCTTATATTTTTTTTTAAGGTTTTCCCATTTTTTTGAGACCTGGGACGCGGTCACTTTCCCCTCAAGGTCCAGTTCTTTGATGAGTTTCCTGTAACAGAAAACAGTGATGAATATGTTAACTATGGTTAAGGACCCCATCACAGATACTTGGCAAGTAGATAGCTAACGTTGGATCACTCACTCCCATAGTGCTTTTGCTGCATATTTTTTCTTCGTGTAGTTCACCTCGTTGTTCGTTCGGTACCTGATTAGGTACCGGACTTGATCCGGAGTCCCTGGTATGAAATGTGTGATTACTGCAAGGTAAATAAACGCCATTTGCTTGCTAACGTTACCATAGCGCTGTGCTAACGTTAACGACCGTTGGGACTTTGGGAGCAACTTTGGGGGGTTCTGCTAACTAACGTTAGCTAGATAACGTTCGTAACGGTCGGTACGAAGTATAGATAACCTTATTTGCTGATTTGTTATCATACCAATGTGAAATATCCGACAAATTTGCAGGAAATATGAAAGCTAACGAGTGATGTTGATAACAGGACATGGCAATGTTACCTAACGTTAGCCGACTCTCACCGTAAACAGCAATTGTTGTGGTCACATATTGCATTATCTTACGTTAAACTGTTCAACATACATACAGACACTGTTATTACAACCTTTTTTTTAAAAAATCCATGCGAAATTACGTACATTTGTGATTTTTTTTCTCCGGGTCCTCTCGGTCTCCAGGGGCCGCCATTGTTGTTTGCTGTGGTATGCAAATGATGACGCAAAGCATTCTGGGAAATTTTCTCTGGCCCTCCCTCGGCGAGTCAGCATCTGAAATCCCTCGCTCTGAAGGGCTAGATTCATACCCCCTCCCCCTCGTTATGTCCACTACCCCTACATGCAAAGAGCAATTGGGACACCACTACCCTCACGGGGACGCGCGCAATTTAGGGATAGGGTTAAAAAGTAGGGCTAGGGGGTGTATTGGGACAGGCCCGAAATCTATAAGACACGTGATCTAGAATAAGGCCCTAGGAGGGGACACACACACACACACACACACACACACACACACACACATACGTGTTTATCTATTCTTGTGAGGACCATGACCCTATGTCATGTTGTGAGGACACCCCTTTCTGCTGATGCTAGGAAGATGAAAAAAATAGCTTTACCACAAGGTGGGGCTAGAACATCAGAAAATCACTTAAAAATGTTTAAACACACATTTTCACAGAACTGGTGAATTTGGTGGTGTGTTGTGAGGACCAAACTGTTGCTAGGCAGATTTGAGATTACAAGATCCGTTTTTTTTTAAAGATTTTTGGCCAGCCATTTTGATTAATCATCATCTTCCTAGAGGTGCTGGTCCTATTATGAGCCCACTGGCTTGATTAACAAAGAACATTTAAATATATATAACATGTAATTTTTTTTTTTTACTATAAAATAGAATAACATACATAGTAAAAATGTTCTTTAAAATTCTTATTAAACCCTTATATCTGGTTATACTATTTCTTGTATATGTATATATTTTTTTATCGTGTTATCTTAAACTGCTCTCAACACTCACTTTGCTTCATTCATGCATTTCTGTGCCATATTCTCTCCTTGTTTTATCACATTTTGGTACCTCATCATCCATCTTCTGTGTTTGAGTGTCTCATATGTTTGAGTATAAATACTTTGTGAGTGTCTAAATAAATTTGAACTTCATCAAAAAGATAAACAAATGACATTTTCTGCTTTGAGCCTGAACATTAATTTTACTGTTTTACTTTACCATAAGTTAAAGCATCAATCAATCTTATTTCACTGCTTCATCAACATTAAATCAGATATTATGGTGCTACATAAAAAAACAAATTATGTTAAGTGAGAGAATTCCCTAATTAAAGGGGGAACAAAGTTTCAAGTTTAAAATTGTGTCACCAACCCAGCGACCACTGATCTGTTCTGACACTGTTGTTATACTGTCACCTACTGTATGTCACTGCTCTGTGGAAAAACATGCTGTAATCCATAAACGAGGTGCAAAGAGTTATCTGTAGTTTACCTGGTCTCTGCTGTGAAGGTGGAGACATAAGGCGGTGGCGTATTGGTGACAACAAGAAAAAAGAAATTTGAAAGATCAGCGGCTAGGATTTAGGAATGGCAGCCCAAAACTCCTAAGTGAATGTAGAAGAAACACAGCAATTTCAAACAGTTTCAAGGGTTATTTATTTTTCCATGCACCTTGAAAACAGAAAGAATGTAACTTTCACATCTGTATCCAGCACACAACTTGTGAATGCAGAGGAAACATTGCAATTTCAAACATTTTCAAGGGTTATTCATTATTCAAGCACCTTGAAAACAGGAAGAATGTAACTTCTCACATCAGTGTACAGCACACTACAACTTGTACCTGAACTTGCGTTTTTTTTTTTAGAACAATGAATTAAATTAACAGCGGGACATGTTTTTCTTTTTTTGTGATTTAATCGTATTGTGGACGTAATTCTTTACATCCTTCCAATTTCTGCTCTGTTGCAGTGCAGGTTCAGCATCTATGCACTCTTGACATTTGTTTTTTCCTGGTACCCTCATGAGTGTAATGCAGTTTCCCAGTTGGCGCCAAACTGCCTTTTTTTCAGCGTCACTCCAGGGTCGCAGTAGAATTTTTTTCTTCCTGGCAGAACCTTAACAAAGAGTAAACAGAAAGGCAGATTATTCAATTGAAGTCAAGAAATCATAGAATAGACTAACTGGGCATTCACACCAAAAGCTTTCAAAGCGTCAAAATCACCCAAGGGTGAGCTACTAGGGTTGCACATCTCTTTGTGATTAACGATTCGATTCGAATCTAGATACACAGATTACGATTCGATTCAAAAACGATACCCTTTTATTACAGACCGATTCGATTCAATTCGATTCAGTGTAGGACGATTCGATTTTCGGTTAATATCTGTTGTAGATCAAGAAGCCAATTCTATGAAAGTGTTCTACAGTACAATATTTTCTTTTCAAATATATAAAAGACCACATATCTCCAAGCATTGTTGCTTTAAAGCACTGGCAAAAAAGAAATAAAAAAAGGAAAAAAGAATAACAAGATCACATGTCAATGTATTCATATTTAGACATGGACCAGTATCTGTAAGAGTTTATGTAAATTAGCCATGCGATCCCTTTTCCACCCAGCTGGTTCAGGTGCTGTTCGGAGCCAGTGCTGCTTAGCACCAGTTCTAGGTTCAGCACCAACTCCTTGCTGTGTCAGAGCGAGGTTACCGTAGCAACAAGACCAGCGCATACAGAGCATAGACTGTATAAAAGATTATCGCTCCGTTTGTTTATCAATGAAGCCATGTCTCTGATGAAGCTAACAAGCTGAGCTACAGGCAGTGGCTAACAGCAGCTAACGCTCGTCTCACAACATTGCCGTCAAAACGTAGTTGTCGGTCATCGTCACGGCGATCACGGCTGCTTTTTTTCAGCCGGGTTTAGAGTTATCAAAAGTCTATGCTTCCACGTCGGGTCCGGTGTTCAACAGCCGCAGTTTGGAGCAGGTTTTCTAACTGTAGCAGCAGCAGACACAGGAGCAGGTCTGGATGGGGAGTGTGCTAACTAACAGCAGCAGCAAAGCTAACATCAGGACGTCATCTGTTAACCCCCCCTCCCTCCTGTCATCGGATACAACATGAAACTACTCCAGTTAGCGAATCGTGTTGTAACTAAGATATTCGCTGAAAAAAAAAGTTTTTATTTGGCCTGCTAATTGATTTATGAGTTATTAAAGAGACCGCTAACGGCTAGGCACTCTAGCCCATAGCGATAACCGATTCATGACGCTACAACCGATTCATCTAAGAATTCATGGCTAATTTGTATCGATTCAGGAGGCTGCTACCGATACAGCCGAATCTCTCACTTGTTAAACCGAATATCCGGTCGCATCGGTTTATCGTTTACAACCCTATGAGCTACAGATAAGACATCCTCCAGAACTGCAAATATTTCGGGCCACTTTGGTCGCTCTATAGAGCTCATCATGTGACTGACGTCAAAGGTCGATGGCACTGGTCATTGGGGAGCTGTCCAGCACTCTGGGCGAGTAACAAACAATCTCACCATTTCCATCAGGCTTGGATGATCTCTTCACTGTAGTCTTTGTGATTGTAGCAGGACATTCTAGGTGAAGAGAAGAGAAAATCCATGATGTACCCAAACTGAGTCCTAACCTACTGTAGACTGCATGCCAGAAAGCCTGAGCTGTACATGATCATAGTGCATACCATCAGAGTCTTGGTCGATGGACTCATCCAGGCCAGGCCTCCGATTCTGGCGTCTGGATGGCTCTGTAACAGAGGGAAACAAACAGCAGGAGTTGAGAGTTAAATGCGCATTACAAAGATCTTTAACATCAGTGGAAAAAGCAACCAATTATTACTCAAAACACTATCTACAGCGGAGAAAATAAATATTTAACACAGAAAATTTTCTCAGAAAATATATTTCTAATCGAGCTATTGACATGAAATTTTCACCAGATGTCGGCATCAACCCAAGTAATACACACATACAAAGAAATCCAAACAATATGTGCAATAAAGTGAAATGACACAGGGAATAAGTATTGAACACATGAAGAACCCGTCCCCTATCAGTGCAAACTAATATCAGATGGTTTAGTCCTGATTGATGCTTTTTAAAAAGGTTTCTCAACACCAAGGTGTCAGACAAGAAGCACTGCATGATGGGTAATAGCAAATACTGACAGACTCCAGCTGCTTTCTTGGCTTTCCAAAACCTTTTTGCCCCTCCTTTTCTTCATGTGTTCAATACTTATTCCCTGTGTCATTTCACTTTATTGCACATAACTTAATTTATGGAAATAAATGTTTGGATTTCTTTGTGTGTGTATTACTTGGGTTGATGCCGACATCTGGTGCTGTACACAATCATAGTGCATACCATCAGAGTCTTGGTCGCTGGACTCATCCAGTCCAGGCCTCCACTTGGATGGCTCTGTAACAGAGGGAAACAAACAGCAGGAGCTGAGAGTTAAATCTGCATTACAAAGATCTTTAATATCAGTGGAAAAAGAAACCAATTATTACTAAAAACACCATCTATCTCCTGAACAACCTCGTAACAAACAATCTCACGATTTCCATCAGGCTTGGATGATCTCTTCACTGCAGTCTTTGTGATTGTAGCAGGACATTCTAGGAGAAGAGAAGAGAAAGTCCATGATGCACCCAAACTGAACTGCATGCCAGAAAGACTGAACTGTACATAAATATTTTACCATTGAACCCTGACGTGTACTATAGTGAATTGCTTACCATCCAGTTCTTGCCCAGGAGATGCTTCCATCATGACATGCTCTGAACTGTGCCCTTGGTCATGTTTTTGAGCTAAAGCAACTGTAATGATAACACAGAGGAGAAACATTTTATATTGCATTTGAGTCACATGTTCTTACTTTCTGCTACTACTTTCCAATAGGTAAAACAAACAAAAAAAAGATTAAACTGGGTGTTAGATACTCACCCTCTAATCCTAAACCAATCTCATCCAGCACATTGCCGTCTTTGGATGGATCACTCCCATACTTCTCCAACAGTCTGTCGCCATACTCACAAATCAGTTTGTCATCTTTTACTTCAAGCGACACCTCATCATGGTTCATCCTACTAATGATTTTAGAACATCTCTCTGTGGCATTCCCGTTTTTTGGAATGAGACAGGAAGCTGAAGTTTGCACTCTGTTTCTTTGCATGGATTTTTTATGGGAAGGATCATTTGTCATTTTGCAGGCCTCATGCTTCCAGAGTTCTCTTTTTTGAAAAATCCATAACACAAATTGCAGAGCAGGTACTGATGGGGATTTATTTCTTCTGAAGGCTGTCTATACGTTACTATTTCCCCTTTTCCTGTCTGCAAGACTGTTATGTCGTGGTTATAATCACCCTTATGGCGAATTTGAGCAAACAGGAGACGTCGTTTCTTTGAGTATTTGCTAAATGATGTCGCTCGAGCAACATCTTCTTCTTTCTTGTGCTTTCGCTCTAAGTGACGCACAATTTGGCTTTGTGGCTTTTTGCAATAAATGCAATAATGCCTTGGGTTCCACTTCTGTTTGACACCCTTCAGGCACTTCTTCACTGTTATTTTTGCAGCAGGACATTCTAGGTGAAGAGAAGAGAAAATCCATGATGCACCCAAACTGAATCCTAACCTACTGTAGACTGCATGCCAGAAAGCCTGAGCTGTACACGATCATAATGCATACCATCAGAGTCTTGGTTGCTGGACTCATCCAGGCCAGGCCTCCGCTTCTGGCGTCTGGATGGCTCTGTAACAGAGGGAAACAAACAGCAGGAGTTGAGAGTTAAATCTGCATTACAAAGATCTTTAATATCAGTGGAAAAAGCAACCAATTATTACTCAAAACACTATCTATCTCCTGAACAACCTCGTAACAAACAATCTCACCATTTCCATCAGGCTTGGATAATCTCTTCACTGTAGTCTTTGTGTTTGTAGCAGGACATTCTAGGTGAAAAAAAGAGAAAATCCATGATGCACCCAAACTGAATCCTAACCTACTATAGACTGCATGCCTGAGCTGTACACGATCATAGTGCATACCATCAGAGTCTTGGTCGCTGGACTCATCCAGGCCAGGCCTCCGCTTCTGGCGTCTGGATGGCTCTGTAACAGAGGGAAACAAACATCAGGAGTTGAGAGTTAAATCTGCATTACAAAGATCTTTAATATCAGTGGAAAAAGCAACCAAGTATTACTAAACACTATCTATCTCCTGAACAACCTTGTAACAAACAATCTCACCATTTCCATCAGGCTTGATGATCTCTTCACTGTAGTCTTTGTGTTTGTAGCAGGACATTCTAGGTGAAAAGAAGAGAAAATCCATGATGCACCCAAACTGAATCCTAACCTACTATATACTGCATGCCTGAGCTGTACACGATCATAGTGCATACCATCAGAGTCTTGGTCGCTGGACTCATCCAGGCCAGGCCTCCGCTTGGATGGCTCTGTAACAGAGGGAAACAAACATCAGGAGTTGAGAGCTAAATCTGCATTACAAAGATAGTAGTAGTAGTAGTAGTAGTAGTAGTGTTGATGCTTTGTCAATGTCACCTCTCAGCTCTGGACTTGGACTCCTGGCTTCACTCTCTGTGGAGCTTTCTGAAGGCACATAGTCACTTGCGTCATTGACACCCGACTCATCACTAGTGTCAAGATCCTGTCAAAATAAGATGTTTACAGTTTTTTTTAGTTTGGATCATTCAGTCAAATCAGTTGGAAACCTTGTACCAGTCCTGGCTCATCTATCAATAATACTGAGGTATTAAAGGACAATCCTGGGCAATTTAAACATTTGGCTACAGCTTCCTAGCATATCAGGTCTAAAAGAATAGACCTGCAAAACAAACAATTATCTTTAACCAAGATCACAACAAAGAAAGTTCAGTTGTCAATTAATTTAAATTTAAATACACTTTGATTTACTTTGGACGGTTGAAGGCCACACAAACACATTCAATATTGCTGGAACTCAGCCCATTTCTAGCATGTGTTCATAACCGCACTCAGCATTATAAAGCATGAAAGCATTATAAATTCACAAAATTAGGGCCACGCTGCCACTGTAAATAGAAATAGAAAATTACTAGTCTGCTTGACAGCACAGCCAAATGTGTTCCAACTGCCACCATTCCCATGACTGAACATATATGACTGTATTGTGACTGCCATCTGGTTGACACAGTGAACTAACGCTGACAGTGAGCTAGTTAGACATGTTGGGAGAGAATCTGCAACGGTATTTTTCAGTTAAGTAATACTAAATCCCAATGGTTTGATCAATCCTCCCTGACATTTCCTATGTCTACATAAATAGCACCACATGAAATGACTTTGAACTGTTTTTGTTGTGCTTACAGCATATCACATTACTGGAGTGCACTCTATTTCTATAGCTTTATTACTAATATTAAACATAAGGAGTGGACCAAACTTACTGTATTCAATGCTGCTAAATGGATATGTACAAAAATCACCACATTTACTTCGAATAAATAAATACATGTCTTACAATAAGCCGACCAATTAATCCGTGGTGCGCTGACATTTTCGGCAAAGCCACAGTGGGAACAGCCAAACAGCAGCCGGGTTGTGGAGCACATTAGCCGGTCAAACAAAGCTGTTAACCCGGGGTGGTGGGTGAATGAGTGTGCGACAAGTTGAAAGGCAAAGCAAAAACTCAATTCAACCTGATGTAACGTTATACGTATTTGACACCTATCAGTAAAGTTAATTTGTTATGACACATTCTGCCTGTTGCTCCAACAGCTTCGATCTGGCTATCAAGCTAACACTAACAGCTATCAAGCTAACGCTAACAGCTAACAGGCAAGGCAAGTCGATTTATTTGTACAGTATAGCCCGTTTTTTACAAACAGTTTGTCTCAAAGGACTTCACATGACCTCGTAACAACATCCTATGTCCTTAGACCCTCACATCCACTGAGGAAAAACTCCATAGAAAACCCCTTTAACAGGGAAAACCAGGAGAAAGCTCAAGCTGAGCAACAGAGGAGGATCCCTCACCCAGGACGGACAGACAAGTAAACCATTTCACTGGAGAATGAACCGCAATGGCTGGCTAGCCTAACCTAGTTTAATTAAAATTAAATATGACTTACCTGGGTTAGAAATGCAATTTTTTCTTGCTCTATGATGGTCGTCCTGGCCATTCCCTCGTCATATCTCCGCTCACAGGCTTGGTGGTGTTCCCACAGTCTCACCAGCCTCTGATGCACCCGTTCCTCCATTTTCCTTCTGGTGATGCTTTCAAGTTCAGTAGGTAACAGAGCTTGACGTTGGAGCGTTTTTTGTTTTGTTTTGTTTTGCGTTGGAAGGAAGTTTTACAAATTGTTTAAACTCAAAAATGAGTAATAACTTAATAGAGTTTAGGGAGAGTTTACTTTACTCTTCATTACAGTGTAGAAAATTGTAATTGAAAAGTCTGGATAAGTTTTTAGTTAGGCACAGTGACGCTGGAATTCCCATATCCCATGAATGCATCATGAGCAATATTACTTGGAGAAAGGTAGTTCGCTGTGCAGGTGCTTGATTGGTCTCCCCTCCCCCACTCCTGTTCTCAACTGCCCTTTCTGTGACCTCTCCAACTCACACACAGAGGCAGGGCCAGACTTCAGCTTCAGCAGTACCCCAACAGAACTTTACACTTCATTTTATGCTACTTATTTTTTAATTAGGATTATTATGGTGTTACATTACATTTTATATCATTATGTGATGTTAACATTGTTTGTGCAAAACCATTTAAATGCATGAAATTTAAATATTTTACAGTTTTTCTTGATTGCTAAGACATATTTCTTGAAACCTTCCCTCCCTTTCTCTAAACTGTGAACACAGCTACATCCACAAAACCCCAGACCCTTCTTGCAAAACCAAACTTTCACCTCAAAACAGTTCAATCTGTGCCCAAAACTGAACTTTGTTGTCAAATCGTGCCCCGAGAAGATCAAAATTAAAAATTGTAATTGAAAAGTCTGGATAAGTTTTTAGTTAGGCACAGTGACGCTGGAATTCCCATATCCCATGAATGCATCATGAGCAATATTACTTGGAGAAAGGTAGTTCGCTGTGCAGGTGCTTGATTGGTCTCCCCTCCCCCACTCCTGTTCTCAACTGCCCTTTCTGTGACCTCTCCAACTCACACACAGAGGCAGGGCCAGACTTCAGCTTCAGCAGTACCCCAACAGAACTTTACACTTCATTTTATGCTACTTATTTTTTAATTAGGATTATTATGGTTTTACATTACATTTTATATCATTATGTGATGTTAACATTGTTTGTACAAAAGCATTTAAATGCATGAAATTTAAATATATACATTATATATATTTAAATATTTTCTCGATTGCTAAGACACATTTCTTGAAACCTTCCCTCCTTTTCTCTAAACTGTGAACACAAACTTCATTTTTCAAACTACATGCACAAAACCCCAGACCCTTCTTGCAAAACCAAACATTCACCTCAAAACAGTTCAATCTGGGCCCAAAACTGAACTTTGTTGTCAAATCGTGCCCCGAGTCGATCAAAATTAAAAACACTACTGAGCAGTCACTAAACACTACCTCGAAAAATAGAAAACCCAATGCTCAGGACATGAAGCTGTAGAAATACATGTTTATTGTTCACTGTAGGCTAATTGCATGTTGCAAAACAAAAAACCTGTGCATTCAGCACTTCTCTCCTTCCCTCCTTCTCCTTCAGAAATCTTGTGCATTTGGCACTTGTATACAGTAGGCCCACGTTAAAAATTAAGTACAATTATATAGATGCATAACTCAGCCACAGCATCATTTCTCCAGATCAGGCCACAGGACTTCATGCTGAACTGGCATATGTTCCCTCACATCATCAGTCACAAGTGTGATCCATTTTGAGTTGTTGTGTTCAACCGGTGAAACTTGTGCTTTAGTTGTGTTTGACTTTTGCCACCTGTCCTCAGCATTATGCAACACTGGTGCATCACAATGACAATGTGTTGGTAAGTTGTGTCTAAACAGGTGAAAAGTGCTGATGGTTTTGCCAAAAGATTGACTGATTCAATCAGTGGGTTCAGGCAACTGAGCGTTTGGTTCAGACAATAGGGTTTAGTGTTTTAGCAATTGAGAAAAACTGTAAGAGATTCTGATACTGTTTTGATATTTTAATCACGTCATTGTTGGACTACCACACACACAAAAAGAAAGTTTGGTGCTTTTTTCTCTTCCTTTCTCTCTCTCTCTTTGTACACATACCGAATAATATTGTAATAAGTTATTAAAGATTAATATCTTGTTACTATTGTAGGCCTACTAACCTTGCAGAATCATGTTCAAACATCTTCACATTCAGAACTTAAAAGATCCACTAAAAGTCAAATATTGTGAGAACATATTGCTATCAGCTGGTAATTCTAAAATACAGACAAATCCCTGGAGTTTGGTAAGTGGTCTTTATGCACTATCATGCATGATGCTCTTACCTGTGACTGTGTTCTACAGTATGACTCTTACCAGTCCACAATCGTAAGAATACCCTCACCACCATTCAGTGGCTTTTTCCCCCCATTACATGCTCAAACATAAATCTCTGCTTTGCTTTCAAATAAGTGGTCTTTGTGGTTAACGAGCATAGTATTATTAGTGATCTGTGGGCTTACCGCCCCACCATGTGAATTGTGTAATTACTTCATTTAAAGCTGTTGCAGCTGCCATTCCGAAACATACAGTGGCGACTGGTCATTAGGGGCAGGTGGGGCAGAGCCCCACCAGTCATCACGAGAGGAAAAGAGTGCCAACACAAAACGTTATTTCTAATCTTCAATGGTTATTATCTTCTATAATTTGTTATCTATGAATACAGCATTTTTTCTCCTGATTAGCGTCTGTGGTAGCTATGGTTACGGAGTCACGTCGGTGCAGAGCGCTGTGCATTGGTGGGGCAGAGCTGGAGCTGCCCCTCTCTCTCAATCAAAGTACTGTGTACAGGAGAAAACACGACTGCGCATGCTCAGAGCGGATGCTTTATACATTAATTTAGACGGCAAAACACACATCACCAGGTGCAACAGGTGATCATCACCGGATCGATACAAAGCTGATTGACAGCTCGATCTTTACACAGTTTGTCCAATTATCTGAGTTTGATTGTGCTGTTAAATACGGCCAGAAGTCCAACCACCGGTACCGCGGCTACCGCCACACTGGGGAGACGTCTCTGCCTCCTCCGTTCACGTTCATCCATGAGAACACCTGCCGAGGCGGCGCCGTCCACCGGACTGACCAGAGTTCAGACCGACTGGTGACCGCAATGCGCCGAGGAAATGTGATTGTCTACAATGGGAGTGAATTGCTCCGGCGGTCCGTCCGAGTCCGGTTCGACAGGTCCAGCAGCAGTGTTAGTGTAGCAGTGCAAGTTACACCCAAAATATAACACATTACATATTATTAGTTACTGGCATTTGAAAGTAATTAGTTACATTACAATATTACTGTCCCAGCCTGGTCAGATGTATTTTATGTGTATTTTATTATGTATATGTACTCAAATCAAAAACCATAAAGACTGAGACTAAAAACAAAAATAGCTGACAAAATGAACAATAGTTGGAATAAATGTAAAGATCCCAATATTATGTACATTCTCAAGAATTATAAATGACTACATTTAGGCTATTTATATATTAAATTAACTGCAGATGTCTCATGATCATCTTAAATCTGAAGAAATGAATTAATGGATAATTAATTATTTAATGATTATTTTATTTGTTTATTTAATTATTAATTTTTTAATGATAATTTATAATGTAGTTCTGCGTGTATTTTATATCAAATTGTGCGATATTTCTTATGCTATATTTGTACTTAATTCTTAATTACTTAATTCATGATTTAAATTTAGCTGGTCACAGGCCTCTGTGAGCCATCATGCAACTCTATCTCCCCCCTCCCTCCACAGTGTAGCCTGACTGAAGTGACCAATCACAATAATTCCCCTGCCTGGAAGGTACCAGCCAATCAGAAAAATCCCTCCCCAATTTCCATAATTACTATTCTTGTGGGGGCTTGCAGTACCCAAGTGTGTACTCTAGGAGGAGCCCAAGAGCACAGGAGAAAACACCAACTTCCATAATTACTATTCTTGTGGGGGCTATTGCTGAAATTTACCCAGCATGCCTCATGAGCCTTCAGGAGGCGATTGCAGCATTTTCCTTGTGAGGACCACCTAAAATGTCCTCACAACCAGAAATGTCCTCACAGAAAAGGTTGTTTCTCAATACTTGGTCCTCACAAGTATAGAAAAACAAACACACACACACACACACACACACACACACACACACACACACACACACCAGTGCACAGCCAGGCACCTTCTGTAATAAATCTGCACCAACCGAGCACCAGGATCAACTCACTGATCAGGTTCCTCAATAATGATTTTTTTCCTCATCACCATGCAGAGTGGAACCCTGCCCTCCATATACAAACACACACATTAATTAAATACATAAATACACCACCCTGCTGTATGCTAATGGGCTCCATCTGTTGTAAACTGCATTTTCCCCCTCAAGTCAAGACAGTGTGTTCTTTGCTGCACTGTCAGAGTCAGCGTATAGCTTTCAGCAGAATCTCTTCACTCTGAAAGACTTAATGTCAGCGATAATACAGCGAAGAGCCTTGCATGAACGTTGCACATGGGCAGCGTTTGGATAAAGGTGAGCGGTGTGATGTTGCTCATTTTCACCCCCCGTCCCCATATATCCCTTCCTCTCCTTTTCCTGGCTATCTTTCTCTCTCCTCCCCCTCCAACCCTCATATCATTCCCATTTCCCACATCATCATCATCTTTGTCCTCCCTCTCCCTCTCTCTCTCTCTCTCTCCGACCCTTTTCCTTGAGAGCACTGATGCATGGGAAAGCAAGGTTCCGCTCCATCACTCGTCCAATCACCATCAACCTCTCCCCCGAACATCAGCCAGTCACTTGCTGGAGATAGCAAACGGGGGAGGGGCAAAGCGGCAAGGGTTGGGCCAGGGTGGTGGTAGTGGTGGTGGTGGTGTGGGGGGGGGGTGTGTGCGTGTGTGTGTGTGTGTGTGTGTGTGTGTGTGTGTTGGTCGCTCCTTGATTCGACGGATATAAAGGATACTGTACTTGGCTGCTCCAGGGACGGGGGGATATCAGCATAATGCCCTCTCCATCCTCCTCGACGGATGTTTTCGCAGTCTTTCATGGTTGTGCAGGAGAAATGCTCAAGAAGTGACACCAGGATGATTTTCATTCATTCATTCATTCATTCATTCAAGAGGAATTACGTACTGTATGATGTCGGATTATGTGCAGAATCTTTGCAAATACGGAAATGAGTTGGACCATTTTTCAATCAGAGCTCAATAGATGAATGTTAATACAGCAGTAACGTAGTAGTTTGTCTGTTGTAGTGACATTGCAGGCAAAATATTCAGTATTTTTGTAAATAGAGTGTAACCAATGCTGATTTTCCCCACTTTCCTTTCTTTAGAATTTAATTTTCATTATTGCGAGGTAGGATTTTGCCGTGGAGAAAGTGGTAGCATGGCGATGAACGCTATTTACAAAAGGTGACACCTACTGAAGGTGTTTACTGGAAGCAGTCTTGATGATGGAGGGGTAAACGCTTGTCTTCTTAAAACCTGAAAGCATTTTCTTTTTTTCCGGGAGAGGAAGGTTATACCGTTTTTGCATCCTCTGGAAGATCATGTATGGATGGAAACCCCCCTGTGTTGTCCTGCTGTTTGTTTTGCTGGTCAGCTGACCAGTTTCAGCTCAGAGGCAGCAGAGAGAAGCTGAAGACATGTCCATCCAGATCCTGTCTGCTGGACCCTGTGAGTATGACATGATTTTACAGGGACAGGTTTAATTATTTAACATGAGTTGGAGGACAAAGTGACTCAGCTTATGTGTGTCAAGACAACATTTCTTATTATGAAATACCAGCTGAAAGAGCAACATTATGTAATCATGCCGTGGTATTAATACAGTATATGAATGGTGCCTGTACTTATCAGATTGATCATGTGTTTAGCAGCAGTGTCATATAAGCTTGTATGGTCCAATAGCAATGTTTGGTTCCCTCCAAACTCTGCTCTATACTTAGAGCTACTTTTTTTGACAGCATCACAACTCTCTATTTTTGGTCTGCCAGCTAAACTAATGAGTGTGCGTGTGTGAGTCATGTGGTGTCACTTCTCCCCATGTAAGGGTTTGTGTTTTCATGGGGGAGGAGGCTGAACAGATGACCCGTCTCTTTGGTTTTGGTAGCATCGCATTTCCAGCAATTCCCGACATAAAAGACAAGTATGTTCCAGTTTAATGACAGACATGATGTTGCTGTACTGAGCCACAGATGACAGAGTGGAGACGTGAACCTTTGATGACCCTATTGAAGTGCATGTAAGCTTTTGTTGAACCGTGGTGAACAGGCTGGAAGTGACACTGAGACAGGACGTTGGTTAGATGCTTGTACCAGTTTAACAATAGCACAGACAGAAAGGAGCGATCCAGTCATCTTGGTTGTATCAAAACATGTCTCTGGTGTTGGCTAACTTAAGCCTCCATTAAGCTAAAAGACTGTAGCATAGCACATTTAGTTTGTTTTAATGCTAATAATTCATCATATCTTTGAGTACACAGCCACAAATTTCATTTCCTTTCCCTGAAATAGCTATTTCTCTGAAGTAGCGCTAGATCTAAAACTGTTTGGTTCTGTGAGGGAGTAGTTAATTTTCACAGGCACTGATTAATTTTAGGCCATATAATCTAAAATCACTCAGTTACACTTTTTTTGTCTGCAAGTAATGAAACTCAAAGGCTGATTGAATTTGATCACACAGGGTGGTGATGCGTACAATTGTAAGAGACGCTCTGAAGGATCTTTTGATTATCAGCATATGAAGTTGCATTTCATTAATAAATTGAAGAATTGCAACTTTCAAATTCAGTGTTTAGTCAGTTGTAAGGATCCCTGATACTGTACGTGTCTCATGAACAGTGAAGAAGTTGGGTACTTTGAAATGCGTCACTTCTTGTTTGTTTGTCTATATTCGGTGGCCTGAAGAGAATTGACTGAAAACATTCAAATCAAGTGTTTGTTCTTTCTAATGAGGAAGTTTGAAGTGAGGCGCTCTCTGTGAAGGATCAAGCCTCCCATCTCTGCTCCCTTGTCTCTCTCTCTCTTTCACTTCACTCCTTCACCCTGAGATTGCTCATTTTGTCCTCGTACGGTCTATTAGGTGTTAATTTGATTGTTGGAGCTGACATGGCTTCGCTGGTGGCGTGACGCTCATTTTGGTGTGTGGATTGTGGTCAAATAAGGCTTATTAAACCGGGTCAACAACAAAATATGTTGCAGGACAAATATGTTCGTTTATTTGAAAGATGATTTTGATGATATGAAAGAAAAAACTGATGTACTGTACCTGTGTGTCTTGCTGCCCCATGTGGCCTTGTTGTATAAAACAATTAAATTCTTTCAAACCATATTCCTCAGAGAAAAGCAGCACATTTATATAAAACATAAAACTGCTCTACCAACTGAGAAAAACGACGCCCCAATCAGAATACGTCATGTCACTACTCTGATGCTGTTAACCTACACCCTGTTTGTTATTCTAACCCTCCAATGCTAGAACTGTATCCTGGGGCCTTTAGATGATGAAATGAGAAATCAATCCATTTCTCTTTACTTCCCATTGACATCCTTAAACCTTCCCTTGTGCGGACAGTGAGGGATGAACCTCTTGGCCTTGAAAAAAAGTGTAGTGACCCATAAGCATTTAATATTTAAGCGGTCCGTCAATATGGATTCATCTGCAGCTGGGTGATTGGAATATGAGGGTCAGACTCAGAACTGATGGGATGCCTCCTTCATTAGAGTCTTTATATCTCTTTTTTATACTTGTTCTGATTTTCACTATTTCGGAGAAGTAAATGTTGATGTTGAAATGCCTTATTCTTATACGGTTTATAATAGTCAGCTACTCACCCAAATATTTTCACCTTAATTTTCCATCTCAAGTGTTTGACCTGTCCTGAGCCAGATGTGACAGATTAATGGGTTGCTGCTGTTCTTAACTAGATTTGCTGAACCAGATACAGAGATTACATTTAGGAGAGTT
This sequence comes from Decapterus maruadsi, assembly GCA_030347415.2. Lineage (NCBI taxonomy): Eukaryota > Metazoa > Chordata > Actinopteri > Carangiformes > Carangidae > Decapterus > Decapterus maruadsi. The sequence continues at coordinate 12,225,809 of CM064894.1, read as the reverse complement.
TGAAATTAAAGTAGCAGATGCATTTGTGTAGAAAGCAGCCGCTGCAGCTGAATGCTAAAGCTAATTCTACTGCTAATGTCATGATTGGACTTATGAATAAAAGCAGTTTATCTTGAGGATTTTCTTTTTTCCTGGACTGAGGAGGAGGAGGAGTATCTGCCACTGATGTCATAGGTACTGCATGCATTCATTTTCTATGGTATGGTTATAATGAGTATGGTTTTATCTGCTCATGAGTAACTGTCTCACTGATGAGAGGATGTAGTGACCCCTACTGTGAGAGACAAAGAGTGCAGTGACAGTACAAATCCACTCTCCCTTCCGTCTTTCAACTTTTATCTGCAAAATAATACTGTCATCCTCTGCTGTTTGTAGATATTTGTCTTTCCATTATCAGAAAGTTTAAAAACAGAAAGTATTACATGTTGTCTATGTACGGCATCCTATCTATATGCAGACAGGGTGGAGTCCTCATTCAGATGTGGTTCTGTGTTGTTTGCTTGAAGCTGAGGCCCCAGAGTCATAAAAAGACCTACAATTAAATGGCTTGAGGAGAGCATCCTAAACTGGGAGCGATACAAACCGGTCTGGAGTAATGTTTGTTTCTCCCTTTTTTCCTCTATGTCTATCCCAACTTCTCAATTTTCTCACCTTTGCCTGGTCTCTCTCAGCCACTCAACCCCTCTCCCCTCCTTTCTCTTACAGAGTGGTTTGAAACTGAGACACCCGGGAGCCTGAATAAAATATGAAAATAACTAGATGAGATTAGATTTGGAACTGCTCAACAGTCTAAATTGGTGTGAAATATTTCCTTCTGTAGAAACACTGTTGTAAATCAACTGGCAAGTTCCAAACATACTCCCACCAGTAAAGCGCGGCTCATTTACTTCTTTATTTGTTATTTTCGCTCTGCAAAGTATAATTTAGTGCACATGCAAATTATCATCTCACATTAGGCAAAGCAAGTATATTTGTTTAGCGTATTTCAGCAATGGAATTCAAGCCAGTTTTGCATAAAACAACGTCAGCATATAAGACACACATAAACATCTTTTTTTGTTGTTGTTTTTTTCCAGAGTGAGGAAGGATTCATTGACATTGGCTGGAGCAGAGAGCAAACGTGTGAGGTTTTGTGGCTACTGACCACTGTGACAGGGTGTTTGTCCTCACATGCATGTGGGTATCCATGCATATAAGTCAGATATTCCATCAGATCGGATAGGACCATGGCTCCCCTGTTTACATAAGCCAGTTGTTTTTGCTCTGTAATAACAGTGGATAGCCATGGGATCCACTGGCTGCCTCCTGGCCTGGACACAGGCTATGGAGCCATAGCCTGTAGTTCCCTGTCTGCTGTGTGTGTGTGTTTGTGGACTCACCAGGACATTGGTCTTTGTTGAGGACAAGTCTAGTGAAAATCTATTCACAGAGGAACGGGGAGACAGAGAGGCAGACAGAGAGCAGAGAGGAGAGCTGAGGAGAGAGGGAGGGAGGGAGGGCAGGATTTGAAACGACTGGAGAGGGGTGTTTAGGAACGACAGAGGGATTTGAGGTGCGAGACAAGGAGGAAGTAAAGCATAGAGCAGATGAGAGGAGGGTGGGGCGCATGGAGGGATGTGGATGACAGAGCAGATGAAGAGCAGAGGGTGACAGGAGAGGAGAGAGCGATAAATGTGTGCACCCGCAGCTCATAAACACTCATATCCACATCAAGTCTCTCTGGACACACGCACACATACTATAATAAGAGTATCCAGAGAACCACCAATTGTCTGTATGTGTCCTTTTTTGACTGCTTTTGTGTGTTTTCCTCTGGGAAGTGGCTCTGACTGCTGATCTTGTAAACAGGAACTATTCTGCTTTTAGCAAGCTGGGAGCACTGCAGGTGCACACACACACACACACACACACAAAACAGTTGGATTCAGTTGTGATAGTTTGGTCTGTTTGCTGAAACAGAAACCACATAGTTTGATTCCCCTGTTTATCATTCAACACCTGGTAGAGGCTTTCAATCCTGATACTGTTTATAAAAAAAGAAAGAAATTACAAAAAGATGGCAAGGTTTCAGCTCAGCTCGGTCCCTGCTGCAGTATTTTAAGCCTCATTTATATTTCCTCACCACAGATGTGCCTCACAGAGCCTCCTGTTTGCCCTTTTTTTTTACTCCCGTGAAGCAACAAACATGTCCAAAGCCTCGTCACAGCTTGTTATTAATGGCCTGTGTTTGAAGTTAATCATGTGTTAATTTCGAGTTTTGTCCCTGAGGTTTGTGGGAGTAAATAATCCTATTATCAGAGCTCAGCTGTCGCTCTGTTAATGCTGCTGTCGGCCCAGGTCATGCTTCGGCTGACCAGACAGTTTTGCTGTGAAACGAGGTAATGTTCCTTTATGTTATGTTAGTTCCCACACACATTTATTGGATACAGTGTCTCCTCCTCTTTGTGCTGCACATTAGATTTCTGTTGATTTGTTATTATGGGATCTCTCTATCCCCGAATGCTGTAGAGGTTTTAATTGAATTTTCTTAGAATTTTAAAGTAAAATGTGAGCTATCTTTCCATCAACTACCTTTTATGTGGAAAAAATAATGTTAAAATTTTTTACAAGACTTCATATTTAATTAAAAACCAGCAATACAACCACTGTACTACTAGAGAGGGGAGGGGGCAGCATGCAGTAAGGGCCCCCCTTCTTGACTCCAGACCTCTGCATTACGTGAGTGATTTGCAGAAACTGTCGAGGTTTATTTGAAAAATCTGTTTCCATCAACGGTGTACTGCTTCTTCTCTTTTTTTGTTCACTTTTCGACCTCAAACAGGCACACAGACTTTGAGATACTGACTATGTTTATTTATTCTGGCATTTTTCATGTGCAAAATTGAAAGTGCTCACACAAAAAAAGCAGGTGGAGGAAAACAAATCTTTCCTCTCCCTCCCTCTCTTTCTCTCTGTCTCTCTCCCTCGCTATCTGACATCATCAGTTCAAGTCCCATCTGCTTTGGGCCACAACTGCCGAAACTGAATGACGGACTGAAGGACAACCAACATTGTGTTGTCTCAAGCACATTCTCTTTCTCTCGCTTCTTGCTCTGTCTTTTTTTCTTCTGAGGCAGTTGTTAAAACAGTGAAGGCTCTCTCTCTATCCCCCTCTCTCTTCCTCTTCCCCCTTTCTGCACCCTGCCTGTCAAGTGTTATTTGGTCCGCTGTGGTTTATTGGCTAGTTTTTTGTTGTGCGGCGGTAAAATCGGAGCAGGGTTTGGTTAGAGGAAGCTGATGAATGGTGTTCCCTGAGCCGTACAAAGAATCCTCCTCTCTGCTTCATTGATGTGTTGATGCGACTCAGCTGGCTGCCCAGTCACTCTCTACTGTATACTGTTGTGGGCTTTACAAGCAGACAGATGCACATGGATGCTCAACGCTGAAAAGACCTTTTTATTCTTTTTTATGGTGTTGATCCCTCTCACACTCGCTCTGCTGTCATTATCCCTCCGTGCTGCAGCCACAGTCATGCGACAGTGAGACAGTGTGTGGAGGTGATAGAGACAGGCTTTTCTTAAGGCTGTCACTGAGCCACAGTGTTGTAGTGACAAGAATATCTCAGTCCTCCAAGTGAATTCTTCCTTTCTTACTGAAGTTTTTATAGTAAATTAGTGTAATGTAGTATAGTAAGAGATAACAGAAAGCAAATGAGGGCCAGGAGGGAATAAAAAATTGTTTGACTGTCAGAATAGTTGCTTATTGTCAACTTATCGATTAGTGATACTCCCAACTGTTTCCCATCTGTTGGAGATGGTTGTTGTATGCGAAAATAACAAAAGATAATAAGCACTGACAAAGTAGTTCAATTATTTTCTGTTCTTTTTTAAAATATTTAATCTATCTTTTAAAGTCAATGAAATAAAAAGCAACATTATGATTTTTTAAAAGGCTCATTTTTAATGTCTGTTCGCTGGAGGGGCTGTTTTTACTTCGTTTCACTTCAAACATCAACACATTTGCCTCAGGGCTAAAACTTACAACTCTGTGTCTAGAGCTTATTAAAACAAAGATGTTATAATAAACAAGCAGCAGGAAATTTTACAGCTGCAAAGCCTTGCAAACGACTGCACAGTTTCTCATGTGAATGTGTGACCCCCCACCACCACCCTGGCCCTCCGTCTCTCTCTCTGAGAGGTGACAATCCCTCTCAGTTATTTATTCCAACAGGATCAGTCAGATATGTGACCTGGCCTGCTTTCAAACACATAGAGCAGGACAGATCTCACTTTCAGCTAGCAGAGACAACGGAGAGAGAGAGGGAGTTGTCAGCTCTCGCACACTGTGACGAGACGACATGACCACCATCAGTGTTAAGAGTTACTTATTCAGCAGCTGTATCTTTGAATATTCACTTCCCAAGATCTGCAAGGATTCTGTAAATCCTCACTTTCAGGGATCTTTATTTTTTCTTATGACCGAGGAGGTCATAACTTTTTGAGTCTCCCTTCTCACCTTGGCACTCGTTTATCTGTGACTCTGAACATGGCTGGCCTGACCATGTTGTTCCATTTCCACTACATGGGCTTTCTCAGGGACAGGAAAGGTCGTCTGACCGCGGAGCCGTGTCAGACAGCTAACAAAGTTGGTAGGTGGGCCAAGAGAGTGCTGTACAGGGAATAATGAATAACACAGATTTAACTGCTTATGTTTTTTTTAGACATTTTTTACTTGATTTGTGCCTGCACATAACGTATGGCAGTCTGTCTGCTATGTCCGCAGCTTTTATATCAAAATCATGTGTTTGCAGCGGTTTGAGTGATGATGCATGTTAATCACAGGAGTTCCAGCTGCCGGATCATGTCCTCTTTGCCCTTGCCTTTGAGCTTCAAGCCTTGTAAAAACCCAGTTTTAAAGCTTATCAGCACTTTCCTCACAGTTTGGAAAAAAATAATGGTAATCCCCATTTGACTTTTCCCTTTGACGGACAACAAAGAAGCTTAATTTCTCTCCCGGAGTAAACAGTGAATGAGCTCTTTGTTTCGTTTCCTCAGCTAAAAAGATTCTGGCTCCCAATCAAGCAACTGTTTTATGAAAGTGGATATGCATGAGTGTTTGAATCAAATTTAGCCATGCTCATAAAAAGGGGGAAACACTAAGATAATTTGGTCTCGATTAATTTATGCACTGACGAAGATGAACGCCTTTGAGGTTTAATGACATCACGATGGCTCAAAGGGTCAAACGCAACAGCCTCACACGTGATTATAAGGAAATGAACTGATTAGTGGTGCATTTGATATTAGTGTTGTTGCACTTCTTATACTGTACTGTATTTGCCACTAAAAACTCAGTCTGATGATTAATAATTAATGCAACAAACTGCACTTTTTATTTACATAACTGTTTTCAGTGTGTCTCATAATTTGGATAAATACTCACTGTGCTCGTATAAAGACGATAAGGAAGTTATTTAATATTTCCATTAAGGATCCTTAGGTGCCCCAGTGCAAAAGCTCACAGTGACCAACAGAGTCTAAGTGTTAGTCAGAGAGAAGATTACAACCAATCATTATTAAAGCCTATTTCACCCGCAAATCCACCAGCGACAACTGTTTGGGTGGCTTAACCTTTTTTTTCTTTTTCCCCCCCTTCCCTGTGAGTAGCTAGCTGGGTCTTGCACACAGGGAGGGGAGAAACTGTTTAATGCAAAGCAGCACTTGTTACTAAATCTTGTTTTGGGGAGGGGTTAGTGACACGGGGGGCACATGGCGAAGAAAAGCCAGTTGGTGAAGGCACAAAAAAAAGAGCTGGCTGTGCCGTTGGCTTTCTGCAGCTCAGTGGGTAACAGGGCGTTGGCCACTACTGTATATGGCACGTCTGGCGATCAGTTGCGGTCCTGCCATACAACAGGAGTATGGTTGGTTAGAAGGCTGTTGGTAGGGTGATAATTGCTGTAAAGCCGTGGAGGGGTGTATTTAGGCTCAGATTGATTGGGACGGTTTGGTGCTGGTTTGGGTTTACAATGGCAGTGCTGGATAACCACAGCTGGCAGTACGCCCAGGCAGGAAAAACCCTGATCAGACTCTCAGGTAGAGTATTGTCTATCATAAATATATTCTGTTGTGTTTATCCAGAATCCTGTTTGTTTTGATTCATGACTGTAACAGTACAAAGACATAAAATGGACAACCGAAACATCTGCAGTCAAAATACATAAATGGTTAATACTTTAGTGAAAGGACAGCAAGTTTAAAAAAGAAAAGAAACTCATTACACCTCACAACATTTTCTTTTTTCTTGGTGTTGATTTTGTTTGTGGATGTAATTTGTTCTTTTTAATTAATGTGATTTCAGCTCCGCTCTCAAAAACTTTATGAGAGAGAGGGAGAGAGAGAGAGATAACTGTTGTCATGGGCATCATCATGGTGATATTATTGTTACGACTTGGAACCCAAAGGACATGGTGAAAATTGCTGAAATGTAACATTGTAAAGCAGCTGATGGCATCTGAAAATTGGATGCATGTTAGGTATCTAGTATATTTATATGTAATGTTTTTGTTTGTTCTTAATTTTTATCCTTTTCTGTCATCTTTTAACTTGTTTGTGTGATGAAGATTTAGATACTGGGTGTATTGCTGCACTTTTAGCACTTTTAGCACAACTGATAACTGTTATGCATTTGTGAGTGTCAGCGTGTGATGTTGATGGATTATCACCTGCTTGAAGGAAAATTAGACAGTTGTTGCTGTTTTCATTTACACTCTTTTTGGCTGGACCGAAAAGCAAACTGATGTTGCTACTGTTTCTAATATAGGCTACAAACTAACTACTGTACTAATGCTGTTGCTAGGCAGAAAATGTTCATTCCTTCTTGAGGCTGTGTGATTGAGGTTTTAAATTAACTTTGGGGCATTTTTTAAATGAAGCTAGTGGAAGTTTTTTGGAAGTGAGGGGGCTCTAAAGGCCACCCTATATACAGTATGTATACACACTGCTGTCTTTTATAACTCGCTTTGCCAACAAAGCTGCCCTATTTTAGTTATGGGCATATGGGTCATTCTGCTCAGCCTGTGCTGTGCTGCATCATGGACACAAAACTGTTTTTGTTTCTATAGGATATAAACAGAGGAAATACAACTTTATTATTTGGCTGAAACAGGATCGAACATTGGCCTGAAGCACAGGTGGGACAGAAAAGTGCCCATGCAGACAGACGGTAAACTATTAGACAAGTGCACTCGATAACATCAAGCTTAGCTTTGGGATGCCTGAAAAACTCTGATTAGCCTGCGAGAAGATACCACGGTCGTCATTCTCAGTAAAAATGGAAGTGTTCTTTTTCATCCTCTCTTGCTCAGTCACCAGGACTTGGTGCCTGCAGGGGTAATGAATGCAGATGTCTGAGGAGATGACTGCTCTGAGGCGATTAGGAGAAATAGCGCTATTTGTCATGACAAGAGCACTGCAGAATGAGATCACAACAAGGCCAGCTGAGGGAGGAATTTAAAGTACATATCACATGACCACGGATTAAATTTGAAGTCAAGGGTCCAAGCTATTACATGTGACGATGACTGTGTTATCAATCTGATCCATTTTGTCATTTGGGGGCAGGTGAACTTTTTTGTCCTCACACAGCAAAGCGCAACACAGTGTCTGTCCTTTTTCACTGTCATGGTTTGATCAATGATAAAGTTCTCTGTCCGACCTGTAAAAAGGGAAATGATCAATTGACAATGCTTTCATTGTGTTATAATAGACACCGCTCAGGGAAATGAAAACCTGTCATCCACTGGATGACCCATAAACTGTTGCAGGCTTTTAAAACTTCCAGATAGAAGCACTGTTATTATGACACTGCTACTGTATGAAAGCTGGACAGACACAGAAAGGAGCTGCTGCAAGCTAATAATGACAGGGAGACAAGTGTTTCCAATCAAAAGGCTGCTGCACTTCAGTCCTCTGTTACTGATGATGACACTGCCAAAAAGGGCTTGTCCCTGTCAAAACATGTTGGCCGTTGCTGCGGCATCAACTCACATTCTCTCATCCCTCCAAGTGTAGCCATGTTGCAGTGTGTGTGGACACTAACTCTGTAAGAAAAGCACTGGCAAGTGAGACAGAGAGTTGCCAATAGTGAGGCTTAGGGGAACTCTAAGTATGTTAGAAGTCAATAGAGAGAGAGAGTGGAGAATGAAGAGAGGGATGCAGACAGACTGGTAGGATGAGAAATGAGAAACAAAGGGAAAATTTGTAAACGACTGACAAAGTTGAGGGTGTTATTTAGGCCTGCTGAGGTGTGAAGGGAATAGAAAAAACAGCTGTAGCCCCATAATAAGAACACATACAGTACTTCTATCCTGTCAAGGTTGATTACAACCTTAACAACATTACAAATGAAATAGCAACACTCACAAACATGCACTTCACACATACACAGACGGTCACTGTTTATGCACCGTGCCTTCATCCTCAGGCTGTTTGCAGGTTGCGTGTGTTTGAATGCTTCTACCTCGCCTTAATATTTCCATTCCTACTGCTGTTACCACCTATTTCACCATTTTATTAGTGTTGAAGTATAATTTAAAGACTGCGCTCGGGCATGTGTGTCTGCCAATGCAGTATTGTGTGAACAGTAGTTCATTATACAGCTCTTTATAATAAACTAAACTCTGATTGTGCTTCAGTGCTCTCACACGGCTCTGTAAAATAGCCTTGACATGCACACTCTCTGGCTTGTATAAGACTGCTGACCAGTGTTTGTCTTAGCATTTCCCCTTAGCTGCTCACTGCACTAAATAAGAACAGTGCGGACATGATTTACAGTTCTCTCTGTTCTCTGCTTTGCATGGTGAGTTGTTTGTTTCCAGAGGTTTTATTCTGCAGGATATATACAAGTGAAGATATGTTGGCACCGCTGAGGTTTTCCTGTGTTGTGCCCCATTATAAATAAGTGATGTGCATCACATTGTGGTCAAGGGTTACATTTTAAAGTAGGTTGTTTCGACTAGAGGTGTGGGAATTAAGTGGTATATGGCTGTGTGAACCATCTCATTGTGCTTAAACACTATTATTGTTATCATTGCAGTAACACAGAATGTGTTGACCTGTGCCCAGTGCTCAAATATGTGACTGAGCAGGAGCAATGATGTACTGTTGAAGTGATGTTCTGATTAGTTGACTAACAAAAAATGCCACACAATTGTTTTTCTCAAGCTTCTTAAATGTAACAAATGTGGCAGCATTGTTACCAACTGGTATTTTTTCTGGTGATGTTTCCACCTTGTGGGTCTTGTCATAGCAGAAACAAGTATCATAGGGGGAACTACCACAGAGACAGATTTGTATACGGATACAGTTGTTGGTCAGTACATCAACATCTTGATGGGAAATCCCTTTTTTTTTTCGCCGCATGGTGCCGTGTCACAGATTGAACATGTAAACAACACAGTGCCAGAGCTGCACCATGAGATTAGTTAGTTTCCTACCCTTCCCCTTTGTTATGACTTATTCATATCGGGTTTTTTTTTTTTTTTTGCTGTGCTGTGGGGTTATATCCAGGTCGACGGGTTGTGGTAGGAGCAAAGTGTTATTTTTGCTGTAAGCCACACTGTAACAACAATATAAGAAACCCGATGAAAGTTGAGCTCACCACAGTCCCCAGGCCCCCCGCCAGCTCCTGCTGAAGGTCACAGAACTGGAGTAGAGTGGAGGCTGAGGGAGGGGTAGATCTTCTGTGTCTGTGTGTGTGTGGAAAAGACCGGAAAGTAAATAAATGAAAAGGATATACAATTGAGAAATGTTAAGAGGGGCAGTACAAGGGTGAGAGACGGCTCTCAGTTGTTTATCTTATCACCCTTTTGCACTAGGGCAACACACGCTGGCTGTTATTCTAGTCCTGGTTGTCCCACGGGGGACGTGACGAACAAGCCTCCTCTAACGGCCCGTACTGTGGACTATAGGTTAAACACTCATATTGCCCACAACAACATGAGGGGCAATGGCAGCCTGATGCACACCAGGGGGTCAAGCAGAAATAGCACCCAACGCATCAGCCTCATATGGCAGAACGAGGATGAGTAGTGTCTGTAGAAAACAAGCTGTAGTAACAGACCTCAAAGCCGGATCTTTGGCAGAATAGCTGAAGAATTTCATACTGTATAGGCCAACATTGAATACAGCAGTGTCGTAAGTGTGTGTGTGTGTGTGTCTTTTTGTATTATTACTGCAATATTTGACCTTTTAAAGCTCTGTTCTTGGCAGGAAATTTGTAAAAGAATCCGTTGCGTTTTCCTCCAGCTGCCATACTTCTTATCTTACAACCGAGCTGAGTCTGAAACTGTGAGCGTCATGCCACGGACTTTAAAGAAAAACAACACACACACACACACACCAATCTGGCTGGTGTCACGCTATGAACGTCAGCTGTGGGCATCACAACCACAGCAGCGCCTAGAATACCTTTGGTGGTAGACTTTCATGGCTAGACGTTTCCTGGACGACACTGATGTAACTTTCCTCTTCAGAGAGATTGTGTGTGGATTTGGTGCTGAAGTGAAACAGCCCTGGGATCTACAGCGGCCCGTGCCCTCCTTTCTGCCTGCCTCTGTTCAAGTTTTTTACCCAAAAAATCTGGTAAAGTGGCACAACCCTCTCTCAAAGGCATGGCTATTCTTAGAGGCCGGCTCAGGGTGTCAGTCACAGTGAAACTCAGGTCAAATCACACACAAACAAAGGCACATGCGCGGTATACACATTCAAATGCACATTAACAAGCACGGGCATCACACATTCCCACATACAGTAAGATGAAATGCGTACTCCCTCTGTCTCCAGCGCTGGACTGACTAAACCAATCCACTCCCACACTTCCTCCGTTTCTGTGCTGTTCCCAAAAGCTCCCCACATCCCAATCCAGTCCAAGTCAGACCAGACGGGGCCAAGCCAGAGCTGAGCTGTGTGACAAATGCTTCCCAGTTCTCCCTTTTCACACAAACTCATAGTAAGGTTCACAAACTGGGCTCTGACCCAGAACTGAAGTCTGAAAGAGCCATCTGAAATCCATCACAGTCACATGTCCTGTAAATTTGTGTATGCAGCAGACACTATAAATTCTAAAAGGGATTTACTTTTATACAGCTGTGATTACGAATAAACGATGAGAATGCATTTGGTGCGTTTGTATGAAATATTGCTGAGTGATCAAGTGTGAGGTGCACGTCAGTGGTATGAAGATAAACTGAATTTCATAGTAACTATTGCTCTGATCTCTGGATCTCACCGCAGTGATCCTCGCTGGCAGCTGGAATGTGTGCGTGCCTTATCAGGCTCGTGTTGAAGCTCAGTGAGGAAAAGAGCCAGGTCCTGGGGAGCAGTATACTGTAGTATTTCTGCCATATTATGTAGCAGGGCTCTGTTTTGCTGTACTACACATACAGCCCGGCTTGTAATTGCTCTGAGCTTGAGGTTACGAGGTTATGATCCAGAGGATTGGCATCATGCGGTGTGCCAGGCTGTGCAGATGCGCCATGTACAGTCTAGCCTGTGGTCGAAAAGATCGGAAACAAAAGGATTGGCACCGCACACCAGTGTGCTGCGGAAAGACGACACCAATGTGCCGTTGTTTTCATTTTGGGGTTATGATGCATGTAAGTGAAGATATTGGTCGTGTTTATCCATGCATATGCTATAATTTTGGTCCGGGCTTTATACATTTGTTCCATTCTGATCTAAACTTAGCACATTCATTCCCTATTACGATTCATTAAAAGTAAGCCTGCAACCCAGTTTGGAAGCTAAAAGATGTGGGATGTTTTCAGTCTGTGGTGTGAAGAATTGATGCAAGGCACGAACACAATCTGTTCTGTAGTAGTGTGTTCAGATTAGCATGCAAGCCCGGAGTTAAGAGGGCAAAAGGAAATGGATTGGCACACTTTCTGGGCTGTGTCCGTGTTGTACGGCCTCTGCAATTTAAGGATTTAGGGCACAATCCAATCCTTGTGGAGTTACAAAGACAAGAAGAAGGCTTGAGCGGAGTGAATCTGTGACGCCGCCTCTTGCTCTGTCTCTGTTTGCTTTCTAAATTCATGCTGAGCAACAGGGGTTGAATGCTGTGTACTCGCTGCTCTAGGTGCATGTGAGATGTTTTCACAGTGACTTTGAAATCGAGCTTTGTAGAAAACGCAGGCTGGGGAATTATTTTAAAACCATGCATGAAAGCATTCATTTCCATGCAGAGGCTTTGTCATTCTGGGTCTTCAAGTTAAATGTAAGCTGCAATTTTGTGTCTACACCTCAGTATTCTGCGGTTGTGTGCAGTAGTAAAAGTCACGGCTGAAGCAGTGGCTGACCTTTTGAGGAGAGTAAAAAAAAACAACAACACGCAATTAGACAAGTTTCTACCTCCAAAAAGGCAAAGTTTGTAGAGTAAACTGGGGTAACTGTAACTCCTATTTGCATGCAAGCACGTTATTGGACAAACTGAACATCTAACATTCACGACTGCAGGTGAAGACACCTGATGAATGATAGAGTTATGAGACAAGTGACAGTCAGACATCCACCACTCCTGTACAGCCTTTATCTAAGTTATCCACTCCCTGTCATATGTGCAGGTGATCTTCTCATCATGGCGCCTTGTAGCCAACTTCCTGTAAAATATAGATGGCCTATGCAGTGATAAATGTGTCATATAATTGAGGACTGGAAAAAAGTCTTTCTAGCTTTTCATCTCCATTTTCCGCCTTTGAATTCTAGATTAAGAAATAATAATTAGAACTGCAAAAACCTTATTTCTTGGACGAACATTTGCCTCATTTTCCAGTGCGCTGGTTGCAGGCTGCCAGTAAAATGGATTGCTCTCACTACGAGTGCGTTATGAACAAGCAGTCTGTGATTGAAAGGCTTTATTTCATGCTCAGCAGACTTGTAAATGAGGGGTTGTGTGTAGTGAAGAGAGGAGATTGTCGTGCGTGCCTGTGTGTTCTGGTGCGTTAGTGTGTATATGGCGAGTGGTGACGATGGGATTTCATGAATCACAGTGTGTAGTGTGATATTTTAGCTCTATGGGATACGGAATGGGTTATTGTTGCATATAAACACAGCTAAAATAAGGAGAGGCTCCGTGGTTGTGTGTGCACTCTGCCTATTTTACTGTGTTGACATCAGCCATAAGTAATGGGTCGTCATACCAGGGAAGCAACTTACTCCTTGCGCCAGCAGCTGTTAATATTTTGTTGCTCCCTTTTCATTTTTTTTATGGCCACAGAAAACTTTATGTGGAGTCCAACACCTTGAACATTAAAGATATGCACTTGTTTCTAGCTTCGGTGCCAAACTGCACTTTTAGCAAGGGCTGCAGCAGCAGTATAATGGAGGTCAGTGCTGGCTTTGTGCCAGGCCCCATATCTTACATAAACCACCACAGTGAGGAATGTGTCTGGGCACACTTCACAGGAAATACACACACATGTGCTAACACACTAAGTGCAAGAGGAGGGGGATTGTTTGTTGTTGCCTGTGCCCCCTCATACATTGATGTCACGTCAGAAAGACACAGTCAGCAACAGAGAGAGAATCATAGATAAAAGCTACGACCATGGATGGTAAGGGACTGTCTCTCTTCCATTCTCCTTGCCAGCTGTGGAAAGAAAGAGACAGAAAGCGAAACCGTTATTTCAACCCCAGCCCCTCTCGTCTCAGCTGGTTGTGACATTATCCGTGGGTCAGGTTCTGTCCAGTCCGGCCACTTCCCACAGCGGGCTAATGTGCTGTCATCCAAGCCTGACTGCCGCTCCTAACTCCCTCAGACCGTGGATGAAATCGATATTACAGGAGCCATTAAAACCTGTAGGAGTTATTTAGCTGTCTCTCTGTCTGTCTGCAGTCTCCTCTGTCTGTATCATTATCTGTCTTGCCATGCGCTGCAGTTCTGTCTGTCCCCATCTTCTTCTCCACGCTCTCCCACTTGAATCATTAGCCGCCTGTGCTTCTCTGGCCCTGTCATTTCTTGGTGCATACTTTTTTTTAAGACTGTCCCTTTCCAGCTCAGACTTTCTTTGATGCATTCATCTTTTCATCTGTCAGTCCATCCATCTGCCTGTCTTTTCTTTTTTCCTTCATATCTTCAGGTTGTTACTTATTTGCAACCTGTGTGACACTATCACAAGTTTAATGATACTCATGTTGAGAAATGTCTTCATTTTGCTATATCTATTATGTTAGTATAGAGTCATGATCGACTTGTGCTGAGGGCACTCAGTTTGTGTATTTGTGAGAGCGGATGATCCAGTACTCATTAGTCTAGCCTCAATCTGATTAGCTCATTTCCATTCATCGTTGCTGTGATTAAATGTTTATATTATTAGTGTCAAAGCAGCACAGTGTTGGTGTGAAGTTGTTGTCTCTTCCCTCTTCAGTGTTAAGCTGCCTTTCAACTCCTAAGTTCTGTTTACCAAAATATTGATTTGAATTTTCATATTTGTATTTTTTTTATTTCCCTCTATAGTCTTATCCCATTTTATTATTATTCTTAGTACTTAAAGAAGAAGTAAGTGGTCCGGTCGTTTTCGCTAATGCTGCGTTCCAGGCAGGCTTTTGAAATCGTAAATTACAGCTTCAAGTCACAACTTACGACTTTGTAGCGTTCCAGGTAACCCACTCGTGTTTTTCCGACCTGTTTTACCGGTGAAAGTCACTATAACAGCCACTCGTAACTTCCGACCGGTGAACTCGTACCAGATCGAACTGGTACCACTTCACGGTCGGAAAAATACGAGTTTCCTTGAACGCACCATAACATTCGCCACATTCACGGCGTTCCTTGGCTGCACACACAGCCCTGCATGCCGTTCTCTCTCCTCATTGGATAAAAACTGTAGGATACGATAAATGTTTTCTCCTCGGCTCAGAGCAGAGCAGAGTGACTGACAGACCCGTGTTTTGGTCCAAACACTCTATGTAAGTGATTGCTGTCGGAAGATATAACTATTTAAGACTTATATTAACACAAATATATCACTTACTTCTGCTTTAATTGAGGCATTGGAAATAAATGCTGTATCTTACTCAGCTGTGAGTTGAAGTAGTTCATAAAATGTGTGTGCGTGCGTGCTTGTATGTGTGAAAGAGAGATGACTCACAGCAACATGACGTTTATCTGATGACATCATCAGCTGACAGCATCTGCAGAGAGGCGCTGTCTCATATCAGTGGTTAGAGGTGTCAATATCATGGTGTGTGTGTCTATATACCAAGTACAGTATTGCTTATGCTCTCCGGTGTTTGCACTTCCATTTGCCACATTTATACAATGTAATTGTTCTGTAATTGAATAATTCATGTTTTGTTTTTCTTATTTAGCAATTATAGGGTTGTACATTGTGCTATCCAGTATCCACAGAGAATGAGTGCTTTATCTAGAAATATGTACAGTATGTCTGTCAGCACATCTCTGCATTATTCTGTTATTTTATTAAGTCTAAATCAGTTGTCTTCATGACTGACGGATCTAAAAGTCACTTGGTGTGCGTGTGTTTCTCTGTGTGTTGAATTGCACCATCTTGCATACTGGTATTAACCAGCGTGCCATCTGTTGAGGAGGCGAGGCAAAACAGTTGACATTAGAAGAACATACCCTAACAGACTATGGTGGCAAAGCCTAAGTATACCAGCCTCTTATACAAGTCTAGGCTAAATATGTACAGCTGAAAAGAAGTGCTATATTACTTAAATAATAAATAATAATAAATTGCCATTGTCTTGTTATTCATGCCACAATGATGCTCATATGTGTCTGCAATTTTGTTCTTTAAATGTGTGAAGTGATTTCATTATGAACCATAAGTTGTGTGCAGCTATGTACTGTCCTGTGCAGTATGTCCGTTCTTCTAGTACTTTTTTTAGGGTTCACTGTGTCAAAGACACACATTTCTTTTTGCGTGTAATAAGCTTAATTGAGGTCATGGGGATTAAAACACGGAGTATGCAGGGTCAGCCAAATCTGGAGCATTATCAGCAAACACTGATCAACTCAGCCCATGCTAAATATATCACATCTTGTGAGCCAGAGGTGTGACAGTTTCTGCTCTGCTGCTTCTGTTTGGTTGTGAACCTGCTGCTACTTTGCTGACTGCTGTTTTTCTTTGTGCTCTTTTCAGGGTTTCATCGCAATGAGGATATGAAGGCCATTGATGTGCTTCCCATCCTCAAAGAGAAGGTCGCCTTTCTCTCAGGTCAGTTACAGAGAATTTGAATGATATACCAGCACTGAGGCCTCAATTGAGAGGTGATGTTTACAAAGAGCAATGGGAAATTAAGTTAACTGTTATTAAACAAGAATTCAATTTCCTCAGACTTGATTTGTGTCATTCATGAATAGTTGCAAGATAAATTAAGATTCCATCATATCCAGATCATTCAGATATTGTTTCAGTGTGTCACGGATCCGCACATCACATGTTTTATTTTGCAGCATAAATAACATATTTATGTAGGCCTACCTACTGTAAATGAATGCACAGTCACCCAGTCACAAGGCCTTGTTGCTCTTGTGCTTGAAAGACATGGTAGTTTTTAAATAGTACACATATTGTATGTCCCCTAAATGTCACAACACTGCAGCATGGGTATCATTGTCGAATACTCCAATTTCCCTCACTGTAATTGCTACTTGTTAGGTTACTTATGTGTCCCCGCTTATTTCTCTGAACTGTTTCTGACTCGTCATGGTTCTGACCCGACCTTTACCTCATTACTGTTAACTGCACAGGCATTGCCATAATTGTAAGTGAGTCTGAGAGAGTGTTTTTCTCTGTTCATTAACAGTCGGTGGAGTTTATTGCTGCAGTCTGACTGAAAGGCTATTACCAGCCTTGTCATCGTGAGACTAATTTGACCCCTGACCCTTCAATTTGACTCAGAATAGCCATGACTAACTGCAGACATATTCACAGATGGTACCCATACAAATTAGCTGCTGTCATCTCATTGCACTGTGGCAGTCATTTCACATCTTGCAGGGGTAGTATTCTCTGTGTTATGTTTGCTATGTGATGTGTGTAGCATTCAAATATGGCAAATAAGGTAAATTACTGTCTTTAAATAATTTCTTTTAAAATAAAAATCAAACTATTTATTTATTTTGCTTATTATAATGGTTGCTGGTAATCGCAAATGTGGAGCACTCATCATTCCTAGGTTTATTCCAATGTAAATATCTTGAAAATACAGAAAAACCCTATACCTGGCATTGTCTGCATGGGAAGTGACTGTTATGTAACACATCTTTTTGTCATCAAATTTCTACACAGGTGGCAGAGACAGACGTGGAGGTCCCGTTCTCACCTTTCCAGCACGGAGCAACCACGACAGAATACGACCTGAAGACCTGCGCA
The DNA here is from genome assembly GCA_030347415.2 of Decapterus maruadsi. Lineage (NCBI taxonomy): Eukaryota > Metazoa > Chordata > Actinopteri > Carangiformes > Carangidae > Decapterus > Decapterus maruadsi. Next base: position 12,208,432 of record CM064894.1, on the reverse strand, counting down.
GGCTCATCGCCTACTTGGCTACCATTCCCAGGTAGGAAATGTACCCTGAAATGCACACGGTTTCAGTGGGGGATTCAACTGTGGACTGTGCACACATGCACATGCACATGCATTGACTTACTGGCCCTTTAAAAAAAAAAATCCTGGGTTGATTTGAAACACACCCTGGCCTCTTGTGCAGACACACTCACACCCATCTCATCACCTTTTTTGTGTCAGACTTTCAAAAACTTGCTTGGATTTAAAATGCTAACCCGAGGCTACAGAGAGCTGGTATGGTTTTATTTTGGTTTCTCTGTGAAGATTCAAACCTGCTTCCTTTTTTCCCCTCCCCTTTCATTTCCTCTGCGCTCTCCAGAAAAAGCTAACGTTACTCCTTTACTTTTCTCTGTAGGTTTAAGTTAGCATCCCTGTATGCTTAATTTGTTGTCAATGTGACAACAAATGTTCAGGGTAGGCTACCAGTTCATAAATATGGCAGTCCCAAAAGTCAAATGTTTTTTTCCCAACTGCTGGAAAAGTAAAGGGTTAGGCCAAACATCCCCCATGAGAGGCTAATGCTAGGCTACATAACATTAGCTAGGCTATATTCAGCTAAACTTTAGATATGAATAAGTAGGTTTTAATTAGCTGATTGTTACCACCTGGTTTCCATTGTCTAGTAAGTGAATGTCAGGTACAAGCTTAGGCTAAACTCATGTTTGTGTTATATCCATACTAGACTATAGCCTATTATTTTTTTATTTTTCAAATTTTAAAGTGTGTTTAAGAAGGGGAAAGGAGGCCAACCATTGAGGCGCTGAGGTTGGTAAGGCTACAGTACGTATGGGATGGTTTTAAGTTAATTAGAGGTTACATGTAGGCCTAGGCTAAGGCAAAAAAACAACAACAACAACAACAACAACAACATGTTAGGCTACAGTAGCCTACATGTTGCCTATCTGATAATATATAAATATACTATTTTTCAGTTTTTCAATTTGAAGCAATTATGTTTTGCTGGAATGTGGGCTGGGCACAACACCACTGCTTGGTGCTGGAAACAAATTCTAGGGAAAACTCTGCACTATTTTTTTTCTTCTTTTTCAGTCTTAAAAATCTGTTTTCTTTTCCTCCCTGTTTCACAGTTTGCAGTGTTATTGTTTGGGCCAGCATCTAAAAACTGCTCCAGGAAGTACGCGAATGTGTGTAGTAGCCACAGGATATTCTTTCAGAGTCGCTGATTTCCAAGTGCAGAGGCACCTTTCCTTCACGTTTAACACTTAGCTCCAGGCTGTTCTGTTTGGAGTCAGTTGTGATTAGCTCAGAGGGAACTTTGCACTCTTGTGTCCTGCTGCTTCTGATCTCCCTGATGCTGCACTTTGTAGTGCAGAGCTTGTAGCTCTTTCCCACAGTAGAGGAAGAAGAGTTGTTTTGAAAGAGGAGGTGCAGGTCACAGCAAAAATTGGGCCCAGGTTTCTTCAGTGCTCCTTGTGGGGGAAAAACCGGGAATATTCACAGTTTGCATATTGACAACTTTGATAGATTGCAATTCAGATCCGGAACAACTAAAGAATCTACTTTGTTACATTAGTTGAGAAACTAAGCTAGAAAAAAACACAACATTTAAATGAATGATTAAAATAAATGGAAAACAGGCCATCCACATGTCATCCCATACCAACAGAATCTATGGTAACAGAAGTTATTTTTAGTGCTTTTTGCTGAAAAGACAAGTAGGCTACCCCACTGTGAATCCATATTGGTCGTAGCCTGTGCACAAAGACTCCCAGGCTCAGCTGTCCAGGAACTGCGTAAAAAGGTTAGACTGGAGAGGGTAAAAGATCTGACAGAGGTGAGCGGCCATCCAGTTTGAGGCTCAGAAGGAATCAAGTGTCACTAACTCAGAAGGAGGTCAGATCCTCTCATCAGCTTGATTGCTCTTTCTCCTGTCCAAATACTTCTCTGTCTTTCCCTATTTTCTGTTTCATCCATCTCTCTCCCTGCCTCTCTCTCTCTCTTTCTCTCTTTCTCTCTCTTTGTCTCTCTCGCTCACCCCCTCTCCTCTCCCCCCTCCCCACTCTGTTTTTCTCTACCCATTTGGCGGCCGATCTGTTTTCAGAGAGTGAGGTCAGAGTGAGTTAGAGCAGGAGGGCCTGCGTCTGTTTCTGTGTCCTAGCGAGACACATTGAGATTAAAGCCTTTAACACTGAGAAACAACCTTTTATGGACTTACACAGCAGCAGGACTCCTGGTAAGCAGCAGTGGAAATTTCAACGCTTGAACGTTTAAATTTTTTTCCTCGCCTCAGATGCTCTGGAGACTTGCACAGGATTTTGACTTTTGTCGTTTTTCATTTGTCTTTTTTTCACTTTGGGATCTTCACACGTAGAGCAGACCCTTTACAATGAGTCTTTATTTTTGTTATGTGGTTTTATTGTCTCTATTTCTGTTGCGTGGGCAGTGATGATGAGTCAGTTCTTTGACATTGTTTTTTTTAGTTCATTCAATCTCAAATCAATCACATCTGATTGATTTGTCCTTTACTTTTTTACCATTCATACTCTAGGCTGCCCTAATGGTTTCATGTTAGCGTTATGAAATCATTGTTTAAGAAATATAGACTCTCCTGAGTTAATTTGCTCCTTTTTCCTTGAATCTGACCTCTTTATTTATGTTTCTGCAGTGAGGAGGTGGCCAGACATGGGTTCACAGTTATTGTGGACATGCGCGGTTCTAAGTGGGACAGCATCAAACCTCTGCTGAAGATCCTTCAGGAGTCTTTCCCTTCTTGTATTCACGTCGCCCTCATCATCAAGCCGGACAACTTCTGGCAGAAACAGAGGACCAACTTTGGCAGCTCCAAGTTTGAATTTGAGGTGGGTGACACTATAATTTTTAATTACATCTAATAGCCAAATCTAATCTTTTTAACAGAGCTAACCTGTTTTTTGTTGTTGTGGATGTTGTACAGGAACCATTACTCTCATGTTCTCGTTTGAACAGACTTATTGATTTATTGTTTTTCCACAAGAGATGGAATAGCGATGCTGGTTTCAATGCACTTTAATTTATTTTAAAATGAGCTATTTGTCATGAATGTTAGGGTGTTAGATAGTTTAGCAGAGCCTCACGTCTTAATTTATCAAGTCTAATTGGACTGCTGCTCGGTGACAGTGGCACTATTCTGTCCCGTGTGGGCATGTGGTGCTGGTATATTTAGTCCTGACCCAGTTACTATGGAAACAGCATATATAGGACATGGCGAGGCACTTCATCTCAACTGTAGTGACTTTACTTCGGACAAACCATTTGTTTTTTTATGCCAAATATTTACTGTGTGTCAGACATGATTATTACATGCAGGTTGCTGGTTTGCGTCTGTAAAACCCACCATTTATTTATTTATTTATTTATTTATGTATCAGCAACACAGGAAAGACGTCACGCTTCGTCTCAATCAGAATTTTTATTCAGTATTTTCTCTGTGTATTTTAGTGAACCTGGGCACTTTTTTTGTTTATGTTTCCTAAGAGCTTATATCTGTGTATTTTCACCTTATTAATGATAGCATCAGTGCTGCTTATATTGTCTGGAACGTTCGTTTTGGTAACGCCACCTATCTAAACAGCTGATACGTGGATCCTCTGACTCTAGGCATTCTTTCGGTAATCCAGGTTTAATGAGGTGAAAATTTAGACACGTTAAATCAGTGGGTCAGGTTGTTTCACATGGGGTTGTACATTGTATGAGTATTACATTCACTAGATTAGTTCCTTACCAGTTGAGAGAAGCAACCAGAAATTCTGGTTATGGCTGGGTGATATACTCCAGCTGCAAAAACACATTCAAGATTTTTATTTAAAAAAAAAAAAAAAAGCAGACTAAGATGCACATTTTATTTTGAATGTTTTCATCGCTTTATCTTGCTGCCAAACATCCCTTTTCTCTGGAACTTCATATTCTTAATTTCTGAACAACAGTATCACCTTGCACCAGCACAATTACTGTATGGCAAACACTGTATAATGCTGCATTGTATTAGGCTAAATGTAAATTGCTAGATTAGTTTTGAATAGTGCTGATGATGATGATGCTGCTGCTGATGATGACCAGCAATCAACCTTTTTTTTCTTTTTTTCTTTTACCTTCTCTGCCTCATTATTTTCTCTTCCTTCTTCACACACACCTCCTCATACCAGACGGTGATGGTCTCCTTAGAGGGTTTAACCAAGATTGTGGACCCATCCCAGCTGACAGCTGACTTCGAGGGCAGCTTAGAGTACAACCATGATGACTGGATTGAGGTTTGTTCTCTTTTCTCTTGCTTGTTTGATGGGACACAAAAACAACATTGGTCTTTGACTGGAGGCTTTTGTCCAATTAAGAAAAATGACTTCCCTCGTGAATTGTGGTGGTTCTTTTGCCGATACTTAATTTGGAAAATGCAGGTTACTCTTACCTTTTGATTTCAGGTGCGGCTCTCATTTGAGACCTTTGCCAGCGATGCAACGCGGGCTTTGGCACGTCTGGAGGAGCTCCAGGAAACCTTGTCCCAGCGGGATCTTCCACGGGACCTGGAGGGGGCTCGGCGACTCATGGAAGAACACGCTGCGCTGAAGAAAAGGGCCACTAAGGCGTCAGTAGAAGAGTTGGACACACAGGGACGAAGGCTTCTCCAAAGGCTGCAGTTACAGACTGCAGGAGGTGGGAGTAGTGGTGAAAGCGCTTACGGTAACCGAGCTGGTGGGGCGAGCGGAGATTCGAACGACCATCATCAGGGGTTCCATACACATGCGGATGCACACAACCTTGTGGCTAAAGTGACCGGTTTGTTGGATAAGCTGCATGGGACACGCCAGAATCTGCAGCAGCTGTGGCACATGAGGAAGTTGAAGCTGGACCAATGTTTCCAGCTGCGACTGTTTGAACAGGATGCTGAGAAGGTCAGGGTGCTTTTCTATACTATTGTATTCCCATGTGATCATGATTACACATAAAATAACATTAATTGGACAGCCTCTTTACTTTTTTGCCCTGTGTCGCTTTTTGGTTAATATGCACCATTTGCTTCTTGATACTGCAGGTATTGCAGGTTTCACAATGCCAGTCTTAGCTGAGTTTTTGAAACATTACATTAATCCAGACATTTAAGACCTCAGGTCAACTTTCATCCTCTTGTAAACCAGATTAGCAAATATGTGTAACTATAGAGCAGTAAAATCTTAACAGAAGAGGAGAACTACTGTACTGGCCATTGTTGAAAGAAGAATAAATAGTATCCTATCCTACTATACTATACTATACTTATCCACAAGAAGTCGCAAACTACCTGTGTGGACTTCACAAGATTGTGTCATGTATTTACTTCAAGCCATGTTTTTTAACCTGGTTATTTGAGCTGCGTGTGTGGGAAATAGAGAGTAAATGAATGTGTGAGTGTGCGCCTGTATGTCATCAGTGTTTCAGGAGAGTGTGATGTTGCATGTTTGGGGCTGAGAAATGTAGTTTTAAAACTGTGCAGAGCTGGAGGCAACGCAGAGGCCTGTTATGGAACTTGCCAGAGCTGTAATTAAACACACCTTTTCCATGCAGCAAACATGTAGAGAGAGAGAGAGAGAGAGAACATAAAACGAACACACTGCCACATAAGTAAAGGGTAAAGCACAGCAGACAATACACACACTTACACCTGGATAGCCTGTTCTTTTGTTCCTGCAGAGGAGTTTGAGGATGACTTTTCTGTAGATGTCTGTGCAGCGATGAGTGATGAACGGCATTCTCTCCGTCTCTTCCATGTGCAGATGTTTGACTGGATCATGCACAACAAGGGCCTTTTCCTCACCAGTTACACGGAGATCGGAGGGAACCACCAGCACGCTGTCGAGCTGCAGACCCAGCACAACCACTTTGCTATGAACTGCATGGTAAGACGCCCTCTTTGTCTGCGTATTGCCCACGCACGAGCACAGAAAGCACACTGGCACGCGGGCGATGCAATCACAAACTATCATCATTACTGTCATTCATTGCAATAGACTAAAGCCTCCCACCACTGTGTTACCACCGCACACACAAGCACACACACATAAAGATGCATCTCCTTCACAGCCTTTATCCCAAAACATCCTCTCCCTTGGGCTGTGACTTGCTGTACAGTAGGCTGATATTTTCTCTGTCTCTCCTATTATTCAGCTGTTTTCCACGCTGCCCCCACTCTGCTCCATCCTGTCATGTCTTGTCACAGTGCTGTTCCCATAATTGACCCATATTGCCTTCATGCCCCTCCCATAGCTGTTTGCTGCCCTCTGCTGCTCCGCTCCACGCCCCTCCCTGCCCTCTCGTACTTTACTGTAGCGTGTGGCTGGCTCTGCTGCTGACTAATAAGTGTAACTGAGGGCATTATACTGTATCGACCCCAGAGTCATATTGTGTTCTGCACTGCCAGTTCTTATCAAAACCTTTAACCCACCCACCCTCCATGGTTTTGCTGACCACAGAGATACTGATCCTTCCTTTCTCATTGTCCCCTCGCCAATAGTTCTCTGCCCCAAGTTTCTCACATTGTCATATGATCGCATTTTTTTAATGCAATGCAGAAATGACATCACCATCCAGTCATCAGTCCTCTGCAGAACCCCTCCTTTTTACTACAGCATAGCGTGTAATGATGTGCAGCCTTTTTTTTGCAGATATAATTAAGCAATTAAACCAACCATCTGAAATTTATCAAAGACGTGCAAGAATCTCGTTGGCTTAGAAGTTCTCAACTTTAAGAAAAAGAGAACAAAAAACTAGCTAAATATGTTTCCTTTAACTGTGATTGGAGAAAAGAAATCTACCCAAAGCTAACAGGCGACAATTAAACCATAGATTTTTTTTGCTGTGACTGTTGCTATTGTTAGTCTGACAAAAGTGTAGCCAGGGGAGAGCAGAGACCATGGCCTACACACCCTCCCACTCACAGTGTCACCGTTATTAGGAACCACTCGCAGTCGGCAGTGTCAACACAAGGGGCCATGGGCACCTTCAGTGACCGCCCAAAGCCAGTTGTGTCAACAACTGTGGGTTGAGATGAACCAATAACCCCTGAGACAACAGTAGTAGAAAGGACAGATGGAACTGCAATATAAACTCACACATATCTTCACAGCACACACACACACAGGCACACACAGTCGGGTACACTCAGAGTGACCACCGCCCCCTCCACCCATTCTTCCACAGGAAGCAGCGTTTCCCCTTCCTCTCGCCTGCTTGGCTGGGTGGAAATACATAGTGTCAGAAGCGTGTGTGCGTGTGTATGTATGTGTGTTTATGTGCGGCCATGCAGATATACTGTACTGCCTGTGACCTCTTGTTTTTGTGTGTGTTTCCAATGCATGTGATTTTTTTGGGGAGAATGACATCAAGGTGGAAAAACACAGTTACACATGTTTTGCCGGCTTACAATGGATCAACATTGGCATCGCTGACAAAAATGTGTCACTGCGTCAACATTGCTTTCTCAGTTTTCACTGATCGTGACTATACAGCACCTTGGATTAGAATTGATTGTAACGAATGGAACTGACAAATCTAAATTTTATTAACACCATAAAACATTAAAATGTGGCCAACTACCAATTTCTCCCACCACTAATATTTGCTAAATCACAACATCCAGTTAGAAGTTGTCCAAATCCATTTTATAACTCTGGCACAGCAGGAAATATCTCAGCCAACACAGTGTGTAGCGCTCCACTGCAAGCTCAAAACCAGATTTTCTTGGCTTTGCAAAAGCAGGAGAAATTCTTGCACTCTCTTGGACTTCTTTAACCTGCCCTGTGGTGACTTAGACGTATTGTGTGTACTGTGCACCATGGATGAGGTTTTAAACAGCAGGACTAAATGGCACATACCACAAGAACGTAAGCTCTAAGACATACATTTACTGCAGGACATTTTTGCAGATACTTTAAAGAATTAAGGGTCCAGGAAAATGGGATGCTAAACGCCCCATATTCCAATCCTTTGTTACCCAGATGGAACAAATTCCCTTTCATTTGCTGCACAGTCAAATAAAGTTGCTGATAGAGAGTATGCCAATACTTGTAACTTTCTCATAGATACACCTGTTTGTGAGGACACACACAAACACACACAAATCTCTCCCTCACCTCCAGCACTTAATAATTCAGTATGGTTATGGTCATTCCCAGAGAAACAATCTGGCAAAACAATCTGCCTGCTGGACACCAGCGCTCAGCGTTTTAAACTTGAGCCTATACCTTATTCATTCGGGGTGGTGGTTTGATTATATTCTGTGCAGTCACTGACATCTTTGATGTTGTAATGATGTAGTGAACCATGACAGTTATTCAAAGCTGTTGTCATTGTTTAAGTGGTTTGTCTTTCATTTGTAGGACAGCTGTGGTGCTTTTACCAGTCGATAGATCTGACAAAACAGTGTGTCAAACTTTAGTTCAAAACTGGAATCTTTGGGCTCATAGTAGATATAATAAACTAGGAAGAAAACACAGAGGGACCTCTGTCACATCCTGTGTCTCTACTGCTATTTGCAAAACAGGAAACATGTGAAGTTTTGCTCTTGAGGACAGTTGTTCATCTTCTTCTGTTGTCCATTCATAAAGCATGACCGATAGATTTCTAGGTCAACACAGAGGTCTCTGTTTTTCTCACACATTCTTTCTCTCCCACTTTTGCCTCATGTCCTCATCAGGTTTAAATCAAAAATAACCTCCACCCCACCCTCTCACTCACCCCCACCCCCTCTCCATCCATCAGGTTTGGATTAAGGCTTTACCACTCAATTCAAGCAGTCCAGTCTCAGTCTCCCCATAACTGTGCAGATGGCCTGAAGGCCCTTAGGCATATCGGTTGTGCTCTGGAACTCTTGCTCTCCCTTTTTTCCCATAGTGCATATGTGCTTATAGATGTGGATGTGTCCTCCATGGAGGTCCTTCCGTGCATGTGTTCCTTCTAAAAAAATCACCACAGTTTCCTGCGGTATTATTCTGCATTAAGACCTATAGTGGCTTAAAGATATTTCTTCCGGTGATGTTTGATTTGCGTCTTTGTAAAATGTATAATAGGATTACAGTAGTGCTATTGTGCACTGCTGTTCTTTTGTGTATCACAAGTTACCTACTGCTGTGTATTGGAGAGCAGCAGGACTCCCTTGATTTCTCATGTGAGCGATACTTCTTAGCACACCACTGTTTCTATTATCTTCCAGCCAACATCAGGCTTAATCTCGTGCTTTTGATGTCCCTGTGTCAAGATTTTCCCTGGATTTTGGACAGAGGGGAATGTCTCTGCCGAGTTTACGTACAGGAACAGCTCCTGTGAGCAAAAGTAAAGCAGTCAGTTAAAGACCATTTCTAAACTCCAGTTTGAAAGAAAAGACACAGTAAGAAATAATCTCAAAGCTTTACATCTTAAACAGAGCAAAGCGTCACTCCACGTCTGCAGCTTTGATGAAAGCTCCAAAATTGCGTTGGTAGAATCATGACTCTTCCCGAGACCCTGCCTCTGTTTGAGGGCTGTAACTGGTGCTTGGTTCATCTTTGTGTCCTGTTGTGATTGAAACAAGCAAACTAAGAGCCATAATAGGCTCCAGGAGCAGTAATTGAATAGAATAATAACACAGTTGTTAATTAGCGTTTGCTGATCCGTGCCTATCTACTCAAAACAGCTTGGAGCACATATATTAAAAAAGACTGAAAGATTAAGAGGCAAATGGGTTTCTTTTCATTATTCACATGGGGGTTAGGCCTCCCAAGTAAACGACTTTCTCATGTCCACAAGGCTTTGTGAGTGTGTGCACGTCTGCATGTGTGTGTTTCTGTTGAAAGGGAGGCTTGGCTTTTGACAATGCTGCATGTATTGACTTTTAATTTAACTTTGCACATGAATGTAATTCATGGCCAATGTATTTCACAAATATACCTTAATTCTTCTGCAGCAATATAGCCAATATTGACTGTTTAAAGGCATAGATGCGCCATGTGTCATGGCAACCAGAGTAAAACTAACCTGGGCCACATGCCCAAGTATTAATATTACACAGAAAAAAACTATTTATGTGGAAGAGAGGTGCCTCAGCTCAGCTGTCATCAGACACTGAACTCTGCAACAATTTTGTTAGCACACATAACTATTAAAGATGTCTTCCTATCTACAATGACATGTTAAGGACAATAAAACACATTTAAGACATATTAAAACCGACCTCTTTTGGAAGGTTTTTAAATCTTTGACATCTTGCTTCTGTCTCTCCTTAAACACAGAATGTGTATGTGAACATCAATCGGATCATGTCAGTTGGGAACCGGCTCCTGGAGTCGGGCCACTATGCCTCACAGCAGATCCAGCAGATCTCAGGCCAGCTGGAACAGGAGTGGAAGGCCTTTGCTGCAGCACTGGACGAACGCAGCACTTTGCTGGAGATGTCTGCCAGCTTCCACCAGAAAGCAGACCAGGTACAGACACGCAACACTGACAGACACACAGAAAATGAAGTACAGCCCTGATGTCACTGTATCTATGCCATATGTTACAGTAAATGTGTATTCTTTGTTTAATTATATAGTCAAAAACACATGTATTTATCCTACATGCATGCAAACATTTATGGCTTAAGTAAATACACTGTTGGCAACTCCATTTCTTCAAAGCACCTGCATACAGTATTTATGAAGTCCTCTTTTCTAGCATAAACTACATAGTTAGTAAATCAGAAGTGGGATGGAGCTTCACATTAAACCTAAAGCAGACAACATTTTCTGCCATTTGTTCTTTCTTACATACAGACCTTATCATATTTGTGTACACTTAAAAAGAAATGATGGAAAAATAGTTTCAAAGAAAAGAGAAACACTTAATTTGCCTTCGATACAATTTACAAGCTCTGCAGCTATTAGACCTTTTAAATGATCAATACTGTTTTCTATTGTTTTGCTTATGGCTGCAGTAACAACACATTAGTCAGTTGTTGACATCTATTGCCCGCTCAGGGGTTGCCTCTCTGAACAGTCTTGTAAACAATTGAGATTCCTTTGACGACATCAATATGTAGCAGGACAGAGCAGCGTTTCAGACATGACATTGTATGTTTTCATTTTAATGTTTGTGGTAAAAATTGGCTCTTCTTTTGATTGCCCGAGTTGTTGTGATAAAGAGCATGTTTTTCATTTAGAGCTCAGAGCCAGTCGAGGAGGCGTCTCCAGAGACACACACACATTTCCCCCTTCTCCCTTTCCATATGTAGAATGATCATAACGAGGATTTTATTCAAGCTTTCTGTAAAACTGTCTCTGTTGCTGTCTCTGGAGGCGTGATAAGAAATTCAAATGTACATTTTTTATTCCAACATCATGATATCAATTTTATAAGCTCAGCTACCATTTTTCAAGGGTAACTACTGCTTTGATATAAATGTCTCATCATGCATACACAACGAATGCTGCATTGTAAATAGATATTATGCAGAAGTATGCATTTTACTGCACAAACACACAGACACACAGACATACACACACCTTCAGCTAAAGTGAGAAAAGGTAAAGTTTGTTCTATCTCATTAACATGTCACTGTTTTATAAGCATTTGTCCATTAAAATGCATGTAAAATATTCACCTTTGAGTGGAACAGAATATTATACATTCAGCTCAAACGTGAATATTTTACATGCCTTTTAATGAATATATGTATATTTGTATATGTTGGTCTGTTTTATGCAATATTTGTATTGTGTGTTCTGTCCCCAGTACATGAGTAAAGTGGAGCCGTGGTGTAAGGCCTGTGGTGAAGGAGAACTGCCCTCTGAACTCCAGGATCTCGAGGACACCATCCACCATCACCAGGGATTATATGAACACATTACCACTGCATATTCAGAGGCCAGTACACACATGCAGTGCATAGTATACACGTACGTACATATTTTATATACTGTAATATTCATGTCAAATTATATGCTATCATTTACAGGTGAGTCAAGATGGCAAGTCTCTACTGGACAAACTGCAGCGACCTTTGACGCCAGGAAGTGCTGATTCACTGATGGCATCAGCTAATTACTCCAAGGCTGTACACCACGTCCTGGACATTATCCACGAAGTGCTGCATCACCAGAGGCAGCTGGAAAACATCTGGCAACATCGCAAAGTTCGTCTGCACCAACGCCTACAGCTGTGCGTCTTTCAGCAGGACGTTCAGCAAGTAAGAGATGCATACGGACACTTGGAGTAAAGTTCAGCCACAGACCTGCACAGTTGTGAGGTTTAGCAGGTTTTGTTTGCACATGACCTGAAAATTCATACATCTATTTCTGTAAAAACTAAAGAGAGTGCTCTGCTATCTTTTTCTGTATTAATTAGCTCCCCTTTACAGTACCCCTTACAGATTTGCCTATATCTAGTCTAGCATAAGCACCGCTTAGATTTATTTTAATTTCAAGACTGTTACTGCTGTAAATTATTTTTGCAAGCAGTGGTGGTGCTGCCTGACTGTGTTTTAAATGGTTTTGAAAATCCAAGAAATCTTTGTTTGTGGCTTTGTTGTTTTTCAGGCTGGATAATGATATTAAGAATACAATATAATCAGCTCTTTTTCTTCAAAGCTTTTTTTTCCCCCACTTCTTCCTGAATCGTGTGAGCAAGTTTCTGTCGTTCTGCGTGACTGTCATGGTGGCAGAGCGCTTAGATCAAAACCACTGAGTTGGTATATAGTGTCATCTCTGTGTTTCTACCCTTTGGGCATGAACTCTTCTCTGCCTCCTCGTGCCGCTCCTCTCTCTCTTTCCTTAACTCTTTTCTTTCTTGCTGTATATCTGTGCTTCTGCCTTTCCTCTCTTTCATCCACTCTTTCATCACCCCTTTTCTCTTGGTAGTGGTTTCCATGGTGATGCAATTTACTGTCACAATAAGTGTCGAGGGCATTGTGCACATGTGTTCATGTGCGTTTGTCCCATGAAAATATTCTCTGAGACCTTGAAAACATCGTGAAAATCCCCTTCATTACCCTGCATAGAAACAGATGGAATATGGCCATCTGTTTAATAGATAATAAGGTAATTATGTACAAAGATTTATAGCTAATCTCATCCACAGAGGAAATGTTTACACTTTACACTGCTCTGGATTTCCTATCTAGTAAAACCAAATTGTCCACAGTTGTGTAATTTATACAGATGGACTGCAGATGAAGAGAAAGAGTGAAAAAAATTGGGATGAGCAGAGGGGAAGAATGGGAAAGATAGCCGTATGAGGGAGAGCGATTACATCTATAGACTACTCTCTGTGATCTGCCGTTTTAGTCAATTGCACCCCCTACTGTTTGAAAATATGTACTGCATTCTTGGTATACCCTGTGCAGCTATGCATGTTTAATTGTGAACATACTATGTTTGTGTGTTTGTTTCAAGGTGCTGGATTGGATAGAAAACCACGGTGAGGCCTTTCTCAGTAAACACACTGGCGTCGGGAAGTCTTTGCACAGAGCCAGGGCTCTGCAGAAGAGGCATGAAGACTTTGAAGAGGTTGCACAGGTGAGTTTGAACAGTTTTGTATTTGAAGGTGCACACATAACATTAGATAATGTGTTAAACAAAGTCATATTTTAGAGGACAGAGATTTGGCCCAATAAGACAAAAGCTGTAGCTAACAAGTATCAGGTACTTCCTTGATCTATCCACTAACTATACCTGCTGTCCTCAGCTAACTTAAGCCATTTTTGAGAATATTGGGGCACTCAGAGGACACTCATACAGGCAGGGGGACAATATGTCCCAAGATTTGAACCCAGTATGTCAATAGTGCTAACCACTGCATCACCAGGCTGTGTGAGATACACTATACTACTTTTTTACTTACTTACTTACTTAATGTCAATATTTCAGAACACCTACACCAATGCTGACAAGTTGCTAGAGGCAGCAGAGCAACTGGCCCAGACTGGAGAGTGTGACCCGGAGGAAATCTACCAGGCTGCCCATCAGCTAGAAGATCGGATCCAGGACTTTGTGCGACGAGTTGAACAGCGTAAAGTCCTGCTGGACATGTCTGTCGCCTTCCACACACATGTCAAAGAGGTGTGTCCTGTCTCGTCCCATCCTGTCCCGTGTATACTTTACTGTATACACTTGAGGAGCTACAAAATTTGAAGTACCTCACACATTTGCACCGAGTCGGTGTTGGTGTGCCTGTATATGAGTGTGTTTTTGTGTGAGAATGTGCATCATTCCTCCAAATACTCACAAGCATGTCTTTAATTGAGATTAGATTAGATTTTTTTTTTTAATTTGGTGCTTAAAAGTTAATACAAAACACACAACTATATACCTGTACCTGTTAATCATGTCCTCAATCTCTTAATTCATCTCACAGTGTTGTGTTAATTTGGAAGTCAGTGGTCAGAATGATCCACCGTGACAGAGCACGGTGCTCTACATGTGTTACCTCTACATCCTGTTTACATAGACGCAGAGCCATGGTGTTATTAATGAAGCACGTATTTACTGTCCATATGGACTAATCTCCTTCACCCCATCTGTCAGTTCACACTGCTGCAGGTCACTGTGTGTTCTGTGTGTATGTGTGAGCCTTGTTTTTGTGTGTGTGAGCTTGCCATCTCCTCGTACAAGTGGATGTTTCCAGCCCTCTTGCCCATCACCTTTTCTAGTTCAGTACGTTGAAAATACCTTTGGATGCAGTCAAGCACGTTGAAAGGCATCAAATGGTTTACCGTGGAGGCAGAGCATGAGCTACACAGGAGGAGAAAGATTTGTCTGCACTGATTTTCAGGAAGCAGACGGATGAAGTTACTCCAGATAAAAAGCTCTGTCTCTTTATTAATCTCTAGTTCAGCCTTTTAAAACAAACAGCTACCAGGCTTTAATACAAAGCAGTTTATGTTTTGGAAACTCCACACTCAGTCAGGGGACTCCACTCACACATTTAGCGCCAGTGTTCACATACATCCCAGGTAATGTACTGTAGCTTCCTGTGTGTTACTAAGTGGATGATGGTAACAATACCGGAGGCAGACGTGTTTGTGAGCCGGCAGTGTGGGTGTTAGACAGACCGTACGTGCCAGGGTCTCCCTCCTGCAGCCGGGATGGTGTGCCAGGGCTTTGGGACACGGAGCCAATTCACCCAGATGGCTAATCTGTTACAAAGATGACCATTCACAAAACACCAGCTTTGAGCAGAACTGGTTGGATTTAATTCCTATGTGCCTTCTTCTGTCTGTTCATGTGGCATCTTCTCTATCAACTCTTACATCTGTGTCACCCTCCTCCCCCATGAACCCTCCTCCAGCATGTGTCTGCTTGGAAAAAACAGTTTAAAACAAAAACAAACAGTTTGTCTGCTTCTTGCTCTCCTCTCTACACTGCACTGTAACTGGCTCGCCTCTTCTGTCAATCACTGTTAGCTGTGGACGTGGTTGGAGGAGCTGCAGAAGGAGCTGCTGGATGATGTCTATGCTGAGTCGGTGGAGGCAGTACAGGACCTGATCAAGCGTTTTGGCCAGCAGCAGCAGACCACCCTGCAGGCAACTGTCAATGTCATCAAGGAAGGAGAAGACCTTATACAACAGCTCAGGTTCACATTGTTATTATATGCTACTGTACACTAAAGCCTTAACATTGTTATATGTAATACACAGCATGTTAAGACACACTCAGTTCTTTAAAGCCCCTGGCCTTAGTGATTTGACACTGTTTCTGCAGTCATTGGACAATCATGTGATAGTGAAGGAACAGAAAAATTAAGACGAAAGCTGAGGCAGGAGTTAGAAGGGAGTTTATTTTAGAAGGTAAACAGACAGAGAAGGAGCAAGGACTTTATTCAAGGGAGAAAAAAAACACATTTACTTTTAACTTCCACAGGGATGTCTTTACAGGAACTAGGAGCCACATGTTTGACTACATATAAACTGTGCCTCCCCTGTATTTGACTCCCTCCGCAGAGACTCGGCCATCTCGAGCAACAAGACTCCTCACAACAGCTCCATGGCTCACATCGAGAGCGTGCTGCAGCAGCTGGACGAGGCCCAGGGCCAGATGGAGGAGCTGTTCCAGGAAAGGAAGATCAAACTGGAGCTCTTCCTCCAGCTCCGCATCTTTGAGAGGGACGCCATCGATGTGAGTAGACAGGAGATGGGGGTTTGTGCTGTGGTGATTTTGTTTTTTTTATTTATCCCGCAACATTCAGTGAGAGTGTGGAAGACTGGAAAAAAGCATGTCAAGAAAATGACATCCGAGGCTAAAATAGTTGGGAAAAGAACTTCACTAATGAGCATGAAGAAAATGAGGTGAACCAGAATTTTGAATCTTACAGAAATGAAGGATGAGAGGAGAAACTCAGGGAAGAAAGTTGACAAGAAAAACAAAAGGAGGAGTAGGAGTGACAAGGAAAGTGCTGAAAGCGTGATAAGTTGGAAAGTAATGTAATCATAACGTCTTTTTTTTATGCAAAAGGATAAATTATTTATGGCAAGAGACATACTAAACCAGAATGACTGTGACTCTGAGTCGATAGACCGTGGCACTTTAAATGAGAGACCAAGTCCTGTTGGGAGGATTCCTGTTGCTTCAAAGCTTGGTTGAATTCACAGCGCTACTCTTGCATGTGCTACAGTACATTCAGCATTTAGTTCCACTTGACGCATCTCATCCACTGACTCATTCCAATTTTGCCCCCCCCCTCCACTTCTCTCCAGCCAGCATTTGGCTGCATTGTATCCGCTAATTCTTTAACGTCCCACTGTGAGAGTGAATGTTTCTCTCTGCTGGTACTCGGCTATGAAGGCTGCGCTTTTAGAATTTCTTTTATTTATTTATTATTTGTATGTTTCTTGTGTAGTTAATCACGGCGATCGAATCATATTTGTTGAGCCGTGCTATTTTGCCAGATGACATGATGAAAAAAAGCATAGAGCAGAGATGTTGGCTCATATTCATGAGGGTAATGTAAGTATAAGGCAGGCTTGTGGAAAGTGATTGCAGCAGACGTGGCGACCCTGTGCAGCTAGAATGAATATGTGCTTGTAGGATAGTGGTTTTCAATAACAATCACATTACTCCTTCTGCTCTGCAGAGGGAGTAACATGATTATTATTACTCCCTCTGCTCTATGTCAGAATTTTCTGTAAAGTTAGGCTGCATCTGTGATGTCTGCCAAAACTGATTTTTCATGCACATCACTTTTAGGCTAAACACTTTTTGCTGGTTATGTAGTTGTTATGTTTCTGTTATTACCCGGAACATTTGCTTTGCCTTTTCCAGCTAAAGTCAGCTGGATGTGTTTACAGAAACAACCATCAAGACACAAACTTTGTGTGGGAGTGGATGACATGGATGGATTGAAAAGCTGAAATATAGCTGCTCTGCACACCACTGAATGAGAAAAACATCCACATGATATATGACAGTACAAGTCGGCCCATGCATGAATTCTCCTTTATTGTATGCTAATAGAAGCTTTGTTGCTGCTGTAAAGTTGTTGTGTCTGTGTTTTAAGTCTGAAAGAACAGATAAGTCTTATATTGTAGCTATGTGTCATGTCAATGAACACTGGTGGATCTGCTAATCACTCTTGTAAAACACCAAAGTACGGCCACACACACACACATAAACATAAGATTAATATGACACATTGCTCGAGCATGAAGATGGGTGGAGGAGCTATTTAGTTCATGCACTATGACACACCCTCCTGGATGACTGGGCGTGCGTATGAGTGTGTTTGAGGTGAGTGCAGGAGTTTAGGTGAGATTCTTCTTATAGAGCTTTCTTCTTCCCGGGCGAAAAAGTATCACTGCACTCCACCGAGGGGAAAAAAAAACATTGTCAAAGAGGAGATTTATCTCCTCTGTTAGTTAGTTTTCACAGTGTTGGTAACTGAGGGAAATGGTCTTCTTGCACCTAGAGGGCATTTTACTCAACTGTAAGCGGAGAGGAGAGCAGAGATTAGATGAGTACCTGGTAAGTCTCTACTTTGTTGCTAGATTTGTAAAATGATAGCATTGGTATTTTTTTGTAGTATTTTTTATTTTGGTTTGATGAGATAAGTGCGTGTGCTAGCCAAGGAAGCCACAGCTCTATAAAGAGGATAATTTATTGCAGCAGAATTTGTGTGAAGCCAAATTCATGGTGTACAATGTCATGTGGCAAGCATGTGCTTCTATGTGGAGAGAGAATGAGCATTTTTTTTATTACAAAGGAGGTTTCTCTTTAATTTTAGTGTTTTTTTAAATAAAGCTGTTGCTGAACATAAGGTTTCCCTGTGATAGTGGATGAAGGTACATGTATAGCCTGAGCAGCAACACACTCTGTCACAGAGAATATTGTTGAGAATAAAGATGCTCCTAATTTGTTGGAATTACTTGCATTTGGTGGGTGGTTTGACCTTAAGTTAGCCTTCATAAAGTGAAAGCGGAAACAATAGGTTGTAAACTGACATCTGCTTCACAGAAACACTTGTGCAGTTACGTAAATAGATGATATCCATCCATGTATGTGATTCATGCTGTTCATTAAACTCTAAACAGAGCTGTTGCTCTAATCACACCATATCAGTATGACTAAAAAGTATTAAGTTCTTAAAAGCCAAACAGCTGCTTGTTCCTTTTGGCTTTTGTAAGAAGCTTGTACTGAATAAAACTGAGCGGAAGAAATAAAATGGCATAATCATATAGTCATTACTCAGCCTGCAGTAAATTGTCACAGCTAAAATGCACAACGATCCATTGCCAAGTTTTATCACTCTGTATCGTTCATGTGTTATGAATAAAACCTCTGTCTCCAGGGCTCTTGATTTACAACATACCATGACAGGATCAGTTCTAGCCTGGGGAAGTACTTGAGCGATATAGGAAATTACAAGTGGCATGACCTGGGAGGATTGCATTCGCACTGAGATATTCAGTTGCTGTTTAGGACACAGCTTTCCTAACCACTGGTCTCCCATCTAACTCTGGGCACACAATTCAATTTTAAGTGATAGGTGCAACAACAACACCATGTGGTGCAGGTGATATTAAACAATAAGACATGATAGATAACAGATAATAAGCAGACAGGTGCTAAACCAATAATAAAGAATTTGGGGTAGATAACAGTAGAAGTTGTTAAACTTTTGAATTGTAACCACACAGCTGAAAACATGCATATTTTTTGACGATGTAATGGCTTTTGTACTGTGAATGTTGTTCTTGAAAGTGCAAATCTGAAAGTAACATTTGATTTCACACATTTGATTTAATTTCAAGTACAACAACTTAGTCATACCATGCGATTTACTGCTCTTGATCCTTGAACTTTTATTTATTCATTCATTCATTTTGCAAACTAGAAATGCTGTTCTCAATCACAAACGAACTTGGATTGAATCTACTTAATGAAACTTGATTCCTTCTCCATTATGCTTTTAATTAAACTGAACGCATCCTGCAAGGACGCAGAGTAAATGCTTTCCAGGAAAAGGAGTGCTCCACAGCTGTGACAGTAAGCTATTATCACAAACAGAGCAAATCAGGAAGCGGATCATTAAATTCACTAGATTATAATAAGATAGACTTGCACAAAAGGGGAATTATGATTAAAACTTTTTTTATATAATAGACCTTCTCAAATAATAATGATACCTCCACATGCCTTAGGGAAAGAGGTGGAAAACACAAAAACCAAAGTGCAGAACAGACCTGCCGAGTGTGTTTAAAACAAAACAAAAAAAACAAAAAAACAGACAGATAGACAGACATAGCTGGATCAAGGTGCCCATGGTATCATGATTCAGTCTGCGTGGGTTGTCAGAGACAAGTGCTGACATCTCAGTGCATCTGCTTCACCAGCCGTTCATCACCAGCGTAATATGCTATCTGTTATTATGGCAGTCAGTTCAGGGTATTGGATTACAGCAATTAAACTGTCTGACTTGAAAACGTCTCTTAATCATAATATTGTAATGCTAATGAAATGGCTGTTTTTTTCCCTTTGCTTTCTGTGCTGTATTTTTTTATTCATTTAAATGTTTATTCTGGTAAGATAATATTTGTAGGGCATCTGATTGTCCAAGCGTTGTGAAAACCATGAGGTCTTTGATTTGAATACAGTCACTGACCTTTCTCTCCCATTGTATTTTTTTCCCTTTTTACCATCAAATATACATTTGATTTGTCCATTTTATTTGTAAGTTAAACCTTCTTTCTCTACTTTCTCTGACCTTCAACTCTCAGATCATCTCAGACCTGGAGTCATGGAACGAGGAACTCTCACAGCAGATGAGTGACTTCGACACAGAGGACCTGACGCTAGCTGAACAGAGGCTACAGCATCATGCAGACAAGGCGCTTACAATGAACAACCTCACCTTTGACGTCATCCACCAGGGACAAGAGTTACTGCAGTATGTCACAGAAGTCCAGGCATCTGGTGAGCGAGGGCATAGAACAAACATCCTGAAGTATTTATTAGAGCACAGACTAAATGCACCTCCCATATAAGATGACTCTGTTGGAAACTAAACATTCATTTTATTTAAGTTGCAATAAGCAAACACATGTGTGCCAAAGAGGGAGAACTTTGACACGACTGAGAGTGGAGGAACAGAGGTGTAAATGGCAGCCAAAGATGACGTTCTGAAATGTCCACTGTATGCAGGTGTGGAGCTGTTATGTGACAGAGACGTGGACATGGCCACACGAGTCCAGGACCTGCTGGAGTTTCTCCATGAGAAGCAGCAGGAGTTGGACCTGGCAGCGGAGCAGCACAGGAGACACCTGGAACAATGTGTCCAATTAAGACACCTACAGGCTGAAGTCAAACAGGTACGCACTTGAAGAAGGAAAGGACAAAAGGTGAAACAGGAACAGACAGCTTAAAAAAAGGGGAAAAAAACATACAAAGGAGAAAGTTTTTTTTTAACGTACAAAAGAGTAGTCCCTGTATTTTACTTGTAAAGCCTGTTTTCAACAAGCAAATAATCTGGAGACTCATATTTAAATAATATGAGTTTTTATAGAGTAAAGATGTTCACATGAATGCTCACATGTATGCATTGCAAAATATTTATTGTTTTCCTAGGGCAGAGGTGGAAAGCCAGTGGACAGTAACAGCCTATTGCTACAGATTGTGTTAAAGTGCCACAGAAGGGTCTGTTCTGTCTGTACATGACCACGGGTAGATGACTCACCCTATGTCAACAAACTCCCTCATTTTTCTTTCTCTCTCATGGTATTTCATCTGTCTGCATTTGTCTCTGACTTTTGGGAATAGACTGAGCAGCAGGGTTGGATGTTGAACCAAGGTTCAAGCTAAGAGTGAGACAGTTGGAAATTCAGCATTAAAGAAGACAAATGGACCAGAGAGAATCTGACTCACCAGGGGAAGGATAGAGATAGAATTTCTAAGCGTACTGCTGTGTCAGTGAACAACTTGTCAACTCATGGCTCCCTCTTGATATTCATTCAGTATTTGGATAAAATCACAGCAAAGAGAATTGTGTGGAGTTTGGCGATGTGGCCGACTGATATTTCATAGCAAAACAAAAACATGGAGCCAATTTTTATAACAAGGTCTGTTATCATAGTGATGCAGTTGGATAACAACGGGCTTTATGCCTCAGCTTGCAATGGAATTAATGAAAAATTGAACAAGCGAAGTGGCAGACATGTAACTCAGACTGAATTAAGTAAAAAAATACACCCAAAGTGTAGTGTAGCAAAACATTTCAGAAGATGCACTGGTGTCGCAGTGATTGAACCGATCTGACAGTGATGATAATGTGATGCCAATATGATGCTATGGTGTTATTTTTACTCATCTGCCTACAGAGAGGCAGCACTTTATATGGCCTTTTATACAAAGCTCAACCTGTCTTTGCAGCAAATGTTGATTTTTACATGAAAAATGTCTTAATGTAGGAAATCTGTTTCTTAATCTATAGAATACAGTTGAATAACCTGTGATTTACTAATATAATCCCACCAATAATCTACAATGTAGTTTTCTACAATGTGGATTTCCCAAATTTTGCTGTTGAATACAACTAAACTGCTTTTGCCATCTTCTTATTCCTTCATGGGGAAACCTTTGATATTACATCCCACATGCACCAAATCCTGGGAAAATAACTGCAACTTCTATTACGCTAAAGTTGGACACAGCCATAATTGCAGCCTTTCTTGCTGAGTAGCCTGTAGCCTGTAGCCTGCAGGGTTCACCACTGCACTACAGTTACTATTGTTAGTGTGTTTTCTCTTTTTTTTGGCTTCAAATGTCCCAACCCCAGAGGTAGTTACATGTTAGGGCTGCTTTCTGTATGTCATTAAGAAATGGCACAGTTTAAGAATAGGGATTAGGGACAGAGCTGAGGTTATAATAAAGATAAAAGCAATGTAAGCACAGTTAAGTGGTGTCAGCCATAGTGGCCTGATGAAATACTAGAATACGTTATGTAAATCTAACAGGAGGCAATACCGTAGCAATGAATCATATATGTACTCATTACTGCTGATGTTGCTGCTGTTTGTTCAGCCATTATAGATAAGTCATACGTATGATGTTCAGCAGCCAACACTCATACCTACTCCGCCTCAGGACATTCAAAATGCAATGGAAACATCAGCCCTCTGCCGAAAAACACGAGTCAGAGTAGTGTTGCATCATCACTTTTATAGCTAAGCTTCAGTTGCACCGCTGCCCATCACCCACACAGCAGGTGTGCATGCTGATTCAGAGAGACAGAGGTGTTTTCAGGAGACTAGCCCTTTGGCCCAAAAAAACAACGGGCAAAAGGGATTTTCAGTTCATCTAGCAGAGTGTGTTTGTGAGACAGGGGTGTGTTAGCTGAAGTGATTTTGTGCAGAGGGGAGAGAAGATAGAGGGGGTTAGGTAAGGAAATGCGTGCAAAGTGAGATTTGAAGAGAGTCAAGGGATCAAAATAGGAACAGTGTGAGCAGGTGTAAAGATTGAAGAAGCAATAAGTAAAATATATGAGAAGAGACAGATGAGGGGAAAGAGCAGGGCCACATGGAGAGAGAATGTGTAAGAGCTGATGGAAGTAGAGAGTGGGAGAGAAAATAATATGCAACATATCAGACAAAGCCAGAGCCAAGTAAGAAATTTGGGGGTCAGCTCACACCTTACTGCAAATGATTTTATATCTGTGTTTGATTGAATTAAGTATTGAACCATTGACCTTTTGATTGTTGGATGACCCATTGCACCTCCAGAGCCACAGCTGCCCTAGTGCAGCTTAAATTCCAGTATGTAAAAAAAAAAAGATGGAGCAATTAGAAAACTCTTTGTATGCCTGTGTGCCATGTAGGTGCTGGGTTGGATCCGTAATGGAGAGTCCATGCTGAACGCTGGTCTGATCACAGCCAGTTCCTTACAAGAAGCTGAACAACTACAGAAGGAACACGAACAGTTCCAACATGCAATAGAGGTAAAGTGAAAAGGAATGTATACTGTATAAATACATTGAATCGATAATGTATGTACCATGCAGGTGCTGCTGACATTGTGATTGAATATAACTCCTCCTGATCAATTTTCTCTTCAGATCTCCTTTCCCTTATCCTCCACTACTATTGCATGTGGACTTCTTCAACCTTTCCTTCATCCCTCAACCTTTTACTACTCTAACACTATACTCGGGTTCATGTCTGCCCCCCTCCCACTCTTTTTTTTTTATCACAAGACACACATGAAATGGAATTATGAATAACTAATATCTACAGTACCTGCCTCTCTTTTTCTTCTCTCTGCTTACCTTTCTTCTTTATTTCCTTCTTTCTTTACCACTGATTATGCAGGGTAAAATTCCTTTGAACTCTTTCAAGCTTGGCTCATTTTAATGCAGGACTGTACCTGACCTACTTCTACTACAGAGCGCTCATATATAGACAACCATGCACACTCTGAAGGAGGCTGTGTTTATGATTATTGCTTATGTGGGACTGAAATTTTAGCAGGCACAGTGGTCCCTACAGGCTAAAAATAGACATTGATAAGAGTGATACCGAAGTGGAGGCAATATCTCTTACTTGTGCCTGATATTATATGTTTGCATTCATTTTGTATTTGACGGTCCCCTTGTAGCTTCAGTAGGCTGTTGTATCTGGAAGCCAGCTCCCACCAGCAGTGGCATCGATCTTTTCTGTCATTTAGTGGGTGTGGCCATGTGGCAATGCCTGTGCCTCCATCAGTGGAGTAACAGTAGTCGTTGGGCGTTGTGGATAATCCCAAGAGCTTTGACGGGTGACTAGCTGTAGCTACTAACAGACAAGTCAGTCTGCCCTTGACCCAGCCTCCACTGTTCTGAGATCTGTCCCATATTATTATATAAAAGCACAGGTGCATGTGGAAACAGTAATTGTGCAATAGAAAATTCCTTTCTCTCTAAGAAGCAGTAACAAGTAAACATGAAGTCAAAGAGTTTGAGACAGCTTCGTATTTATTCAACACCACCACATTTTCATGTTACTATGTTAGAGGTTGACAGTGATGATGAGAAAACTGGATATCCGTCATGATAGCAACACACTTTCTGCCCTGAAGACAAAGTGCTGCTCAGATGGTGTATTATACTGTAGCCTCTTTTCTTGCAAATTCAATGATGGCCGAAGCTTTTGGCAGGAAATTTCCTTCCCTTGAGTCCATGGAATAAGGAGTAAAAGCCTTGTTTTCAGACTAACTGCTGACATAAAACAAAAAAAAATCTCCCGTTGATTTATTTCCATCTCCAACAAATCTCATTTCCTCTCTTGTGTGTTCACCCCAGGACCATCTTTATGACATGGCTCTAATCAAACACTGCCTTTATTTATTTATTTATTTAGCCTTTGCTCTGTTGCTCCCAAGTCCTCCACCCTCTACTAAACTGCCCTGCAGGGGCAACTGGAAACTGGGATTACATTTTCAAAGCAATCATTTTGATTCAGATATTCATATAACTCTTGTATTTCATTGTTGTTTGTTGTTTTTTTGTCTTTCCCTTTTTACCCCCATGTAGAAAACACATCAGAGCGCACTGCAGGTACAGCAGAAGGCTGAGGCCTTGCTCCAGGCAAACCACTACGACATGGATATGATCAGAGACTGTGCAGAGAAGGTAAGAGAGAACTAAAGGAAGAAAAGAGCATCCACTATATGTAGGCAGTGCGATCTGTACAGCTGCAAATGGCAAACTGATTTGTTTTGTCTGACATTTCAAGGTGGCAGACCATTGGCAGCAGCTGATGCTGAAGATGGAGGACCGGCTGAAGCTGGTTAATGCTTCTGTGGCCTTCTACAAGACCTCTGAACAGGTAACTTTTGTATGTGGTGTATGGAAGTGAGTGCCACCAACTGAAATAGGTGTTACAGATGCTACATGTTTTGCTATTATATTGCTACATAGCCAACATTAGCATTAGCAGCTGTAGTTGTATCTTTTGTATCATAATAACATTGTATTTAACCCTTTTTAAGTGTGTTGGTGTCCATCTTATGAGCATGGACCAGCAGCACAGTATCGGAGCATGATAAAAACATGACTTCACAGTTCCATTAGTTGGATGAGGGTTAGTGTTTCACCTCACAGCAGATTTATGTACTGAATTATCACTGTCTCAGGTGTGCAGTGTGTTGGAAAGCCTGGAGCAGGAGTACAAGAGAGAGGAAGACTGGTGTGGTGGTGCTGATAAACTGGGCCCAAACAGTGAGTCAGACCATGTCACTCCCATGATCAGCAAACATCTGGAGCAAAAGGAGGCCTTCCTCAAGGTGAGAAATATAATGGTATCAAACGACACACTCGTGACACTTAACAGCCACACGTGTAATTCTTAAGGTAATTCACAAAGTTGTACCAGCCAGAGAATAACAAAAAATGTCTTGACCCTGCGAATGACATCTGTTCTCCTTCTGCATACTCACAGGCCTGCACATTAGCCAGGCGCAATGCTGATGTCTTCTTGAAATACCTGCACAGAAACAGCGTCAACATGCCCGGCATGTTGTCCCACGTCAAAGCTCCAGAGACTCAGGTTAAGAGTAAGTAGATGTTTATCAATTCTCCATCTCGTCATTACAGATGTTGATTAGCTCATTCAACTTTTTCTTTCCACCATTTCTCAACTCACTCACTGATTATAAATAAAGGTGTGTGGTCAATATGTTCCTGATAAACATCTTGAATAAATTTATTTTGTGCGCTTGTTGTGTTTCATCAGATATCTTGAATGAGCTGCTGCAGAGAGAGAACCGAGTGCTCCACTTCTGGACCATGAGGAAGAGGAGACTGGACCAGTGCCAGCAATATGTGGTGTTTGAACGCAGCGCCAAACAGGTGTGTGCTTGTTTGTGTGGGTCTGTATGTTTCTTGTTGTTGAACTGGCAACAAGCACAAAGATATGGTTGAGCAGGTCAGCACATTGCGTCGTTTGATTCACTGCAGACCACAGAGTCAGTGGGAAGAAGTCTCTTCCTGGGAGATGAATGGATTCCATTTGCACTGGAGCTAAATCAGCAACTTGTCTCAGTTAGCACACAGCTGCAACTTCCATCTTGTTTAGCCTCTCTTTTTAAATATAAAACATGCAGTCTGTGTTTTCTTTGTAATGATACATTTCAGAAATACTGGAAGTGATGTAAGCTGGCAGCCCCGCACAACAATGACAGTCATAAGGACAGCTATCATTATGTGGCACAGTAAACTTAAACACTGCGTTTATTACAGAGCATCGTCAAACATATGTCTCCAACCATTTATTTTACCCTCAGGCAGTGCTGAACATTTCAACCACCTCTGGGATTCTGATTGTAAAAGCTTTTCTGTGTTTTTATAAGAGCAAAAGATCTGAGACGCAGTGAGGATCAGTGAGGATAAAAGGTCAAGACACAAGAACACTCAATATTTTTCAATCAAACAAGTCTTAGATCAGCCAGAGATACAAGGACCTGTGGGATGGACAAAGTTAGCCAGGATCTCCTCACACTGTACTGCACAGGCTGAGCTGACATTTGGAATGTTTTTTTTTTTAAACATGACTTTGAAGCAGGTTGCAATCTGTGGCCTTAACTCTTAACTCTGTGTGTCAGATCTAAGGCTGTTTGAGAACAAGGCACTTGGCTCCCTCTTGTGGTGTTTGGATAGCACAGAGCAGCACACAGCAATGCGTTGAACCATTAACATTTGATGACATCATAGATATTTTTAGGGCATTGCTATTTTAGGCCGATCCAGGTTTTACCCCCGGGGGCACAAATGCTTTCTGGGCTCACAGTTCGACTGGACCAGTTCTGCCACTGCAGGTCATGGAGGTTCCACCTGCAGGCCCAGACAAAGTACCCAGACATGCAAATGTGACCTTTGGAAAACTAGACATGATACCTTGTATGTTAAACCGACACAGAGATTTATTCCTGTTGCTAACACTGTTGCTTTTGAAATGAGTTTTATGAATATAATTGAAAGACATTATATAGGATTTTCTTTGAGGTAAGAAATGTCCCACTGGACATGATGTGTTTAATTTGAACGGACTTATTGCAGACCATCAGATTTGGATAGTTAATAGAGACTGTGTCAAATGTTGCAACTGAAATCTCTGCAGTGTCATTGTTCTCAGTTGTGATTGGTTGTTTCCTTAGGCCCTTGAGTGGATCCATGACACTGGGGAGTTTTACCTGTCCACACACACATCCACAGGCTCCAGCATTCACCATACACAGGAGCTGCTGAAGGAGCATGAAGACTTCCAGATTACAGCAAAGGTGTGTGTCTGTGTTTGTGTGTGTGTGTGTTCCTTCCTGTTTGTTTGTGGATCTGTTACTGTAGACAAGGAGACTAAGAGACTGTATGTGTGTTTTTGTGCCCGTTGCTCTGCTTGTTGTGTGGATGTTTGCACAGACCTGCGCAGCACCGTGAGGCCCATTCCCTTAGCAGTCTATTGTCCTGATTCCACTTTGCTGTGTCACTGTTATTGTGTTAGAGAACAAGCTATTGTGTCCATCAAGCAACACCCTGATTACTCTCCCTCTCTCTTCCTGTGTCTCTCTTATCTACCTTTCCTCTACCGGCGCTGCCTCTGTCGCCATCTCTTCCCCCTCCCTAAATGTCTCTCTATTGACAGCAAACCAAAGAGAGGGTAAAGCTGTTGATCCAGCTGGCGGATGGGTTTTGTGACAAGGGCCACGCCCATGCCCTGGAGATAAAGAAATGGGTGTCCTCAGTGGACAAACGCTACAGGGACTTCTCTCTCCGTATGGACAAATACCGAACCTGCCTGGAAACGGCGCTCGGCATTTCTTCCGACTCAAACAAGGCTGTGAGTAATCACCTCTGATAGAAATCAAAGAATACAGACGAATACCCAATGTGTAGGTTTTAAAACCTTCGGTTGATGCCGTATAACGAAAGACTGAAACAAAGACAGAGCCACGGATAACGTATACCTGGCAGAAGTTACAATAATAAGGACTGAACCTTTCTAGTGCCTTTCTAGTTCAGGATTTAAACAAAATCATGTGGTGATTTAATCAAAGAGACTCCCCAGGCTTTTCAAGTGTGGGAGCTTGCACCAGGTGGTCAGATGTAGATGGATATTGAAGATCTTCTATCACTGCAGGTTTTATTTAAACATCTTCCAACAGAGGGACTTAATGAAATCGTGCTCAGAGAAAGCAAATAATATCACACACTCGTGTTTCGTACCTGTTCTACGCCCCCCTAATAGTTGCTGTGTCCTGTGTTTGTAGAGTAAAGAGCTGCAATTGGACATCATACCAGCCAGTGCCCCAGGGTCAGAGGTGAAGCTGAGGGACGCTGCCCATGAGCTCAATGAGGAGAAGAGGAAATCAGCACGAAGGAAAGAGTGAGTTCAACACACATTTCCCTGGCACACCATCTCCTGATGACCATCTGATATTCAGCATCAGAGGTTTCCTGTGCAGATCTGGAAATATGCCTACATGAATAATTCAGTCTATTCCAGCAAACATGAAAACATATTATTTTTCAGTCTGAGTAACATTTGATAGCTGCAGCCAGTCTTGCACCTCAAATTGCGAGGGTTAGTGATAATATGGTGCTGAATGTCAGTAAACATGATCACATCATAGTGAACACCGAAATCTTCAAACCCAATCAAATGTGAACAAATGGAGATCGATTTTATGTGAGAAGGTGGACAGATAGTTTACCCTTATCACAGAATATTTCAGTGTTCCTGATGCTGTGTATGCAATATACAGCAATTTGTCTAAAATGGTCATGTGCATTCACATACAGACACAGTTATGTGAATAGCTGTTTTACCATTTCCTGAAAAAGATGAATAATTACATCATGTATATGCATATGACTCGAATGATGAATATAGAAACAGAAACGCTTAGTGAATGCTACCACAGTTTTTATATATAGGCTATATTTGATCAACTGCAGTATCTGACCATGTTCCTCACTGCCTCCTCTTATAATGTGTCACATCTGTTCAGATTCATCATGGCTGAGCTGATTCAAACAGAGAAAGCTTACGTCAGAGACTTAAGGGAATGTATGGATGTAAGTATTTTACCAGCACACACCCACAAGACAATCATTCAGTTCATGCCACAATTGTTGCAATTGCACAACCAGACTGAATGTATTTGCATTCAAAATCGGGTTGCCTTAAAGCGGATGAGTTGGCACAGAGAGATTTCTTGGTTTTTAATTTGTTCTGCTGTGGTGTTTGTGCATGTGTATATCTAGACATACCTGTGGGAGATGACCAGTGGTGTGGAAGAGATTCCTCCTGGTATTGTGAACAAGGAACACATCATCTTTGGGAACATGCAGGATCTCTACGAGTTTCATCACAAGTCAGTAGACCAGTGATCTGCTATCTACATGAGATATTTCAAGATTAAATAGCATTCATGAATAGTGACTTTATGAGATTTGGTCCTTGACTTATAATTGTTGTTTCTATAAATGTACAGTATCTTCCTGAAAGAGTTAGAGAAGTACGAGCAGCTTCCAGAGGATGTCGGCCATTGTTTTGTGACTTGGGTAAGACTTTTTGAAATTCTGTGCTGTTCAGTCCATAATAAGGTTAAATACAAAAGCACCTACAGTACAATAGGTCACAAGTATCACACATTTTTTCCTAAAGAAGTTGTTAAAAAAATAAGCTTTTGATGTCGTCTGAATGAAGTACTGATGTTATATCTTCTGCTCAGGCTGATAAGTTCCAGATGTATGTGAACTACTGTAAGAACAAGCCTGACTCCACTCAGCTCATCCTGGAACATGCTGGCCCCTACTTTGATGTAAGTAACTACCAGTGCTCCTTGATGTGTGTGTTTACTTTTAGAGTGCATATCATGTAATTTATGCGCTGTTTCTTTGATCTAAATGCAACATGAAAAAATAAAGATAGATGTTCACTGTTTAAACTGGCTGTTATTTATCTTGTCAGCTTTCATAGTCTAATACAGTATTGTGACACTAATGTTTTCTATCCTTTGGTTTTATAGGAAATCCAACAAAGGCATCGTCTTGCCAACTCCATTTCCTCTTATCTGATCAAACCGGTCCAGAGAATCACTAAGTACCAGCTTCTTCTCAAGGTACAGGATGCATTCACTCTCTAAAAGGAAAACTTCTGCCCACATTTCAGAAAATTTGCACATACAACATAGAGCTGTAGACTAGACCAACCTTTACAGAAAGTATTATCGTCACTAATGAATTGTGTCCCGCACCTTTTGTGTGTATGTTTGTAGGAGTTGTTGACATGCTGTGAGGAGGGAAAAGGAGAGATCAAGGATGGCCTTGAGGTGATGCTAAGTGTGCCCAAGAGAGCAAATGATGCCATGCATCTCTCTATGCTGGATGGTGGGTGTATACACAACACAGACACTCATACACAAATACATACACAAAATGTTTAGTCCGAACAGAAATCACACACACACATTTAAATCTCTGTCCATTCTTTCACTTCACATTTTTTCAGGTTTTGATGGGAACATCGACTCCCAGGGAGAGTTGATACTTCAGGAGTCATTCCAGGTATGGGATCCCAAGACTCTCATTCGCAAGGGTCGTGACCGACACCTCTTCCTCTTTGAAATGTCCCTGGTCTTCAGCAAAGAAGTCAAAGACTCCAACGGGCGCAGCAAATACCTCTACAAGAGCAAGCTCTTTGTGAGTAACATCCAGTTTTAATGTGCACAGACCTGGTTGAATGTTGTGCTGATTAAGACAGCTTGACATGATGCTGTGATGTCTAGTTTGGATTACAAACTAGTAGCATCTTGTTTGCTTACTGTATGTATCATCATGTATCACCTTAATTCATTGTCATGTTTTTCCCTTCCCCAGACATCAGAGCTTGGAGTGACAGAACACGTTGAGGGAGATCCTTGTAAGTTTGCCCTGTGGGTGGGCAGGACCCCGACCTCAGACAACAAGATCGTCCTCAAGGTATGATGTTAATTGTATTGCTGCAGATAAAGGGGTAACCTTTGGTAACTCTGAAAAAGTCCCCATATGATTTCCCAAGTCAAGTTGTTCACACATAAAGAGGAAGAGTCAGTGCGTGTCTGTAGTCTGCCCACGCTGAATCCTATACTTCCCTCTTTTTTAACTCCCTTTTGGAGGTGAGGTGTTACTCTCTGATACTTATCACTCATCATCACACAGAAATATTAGCCTCATGGTTGATGGGTCATAATCCAACCTAACAGGCAACATGGTAGTTCTCTTGTAGTGAGTCAGAAGCATTGTTTTATTCAAGGTGAGTGTGTGTATGTGTGGATACTGTTGATGTGATAAACACAGGGACAGAAAGCTGTGTATCCAGGTGCATGCGTTACGATGTGTGAACGTTTGCTCTGCAGCTGTCTGGCTCATTGCATAACTGTTGATGACCATCTTAATGTGTGCCTTATATAACACAGTGCCACAGCAGCTGTGGTGCTGCTGGTTGCTAAGTGAAGGAGGAAGATGGGGACACAGACGAGGCTCGTCAAATGCTAAATACAGTGTCTACGCATCGGCCTAGTGACGTAAATAAACACTAAGGCTAACAATAAATGTCCATAGTGTCTCTGTGGAAGCCTAAGTGGAGACACTGTTGTCGTCATTTAACATTGTGTCTGCATATGGATGTGTGACTCAAGTGCAAGTTTGCTCAAAAATGGAACAGACAGAACTGTACTTGCCAAATGGGACCTGATACTAGGTAATTGATCAACAAATAATTCATTCTAGTCAAGTGAACGGAGCAGCTGTGCTTGCTGCATTTAATGCTCTGTCTTTGTCTTTATGTGAAAAAGGAGAAATAAGGCCGGGCTTCACTGCTGACTTTGCAGCTGCACGCAGTTTTGAATGTAACACTTATCTGACCGCGCCATGTGTTGTGTCCAAGGCTTCAAGTATTGAGAACAAGCAGGACTGGATCAAACACATTCGCGAGGTCATCCAGGAGCGAACCGTACACCTGCGTGGTGCTCTGAAGGAACCCATTCACATCCCTAAAGCCACCACGGCTAAACATAAAGGCCGACGGTGAGTCGACAGTCTATTTACTCTGAATGTTGTTTATGTTGTAGTGAGGTTAAAATGTTGTGTGACAAGTCAGCCAGCAGACTACCCAACCATTCTTGTTTTTCAATTCAGTTTTTAATGTGTTTAATTTGTTTCTGGGCTGTAACTGATGCTTTCAGTCTAGCTGTAGTGTTTCTAGTTGTGTTACCTCATCCGTGATTATTATTTTAGTCAAGTAAGATCGATTTCCAATGGCTATGATGGTGACAGCAACTCCTACAGTATAATCCTATAATTCTCTTTCACGACATCATTAAAATGTATTTTACTATTGTTTTGATCTGAGACCTAAGGCGACTGTGCCTTTTAATAATCAGCACTTCCAGTCTTACCTTGATAAAAACCTAATGATTTCTAATGATAGTAATGAAATTAATAATATAATGATATTGTTCACTTGCAGAGACGGAGAGGAACTGGACAGCCAAGGAGACGCCAGCAGCCAACCAGACACCATCTCCATTGCCTCACGTACATCCCAGAACACACTGGACAGTGACAAGGTAGGAAATGCATGCAAAAATGCATAATCTCCAATCAAAGTGCTATGAAAATGACGCTTCGTCAGTGTTGTTTTATCACTGAAAAGTCTCATCAGTCACTACCTCCACATCACGCCGTCACACTGTCAAGTCTGGATAGATACAAGCAATTCTCTGTAAGTTGTCTTCTGTGAAATTGTTTATTGGTGGAGGAAGCTTTAAAGCAGCGTGTGTGGATTTCTGTGCGAGTGCCACCGTGTGTGTGTGTTTGTGTGTGTGTTGGAGGAAGAGAGAGAACCTTATCTCACTGGGAACAGGGACAGTCGGCTATGGTTATATCTGGTAATAGCACCACAGAAGGCCTGTCCTCCTACGCTCAGTATGAGCAACTGTAAAGCTAACGTGCACACAGACACACACACACACCGACACACAAAAAAATTCTGTACTTTTATACTGTAGTAATTAGAAACTGCGGCATTAGGTTCATAAATGAGGTCATTTATTTTGACACACTTCTTCTGTAATTAGAAAAATAAGAAATTAGCTTAGCATAATTACACTTAGCACAAAGCGCAGCTCTGTGCAATGATAATCTCTGTGTTCCTATGTGTCTATCCACTTGTGTCTAACCGATCACAGACACTGGTTGATTACTAATTGTCCGTTTAGGATACGCACAAAGTAACACACGCACATGCAAATACAAATTTTCTTTGGTCTCATCCTCACTTTCTGTGAATGCCGCGCTCTGTCTCTCTCTCTGTGAGGACTCTCTGTGAGACCTCTCATTCAAGAGGCAGTGACAGTGGTGTGTTTGTGTTGCTGTGTGTGTGTGTGCTTTAGTGACTGACTTGTGTGTCAGCAGCTTCAGCCTCCCACACTCTCCTCACAGAGGATGCTCGTCTGTATGCCAGACAGGAGAGCACAGTTTTAAGTCCTCACAGTCATCGATCTCACACTTTGCTTCAAGCTGTTGCAGGAATCGGGCAACCACAGTTTTTTTTTTTCCCTCAAATTTTCTGGTGTATTTTTTCCTTGGTACATGGACAAAAGTGAGCTAAATTGTGGAAACACTTAAGGATGGACTAACTGCAAATAGGGAATCCTTTGAGCGTCAGTAGCCTGACTGTCAGCATCCACTGAGGAGCTGTTGACTGTTACAGTGGATGGCAGGACATTTCTACAAGCCTTCGGTTATCCTAATGGATCAGGATTTTAATTACTTGCCACTGTTTTCCCAGGGGTCTGTTGAAAATAAAGAAATTTTACTCTTTTTTTTTTTACAACTAATCTTTATCTAGTGTGCAACTTCTCATAGAGATTTAGGACAGTCTTAGTGGATTAACGTAGGAGTTGAACTCGCTCTGTAGAGTTTTTCTAACTATTTTGGACTTGCCATTTGCAATGAGAGAGTGGAAAACAATGCAGAGGCTGGAGAATAGGCGCTCACATCCTGTTTCTCAACTCCTCAGCTCTCTGGCTTTACCACACTACCAAAGGGTATGTTACAAATGATGTGATTTGTGATATTTGAAAAGAAAAGAAACCATTGTGACATTTTCACAAAATCTTTGAAAAAAAAAAGCAAGGAACATACAACACTGTAGAAATGCCAACACTATAAATAATGAATTGAAACAGTAGTAAACCTTTGAAGGCATGAAATGTGTGAATGTGTTTGGGCTGATGGGTCATTGGATAATATTACCCCTATGACTAATGTTAGAACTTTTTGTTTGCACATCATGTTCAATATAAATACTGACAACATACTTCCTAGAACAGAATTTGTTTTTCCTATTACCCAAGAGTTCCTGGAAATTTGCTTTCTCATAATAATATGAATTTACAAATTGCAAACGTGTAAATGCTAATTAAATAAAATGCAACTGAACTCCTTCTGTTCATTACATATAACAGATGTACAACAGAGAGAAGCTGCAGTTACTATTTTCACACACATTTTCCACACTTCTATAACCGACAGAGGCATTAATAGCAGCAAGCAGCTGCGCTCTCGGTCATGTGATGCACGGAAATACCTTTGAGAGAAACCCGTGAGCAAAATGACTAATGCCACCTTTGTCCACCTCTATGTCGTATTGCTTTTCTTTTCATAGCCACTCAGATAATTGGAGTCAGATCGTCAGAGTGACGTTTTGTTCAGCTGTGCTGGAATGAGTCACCAGTCATCAGTGCATGGACTCTCTGACTTTCCAGTGCTGCTTGAGTGCCTGTGATGTTATCAAAGGATGCTGTGTGGGAATATTTACTTTTTGTTCTGAGAGCCCATTTTAAAATGTCAGAATTAATTTTACTGAATCATCATCATGTCTGTCGGCATTAAATTATTTTACAATGTACTTACAGTGCTGTATTCTGTAATACCTTTGTTAAACTTGAATATAGGAGAAACAAGAGAAAGTACTGGAGGATACAACATTGGCTTGATAGAGGAGCTGATTAGCACTGACTGGATGAGCTACATATGTGCAGTACTGTAGCTATTTCAAGTCACTGTTTTATGTTGTGCTTCAGTCTTAACTATGACTGTCACTGCACACGCGCTGCACATATTTCAGTGACTCAAGGCTTCTCTTGGAAAATCAATGTTTTCCAACAGGATTCTCATTCCTTCTCAGTCAGTTTAGCTCTTTACCAACAAAGTAATTGCAGTTTATCACTACACACACAAAGTGACCTGTTTTTTTTTTCTTTTTACAAACATGTGACAATTTAACAAACTTTAACTTTTTATATTACTGAGTTTCTGTAAGATTTCTTCCCTCCTTCCATTTCAGCTGTCGGGAGGCTGTGAGTTGACAGTGGTGATCCATGACTTTGTGGCCAGTAATGGCGGCAGCAGTGGGGAGCTGACGGTGCGCAGAGGACAGACTGTGGAGGTTCTGGAGCGACTCCACGATAAGCCGGACTGGTGTCTGGTGCGAACTACGGACCGCTCTCCAGCCCAGGAGGGCATCGTACCCTGCTCCATGCTCTGTATTGCTCACTCCAGGTCCTCCATGGAGATGGAGGGGCTGTTTAACCACAAAGGTAGGAGAAGAACGTTTCCTCAGATTTTTATACTTACATTAACGGGTGGATTGGGAGTTATGTTTCCATACTGAGGCACATCTGGATTTTTTAGAACATTAAGAAAAGCTTATAAAATGTGTCTCATATTTAAAAACAGTAGAGGTGCTGAATCATCTTATCTTACCAAACAACTGCTTGCTACATGTTTGCAAACATATCATTGGTGACCTGCAGAACTCTCTCCTCTCATTATGGCTGCTTGGGGAAACATGTATCGCTAGGTGTTGCTATGCAACTGTGGAAAGCCCGCTTGAAGCACAGCTCTCTTTTAATTATCTCAGAATAATTTCAACCTTTGAATTCCCAGCACTGTTGATATCCACAGGTCTCATTATTGTCTAAAACCACTATTTTGTCATATACAGTACATGCAGCCTCATGTTCTCAAAAAAAAAGAAAAGAAAACCTGCAGTGTCAGGGAGCAGCCCTGGAGGATATGATGTCCGAACTTGCATCTGTTTCACACCCAAAGGTCCTTATTAAGAGCAGTTAGTAATCTGGTTCCGTAGGGTATTTCCTTCTTTTGTGAGTTAACCACCAGCTCTGGCTACAGTATACAGTAGCAGAAATATTGCTGAATCATGCCCTGCAAGAAAATTTACTTCAACATGATTATGAACCCAACATGTTAGTGTTAGAAATGTGGTAATCTTCTGCACATATACATACCTACAGTATATACATTCATTTGGCAGCTACTGTAGCTAGAACTGCAGTCAAGTACAACAGTCATGCCATAAATCCTACATTTACAGCAGTTTCAAGGTTTAGTTTTTGTTGAAACTGTGCTTAACAGGTGTTTATGGTATGTAAGATCGCGAGAATGTCTTCTGTTGTGCTGCTGAACTGCACTTCATTACATTGACAGCTGTTCCTAGTATTTCGCTCACACCATCAGTGAGGGTCGGCTGCACAACAGACACCAATTTCATTCTTCTGAAATGTTATTGTTAATGTCATATTGACTGCAATGGGTGAACTGGCCTGGTTTGGGGGGGTTGTTTTCTTTGCACTGAGTATGTGGTTCATGGTTTGACATTTCACTAAGCACAGGCAGCTATGATCATTTCATTCATGTCAGGACCTGTGAGGCATAGGTGTTTATCTCAACTCAAATTCCAGCGAGATAGATATGCAGACCTGTCGTTACTGTTTCTACAATTGAAAATCAAAATCAATTCAGTGCTGAAGTAGAAGACAAAGAACAAATACAGCTGAAGAAGTGAGAGGGAACAGCTCTGTGCACAGACCTGACCCTCAGTGGTTGGAGTCATGAGCTGCTGTCATCATGTCTTGACAGAAGTTTCTGCTTGCGCTTCTCCCTCTTTAATCTGGAAGAGTGGGTGAAAGCGCCTTGTTTCTATGGCAATATAGCGTACAAATATTTTGCTGCCAACCTCTTTGTAAGCAGCACAGGAAAGGTCTGCATTTGTAATGAAAATTATAGGATGCTTGGACTGTATACACAGAAATACCCAGCTCTGGAATTGGCTGAATGATTTACTGCCGTAGTACAGGAAGAATCCGCTTAGGTTTTGCCTTTACCTCCAGCGTTGGTGTTTCTCATCTCTGTTGAATCACAGAGCCTCTTGTTCGATCTCTTTTCTTGGTGTCTCACTGGTTCTACGTGTGTTTTTCTGTGGTCAGAGGGAGTGATGAAAAGAGGCTTCTCACAGCAAAAAAAAAAAAAAAAAGGCTGTTGCTGAGGAGGAGGAGGACAAGGATGACAAAAAAAAAGTGTCTTTAGCCTTTTGTGTTTACTGGCCAACCATGTTCGGCCACTTTGTCCAAAGTTGTAGAAGGGTGACGGTTGAGGGGATTAGAGTGTTGTCCAGGAAATCCCCCCTTTTCCTGCTGTGATTCACAACCAGGAATAATTAACTGTTGGGGGTCGATGTCTGTGTCTGGATTAACAGAATTAAATGGAATTGAATGGTTCACATAGAGTAAAATTAGCGTGTGTGTGTGTGTGTGTCGCTGGTAGTCTGTCCTCATTATGGGAGGTAGCCTTCACATGTATAGGATGTGCTCAGTGCACCTTACAAGTTACAGGCTGCCTCTGAATGAAATACAAAGGTGCACATTCAATGACAGTGTTATTGATAAACTGAATCCGTAAGGAGCAGAGAGTCAGCGCAGGCTAGTGTGTATGTGCACTTGTGTGCGTGTTCTTACAGGAAAGAGTGTTTTTAGAGCCCAGAGAGCCACACAGACACAAGCAGTCCCAGTTAAACAGGGAGATCTTTGTGCATCTAGCCTGCTCAGCTGCTCTGGACTGCCTCCTGTGAAAAAAGAAATGAAGTGAAGACGCTGGAAAACAGAGCAAAGTGTTGAATACACAAAACTCGGTTAAAAATCTCTTGCTTTTGAAAAAAAATAAATTCAGCTTTCTGCAGAATATGACACAGATTTTTTTTTCTTTTCTTACCGCTGAGCGTTTTGCTGTTCACTTTTTGTTGGATTTTATAACCAAGTCTATATTTGTTCCAAGCATGCTGCGCAAGTTGTATGCATCCTAATGCCTGTAAAATATGCAACCACCCACACAGTTTGTGTGGGCGCCTCTACAAAGGGTAGTACGGTAGATGCACTGCATGTTTCCAGACGTCCCTGTGGAACAGGAGAGGCACGGTGGAGGCTTGCCCAATATCCTCACAGCAGCCCACTCATTAGGGAGGGAGGGAGGAAGGGAGGAAGGGAGGGAGCTACAAAGAGAGGAGAGGGAGAGAAAACATCCTGCTCTCTAATGCTGCATTTGACTTTTCGTTTTCCTCACCCAGGACTTCACACTTTTATCCCCCTGGATATTTCAGAAACGCAGCAACAGCTGTTTTTTTGTTTTTTGTTTTTTTACTGTTAACTACTCGTCATTGTAAAAAAAAGTATTTGAGGTTTTGTGTAGGATTTTGAAGTCAGCACCTCCCTACCTGTGGAGATGGTGTGAGGGAATGTTTCAAGTCAGACTGCCAGAGGCTTGATATTTGACTGACATCAGTGACATGGCCCATGGAATCGAGTCCTTGGTGTCTCTTAACCCGTTTTGCTCCATGGATTCATCACAGGGAGGACACTCTGACAACTGCAAATTCTGGCTGCTGGATCTCGGTAGGTGCTTTGTCATGTGTGAGGACAGAATGTGTAGGACACAAGTTATTTTCTTGCTCCTTTTTTAATAAGGAGGTTGTCTTTTTATACTTTAAATGCTACTCATCACAGGGAATATGGAAAGTTGGGAGAGAGAAATGGCACAAGTGACAGTTTTCTCTCATGTGCCAGTGTGGTATTATTGTTTGTTTCTCTGAACTCGACCAAGATGTAGAGCAACTCTTGTGATCACTTTTTTGCTTGTGATCGGATGACAGAGCTGTCAAAAAATATGCAGGGTCAAAAAGTTGGATTGAAAATACAGTTCCACATGTGGCAGTGACACAATAACAGTGCTGGAAAACAGCAGCAGTTCTACAGTTTGTTTTTGACAGCTTGTCTTTGTTTGTTGCCGATTGTCCACCACAGCTATTTTCAAATGAGCTTCATGCTGAGGGTATCCACTAATCAAGTCTGGATTATGTCATGGCATTATGGCAGTGAAAGTAATTTACTGAATGTACTGTTAAGTGATGAAATATTAAATCTACTGAAATCACATTGACAAGATTATGTCTTCGTGCTTATCCGTGCACCAGGTCTGGCTGGGGCTGGACAGATGGGCAGAGGGTGTCATTGTGTTATATACCCCAGGGAGAAGAGGAAATAATGAGGTCAAACAGGCTAGAATAGGAAAATCAGGAGCTTCTTCTTATTTCTTCTTCTTCTGTTTAATGTTTGCTATCTAATAAAGTATTAAAAAAACACGGAGTACCCAGCTGCTTTCGACAGAATGTATTTCGGGTGGTCTCTACATTCTGTATCTCCCATCCCATCTCCACGCCCTCCCTAACTATGGCTGTTGGTGGCGGGCCTTCTCCAGCACTGTCCACAGTTGAACAGGTCAGCCAGCCAAAGCCCCCGGAGTTTCCCCCCCACGTCTTTAACCACACCAGCTAATTGTGTGTGTCCGTGTGTTTGTATCACTCCTCCTGGGGGAAGATAAGACCACACGAAAGATGCTCCCCTGGTGACACCTCTGGAATCCCAGGCATGCCTCTGTGGAGCTGCGCAGACTTTTGGGATCACTCCAGTTGTACACCAGCCCCTCCCCTCCCTCCTATTCTGAGACTCAGGCACACACACACACAGAGTTGTAAATCTAGCATGCTTTTTGCAGCCGCTTGAATGAGCTGTCACTGAGTTATGGTAGCATGTTGCGGATGAATTAGCAAACATCTGAAGTGCAGTAGAGAGCATCTGGTGGACTCTTCTTCTCAGGAATATCATCACACACAGAGTGGCAGCATTAGAAGTGCCCATATAGATCTGATGTACCTTTTTGCATGTTGAGTACAAATGCAGACACATACGTATATTTAAGCAGAAATGTGGAGGCAGGGAATAGATGTTTGTGTCTGCATGTGTTGCATTTGTTCACAACATGCAATTAGTGTGTATCATGATGAGCCAAACATGAATTCTACAAAAAAAGATAATAGGTGTCACAGTTGTCTCAGCAGTCTGATGAGTCTGCTGATGAATTTACCAATAAGTGCCTTGTTTAATCCAAAATTGCCTTGGAGTCAGACGAGCCAGTTTACAGTACCTATTGAGGTGAGATGATTGTTTTGGCAAAGATTAACAAGGAAGTCATTTCTCAAAGCCCTTTCCTTTAGGAGATCAGTATAAATTGTTCCTATGGAGCTTTATTCTCATGCGACATCAGGAGACTGTCTGACAATCAAAATAGTTTGTGTGGAGTCTCAACCCTGCAGCAATATTTCACTGTAATTACAGTTTTTATGTTTGGGAATACGTTTGTTACAGTTACCAAAAAGTTTGCCAAATACGAGTAATGCAACTAGATTTTCACCGCATCCATTTTAGGCCCGGCTATGAAAACACTGCTTGTGAAACACAGTCGTTTGTGTATCCAGGTCATACACATTAAAACAAACCACCGAAGACCTGAAGATGCCTCTCGGCTGAGTTGTGAAATATCTACGCTTCAATCCAGTAGATTGTTCATTTTGTGTTAACACTGTTACGAGCCATATTTTAGATTTCCCTCAGTTTCCCATGAGTGAGAGCCTAACCAGCTGTTCCTGAGGTGTCTCCACTATGAAGGAGAACCTGCAGGGCAAAGGCCGAAGGTCATGCCCCATGTGTATGTGTGTGTCTATGTGTGTCTAGGGTTATTTTCCACTGAAGAGGAATGTGTCAAGGCTACTGACCCCATGTTTCATCCATTTACACCCCTAACCCTTGACCTGATTATGACAGTTCTAGATGCTCATCCAACTGCCATTCTTTACTTTTTGTGCCAAAGGTAGAACAGTATCCAGTGTTCCTCTATATTTACCGAAGTTGTGTAGGCTAATTTCTAAAGTAGGTGGAGGTAGCATTTCCCAACAACTATGATGACACGCAAACATGACAATCCAGTCGGTATTTAAATGACGTTCAAAGGTCTAAAAATAGTTGTTTCTCACCACAAACCTAGCCAGTCTGTTAAATCTGCCCGGCAGCCTCTGATGTAATCGATGAAGTGTGCCTGCCAACAGCATGTGTGCATGTCAGGTTGTGACCCCAGCATGTTTTCAGGAACCACGGTGAGTTTCCTCAACATGCG
The DNA here is from genome assembly GCA_030347415.2 of Decapterus maruadsi. Classification (NCBI taxonomy): domain Eukaryota; kingdom Metazoa; phylum Chordata; class Actinopteri; order Carangiformes; family Carangidae; genus Decapterus; species Decapterus maruadsi. The sequence continues at coordinate 12,166,558 of CM064894.1, read as the reverse complement.
AAGTCCTGACTCCCTCGCCTGACTCTCTGTTTGATCTCCTTTTAAATGCACATGTTTCTGTAGCTCAGCAGTGTCATGTTTCTGTTTCTAATTCTTCTAATTCTGTTTCTTACACTAAAAAACAACGGTTGCGTGAGGCTTTTAAAAACACCAATAATATAACAGCCTGGTCAGCACCTGTGCTTCTTGCTTTCAGTATGGATAATGGATAAGTGTACCGGTGTTATCAACTACAATAACAGCATACAGAACTCATAAAGGTAGGTTTTTGATAGTCCTCGGAGAGCAACAGTAGTAAAGCAGAGGAATTTGGAGTAATCAGAATTACAGCCTTAAATAGGCTCCATGATTGTACCCATGACTAAAACATTCCAGGGCAGCATCGTAACGAACTGTCATGACTCTGGTTTTCATTTAGCTTTGCACGGAAGATAGTTTAGGTGGGTAAATCATGAAGCTACCTTAAAATCTATGGCTAGCATAAACATTTGTGCTAAGGAATGACATTTTATCATATTTCCTCAAAGGAAGGCAGACAACCCCTCCACACCTATCACCTGTAAAAGAGAGAAAAAAAGCCCTTTGGGTGGAATTTACAGCTCTACTAAGCAGTTCAAGCTTCCCTTTGCCAGCAAGATGCAGCAGTCTCTATCTGCTAAAAAAAAATAAATACATTGCAGGATGAAAACAGGGTAACAAAGTGCGACCTCGCCTGCTTCGCCTCGATATGCTCACATTATTGTTCACCCAACTGATGGCTCAGAAAACCTGGCCTGAGGCAGCTGAATATTGTGGAATGATTGAGAGATCACGACTCTTATCGCTGAGGTTGCGCTAAAGATACCTCCAAATGACCTGGGCTTTGTCAGAGTGAGAGGGCGAGGGAAGTCTGACGGAGGAGGGCTTTAGAGGCTTAACAGTGAATGATGTGGAAGATGCTTGTTATTCTGGGGAAGTGTGCTTTCTTCTACCTTTGCATGCGATGTGAGAACACATGCTTAGTATCAGCGGAACATAGTAAAAATAAGTCCCCCAGAGGCTCAACGTCTGACACGCATATTCACATGCAGATGTGCTCGTTCAGGAGCGAGCACGTATGCACCCAACAATGCGGCGCCATGCGAAAATGTCCACACCTGCCATTCATAAGAGCCACTCAGCCTGGTCACGTGGCGTAATCTTAAGCAGCTTCATCTCTTTAACCACGTTAAGAGAAAAATGATGAGGAGACTGAGGCCTCTTTGCTTTTTTTATTTTTTTTTTAGTGAAGCTGCTGCACATGTGTCGAAAATGTCGATAATCTTGCTTTGTATACAGATTCATCTATTTCTCAAAAACACATAAAAAACGATTTCATTGTTTTCCTCTTCTGCATTTAGCTAACAATGGGATGTGATGCAAACAGTTCAAAGCAGAGTGATGTAGGAGGAGAGTCAAGTCCTCAAGTCAACTTCAGCCCCCATACTGATGCACTTGTTTTTGCACTCGGGCCTTCTCTGGAAGTCATGTGCTCCTCTGCACAATGAATACATCATCCCTGAGATTCTTCCTCAGCTCAGGACTGTGCTCCAAGGCTTTGATGAGAACGCTGTATCCCTGGAACATGTCCCATTAGGATTTATTGAGGATAGCAAAAGGTGATCTCCTCATCCTTAGGTGATTTCTGAAGTTGTCTTTCACATATAGGAAGTTTTCTTCTTCTTCTTTTACTCTTATCCCTCCTTTTTGTTTTGGCAGCAGAGTAAGAAGCACCCTTAAATCATGCTGTACCTTTTGTTGAGCTGTTTAGTCTTTAGAGGAGGTGAAAGGTCTTGTGCTGGGGGTTCTTTGTGGGGGTCATATTGTGCAGTGTGAAAGAGCACAAAGAAATTCTGCGAAGCATTATTGTCCCAAGACTTCTTGGTAGGTTTTGAGGCAGGCAAGAGGTTTTTGTCACTTCCTACAGCTGCACGCATCAGCATTTGTGATGTGATGTTAAAGAAAAGTAACATGAGGGCAGTGGAGGGGAGAGGGCGTGAGACTAAAGGGAGGACGGATGAGAGGACCGACTGACAGAGCAGACAGGTGAGACGGGCAGGTGTATCTTTGAAGTGCTCATACAAAGCCCTAAGCAGCTATTTATCCTCTATGATTTTATGAATCCTATTTCGCAGAAGTGTTTTCCTCCTACAGATTCCCCGAGGAGCTGTCATCGCTGTGAGGGGGAGGCCAGCCTGTCTACTGCACATATCACATACAGAAACAGTAGAAACAAACTGATGCACACTAACCTTTATCACATTCTGTTGCTTCCCTCTAACTTCTTGGACTTTGAAGAAACTCACATGGACAATGCCCACAGTGTCATTGTAATGTTAGTCATGCAGAAAAATGCAGAAAGATTGCAGAGATAGAGATGTAATATTAAGGTTGCCAAACATTTACATCATTGTTGTCATGGAGCTTCATATTTTCATATTGTTTGCTAAGCATTGTCAAGTTTACATAACCAGACAATGAATCACATTGATGAGTTGTTAAGTCAATCAGTGCAAGACTAATGCCAAGATCTAATCCTGTGTTTTGATTTTTAGTGAGACGGCCCTCTTACCTTCATTTGGATCTGATGGTGCCCATGTACTCGTGACAATACCATTAGTAATCACCTCTATTCTGTCTCTGCTTCATCTTTTAGACACCTTGTCTGTATCCAGCAACGATGCCCTGCAGCCAGGCTCCAGCCAGACCCTGGGCCCTCACAGCTCGCCAGGCCCCAAACGTCCTGGGAACACTCTGCGGAAGTGGCTGACCAGCCCTGTCCGGCGACTCAGCTCTGGCAAAGCTGATGGTCACGTCAAGAAGCTCGCCCACAAGCACAAGAAGAACCGCGACGGCACAAGGAAGAACATGGACACAATTCCCGGCTCACAGAAGGACTCTGATGACAGCGCTGCCACGCCACAGGATGAGACTCTGGAAGAGGTAAGAGTAGTTTAACGACTTCTCATCTACCACCTTTACTACCGATCTACCAACTGATGATCATTGTTTTCCCTCTTTCTCTCTCCAGCGTATGCGTAATGAAGGGTTGAGCAGTGGTACCCTCTCCAAGTCTTCCTCATCAGGCATGCAGAGCTGTGGTGAGGAGGAAGGAGAGGAGGGGGCTGACGCCGTCCCTCTGCCTCCCCCCATGGCCATCCAGCAACACAGTCTGCTGCAGCCCGACTCCCAGGATGACAAGGTGGGTCATAACGTACTGTAGCTACACAAGGTGGTAGACAGTGGTGTGCAGGAAACACAATTGTCAGTCTTCCAAGACTAATATTACTCTTTTCATAACCATAACAATGGAGATGCATATTGAAGCTACTTAAACCTGGATATGTAGATATAAAAATTTACTTTTCAAACTTATAAGTTTTGTAAAAATTTGACGGTTTTGAATTTTGCAGGTGAGTTTTTGTGTGTGGTTCCATATAGAGGTGCATAAATATCAGTTTTAATAAACAGATAAAGAAATTACATTAACAAACTAATGATGTTTCTTTTTTTGTCCTTTTATTTTCTTGATGGTTGCATGTTCCTTCCTTCAGCATTACGTTGATTTCTGTTCTGCTTCTCTTCTTGCCCAGTTTCCCTATCTCTCCATGTAAAACCACTTCATCATCTCCACTTTGGATCCTTCTTTGTTTCACTTCTCACTTGCCGTTTTCTTATCTTTCTTCTACTAACTAAATGTCATTTGATGGAGTATCATTATACTTCTGTGACTGAAGTGTATGCTCCATTCAAGCGTTTCTACAATACCGAGCTGTTTATGGGACTAAATGGTAAATTCCCATTAAGTCCTGTTGTGTACAGGGGATCCTCTAATATCATAACCTTGGACTGAGCTCTGTTGCGGAGGTGAACTCTCTCTCCAATGGAGTATTAAGCAACATTATTTGCTGTATTTAAGTTGTTTGATCAATCATGGTACTCGTATTCAAAGAGCAGTCCGATCCCAGAGCTTGCCCTTTACCTAAACCCACCTCATAACCCTCGTTTCCCCCGAGAGCAGCCTGTGATTAGCTCCAACTTGGCCCCCAATTAACCCTTTTATTAGGGAGATCACACCCACCAGTCCGTATTTGGACATGTGGAATATCGAGGTCCAAACTCAACAATGGTGAGCCTCATCAGATACAAAGTTGTAGTCACTAAAAATGTGTCACACCTGTATGCATGCAGCACCACCAAGTCTTACAGGTCATGTTTTAGTCCTTAACCAATAACCACCCCCTCCCCCCCTCAAATTTTCTCTGTCTCTTTCAGTCTGCGTCTCGTCTGTCCGCTCGTCCCAATAGTTCAGAGACACCCAGTGCTGCTGAACTGGTCAGTGCCATTGAAGAGCTGGTGAAGAGCAAGATGGTGAGATGGAAATCTCTGTCTAAAATAAACTCACAAGTACACACAAATGTGTCACATTTGTACACAGAACAATTCCAGTCTGTGTATTTACAAGCTCACAAACACACACACACTTCGTCTTTGGTGTTGTTGACAGAAAGTGGCATCATGGGCTACTCGTCATCTGTCAGGACTGTGACTCACTATGCCAGCTGTCCACTGTTCCAACAAATGGGCATTGCACTCTGGCCGATACCCTAACACACTCTGTGGCCTACATACAGGCACATACCAAAGAAAAGGCAGTACACTTTTCTCTGTGGTCTTACAGCTTAGTTCTGAAAACAAATGAAATGAAGCAGCTGTGAAGATATATGATCACATACAGTACTGTAAATACACTTATTTTTATAGATCTGTTTATTTTTTCCACCACCTTGATTCCTCAACTTCTTCTCTCTCCTTTCTTTCCTCAGTCTCTGGAGGATCGTCCCAGTTCTCTGTCAGTGGAGCCGGGCGACAGCAGCTCTCCCTCCCTCAACCCCTCCGACAACTCCCTCCTCTCCTCCTCCTCACCCATCGACGAGATGGAAGAGCGCAAGTCTGGTTTCCTCAAGAGGAGACAGTGAGTTACAAGCCCGTCTCTTGTTAGTGCTTTGATAAACAAAAGCTGCTTGAGTTCAATCACTTAATCATGTTTGTCTTCATTTGTGTGCTTATATGGAGTATTCCTGATGTTCGTCCATGGCTGAGTGCATTACATTTATATTATGCAGTGACAATTTCTGTTCTCTGTCTCTCAGTTATGTGCTTCTGGAGCTGGTGGAGACGGAAAGAGACTATGTCAGAGACCTGGGATCAGTTGTGGAGGTAAAAAAAACAAAAAAATGTTTTAGATCTTTTTTTAATGATCAGATAAAAAACGTTGGCTGCGCTTCCCAGATCCAGTTAAGAAAATCTTAGCTCTAAGAGCTTCTTTAGAACACACTTAAGGCTCCTGTGAAAGAAAAAACAGTGTTTCCCAGAGTCCATTTAGCTTCTCTTTCACTAGAAGGAGATGTAGGATTGAGCTGACCCTCTCTTAACAGTCTTCTTAGTAACCAAATGCTCACAGATGCAGCTGCGTCAGGAAAATCTATATTATGCTAAGCAAGGAGATATTGAAACAGTGCGCATTGTTTATGTTTTATGTATATGCGCTCAAAGCAGTAAGGAAAAATAATAAAAATAATAAAAAAGAATAACAAGTGTGTTCCTGTATGTGCTTTCTTTGCACATCAGGTGCACAAATAAAATGAATCATCATGACTTCATTATCATCATTTTTCCACAAACATCCCACATCTGCATGCACGTATGAAATTTTTAGCCAAACCTTTTATGTCAATGCATTTGTGCATCAGCACTTCAACCCACTCTACATGCTGATCAACTTAATGTCTCTAGAGGAGACTATGCTGCACAACATAACTGCGTGCATTTTGTGTCAGTTAATGTTTTCAGGCATTTTGCTGCATGCATAATTGCACATTTGTGGGGGAACCACACTGCGTTGTGTGTGACTTATGCACTGATTTAGTGGTGATAATATAAAAATCAATTTGCCTGGCTTTGATTGATTTACTTTTAGCACTGCTGTGGTGGAAGCTCCTGTTTAGAGGTTCTTAAAGAGCTTCTTTGACGGAAACTTACATTTCTCCCAAAAAAGGCATTAAGGACTTGTCTGGGAAACACCCTTTTTTCTTAGTGCTCTTAAATCGCAAGCATCTTTCCATTCAGGCTGTTCATTATTCTGCAGATCGGGTTCTTTGATACTTTCACCGTATTAATATATACATGGAAATCACTTTTATACAATATGGGACCTTTAAAGCTTCACGAGATTTGGTCAGAGTTTGCTGCATATTTTATAGTTAACTTTCGTCCCCTCAGGGCTACATGACCAGGATGAAAGAGGAAGGAGTTCCAGATGACATGAGAGGAAAAGACAAGATTGTCTTTGGCAACATCCATCAGATCTATGACTGGCACAAAGAGTACGTGAGAGACAGCTCGCTTCAACCCTGTTTTTAAAATTTTATGTATCATTTTCTACAGAATGAACACACAGGCTATACCAATCAATACCACGCCCCGTGGCATGTTAACATGTCTCTTCTCTCTCTTGGTCTGTTCAGTTTTTTCCTGGGAGAGCTAGAGAAGTGCTTGGAGGATCCTGAGAGGTTGGCTCCTTTATTCGTCAAACAGGTGAGCGAGATTTTGTTGGATTATCTAGGTACATCTTAGTGAATTTAAATGAGATAAAGTTTTCTAAGCTGTCATATTTTCTTCTCACCTGCTGCCTTTGTTTTCTGGATTTGGTTCACCTACAGGAGCGGAGGCTGCACATGTACATCGTGTACTGCCAGAACAAGCCCAAGTCTGAACACATTGTGTCAGAGTACATTGACACTTACTTTGAAGTAAGATTGTTAAACCATTTGACACCATTTACCTCTTCCCCAAACCAACTAAAGTGTCAGTCTATAGTTATATTTAACCTTATCATCTTAACAATATCATCTTTGTTAGCATTTTTGTCCATGTTTTATTTGTCACTCATTAGTATTTCCTTTTCTTCCCTCATTAGGATCTGAAGCAGCGACTGGGCCACAGATTGCAGATCACTGACCTGTTAATCAAACCTGTACAACGCATTATGAAGTACCAGCTGCTGCTGAAGGTGAATCCACTGTGATGAAATGAAATGTTTCTTTCTTTGTACTGTTATACAACATTCAGGTAAAGGACACTTACAGTATTTTCTTTGTTGAACGTATTGATCAACATGTCTCTGCACAATTTCTCTGTTAAACAGGATCTTCACAAAGTTTCTAAGAAGGCAGGAGCGGACACAACCGAGCTGGAGGTAAGACAGACTGTTTCATCAGAGTGGTAACAGTTGATCCATTGTTTATGCTGTGGTGGTGACTTTATGAGCCACACATGACAAGAATTCAGTCGTGTTTAACTCGACCTCATGCAAGAAGTGTGTTTCTCCTATTCTACTTTAGAAAGCTGTGGAGGTGATGTGTGTGGTCCCCAAGCGCTGCAATGACATGATGAATGTTGGACGCCTTCAAGGCTTCGATGTAAGACTGCTCTTCATACTCTCAGGACTGTGTTTGTGTGTGTTTATGACAGTTTTACTAGATGTAATGTCAGTGTAGGCTCCTTTTACAACCTGCAGAAATCAATGTGTTATTTCAGTAAATTGCCACTAGGTGTCAGTGTACACTCATTTTTTGCAGATATCAGATGCGCTAAGTACAATGTGGGCTTTTAAGAAGCTATTACTTTTTTGTCTTGCTTGGTCCAAATTTACAAGAACTGGCACAAAAGTACAGAGGAGCTTGTTTTCCTTCACTGTCCTCGTCTGCCCTCACAGTCAGTTTTTCTCTTTCCCCACTTCTCTCTTCAGGGTAAAATTGTGGCTCAGGGCAGATTGCTTCTCCAAGACACCTTCATGGTTTCAGACCAGGATGGAGGCCTTCTATCCAGGATGAAAGAGAGGAGGGTCTTCCTCTTTGAGCAGATAGTCATCTTCAGTGAGCCCATTGACAAAAAGAAAGGCTACTCTTCTCCTGGCTACCTCTTTAAGAACAGCATCAAGGTCAGTGCAGCTCAACTGTGTCAGAAAGCTACTGTTAGAACATAATGTAATCTATGTCAACCTAATGTAGTTTATGCTGTAGCTTCTTTTCTGTGAAGTCAATGTCAAATTTGTTTAACAAATGTAAATATCTCTGGAGTGAGTCCCTTTACTTATTGTCTACCTCTCTGTTCCTTCTTCCTCTGTTCCCCTCTCTTTACTCCAGGTGAGCTGGCTGGGTCTCGAGGAAAATACAGATGACCCCTGCAAATTCACACTTACTTCCAGATCATCTAGTGGTAACCTGGAGAGGTATACCCTCCATTCAACAAGCCCTGGAGTCAGTCAGGTCTGGGTCCACCAGGTCAGCCAGATACTGGAGAACCAGCGCAATTTCCTCAATGGTATGATATCGGTGTGATTATTACTGTCTTACTTAACACAAAATGAGTATGTATGTTTATTCTAAGACGAAGTTGGACTTTTGTTCCTTTCGTGGAATTGTGCACAAGTAATAGTGGTGTGATGTTGCAGTTCTCAGTTCTTTCAACTGAGTCATCTCTGGCTTTCGTGAAAGGTTTCTGTCTGCGTGTTTTCACCACATCTAATGTTGTGACACGACTCCTCTCCCACAGCTCTGACATCCCCCATAGAGTACCAGAGGAATCATGTGGGTGGCGGTGGGGCGGGCGGTCCACCCAGCAGTAGCAGCAGCAGCACTGGAGGCCTGCCAGGGGGTAGCAGCTCTAATAATGCCTCCACCATGGGAGGGGGAGGTGGCGGCGGTGGTTCTGGAGGATCAGGGAGCAGCTCTTCTTCCCTGTGCGGCCCTCGCTCCCGACCCTCCCGCATTCCCCAGCCATCCTCACGCCTCCCCCAGCCTGTCCACCACCACCACCCCCCGGGCCCTGATGGGCCCGACAGATCAGCAGGTATGTGGTCACCCTGCCACCCTCAATCCCTCCCCTCTAACCCTTACTCAGACACCAGCACAAATGGAGAGCTGTTAGCCTCAGAGGTCCCTAAGATGAGGATGCTGGATAATCCTCATGGAAGTAACAGTAATAACAGTAACAGGCCACCAGGCAGCATGGAGGGCAATGGCAGACAGGGTCTCGGAGGCTTTGAAGAACCCCAGAAGCATCAAACAGCAGGAATACCACAAATGGCCGTGGCTCCTCTGAATTTGCCCCTGAAAAGCCCTCGAGTCGGGACAGTTTCTCCTCTGATTTCACCTCAGTCCCCTGGAGGGGCAGGTGGAGGAGGAGGAGGAGGAAAGGAAGGACTTGTCCCCTCCAGTCCGGCTCATAAAGGCAACACGTTCTGGGCCATGGTCCCTGCTGCGCCTCCCAATCAAGCCAGCCGGCCTGGCTCCTTCTCCTACCCCAGTGACAGTGTTGGTGGAGGAGATTCCTTGGGCAGGGGAGGCCACGGGACGCCTTCTCATCACCGCCACTCAACCCACAGTAAGGACATAGACCGCATGAGTACCTGCTCCTCCACCAGCGAGCAGTCCATACACTCCACCCAGAGCAACGGGGTAAGATGCCAAGTCAAGGCCCAGGCTTCAGTGAGGTCTAGAGCTGCTCACTAGTGACTAACCCCGCCCTGGCTGTCAGTCAGTCACCCTGCCGCTGGCTCTGAGAATGGCTTGTACATGCAACAAACTACCACAATGGAGATTAATGGCTATCTGAGTGCACTAACTTCACCGACAGTATGTGTGAGAGAATTTTCCTGCTCTCCCAGCGTACTAACAGTGTGGATCTAACTCACAGGGCAACTGTTGTATCTGCTTTCTAAGACTCTCTCTGAACTTAAGCGTGTGTGCTTCTCAACTTCAGCTTATAGACACTAACAGCTCCTGAATGAACACACACTTTCTCTTTGGTCCTCTTCATTCATTCTTCCATGGGAAGCCCCCATGCAATAATCAGTGATCTCTGGTCCAAATTTATGAGGAACTCTTACACATTTTACCTTCTTTCCTACTTTTTTCCTGTTGACATGTTTAGTCGGAATGTGGCAGTTCTGTACTGTACCTAGCCTTGAGACAACACCAGCTTCACTTCCACCTGTTCTGTCTCTCTTCATGATGATAGACTCTCTTGTATTTTTAAACTTGGACACCATTTTTAATCCAACTTCCTCTTTCTTTTTTCTTTAAACAAAGTTTGCGCAGTCTGCATATCTGGTGTGAAAATCATTACTTCTGCTTCACACACTCTCCGAACATAACTGCTCTTTTACACAGTGACCTGTCATCTATCATAAACACAGACTGACGCCTCTGCGAGGTGAAAGCCATTTTGCAAAGCTCTTTTGCTGCATGCATCAAGCGTACTAGCAAGGTCATTTTTGTCACCATGGTTATAAGGTCACACTGATACACTTCTGCACACCATTTCCTGGAGTGTGTTTTACGTGTGTGTTTGAAAGTGTGAAAATGCATTGGTTTTTGTACATGTACAGTATGTATGCATTGCAATCTCACATTACATTAACAGTGTTGTGTGTCTGAGTCTAAAGTTTTACAATTCTCTTCTGTGACAGAGTGAAAGCAGTAGCAGCAGCAGTGTGTCCACCATGTTGGTGACCCAGGACTATGTGGCAGTGAAGGAGGATGAGATCAGTGTGGTGCAGGGTGAAGTGGTCCAAATGCTAGCCAGCAATCAGCAAAATATGTTCCTGGTCTACCGGGCAGCCAACGAGCACTGTCCTGCAGCTGAAGGCTGGATCCCTGGCTATGTATTAGGACACACCTCATCCTCCACCACCCCAGACCTCCCAGAAGGAACCATCAAGTAAGAAAAAGTCACATTTCCTAATGTCGTTGAGACAAAAACAAACAAGTGTAAATGTCAGAATTCCCACTGACTGATTACCTGAACTGAAAAGATCCTGATTTTTTTCTGACCTTCCATGGCTTTGTATTACAGAAAATCATTATCGTGGCACACAGCACTCCGCATTCGCCGAAAATCTGAAAAAAGAGACAAGGAGGGCAGGAAAATGGAGAACGGCTACCGCAAGTCTCAGGACAGCCTGGCCAACAAAGTCTCTGTCAAGGTAGAGAGTGTAATAACACAAAAAAGTCTTTTCCACGCTTATTTCCTCTAAGAAACCTAATTTTGTCTCCATGTTGTTGTTTACAGCTTCTTAATCCCAACTTCATCTATGATGGTATGTCGACACTGTTGTTTAAGTGGGGATGTGGGTGAAATTGCTAATATGTTTGCTTGAATCAGTCATAATGGTCTTTAATAAAAAATTTCCTGCATCTATCTCTTCTCACCATGAGCTCTTATTTTGAAATTGATTACTTTTAAAGTAAAAATCAATACATAGTCACTCTAAATATAAGATTCAAGTTACCCTGTCACTCTCTCTCATAAACCTAAACATATACATTTCTGTCCAGCTCCTCCAGAGTTTCTCGTCCCTGTTAGCGATGTAGCATGTGAGAGTGGCGACAGCGTTACTCTGAGGTGTAAAGTGTGTGGTCGACCCCGGGCCACCGTCACCTGGCGGGGACCTGACAACACCACCGTGAGCAACAACGGACACTACAGCATCACTTACAGGTGAGTTTAGACATAGCAATCATAGAAATATGAATTGAATGCAGCCTCAGACTTGGCTGTTGCATCCTGGTAGTTAGTTCATCTCTCCCTCCTTAATGTCTTTCTACAGTGACACCGGGGAAGCAGCGCTGCGTATCCTTGGAGTCTCTGTTGAGGACAGCGGTATGTACACCTGTGTCGCCACAAATGTAGCAGGCTCTGTCACGTCCTCCGCCAGCCTCAGAGTCTCAGGTGAGAGACCCGTTGTGGTATGAACCATTACATTTTTCATTCATCAGTGAGTTCCTTGAATTTCTTCTGTTAAAGTTTTGTTCATTTGTTAAATGTCGTATTACTGTAACACCCCAGTAAAGGGGATTTAGGGGTGGGGGTTCTGCTAAAACTTAACACATGGAACTTAACACTGAACTGTAATTTCTTTCAAACACATAAGCTTAGCACTACTACTTTAAATTAAAATTATTAGTAAATTAATCCAATCCAATATTTTGTTCTCAGGAATTCCTGATGATGGCAGTGAAGTTCTCTGGAAAGGCAGCTTTGAGTCTCTCTACACAGAGATCACTGAGTTAGGAAGGTAAGCCAGTGCTGATAAAATCCCTTATCACTCATTGGTGTCATGTTGTGATGTCATGTTCACCACATCAAAGCTAATAAATCGTCACATAATATTGAGGTTGTAACCAGTGGTAGTTGCCAGGTAGAGATAAAGCAACTTCCCCCGTGGCGCTAACTGATCTTACAAATTTAAGTGCTTGTATTAACCCCATACTGATTTTGCATTGTCCAGGAAAATGCACATTATGTGAGGTTAAATAATGTTTTTTAGAACATGAAACAAAGAAAGCATCTACTGAAGGATGGGAGAAATTGTAGCAGTAATATTAACAAACTGTGTGATTCCTCAAACCTCAGAAAGATGCTGCAGCACAGTAAGAGCTGTATTTAGACATTTCAACATGTCATCTCTCCTCCCCAGGGGCCGATTCTCAGTGACCAAGCGTTGTGACCAGAGAGGAAGTAAACGCACAGTGGCAGCAAAACATGTCAACAAGAAGCTGTTACGTCGAGATCAGGTGCTGCAGGAGATCAGACTCCTACAGACTCTGGACCATCCCAACCTGGTCAGACTGCTGGACACGTACGAGACGGTCAACAGTTACGTGCTTGTGCTAGAGATGTAAGTTCAGTTGTGTTTTCAAGAGACTGTTGCCACTCTTGATTATTTGAAGAATATAGTGAATACTGTATATATTTTTGGTGGTCCCATATTTTTAATGACACACAAATGCATTCTGTGATGGCATCCTCAGGGCGGACCAGGGCCGTTTCCTGGACTACATAGTGAGCTGGGGAAACTTGACAGAGGAGAAAGTGGCTCTCTACCTCAGAGATATTCTTGAAGCTCTCCACTACCTGCACGGCTGGAGGATAGCACACCTTGATCTCAAAGTAACTACAGTTTATTACCTCAACCTCAATCTCAACCTATAAACTCCTCTGAAAACTGAACATTTCAATCTTCTTTCTCTTGCTCCTGCAGCCTGAGAACATTGTGGTGGAACATGCATCTTCTCAGCCAGTCATCAAGCTGACAGACTTCGGTGACGCCGTTCAGATGAACCCTCCCTCGTCCTACATCCACCCTCTCCTGGGAAGCCCAGAGTTTTCTGCCCCTGAGCTGGTCCTGGGTCTGCCTGTCTCGCAGATGTCTGACCTCTGGAGTTTAGGTCTGTAACTAAAGTATTTCTGAATTAAAAACGTTATTAGCAAAACGGTACTGTTGTACTTATGGGCTGGATGTTTTACAGGGGTGGTGACCTATGTTTTACTAAGCGGCGCCTCTCCCTTCCTGGACGAGAGCTTGGAGGAGACATGCCTGAACATCTGTCGCCTGGACTTCAGCTTCCCTGAGGACTACTTCCAGGGCGTTAGCCCAGCTGCCAGGGACTTTGTCCGCCTGCTGCTCCAGGGCGAGCCAGAACGACGGCCCTCTGCGGCGTCCTGCCTGCAGGAGCCCTGGCTCCAGCCTCGAGGTGTGATTAACAGAGAAACTGGCCATGCCACCTTAAATCACACGCAGCTGCCGTCTCAGAATCATCACACAGCACATCTGGACACCTCCAGACTCATTTCCTTCATCGAGAGACGTAAACACCAGAATGATGTTCGGCCCATCGGGACCATTAAAGCCTTCCTTCAGAGCCGCCTGCTCAACCACATCTGACTAACGAAGTGGGAGAATCTACATGTCCTGTTGCCACCATGTCCTACGTTGTTGTTGTTGTTGTTGTTGTTGGACAGAAGGAATCTACGCCTGTGCAGCAAACTACAGTGGATGAGTAACCTGGTAGAAACCTGCTGAGAGGACCACCAGCAACGTGTCCACAATGATTTCCTTTTCCCTCACTAAGCCACAGAATTCATGCTGCTGCTGACTGACTGACTACTCTGCTGATAAAAACCCTCTAACTCTCCCCACCTGCCCTTAACCTTGGCATATTGTCACTATGCCTGCACAACGAATAAACCGTTTGGATCTGTGCGAGATTCCAATCCTTGACTTAGCAGGGAGAAAACAGAGCTTTCTCAACAAGCCAGCGTGAGCGAGTCTCGCGTTTTGGACAGTGTTAAACAGAGAAAAATAGAATACTGTATATTAAGAGTAATTCAGGCTGCTTTCGGTTAAACACATGAAAATGTTTTTTTGTAACGAGAGATTACTTTTTGTAAATGAAACCATGTACAGTTAGGAAACAGAGAACTGTCTTTATTCATACCTTTTGGAAAACAAAGGTTAGTTAGTACACAGAGAGAAAACAAGAGTAATGAGATGTGTGAACAAAGTGGCGCCCACCAGCAGGGTCCATTTATTCTAGATGAAGACCAAAACCATGTTTTCCAGAGACACATTGTAGTAACACTCAGTGCAATAGTTTGCTTTATCTTTATGCCCCCGACTTTTAAGTTTTAAAGGTGAAATCATTTTTGGTTTGTGATATTTGAGTTATCCTGACAAAGCGTAAAAGCTATTTGGCGTAGCTTCTCAGATTTCTACCTGCATCCGCCTTATTTGTAAATAACTTCCTGCCTTTCATTCTCATTTTGAAGAATCTTTCTCAGATGAACAAAAGCTATTTTCTTTGCCGACTCTTAGTGAGTCCATGCAGCTGGTGAGGCGAGTCACTGCTTGAGGACCCCCAGCAGCCGGATCTTCACTCTGAACAAACCGCTACTAAAAATGCACTCGTGTTTTGCATCAACTTCCCATGTGCAATGTTGCAGCTTTAACATTATGCAACTATTTATGAAGATTTGTGTTGTAGCCGTATTCTTAAAGAGGCATGTACGTACCTGGTACTGCGATAGATGTCTGTATTGTGTTAACTCTTCTGTATTAAGTTCAGTATTAATATCTGTTAAGCCCCCAGACAAGAGGAGGGTTTTCAAAAATAATGTATAAAAATATGTATCTATGAAATATAGGCACTTATGCTTTCATTTTGTCATTGTTCTGTTTTTATTTTCTGTAACAAAACCAAAGTTGACTATGCTTTCTTTTCCTGCTAAAATGTGTGTTTTTTTGTTGTTGTTTTTTTTAATTTCTCATGTTAAGTTATAACAGAGCACACTGAACCCAGACATATGAGTGTTTACATAGGTTCAGTCTGGCTTTATTTATTCTTATTGTACTGTAATAAGAAATTGTTTGGTGGTATATTGAGAAAAAAAACTAATACTTCACTTGTCTTTTTTCAAGCTGTGCACAAAGTGGTTTGCTGTGTGAGTTTGTTTGGCTTTTGTAGCTAGATGCTGGTGTATGTTGCTAGATTTTTTAGCATCTCAGTTCGACGTCATAGAGACAGACCTGGTTAACTTTTTTTTTTCTTTAACCAAGCAATAGATTTGGAAAAAATTGCTTATTGTGGCCCATCGAACATGGATTTTAAATGATTGGGAAATGCATCATACTTTTTAGGAGACACCCAAATATCACACTACCGACATTTCAAATTCACTCCTTTGATAAGTGTCCATCAGCACGAACAGGTATCTGCCGTGAAAGAGATCTCTTCCAGTTGTTTTTTTATTTTGAAGGAGCTGATGTCTTTAAGTGAAGAAGTTGTTGAAAACTTCTTCTTTTTTAAAGTGCCAGTTGAGTGAGTCAACCTAGACAGGTGGGTGAAACTGAAAATGTGCATTGTTTGTTATTTTCTTTGAAGGTTGTTAGCGTTACTGTCACATGATTTAATGTTTTTTAAAAAAAAGTTAATTACATGTTGAGTTAAATGACTCATGTTGGTCTGTACAGTCAAAGTCTCTCAGTTTGTGTCATTTCTATTTATTGGTATGGACCTGAGTTTCCCAAATTCATGCTGTTCATCACTTTAAGAAATTCTCTTTAAGCCTATACATGAAAAACACACAAAAAAAGATCGAAGTAATAAAATGCCTTTGGGAAACTCGGCCTGTTCATGATGTAAAGATGTACAGAGAGGGTCGGGCAGTTTGCCCACACCCAGGATGTAAACCTCATAACTGTCATATTTTAAATACACATAGAACAAGACTGCAGCAATGTCATTTTGAATGTCTTATAATGACTTCTTTTTACTTTTGCATGTATATTTCTTTGTACAGAAGATTGTGTTTACATTTTGTGTTGTAAATATTTTATTTTGTCCTCTGTTATTTTGCCATTAAACGTACAAGGAACAATGGTTGTCTCTCAGACCCTGCATCCACATGAAGCCATACTGTAATTGTCTTGAAGTCATTTTTGTGTTTTATATAACCTTCAGTGTTTGGACGGAGAGGTTGTGTTCACCACACATGATGTGATGTTTTTTTATTCTTACTTGATGATAACTGTAATATTTTTAGATACATGGGAAAAACGTTTTTAAACAACGGAAAGCAAGCCTATCATCATAATGAGAGAGAGAGAGACAGGTACAGTAATAGTGGGTGAACTCCTTTACCGTGTGTGTACTGTGTTGGAGATCTTTATCTGAGATTAACCATAAAAAGGAACTAGAGTGCGAGTGTTAGTAACCTTATCTTCCATCTGCAGATGCTGTGTCTGTGCATCAATCATTTCGCTGTTGTTTCAGTGCACAGAGTGCACAGTTCCCCCACCTCCTTAATCCACTTCTACGTGTTCTTCTTGAACAAACAGACCAACTCACCGCAACTTCTATCTTTTATGCCTTGACAAACATGTCGTAATTATCTCAGGAAACATTTGATAAAAAAATGAGCAGGAAGTCCTTTTTTGCACAGCTGTAGCCTATTAAATGCAACACTTATACAGTACATACTAAATGAACTTTGGTAAAGCCAGTCTGATCCAGTTCACCTTTATTCACCTACAACATGCCACTGTGCATGTCTGCAGTGCACGTTTCTGTAAGGAACATGAGTGAGAAGGAAAGAGCTATTCTTGCAAGGTGTGAGATTAACTTTGTTTTTCTCACCTTCAACTGTTGTTTATGTTTTGCATGAAACCACAGAAGAGGACATATCTGTGCAATCATGACACGATCTGGTAAAAATATCACATAGGAGCTATGAGGTGTGAAGGTGGTGCATGATGGTACAGTGTTCCTTTTTATTTATTTATTTATTTATTTATTTATTTATTATTTTAATCACGTTTAAATCTCATATCCTACTTTACACAATTGATTTGACCATTCCAATCACTGATCACGGGCTTTATTTAAACATGTCTGTCTCTCAGCATCCAGACATTATTTCCCCATAGTGATATATCGCCTACTTGAGCTTCTGGGTTTCTCTTTGTCTTCTCAACCCACTGAATTCAGCACTGAGTCACACACATAAATCCCTGTCTGACTATTTAATTCTTGGTTAAAGTGAAACCCCTAGATGAGTTACCAATATCAACTTGACTGAAACTGTTTCTTTCTGCGAAAGGGGCTTCTGAGAAAGGTGGCATGACTGACTTACTGCATTATCAATGTGTAGTACATCCCTTGTGTCACTAGATGGCACTAAAGCTCTGATGATATACTTAACAGTTCTGACTAGTGTAGCCTGTTAGCCCATGTTAAATTAAAATAGCCACCAGTGAGATGAGGTTAACAGCATGCAAGTGTTGATAACTTTCTCACAGTGGTCTGCTCAGTTACAACCTGCTCTCACCAGATGCACAAGCCATTTTCTTTGCCAACTCTTCTAGATTCACTCTTCAGTTTTTTTTCTTTATTTTTGCTAATCAGATGTGCATGCTCTTCTGTCCAATTTCATCTGAGAAACCTTAAAACCTATGCTGCATTTAGGACCTATAAGTTCCATGCTTTTACTTTCCCCAATGTTTTATATTATGGTAGGTTATTCATTTGTTTACTATGTGCAATATCGAATATGTGTTAGCCTACAGTATAATGTGTTTCTACCAAAGTTAGCCAACAGACAGTCTTTGTCTTTGTGCAAAGCAAACCCAGTTGGTTACAGGGTGGAGTAGGTTTGATCAGATTTTAAAACTATAATAAGAAGTGTGACTCCTTTTGTTTTCTACACTCCACTGGTTTGTGGCTTTCACAGACAACACCGCCTGCCCCAGGTGCAATGAAATGAGAGAGAGCAGCACACTCTGTTGTAAGAGATACAATTGGGGACCTTAATATTTTATAATACACTTTTAACATAATAAAGCATGTTGTATACAATCTCAAATTCTCAAATATTCAAATGATGTTTCTCTTGCATCCCATCTACATATTCTGTATCACGATTTTTTAATGTTTGTTTAAACAGTGATTTACTAATGACTGTTTCTCCTGTCTGCAATTCAACAGATGACATGAAAAGGATAACTGCAACCAGTGTCCTGATGGATCTTAATGACTGATGATGCTAACTCGGCTATTTTTTCATGTAGCGTCACCAGCATAAGATTTCCCACACAGCTCATTATACATTAAGTACATACCGTTAAGAAGCATTACTTCAACTCAAACCAATCACCACACAACCACTGCTATGACTGTGTGTGTGTGTGGGGAGGAGGGGCGGGGGGGCTGTTGGAAGAGTTGATCAACTTGGGATAATGTTTGTCAGAATCATTACCTAAACAAAATTCTGCTCCTATAAGAGCCTAATTTTGACAAACTGAAAAATAGATTGTAACATCTCCAGAGCTGGTTTTCCATTTAAAGGAGGCACTAAATTTAAACCTGCAATGGTATTTGTAAAAAAAAGAAAAAAAAGAAAAAAAGATCAGCTGACAGATTTGTCACATTACTCCACTGGTCAGCAGGTGGCAGCCACTATGCAGCAGAGCACCAGCACAGACCTGAAAGAAGAAGTAACTGCACTCTAGTAACCATGGATGTAAACAATACTGGATTCAAATTACATTTGTAACCACAAATGTGATGAGGAAGCGCTCAGGCTCAAGACAGAACTTCTAAATTTAACTTCTTGACTTCAAGGACCACTTTGATGAGTACTAATTCACTAGGCTATAGACCAATTATGTGACACCAGTCACAGTGGACCAGTGTTACCTCTAAATGATTATTTTATTGTGCTTGAGTCAGCTATACCCTGTAGGAAGTTTGCAACCAAACAACCTTGCCAAGTTATTTTTTTAATTTATTTTTTTATATTATATTATTATTAGTATATTTTTTGGCTTTTCCGTGCCTTTATTTGATAGGACAGTTGAGAGAGACAGGAAATTATTTTGAAATGAATGAAAACACTATGTTGAATTATGTTCATGTGTGTTGTCAGATCTTACAACTGTCCCCCTATCTGCCAACAGAAGGTGCCCTTGTGTCCCACAAGATGCCACGTTCCAAGATGCAAAGTAACAGCAAGTTACTTTTTTCACAGTAACTGCAGCACACTTACAATCACTTTTTTCTCTATAAGTTACTTTTGTAATCCTGTTATGTGTAACTAGTTTCTCCACGGCACTGCTTCTGAAACATGTTTTCAGTCTTAGCAGGGCCAGCCCCACCTCACTGCTTCACACCACTTCAGTGCAAGTTACTGTCAGCCGCTGTGTAGCTCAGGGCGGTAAACTCATAGCAACATCTTTAGCAATGTAGGACTATTTCTGCAGTACATAACACTTTTTCTTTCTTTTCATAGCAGGCAGGCACCATACACAGCGCTAATCTTGCATCTGTGATGTTTTGAGGTCACATCAGGTCCATGGTCTGTCTCACTTGATCTTTTGATATCTGACCATGAGGAGCACAAATACATAAATGGGACAGGGCACAAGAATGTGAACAATCAGTGCTCCTCTCTGGCCGAACGTTGTGCCAAGAAAAACAAGATGATAAAATTCCAAAGGGGTGAAAGTGAGAAAAAGCAAAACAACAAAAACCAAAACGCAGCAGTATACAGATAAACATTTCACTGCATGTGGTGTATTTCCATAACACAGTTTTATTGAAAAAGCAAAATATGATACATATATATTTAACATGACACCAAAATTACAAAAAATGCTGCTTGTGTTTATACAGTACATGCAGCATGGTTGTCCTAACAACTACTCATATGCTTATATTCCGAGTACAACAAAAACATTTTACAAAATAAAGATTTGTGAGAACGATCATGGTACTGATAACACTATAGGATGTAATTCAGCAAATATTACAGATGAAAATATATAAGTCATAAAAACATGTGTTGCGTTTCTGCCTGCACCAGCATTTAAGTGTCACTCAGTGGACAACTTTTGTTTTGCTGTTACTCTGAAGTCAGTCCTCTAGGGAAATAAACACAATGACTAAACGCTGTCAACAAGTGTTGAGCAAGAGTTCATTTGCAAAAGCAGATAACTCCGTTTTTGCAAAATTCCAGAATCTTCATTTTTAATTTTTAATTTACATAGGATGATATCAGTAAAACCAAAGTTGAGTGACTTTTTGATGTAACAAAAAAGACATATCTCAAAAAAATAAAGTTTTATTGAAAACAACACTATGCAAGGAATAAATACATAGCCTAAGCTCATTTTTTTCAAAATGGCACTTATCTGCTTTTGCAAATGAACTCTACTGTTCTTCTAAGTTTGGAAATCTTTGTTAGAAAGAGTCAAACAGGATGGGAGGGAGGGTCTTGCAGGCGTGTGGGGGTTACTCATCCAGTGCCTATATAAACTGGGGTACTGCCTGTTCAGTCAGTTGCTCTGCAGACCAAACAGCGTCTTGGTTATTTCTGTTCAGACCATTTTCAGTTCTTGTCTAATAAAAAAAAAAAGAAGAGTCTCTTGCAGTTTATTTCTGAGACTGCAAACCACATTGCAGACACGTGTTGTTATTAAAGGGCCATCCTAATGATTTTATACATCATGGCCATTTTATTAGCCAAGGTCAGTACTTGTCAGTGAGTAAAAACACATCTATAGAGTCTTATGATAAGAACATCACGCTACAGACAGGAAATGCAGGAGCAGTGATGCGGATGTTGTGGTTGTATGATAGGTGTATGCATCACAGCTGCTTGACTAGCTCGTGCCCTTCTAAATGGGTTTAGCTGAATACAACCCCCGATGATCTAGATGTTTTTACTGTATCTCCTTTTGGTGTTATGGTTTCATGACAGGAAGCCTGGATTGCAAAGATGTGGTTTATATAGATAAAGGTGTTAATGATGGAGGTTACAGCACGAGTAGTGTAAAATTTGGTTCATAGGGAAATTGACCCACTTGGCTCCAAATGTCTCTAAATCACCCTCTCTTTTATTTAATCACTCCTTCCTCAGTCAATCAACTTAATAAGTAAGAGGTGTTATATTAATTTCTTCAATATCTTCATTAAATGTGACAAACATGAGCACGCTTATCACCTTATAGTGGAGTAACAACTGCAAAGGTTAAGCTGACAGCTTGGTTACACACTTCCCCTTTCAGATCGTGGTTTTTCTGTAGGTTGGGGTGCAAACCTGCAGCAGCCGTGCTGTAAAACCTGCAAAACTGACGCTGCAAGATGCATCAGAGACCTTTTGCTCTGCAGCAGTTTTGATACACAAAAAAAACTAAAGCATTTGTCAGAGTGGTCATCCTGTCACATGAACAGTACAAGTTTCATTATTTCATTTCCTACAGTTGAATGCAAGGTAACGGTAAGTATCTTTTTAGACTCTGGACTCTTATTTTGGGTGAATTGTGATATTTGCCCTCATTCAATTCCAAAGGTGAGTTAAACTTGCAGGTGCAGATCCAATCTGTTTCCTCTTTCCAACAAAGATTGTCAAATATCTAAACCATACAGTGCAAGTCCATTATACATTCATACTGTATGGTCCATATGGTCTACTAAACTTCACAGAAAAAACATCATGTATTTACATCGTCATGACACCATGCATCTCTTGTCTGTAGCACATCCTCAGGCGTTTTTGACACTACTGTATACAGTACATGGTCACATGTTCTTTCCTTTATTCGTAAAGATCAATCACTGACCAACTTAATTCCCAATTCATTAACATAAGTGTCAGCAATGTTTGTTATCCAAACAACAATTTTTGGTGAGAAAAAAGACACAAAAAGAAAAAAAATTCTGTACAGGCTCTATTATGCTGTTTCCTCAGAGGCTTTGTTTAATAGCTACAGGGAATCACCTGCTGTGTCATACCCTTATGTATTTTGTGATGCACATTCTAGTTGAAACATTTTGTATTTGTTTTATTGGCTACATATTAAGGCTTGTAACAGTGACAAAATGTACAAAAAATACGTTCTTCATTCCCATACTTGTCTATATCTCCACTAGAGAACCTGAAGTTTTGAAATTAAAACCTTTTCCTGTTTTTTTTATCTTAAATAACCTACAAAGAGGAAATATTACTTTCACTTCTTTTTGAATGTACAAGAAAAATTCTCATTGTAAGGTTGATGAAGATAAACGTGACAGGAAAACGCATAACACATACCACACCCATTTCACACAGCAGCGCTCCTCTCATCTATGCTGGTGGTTTGTGAGTAGACTGACCCAGGTATCCTGTCCTGAGGTATGCAGGCCTTGACCATCTGGCACAATCTGCACGGAGTCCTGTTTATCAACCTCAGCAGGTGCCTCCTGAACTTCTCCCCAACAAACACATACAGGATGGGGTTGAGGCAGCTATGAGAGAAGGCAATGACCTGGGTGACTTCTACAGTCAGTTTGATGGCTTTGCTGCTTTCACATTCTGTATAGACACCCAGCAGCTCCAGTGCTTTGAATAACGATGCAACATTGTAGGGGACCCAGCAGAAAAAGAAAACAGCTACAACTACGACAACTAAACGGATGGCCTGTTTCTTGGATGACTGGCTGTACAGCAGGCGCCAGATAATCTGTGAGTAGCAGAAACACATGATGATAGTCGGCACAAATAGACCCAAAATGTTCATTTTAAAAAGGCTAAAGATCACCCAGAAGTGGCGGTTGGGTTGGCCGTCGTCCAGACTGTTGGGATATCCAGTGTAACACGAGTAAGTAAAGTTACTTCCCATTTGCTGTTTGAGAAAGATCAGGTCAGGGAAAGAAGAAAGAAATCCAGCCACCCACGTGATAAAAGCTGCAATCAATCCAAAAGCCCGCGTTCGTGCTCTCATTGCGTAAACAGCATGAACTATGGCCAGGTATCGGTCGATGCTCATTAGACTGACGAAGAAGATCCCACAGTAAAAAGAAATGTGATAAATGCCCAGGACTACCTTGCACATCGCATCTCCAAACACCCACTGGTCCCAGGCTTGGTGGGCTTGGAAGGGAAGGGAACACACCAAGAGAAGGTCGGCGATGGCCAGGTTTAGAAGGCACACGTCAGTCATACTGCGCAGTCGTGCACCACAGGCAATGACCCAGATGACCAGGGCGTTGCCAAGAATGCCCAGCAGGAAGAAAATGGTGTATATGGCAGGAAGAAATCTGGCCCCATAACGCTCATATCTACATGGCTCATATTCACCCACCGAGTTGTAATATTCAGAGTAATCAAACGTGAATGATGGTGATGATGTAAAGCTGGGGAGAAAAACAAGAATACAGAAAAAACAATGGTTTTAGATCATTGTATCTTCATGTGCAAAAACAATTTCCTCTATGCAGTGTACAGGAGTATGGAAATCCTATAAGAAAATTATTTGTCTTCCTCAAGATGTAATGTGTCTAAATGCCATTGCAAATGAAGTGACTTCTGCAGTGCTTGTGAATGATACTCCACTTGCTGACATGAACACCATCCCGTACAATTACTAAGACACATGTAAAATGCAAAAGAAAACGCTATTTTATTTATCTACATTCCTGTTCCTCCCATATCCCAAGCTGTTTGAAGACAGCAGCAGCTGACAAACATCCAGCTAATGTCTAATCTGAGTATGTGTTTGGAAATCTTTCGTGATTGTACTCATTGCATGTGAATTAAAAATCGCCCTTTGTCGGTTATAGCCTAAGCAGGCACACGGAGCAGTTTTCACAAATGCGACAATAAATGCCAAATAGCAAGGGAAAGACAAACCAGACAAAGACAGATGATCCACCCACTGTACCTATGGGAAGCACAATAAAACTTTACCACCATAATAAGCCGCACTGACAAACAGATATAAAACAGCAATAATAAAAGCAGATGTGATACATATAACAGCCCCGAAACACAAACAAATGAGCGTGTTATGGCAAAATGTCATGAAACTCTGGACTGAAAAGCTCGACCAGCTGCAGACAAAAGTTTTAGGTCAGCTAGAAGTGAAGAAAAACAAAATATGAAAATGAGCAAGAAACTGACAAAGAGCAATCACATCACAGACATAACAGTGTGGTCTGAGTGTCATAATCAACAAATGTAAAGGAAGTAAATGTGTCAGCAGTAGCTCTTACCCTGATACATCAGTGGTAGATTGATTCTCGTCAGTAGACATGGCTGTGGCTGTGATCAGCTGCAAAATACATGAAAAAAAGGAAAAACATGACCTATTTTCTGAGATGAAGAACAGCTGTGCACAACATGGTGGTCAAACAATGTTTTTCCCTGCATCTTAAAGTGCTTGTTATTTCTGGGGGACTTTTGCTGGACAGGAGAGTGAAGAGAGACAGGAAAGTTGGATGAGATACTGGGGGAATGACATGCAGTACAGATCATCTAGGTTGGCAGTCAAACCATGGTTAGTGGTGTAGACTGCCAATATGGGACACACTTTATAACCACTCGACTGAGTGGTTAAGATACAGTATAAGGTGATACTGATGGGGGTTTTGAGGCTTTAGGCTTTTTTATGAAATGATGAGTGATGAGTCAAATTGAGGTGTTATAGTCTGTATAAATTTAGTATAATTTAAAGAAGCAACAGTTCTTCATTACGACGAAAGGCTCAACATTGTTATACAGACGTTGCCTCTGTGATGTTGATAGAGGCAAGGCAAGTTTATTAGTTGACTATGTTACGAATAGCCTGCACATATTAGTTTTATAATCACATATCCAACGTTTGTGCGCAGGCAGCTACGTTGTTGCTGCTGTTGTTGTTACAAACCATTGAAACTGCATATTCATGCATATGTATTTCTCAGCGGGATTAGAGCAGAGCGCTGAATCAAATCAAACCTGCTGGAAGGATGGAGAGTGGTGGACATGCCAGACCAGATTCTGATCATCCGCAATGTATTTGAACATTTTTGTGTCTCTAAAAGCTGATGGATGTTGTTTGACATTGGTCGTGGTTGAGGTATGTGCTCTCTCAAAGTTATCAAATGTCTATCTTCATCAAACATCTACATATCTTCATCAGCGTTACGAGAACTTTTCTTGTGAAGTCAAAACGAAGTAAAAGTAATATTTCCACTGCGTACGT
This sequence comes from Decapterus maruadsi, assembly GCA_030347415.2. Classification (NCBI taxonomy): domain Eukaryota; kingdom Metazoa; phylum Chordata; class Actinopteri; order Carangiformes; family Carangidae; genus Decapterus; species Decapterus maruadsi. The sequence continues at coordinate 12,141,135 of CM064894.1, read as the reverse complement.
TTTTTAGGATGAAAACAGGAAAAGGTTTGTATTTTGGCACTTAAGGTTGTCTAGTGGAGATAAAGACAAGTATGGGAATTAATAACATATTTGTCCTACATTTTGTCCCTGTTAGCAGCCCAATACAACAAATGCAAAATGTTTCTCTTTACTGTAATGTTTACTGTAAGGACATGACACCTCTTTGCCACCTTGAGTAGGTGATAGCTATTAAACAAAACCTTTAACGTAGGACTTGTCCAGATTTTTTTTTTTTCTTCTGTTTTCTCTTTCTGTTTTTCCACCACAAATTGTGCTGAACTGACTGGAAAAAACTCATTACGCTTTAGAGTGCATGCAAGTGTTGGAAGAGTATGTCGTCAGTCAATGACCCTTGCTAATGCCAGACTATGAGGAAATGTGATGCATGTTATTCCCACAGCTGTAAGCATTATTTTTTACTTTTTGTTGTAGTCTGCAAGTCAAGAACAGGGAAGCTGTCTCGAGACAGTAATGTTGAGAAATGTGAGAAATACAGTATAATCCAAATATCTTAAAATGTCCAGATACCGGAAACTTTACAGAGGTCTTTTACTTCTTCCTTAACAATTTTCAAACATGTACAGTAACAGATAACATTTATTTACAGTTTCATGGTTCTTTTGATATGAACAGAAACAATACAGTAGATGTGACACTCAAGAGCTGTCCAATGCATGTACACCCTTCTCTAGAGGGGCTTTTATGAAAAAATAAGAAATCTAAACAACATATTAGATTACAGCTAAATTCAAATATAGTATTCAAAATAATTATGAATCAAACATGAGTACAGGATTTTGTTGTCTTTTCAAATAAGTTTCAAGCAAATTTTTAGAGATCAGTTTCTGGCCACCAGAACATTTGCTCCTTTCACAGAAAAAGCTGTCTGAGCAAAAAATCTTTAATAAATCACTCTTCTTTAACCTCTTATTGTATGTGATAAAAACTGATTACGACTTCATGGAAAAAATGTGTCAGGGTGCTTTGTAACAATTATGCACCTAATCATTGTCACTGATGGTCAGTGAATCTGTTTCTCAAAGATTGCAGTTAACATAACAGTTAAAATGTTAATGAGATTGTATTATACAAAGCTGACAGTTAATCAATGTGCTGCAGCTTCATACTTCATCAAATATGATACATAAAAAACAAACAAACAATGAGAATATGTGAAAAAAGTTATGTAAAAATTTTTACCTGCAAGCACTGGCTAGGAGATTGTTGATTTAGGTGAACTCTGAATGGACGGACAGATCAATGCAGTTCAGCTGTGCACCAAACGATCAGCTGTACATCCAGTTTGATTATGCATGATAGAGGTGAAGTGAATGATGGTTAGCATAAAATCAACAGCAAGATGAGGGAAGTGTGCAAACCATTTCAAAAGCACTCCCATCCCCTAACCCAAGTGTACAGGGGGCTTGCGGTGTTTTGCATTGTCTATGGTTTTTTTTTTTACTTCCTGACAATTCGAGAAGTATTCACGTACAGGCCCACATGGTCTGTGGTGTGCTGAACCACAAGTACCCACATGTTTTATGTTTCAAGTATGCAGGGTGACAGCATGCACAGCTAGGCTTGTGCACTTTTATGCATTGTTATGCATGAAAGAAGTGATACTGCTGACACAGCCATCAGTGAAATCTAGTGTGGTACTGTCAGTCTCAGAACATCACTGTGTATAAAGAGCAAATTACTTTCTCTAAGTAGGGAAAAGTTCTGACTAATATATAAAGGCCAAATAGAGATATGACTATTGCTTTTAACAGTTTTGTGCATCATTTTGAGCCGAATTGTCGTCCAAGATTAACAAAGAGTTTCACCTTAGTCAGTATGTTATTGTTATATGACACAGGGATTCTGCTCTGTCTGCACACTTCTTGTCAAACACTTACCAGGAATGACTGCTGTTAACTGTTTTAATCACTTCATGCACTTTGGTACTGATGTACTGCTGTGTCAAAAGGCCTTTGACATGTGGTCTTGATGAGATGCACACTACAGTGTTGCACACATGCACACCAGAACATTGCTTTAAACTCATATAGTTCAAAGGACGGAAAGTTTTTTTTCTCCCTCTCGCTATAAACAGAATGAAGAAAGAAAGAGCATTCAAGTTTCATTGACTTTATTTTACTCTACAAAAAACAATACAGCTTTACAAGTTACAGATACATTGCATGTTACATGATTTGAATAAATGTTTTATCAAAACCTATACACTTTCATAATTATTCACTCCCTTGTTACAGGGAATAACCCTTCACCAGTTCTTAGAGGCACCACCTACCCACATGATACTGACGCTCACTCCAATCCTTGCAGTCTCTTAATTTCAGCAGAAGAAGAAGAGAAAAAAAACCACCATTGCAAGCACGCACTCATCCACTACCAACACACAGAAAAAAGGCATGTTCTTAGTAATCTGATCTTACAGCTGTGTTGGAAGTCTCTCTGTCTGTCGTGTCTCTTTGGCTGATAAGCACTCTCTGGTGACTAAAGCAGAAGTATCCGCCCAGTGCTTTTCTAAGTGACCTCCTAAACTTCTCCCCCACAAGTGCATAAATGATTGGATTTAAGCAACAGTGAGATGCAGCAATGATCTCTGCAATGCCAGTGGCAGAATTGATGGTTTGGTGGGCCACACAGTTGGTCAGAATGTCAAACAGCTGCAGTGTCTGGAAGAAAACTATCACATTGTAGGGGACCCAGCACACCACGAACACACAGACTATGGTAAATATCAGCTTTACAGCTTTCACCTTGTTGGAGTTTCTGGCATTAGAGAGAGCACAAAGGATTCTCACATAGCAGAAAATCATGATGGGGAGGCACACAAAAAGTCCCACTGTGTTCTCAGTGAAGTTACGCTGCATCTTCCAAAAGTCCACCGAATCTTCTGGGTACCAGCGATGGCACTCGTCGTCCTCCAAGTCGGCAAATATCACCTGAGGGGTTGCCAACACGCCAGATATAAGCCAGATTATGAGGGTGGCTATGACCCCATAGCGAAGTGTCCTGGCTCCCATGGTTGCTACAGCATGAACGATGGCCAGGTAGCGGTCCACACTCATCAAGGTCACCAACAAAGTCCCACTGTAGAAACCCAACTGTTGAGAGCAGCAGAGGTGAAAGCAGAGTTAGAGCAGGATGTAATATCTTTACTGGCCTCAGTGATGTTTGTCATGCAGCCAACTTAAAACAGTTCAAATACTTAACCAGACAAGTTATACTGTATTTACCTAATAAACACACTACAGTAGTACAGTATAATACAATATTGAATACAACCATAATATTAGAGGTACTGTAGAGGAAAAAGACAAGAGAGCGCACCACACCCTGAATGCTACATGTAAGGCATCATAGTTGAAGTGTTGAAGAGGTGTTTTTAATGACTGATTAGTAGTGTGTGCAATGCAATCAAAATTCAGCTCACCTGATAGACTGCAGTCATCAGTTTGCATGATGCAAGGTTTACGTAATTCCCAGCCAGGAGAGGCAGGGGTAAAGCCAGTATGAGATCAGACATGGCCAGGTTGAGGAGGCATACGTCCGTCATAGACTTCAGCTTTATGTAACGGAGGAGAAGCCATAGAACCGTGATGTTACCTATGAAAACAATTATTATTAGTTATTGTCGTTGGGTGTCCTACTGTATTATTTCTGGTGAAAACTGAAGAACACAAATCTAACTATTGCATGTGTCAGTTTCAACAAAATGCCTGAAATGCAAATGTGCATTAAAATGTGTTAAGATAGCTATAGTTTTTTTTTTTTTTATCTCTCTCTCTGTAAGCTTCAGGACTTTTTGAACATACCTAGCAGTGCTAAAACAAACAGCACGCAGTAAAAAATAGACAAGACCAAAGGTTGACTGGGCAGGTCTGAAGTTGGATCCTGTTCACAGGTGGTCAAACTGTCACTGTAATTGTAGTCACTGTAATTGTAGTCATCCGTCACGTAGTCTGACATGTTCATATTGCTGTGAGAGAGGGGACAGAGCATTTAAGGGTTAAAATAATTGTACAAAATATCAAGAACAACAAAATATAGCCAAAACCTATGTATATCACAGGCCTAGATGTAAAGAAAGAAAAGAGTCAAAGAATACAATCCTATAATTTGAACCTCTTTTCAATATTGTACAAAGTTTTATTGTTAATTGTGCAGAGGTTTTGGCCAAATACAATCATATGGACATGACACTACTGTAGGTCTAGTCTGATGGAGTTCCCCCAGTCAAAGAGGTACAGTATTTAAACATATGACAACTCTTCAAACTTAACCATCCAAACTGTTAGACTTCACAAATCAACATCCATCAGCATGTTCAAGACTGAAAACAGCACAAAAGAAAAGAAACACACGTCTTGTAAAGACAAACTCCAGTCACACTTCTAGATTTTTCTTCTTCGCCATAAAGAGACAGCTTTTTTGTTGGAGCTACATATTGATCTTAATAGAATTTCTCACTGAAACTTGACTTTACAATGATTCTATTCTTACATGAAGTCAAAGTGTCTCATACTCAGACATACTGTAACAGACATTTACTACTTACATAGTTTATCAACAAAAACCTCCTTTGACTTCTGATTCAGTTTCCTTGCAGTCTTGTGAAAGATCTTCCCCTCATTTCCTCCGTGTTTGGAAAAACATGCCTCTATTCATAAATTGTCAGAAGTCAGAAACAGGTTATGTGTTTCTCCTCATTATTATGATCCACACAACCATTGAACTGTGACTGAAGTCACCATCAAACAAGAGAAAACGACATGATGGATTTTCAGCTGTAAATGTGAGGGGATTTAGAACTGGACTTCCCTGCCCTTTAGGCTAAACTTTTCAGATAAGATCATCCTTTAATGAGTCATGTCTAAGACTTAGAGGCTTCTCTAACAAACTGTTTCACTATTTCACGCCCTAAAAACAATTTTCCGGTCACCAGCCCACATGTAACCTTGATCATATGTTTTTCTGTCTATGAATATCACAAGCTTCTTCCCATTCAGACCATAATCTAGTTCATTTGATCTCATTTAAACCACATCTCAAACCTTTGCTCTCTCACTATCACCATAGAGAACCACCTGACACCCATGTCGACCCTCACTTCCTGTGGCTGACGATGTTTGTACACACACACGTGCACACTGTTTATAAGTGTAGGAGGTGAGAGAGATTAAGAAAGTCTCATTAAAAGCAACCAAAAAACGTACAGAAAACCTGAAATATTCATGTGCTTACCACTGAATCTGCCAAAAAGTCACAGCTCCTGAATTGGCGTGTTCCTGTGTTGCGCACCAATCTTAACAGTCACCCTGTCAAATGGCATTGCTCACTTTTTGTGTCAAATCCTGCTGCAGAGCTCATTTCTGGTAAGGTGAACTCTGGGTTTTGTTGTTTCCTCTGCATCGTGTTAGACCTGTGCAGAGGTGGCGATGTCACTTTCTGAGAATTGACACTTTGTGTGATTGCGTGGCAAGAAAAGAGTACGGGGGAAATGAATTCTAATGAGGCAGTTTTCTCATTTTTTGAGCTCTTCCTTCAGTCCAGAGTCACTGCTGAAGTAACAACACTCATCTCAGCAGGAGTGTAGAGGTTGTCAAATTCAAATATAATTTCTCAATACTTTAACAACATGAGAATTGACTAATTTAACTTGGATACTTTAACATATTAACTTTTAATGGAATCAGTGCAGTAGTAATTCCTCAACTAACCAACAGTGAAAGGTGCCTGTGTCATTACAGAACTGTTAATAGATTTAATTATGATTATCTTTAATTACCTTTTACTATATATATTTCAATGAAATATGTGAGAAGAACTTTGTAGGCTTAACCTGTCATTGTCACGAGGATACAGTGACAGGGAAAGAGTTCAAAGTTTCAATTACATACTTTTGTTCACAAAAAGAGTATGCACGGTATGCAGACTACTCTCCTACATGAAAGCTGTGAAGTTTTTGTAGAGCTGTGAAAACCTGTGAGACATTTATGTTGATTTCAAACCTGCCTGAAGTCCCAGTTACACAGAGGATTTGAAGAACCCAGTACATCACTTTGATCTTAAATAGGTGCAGGAAATGTCGTATTGTGGCTTGTCCTACATACACTAACACAGTTAAGTTGCTTGGTACTTTAAAAGCAGGAGACGAGATGAGAGGAGGTAAAACTTTAATACAATATTATCTCAAATGCCAAACAAAATCACTCCAGAAAACTAAAACTAATACGGTGGTAATTGACCATGAATAACTGTTTTGTGCAAATAACATCTGAAATGACAATAAAAATGAACTATGGCCAAAGTGAAATCATCCGGTGTGGAAACACTTGCAAATGTTGTAAATACATAGAAATGTGAGGCATAAAATATCACTGGAAAAAACATATGGAAAATCTGATGAATCAGATTTGCTCCACATCAACAGATTTAAATCCATGACAAACATCTGAATGAGCAATAGATGTCACATACTGTATCTGCTGGTTTCACCTTTGCAGCATTAACACATCATCATCTGAAGAGGTTTTCCACAATGAAAGTCAAGAACGAGAAAAACAAAAAATTGTCTTTAAAATGACATTCTTCTTGGCAGCATTTCCATGTTTTTTTCTTCTTCTTTCAAATTTACTGACTCACAGACCTTTTAAAAAACAGTGTGACAGAGGAAAGAGTAGAAATGTTCCAGACACATCAGGCACACGCAAACAAACTGTGGTTACACACAAGGCCTCCATAGCTTCTGTCAAGAGGTACAATCTGAAGAGCAGCACAGATCAGATCAGGAGAAGGAGGAGGATTACATCACTTTTACCTGAGATAATGAAGCAGACTAGATTACACCTGAGCTATACTGACACTAACTGGGACCACACATTTGACACTTTATGGTAAAAACAAAACTGTTCAGTGCAAATAGAACGATTCAATAGTGCAAACAACATGTACAGCCTGAAAAGATCAGACATTGTTGATTGTCAAAGTATAACATGTATGTATCACACAAGAAGGCAAAAACCTAGTGGTGGTTTATGGCCTCCATCTGCCCTCCACTTCCTACAGGACAACGGAGGTGGCTTCAGAGGACTGGGATGAGACTGAGCTTCTCCTGAACGAGAAGTCAAAGAAATCTCTGTTGAGGGGGAGAGGAATACAAGACAGCCACTTCCCCAGCATCTTCCTGGCCCGTTTCATAAACTTCTGTCCAGCAAAGGCGTATATAATGGGGTTCAGGCAGCAGTGAGAGTAAGCAATGGCCTCAGTCAGTGTTACTGACAAGTGCAGATTTGAGCGTCCACAGTCATCGCCCACAGACAGGAACTGTACAAAAACTGTAATGTTATATGGAGCCCAGAACAAGAAAAAGGCAGCCACGATGCAGATGATCAACCTGACAACATGGTGGTACTTCTTTTTGTTTGCCAGCACACAGATGATCCTGGAGTAGCAGCCCATCATCACTAACATTGGGACCATGAGACCAAGTATGCTCATAGTGAACACGTCATACTTTATCCAGGTGTCACTATCTGGGCCATAACCACACACTGGTCCGTCACCGCCCTCTGCAGGCGTAACCTGAAAGAAGATCACGCAAGGAAGGGAGATGAACACACTCAGCAGCCACACCAACACGCTCAGAGTGAGAGCCGCCCGTGTGGTGCGGTACCGTGCCACTGTGTGTGTGTGTACAATGGCCACATAGCGGTCCACCGTCATGGCGATCATGAAGAAGATGCTGCTGAAGAAGCCTACGTTGTGGCAGCCGGACACGAAGCGGCACATGAAGACTCCAAAAGCCCAACGCTGCCCGGCTGCGGCGTAGTGGGCGAAGAAAGCCAAGGCAAACACAAAGAGGAGGTCGGACACAGCCAGGTTGAGGAGGCAGATGTCAGTCAAGTTGGTCTGTTTCCGGTGTTTGACCAGGACGCACACCACAAGCCCATTGCCTTTGGAGAGGAAAAGACAATTAGATCTGTCTAATTAAAACTAGGAGAGACTGGGGATAGTTGCAACAAGTCGTATTTCTCCAATCAGAAACATGCTAGAGAAGAGAGTGATGCCACTCACATTGCACAGTCTACACATATAACCTCTGCCCACTAAGAATAGAGAAGACATATTTTTTTTTGTGTCATACTGTCCTGACCTTTTAAATGAGTGAATCCTAACTTACCAAGTTTTAATCAGAGTTTGGTTGACTATTAAATTATATGGTTAGCATATATCAGTATCATCTAACTAGCTGATGTTTTCTCATGGCTGACCACACAACAGTTCTGTTTTTGGGTTCCAAGAACTGATTTTAAATATGCAAGTGCATAAGCAAACATGAATGTATAAAATTAAACATTTTAGCTCAAAATAGGCCCAATTTATGTTATTCCTAATGATGAACAGAACAGCCAATTATGTTCAATTTATTTGATGTCATATAGTGAATAAAGCATCTAATAGTAAAATACATGTTTAATTAAAATATTTTGTGTTGCAAAATTGTTCCATTCGTCTCACACTGAGCCATTGAGTTTTAATACCAACATCTGCACATTGACTCAAACACTGCAAACAAACCTCCAACTGTTATTTGATAAATAAATAAATAAATAAATAAATAAATAATACTATAGTATTATTGTAAAACAATGCATGTTTTAGCAATATGCTTATTGAGACCAATTTGTGTGTTTAAGTTGCAACTGTCTGTGTTGCAACTGTCCCCAGGTTTGCTGAATCTCTGTCAAGTTGTAGATTCCTCAGCATTTGAGAAGCATCCTGGATGAGAGGTGAAAGGTCTTCAAGGATCTACAACCAAGTCCATTTCAACTTAGATTCAATTTTTTCGCAGACACCTACCTATAAGGCCGAAGATGAAGACCAGGCTATAGAGGATGGGCAGAAACACTTCTTTGACATTCTGAAGGTCCACGTTCTTGCAAGGAGAGGGGAGGTTCGTGTCGTAGTAGCCTGGGTAATCATACTCCAGGGTGGTGTTGGTTCCATTATCTGCAGGCAGACGTGTTTTTTTTTTATGTAAAAAAAAATTTTTTTTAATGTAATTTGTGTGCGTTAGTGCATTCACTGGATGAAAAAAATAGATACCTTGTAATTATGAGATACGGTGTCTAATTCTTTTTTATCCAGTGAATGCCATGCACTTCTGTAGAATATAACTCGGTGCCTTCAATTTTCATTGAGAGTTCTTCAGTAGACGCTGTTGACAGTGAGGTCTGTGATTACTCACTGTGGGTTTTTTTTTTTTTTTACCCATTATTATTTCATGTCATTTCTATGAGCACCACCACAAACTAAATTCACTTGACAATACTCTTATACACCACTGCATCAGTGCAAAGGCAGAAATCTTAAGATGTGGGAAACAGAAGTAAAAGCAGGGACATGGCCTGCAAGACAAACCAGTTTGTATATGCAAATTATATGGTTTTGCTTCACTGCAAACTGATGCTTCTGAGAGTGGGATCATCTTAAGGCCTGTTGTGGGTGATCACTCATTCAAGTGATACAGAGGGTTATTGCGGCCCCTGCTGTGCCACCATGTATTTGCAGGTAATGCATTTCTATGTCATGCCCACACGTTTATGACTGGAGCCGATAAAATAGTGTAAACAGTGGATGAAAGACTAGGTTGCTTGTCCATTATCCATCCATGTCAACTTGCTGTACAGCCCATCATTGATTTCAACTTTCAGTGGATATTTCTATTCTGCTTTTGGCCCGTTGATTATGATTTCAGATGTGTGTGTCATGATATATAAATTACACATTTGTTGTTAAAATCTTTGACATGGTAATTATGCTCATTCAGACTTAAACTCAATCCAACCAGAGGTATTTGTAGCTTATGTAGGTAAATATAGTAGGAACTATTTTAAAGATTCTGAGAGACAATTTGACATTGACAATATCAGTGATTTCCTAATATATACAGTATATTTTTTTCATTTTTACAGTAGCTAAAAGTAAAATACTCCGAAGACAAAATAAATCATATCAGACTCTACACTGAGGTATTTTTTAAATTTAATAGAGACACAAATTTTACATCGTGTTCATCATCACACACTTTCAGATGTATTTATTTCCACAACTTAGTAAAACTTTGAATAACAATAGTATCAAATCTGGACAAATGCACTTACCTGTCATGGTGAGAGTTCAGCACGGCCTTTGGTAGGTAATAATCAGTGTCTTGATCTCAGGGTTTCTTTTTCCTCTTTGTCTGTATCTTGAGCACGGCGTCCTCAAATGCACAGCAATGTCTACTGTCGTTAAGTCAGCAGTCCCCCAAATAACACAGAGACAGAAGTGCAGAAGTGTCATTTCCTGCACATCCCTCATGTAAGATTTTTATCTTTAGCCCACATTCACATTTGCTTGAAATGTAGGCTGCCAAACCATCACAAAGAGAAGCCCACACATGAGAAAGTACACAGTCATCTGTTCACAAAGGTGTTTTTTTTTTTTTTCAAAGTATATTTTTAGGGCTTTTTGCCTTTAATTGATAGTGTAGTTAAGAGAGACAGGGAATGAGGAGGCAGAGAGAGGGGGAATGCAGCAAAGGTCCAAGTCCGGATACAATATTGGGCCAGCTGCAGCGAGGACTATAGCCTCAGTATATGGGGCGCCTGCTCTGAGCCAATCGACGGCCCAACTTTTCCACTGTTTTTAGCAAGACCTTTTACACCTGCAACACTAGTCCAAATATGTATGTCACAGTCCAGTCTAGCTATTGAAATATTTGAATGTCAAGGAGTGATAATATGTTCAAAGATGTAAATTTCATATTAACTTGTGGTGAGGGAGATTAACAAAAACAAATAATAATTAAATAAAACAAAACTATATTGTCTGTACCATCACTAATTGACATTTCAGCCTATGTCCTACTTTAGGCCACACAATGGTTCAGTGTGTTTGTTCTTATTTCCACTGTTATGAAGACAACCACCTTTTTCTCTGTCTTCTTTTGTAATTTTTATTATATTTATAGCAGAGAGCAGAAGTGTTCCAGACACATCAGGCACACACAAACAAACTGTGGTTACACACAAGGCCTGGATGAAGCAGACTGGATTACACCTGAGCGAGACACTAACTGGGAACTGGGAACTATTGGGTCCCACATTTGACACTTTGCGGTAAAAATGAAACTATACAGTGCAAATAAAATGATTCAATAGTGCAACAAAATATAAAAATACAACTTTTTAAAAAAAAATATGTACAGGTACAGACTGAAAAGATCAGACATTGCTGATGTCAAGAATTGTCAAGTTAAACGTGATACATATCACACAAGAAGGCAAAAATAGCTGTGGCTTATGGCCTCCATCTTCCCTCCACCACCTACAGGACAACGGAGGTGGCTTCAGAGGACTGGGACTTCACTGAGCTTCTTCTGAACGAGAAGTCAGAGAAATCCCTGTTGAGTGGGAGAGGAATACAAGACAGCCACTTCCCCAGCATCTTCCTGGCCCGTTTCATAAACTTCTGTCCAACAAAGGCGTACATGATGGGGTTCAGGCAGCAGTGAGAGTAAGCAATGGTCTCAGTCACTACTACTGACAAGTGCAGACTTGAGCGTAATCCACAGTCATCCTTCAGTATGCCCACAGACAACAGGAACTGTACAAAAACTGTAATGTTATATGGAGCCCAGAACAAGAAAAAGGCAGCCACGATGCAGATGATCAGCCTGACGACGCAGTGGTACTTCTTGTTCCTCGTGTTTGCCAGCACACAGATGATCTTGAAGTAGCAGCCCATCATCACTAACATTGGGACCATGAGACCAAGTATACTCATAGTGAACACGTCATACTTTATCCAGGTGTCACTATCCGGCTTATAACCACACACTGGTCCGTCACCGCCCTCTGCAGACGTAAGCTGAAAGAAGATCACGAAAGGCAGGCAGATGAACACGCTCAGCAGCCACACCAACACGCTCAGAGTGAGAGCCGCCCGTGTGGTGCGGTACCGTGCCGCTGTGTGTGTGTGTACAATGGCCACATAGCGGTCCACCGTCATGGCGATCATGAAGAAGATGCTGCTGAAGAAGCCTACGTGGTGGCAGCTGGACACGAAGCGGCACATGAAGACTCCAAAAGCCCAACGCTGCCCGGCTGCGGCGTAGTGGGCGAAGAAAGGCAAGGCAAACACAAAGAGGAGGTCGGACACAGCCAGGTTGAGGAGGCAGATGTCGGTCAAGTTGGTCTGTTTCCTGTGTTTGACCAGGACGCACACCACAAGCCCATTGCCTTTGGAGAGGAAAACACAATTAGTCTTTTTGTCTAATTACACGACACTGTCTGTGATCAAGCTCATGGTCCTCAGAGAAGGCTGACTCTGTGTAAACTGGACTTAGTTGTAGATTCCTCAGCAGTTGAGAAGCATCCTGGATGAGAGGTGAAAGCTCTTTAAGGATCTACAACCAAGACCATTTGAACCTAGATTCAGCCTTCTTGCAGACACCTACCTATAAGGCCGAAGATGAAGACCAGGCTATAGAGGATGGGCAGAAACACTTTGTAGAAATTCTGGAGGTCCACGTTGCTGCAAGGAGAGGCGAAGTTCGTGTCGTAGTAGTAGCCTGCGTAATCATACTCCACGGTGGTGTTGGTTCCATTATCTGCAGGCAGACATTTTTTTTAATGTAGCTAAAGGTAAAGGCTACAACATGTGACCTTAATTTAGGTGTAATTCATGTGCATTTGGACTCATCATCTTAGAAATTTTCATTGAGAGTTGTAAAGCTGTTCACAGTGATTATTTTATTATTTAATGTGATTTCTATGAGCACCAACACAAACAAAATTCCCTTGACAATAGTCTTAGGCAGACATCTTAAGATGTGATAAACTAGAAGTAAAACCATGGAGATGGCCTGCAAGAAAAATGGATAGTGGGATCATCTTTGGGCCTATTATGCAATTACCCATTCAAGTGATACAGGTCATTGCGCCCCCTGTTGTTGCCAACAGGTATTTGCATGTAATGGTTTTCTGAGTCAAGTCCATGTATGTGCATGGGGGAAATAAAATAGTGTAAACGCTGGATGAAAGAAAACAGTACTTGAAAATCACAAATGCAACCTCTGTTGTCATGCAGGCTTATTACTCTTATTACTATACAGTAGATTGCTTGTCCATGGTCCAGCAAGTTGGCTTGCTGCAGCCCACTATTGATTTCAACTATTGATTTGATTTCAACTTTCAGCGGGTCTTTCTATTTTCCTTTGTCTGATACTAATATTATTATGTTTCGCTTGACATAAAATATAACAGTGGCATTGGCTATTTTTAAAGATTCTGACAATATCATATTGTGACAGACGGTATCAGTGTTTTCCCAGTATACTTTAAAAAAAATTGTCACAGTAAAAGTAAAATAATCTTCAGATTTAAAATGGAATTACAAAATAATTAATCGTACACTAGATACTTTTTAATCTAATTGAATGGACACCAATGTTACAGTGTTTACCATCACTATTACATGTATTTATTTCAACAAGTTTATGAAATCCTCTACAATTTTTATATGCACTCACCTGTCATGGTGAAAGTTCAGCTCTGCCTTTTACTGTCAGGTAAATCAATGTGTGGACCTCAGGACTTGTTTTTCTTCTTTGCCCAGATCTTTTTGAGTACAATGTCTTCAATTGCACAGCAACGACTAACTGTTGTCAAGTCAGTAGTCCCCCATATAACACAGTGAAACACAGAGACAGAAATGCAGAAGTGTCATTTCCTGTACATCCTTAATGTTAGATCGTTATCTTCAGCCCACAGTTCACATTTACTTGAAATGTAAAAGTCCAAACCAACACAAAGAGAAGCCCACACACAGGAAAGGACGCACAGTCATCTGATCACAAACATGTTAAACTTTCCCACTGTTTTTTCTTTCTTTGTTTTTTTTTTACTTTTTACACCAGTCCAAATAAATGTGTCACAGTCTAGTCGAATTTTTAAAATACCTGAATGTCCAGGAGTGATAACATGTTTAAATTTCATGGTAACTGTGGCTTTTAGAGAAAAAACTGCGATAAATAAATAAGTAAATTAAACTGTGAACAGACAAAGTGTCTGTACTATACCCTATCAATTAGTGATATTTCAAAATATGTCCTGCTTTAGACCACACAATTCACACTTCAGTGTGGTTGTTCTATTTCTATTGTTATGAAGACAACCACCTTTGTCTCTGTCTTCTTTTGTCATTTTTGTTATATTTAAAGAAAAACAGAACAAAACAGAAAGTTCATGTTTTCACAAGATACAAAGGGGAAATAGGGGTGTGACAGTAACAGGAGGGTGTTATTGATGATTCTCTTTTTAATTTATAATAATAATAATTATTATAATTATTATTATACTTTTCCACATGTATGTTGATCTGATTTATTTATGTATCTAATGATTTATTTCTTTATTTAGATCATTATGTGGTCCTTTCTGTGTTTATGTGTTTTGTTTTTGTTAGCCCATGGTCCTTGTCTGTAGTGGCTTTTTTATTTGTTGCTTTGTTGTTTCATGTTGAAAATTAACTTTAAAAATCAAAATCAAATTGAATTGTTTACCATCTCTGGTGATAATCCTATATCTGAACTCATGCACAGAACACAACAAATGCAGACTTCAGTAAAATTCTCAAGAGTTATACATCACTGACCTCTTGTGGTGAAGAACTTGCAAGGAGGTATTGCATGGATAAAATGGGACAAAGCATGTCTGGAGAAACAGCATTGTAAGCAGAGGCGTCAGTATGTACTAGCTAAGTTCTCTGATTGTATTGAGAAGTAGGCTGCGGTATGTCTGTCATACTGTCATACACTACAACTTGTCTTTCAATAAACAATCAGAAGATGAGTTTTGGTGATATACTTTTATTGCTTGTTTACGCTGCTGCTGTTGTAAGATAATAATAATTTTAAAAAGATTTTGTAATGTAGGCTAACGTGTGAATTTACACCGTTTTAACCGATAAATGAAGTTACAGCCGACTTGAAGTAGTTTCAATGATTTTAGGATAAATAAATACGCTAATCATCAAGGATCAACAACAAGTAGGAAGTTATACAGTGGTCACATCAATATCATCCCTGAGTTTGTGTCTGACTGCACCCTGTAACTCAGGATTGCACCGATGACCACATGACCCAAAGCTTTCTGTATTAATACCCTTATCCGCATGTCTTCCTATCAATAATCTATGCTATTATTATTATTATTTGACTGATTAAATAAACACGTATGGATAAGCATGAGGCTGCCTGACAAGGTTACAGGGGGCAGTCACTTTTTGGCAAAGCCTTGCAAAAAAGTGACTGCCCCTGTAACTCAGGAGTGCAAAGGGCAATATTCACAGAATTGTCTAGAATGATAATAGAGGGTACCAAGTGTATGTACAGGGAATTTGGTAAATGTCACCCTTTGCACTCCTGAGTTACAGGAGGAAGTCTGCCTTGCAAAAAAGTGACTGCGCCTGTAACTCAGGAGTGCAAAGGGCAACATTCACAGAGTTTTCTGGAGTTACAGTAGAGGGTAACAGGTGTAATTTGGTCAATATCACCCTTTGCACTCCTGAGTTACAGGGGCAGTAATTTTTCGGCAAGGCCTTGCCAAAAAGTGACTGTTTAACCCTGGAGCGCAGTAACACGCCGGTGGGCGTTCCCGTCGGGAGCAGTCGTTTTCTGGCATGACACCGGGCAGTGTCCGGGAAACTGAAAGTAGGCTAGGAAATGCTGGGCGAGCCGAACACAAAATAATAACGATAAAGACAAAACCTTATCAAAAACGGACCCATTAATAAGTGTGGGTAACGTAGATTTATCCACATGAAGACTATTTTAAAGCAAACTCCTCAGGGTCCGTTTACAAAATAATGTGTCTTTTCATTTAAAAGGATAGCTCACCCTAGAGTGAAATATCACTGATTATTTACTCACCCTCATGTCGACTGGGCTGGGAGAAGTTTCAGAGTTATCTGTGGCCTTTCTGAGTTAGGGGTCCCGATGTAGCAGTGCAGGTCTTCGTCACAAAAATACACATCAAAAAACATCCAAATACCTCCATGCTGCTCATCTGTAATGTCAGTCTTGTATTGAAGCCCCCAAATGCGAAATTGTCCCGAAAAAATTGAAAAAAATTGGTCCATCCAAGTCTCGCGAGATTTGCGTCAGTTAATCGCAATGACGCTGACGCAAATCTCGCGATTTGGACGGACCAGGAAGAGACACGTTACGCAATGTTACGGTTACAATGTGTTTGCCACTGGTTTGCCATCACATACTAAGGCCTTCGTGCATTTATTTCCAAAATCCCTCCAAATGCACTCACCTGTCAGAGAGTTCAGCTCTGCCTTTTGCTGTCAGGTAATGTCTGCACTTCAGCGCTTCTTTTTCTTCTTTGGATGTTTTTGAGCTTGATGTCCAAATGCACAGCAATTTCGTTAAGTCAGAATCAGTCACCCAACTTTCTCGGTTCCAAAAGGATCCTTGGGAAGGTCTACATACGTGGAACTTGAAATCATTAAAGAAACAATGGGCGGGGGAATTTGGAATTTGGAATTTCCTGAGGAGATTTGGAAGAAAGCTTGAGTACACACATAATGGAATAACTCCACAAGATACCCATCTTAACCACCAGGCAAAGAATATACTAGCTTTTGCTTCTCTCATAGATGACTGATAGTAGGCCTACAGGAAGGGGAAACTCCACCCATCATCTGGATCACCTTCTACAACATAATTTGGTATTAGAGAAGATTAATTACTCTAGATGTGCTCAGAAGTTGTATGTTTGATATATTTTGGACCCCATAAGAAGCAGTTTTTAATTCACATTTATGTATTTGTTTTCAGACCTCCTTGCACCACTACTATTTAATTTATTGATCTGTTCTGTTTTACTATTATTTTCTACAAGTAATTGTAATATATGAGTATGTAATCTAGCCTATGTGGTTGTGCTTCGCAAAATCAATATTGAATGGTAGAACAATATTGTTATAGGGACAGGGCTATGTTAGGGCTATGAAGATTTGCTGTACAACAACAGATTTAAATCCATGATAAATATTTGATTGAACCATTCTGCTGGATTCACCTTTGCAGTATTAATGCATCATTAGATTTATCTGACCAAGTTTTCCGCAATGAAAGTCAAGAAAAAGCATCAGTCATATTCTTAGCATTTCCATGTGTTTTATTTAACAAACTCACAGACCTAAAAAACAAACAAACAAACAAACAAACAAAAAAAACAGTGTGACAGACGAAAGAGCAGAAATGTTCCACATTGGGCACACACGATGAAGCTATTGTCATGGATTGTCAAAGATAGCATGATATTGTAGTGGCATGTGCTAAATTATACCCATAGGTGGCAGTGTAACCTCAAGAGACCTTGGTGAGATTGAATGTTATTGCAAGAAGTACAAAAAGTTCTAGAGAGTGTGACTTAAATAAACAGTTAGCTGAAGCTAGCATAAAGTTCAAGTTGATGCTTTATTAATATGCACAAGAATTTTACATATAGCTACCACACAAGAAGGTAAAATAGTAGTGATGGCCTCCATCCGCCCTCCACTTACATGACAACAGAGTCAGAGGACTGAGATGTGACTGAGCTTCTCCTGAAGGAGAAGGAATCCCTGTTGAGTGGGAGAAGAATACAAGACAGCCACTTCCCCAACATCTTCTTGGCCCGTTTCATAAACTTCTGTCCAACAAAGGCGTATATAATGGGATTCAGGCAGCAGTGAGAGTAAGCAATGGTCTCAGTCACTACTACTGACAAGTGCAGATTTTTGCTTAGTATGCAGTTGTACGGCAGTATGTCTATGTTTGCCAGAAACTCTAAGAAAACTGTAATGTTATATGGAGCCCAGAACAAGAAAAAGGCGACCACTATGCAAATGCTCAGCCTGACAACATGGTGGTACTCCTTTTTGTTCCTCGTGTTAACCAGCACACAGATGATCGGGAGGTAGCAACCCAGCATCAGCAGCAATGGGATCATGACACCAAGTGTGCTCATAGTGAACACATCGTACAGTCTCCAGTCGGGACTGTTTGGGCCATAACCACACACTGGTCCGTCACCGCCATCTGCAGGCGTAACCTGAAAGTAGATCATTGGAGGCAGGGAGATGCACACACTCAGCAGCCACACAAACATGCTCAGAGCGAGTGCTGCCCACATGGTGCAGAACCGTGCCGTTATGTGTGTCTGCACAATGGCCATGAAGCAGTCCACCGTCATGGCAATCATGAAGAAGATGCTGCTGAAGAAGCCTACGTGGTGGCAGCTGTACACGAAGCGGCACATGAAGACTCCGAAATCCCACTGCTGGCCAACTGCAGCGTAGTGGGCGAAGAAAGGCAGCACGATCACAAAGAGTAGGTCGGACACAGCCAGGTTGAGGAGGTAGATGCCGGTCAAGTTGCTCTTGTTGCGGTGTTTGACCAGGACGCACACCACAAGCCCATTGCCTTTGGGAAAAGACAATTGGATCAGACGGATTGAATCGGTGTAATTAAATTAACATGCAGTCTGTGATCAAGCTCATGGTCCTCAGAGAAGAGCTGAATCTCTGTCAACTGGACTTGGTTGTAGATTCCTCAGCAGTTGAGAAGCATCCTGGATGAGAGGTGAAAGGTCTTCAAGGATCTACAACCAAGTCCATTTGAACCTAGATTCAATTTTTCCGCAATCACCTACCTATAAGGCCGAAGATGAAGACCAGGCTATAGAGGATGGGCAGAAACACTTGGTTGAAATTCTGGAGGTCCAGATCGTCACAAGGAGAGGTGTTGTTATCTGCAGGCAGACGTTGCATGTGACCTTAATTCATGTGACAGAACTCATAATCTTAGAAATTTTCATTGACAGTTGTTAGAGTAGAAACTGAGGTCTGTGATTATTCACTGAGGTTCTTTCATTAAATTATTATTATTTCATGTAATTTCTATGAGCACCACCACAAACTAAATTATTATTAATATACTCTTATACACTAGTGCATCAGTGCAAAGGCATAAATCTTATGATGTGAGAAACAGAAGTAAAACCAGGGAGATGGCCTGCAAGCAAAACCAAAACAGTTCGTTTCTATGCAAACTGTTGTGGTTTTGCATCGCTATTATTAACCAATGCCTCTAGGAGTGGGGTAATCTTAAGGCCTGTTGTGGGTCATCACTCATTCAAGTGAAACACAGGGTTATGGCGCCCCCTGCTGTGCCACCATATAGGTTGGCAGCTAGGCTAATTCATTTCCAGGGCCGATGATAATGTAAACACTGGATGAAAGAACTTTAACAACTCTGATGTCATGCAGGTTCTTCTTATTATTATTATTTTTAATTTTTGACATGGTAAGACTAACTAACTGGAGGTAATAGAGATGAGTTTGTAATTAACATGACAATAGCCTACATTTTAACCATTTTTTAAGGATTCTGACAGATAATATCACATTGTGACAGACAATATCAGTGTTTTCCCAGTATTTTTTCCCCCGACAAGTTTATAAAAACAATATTCCAAAATCTCCAATGCACTCACCTGTCATGGTGAGAGTTCAGCTCTGCTTTTTCCTGTCAGGTAGGCTATATGCCTGCACTTCGGCGTTACTTTTTCTTCTTCGTCTGGATCTTTTTGAGCTCTATGTCCTTAAATGCACAGCGATGAATTAACTTTTGTCAAGTCAGAATTCCCCAGATAACAAAGAGACAGAAATGCGGAAGTGTAATTTCGTTCATCCTTATTTCCAGTCCACAGCTCACATCAAAGGGGTGGATCGGACTACACGCAGACGACGCATCAGGTGACCACACTACTGTGTCCACTCGCTCTCGCTGAAGTAAGGTGGATGATCCTGTCATCTGCACACAGAAAAAAAACGGCATTTCTGACGCTCATAAGAAACCACACCGTTTGAAAATCGGTCAAAAGAAAAAAAAGAAACACGTTAGCCTATTGGAACATGATTCATACTGTAGGCTGAGGGAGCGAGCAGATCCGATTCCAATCGGTCCCTATACGGACTCACTGACAGTAAGGCGCGTTTAAGTCCGTGATTGTGTGAGAGCTGTTCCGCAGTCAGCTCAGTTAGTGAACTCTTAATGACACCTTGAGCATCGATGCTAACATTGCGTAAGGAAATGGGCTCGTTGTTAAGTCAAATGGGAAAAGTGGCATATTTGGCATGATGATGATTTGGTCAGATCTGATCCAAGAACAGTTGTTTTGAGTCTGTCCCTCACACACTTTGTGCTGCTGAAAGTAAACAATTATCAGACCGGACACTGTTTTATTTAACCAACTCACAGACCTTTTAAAAAACAGTGTGACAGGAAAGAGCAGAATTGTTACAAGGCACACACAACCTCTGTGGTTACACAAGGCATCCATAGATAGCACAGTCTAAAGAGAAGCTCATATAGTTATGAAACCAATTGGTTCACACATTTGCACACACATATGCTCAAAACAAAACTGTATTGTTAAAATAAAATGATGTAAAAGTGCAATCAAAAAATATAAAGGTACAGCTTTAAAAGATCAGACATTGCTGATTGTCAAGGTTAACTAGTCTATGTATCACACAAAAAGGCAAAATTGTGGTGATGACCTCCATCCAGCCATTCAATTCCTACATAGCAACAGGGTTGTCATCAGAGTGGGATGTGATTGAGCTTCTCCTAAATGAGAATTTAGAGAAATCTCAAGTCAAGAAAAATTAAAGCAACTATCGTTTTTAAAATGATATTCTAGTAGCATTTCAGTGTGTTTTATTTAAACTCACAGACCTTTAAAAACACACAATAAACAAAATAGAGGCACACACAAACAAACTCTGTGGTTACACATGAGGCATCCGTAGTTTCTGTCCATAGTAATCTGAAGAACAGCTCGTATAGTGGGTCCATACATTTGAGCTTTATGGTATTGTCAAGGATAACATGATATGTTAAACACAAACACAAAAAGGCAAAATAGTAAAATATCCGCCATCCACTTCTTACATGACAACAGAGTCATCGTCAGAGGACTGAGATGAGACTGAGCTTCTCCTGAACGAGAAGTCAAAGAAATCTCTGTTGAGCGGGAGAGGAATACAAGACAGCCACTTCCCCATCATCTTCCTGGCCCGTTTCATAAACTTCTGTCCAACAAAGGCGTACATGATGGGGTTCAGGCAGCAGTGAGAGTAAGCAATGGTCTCAGTCACTACTACTGACAAGTGCAGACTTGAGCGTAATCCACAGTCATCCTTCAGTATGCCCACAGACAACAGGAACTGTACAAAAACTGTAATGTTATATGGAGCCCAGAACAAGAAAAAGGCAGCCACGATGCAGATAATCAGCCTGACGACGCAGTGGTACTTCTTGTTCCTCGTGTTCGCCAGCACACAGATGATCCTGGTGTAGCAGCCCATCATCACTAACATTGGGACCATGAGACCAAGTATACTCATAGTGAACACGTCATACTTTATCCAGGTGTCACTATCCGGCTCATAACCACACACTGGTCCGTCACCGCCCTCTGCAGACGTAACCTGAAAGAAGATCACGAAAGGCAGGGAGATGAACACACTCAGCAGCCACACCAACACGCTCAGAGTGAGAGCCGCCCGTGTGGTGCGGTACCGTGTCGCTGTGTGTGTGTGTACAATGGCCACATAGCGGTCCACCATCATGGCGATCATGAAGAAGATGCTGCTGAAGAAGCCTACGTGGTGGCAGCCGGACACGAAGCGGCACATGAAGACTCCAAAAGCCCAACGCTGCCCGGCTGCGGCGTAGTGGGCGAAGAAAGGCAAGGCAAACACGAAGAGGAGGTCGGACACAGCCAGGTTGAGGAGGCAGATGTCAGTCAAGTTGGTCTGTTTCCGGTGTTTGACCAGGACGCACACCACAAGCCCATTGCCTTTGGAGAGGAAAAGACAATTAGATCTGTTTAATTAAATTGGACTTAGTTGTAGATTCCTCAGCAGTTGAGAAGCATCCTGGATGAGAGGTGAAAGGTCTTCAAGGATCTACAACCAAGACCATTTGAACCTAGATTCAGCCTTCTTGCAGACACCTACCTATAAGGCCGAAGATGAAGACCAGGCTATAGAGGATGGGCAGAAACACTTTGTAGAAATTCTGGAGGTCCACGTTGTTGCAAGGAGAGGCGAAGTTCGTGTCGTAGTAGTAGCCTGAGTAATCATACTCCACGGTGGTGTTGGTTCCATTATCTGCAGGCAGACGTATGACAAATGTTACAGCGTGTTTGCCATCACACACTATTACATGTATTTATTTCAAAAAGTTTATAAAACTTTGAACAACAATATTCTAAAATCTCTACAAATACACTCACCTGTCATGGTGAGAGTTCAGCTCTCCCTTTTCCTGTCAGGTAATCAGTGTCTGCACCTCAGGGCTTTTCCTTCTTTGTCTGGATCTTTTTGAGCACTTTGTCCTCAAATGCACAGCATTGAAATAACTCTCGCAAAGTCAGTAATCCCCCAAATAACACAGAGACAGAAATGCAGAAGTGTCATTTCCTTATTATTTCTGTCCACAGCACGGATTATGTTTGCTTCAAATGAAGGCAGACAAAATATTACAAGGAGAAGCCGACGCACAAGAAAGCACACAGTCATCTGATCGAAAACCTGTTGTTTCCCGTTTTAGCGAAATCTTTTACACCTGATGCAACATAATCGAAACGTGTGTCAGAGTCCAGTCTAATTACTGAAATACCTGAATTTCAAGGAGTGGTAACATGCTCAAAGATTTCAACTTGATGTTAACAGTGAGTATCAGAGCAAAAAAATAAATAAAAAAGCTGTTACAACAAAAGTCAATATTCTATAGGCTACTAGTGATATTTCACCTTTCATTCTGCTTTAGGCCACACAATAATCTCCCTGAAGGACAATTCAAGTGCAGCATAAAATAGGCCTACATCAAAAGCAAAAGACAAAACAGATATTTACAGAACAATAAAAGACAAACAGTGAGTCCAGCCTAACACAGGGGTGATCGCAATGTGCAAGTGGCAGAATTTAAATTTCATAAAAGTATAGCCAACAAAAGAATACAACATTTAAAACATCTACAAAGTGACAGGTCATTCGGGATGAGACGGCTCAATCCATCTTTTTTAATGCTGGTTTATAGAAGCAATGGCATACAGGCTATACTGTAAATAAAGCCTACTTGGACCCCTAGTGGTACTTTGTGTAATTGCAAGGGGTACTTAAAAACGATGAAATATAATTTTGAGTGACCTTTATAGACAGATTTGTAAAACTCAATGATGTGCAATGTTCAGTGTAGGCTACAGCAACTTTGAACTTTTAATGTACGTTTTAAACTTACATTAGTTGCTTGTTTTCTTATTTACCTTATAGCAGGCTATATAAAGCTGTTTGTTATCTGAAAAACACTGCATTGAAACTGCATAGGTTTGCCTTCATATCTGACCCTAAAAAATATGCAGGGGGTCCAGGGCCCGCAAAAGGTTGAGAATCACTGCCCTTCTGTCTTCTTTTGTAATGTTATTACATTTATAGAGGTTCCCATCTCCAGTGATAATCCAGTAGTAGGCCTACTAACTACTAGTAGGCTATAACCCAACACATGGGCTTTCAGGACAAAAAAAATCCCAAGAGTAGTCTATGAGTGACCTCTTGTGGTGAAGAATGGTTCTCTATCTGTGCAGGGAGGTAGGCTGTTGCATCCAAAATGGCACAAAGCATGTCGGGAGAAACATGCCGGGGGAAAAGATTTGAATTCTCATCGTGGAATTTCAATATTGCGCACATTTAAGCCCAGCGAGTGTACAGCCCCAGAAGAAAATTGTAATGATGATAATGAAAATAGCCGTCTTCATGAACATACTATTTAATTCTTATAGCCTATAATAATAATAAATGTTCTGTACTTGCTTAGCCTACTTTTTTTTTTTTTTTTTTTAATCTCACTGGTCGATTTTTGTTTTCAGGATATTTGCCGCTCTGAATTTGTGTGTGCCTTCTTGTAAATTCGTGCCGTCGCTCTCCACCTGGCGCTAAGTGAATTCCCATTGAAGATGATTGACGCGAGCTTTGCTGACGAAGGCGGGCTGGAGAGCTGCGTCAAGCTACAGACACGCAGCAGAAACCCCCACACAAGAAACAGCGTGGGGTTTCCTTGTGAATAAAAGAGCGGAGTGTTGAATTACCCAAAGAGGTGATAAAGGCAGATACGTATGGGAACTACATTTTGCGAATGGTATGTATGGAAAAAAAGAAAAGAAAGAAAACTTCTTGATTAATAAGAGAAGACCATCCGTGCACCCCAGGGAATTGTTAGACTAAATTCCCTGGTTTGCCGCGGTGCACAGGTTCTTAAAAGATTCAATGTCCCATAAAGCAATTGGATGATGTAATGTCTTCTTAGCAACGATGTAAATGGGAAAAACAAACAAACCAAAGAAGCTAAATTTGCGAGCGCTCTATCGGACTATTATTTTGAAAGGTCATACCGGAAGTGATGCTTAAAACACCCTAACGGACTTGACAAGGCTCGAGGGACAACTCAACCTGGGGGGACATGAAGATTACAACAAGTGGATTTGACAAGTACCTCAGCCCACGAGAATGAACCAGTGAGACACTTTCGACCGAAGTAAGTCTGACTTATTTACACACTCAGCTCGGGTTGACTTTTGTGTCGTAGCCTAGTTTGCCTCAGCGAACAGTTTGCGGGCTTTGTGCCTCAGGTCACAACGGACCGGGGCTGTCATCTCTACGCACTGTCACTTGTTCGACTTAAAAAAAAAATAGTAGTTGCAAAGTTGCTCTTGTTTTCTCAGCGTGAACGAGCGTGTTTTTATTATTAAGAGACGTGTTAAACAACCCCCACGATAGAAAAGATGAATTAAATGTCGATGTGCTAACTCACAACAGGTGATAACGTAATGGATAGTGCCCATCGAGTTTAAGAGCAGCGGCGGATTTTGGGAACCCAGTGCCGCTATCATCTGAAGTTGGATATCGAAATCAGTGCAATGACTGAGTCCTCCAAACCGCCTTTAGGGTAAGTCCTATAAAAACAATAACAGGCTATTTACTGGACCTAGTGTTTATATTCATCCTCTGATCTAAAACGAGCTTTAGGCTAAGTATAATTTCATTTAACCTAGAAAACAACCAATGTTTATCCACAAACAGACATTAAGTCACGTTTATTGTCTTGGCTTCGAGTCTATAGTTTAAACATGTGCAGTGCAGTTCAGAGACAGTATTTGACTCTCAATTCCAGAAAACCCGCACATAGCCTAATTATGTAGTTTTCTATTACATCACAGCAACCTGTGCGTTTGTGTTTTTCTCGATACCAATAATTTAATTGGGCAATAACCTGACCTCACAGCTGCTTGGCCTACAGTACACCTACATGTTGCCCATTCAAAATGCTTAGGACCCACAGCCTATGTGTAAAAGCCTCCAGTATGTAGCCTATAGTGCACTGACAACAGGGAGAGTGTTCCAGCAGCTAGACCTGCGTGTCCCCATTTACTGTCTGTACAGTCTTGTGTTTGCTGCAGACTGGTAGTATATGAACAGCTTTGGAGCAGGTCAGAATGCAACAATAGTCAGAGAGAAGAGGGGAAGCAAGAGGACCTTTGGCTAACAACAACAACAGCGGAGCAGTAACTGTGGGTGCTGTCCACATCGTGCTACACCCCTAATTGATGTGTGGTCTTGGACTTTGTGTCTCCTTGGTGTCAGCTGGAAACTTTGTGTTGCTGCCACTGCCACCTGAATACAGGGACGAGCCCTTTTCATAAGGGACTTTTTGACATGTCTCAGTGGCAAAGGGACGAGTGCAAACTGTAAGCTGAAATCATTGCTGAGTTTTATTTAGCTGCTTCAGGGTCATGGTGTCTTGTTTGCTCGCTCACTGTCACAATCATTTCTTACTGGGGTATTTATGTCCAACAGATTCACTGTTTTTGTTTTTGATAGGCTAATAGTTGTGCTTTTTCTGCGACAAATTTGTCCATTCAAAGTATCAAAACATGTTGATCTGGCATGAAAGTAATACCACTTGTCTATTAGCCTACATAGAACTGTATGGGGGAAACATCGTCTTGCTATTTTCATAAATTTTGCTTATTTGAATGTCAAAATTTGCTACTGTTGAGAGCAGTGTCCTACAGTATTTATATTTGTCCTAGCGGATGTAGTGCATTGAAATAAAGGTGTGGAGTATGCAAAATGAACTAGTAAATAGTTTACAGTTCCAGTGCAAGTTTTTGGGCCAACTTGACTTGTTCTTTTTTCATTTCTCATTGATTCAATGGTTGGAGATAAAGGCTACATTTCAAGCTCCAGTGATTTTTTTTTTTTTCCTTTATCAGTATCTTGGCCGGGTGTGACTCTGCATCAGCAGAACCGGGGTACAAATTATGGTAATAGCTGTGGACTGAAGAGTCAAATGCTGCTGACTTCATCAGCTCTTAGCTCAGCATTGTAATCATTGCTTAAAGGTGGGATTTCTGTGTGTCGTGCTGTCGGTTTAGAGGACCTAATTCATCATGTGTTAGCTCTCCAGAGATGTTAAGTGCAGATTCACAGTAAGACATGGGTGTGGGCAAAGGTCCCTTTATCCAGATAGTCTTAAATACAGTCATTTCAGACACTCAGGAGCTTCTTGGCCAAATTACACAGTAGACTGCATGGTCACAGACTGAGCTGGCAGTGGAACAACACAGATCTGGTCAGTGTGCGACATTTCTGTCTATATAAATTACCATGACAACTCCCTCTCTTTCGTCATCACACAGGCAGTAGCTACTTTACTACGTAGCCCAGTTTTAATGAAACACAGCTCATAAAACTACGGCAGCACACTCACACGCTCACACACACAACAGACACACAGCATGGTCATTGAGCAGATAAATGAGGAGGGAAGTGACTGCTCTTTTGAAGAAGGACAAATACGTTTGTACCTGGTCATTGAAGTCTGAGCTGTGTGTAATTTAGAGTTGTGTGTAAAGGTAGCCGAAAAGAAGCTTGACTGACTTTCAAAGTGCACAGTTGTCAAGAATTAAGTTAGCACCAAGTATATTATGATTAAGTCTTTTTAAAAGATTTTAAGCTCTGGGTGGAGCTTGCTGATTATTGCATTCAAACTAGAGTAGTTTCTCACTCTCTTGAAGTCTAGATACACAACATTGTTAATTAGCACACTGGTGTTTTCCTCTACATGTCTGGACCTCATGTGTTGTCGTATTGTGTATGTGTGTCCGCTAGTGTGCTTGTTTGTGTCTTGAGTCAATTTCATTTTCGAGGCCTCTGATTAATGTGGTTTTGTTCCATGTCTTGATTTTAGTATTCACTCTCAGAGAAGCAATAAGGAAGCTCCGGACTTGCAAATAAACAGAGAAAGAATTAAGAGGAGGGAGCAACTCATAAATTCTTAAATTTACAGCATTCTTCAGGAACAGTTTAACTCGTGATTTTTTTTTTTGAATCTTCAAAGTGTTTTGCAGAACTGCTGTAGTTTTAATAGACCTCTTCTGTTTTGTGTCTGTTTTCTGGAGACACAATCACAAATGACGTCACAAGAACCTTGTGAGTCTTACTTTGGTCACATGGTTCAGTCCCGAGTGATGATGAACCACCCACGCCCCTTGCTTTGATGAACACATTTGTTGCCGTTTGTCACCACACAGGCTTGCAATGCGATGCATGTCTTATTTCTAGATTTTGCCTGTGAGAGCTGCATGAAACAGAAAAGAAAGCCCAAACTAACCTCAACGTCCTGAGTTGTGCTGCCATCTGCCTCATTGGTAGGTCACACATTTCTTTTTTCATTGCATCTGTTGTTTGTGACAGCCTTCTCTCTGGATCTGTTCACTTTTAAAACATATCCACAGGAAGACTGGGGTTGACAGATTTTATACATTGTGGGATTGCAAATAACTGTCTGTTTATATTGGGGTACGACTGTCCTGTTTTTGTGTACAAGCATGTTTGTGTGTGAGCGTGAGCTGTGTATGGAGGGAGATAGACACCAGTTGCTCACTACCGAGTAAATGCTCATTAATTTGAAACTGTGCCCATTGGACTAAAGTTTCAGTCTCATCCTTAGCATAGTATCTGCCACGTGTGTCTGTCAGTCCATACGCTTTCTTAAAATACTCTCAGCTACACTAGGTAATGTTCCCTGCTGGTCTTTCAAATGATGGAAGATTTTCAGACAGATGCAGACACATCCTCCCCACCCTGCAAAGCCTTGACAAAATCTACTCTATTTAAACGTTGAAGGTTCATGTGGTCAGCCTCTGCTGACTAAGGGAGTTCCCTCGCCTTCTCTTTTACTGAAAGACTTAAACGTATGTACTTTTAGCAGAGAGAGGAAAATGTTTTTGTGCATGTGGTCACATCTGGACACTGAGGGTTATTTTTTTTATGATGATGGGTTAAATTTACCCTTATGAAATTTGAGTTGTGAAGGGGAGAGAGAGAAAGTATTTGAAGCTATGCGTTGTTGGCAGCGGTACAGTGTGTATCCGGTAATATCTGCATCACAGACCATCCTGTTTTAAATAGAGAGGGTGTGGATGCAGTGCTTCCACTGGCTTCTTGCATGGATGTCAGACCAAGTGACAGAGTGTAAAAGATCACAAACATTGAGCCAGAAAACCTTGTTCTGTGCATATTTGTGCTAACGAACGCACCAGAGGAAGCAGTTAAAGTCTTCATTAAATGCTGAAAATGCTACATTTATTTGCACAGTGCATGAAAACCACTGGATGTTTTCTTGATCTTTGTGCCATTGACAATTACAGTAATGTCAACTGTGACTTATTTTCCAAGTAAGAGTTTATTATAAGGCCACGCACAGTAGGGTGTAATTAAAGAGTTCCTTCGTCTATGCACAATCAAGCAGCACAGACTTTACTCCAAAGCGGTGCCGTGATACATGGGAAACATCTGAGACATCTAGACTGGCTTTATTAATAGACGCTTGTGCTCCATATGCCCAGACTACATTATCCAACGTGTTTGCTACAATTTGACACCCTCTGTCCCAGGTAAAACAAAACATTGACACCGACACCTTTAACAACATACAACTCTCTGTATCAAACATCTACAGTGGACTGTATCCGTATGTGTGTGTGTTATGCAGCTGTTATGGGCTGCTCAGATTTATTTCTGGAAGCCTGCTCTCATATGTTAGCCACTGTGGTATGTGGGTTTGTCAGGGAGGAAGACAGACAGACTGTATGTGTGCACGCACAGATGGACTCCTCAAACACCAACTGACGTGCCATAGCAGCGGTATCGCCAGATAAAGCAGAGGTGGTGGAGTGCACTTCAGATGAGGGGAATGCTTTTTAACCATTTAACACTGTGGCAAACTTACAGAGAAATCTAAGTATTGCACTGTTTTGTGCCATCACATCAGTTGTTTAGCAACAGGTTAGTATTTGAGGAAATTATGACTAAACCAGCAGGGACAGTCAGCAGGAAACGTTATTTATTTTCTCTAAACTGATGGTATGGTAAAAGAGCAAGCCTGCAACATTTATAAAATCCAATAGAACTAATTCACCCACATGAATTTGGTTTTCCTTACAATTTATTTTTGTTTATGCAAAAACGGCATCTAGCTGTGAAGACCTCAAGGAGGTTTAGGCTTAATTCGATTGAAGTGTGTTCTGCATGTCCCTGTGTGCTTGATAAAAACCAACAATATCTGCAATGTAAGTGTTTTTCTGCTTGTTCCTCCAGCAGGAGCTCTCTCTAATTGAACATGCAGCTTAGGGAATAGAGAACAGACTAATTGTTATTTCCTGCTGTTCTGCCTCTGCATTCTTTCTACTGCTTCCTCTCCTCTCTCTCTCATGTTGACCCCCACCCATCTAACCTTTTCTGTTCCCTTTGTTGTTTTTGCTTTCTATGGCCATAATATGGAGTTTTGCGCCACCTGAGGTTTCCTCATCCCCTCATTTTACCAACCTTTATTATCCAGCCTTCCCTTTATTATCAAGCCTTCCTTCTTTCCCTCTGTTTTTCCTCTGTTGTCGCCCAGGAGCTTTACTGGAGCAGAGTGCAACAACACCCAAACACAGAAAAGTATTCATTTGGATAAAAAAACAAAACATGGAATTGAAATGCCAAAGGATGGAGAACATGAAGTAGATCAAAACTGATAATCCTGCGCTGCCAAAATAATTATATCATGACTTGAGTGCTGAGCCTGATTCACTTATGAACATTAGAAACACATGTGTTTTTATGGCTGGCGAGATGAAAATTAATAATGCAACTCAATAAATCCATCTCGGACATCAGGATGGCTGGAGATAACTGAGAGGAAATAGACAAGAAACAACCGAGATCTTAATCAGGTCTGCAGAAGAGTCGCAACAGAAGATTGCCATGTTTTTTTCCCCAGCTGTACAGACACAGAGGTTTAGGCTTCCTGCTCCTATTTTTGGAGAATTATCGTTTCCTTTGGAACATGTCTTATGTTTTAAAGTGTTACAGCGTGTCTCTGTGTCACTGCATGGTCACAAGTGGACAAGATGACTACATGTGTTAACAGAGGAGGAGAGGGTGCGGTGGGGGAGGCTGGGGGCTGGGTGCTGTTACAGTGAGTGGATTTCTCTCTCAGAAGCGGGTGTGAAATAGATACTTCTGGATCACCGGTTACTGACTCAACCTGAGGTAACTGCAATATCTGCTGTAAAACCTTTAAATAATCGTAAAGAGTGTAAGCAACCTAATTGATCCCAATGAGTAAGAATTCACTTAGCACCTGGGGTGTGGTGTTGTCTTTTCATCTCCCATGGGTTATTATGTTACTGTTACTCACTCCACACACCCCCACACTCCTGTGTTACAGACTGTTCAGAGCTCTAACCTGTTGTTTTTTTTAATTTTTTGTTTTTTTATTAGAGACTTGATACCAGGTTTGGTGCAACTCCATGACCCAAATATTCTCATTGTAACCCTCATTGTAACATTTGAATTGACTCTGAACATCATTTTACATTTTCAATCAATAGGATACTAAACACAAATGGTTTCTATTATGTTGTTTTGAAATTCAGCATTTCTTTTTCTTTGGTTGTAGTCATGGCCGGAGTCAGTAGAGAGGCCAACTGTAGTGTGAATACAGAGGGTCAGACTGGCATTATCACTGAGACACAGTTTACTTGGCAATGCAGTGGGGTGGGTTTTTTAACTACATGTCTGGTAACATGAGCATCAAGGCATATGCTGAATTAGACAGCACTGTGCCTAGCAACTGCAAACAAATGCTGTACTGGGCTCATGTGTCTCCAAATACTCACTCCTATAAAACAGAACATCTTTCTGTCTTTCCCTTGCCTTGCCTTCATTTCTTTTTCTGTTTCTCTTTCCCCTGGCTCTGTGGCCTTTTTGTGCAATGCATCCAAAATCCACAGCTGCTACTAAACTGAGGTCTGCTCTCCTCTGCAGTCAAGTGGTGTAAATATAGGTTGCCATGGGGACACCATGACACCCAAGGGGTATGCTGAGTAGGTAGCAGGACATGTGTGTGTGTGCGTATGTGTGTATGGAGTGTGACGGGAGTGGCTGAGGGTCCGGGATGTGTATCATTCATGCTTTGTCCATTGCACAACAGGAGGTGAAAACTCAAGTGTGTACACTCAAGAGTGTGTGCTTGGCTCTAATATGCATGTGTGAGTACTTACATTGAAGTGGGTGAGTGAGGTCTTGAAGTGGCGCTCATGCTTGCTTTGTTATTTGTCTCCCAAATAATATTTCATGTTTTGAGTTACAATCACCAATCATATCTTTTGTATTCATTCGGTCGTAGAGCAACAGTGGAGCAATAATTATTTTAGAATTAAATTTGTGGTATTGCTTTGAATGTTTTTTTGTTTGTTTGTTATATTTTTCCTTTCTTAGTTGCAGAGTAATTTACTTTCACAGTACTGAACTCTGTTTGTTCTGTATTGGTTCAGTCAGTGATTTACTCAAATATAGGTGGGGCTCAGGGCTGGAGAAAGTTTGAATCATTGTGACGGCCAGGCTTTAAACTGATGACAAACTCCTACCACCAACTGAGCTACTAATGTCCATGTTCCCAAACTGAAACTATCATTAAAGCCAGTGACATAGATGGAAAGATCGCTCTTTAGAGTTACTACTGTAAGCGTGTTTCTCCTGAACAAAATCATCTGATGCCGGTACTTCATAGAGTTTCACAGAGCTAACTATAACACTTTAGGAATTCACACACTCCAACAGTTGTGCTGATTACATAGCTGGACGTTTGTTTGGCCGGACAGATTGGATCTGAAACACCAGGCTTTGTGTGTGTTGAAGACGTGTCAGGCTTCGGAGCTCATTTGAAGTCTTGTCTTCTTGTTCAGTGTTGTCATACTCAAATTATCAATTGAATGACATTTATTTTTTCGTCAAGCTGCATTTCAATACTGCAGGACTTTTGGTTTCATCCATTGTTTATATTCTCAGAATGCAAAGTGTGTCATGGTGAATGTAGGTCAGTCTGCGCCATGTTTTCGGCCAATTAATCTGCTCCATTCCCAGTTGGTAGTCTTCATTAGAGGATAGTAACTCATTGTTTCAGTGATCCTATTGTAAAACACGGATGTTTCTGACTGGGGACATGTCTGGCTCGCTGCGACTGACTTACTTACTGTGTGTGAGTGTTTGTACTGTCGCTCAGTCTACTGCTTTAAATGATAGTTGTATTTACCCACATCCACAATGTTATTTAGATGAGGTCAGTCAGTCTGGCTCCTCTTCTCTTCTTGCTTTTCTCCTCTTCAGTTTCAATTCTGTCATGTGTCTGTTCATCAGGTATCAACAGCAGACTGATGAAGGAACCTATGAATTAAGAATTGCTTTCAACTAAAAAAAAGAAAAGCTGCTTGTGAATGGAAATTGTGTTGGTGGGGATGGTGCTGACGGAGCACAATTCGGGGTACAAACTAATATATTCCATAATTTCAATTAGAGCTTTCAGAGTGGGAACTTTTCAGGCTGTTTCCATGGTTTGGATAAGTAGAGTCCCGGACAGTGCCCCCCGCCCCCTCCAAAAAAAAGAAAAAAGAAAAAGAAAACTTCTGAATGTAGTTTCCAGTCAGTGTGATCAGTGTTATGTAATTTAATTTTTTAATCTGTCAATGACGTACATGGATTTGCCTTGTACACGCACTGGCACAATGATTTCTGTCATTTGGCCAAACTTGCAATTTGAAGAGCATTTTGGTTTTTGCTTACAACTTGAAATCATGTGACACCATTTCCATACCTTTGCAGGACAGTTGAGATGTATGTTTGTTTATTTACTGTATCTATTTATAAGCACAACCATATATGCATGCAAACTCAATCATGTAAACACATCCAGCCATGATTTATCCTGAGTGGCTGTGGAGTGAGCGTGCTTGTATTTGGGTCAGGGAAGAGGTAGCCTGCACACACACACACTGTAAATACACACACACACGTAGACTCACAAAGACACATGCAGACACTGAGACTAATCTGCTAGTGACGCTAGCACACAAGAAAACAAGATGAGAGCAAAGGATAAAGGTTGTATTACTTTGTTCCAAGTGATACTGCGCTCGTACACTTCTTGTGTTTTGTTGCAGAAATGAGCATTTTTACAACAAAAATGACTGCTCTGAAGACTGAGGTGTTGTTCCAGGGTTCAAACTTACACCTTGGTCAGAAACTAAGCCTCTGTGGAGGGTCTGTGCATTGGTGAGTTGGGTACCTAAAAGTGAAACTGCTTTACAGATGTTTCTTCTTCAGAAAAACAATCCAAACCAAGGTCAGCTGCAGCAGCAGCAGCAGCAGCAGCAGCAGTCGTCCCAGGTCCCAGCTCCCAGCTCCCAACCCACCTGTCATCTCATCTCCACAAAACAATGACTTAAAACAATTCTAATGACCAGCTCTGTGTGATTTCCTCATGATCCCACACCGTCTTCTGTTATTGTTTTCACTGAGAGAGAGTTACACCAACAGGCTAGTCTCACAACAGCTTGTGTACAAAACTAGACTCTATGTTGTTCTCTCTTCACTTTGTTTTCGTCTCGGCGGCTCACATGCAAACCACATGAGCTGCAGCACATTTGGCAGCTTGAAATGAACGCAGTATTTGTTCTACATTCATGCTGTTTATAATTATGAACATTAATTTGAGTGCCATGCGCACCTCGGGCCTAAACAAACAACTGTCCCCATTCAAAAGGAAAGCCAACAGGTTTGATAGAAGGTCGTGAAAGAAAATATATCCTTGATCACGCTGTTTAGTCAAGTGAAAAGAACTGAGTGGTTCTGCAAGGTCCATTAGTGACCTTCTGTGTGTGTGTGTTCGTGTGTGTGTGAGAGAGAGAGCCCCTTTCTAATTCAGTCGCTGTAGCAGTCCAGCACTTACTGCCCCCCTGTGCTGGAGCAGGGTTTCTTACTTTTCGTTCCCTGCTTCTGTTTTACTCTTTCTTCCCCTCTCTCTCTCTCTCTCTCTCTCTCTCTGTTTGTGCTCGCTCATTCTAACTCTGTGGGAGAGGAGGCTTTTCCTAAAGGGGTCTTTGTGCATGTGAGAGAGAGGGAAAGAGAGGGTGAAATGTTACGGAGACAAACAGCAAGCGAGATGGAGAGACGGATACTGGCCGACTGTGTTGAGCCTGGCTGGGGCCCAGTCCCACTGCTCCACAGGGCCCGGTTCCTTTTTTTACTTTCAGAGGCTCAGAAAAAAAAATCACAGGTCTCAAAGCAGCTCAGGAAAATAATTGTCTTCTCTTTATATCTAGAGAGGAGAGAAAACCACATTTCAGTTAATGATTAGAAATAATTTTTCCCAGAGATTAGACTCTCAGCTCGACACGCAGTCAAACCTTGCAGTGTTATCTGTCAGCCACCTGATGTCTCCATTGAAAAGAATTTTCCTCATTGCATAATGAGTCAATGACACTATGGGTCCTATTGGTGAAAGTTAGTTGATATTGGACGCAGCTGTTAATGGTTAACTTGGGCCAGGTTAGAGTCCGTTCCCTGTGCTACGTTCACGTGCGTTCTTCCTTCGCTGTGCTCTCCTCGCCTTTTCAAAGGGCAGGAGTATCTTGAAGGATACAGGATTTATACACCACAGGGCGTGCACAAAACCTCTCTATCGGAGGGGCAAATCCTTGGAACTGGTTTTTATAAACAGTCTGATATATCACGCCACTGGAACACTTAATCAACACAAGGACTGCTTTTGACGTGAGTGGGATGTTTTTCTATAGTTATCTAAGGCTAATATTTGTGCTGTGGGGACAGAGAGGGTGCATGCTGAATTGTGTGGTATAGAAAAGCTGTTTGTCATTGTTAGCAGAGCAAAGTGTTTGATTTTCTGTCTAATCAGCTGTCTCTGTCTGTACAGTTTATGTTGAACCAGGGTCAAATGTGTTGATAGTAGCATCTCGCCACTCGCATGTCAACGACATCTGCCACAGCTCCACCCACTGAGCTGTGTTTCCAGTATGGATATAAGTCTGTTTTTCTGAATAAAAAAACATCATCAGGAACCACAAAAAGTTTTTAAAATGTTATCAGTTTCACCACAGTCATGGGTTTTCCTAAAAACCCACAGTAGAGGAGGTAATGCGTAATTGTTACTATATGGTGATTACATTGTTTAGTTGTGATATTAGAGAAGGTGATAGCCTATATGATAAATTATTAAATTATTATTCAGGGGAGGAGATGGAATTAACATCAAGGCTGCTTAATTTTGGCCACCCCCCAAAAAAATCATCTCATCTGTTACATAGTCAAGATAAAAGGAATGTCTGTGTTACAAACAGCCTAGGAATAGAGAAAAGAAAAAGTAGTCATTGGTATTCAGGCTGCTCCTGAGGTGGTGGCACTGGGTTGTTGTTAATTAGGCTGTGGTTCTGTGTAACTAAGAGTGAACTCAGGAAAAACAAAGTTGAGTCAGCTGAAGCAGAGTTATGTGCATAATTGTATTTGTTCATGTTCCTGTGTGTGAACGTAGTGCATCAAATGAAAGGTGTGTTATGACATGTTGACGATAAAGTGACTTAGTCATGAATTGTTAAAACGGTACTCAACTGTGACACGTGAAATGAATACCTCTTGTTTACGTGCTTTAGTTGACTATTCTCCTAAATGGAGAGTCTAGTAGTCCAATTAAGGAAACCTAAAAAGTTATTACTGTTTGTTTATCTTTGCCTTTTATTATCCTTCAGGAGGAGAATGAAGGCACGTGCCCCACCTCCGCCGCAGGTCCCTCAACCTGCCCCGCGCCACATCTACAGAAACGCTGTCCCTGACGGGGGAGGGACATCAGGCATGGACGCCAAGGAGAACATGCTAAGGCCCACTGTGGATTTCCAGCTAACACTCCCACAGGGATATCAGACCTCGGTAACTGAGGATGGCAGGTGAGGGTTCATCAAGTGGAACACAAGCACACTTCACCATTCGCATCGCATGCATCACTACCTTTTCAGTATTTTCTGTTGCAAGTGCCATGTTTTTATATTACAGTACATTTAGCTGTAAAATACTTAATACCCAAATAGTTTGCCTACAAAAAAGTTGGAAGTTTGTGCTTTGCTGTGACCTTTAATCAGCCATCAGACAAACAGTATGTGAGCTGTATGTGTTGTTCCTGGGTCTGTATGGGTTGTTGTGCCAGTGAGGCCCTGTCAAGGGGTCCCATTGTCATAGTGGGTCGACAGATCAAGCCTGACCTGCTAATGTTCTCTCCTCCTAATGAGGTTCTCTCCTGCGGGCTAGAAAATTACATAGGGAGGCCTCTGTGATACAGGGCAGCAAGGTGCTGTTTTAAAAGCAGGTGCTCTTTAAATAACGAGGAAACATTTTACAGTTGGACATGAATGATTATTTTTTACCTTTTCAAATTAAATGGCATACATTGTTTCAGAGACAGAGGTCTGGTTTTGTTAAACATTTTTAATTTAATGATTATGAGATCATCATATGCCACCAAGTCTCTACTTTATTTCTTTATTCAGGATCAGTCATGGTGAAGGAATGTGTGACATTACATTCCAGCTACAGTTTTATTGTGTATTTAGGTTTAGACGGTCTTAGTTGTGACTCGGCACAAACACAATAAACAGTTAATGCTGAACAGCACAGTGTTTATTATGTGAACTCAGGTAGTTAAACAGATAAGATATACTTGCCTATAAAATAAGAATGTAAAACAGTAAACCCACGTCATATCTGAGATGGTATTCGCCGTCTTGTAGCACCTAAACCAACCTATACACCATTATCTCCCTTTGCTGTTGATTCCTTGTACTAATACCACACTTAAGATTAATATGGAAACCCAGTAAGTCAGTGTTTGCCTGCACCGTTGTGTTGTGTAGTAGTACAAACACGTGGCCACATAAACTGCCTTTGGAACAATGTCCCCATGTGAACTGAGGGTTGAACAGGTTAAAATGTAATGCACAGTGTACTGTAGCAATATTTACCTAGACCACTTGACAGAATTACGTACTGTACATTGAGTAGGAGTAAGAAGTCATCTCCATACAGCACATGGTTGTGTTGACTGTAGATTGTCGTTTTAGTTGTAGACGGTGTCTATTTGGTAGTGATGGTCAATGGTATCCATTGTAGTGGTATCTCTCTCAGTTCTGTCATCTGATCTGGCTGTTCCCAGAAAACACTGGACTCTGTCTCTTGGTTTCTTTATCTGAGGATTGACAGGTAGTACTAAAGGCCTCCAGCCCTCTTCTTTGCCTGTAACAACCAGCACCCCCAAATCCCACCCCCACCTCACCTCACCGTCCTTTTGTTGTGGGAGGCTCCTCAGAGTTTCTGACTAGATAAACCACACAGATAAAATCTACACATGATAAGTGACTATTCTGCCCTCTTTTGAGTGAGCAGGTTAATACTACATCCATTTCCTGTATTTTGCAAGAAGAAGTTCTTGGGAGAGTAATTAATTAAATTGACCGTTTTTCAGTCAATATTGTAACTGAAGAGTAATCTATGTTCCTGATTTCCACATCAAAACTTTGCTATGACCATTTATTCAAATATATTAAAGAGGTTAAGTGTTTAAAATCATGTCCTCTATGTCAATACCAGCCATTTCTTCTGTGTGTCTCAGGTGAGAATATGACTCTGCTCTGTTGTATGAAGTAATTACTATTCTCTTTACAGAAGCTAAAGTGAGGCCGGCTTTGTAACCCTATCTTCTCCCCTTCGCCTCTCTCTTTCTCCTGTGCTCCCCATCTCTTCCCGTGGTTCTTTCTTCCAAACTCCCTCCCTCCTCTCCACTCTCTCTTTCACTTTCTCCCTCGCCCTCCTTTCTCTCTCTTTCTCCCTCTCTCAGTAAGGCGCTGATGGACCTTCTGGTTGAGCTGTGTAGCCGCTACCACCTGAGTCCAGCACTGCACACCCTGGAGCTCCTGTCGCCTGAGGGCCACCCTTTGGGGTTCAAGCCCAACGCCCTGTTGGGCTCCCTTAACGTGGCCTGCATCCTCATCAAGGACAAAGTCTGGGAGGAGAAAGCAGTGCGCAGACCAGCGCCCAAAGTGCCAGAGGTGAGTGATCTTGATGCTCTTTTTGTCACACATGCTTTGTATTGTGTGATACTTACATTTTATGATACATGTCACAGCAATTACAGCCTGCCGAAACTGGGTTGAATATACTTGGCTTGCATTTTCCTCTGTTTTAATTGTGGAGACATTTTCCTGTGGACTAAGACCAAGAATTACAAAATGACTTTACTGAAGGTTTGTTGTGTTTTGCATGATGTCAGGTAGATGAATGTATCCTAGAAAACCAGCTTTCCCCCTAATGGAGTAGCTGTGCAGTCAGCATGAACCACACTAATCAGCAACAGTGTAGCTGATTCATGTATATGCATTAGAACCTTAACCTGAAGTCTTATGTAATGTCCGTCCCTTCCCTCGCTACCTGTTACCTCTGACTGCTGGCAGAAAGCAAGGCCAGTGAAACCAATAAGGGCCCATGCTAAGGTAGGAAGTCAGTTGGAATCAATCTGGCTCAGCATGTCATTGGAGTCAGTCTGTGTGCTTTTTCTGTTTCCCCCAAATATTTTTGTAAACCTTGTTGTTGTGGGTTTCATAGCTTACAAGTCTGAAGGTTGTTGTTTTTTTTTTACTGGCCATGAGAGGCTTTGTCTCTACCTCTCCTGGCCCTCCTCTGCTCTCCTCCTACAGTTTGAATATTTGATGAGTGCCTTACCTTTAGTTACCATGCATTATTTCTCTGCTCTTCTCAGGCCTCACTGCTGCTCTCTCTCCCTTTGACCCCTCCTGGCCTTAGGCCAGACACTGACACTATTTTAGTCACTGCTGTCAGTCATCCCTCTTCTCTGTTTTATCTATACTGTATGTTCATTGTGCCACCAGTCTCAGCAGTTCAAATGCCATTTGATATAGTGTGTGCTTATTTGTTAGTTAATTAGATGCAGTCACTTAAAACTAGTGTAAATTAATACAATAACAATAGTTTTATAAAGTTGTTCTTTTTATAGGAACAGTTAGAGTTTTGCAGGCTGTAGTTGGTACTGCTATTCAATTTTATTTTGTTTATATAAAGAGATGTTTCCAATTTTTGGTCAACACTCATTGATATGAATAATATGGTCAAAATACTGCAATGTTGTGAGTTAGAATAGTTAAACATCACACCTCTAACCAGGTATCCCATGAACAACATTACTGTACTTTTGAAAAGCAACAGCCTGATGTCTTTTATTGGTATTTACCGAATAATAGTGTCACCTGCCAAAATAAGAAAAACCTTAGAAATGATTAGATTTTGAATGCCATTTAACTTATATTCAAAAGCCACAGAGGAACCAACGACTGACTGAATGAATGACTCATGAATTCTTTAGCCTCTTGACTTCTGAGTGGGTGAGTGTTTTTATAGAAGCTGATGTGTACCACTTGGAGATAAAGCTTGCTGTGCAGAGTGGCACATCTGTCTGTACTTCATTAGAGAACACTATCCAGTATTATGGGATTGACTGCAGTCCAAATGCACACACTCTAAGATGTATGTTGGACTCTGTACATACATATGCACACACATAATCTTCTGCTTATTAAATTTAATTTTTCTGTCAGCAACCAAAGTCTAAACTTAAGTTAGTCATTACTGAGATATTTTGTGTTTGGAAGTCTTTCTTTTTCTCAGCTCCTCTTCAGACACTTTTTTTTTTCTTGCTTCGTCAGATTTGTTCTGGTTCTCTAGAAAATCAAACTCCAAAGACAGCCTAGCTTTTCATAAGTGTCCACATTTTCTGTATCAATCTGTCATTGCTTTCAGTTGTAATTAGTGGAACAATTAAGATTAAAAGTTGCTCAAAGGATTCATTAGAATAATGCATACATTTGTTTTTGCAAGGGTTGTGTGAAAATGTCTTCCAAGAAAGACACTTGTCTATACATTCATATTTTTTTGGTATAGTGTCTTATTTTGTTTTGAGATTATTTCTGTTTTCAAATAAATCTCTGTTCACTGTAACACAGGAAGATTTCTGTAGTGGATACTGTGCCCTCATCAGCCCTTTCTCTCATTCATTTGTTAGACATTAATTGCATTTTTTCCTGATCTCTCTTTATCAGAAATCAGTGCGTTTGATGGTGAACTACCACGGTAACCAGAAGGCAGTGCTGCGGGTCAACCCACTGGTGCCGCTTGAGGCTCTGACACCGGTCATCTGTGACAAGTGTGAGTTTGACCCTGCACATGTCCTGCTTCTAACGGACGGCATCAGTCGCCACGAGCTACCACTGGACAAGTCTCTGTCAGAGCTGGGGATCAAAGAGCTCTACGTACATGATCGCAGTCTAGGTAAACCTCAATCACCTGATTTGTTTTTTTGTCTGTGTTGTTTTGAGGGAGCCAGAACATCCACATTTTCAGACATTGAAATACTAAATTTGATAAATAAAAAAATCATAGATTTTGTGTCAAAATAATTTTGAATAAAATCACTTTGTTGGATTCAGTTATTTAAAATTATTAGAGTCCAGTTAGTCAGTCAGTAGTGGCTACTGTTGGCAAACTGGTTGGAGTGGATAAAAGATATTGTGAATACCGATTAATGCCTTGAGACTTGCTTTGCCAGCTATTGTTACATATTATTTGCTGTTTATTTGCAAATTAATATTGTCCCCCAAAGCAATTAGCATGCTATAGCGTGCTCAGTATTGGTTTAACCAGCAGTAGGAACAACAAAACATGAACAGATGCGTGAGCTTGTCTTTGCGATTTAATTCTATATCCTCCTGAGAACCAGAGAAAAAAAGTGTCTTACAATTTCTTCTTTTTTTTGATTTCCTATCTGTTTGGGCCTAAAATAACACCTTACAATTTTTATTTTTTTAAATTTATTTTTTATTTTAATTTTACAGCATGTCCACTGTAGAGGACAACGGGACGATTTCGGTGTGAAAATACAATAGAATTGAGATAATTATAGTAACATAATTATAGTAGTGTAATAGTGATATTAACCCAAGAATACATTAAAAAAATACTAATCCACACACCTCCAGCCACTTCTTGTTAATGCATAAGCCCTAACAAGTCGATTATCGAATGCAGTTGAAAAGTGACAAGTCACAATTGGTTCCAAAAATGCATGCACACTTTGCTGACTGTGACAGTATTAGCAACTCAACCTGCCCATTTCCCTGTCATACCTGCTAGTGTTATGTTGAGAAAACTTAACTTAAACACTTAAACTGGTTACCTAACACAACTACACATAGGGAAGACAGATAGGAACATTGATGCATTCGGTAATCGACTTGTCAGGGATTCTGCATCTGTAGGAAGCAGCTGGAGGAGAGTGGATACGTTGTGTTTCGTTTGTTTTCAGAAGAAATCAGTCAAAGCTTGCAGGTGTTTGATGCCTTGTATTATGGGATGGGACCCTGTTTGTACTGTTGATGAAATTTGGTGCTGTTCTGAGCAAAAAAAATCTGAATCTCTCTCTCTTATCTACTAGAATCCCATCTGCCACACTTATTTCTCCTACGACAAAGTGCTGTCATTAAATACATTAAAATGGTCCTGGTGTCCACTACAGTTGACATTCATAAAAGGACTGTTATTTCAAAACAGAAATTATGAAACTGCTTTCAGATGTAATAATATTGTTATTGACATGTTAATAAACAAAAATATATATAATTATCATGGTAAAAATAGCAATAGATAACAAATATTTGTGTTACCCCTCCTCTCTTCATGAAAACATGGCGGCCATCTTGATAGAGAAAAAAAATAAAGTTCCCACCATGCAAACCCATCACATGACACATCACTGGAAAGCCCAGGATGTCCTCTACAGAGTACTATAGAGCTAGATTGGGTAACTCCAAATACTTAAGGAAGATACAGGTGAACAAAATGTCCACTACAGAGGACATACTTGCATGGGCCGGGTCTCAGGAGGATATTTAATGTTCATGTGAGTTGGATGAACAGTGATGTACAATTTGTCCTCTGGGTTATAATAATGACTTTGAGGATATAATCCTTTATCTCAGAGGAAGTTGAATCATGGTCTAAGATCTGTTGTTATAACCATGGTAACAGTCCACACACCCATTTAGATGTCCACACACATGTCATTTAGAACATTACGTAATTTTATGGTCATATACTGTTGTGTAATGATAATATTTTGGTATTGACCCTTGCCGTTACTATGCAGGTGGTGTAATCCATATGGAAAATCCTGTTGTTTCAAAAAGAGGAAATGTATTAACTGAAATAGCTCACTTATCCATAAACAACTAAATATGTTTTTGCACCTTGTCATGTTTTCCAGTTCTCCAGCCTAAAATGGCTTCTGCCCCTGCTCTTAACTACTCAGGTATTAGTCACAATGAGTCCTGTCTGTCTGAGTGTTGCTGGTTCCATTCACACACATGTTGCTGTTTAACCCCTATGTACTACTGCTTGCTTATTAACCTTGGACATGTGTGTTGGCTTGTTATTGTCCTGTCTTCAAATGAATAACCTGTTGGTTTAATCTCACTGTTATTTTAATACTTGTGCTAACATCATTAATGCCAGTCAATTTGGAATAATTTATTATTAACTTACCTTGCTTCTGCTCTTTGCTAGGGTCCATTTACGTCACCCCATAGTTAAGGCCAGATTTTTTGTTGTTTTGATTTTTAGTTGACCTTCCCACCTTGTCCTCAAGCCAGCAGTGCTATCACTGCACATTCTTACTTACTGCTTCATAGAAGGCAAAGGTTAGATAGAGGTGGGCCTTGAGAAAAATAAAACTATTGCGCCCTCTACTGAGGAAAATCAGTAATTATTATTTTCCGCTCTTTCTGGATAAAAACAGGATCAGTATGTAGACCACACCAAAACGCTCCGAAAAGGCTAATAATGTATGGAAATAAAAACAACACATTTCAAATTTCGCCTTGGGGATTAAATAAAGTATTTCTATTCTATATTTAATTGTCTTAACCAAGAGATGCACTTCGATTGGATTTCATAAGAGTGTAACTGAATTGGTTAAGACTGTGTTTTCAATTCACCTAACCATTGTGAATTGTATTATTAACCTAATATCTATGCATGTAAAGGTTATTTGTCTACTGAATTCCTCACAAGTGTTTTCTCAGTATGGCCCTGAGTCTTGCTCTGGATATTAACAGCTGACACCGTTGCATCTAATGTCCCCTCTTCTCACTCTTCTGCTCCATCTTTAAGACTCGATTTGCTCCAGTACCACCAGTTTGGGAAGAGCAGAGAAGAAAGGTTTCTTGGGTATGTTCCAGTTTAACAGAAGGAAATCAAAGGTAAGGCTCCAAACTGCTGTTTTTGATGCTGTTTATATTGGTCAATTTACAGTATTCATTCAGAATAATTACATTTAGAGTGACACTGATATCATCATAGCTGTGTGCAAAGTTTAACAGCGACTTATTTGCAATGTGGGGTGCCAGGGCATAATGAAACTGTGTAATAATTAAACCACTAACACTGAGCAGTGCATGCCATACATACCTATTCATATTGATAGCTGAGGCAGGCTAAATGCATGCATGACCATTTGAATGCTGCATGTTAGCTGTGCCTTCCGTTTGCAGACAGAGACAACTTCTGTGGACATGGATGACTATGATGATACAGTAATTCAAAATACTGACACACAATGCAATGTGAGTATTACTAACACTTCTGAAAATACTCCGAGCTGATCAGTGAAATCAATGTGGAACACTGTCTCTGCACTATTCTAATCACATACTGTATAATGAATGGACAGAGTAACAGGAAAGACTTTTACATTGTAATACAAACCAGCAACAACCACACAAACTACAAACAAACCTCAAATGTTACACAGTGTTGACA
Source organism: Decapterus maruadsi (assembly GCA_030347415.2). NCBI lineage: Eukaryota > Metazoa > Chordata > Actinopteri > Carangiformes > Carangidae > Decapterus > Decapterus maruadsi. The sequence goes on along the minus strand of CM064894.1, from coordinate 12,096,606 downwards.
CTGTTGCAACAAAAACTGCACATGCCGGTTGACCACAGTATTAGTTTTCACAATATTGTTTGGTTCTTGCTGTTACGTCCATTCCTTATTCATTTCTTGCACTATTCCTGATTATGTGATAAGGAGAAATGTTGATTAGATGTTTCAAGTGGCAGGAGTGTGACAGTGCACGACTGCTACATCGGTCATGTGTATTGATGTCCTCCAGAGGGCAGCAACTCTCTCCAGATAGATGGTTAACAGGCTGCTGGGATCACAGGTCCATAGACGAGTCCTAACAGTGCATGCCAGAGTTCTTACACCCACTCCTTTTTCTTTCCTAGAAATCCCAACTGAATAACAAAATGGCTCAAGGGATTATTTTCATATAGTGGTTTATGCAAAACTTTATGGTATATAGAGTGGTTGCTCATCTTCTTCTTTTTTTTTCTTTTTTTTTTCAACTCAACACACACTTGATGATTTCAAAATTAGCAGTGGCCCACATCTTATCCAAAAGGCCAGATAATGCCTTTTCAGAACACATTTTAATTTAATGTGCTCTAAACATTCAGAACTGATCTGGAAGCTGGAGAGGCTCAGTTTCTCTCTCTTTTTTTTGTTGGTTTGATTGAAGGGAAATTGCTTAACTCTTCCTTTTGCCAATCAGCTATATACTGTACTGTATGACCAAAAGACAAAAACAAATGATTTTTTTTTTATGTTTCAGGGATCTAATTTCAAAACAAATCTTTTTGCCAAAATTGTGCTTTATTGCAAATTATTTGTCACCCCAGTTGCATTGCTTTTGGGATCCACTCACTCACAAGCATCCAGACACATAGCCTTATACACCAGAACCACCCAAAATGGTTAGTGGGTGTTGGACCTTTCAACAAATCTTAATCATCTTTGAAAGAAGCTTAAAGTCAAATTTTAAATACAAAAACCTTATAAACCTTATTTATTATTATTTATTGTTGCACATTTGTGGAGCGCATCTATGCCACACCAGACATGCGTTTAGATGCTGCATTAGGCAGCTCTCGTATCAGCTTTTGTATCCATAACTCAATCACTTTAATTTGATTTTAGAGCCATGAACTCCAGTTGAGCAGCAGTCATCTGTGGCTCACCTCAGATCAATATGGCATTTGATTGTATTAGCTGGAAAAACACTACCTGACTCACTCTGGTTCTCTTCACTTCTCTGTCCAGCACAAAGCCTCTGGCTCAGCTTCTCCACCCTTAACCTCTTTGTTCTCTGCGATGTTTGACTGTTCTATCCTCTTCCTCCTTCCTAAGCTGTCACTGTGGTGGTCCTCACTTTTTTTTGGATTGTAGATGCTTCTGAAAACATATCACACTTCTAATGTCCATCTAAGCTTTACAAATTAGCAAAATAAAGAAAGACAGAGAAGTGAAATTTCAAAAACATGCCAGTAGAGCATGAATTAAACATGATACCTAATATAGACAGTGTGTTTGCTTTGATGTGAAAGTTCATAATTTATTTAAAACAGCCAGTGAGAGCAAAGTTATATTTATTCATATTGCTATGTCTCAGCCATATCGCTTTTTCCAGTGGGCTTTAATGCAGCTGGGCTTTTTCTCTCCAATATGATTGTTTCTCAGTCAGGGGCTGTTATCAGACCACACACATGCATTTGTGCACACAAGCAAACACACACATACGCACACACACACACACACACACATAGAGTGTTATCAGCTTGAAGGCATCAGATTACTCTACCTTGGCTACATTAGCACTAAAAGCCCAGCTTCTTATCTCTAATTGTTCATTAGGGGCTAATCTACTGTGTGTGTGTGTGTGTGTGAGTGTGTGCGTGCATGTGCATGTGCGTGCATTTATGTGTGTGTGAGTTTGAGTCTGTGTGTGTGGTCTCAAAAAGCTAACATGGTCAGAGAGTATCATGTTGGGGCAATGCTGATGCAGAGTGGCATAAAATAGGAACATTCTTCTAACCTTTTAGTTTTTAAATAACAGGTTTTGTGTTTATCAAACATCTCAGAGTAACAAATTGCCCCAGAAATTCTTCACCATTAACTTTGTTAACTTAGGAACAACATCCTATCTTTGCCAAGCTCCTGATTACTGGAATGAAATGCAGCTACAGAGGCAACAAAGAGCCTCACATCTGTGAACTCATTTTAAAGCCTTAAAGCTCCACTTTCCTTACATTTGGTAATTTGCCTATCAATGATCATGATTGTAATTGAAACAGTTTTACATAGACAGGTGGTTTTCAGAGATTTATCAACTGGTCTGACACCTTTGGTAAAGGCAGGTGAACTTTCAAGTGTGCATGACTCCTATTAGTTTTGGTGATACTTTTTTGTTTGTGCTAATGAGCAGCTTCACACCCCATGAAATCTCTTCTGATTACTTCCAGTGGTTTAATTTGACCTTTCACTGGCGTCAAGAACGTACCGTACTCAAGGGTGTATCCCAATAGCACGACATCTCTGTTGGGTGCGGTCACAGGTACAAAAGTGCACACTTCTGGTGTCATGTAAACTATACATAGCCAACAGTGAACTAGGGTGGGGTCAGACAGAGATTAAACTTTTAACCGGAGAGAGCAGTGAAACATTGCTGGTGTAAAGTATCATTTAGTCTTTTTCAGATGGCACATAAGGACAGTTATGGCTTAAGTCTTCTAAATATATAAAATAATGTGTATTTTAGATTCTAAGGGCAGACTTAGTTTTAAAGCGGCTACAGAAGGATGGACCAAGTTCAGATTCAGATGAAGAGACAGACTGAAGATGAAAGATGTTTATTGCACGGTATGGAGAAGACGGGGACAGGTTTCATGCAGGGGCAGCCAGTAGCTGGGTTAGCAGGAGTGGGCTCTGAGGAGGGCTGAGTGGGGGTAGCAGGTCCTGACACGATTGCAAAGGAGAGGAAGGGATGAATATTTTATTTAGGCAAGAACTGGATGCTAAACAGCAAAACTGGTAACAAACTGTCAGGTAGCAGAGTGGAAGTATTTATAGAGGACTGTTTGCAGCTGGTGGGCTTCTTTGTTTGCTCACAAAGTCTCTCTCTCTCACACACAGACACAAGGAGAAAGGTTCTCAGACTGCATGGGGCAAAAGTTTAGGGAGACACTGAATTTTGGGTAGAGGCAGTGTCAGAACGATAGCAAGAGGAAGGAGATGAAGGGAGCAGGGGAGAAAGTCAGACAGAGTTCATGTGAATTTCCTGCTTTGAAAATAATATTAATCCTTCATTTCCAACATTTCTTGTTGGTTCAGTTCTGTCAACTTCCACTTGCCATCTACCTCACCTACCCCTGTCCAAGTTCTCACCCTCAGCACAGTGATCCAACTGTTAACCTAACAGTACAACACATTTTGTTTCTATAACGTGCAATTAATCACAGGTCAGAAATATAGGTATATTACTTATAGGTTATAGCTTATATGGAGAACCAAACTATGTGTGTATGTGTTTTGCAAATGGATTTTTTTTTTTTAAAGAAATGATAGCCTGGTGTCTGGAACCTAAATAGATTAAAGAGATTATACACATTTGATTACACACGGACATGTTATTGTCTGAATCTTCCTTTTATCTATTCCTTTGCTATAAACAGTGGTGTTAAACAATAGTGTGATTGTGGATGTTGTGTCTGTCCTCCACCCCTTTCCATTTTGGGCATCTACTAACATGATATAACAGCAGTGACTGATACAACAGTTACTAAATGTTATTCATGCAGGGTTAGGTTTAGGGGATAGTGTTTGGATAAGGCGAGACGTGTTATGAGGTTATATATGATAATCCCATGCTGGAAAGTACAAAAAGTGCAAATGTTTTCTTTCAGTCTTTTGCTCTGACTTTTTAACTTAAGTGCAATGTCAGAGGTTGCCACAGTAAAATATTATTGTTCATAGTGTATGAATAAAAAATAACAGTCAAGATATATTTTCACATTTCTGTGACGTGTTAAAAGAGCTGCAAGCATGTCTGCTGGGCTTCCCTTCTCAAGGTTTTTTTTTTTTAAGAAGTTTTGTTCTTTTCCCATCCCTCCCCACTGTGAGATGTTCTAACCTTAGGTCCAATTAATTCTAATGATCTGTACTTTATGTTCCTTTTTGCTCTGCTTCTATGCTGTATCCAGGCATTGTCTGAACGCATCAATTAATCTGCTTTTAAACACGTTTCTGGGGATCTGGAGATCATGGGGAGGGGGGTTTGATTCCCTCGATGTGCCAAGGCTCTGTACCAAGCTGAGCCACGGGGAGTTTCAGATATTCAGGACCACTTTGGGCTCTCTTTGATCAGATATTGAAAACCATTTTGTGTTCCAATGCTTTAGTCAGGAGCAGCCACCCTTTGAAAATGTGGTTACACTTTTAACTTGGTCAAATAAATGTTAAAGAATATGTTCAGAAACATTTGATTTGATTGATACTTTTAAACTAGCACAGACATTAAGACGGCTTACACCTCTATGCCTTAAAATAAGTAGTAAATTGAAGTTGTTTTAAAATGAGTCCTTAAATTAAGAATTAGTCCTTTTAATGCTGTTGTTTGTTAGTAAACAGGATATTGTGACATGTACTATTTTGAAACAAATTAGTTTGAAAGTTAGGCCATAGACCAAGAAACAAATTAACTTTTCATCCAAATTGTTATTTTAATCTTTGAATCAAGTCAAGTATGTGCATGTATCTGTGATTTTGCTTCATTGACAGACCTTTTCCACAAGCTTCATTCAGTCTTTCCTTAGTTCGGTGTGTAACTCTGAGAGATCCTTCAAAATATGATGGCATTTCAGGTGGCAGCAGGATAAATATATATGTCTATAACTCTATGGTCATGTGTCCTATTTACCTCAAATTATCAGCAAATTGTTCTGTAAGCTCTTCTGTAAGTATAATCGGTTGTATGTGCACTTACATACATATTTGTAAATATAATTTTTTATCCTTGATTTTACCGACAGGGTCTGTCCACAGTGTCCAGTGTAGGAGATCGGCCAAGCACCCTGGGTCAGTCTCAGTCGGTCACGAATATGTCCAGGATGTCTGAAAACAAGAAGAGGAGGGCTCCAGCACCACCAGAAGCCCCAACACCCATCATGGGTCACAGTAGCTTTGAGGTCTATCAGGTTAGTCCGATTTAGATACATCAATGATGCAGATACACACAATCTCGCCATCTCAAACGCATCAAAATAGACACATAAATATTAGATTAAGTTAATATAGATGAATTAATGTAGACTAACTGTAGACTAACTACTACATAAACATAATTTCCTAATTTATACTTATTACTTAATTTCCAAATTACCAACATCTCCATGCTGCCTAAATGCACTTTGTGTATTTTCAGATTTTTTTCTTAAAAACTGAATTTTTGACAGCCGTTTGAAATCGCACTAACCGCTGCTGTCTTGCACACAGGTGACTGACTGGCTTAGTCAATTTGTGAAGCTACATTTCCACTTGCCAATTAGCTCAGTGAAATAGACGATAGTTGTTGGTGTTGAAGATTGTGAGTTCAAGTCTCATTTCAATTCAATTCAATATACTTTAATGGTCCCCGTGGGGAAATTCATTCATCTCATGCAACATCTCCAAATGAGAATTCTACCCATCCTTTCCGCAAAGGTCCAGTCCCATGCCAGATGTCTTCAACTGGAAACACAAGACAATAGTCCTGATGCTGGCACTACAGCAAGCCTCTAAATTTAAAAACTTTAAAAATTCATAACAAATCAACCATAATTGCTACTGCTTTGCAACTTTCACTTTCAAATTGACAAATTTTGCCTAAAATGGCCCGGCCCCAACCATTGCTGCGCAGCAGCTATAATTGGGTTTATAATGATGACACACCCTGGCATTTTCATCTTTGAAAGGCTCCCAGTCACTAAAAATAACTGAATCCCTCAGCTCTCAGGATGACCTGGAGCAGGGCATCTGAAAGCTGCAATCTGTCTGACACACTCTTTCTTTTGGGTATTTTGGCCTGAGATTCAGCATCTCAAGGTCAGAGTGACCTGTGTCGTCTACATTTGAGCAACAGCTCCCTGCAGTCTCATTATAATGTTATGGCGGCATGTTGGGAAATGTTGTATAGCAACCAACATCCTTCCTCCCTCCCTGTGATAATAGGTTTTGTTTATTTGAGGGAGCGAGTGCTCTTGAAGCGTAGTTATCAAGAGGAAATATTTGTTCTCAGGTTGGTATGGAAAATTGCGTTATCCTCCTTGGCTTAATTAACTAAACTGAACTAAGTATAGAGGAGCAGAAAACATTACTGACACGTGTGCAATGGGAATTGTAAATCACTGAAGACAATGCAGAAGTAATGAGTTCAGCTTTGAAAGCAACAAAGACTTGGTGAAAGATTTGGTAAAACATCCCACAAAAACACAAGGACTATTCATTGTAGTGTATCCCTGAAGACTGAAGAATACCTTAAAGTTAGCTGGAGTGAATTTAACCAGGTGGCTAATTAAAAAATGTACATCATCTATCCACTGTAGTGTATAACTTGTGCACCTAACAATAGCTACCATTTGAAGAGGCATACATACCAGCAGTATCTGAATGTACCCTCCCGTAATGGCATTCAGTGACTATTGTTCTTTGTTTTTGAGACTGTGATGCTACTATGAAGCTCCTTATAGATGCTGTGATTATTTTTAAAATTGCAAATTGTAGTCGTGCAGAGGAACATGATAATTTATCTGCCCTCCTGTCAGACTAAGAGTTATGACAGACACCAGAGCTGAAGCACTGAGACACCACTGGGAGTCAGTGGGGCAGCTACACAGAGCAGAAGTTAGGAAGGTCATTTCAGGTCTTGATGACTGCTCTAATAATAGATTCATCTATCTCACTCTTATGCCTTCTCTGAACTGTTACCCTGTCTGAACACAAAGTCTCATATATATTCATGCACATCCACACATTGCAAGGTCATACTGTGGTGCAGGACGCCTCTCATGTTTCACCTCTCTGTTCTGTGGTGTTGCTTATTTAGTGCAGAGACTGAGGACAGGCTGTTGATCTGTTCTGCTGGTCTTATCAACAGGTCAGCTTTAGGTCAACAAGTAACTGTGCAGTATGTCTCACAGGAAAGCAGAAACTCTGCACAAAGTGGACATTCATTTCAGATGCATTTTCAAACATGTAGCAGATTGATGATTGTTGATCGATTGTTTGATATTGCTTGATAAGGAGGATCTACAGTATGTGATGAGCGTCATCCAAGGACACAAGAAAGGTGTCAGGTGTTCAAAGATTAACATCAAGTTTGGCCTGTGTTTGTTGTGTGCATGTGATTAAAAAGGATTAAGGTTAAGTGAAGGGTGTCATAGCAGCCAGGTTTAACCAGGTTTTACTCGGGGGTGTTGGTGTTAAAGAGCTCTGCATGACTTGGATCTGTGGAACAGATCAAATCAAATCACACTGCAGTCAGAATCCAATTTATGCTTCCATGTATGAAAGTTGGCATTGTAGTTGCTGGAGGTGGTATTAGGCTAGCCACAGAAAAACAAAAAAAAACTGGCACGCTTCGCTAATAAGTAGGGACATATATCGTCTTCAGCAATTTCAGATGTCAAGCTATACTTTTTAAATGATATGATAGTTCAGATACAGGTTTGTCCACAAGGGATGGGCTGGAATTGGGCCAGCTGGTTGCCAGAGCTCTCACACAACACATCACTAAACATACAGCTTGATTGGCTTTTTGCTGACTGAAACCTGTTATTCACTGAAAACATTATATCAGTCCTGCTACACGCCTGTTTTTGTTATAATCACCCCATGTCTGCACATACAGTACGAGAGTGCACACGTGCTCTGGTGTGCATCGAAAGCAAGAAGGTTAAAGCACATCGTAGCAGGTCATCGGAGGACAGCTTCCCATGATGACTCTCCTCATTACAGACCTCCCCCTGCGCTGAGCAAGCTTAGGTGGTCGACTAATTGTGACTTTACAAGACACAGTAATGGGCAGTGACATGGTAATATAAGCTATAAGGATGATGAGATTGCTGTAATGAAAGTAAATGTTTCAAATAGCCTTTGGAGAGGCAGAGATTGCAGGGGCGGTCATTTAAATCATAGTCAGGTTGACTGGGGAAATATAGGTCAAACTGAGGGCCATGTTTTAGGGCAAGCTGACAAGCTAGCAATTATTGACATCTTACTCTATCACAAATGAACAAATCAGGATGTTTTTCGCTACAGATGACATTACACTGTGTCTTTGTCCAGACTGTTGATGGTGTAAGGGCTGAAGCTGAATATGACCATAGTAACGCCAATGCCGTGCTCTCATTATGTAACACCTTTTATGATGGGAATTAGATTTTTTACACCATATGGATTGATGTCAGGTTGTTGTCAGCGTTGCTTCTGAAACAAGAATTTTAACATCTCTGTTTAAGATCTTGTTTCGTTTACAGTAGTGAAAGAAGATCTTTGACCTTTTTCAGAGTCTGAGGCGCAGGCTGCTATATACAGGAGTGAGAATGGGAATAGCAATGGCACTAAAAACAGATGACACAGGATTCCAGTAAGAGTGTAAAGTCATCTTCGGCTGCAGGAGAATCAGGTGGTTTCACATGGTGGAGTCGTGATGTAGTTAGAGAAGTTTGCAGTTTTGTTTTCTCAGCCATACAAGCAACAACCTGTTGATTTTATGCATGTTTTATATTGTATTTTACATCACCTTGTTCATATGTTCATATAGATTATAATATTTCATATATAATTTATCTCGTTTTACACAATTTTGATTTAATTCAGGTATAGTTCATTGAGACATACCCTGTGATGTCAGGGTATAATAAACTTTGACTGAACAATCTGTGTCTTTAAGAGAGCAGCACTGGATGAAATTATGTTTTGGAACATCATGTTCAGAGAAACACAACCTTGTTTTTTTGTGGTGTGCGTGTGTGTGTGTGTGTGTGTGGTGGGTTGGGGTGGTCCACTCATGATAGGCAATCTGTTATTGTGGTTTGGTAAGGAAGCCATGTCTACATTGCCCCTTGTGATAAAGGAGTTCACATAAATTTTTAGCTTTCTGCTTCACCGTTCAGTAACAGAAGGTGCTTCTTGAGTAAGTGCACTGGTGCTCATGTGTGTTGTGTGTGCAAGACAAGTGAAAGATAAAGACAGAACAACTGAAGCAGAGAATGAGAGTAAGGATTAAGAGCAAAAGAGAGAAACTAGAGAGACAGAGTTAAAGTAAGGTAACATTGGATCTCATAAGGTGGTAGACATATTGTGAAGTTTTAACAATATGAGCTTTTTGTTCATCTTTCCAAAATGCATTTAAGCATGAAATCAGGTTGGAAAGGCCTCAGCAGCACCCTTTCCACACAGAAGTGCTATAGAGTGTAAGGACACAGCAGGGTAAAAGTTGAACAGAGGACAAGCAGCATTAAGGAGCAGAAGGTGAAAGAGTAATGAGATCAGTAGCAGTAAGCAAGCTGTTTCTTGTGAAACTAGAACCGGGAAAGAGATGTGAGCCAGAGAAGAGAGGACAGGCATTTCATAATTTCAAATTACATCCCTTCATTGGGACAAGTGAATCCTGATGTGGGAATAACATTTTGTTGACTGTCTCTCAGTTGGACGAACACAAATGAACCATGGAAGAAGAAACACTGTTGCATCTGAATGAGATTAAATTCCTCAAGGGAGTTCCAGTTGTCAGATCTGACAGAGAATTGCCCAGAACAGCTCTGATGATGATGTTGATCAGATTTATGGCAGTTTGCAATAGTGCGAGGCAGTAAAACTTTCAGTATTTTTTCACTGTGCTTTCTGTTTGGTCCAAACTAAACATGTTTTCAGCTCTTCGGAGGTATGTGTGTGTTGTGTGTGTGTGGATGTGTGCATGCATTGTATGTATGTCACTGCACATGTTTGTTAAACAACACGGCAGCCTGAGCTTTCTGCCAAAAACAGATCTCTGTGTTGGATGAATTGTTTTTTTGTGCATGCTCTAAGCCTGCCTGTGTGTGTGTGGCTTCTTGATTGATCGAGCTGGCTACGTTTTTCCTCCTGATGATCTGTCACTCTGTGAAAATAGAGAGTTGGCAGCAGAGGGAGGCTTGTTTTTCACAGCCATCCATCAGTCCTGTAATTGTCTATAACGGTAGCTAACTTTAATCTGCTCTAATGCACAGCTCTGGTTCAGTCACCCAGGCAAAACACAAGTTGCTGCTGGATCTGTGTTTAGTAATCTCTATAGACTTTCACCCGTTTCATTTTTTGCTTCTTCTTTGCTATCCATCAATCCATCCATCCATCCCTTCAGTTTTTCTTTTTTTCCATCTAGTCACAGCTTCACCCAATGAATACCTTGAAACCAGGGAACAACATAAACAAAGAAGGTCAACCATATTTTTGTTGGGTTTCATAGCTGTTAGTCCCTGTCATATTTATGGTTAGATAGGCTTAGCTAGAGTCAGATAAGAGTCTGTGCGGGAACGAGAGAGCAAAACAAGGGAGGGTACAATGAGAAAGAACGTAACCTGGATCTCCATGATGTGAGAGGTCAGGAGACGTTTGAGAGCATATAGAAATGGATGTTCACCTGTCTACCACATGTCTCCACTGATTCTCCTTTTCGAGACTGAAGTAGAGAGACTATTGCTTCCAAAGAAAATAGGCAGGTCTAGTTCACCCCTCATCTTCATCTTCGTCCTTTATCTTTCCTTCGAAGCTGTTCTTTATGTAATTATGTTATTAAAGAGTAGGTATGGCTTTTGCTACTATGTACAGTACGTTTTGCATTAACTGACAAAAATACGTAATATAACACATTTTATATTTAGATGATGGCTGTCAAAGGTTATGTGTTAATGCAAATTCCATTTAACAAGATGTTTTGTTGGACATGGGATTAACACACGTTCATTGGCCTTTAGCCTGACCCAGAGTTTGCATGAGTTGCCAGAATGAATCAGCTCACAGTCTCAAGCTAAACTGTCTCTGCTAACACTTGGATGATGGATAATGAACAAAATCAACTGAATGGCAAGTTCAGCTACAAAGTCCTGGCAGACGTGGCTGTTGACAAAGCCATGGTTGTTTTCTGTTACTGGTGATGTGAAATGAGTACGTCTTATCCTTAGTTAACACTTGGAAAATTTCCCTTCAAGGAACATTTTGAACTAATAAAAGACATGTGATTAATTGCAATTTGCTATGGCATTCATGCGATTAATGTATGTTTTGATCAATTGACAGCCTAATCTAAGATATGCACGGTCTGTCACACAGCTATATACAGTATGTCAATTACTCAGCTGACCAGTAGCTGAATTCTGTAAAGCAATTGAAAAAGCAGTTTTGACACACAGTGCAGTCGGTAATAAAACTGCCTGTTTTTGGGTTCACTCTGCAGAAACACCAACTCAGGGGCAGAAGGAGAGATACTGTACAGTGACCATATTTCATGCAACTTTGGTCGCAACTGGTTTGTGCAGGGCACATGTCTGCGATGTGGTATTTCTAGTTTTACCTCATTTACTCTTATGCTGTTATTGAATTTTAGCTTTGTAATACGCATGCCTACTCAGAGAATAATCACTATTTATAGTAATTATGTACAACATGTCCTGTGTCCTGTATGTCTGCTTGGTCGTGTGGTTGTGGTGCCTAAAGTGTACTCTAGGTAGGCACTATGAGCTTTCTATTCTTACGCACTGACCTTGAAGATTGTGAAAGTGTGAGTTAGGGGCCAGGAATAGGGGTACACGTCACCCTGCCATGTGGCCTATGTAGGACAGGATTTGTTTGCACTTGAAGCTGTCAAAACATCTTGTCTATGACACCAGCCAGCACAGATGGGACAAACGAATAGAATAAATCTAGGTTTGCATCAGTTTTGAATCTCTCATGGCTGCATCTGCACCTGTGTGAGGAACAGTTTCATAAGTATGTGTATGTGCAGTATATAGAATCTGGATAGATTGCATTTACACAGACAATAATTGATCTGGCATGGATTTTAATTAGTAAGCAATCAGAGAACATCCCTCGTTATGTCCGCATACTGCTGACAAAGTAATATCCAATATACACATACACATATTATTTATGTTTATAATATGTTTTCTTGCCTATTTAATATGAACTATGCAGATTATATGTAAGCAGTAAAATCACCACACTATGTTAAAGGACTAAAGGACTATGGGACCCCAAAAAAGTTATAATCTCTAAAGCTTTTAATATTGATTATATTGTAGACATATTAATCACTTTTATGACTACAACTAATACTAGTGGTAATATTGATTATATTCCTTTTCACCCCTGACCCACTGCCCATGATGTGTACATCCCTAGTGTTGATGTGGGGTAAAGGTGAAGAAAACATAAAGTTTCAGTAGGTTAGTAGGACAAAGTAGATGACAATGGAACTGGGTCAGCCATGTGTCTCCTTATCCTCAGCTAGCCTCTTTGCCACCCCTCCTTTTCACACACACACATTGTTAAGACCTTTAACATAAAACTCCCTTCATCATACATGCACAGCCACGTATATGTTCATTATAACACACACACAATAACCCTAACACACGCTAACTGTGCTCTTGCTCTGTTGAGACAGTTCAACCGCTATTATTATCTCTGACACGTACATACATACACATATTTCTGCGCACACACGCATGTATATATGAATGTACTCATGCATGTTGACATGCACAGACACACACACATATACAGTGTACACACACACGCATACTCCATTTCACATTCCACATTAGCGTTGTAATGTTGCCCTGTTACAAAGCCCCTCACCCATCAAGAGTCCTTCAAAACAACTGATGAATGGTCACGCCACCAGGTTGAAGCCTCCATGGGTGGCCCTATCTGATCAACATGCTCCAACATGGGGCCCTTCGCCTCTCAAACCATAGAGTGGAAAATTTAATGGACACACCAGACTGGTATGTCCTGGTATAGCCATCGTTGCACTTTTGTGTAAAGACACATTCTTAACACTGGTATTTATCCCCACGAACACAACTTTCTCCATTGTTCTTTAATGAGCCAATACAAGACCAAATAAGAAAAGGAAAACTACAATTTGTTTGACCAAAGAAACCACTTGATAGATTATAACAGCTTTGATTGGTGGGAGACTATGGTTACGCTCTATATTGACCAATAAATGTGGTTTATTTCATGTTTTCCATTACATTTTAGTTTAGCATAGTGAAACAATAAACAAAACTACATTTTTTGTGCTGAGCATTTGTCCTTAAGTCATATATTTAACCTGTCTTCAGTCCAAGCACAATTAATTAGACAAAAATCACAGCAGAGCACTGAAATAACTTTGGATGGCTGCAATCAAATTCTGCTTTTGCTCTTATAAGTAGAGTTTCAGTAGAAATGTAAACAAGGAAGTCTGATAATCAGATGGCGAATGTTGGCGTCACTGCATTCTTTCTTAATAAAAACAAATAGAGTTCTGGTGATTTCTTGATTATCTTTTTTGTTGTAGCCTACTATTATTGCTAAGATAAACATCTCACCAGCTGTGCATATTCACTCTGTTCATGTTAGAAAATGCAGGAGTGAGGTCAACAACACAGGGCTCTTTAGTAACATTTTCTTTATACACTGGATGTTGACCCCACAGAAATGCAATGATATATTCAATAACATTTAGAAACCACCTCATCATTGAAAGAGAGAGAAAGCTTTTTTTTTTTTTTTAAATGCCAAATGAAAAATGTGCATGCTACATGTAACTGTGAGTTGAGTTTAGTTTAGTTTATATTGTAGGTCATCAGACTCAATATCACTATTGGATTTTAAAAAATCAAGCAAATTATTTTATTTCATGTTATTTCTGGTTTTTATGGTATTTATGTTTGTGAATCGTTATGTAAAATCGTTTAACGTCAGATGGCTGAAATGCAACAATTTATTTGTTATTTTGAGGCTGAAAACAAACAAAACAATCTGACTTTTTACCCGGCATCACTAACCATGACTAAAGCAAGTTTCTTTGCAGAGGTGACGGGGTGGGTTGGGTTAGATGAGCTGGTGAAAGTGAACCAACAGTGGAGTGTCTGAACCCCACAGATCTCCTCACTAACCATGACTAAAGCAAGTTCTGCAGGAGGGGTCATAGAGGGATATTTGGTTGGCTCATCCACATTGGTTGAAAGTTCAACAGGTACAAGAACAGAGTCATGTCCTGTTGCCTACCACATCAAGTCATGCTGGGTGACAGTGTGGGCTGACGAGGCGTCTTGTTCAAGTCCTCATCAGAGGTTTCCATATATTTGACTCAGCTTTTGTGAATCCTTCTTGTGATCTTATCAGCAGAAGAAGAGGCCTGGCCTCATTGTCATCACAATCATTCAGTTCAAACTGCCATAGCCTTAAAAATGAAAGAAAAACAAACACTGTTTCATCTTTAAAGTCCCTCTCTTCCTCATTACACACAGACTTTTGTGCACTGCAGATCTTCAGCAGCCATAGTTTTTCTGCTTAGGCCTCAGAACTTCATTCACTAATACCTAGACTAATAAGTCTAGCTAAATATTTGCTCACATGTCTTCTTGTATAAAAAATAATTTGAAACAAAGTACAAAAGACACGTTTTATAGGATTTTAGCTGGTATTTTATTTCATTATAGACTAGTGGGTGTTACATGAGACTTGAAAGAGCCTGTGTGCCAGCAGATCTGTATAACCTGCACATATACATGTATGGGTGTTGAAAATAAGATATTATTTACTATTCAGTCTTACCTATATCTGAAAATGTACATAGACAGTAAAACTTGATGGAAAAACTCCCATTTACTTCTGTCCCTAGAGGCTTCTGCTTGAGAAATCCTGCCTCTAGTTTGCAGCAGTAGCTACATACAGTGCATAGCTTTTGAAAGCCATGTATGTATAACCACTGTGCAACCGCTGACCAGCATCATTTTCTCTGATGATGCACAGCTACTCTCTGCTGTGTAATATGAGTTTGAAGAACTGCCTCAAATATAAAATCAGTAAACAACACACATAAACAACAGTGTATACATAATCATATTACACAGCCAGCTTAACTTAATGTATAGTGTGACCTTGGATGTGGTATAATAAGATTTTTGTCTTGGCTTCAATCTCTAACAATCTTAAGTACATGCTGTGTTCCCAGTCATGGCGCCAATAAGCCCATGAGAGCAGCACACATGTAACCCTGCAACCCTTAACAACCCCCTAATCCATACACCCAAGCTCAGTCTGACATATGAGATATACTGTTCCTTCTCATCTCGTGTGTGTGTGTGTGTGTGTGTGTATGTGTGCGCTTGTTGGCATATGTGAGAGTGTGTAAGTGCTCATACCGTCACACAGAAAAGTGTGTGTGCATGTGTGTTGAGGCCACAGCTCTCTTCCTTTCATAGCAGGGCTTGGCTGCAGTCTTGTATTTCACTCTGCAGGGAACACACACACAAACATACTGGCACACATGCATGCATGCTTGCACACACACACATACATCCATCTTCATAGGCAAGTCAGTCATCCATTTCAGCTTCAACTTTGGCCCACATCACTGGTAAGTCTGTATTCATGTATGTATGAATGCCAGAGAGGGAGAGAAGCGGGAGACCAAGGAAGAGAAAGACAATCAGTTGGGGGGCCATTTGGTTTTCCATAGAATGCCATGCACTGGGTTCACTGAGTGCACATGTGTGAACCCAGTTAGCCTGCAGGAAGGCAAGGTGGCCTGATCTCCCTCTTGTCCTTCTGCATGATGCAACACTACATGCAGCTTCAGACATGTTCTCTGTAGAGTCTCAGAGTGAAGAGAAGTTGAACCTCTGCTGTAATCTGGGAATCTGAGCTGTTCCAACCTGTCTCAGAATTAAACAGATTCTTAGAAAGCTGCTTGAGCAGAGAGAAAGATCGCTGGATTGTGAAAGTGGTGTAATTTCCCTGTTAGTTGATTTAGTTGCACATTTCTGTATGAACTAACTCACCTTAAAGTTATGATGTTGTAGTACAGCCATGCTCTGGTCACTGCTTTTGGAGAAGTTACTACATAAAGCGGTTTTGTATTGTGAAACATCAACCGACAGAAAGGTGTCGAAACACCTATCCCTGCTAAACAGGTTGTCACTTCATCATTTAATTTTTCCACTGCCTGAATAACTTTGTTTGTGCTCTGCCAATAATAATAATGATAATAATAGTGTGTCAATTGAATGGCGTGTTCAGGAACAGCATGACATGACATAATTTCTAGATGTTTTTGTTTTGTTTGCACACACACACACATGGAAGAACTGACATCTGTAACAAGTGATCTGTCACTGGGCTGTCTGCGCAACCCTTGAAGTGATCCGTGATTCATCAGTACATGTAACTCAGCACGAGAGCATAACATTTGTATAATGGTTGATTGAGAAACAATACCGTCAAAAGAAAACACATCGATATGCACTATCAAAATAACACTGCACCACATTAACTGTTTCACTGCTGGTTGCTTGTACGTCTTTGTTGCAGGATAATTTAAAGGGAATGTTGGCACTCATGGATTTGAAGAGTCAGATGCCTGCCAGAACCCCACTTGATTTAATTACTCAGTAGTAAACTCTACTTTAGTTCTGGCAGACTGAATTTACAGGCTGATTTATAGGCAGACCACACACACATACGCACACACCAACACCCAAGCACAAGGTGTTCACAGTGAACTTTTCTACTGTCTCTCCCCTTTTCTATCAGATGGCTCTTGGCTCAGAAAGCCAGCAGAGGAAAAGAAAGGCTCCAGCCCCTCCTCCCACCCCGTCCTCCACCACCCCAGGCTTTGATGACACTTCAACTTCTCCTTCTCCCAGTCCTGACATCCAAGCTACTGAAACACCTACCCCAGCCGTCCGCTCCAAGGTGGCAGTGCAGGCAGTTCCAGCCTCTGCTACCGTTGTGGTAATGCAAACAATAAAACCCGGCCCCCTGAAAGCAGCAGAACAACCTGCCACCCCAACCGCAAGCTCCCCAACCCCAAGCAGCAGCACCACAGACAGCTTGGCTCTCCAGGATTCCAGCTCTGAATACAGCCACAGCCTTGATGACTCAGATGCTGACCAAGACCAGGCCAGTTCCTACTGCAGCACCCTCACCACCAGCACAGTGAGCGGCTCTGCAAAGGTCCAGGCTGCAATAAAAAGCTCCAGCAGCAGATTGGAGTCAGAGATGTCGAGCAGCACGGCGGCCAATCCGAGAGATCAAGAGGTGACCTCAACGAACAGCTCCAGGTCTGAGTCTGAGTCGGCCCTCAACCTGAAACTAGATGAAGTTGAAAACAACAGACACAGCGGAATGGGTAAATAACACACAGCATACCCAGAAATCCTTCACTACACATAACAGAATTTCACTGCAACTCATTTTTAAAAGCAAGGCACCAGATTTCAGTTTTCAGATTCCTCATATCATTCTTTGTTTTTATCTTAGTACTGTATACAGTATAAAAGTTACCTACATGAATTCAATTTGAGTTAACTAACTGACATGTCGGATCGTTACGCCACAACAGACAAAACATTTATATTCAACAAAGAAAATGAACTTGGCTTCTGATTACTGAACTCTTGACAGTGATGGTAAACACACTCTCTGTATGTGAAATAAGTGAGACAGTCAGAAGTTGCCTGTTTGAAATGACTGTTGAATGTCTGCCCTGGAGAACTGAGCTGTCACTCTGTAGCAACGTCTGAAACTTAAACTGTCAAGACTGACGTACATAACGTGTGTGTGTGTGCGTGTGCGTATGTGCGTGCGTGTCCGTCATGGCTAAAATACTGGAACGAGTGGAGCTGGTTTTCATCATAGCTCATGAGACAATACAGTCCTTGTCTCTTACCAACGCTTATCAATCCCTCACGTTCTTATCTTTCTCTTTCTCTCCCTCTTTCTCTATCCCTCTCTTTATCTTTATCCCTCAATTATTTCTTTTTCTTGCCCCTCACACAGACCTTCCAAAGCTGGCAGATATAAAGTCAGACAGATCCATCACAGATTTAAACAGGCTCTACATGAACTTTCACTGGCCCTCCTATTGATCTTTATATAACCTAGATCTTTCTCTGTAGCAAAGTGAGATTGCAGCAGAGGGCTGTCATGTCTGACAGGGGCACAGATGAGAGAGCCGCAGACCTCAGAAAAAGGATGAGAAAGGTGAGAGTTGCAGAATGAGGTTCAGAGAAAGGAGCATGGGAAGGTTTTGGCAGAGGAATGACAGGGTAGTGAGGTAGAAACAAGGGGACTCAGGGGGGGTTAAGGAGTGGAGGATGATGGACAGGCGGATGAAAGCAAAAGAGAGGATGAAGTATGAGGAGGTTTGTGCATTAGACAGGATAGAACAGACAGAACGAAGATCATTAATAAATTTATAGACCTCACTACTTCTCTTTTCCTCTATCCTGACACTCTGCTGACAGTGCATCACCTTTCTCTCTCCTTTTTGGCTTTGACTCTCTTCCTCCCTTTGTTCGCCTAGGCATTGTGTCGGAAAGTGCTGTCTTTAAAATGTGTATTTGTACTGAAATAGTTTTATTCCCAAAGCCACATTCCCTTAAAAAACATTTTTGTCCTACAGACAACCTCAACATCAACTTTTCAACTTTTCACAGACTGTAAAGTGTTTTTCATTGCAGCGTGACAACTGCACATATTACTGAACAGGACATATTTGGCAGAGAATGAATAGCTGGTAAACACGTTAGGGGCCGGCGCACACTGTTGGGTGGTGCCCTCATGCTTGTATAGGCCGAGGCAGAAATGTACTCACAACATTTATTAGGTTTCTTTTGGTCTGTCATTTATATAGGTTTGATTTAGTCTCTCATTTTTGTAGGTTTTATTTTCAGTCTTTCATTTTACGCAAAATTGTAACGTATGTCAAACTGTAAACGGTTTGCCATGTGCTCTGGGAAGCCCTGTGATAAAGATCTTAAATTCTAAATAAACAGAGGTGGAGCTGGAAGAGGTTTATACAGGGTTTTTGCCTTTTAGACTATTGCTTCTTGTAGTGCCTAATGTATTGATGATATATTCCTTATATCTTCAAATGATAAGCTGCCGTAGAAGCGTTAAAGGCTGTGTGTATGCTCGTGTATTCATGGGTGTATGCTACTGCATGTTGGGCACATTATGTCAGTGTTTGCATCAGCCTGAAGTCAAGGGTTTAGGTTGGTTGAAAACAGAACAGAGAACAACAAAGCACCAAAGCAAATGTCACTGCACCGTATTGTTAAAGCCCCATTGCAGCTCTGCGCAGTGTAATTAGTAAATACAGAAGGAGGATTCAATCATTTCAACATGTGTATATGTGTGTATGTGTGTGTGCATGTGCTCCAGAGGCTGTCAGTGTCGTGATGGTGTAGTTAATCATCTCAGCTCTGCCTGCTGTTCCAGTTCCCTCCCGTTGTCGTCAACAGAATAAACAGATAAAGCAGCACATCGACAGCACCTGCTGACTAAGATGCAGCTCACTGATGCATCACAGGCCTTAGAGGGAAATTTCAGTGGCTGTATTTCAGCCGGGCTCTTTTACAGTAATTGTGTTTTTGCAACTACATCCCAATATGTCATCCAGATTGATTTTGTCCCATTTGTCAGTCCATACTTCTGTCAGCATCACCTGTCTCCCGTGCTTTATGTATCATGCTCTGCACATATTACACATTGGCAGCTAAGAAATAAAACAACTCCCTCCACTCGCTGCATTTTTATACTCCTGGGAATTTTACTACACATAGGATTTATGTAAACTGGATGGAAGCTGCTAACAGGTTGTTTTCTACTACAAGTAGACTGAGAAACTCCATCCACCAATAGTCAAAACCTACAAATGAGTGTACTGTAAACACTTTATGTACTTAAAAGTCATAACCCCCACCAAGCGAAGAATGGAACGCTGCCCACAGAAACTCAAACTTCATCAGATTATCCAAGGATAAATGAGTGTAGAGCAAAAACACAGCAGAGCCAGAGGGTTACCGTAAACAAATAAAGAATAGAATAGAAGAATAGAATAAATAAAAGACAAAGATCTTGATGTTTGCACAATGTTCTCTCCACAGCTTTCAGTTTGATAAGAAGTTTGCATGTGAGCTGTTTGTGTCACGTTCCCCTTGACCATCTGTGCCTGCCCTGCCTGCATGTTGTCCCTCTTCTAGGAGCCACTGATCCAGCAGCACCACCCAAACCTCGTCGTTCCCCGGCTCGGGAAACATCACGGCTTTGCCTTCCCCCAGCTTCACCCACTCCTCCCCCGCACACCCCTCCCATTGAGCTCACAGAAAGTGACTCCCCAGAGATGGAGGAAGCAGCTCCCCAGTGTAGGTTCCAGATGGACTGCGTCTCCCTTTCCTCCACTCTTGTTCTTTCCTTTTCTTCCCTAGAAGCTGCTCTCCTGGTTCTTTGCCTCTTACTTGATTCGTCTAAACCAGTTTGTATTTTTGCAACTATCCTGAATTGCCAAACCTCTGTGTGTGTGTGCGTGTATGTATGTGAATACTGCACCCTGTCCTCACATGTTATCCATCTCTCAATCAGTGAGTCGGGCAGCTGAGTTGTTAAGTGATACTGGGCCCATGTGAGGTCAAGGTGCTTCATATCTATAAATGTCAACCTGTAAGCCCTGTTATTTCTTCTGGACCCAGGGGTCAGGGCTGGGGTCAGCACCAATCAACTGAAGTGCCTTTTATGTTGCATCTGTACAGTAGATGGGAGCATATTAGATGTATAATGAAAGAGATGCTGAACCGTATTCAAGCCACTGTCTGTCTCACGACTGTTTGTTGAACTCAGTGTCTTTGTTTATCCCTAGGTTTTTCTCTGGATGCTGTTTTCTTCTCCTTTGCCAGTAATGCAGGGTTTACTTTCTACCCATGTCAAATCACATCTTTCCTCTTCTTTTCTCCCCACCCCGTACCCTCCTTTGTAGTGTACTGCTGTGGGCCTGTGCGACTGCGCTCCAAACGCTCCTGAAGTCTCTCTCTGGCTCGACCCTTCCTTTGTTCGCCAATCCTTCAGTTCCTGTTGCCTCTTCCTCTTCATCCTTCTCCTTTCTGCTGGACATCCCTCTGACATTCACCATCCTATACTGTCATTCTTTTAAGAACTTTCTACTATTTCTGTCCTCTTGTATTGCTTGTTACAAACACAGTTCTATCATGATTTTTAATTGTCTCATTGTGGCTTGCTTTTACTTGGTGTCATTTGCAGAAGCTGCTTTGCAGCAACTTCACTGCATCTGTCCCTTTCATAGTTTCGATTTGATCCTGTTGGGGACAGAATATGCCTTAAATGAACACGAGTCAGTCTCTTCAATGCTCTTAAAACAATCCTGCTTTGTGTTTGTTTTCTTCTTTTTTTCTACAAATGTATGTATATATTCTTTTGGTGGTATTGCTTTTCAGCTTTATGTTGGTTGTCATTAATTATGCATGAGATCAGGGCTGAGTTAAAAGTGGACACGCAGAATGTGGTCAGTGGCCTATACATTGACAGATGAGCTAAGCCCTGGACGTATCGGTTACAATGTGATTGATGAGTGACATGTTGGAATGAGGTTATGAGGTGAGGCCGTGCAGTATCTATCAGCCAATATTTTGGTGATGTGATATCTGCAGATCAATAGTAGGACAGCGTACGTTTCTCTTTTTGTGCCTGGTGTTGGGGATCAGTTTAGAAACGTGAGACCTGAATGCATGCTGCCTTCAGCAATTATATGGAAGGAGTGATCTATCAATGACATGTTGCTTTTAGGTGCTAGTGGCTCATGTATTTTAAAGACACACATTTAAAACAAAAGACCTGCCCCCATTGAAACCTGTAACAGTCTACACTGAAATCAGGAGGACTCTCACTGATTGGTTTGTGACAGCTTATAGTTGCAGGAATACTTCACAGCTTGTTTTTGAAATGATGGGTAGAGATCTAAAATGATCTGTCTGTAATGATATCCGATGTGAAAACTGTTTGCTCTAAATGTTTTGAATGTAGAGCAACACTAATTTTTTCTTTTTTTAAATCATGCTAAAAATGTGCAATGGCAAAAATGGCCTTAAGAGTAAACTGCTTCATAGGAAAATGATCAGTTCTTAAATATATGTTATTCTTTTTTAAATGGTGAACATATTGATGAAATGGATCCCTTGTTTTTATCATATGACTCTTAAACTGTTGCAGCTATCGTGGTGCAACACAGTCAAATGTTTCATGGAAGGAGGATTTTACATTTTTGCAACAAGGACCATAACAATGTACCAGGCAGATCAGAGTAACAAGTTAATTCAATTGAAATGATATAATATAATATAATTCATCCTGAGTCACTGTGCAAATGAGTAGCCTAATGAGAGTGTGTGTGTGTGTGTGTACACCTGTGGAGTTGTGTATATGAACAACCACTTATCTGTGTTGTGATTGAAGGTCAGAATATTTGTTTGAAAGATTTTTTTTTCAATTAAACAGTTGAAGACTGAATTAAGATAAAAGGTATTTTGTTTTTGGATTATGCATGGGGTTGGTGCATGGATCGATATTGACGAGACGTGTCACTGCATCGATTTGCATGGGAATGCAGACACTGTATTATTTGGCTCTAACAGAGAAGTGTGCCGAAGGTCAAAATGAGTTGGGGGTTTGAGAACTAGTGTGTGTATATTTACTTGTGTGTTTGTAATGGAAGCATAGAGCACTTGTGTAAACACATGAGAGCATTACAGTGCGTATACATGCACTTGTCTGTGTGTGTGTGTGTGTGTGTGTGTGTGTGGACTGTGGCTGTAGTTGGCATGACTAAGCTGTTGCTGGGAAGGCGCTGGGAGGACAGCCCTGTGAGTCATCACCACATCTCCTGGAACTGACTGTTCTCTCCACACCATTAGGACCAGGTCCAAAACTGACAGGCCTAGTACACACACACACACACACACACACACACACACTTAGGAAGACATATTGGTGCACAATGTGTGCCCATTGCACACTCTCACACACACACACACCTGGTATCACTAACAAGGTCACTCTCTGTTAAACTCATTTTAAAGAATCCCCTGTTGAGTTCCCAGGGCTGTGCATGCTGGCCAGGCTGCTGAAAAAAATGGTGCATTGATTTTTATTCTCTTGGCCGAGAGTTCAATGAGATCAGTGACAGACTAAATAACTTCTCCAAAAGCCACGGCAGTGACCAGAGCATGACTCTACTAAAGAGATGAGAGGGTATGAAGCAATACTGTCTCTCAGTGGTATCTAAAACAGTACTGTAAAAATCTAATTAAAAGGGTTTGTTTACAGTAAGTCCACCCACACATCATTAAAGCTGTTTTATCAAGCCACAGGTGGTTGTGCTCTGGTCCTGTGTTTGTATATTTGGCTTGTGTTTTCTGGTTTGAGTGTGTGTGGTGTCAGAATGAATGTTGAAACTAACGTAAATGCTTCCTCTGTTTTTTCCCTCTTTTCTTGCTCCTCATTTTTGCTCTGCACCCCGTGCTTCTTTTCAAGCAAGTGGCCTCGTGATTTGTTGTGTTGGTTTTTTCAGTTCAGTTTTAATCTTCCTAGGTGTCAAGAAGTTGGATTTGAGAAATATAAAATGAGGCCTAAGTATTTCTTCTTGTTTTTTTAAACTTACTGCGTGTCATGAGTAAAAAATAACAGAGGCTTCTTTCGATGTCTAATTCTTCATGTGATGTTCTGTCCCGAATTAAAGCCTTTTCTCAGTCTTTTGTTTTCACTAAACAGTCTTTCATGTGGTTGTTGAAATCGGTTGTTACTAAAACCTACTCACAGCGTTAAAGGACACTGATAGATAACACCCAACACTGATGCTGAGATCTTCCTCTATCCTCTACCAGCCTGGCTGCACTCCATGCAGAGCTCTGCAGCCAGTGGCCAGAAACCAGAAACTGAAACACCGGAGGAGGAAACTCTGTCCCTGGGCAGCAATGGCAGCAGCAGCCTGCCTGACCAGGGTTACGCCGCTTCGGAGGGCATGGCAGACGGCGATGACTCGGGCATGATCAGCTCTCCATCTGACACCCAGCCCACATCCCCAGAGGGGAGTGTGTCTTTGGATGGAAGTAGCAGAGGTGTAGGAAAGAAACTGCTTGGACCAGTACGGGACAATTCCAGTGACAGTGATGAGGGATGTGCCACCTGGGGATCAAGTCACAGGTAAAGACACAGTCATACATACAAAGTTGAGATAGAGGGCACATTGAGGAAGGGTGGTTGTGTGCCAAAAACAAGCAGGAAAGGAAATAAAGTCAAGGACACTGTTTCAACTTATATCATCCATGATTTAATTGACCAACAAGATAATTAAGGCCTCATTCAGTACAGTTTTAGGTGGTAGGTTAAAGGGATAGTTCAACATTTTGGCAAATTGGCCCATTGCCATAATCCTTGTAGTTTTAGGAGTAGTTTCGTTACCTGTCGGTGCAAACTATTTTTAAAACAGCCAAGCCGAGCTGTGAGCTGCACAGAGCCACGCTATGGAGGCTTTTGGGATTTCTTGGTTTCCCTCATCAAATACACAATCCAACAAATCCAAAACACTCTCATGAACATGTTGTGACCCGCACATTCGCCATGCTATGAGATAATAACGGAACGTTACGAGACAGTGTCGTTTGAAAGGTAAATTCATGCAAAACCGTTGATGCATGTTCTTGCCGGGGGCAGTTTTCCACAAGCAGTCCCTGCATTTACCCCGAAAACAACTCAGTCTCGTTCCATTATTATTTCATAGCGTGGTGAATGTGCAGGTCCCAACTTTTTGGAGTTGTTGGATTGTGTATTTGATGAGTTTGATAAGGGAAACCAAGAAATCCCATTAGCCTCCATAGCATAGCTCTGAGCAGTTTGCGGCTCGGCACGGCCGTTCTAAAACAAGCTTGCACCAACAATTGACAAGATAACAAACCTACTCCTTAAAGCAGATATCAGTGGAATGTTTTTGTTAATATGAGTCCTAAATAGTCCTATTTTCCGTCAGCAATCACTTACATGGAGTGTTTCAGCCGTAACACGAGTCTCTCCGTCACTCTGCTCTGCTGTAACCCGAGGAGAAAATTTTCCTTGTGGGATACAAGTGTTATCCAATGAGGAGAGAGAACGGCATGAAGGGCTGTGTGTGCAGCCAAGGGGTGCGCGTGAATGTGGTGACGTAGCACGAGGACCAATAGATGCCTGACGAGGGCGGGGGCTGCTAACTCATGGTGCGTTCAAGGAAACTCGTACTTTGTGTTTTTCCTTCCTGTGAAGTCATACCAGTTCGATCTGGTACGAGTTCACGGGTCGGAAGTTACGAGTGGCCGTTATAGGGAACTTTCACAGACAACAGGACGGTAAAAACACGAGCTACGGGTTACCTGGAACGCTACAAAGTTGTAGTTGTGACTTGAAGCTGACGGTTTCAAAAGATGAACGCAGCAACAAACCTACTGATATCTGCTTTAAACTATAGGGATTGTGGCAATGGGCCAGTTTGCCAAAATGTTGAACTAGCCCTTTAATGCATGGCTGTTTTGGCCATGAGAAAAGTCAGTCATCTGTCTGGGATAATGCATGTGCCATTCACTTTGCCGTCGACTTGGGGCCGGCCAAACCACAGATAACTAAAACCTGTTTTTAAATCTTCAGCCGGATTCTTGCTTTTGGCAGTCAAGCTCAGTTTTACACCTGATTTTCCCCTGAAGAGTCAGCCATCGCTGTTTTAAGCAAAAATTCAAAGTCTCCACAGTTTTCAACTTTGCTAGCAGTAATACCCAAGAGCAGTTCCCACCATGTGTTATATTTGAGTTGTAGCCAAAGCTGGCACCCTTGACTTTTAGTGCTGGTCTTTCATAGTTATGGTTCTAGGCCCTTATTCAAAGGCCTTCGTGGAAAATGAATACTGCCCCAGATCACTTTTGCCTTTTAAGTTGTTGTGAAATGTGTATGGTAATGTGCCCAGACCAAGGATCCTGGATCGATGCTCTCACTGAGAGAAACTTTATGAATCCGGGGTCTGGCCTGATGCTGCTGGCTCCTCAGTATTCCAGGAAAGCACTATAACCTTGTTTTCTCAGAATCGTTGAGGAAAAGAGCCGCAGTCCAAGTCTCTTAGAAGACAAATTCTGTTTGGTTTGGCCTCCTTGTTGCAATTTGTTATGGCTAATACGCCACTAACTCATGAGAATGCTCCGCTGAACCCTTGAAGAGAGTGAAGGAAGTTTGAACTGTGGTAATAATATCTTTACTGCTGCATGTTTCAAAGCCAGCAGGCTCCAATAAAAATAAAATCCGGCTTTGAACAAGCACAAAATATTTAAAACTCACACCCTCATTTTCTTTTTTTCTTTCTCCTACTACTGAACTGCATTTACCCTTTTGGTTTCTGAGGCAGATTAGTAACGGGAAGGGTGCTGGATGTAACACCAGCCTCAAATAAGCGATTCATAACAGCTGTTTGGTTGTAGCTCTGTGACTGTTAATAAGGATCGTGGAGTCACACAGAATGCTGTATTATGGCTGCCCCTATGTGCTGATCTGTTTTTGAATGTACCCATGATATGGGACTTGTTAGGTTATGTGTTTTTGCACGTATATATTTGCAGATGTCTTTTTGACACGTGTTTGTGTGCACCATCCTCAGGCACAATGACATCAGCTCAAAGACAAAGTCAGACAGGTTCAAAGACAGCTATGAAGATGATCCAGAGCTCACAGCGCAGCTCCATCAGACTCTGACAGATTTTGAAACCAACCTTGCAGGTAAGAGAGGCATACCATCGATCACAGCTCATTTATGATCTTGAACTGTCATGAGGTCATTGAAATGTGTGTCTGCATTTAGAGACTGTTCTAAACGCAATTTACAAATCCATATAAAAATGTTTGTTTGATCTGCCCCCTTTCCACAGCCCACATTGATATTATCTCAGTGAAGGAGTCTCCTTATACCATGTCCACAGACAGTAATGATGTGCCAGTGTCTGTAGTGGACATGGATGTGCCAGTCACAGCCATAGATGAAGTGCTGGAGGAGTATGAACTTAACATTGTTGAAAATGAAGCAAAGTCCCTTACGAGGACTGAGTCAGCTGGCCACAAAGGTAAGAACAACAAAAGAAGCAACAAAGGCTGAAAGTTGATATTTCTCTTGACATTGTGTGCCCTTAATTCCTCTAATGTATGCCTTGTTTTGTTCCTTATCACAGCATGGTTAAAATCCTTTATTTGTTATATTGACTTTTTCTCTTTCTTATCACAGATCCAGATTTTTGTTACCAGTCCACCGCCAAGCCACAGAACAAAAACAACAATGCTTGTACAGCTGCTGACAGTAATAAAAGGAGCAGTACAAATTCAAAGCAGCCATCTCAATCTGAGGAGCTCAGAGAATCACTGAAGAACAAGTCTATAGGTGATGAAAAGAAAGAAAATATATCACAGACAAAAGTTAAAGAGATGAGTGTCACTCGCACCAAGAGTGGTAAAGAGGATAAACAAAGAACAACATCAGTAGTCAAATCTAATGTCGACATGCAGAAACAGAGCAAAAGCACTGAGATCAAATCTGATCCTGTCAAAAATAACACTGAGTCTTTTCAAGAAAAGAAACCTGTTCTACCAGCAACCACTCAGAGATCAGTGTCTACAGGAAAGGCTGAAGAAGTGCACAGAGTTACCCAAAATAACTCCAGCTCCAGTACTTCCCCCAGTAAAATAACTCGCAACACCACATCACGCTTCGGCATGAAAACGTTCACTGTGGTTCCTTCGAAACCTTCTGTCATACACGGTGCTACGGGAGAGCCAGCGGTCCGATTAACTCAAGGCGCCATTAAGATTGATGATCAGGGGAACATGGTGAAAAATGGTATCGCCCAGAACAAAGTTAGTGGTTCGTCAGAGTCGGAGGGTAATTGCAGCGAAGAGTCTCCTCTTCATGGAAGAGCCAAATTGTTTTGGAGCTCGAATGAGAGACAAGAAAGTCCTGTGCACCAAAGCAAAGGTCAGGTTAGTAAGAAGGAGAACATGGATGCTACAAGAAAAACCCCCAGTCCAGTTTCAGAAACCACACTGAAGACCAGTAACACTGAGTACATGAGGACAACGCAGAGCACTCAGTCAAAACCTGTTGAAAAAGCCCAGCCTAAAGAGACGGTTAAAGAAGACGCTAAGGAACACGTGAAAGACAGATATGTTGCAAAGGAGGAGTGGGTAGAGGTAGAGAGCAATATTTCAGTGTCAAAGAACACTCACCAGCCAAGCAATAAACCTGCCCTTTCCCCTCCACTGCTTCCAGACCTAAATAAAAACCTGTCCTTCCTCAAACCATCCAGGCGAACCTCAAGCCAATACGTGGCATCTGCCATCACTAAACATGCCCCGAAGTCCTCGGATAAACCCAACTTCATCCCTAATGTCTCTGACTCATCTTCCTCTGTGAAAACACATACGGCCAGCTTCCAGAGATCAGGTCGGTCCATTCAAGTGAATCCACACTCATCTTCTCAGTCGGCCGTCTCGGATAACAAGGAGAATGACTCTAAACCTAGCACTCTTGGTCCTAAGAGGTTAATGAACTACCAAGAATATGTGTCAGATAGCCAGAGAGATTCTGGGGAAGCAAGACCAGACAGTGTTGGATCCACTAAAGGACGCTCTTACACACTGCAGACACAAACAGCCAAGAATAACCACATTCAGTCTAATGGCCCTGCCCAGATAAATGTGACTGCCAGCAATGACAGAGACGATATTAAACAGACTTGGCCCAGAAGCTCTAACCCTGCTCAAAGCTGTCCTCCACACTCATCTGCCAAACCACCCACAGCCCCAAAGCCCATATCCCAAGGCCAGACAAGTGTAAGTAAAACCTGGATTATAAAAATTGCATGTTTTGACTCTCATGAAAAATAAATACTTTAAGAGTTTTAGTAAAATTGTTCCTGCATATTATTGTGTACTCAATATCCCACATCTTGTCTTCAGAACACAAAGGACATGACAAAGGCAGCCACCCATCAAACACCTGATGCAACGTCACACAGTGACAATGCACCACAGCCAGTGACAGTGTTTGGCCCAGTTAAAAAGTTCAAACCTGTGATCTGTAAATCTGTGGAGAAAGAGACATCTCTGCACAGCAGCCTGATGGAGGCAATCCAGACAGGTGGAGGCAGAGACAGGCTCAAAAAGGTGAGACAGAGATCAGGATGATACAGTTCATGGATGGATAGATGGGTGATTACAGTATATTCTTGATTTGATTAATATTTTGTTTGCTGCAGGTTGTTGGGGAAACAAGAAAGGGATTTTGATTCTTCTCCTTTTCTTCCTCATTATTAGATATCCACTTCTGCTCCCAGTAACTTGAAGAAAGTGTCTTGTGTTGAGGTGCAGGATGAGAGGTCTGCTCTTTTGGCTGCCATCAGAGCCCAAAGCAACTTCACCAGGCTGAGGAAGGTAAAGGTCTTATCTTAGCCATTTGTGTAACATAATCTTTACTGTGTCAACATCAAGGAGGTGGGAGGGAAATAACTGTGTAAGGCTTAATGTTTGTTGTCAACATTGTTATTTTTATTTTTATTTTTTTTACATTTTTTGCTTTACATGGCATCATAACAACATCCTCTGTCCTTAAACCCTCACATCGACTGAGGAATAATCCCTTTTAACAGGGAAAAATTGGAGAAAACTCAGGGTGAGCAACAGAGGAGGGATCCCGCACCCAGAACAAGCAGACATGCAATAAATATTGTATACAGACAAGAAAACAGTTTTATGGCATGGAATATGCAAAACATGAAGATGTTAACAGGAGTTGACAAAGGCAGCTTCTGGTGGGAGGAAAGGCAGGGAGAGCAGACCAGCTTAATGGCAGTACTGGATGGCAGACTGGTTCATGGTAAGGGAGGGCTCGTCGGTTTAACAGAATTGGTGCAGAGAGATGGAGCTCTGGTGGATCTGTGGAAACACAGACAGAGTGTGCACTCTCAGAGATGGTATTCCTATCTTGGATACTGCGTAGGTGAAAGAAGGCGTCACATGTTTTTTGTGGGAGCTGAAGGAAATGTCCTGGTCAAAAATGACGCCAAGGTTCTTTGCAGTTGTACTTTGCTGAACATAAACAATACACCAACCAAAAACAAGTCAACATTGTCACTCTTGGCCTGTTGCTGTGCTCAGTGTGGATGATGGTTTATTGTCACGGAGCTGACAGTGTGACTGTTCCCTCTTTAGTCTTGATACACTTTGAAGAGAACAAACAAGTGGACGTATACTGTAGCAAGTGCATGGCATGAGGAGAATGTAAAAGTAAATGTGAATGTCTCCCTCATCACTTTGTTTTGTTTAGCCAGTCAGCCGTCCACAAAATCATGCATGAACTAAGTTATGCAAGCACTGTTGTCTATTTCCATCCCTCTGTGTGGACTGTGAGTTGTGGTTTACTGTCACATAAGGACCCATGTGGAATGAAAGGGGGCAGGAAACGTGCTGCTGTAGCTGAAACATCTGCGGTTCTATTCTGGAGGTTCCTTACCAGAAGTGGAATCTCTGGAATGCTGCATGACTAAATTAGTTTCTCAAAAAAAAAGTGAATAAATAACTAGAAACTATACACACTACGATGGAATAGCAAAAATAAATAATATCAAATCACATAAATGTGAATGTGTATAAACAAGATTAGAACAGAAGATTATTTGTTTGAACAAAGTATCTCTGTATGTGCCAGCCAGAGGCTGATGTTGGATGTGCCCGTGTGTAAGGTCAGTGTGAGTGTGAGCTCAGTCACACATTCTGTATGTGAGAGCAACAGGCTTTCCGGCTGTGTTTATGTGTCTAGAGTTACCATTGTGTCTCGCCCCTTTGTGTGTTGCAGACCAAATCTGAGGCTGCGGATGAGCTTGAGAAGTTCAAGAAGGTGGCCTCTGAGGAGGAGAAAAGTACAAGCACCCCCTCCTCAGCCTCTCCTCCTCCACTGACTTCCACTTCACCCCCTGTCTTTACCCCACCACCACCACCACCTATGGCTGCACCCCCACCGCCTCCCCCTCCCCCTGTCTTGCCCCAGGGTAAGACTAGCACTGCGGCGCATCCAAGTGCTCACGCCCCCCTGAACGCTGCCTTGGCCAGAGAGGCTATGCTGGAGGCCATTCGCTCTGGATCAGCAGCTGACAGGCTTAAAAAGGTACAAATACAGAAAAATACAGCATCTGATTGTTGCTCACAACATCATAAATGCATCAACGTTTTTGCATTAGCACAGAATGTCATATACGGTATGTCTTTTTAACTTTGTTTTACTTGGTGTTGGTGCATAAAACGGTGTCGTTTCACTCAGAGAGATAAAAGCCATCAAAGACGGGAGGGAGGGAACTGAAGGGTGGGAGACAGACATGAAAATAAGCAGAGATGGAACAGATAGAGGCAATGAAGCCAGAGGGAGAAACAGAAAAATATATGATCCAATGTCCTCTTTTTTTCTCACATCTTTGGTCTGGGTTCTCACCATCTTGGCAGAACAAAGCTCTACTATGTTTTGGTATGCAGGAAAATGGAAATAAATAGCAGATTGTACCAGCTACATATTATTTGACCTAGCTGCTTGTATGAACTAATTGCATCATTTGAACTAATGTTAAAATGAATTCAATAAGGAAAATCTTCAGAAAATTGTTGAGCCCATCTCATTCAGATCTGCAGAGGTAGAAAATTCACCAATAAGTTTAGGCATTTCTTTTCTTTTTTTTGTAGGCAGACAGTCAGGCTCCACACAACCTCAAAATCCTGGTATTTTCTATAAGTGGAGACATAACATGATGTGTTGTGTTTCTTTTGACCAGGTTGCTGCACCCACAAAGACAATTCAAGTCAATGGGAGACTGGGAACCATCCAAGCAGGCTCCTCAGTCCTCCCCCAGCAATAAGAGGGGAGCCCACATCACCACAACCAGGAATGATTGATCAAATTCCATTTTGTTTTTTTGCTTTTTGCCATGGTACTTTTTCAGCAGCTGCTTGGAAAACTGGATTTATTCATATTTTGAGTGATTATTATTTGAACTTGACATATCTCACTACTGGCTTAGGCTTAAACTAATGCAGTTTTTAAGGAACAGCAAGGCAGGGAGACTGTTATTATCACTTCTACTATTTACAAAAAACATTTATTATATATAAAAGGGGAATTATTTGAACATTTCTTATTACTTTGTTAGTAGCCAAACACCTGCTATGTCTGTCTGATCAGATATGATGAAAGGTGAAAGGTTTGCAGTTAATTCCATCCATAATATCAGACGTTTCAGCTCCTAACATAACAGCAGCTTGCTGGAACATGTTTGAGTTTATCTTCATACCATAGTGTTGCTCCTAAACATATCTTGCCATCTGTACTTGAATTCAGTAGTTTTAACTGGAACATTGTAAAAAATGTGTGCCAAGGAAAGCAAATCTAAATGGTTTATGCTACTTTCAGTTTTGTTTTGTTTTGTTTTGTTCTGATCTTTTTTTATTTGCTTTTTCCACAATAAGTCATGGATGCCTTATACTGTTGCTCAGTGTTATGTATATGATGTTTGCTGTATAATTTCTAAAAGGGGTGCAATAAGTCTTATGATGTTTCCAGTTTGGGCAAATTCATATTTGTTCAACAATTTAAGATTAGTAAAATCTTAAATACAGTAAAGAAAATGGATGGGTAGATCCATTGACAATGTTTGAAGTATACATCTGATACTGTATATATCTGGTCCATGATGCCAACTGCTACAGTTCCTGGCTGGTAAGATGGTGATGACTGACTAGTGCCTGTTAGATCATTATTATCCTGTGTAAGCTATTAACCTTCATCTCTGCTGCTGTTTATAATCTAAAGACATTGAACATTCTGGTCAGTACCTGTAGAAACCTGCATTACAGGTGCAACATAATTGACCATGCCTTTTTTATGTTTTATGTATATTACATATGGAGATGAACCTTTCCTTTCATTGACATTTCAATACTTTTGAAGCATCTTTATTATTATTATTAAATATATCAATGGTGGATGCCACAATGAGCACAAAGAGATTAGTTTGTTAATGGCTATGTAACAGAAAAAGAAGTTTTGTCTAGGTTATTTATGGTCTTGATTGAGGCAAATGTTAGTGTGTTTCATTTTGCTCCTCTGTAGGTAACGTTTACAGAGTGGAGTAACTATGTCAGGTAGAGGGAAAGCAGACCACTTGCATGAAATGTTCTAGTCATGGATGAAGTAGGATGTCCATGTTGAATCCTTAGAATGAAGACAGATCTAGAGCATCCATTCAGGTGTATATGCTTGCTGCTGTGTATTGTGAGATAAATTTGCGTAAAAAGGGAGTTGCATTTAGTTTTATAGAGATCTATTTTTAATTTATGTTCAGTTTCAAGATCCTTTATCCTGAGAGTGAAAACTTTAAGAGATATTTCTTTCTCTAAGTAGAAATAGTTATTTCAACTCTGCTGGTTTCACCTTCATCATGATGGTTTCATCTTTATACTTAAGCCTACAACACACGTGCATTAAGCGGAAGAAAGATTGTTGAAATAGATTTGATTTAAATCTTTGATAGAAAGGTATTCCTACGGTAGCATGATTTTTTTTATAAGCTATTGCTTTTTAAGATTTAATTGCACATTGTTTTTTTTGTTCTGTTTTTTTCAGAAGGTTTGCACAGTTATTTTTGTCTACCTAATTTTTGATTCAATAAATAATTTTGTAATCAAGAGAAAACCAACCTGCTGCTGCTATTTCTTTCTTTCTTGATATTATAATGGTCAGAAAGTGTTGTTTTTTTTCCCTCAAATAGTAAAATGAGGGACTGAACTGGGTGTAAAACGAAACTTGCTCTGGAGAGCATCACTCTGTGTCTCTGCCATTCCCAGCACTGTGGTTGCCTGTAGACTGTGGTCATCCTGCTGTCCTTATGAAATATATTGTAACCTCCTTCTCCCTGCCACACCACATGAGCTACTATTCCGGGCAGCAGTTCATCGTCCTGACTCATCACTATGTGGTGACACAGAATGACTCTCACAGAACTTGAACCTAACCTGCATTCCTGATTCCTGATTCCTGAAACACTGGTCTCTGTGCCCCATTCCTCCCCCCCTGAAGCAACTTAATGATGCAAAAAAATCCCTTTTTAATTGAAAAAAAAAATCATGCATATAAAAATACACATTACAGGTGCACAGACAAGGAAATCAATGAAACACACAACCAAGCCAAGACAAGACAATACAAGAGTGGCTTAAATGCCCTCGTCAGAGTCCTGACTTGAACCCAATCAAACATGTCCAAGACCTGAAAATGGCTGTCCTCTGACAGTCCCTATATAACCTGACAGAGTTTGAAAGGAGAAGAATGGAGTAATTCCCCAAATCCAGGTGTGCAAAGTCTGTTACATCAGACTCAAGAAGACTCTAATACTAAAGAGGCTTCAGCTACAAACTAAGTAAAGGGTGTGAATATTTATGCCAGGACGATAACTCAGTCTCTTTCCGTCATGGGATTTTAAGTGCAGTCTGATGAAGAAAAAAATGAATGTGTTTGATTTTAAGAAAAATATGAAAAAAGTGAAGGAGTCTGAATACTTTCCAAACACTCTGGAGAGTGCAGAAGGCTTCTGCATTGGCCAGAGAGCTGTAAATTCCTGCAGGGACCACAGGTTCTCTTGTGGGTCAAAATTCATGCTCATTCTACAGCCACTCTAATCTGCCTTACAAATCTCTGAAGGATGTGTATGGGTGGGTGTCAGTGATATTTCTGTTGTGTACGTGTGTTTGAGCTGGTGCCTGTGTTACGGTTCCAAACCAATTTAACCATCCTGCCAACGTAAACAACCTCCGAATCAAGAGTTACCAGAAGGTCACACCACATAATACAACAGAAATAAATTCAGTTAGGTTTGGCTGTGGGGCATGCCTTCACCAACCCCATCGGTTTGTTTGTATTTGTTGCCATAACAGTCTCATATGAAGGCCTGAGGGAGGGAATGCTCCATGTCAGGGTGCCAATCAATGTTGACTAATAAAATTAGGATGATGTAACCATTTCAGATCACATCACTGTATGAATGTGTATTCAACACATTTTGTTTCTTTTTTAACTCAAGAAAATGAGCAGTAAACACGTGTTTGCTTCCCTCCATGGCAGCACTAAAAGCAAATTCACCCATAGTCTTGTGATACACTTTTAATGAAAGCCATTCACCAACTGCCTCGTCGTGTATTACACAGCTTTGTTAGTCCTGGCGTCTCGACTTATGAGTGATGGACACAGTGACACAGACTATCAGCAGGGGTTTATGTTGACTTTGTTTTCTAATGTTGGGCAGTCTACTATGTATCTGATCAATCAATTTCAACAAAAGATCTGTGTGATGCTGAATGTCTGATGAGGTGAAATCAACATAATGTGTCTCATAAGAAGAATGCTTTGTTGCATGGTCGCACGCTGGATCTGAGTGACATGATGTGTGTTTGTTTGTAAGTATGTGTGTGTATGTGATGCAATGGTTGCAATAGTTGCTCTTTGAATGAGTGTTTACACACACTGAGGGGTCACAGCGTGAACCCCCTGTAGTCATGATCCAGCACACACACAGCTCGGGACTGATGACCTTTCCCACTTCAGACTCCCACAGTGTGTTCCCATCACTTGAAGTAATCCTAGTCTGAACTAGTATGAAAAATTAACTGAGTTCTGGGTTAGCTCTGGTGTCGCCGCAGCCTGAGGCACAGCTTTATCTGGAAGGCTGTGGGGCTCAGTGCACGTCACTGCCTTTCAATCACTCTTCCTCCTGTAAATATTTTTTACACTAGTTAACAGTGTAACCTGTAGTAACACATGAGCTGGATATACATCTCCTGATGTTGCCCTTAGCCATAAACATCAGGTCTTATGCAATCCACTTCCAAGGCTCAGAGGGATAAAAACACAACCTTGGCAGGGAGGCAACATGGGTGCAATGAGATTTGACCCCCAGTTGTGCAATATACATACCTCACAGTTACAACTACTGTTTTCACTCCTGATTGTACATGTCAGAGCAGGGCTTTTAATTAAAAGAGTAGGGCTGTGTGTGTGGGGGTAGGGGGGTGGGGGGGACAACCTAAATTAATTCAACAGGTTCTTCCCTAGACCGCTCCACCAAGATGGAGGAGAATCAATTCAGTATGTTTTTGTGCAATCCTGCTGACGAAATAAAACAGGGAAATCAAAACATCCTAGGTGGACGTAATGAACTTTGACCCCTTGCTACATCCAACGCATGCATTGTTCTATTTGCGTCATCCAGGTTTAGAGGCAGAATCCTTTGGAGCAAAGAAAGGAGCAGGGAGTAGGCTAAACCAGCTGTCTACTCAAAAAAACATTTTTGGTGTAAGGACAATGTTATATTTATTGTACCTATAGTTTTATTGGCCTTGATACAAAATTTGACACATCCCTTAGTAGGCTACCTGGTGTTGCTAAATGCACCATAGGCAACCAAGTAGCTATTCGGGCGAGTTCATTGACGGTTTGGTTCATCTTTAATCACACAGTGCATCAAACACTTGTGAGGTGAATGAAACAAGGGTGATCGTGCAAAAAAGTTATGTGGTGGAAAGGTTTTTACCATCAATTAAACCTATTAGTGGTTATTTCAGATCTTTAAAATTGAAGCAGGATGGTACAACTTAAAAAGTTACATTTTCCATAAACATCAGATGATGCCTAGGCATATTACAGATGGTGTGAAATAATGAGCAATGGCTGGAGCATGCAACCTGTAAAAAAATATATTTATATATAACATAGTATTGGGCCCAAAATGTGTGTGTGTGTGTGTGCGTGTATGTTGTTTTGAACAGCACACACACGCGACATTGAGGCAGCCCTTCAAAAAATAAAAGCGGAATCCTCTGAACA
Organism: Decapterus maruadsi; assembly: GCA_030347415.2. Lineage (NCBI taxonomy): Eukaryota > Metazoa > Chordata > Actinopteri > Carangiformes > Carangidae > Decapterus > Decapterus maruadsi. The sequence goes on along the minus strand of CM064894.1, from coordinate 12,059,621 downwards.
CGCCCTTATTCCCATAAGACGTGAACGCCGCATTAATCACCCCTCGCGTGTGGGCGTGGCCTTGTCTGAGGGGGAGGAGTTGTTAGCGTGTATGTGTATGCGTGTGTGTTTGTGCGTGTACGTATAGTGTGTATGTAAGTGTGTGTATCCCCGGCCGCATGAGATGAGCTGCCCGCAGTCTTTGCAGCCACTGTTTTCGCCTCCTCCTCCTCTGTTGCCTCTGTCTCGCTGTCCAGTCCGGGAATGTTGACCACCACCACCACTACCACCACCACCACCGTGGCCTGATCCAGCGCTGCCGAGCGTCCCTTCATCTCCACACTGCCGCTCTCCGTGTTCGTCCCTGAGGCTTCGTAGCCTGCCTTAACTGACCCGGTTGGAAGGTGAGTGCATGTTTAACTGTATGGGGAAGCGGCAGCTCTCACGCTGCTTCTTTATGGGTGCGGGTGGTGGAAGTGCACAGAGAGTGTCCGGCGAGCGCGTGAAATAAAAGTTTAAATGTGCTGTTGTGATGACACGCACTGTTATGCGAGTCGGAACACATGTGAGTGAGCGCTGATCGTATAGTCGCCTATAGCGGGACCTGGATCCCTGCCTGCCTTTCTGCCTGCCTCTCCTTCCTGACACCGTAGCGGCCACTCATTCAACTTTGAAAACAAGTTTATTCATGTGACCAAGTTGTTGCATTAAAACTGTTCCTACTCTTCCTCTTGTTATTCACACTTAGTGGGAAGCTTCCGCCGGAGACACCCCCAGCCTGTTCCGGGGTTTGTACGCGTGCAAGATAATAAATGAATAAATAAAAAAAATGAATCTGAATCTCGTGCGTTGTCCTGTCCTGCACCTTTTCCCCGGAACATTTACTGTGATTCGACTCTCTCGAATAACCTGCTCTGTTTACGGTTGCGTAACAGCGGTCTACCGTGGACCATAGGCTACTTTCAATTCAGCAGGACTTCAGCCCCCCCTCCCCAGCACCAGCCCCCCTGCTCCACCCCCTCCTTCTCAACTCAATTCTGTGAGAGTTTCGCCAGTCTCGCCTTATCGCCTTATCCTTTTGGCAGCGTTTGCTTTGGGGGTGGGGAGGGAGGGAGGGAGGGAGACGGGGTAAGGGAGAGAGAGAGGGAGAGAAAGAGGCGTTTTCCCAGGGATGTTCATGAAGCCTTGGTGCAGTGCTTCCCTGGAGTGGGCTCTTGGGGGAACCCCAGGGGGTGATTGGGTGGGATCCAGGAGGAGAGAGTGGGGGTGCCTAGTAAAATAAGGGATTGCTGAATCCAACTGATCCACCACAACAAGAGGAAGAAGTTCCTTTAATCACAGTCAAAGCTGTAAAAAAAGAAAAAAAAGGGTGTTATCAGTGCACTTGTTAAGCAACTCTACAGTACCGAGTCAATAGGCTATAACAACAAAACACTCCCCGAGGGCTCGTGTTGAAAAAATGTTGATGTGAAAATCTTTGGGGGACCTGTGGCCCACTCATTTATCTTCAAGATGACACTAAATCCAGCCACTGCCCTGCACTGTAAATAATAGTGTACCTGCAGATGCAGCATCTCACCATTCTCTATTGTATATGCCTCTATTGTTTCATTGTGGTATTTGTTATTAAAGCCCATCTCAGCTTATATTACAACACAATACGTTGTCTCAGTTTGCAGGACTTTGAGAAACTGTGCTTAAGAGTGAGGAGGGGCAAGTGACTAAGAGTGAGGGCTTGATCGTTATCTAATCTAACATTATGTGCAGAAGTCTTGACAAAGCAACTCTTCATAGTCTAATCCACCCCGTCATTTGGGAACTCAGCCAAATCAATTTCTTTATTGGCTGCATGTGGTCTCTGCAGAAAGTTGCATAACCACCCAAATTTATGATTCTGGGAACTATTGGCGTTGGTCTGTGTGTTTTGAATGTAGATCAGGGCTCCCACTGGGAGTGTGGGGTTAGACTGGAAGGAGGCACTTAGACACTGATAGACAAATTTTCTAGGTAATGTGTCCCAAAATGCATTGTGCCAGTGCACATTTTCAAGCAGGGTAGTAGAACCTCCTGAGATAACAGTCTCTTTTTTGTGTGTTGGAAAACTTTGGCACGCACTTAAATTGGTCAGCTGCACAGGCAGAGCCACCAAGCTTCCATTTGTATAGGTCTGTGGTCAGGGAAATACTTGAGAAAAGCAAGTTACATACATGAATTATTACTGTGTCTTGTGGTTTTGAGTACATATAACATTTTGTCTCTGCCATTCACCCCCCCTCCCATTGGATTAATTAAGATCCTGTGTACTGAAATTCATTTGCAGGTCTTAAGTTGAACCTCAGCATACTTTGCAGGATGAAGGCAGGCACAGCACAGTCAGCACCTTCTCTGGAATCACTGAAGTGAAATTCGCCACTGATATATCACTCAGCTTGGCAACCTACAGAGGAGCACTCCAGTACTCCACATATGCATGGCTCTCTGCACGTTAACCTCAAAGTCTGGTTGAATATGAATCGTTTTGATCACTGTATGATTTTTTTTTTTTTATCATCACCCTCCCACTCATAACCAGAGAGGATTTCTCTTTTCCTTGCCTTTGCCCATTATTTCCTGCTTTCTTTCATTTAATTATGTTGTGGTCACATCTCTGTGTACATGGCAACCACTCGAGCTGTGGTTTTCTCTCTCTCTCGTTCTCTCTCTCCCCCCACCCCACCCCACCCCACCCACCCTCCAGCACCAGTCCTGCTATTTCAAGTCCATGCTCAGTAAGCACAGGCATGACGGGGCATGAACTCTGCAAGAGTACGGGCTGCCAAAAGTCTGCTGACTGCACATATTGCACATAATTATACTTACAATAAGCTATACTCAGCTGACTCTAGGATCCAGACTTGTGTGTTTTGTCTTCTGTGACGCTCCAAAAGAAAAAAAAAAATCTGAAATGCAGTTGCTCCTGCCGCTCATACTCCACCGGTTTTTGATTGAAATACTATATGCTTGGCAGCGATCACCCAGAGATTTATTACATAACCAGAACTTGAACCTCGGCTTTAACTTGAGTGCTTTTCTTGATGTACAAATAAATATTAATTTTTTTACCCCCCCCCCCCCCCCTTCCCCCTCCCGTCCATGTGTGTATATGCATATAGTTTCAGCTGCCATCCCAAGGCAGAAGTGGCAGAGATATCCTGTTAGCTGGTATTGGTGCTATAAGAGCTTGTGGTCGTGCTCTAGGCAGCATTCCATTGGGTCTTGCGTCAGCCAGCAGTCATTCAGCACTGGTTAGTCTAGGCTTATACACTGTTAATACCCCTCCCTGATGTCATGACACCATTAACCCAAGCCTGCTGGGGAACCACAGCACAGTTCATGTCAGAAGACTGAGCCTGCCTGGACCTAAAAGCAAAGTTACTTTAAAATGCCCAGCAGGACTAAGAATATAGTGATTATCTATTTATTTGGGCTCAGTGCATAATCGGCGGACATCATTTCTGGATACGTAGCCTCTCCTCTCAGTTGTTCTGTGTTGGCCGGGCCGGCACTAGACAAACCTTTGTGTTGGATCGCTATGACTGGTATTTAAGCACAAGTTAATATTTCTTAAAACTAATTTGACCCCCTTTTCGTTGACATTACTGCTCAATTCATGTTTTATGTACTTGGTGTGTCTGCGACAACTGCTGAGTAATCATGTTCTGCTCTGTGAGAGTTCATTTCTAAGAACCCAGATCCTCGCCAGAAGAAAAACTTTGTGGTATTATTCTTCCCCCTCCTCCTCCACACCGTAAATATAGACCTGTACAAACCCGATTCTCACCGCTTTCCACTTGTGACCCAAGATGATGCAATGCTTGCTTGTCCAACCACTGCCGTATGGTAGATTGAGTTTCTCGCTGTCTGGTGTTGGTCCAAATGTGGCTGAAACCCAAGGCTGCGTGAGAGGCAAGAATGTTGCCTTTATTCTTGTAGGTAACCAAAAACCTGAGGGACCACAGGCTTAGGTGTGCGCAGGTACCGTGGTGTGGATGCGCCGTGATATGTTGCACAAAAAAAAAGATCTTTCTAATGTAAGCTGCGCCAGCTCTATCTTGCTCTCACGTTCCCTTGCCTTTATCTCCATACGTCTGTCATCTCACGGTTTATCGTTGTCTCTTTGTCCATCTGTCTACCTCACTGTCTGCCCGCTATCTCTTTCTTTAACCAGCCTCTGTCTCTGAGTTTCACCTTCTTTATCTCTGTCTGTCTCTCGCCATTTCTCCGGGTCTCACACTACCAGCTGAAATCTGCGATGCTAAATCAAAACAAATCATGGCTAGTTGGCTTTGGTAGATGTGCTGAATGATTAAAAACAAAAAGGGCTTCTTTTTGCTGAAATATTTCCCTGTGCAAAAAACTTATGAAACAATACAGGCATTTTCCCTGTTGCTGAATTATAGCACTGAACCGCACTCTGAATCCCTCTCATGCTCTGAATGGGTATGCATGTACATGAAACGTACTTAATTGCATTTTCTGCCCTCTGGTTTCTTGGTTTTATTCCCAGCCTTAGAAGCAACCAGGGCTTAGAGTGTTGTACATTGGTATTTAGGAATAGGACTTAAGCTAAGTCTTTGTTAATATGATTTTTTTCTTTACTCAGCCAAGTTTGTTAGCATTCCTTAGTGTAAGTAAGTAAAATAAATCCTTCCTGCCTTTCTCCTCAAGTGGTCCCATAGAACTTGATCCCTTTTCTGATACAAGTAAGGTTTTACTCACTATGCCAATTTTTTGAGGCATTTGATTTATTTGTTTTTGCTGCTCATTATGATTTAATTTGCTCAGGCTCAGGTCTGTTTTTAGCAGCTTTGTGTTCTTCAATAAGAGCAGATCTGTGTACTCGGCCACAGTTGGCTCTGTGCTACCAACAGGTGTGTAGTAAAGATGGTGTCAAGAGAAGGCGAAGCCATCTAACGTGGCCCTCATGGGCCACCATTACGGCCAACTTGTGCACAAGCACCATTGCTCCCAAGCCCTGTTCATTCATCTCTGTCATTGCATAAGACCAGTTCTCCCAAGCAGCCCAATGAAATCCTCATCCAATTAGGCACTGTCCACGTTTCCAAAAGGCCTTTCTCTCATAGACTGGTGCTATTCAGCCTCCCCCGGCATGACATCAGGCCCTCTCTTACAGCCCCACTTTATGCTGCTGCTCTCAGATAATGAAAGCTGCCAGTTAATGACTAATCAACATGTGCAACAAGCACATCCAGTGAGGAGTGACTACCATCTAATCTGCTGATTAAAACAGAAGACAGAGATGCTCTGTTCAACTCTCTCTCCATGTCTTTCAGTGTTGCATTGCTGCAGAAACAACAACCAGCCCCCACCACACACACGCAGCCTCATTTGAGAAGCTTGAAAGTTGAAAATTGGAATTATTTGCATTTTTTTGGGACTTTCAAAAGTTTTTGTCAGCAGTGGTTATCAGTTGTAAATTTGTTTTATTAGTGTAATACTGACTGATGACAGTTAACTCTAAAGTTTTTATATGTTATTTTTTAGTGCCCTACACCTCCTGCACCAAATTCTTTCAATTTTTGTTTGCTGCCATCTAATGTTACAGGTAAAAATGCACAAACAAGCTGGTGGGAACCTCAAGCTAGCAGCAACACAATACAGCAAAGCAGGCAATCAAGCTCATATCACTCCCCGTGGTCACACACATCACATTTCTATAGTTCTCGCTGCAGGAAGTTGTGATAACTTGCAGCTTCAGGCTGAGTATGGTCATTTAAGGTGTCTAGTCTAGTGTAAACATATACAGTAGAATAATTGACCTCCCTTCTCTTGGGGTTGGTTTACGGTTAGTACATTCACATCAGTGGGTTCTTCACAAGTCCCCAGACAGTGAGTTGGATCCCCGCCATGTCTTGAATTAAGACGCTGTTTATGTTCTCGACTGGCGCACTGCAGAATAAGGGGAGGGGTCAGATAGGTGGGGTTGGGGCAGTGTTTGGGGGGGAGAAAGAGAGGAAGCTGATGAGTTGCAGTACAGCAGGGGTTAACAGTGGACTTTGTGGGTGGGTGGGGGCTCAGATGAGTTTAGTGGGAGTGGTACTCGAGTGTCCACTGTCTGATCTGCTCAGGTTTACAAAGAAGGATGTTGTGGATCTGTAGCATTTCTCTTGTGAGTGTAATGTTTTCCATGGCTCACAGCACAAGGAGCCCCAGAAATTAATTAAAAATAATTTATTGAAGGGCGTTTTTGTGAATGTGGATTTTAAAACCATTAAACCTGCAAAACCCTCAGCTGAAAGATGCTAAAACGCACTGTAGCGTTAAGGGGAACTACAGAGTCTGTTTGTGATCATTCTCTGTGGATTCACCACTACAAACAAGAATCCTGTGTCATCCCTCAAACCTCATCTCACTGAGTTTGGTCTGGAAGAGATTAAAGGACGAGCGGCTCTCCACAACTTGCTGCTTAACTGGGATACTGCATGCAAGTAATGCTACTCCTATGTTTTGAAATTACCATTGAATGAAGCCAGGAGCCTCTTTGAGTGTGACTATACAGTATAGCTCACTTGTCAGTAATAGGTGGCAACTCTAGCTGTTGAATTGAGTTTTTGGTGCTGCACTGCAAAGAAAGTTTTACAGGAATTATAACAAGCCAAGATAGTATATTTAGATACGCTGTAAATCATATTGAGGACACGCACACGCGTACTGTATGTAACTACGCACTTGCATACGCCCACTGCTCCCCCTGGGTGCAGCGATCGGTGTTTGACGCTGCCACTTGAAGAGAAGCGATGTGAAGCCTGTTCCAGCTGCACTGTCTGTCTCAGTGATGTCTCGGGCTGCGGTGGGATTCCAGGGATCCCGTAGGGGCCCAACACAAATGCTGCAAGCGTGGGACGTATTTATTCTCATGTAGTCAGCATCATTATCACGAGATAAAATGTCATACATGAAAACACGAGAAGCTGTTTATTATTGGGCTTAACCTTTCATGTAGAAACGCCGTCTCCCAGTAAACCTTACACAACCTTCCAGTAAACCACGCATCAAATATGGTAAGGCATGAAACCAAATCAACTGACATGAATTTTGTTTAAATATCAGTCACATTAGAAACTGACACCCACACTCACTGAAAGAGCAACAGCGCCGCTGTACTGAAGTGTGATTCTCACAGTATCCTGTTTCTCTCTTTATGGGAAATTACATTATTATAGAAACAAGTCATGATCTGCAATGTTTTTTCTTTGCCCTTTCAAGATCACTACTTATGAGCATGTGGGATTAATGCAGATTTTTGATGCAACACGAGTGGTCAGAGTTTAATCAGAGTGCGATCAGGTTCCCTACAGGAGCTGGTGGGATGGTATGTCTGCAGTTGAGGGCAGTAATGGTCAGAGATCATGCAGGATCAGTTAGGTTTGAGATAGAACAAACAGTCCTCTGCAGACCTATACCCCAGGGCATCTCAGATAAAACACTTTGTTCCTGACACAACCTGACCCCCTGCAGGCATAAAGATGTGGCCTTTTGACCTTACGATACCTAAGTAGTAAGTTTACAATCTGTGTGCGCACACACAAATTCACATACTCTGCCATATGTCCCTAACTTTCTCTCACCACCACCCGCCCTTCCCTGGCTGGCCCACAAATCAGCACATGCCATTTCACGAGGTTGGGGTTCGCTATATTGCACGTCTTTTTTCACCCAGTACCCTATATGGAAAGAATGTGCTTTCTGCATTCCTAAGATGACTGAGCAGAGCTGAACAGCCCCGTGTTGAGCTGTGTCCAGTCCAATCAGCTGAAGTCCAGCTGACTGAGATGAACACATTTTACAATTATATGCACCGGGCAAGTAGTTGACACAGCTGTGCAGCTGAGCTGTACAGACGCTGCTGCTAAGAATTGTGGGGTTTTGGTTTATTGGTAACTGAACCCAGCAATGCAGTTTCTGTGTGTGTTTGTGTGAGAATGAGATTTGATTCATTCCTAATATGAACAGAGGGGCTCTTTGCAGGGTTATTTTCTTATAGATGTGATATATTTGAACAAAGCTATGTCCTGAACTGTGTATTTTTGCATGAAACGGCTCATCACTCTGACTTGTGCTATTTTGGCCAAAAGGGCCAGACTGGAGTCATGTGACACTGGCATCCATATGAGTAAGTGCACTTTGAAGGGGGTTTTATACTCCTGCCAATCTTACCCTGCATGCACCGGGGCAGTAATGTGACATACTTTGCATAAACTGCGCACACTGTTGCTCTGAAGAAATAATCTGTTGATTCAGTTGTAAGATTTGGCAACAGCAGAAAGGCCATGATGAATTTACACATAATCCCCCCAATACGTAAGCCACATGCCATGTGTTTGATTTCATTCAGTAACACTGAATGTTGGACAAAGTCAGAGAACTTCTTTCTCTCTTTAAATAGCCGTGCTTTCATGAACTGGAGCACTTCAAGCATCTTTTTCAAAAGTAGACTGACTTTCCCGACTTGTACACTGCACAAGTTTATGCTACAGCATATGTAATGGATGAACTGGTGTATGTGCTTTATTTTCCCAATTTGAAGAGACAAAAACTAGAGAACTAGAGAGCAGTGAATGCCTCAAAGAAATGAACAGGGGTTTGGCACGCAGGTGGACCGTGACTAGACACGTAGTTACACAGACAAGTAAACAGAAATCTAGAGAGAGAGAGAGAGAGGCAGACGGTTGAATTACAAAAAATGAACAGACAAGCGGGTTGACAGTTAAGACAGACAAACCAGACCAACAGGCAGGCAGGTTTAGAAAAAAAAAAATCCAACCAGCTCCTTACTTTACAAGGCATGTTTGGCAGCGCAGCTCACAAGACACTCATTTATTTCAGCTTTGGCCTACATACAGTATGTGAGGTTAAAAGTTTAATATTTCCATTTCCCACTCAAAGTATTTTTATTTGATTCCTTGGAAAGGCTTAAGGAAGGGAAAAAGTTAACAATCTGTTATTTAATATGGGAGGAAGTTGTGGCCTAAATAAGTAATGACTCCATTTAAAACCATAATGAGAGTTAATAAACATGATCCTAGATGTATATTTAACATTCGAGAGGAGGCATAACCTTGCAAAGTTTGTCTTTTTTCTTTGTAAAACCTCATTTGTTCCATCGTATGTTGTAGTTTTACACTCATGGTGCAAGTTACAAACAGTCTAGCAGCCTCTAAAGTCTTCTTAACGTCCATCTTTGGTGTGCTGAACTGGCCAGTCTGCTCATCCAGCACCATGTAAAAGAGGGGAACTGTTGAAGGAAATGTTTCTACTGTTTCAGTGAGGCTTTACTTTAAATAGCCCAGGTTTCTGGTGATCCCAGGCCTTGCCTTTGGCTTCTCTGCAGGGCTTATCACCCAGGGATGTTAAAGCTGGACACTTGATATGTAAGCACACATCAGCAGCACATTAACCCCTGCTCCCCAGAGCAGCTACACTTAACACGTTTGTGCTACATTTGTTGATTGTATTTACAGAGCGGTCAGACATGGTTATTTTCTCTTAGTTACATTTAACATTAGCAGTGACTTGCCATTAGTCAATGCAAAAATGTATGCGTGTTCAATTTTCCAAAAGCAGTAGCCTAGTCGTTAAACATTAACGACTTGTGCCACTTACTTTATACTTGATACTTTTATATTCAAATGTCATGCAATCTATCACATGTATTGACCTATGGTATTGACCCTATTGCAGTTAATTGAAACAGACTTTTCAGTAAACAGAGTCCCTAACGGAATAATTGTCTTAGTGTTCATAGCTTATTGGCTCAGATGCAGTGTTTATACAATGGTGTGTTCAAGCACATCTAGGGCACCTCACGTACTGTATGAACTTGCTGTATGTTTTATGTAAACATATGATGCTGCATTTTCTATTACCTATACAGGACGTTCTGGTACACTAGTCATGTTTGTTATTTGTCTGTCGGTGTGAAACTCATTATATGATTCTGACTTTCACAGATTTTATTCCCTTACAGAATGTATAGACATATTTTTGAATAATTGGGCCTTTAAAATAAAATAAAATAATGCAAGGCACTAAATATTTCCCAGAACCTCAGCATAATGTGATGTAAACCCTTTAAGCTGAACACCTCCAGCCATGTGTCCTGCATTTGCTGCATTGGAACGGATTTACGATTCATGATGGGCATTGCGAAGGCCCCTGCGTTTGAAGTCCATCTGCTAGCATTCTCCCCCCTTGCAAGTCTGAGCAGAAATCACATTAATTAATCCAGATGCGGTCACCTCACCGCTGGGTACAGCCGCAGCACCCCAAAGTCCCCCTTTCTAGTGTGGTGACACCGTCTGGATAATTGCACTGTCAAGGTCAGAGATTTAGGTTTCAGTACACTGTTCAAGTGGAAGGAATCGAATCAAAGGGCTCTGAGAGGGTCTAATCCCCACACTGGAATGGCTTTGATTGTGTCAGGGAGCAATTAACATAGGTGTGTGTTTGGTCAATATATCAGTCACTGAGAGTCACTGTAACGCACATGAACACTTTGAAAGTCAACGCTACGGGGAACGCCTGACCTTTTTCCCATGTGTTATCACGCACAGCTGAAGCAGAATTCACCGTTTAGACCTGATCTGGTGAAAGGTAGAACAGGGTGAGTTAAAGCCGGCTTCTGTCCCCCCCGTTGCACAACCTCCCTGAAACTCCTGAAATATAATAAACATACAGTTCAGCCACGGCCAGTCAGCAAGTCTGTGGCGCCTAATGAGGGGCTGCTTGGAGAGTTTATGCTGATGTTAATTTGTTTTGTTTTTGTTGTAAATTGTGTGTCTGTAAATAATGTGTAAATGACAAGCTGTCCTTGCATGCCAGGCCACACACATGGATTGACACAGTAACACCCACGCGCGTACACATACTCATTACGAGCGAGCCCTTTCAGCGGTCCCAGTGATCGTGGTGCCAAGCTCTTTGTTTAGAATGCATTCAAAGCCCGGTCATTATTTGTGAGCTCAATTTTGGGAGGCATAAAAAAAACTCTTTTAATTTTTAGTTTGGAGAAAAAAAAAAGTTGGAATGGGAGCACTGAGTGATGGGTTTTGTTTTATCCCATCAGCTGACATGGTTTTCACAAAATCACACATCTAGTTGGACGACAATCCAAAATGAAATTGTTGACCAGGTTATTTTTTAAAAATAAAGTAGCAAGTTTATCAAGTATTGTTTGGATTGTAGCACATGGATGCCTAACTAGATGTTTCTATTTGATCTGTTTGTTACAGTCTAAAAGGGCCAGTGTCCTCAGAGCGGCTTGTTGGATGGTTGACCAGCTTCACAAACCCCCTCCCCGCAGCACAATGTCTGCCGTTGTTGGGGGAGAGGGAGGGCTGCGTTGGACAGTTTCTCTAATTGTCCGAAACCAACAATGAGTCCCTGACAGCCACTGTAAGCCATGAATGGTAAGGTGTGTAGAGGTGTGAAAGTAAGCAGAGTGTGAACATTTCTCTCAAGCTCCATTTTTCATTCACTTTTTGGGCGAACAAACAAATGAATGTCTTCCAGGGGAGAGACTCCCTAAAATATGTTCCCTATATATAAACAGTTGCTGCTTCTCACCTCCAGCTCTGATGGCTGCTTTTACACTTGAGTGTGGCTATTCAGAGCTGCTGTAAACACATTTGCCTCCAGACGTGGTTGGACAACACGTCATATAGTCAGGTTCTTGTCATGCATACCTCTGTGTTTACGGTTGACATATAAGATGGAGTTGGGTTAGGATGTTGCTGTTTAACTTTTCAGTTCAACAGCATTTGCAGTTTGCAGATGGTGACAGTAGTTGTAATACACTACTACTATACTATATATATAATACTATAATACACAACTAACACTTCTCAAAGGCCCTGAAAACTCCTTAAAATAGAGCCTTTACTCACCCGCGCTCGGCCACACATATGTGCATGCAGCATATGTAAACATCCACATACACACATATGCCCACATACAGTACACATAGGCATGCAGAAGCACATTTACAGGCAGAAATGCACACACACACATACACACAGTATGGCCACAAGGGCAGCCCGCTCACGACCACTAATGCAAACATGAGATAATATTAGCCGTCTATAAAATGGCAGGTCATATTTTTAAAATACCAAGAGGGGGTCATGAACTGCTGCTTAAAAGACCATCACAGTTGTGAGCCCCGAGCTGCTTGGCTCCAAATATACCCTGGGATCTAACTTAAGACCTGGAGAGGTGCCTGCGGGGTATTTTTGGGTCAGTGTTTACAGGTGTTTGTTCAGTGGCAGCAGTGCCAAGAGGTTAATAGGATACCCACTTTAAGAAGTTCAAATAGACTAAAGTCCATGTTGTTGAATTTGTGGTTATTTTGACCCAAGGGTGGCTGGGGAGGGTGAGGGGGGCAGGGGCTTCACAGAGCAGAAGAAAAACTTTCAAGTCCCCTGAGGAGCAACTTGTATTACATCAGTGTTAGCTCACAAAGACCACTCAGTGAATTGTTCTATAATGTGCTGCTGTGAAATTGAAGTACGGCAAGATAGACAGTTGGGATTAAGAATGGTAAACCTAAGATGACAAGACTTTGATAAGGGAAGCACTTCATGTTTGGAGTCTGGAGGAGACGCGTACAGGGTGCACCACTTACAGCGAAACAATAGCAAATCTCTGGTTACTTTACGGTAGCAGCACAAAGTTTAATCAGCTCTTTTTTATTGTAAAAATAAAAACCATTATGGTTTATCTTTGTTCCAGTGAATTCACTTTATCCCCACATAATAAACACAACTTTCCAACCAAACAGAACAAAACAAAGCAAGCTTTTGCTTAAAATTGTGATGTTGTTCGAAGACGTGGTTCTCCGGTTTTTACCTGAAAGCGGACATTATGAAACGTCAAAGTTATTTCACTTGAGTGATAAATGTCACCTCATGGGAATGCTGCATTTGATTGGTGCAAAGTCTTGTACCTCTTTGCCCCTGTTGCAAAATATTTGGTGGTATCTTCAGCTGTTTGAAATTAAGATTCAGTCATAAACAAGAATCATGGGACAAAGGGAGGTTGCATTTTGAATCAGATGACGTTATTTTGTCTATGTGTGCATGCCATACAACAATTTATAATCATATCCTGTTCCTCTCTTGTTGCTCGTTGATGTTGTTTACCCTGGGTCTATGTGGGTTAAGAAGTACTCTGTGCTATATCTGTTTTCTCAGAACCCAGGCTTCATCTTCCTTTCCTCCTGTCATCCTCTCCTTCCTTCATCCTTCCTCTCCTGGTCCTTCACACACCCCTCCCTCCTTCCATTGGAGTTTTCCACTAACCCCCACTTGTCTACTCTTCTTCCTCTACAGGTTCTGCCCTGTCCATCTTGCATTAAAACTGATCCGACCAGGCAAATTGTACGAAAGAGCCGAGAAACACAAAACATGGCTGTGGCCGGATGTCCGGATTACTTCCTGCATCATCCAAATTATCAGGTAAACGGCAATTTCCTGTAGGGTTTCCATGAGCAGAACTGTTGTTGTGTTTGTAGAGATGAAATGATATATTTCAAGATGCTGCCTAAAATAAAGAGCAAAACTGGACTGAGATGTCAGTATGAGATGTTCTCCAGAGCTGGACTCACAGGATGTCTGTTTTAGATTTTAAACTCGTATTAACTTTATTTGATAGAAAATCTGACATTTTTGAACCAGAAATGTTCCAGTTTCTCCCTGAAATCACATTGAATCTCATCACAGGCTGTGGAGTTGGACTTGTGTTATCCACAGGCTGTCGCTAACATGCACACACATTACAGGCAGGTGACAAACTAAAGGAAAAACCTGAATAAATGAGTGAGGAAACATAAGCAATGCAAATGCCGCTGCAGCATGGCGTGATGAAACATTTAATATCCAATCGTGCTCTGTGATATGTATGAAGATGCTGAGCAGAGCCAGCTGATTCTTATTCTTTATCAAGATATTGAGAGGAAAAGATCTAAGTGACTTTAAAAGTGAGTTCATAGTCGGGGCATTGGAGGAGTATCAGTCTCAAAGATGCTCAACTTACTAGTGTCTCAGTGGGATCGGGGAGTGAAGTGACATCTGCATTGAGATCCATGGAAAGACGTCAGTAAATAGCTTTGGAAGTTGTGTTTGACAGTGCGTGTGTGAAAGTAAGGAAAAACAGCAAAGCAGCTCCTCCTCAGGTGACTGAGTGTCGATGCGGGACATAATCAGACTCAGACTGTGTCAGCAAGAACAGGCCGTCAACAATTACAAAGAGAGGGATATTATAGTAGGGTTGCTGTGTATACTGTAAACCCGTCATTACAAAGATGAACACATGTGAGAGTTGAGTGGTGCAAGAACCACAGGCACTGGTCTTCAGGGATCGGAAAAAGTTATACAACATATTCTACACAAGTGGGCGAGGTCAAGTAGTCTGTATGATCCACGCTACTCCTCTCTGTGTGTGTCATAATAGGAGTGTTCTCTTGACAAGATGACGCTGCCCCCCACCCATTGGACAGGAAGGGTCGCTGTATGGTTTGATGGGTGTGAAAATGATGTGAATCACATTCTGTGACCTTCACAATGATGAGATCTCAAGTCAGTTGAACACCGTTGTGTTGGATCACACTCTCCACCACCATCATAAAAACACTAAACAAACAAACAAAAAAAATGATAGGACTAATGGTGTTCATCCTGTAGCACATGGCAGCTCATAGACTTTCCTAGAATTACTTTCCTTAAAACACAAAGAGTTTTTTTTTATCCTTTGCGATCTATGCTATTTTAACAGTGTGATATTTCTATGCTCGGTTTTGATCTGATGACTAAATTAAGTATATGAAATGAACTATTATGAACAGCACAGCCAAACTGTTACAGACAATGGTCAATAGTCGAGATGCACTATTTAAAAAATAGTTAAAAATAGTTGCTCTAAGTATGAACAAAGATGTGATCTGTTAATTTGTTGTTGTGCAGGCAGTGGCAGACTTAACCTCTCGGGTTTAGTAGGTTCGTTCACACCTGCCTTCACAGAGCAAAGGGCTTCCAAACATTTGTGTTAGGGCAGTAGCACTATTAGCCTGGTCAGAAGCTGCCCTGTTGTCTGCTCGTCATCTGGGTCATGGCTTTATCTTTGACCTTTGACCTCAGGGCTAGAGGGCAGAAAATTCAGCTTGCTAGAGTCTCCCAGATCACCACAGCTTAAAGAAACAAGCCTCCATGAAAGCAAATATCCTCATGAGGCACTGTGTGTATGCGTGTGAGAGGCTGTACAGGTTTAAGATCTGGACAGAGTGAGGAATCATTTATTTCTTTCATTCATCTACAGTCTGTTTGGGTGCTGGTGGAGCTACGGTATGCTGAACTTAATGTACACACACACACACACACACTCTAACTAACTCAGCTCTTTGCAAAGCATTCAACTAACAGATGTACCTTGACTTGATGAATGATGAAACTCATTCACTGGGAAATTTTAGGTTTGTGGAAGATTTTCCCTGATAAAACTGTTGCAGTGAAACAGTTTCAAGTCTCTCCTTAATTTTTTTTTTTGTTGCCATTTTCATGTTTGTTTGTTTTAGATTTTGTATGGTTTAAATTTGATCATCACTATGATACTTTGGTTATACTTACAGCAATATATTAAATTGGTTGTATTTTGTTTATGCAGCATGTCATCACATCAGTAAACAAGTCTGACATCCCATTTAGCTGCTCAAGTGTCTGACCAGCAAAGAAAAGAAAACCCCAAATGTTCTCAGAATATGCAATAACCTGCCTTTACCTTGGCTCAATACTGTGACAGCAGCCACAGCGACACAATCAACAAACAGATAAACAAAGCACAAAGCAGACACCAGTGTGGCCTCCTGATCTCATTCTGGTTAATTATGTAAGAAGGGATTTCCACTGCCTGCCTGGTGTTCATGTATGTTTCGACAGAGCTAGCTGCTCTTGCTGTCAGCGAGGAGACTCTGGCAGAGGCAGCTCTTGGACCACTGAGTGGGATTTCCACATCTCTAAATCTTTCTGAGAATATTCAGTTCTAGGTAAATCCAACCAGAATGGAAAAGTGCAATGTTATGCTGTTAAACTTGAATTATTTTTATGGTCATTTCATTCTCAGCTGTTCCTCGTGAGCCAAAAGCATCCCTCAGTTAGTATTGATTCATATTCACTCCCCGGTCATAACATTTAACCTTAATCTGACCTCTTTTAAAGGCATAGCTTTGACATGCGTCTCAGTCTTATCCCTCTTGTTCAAGGTGGGACCTCCAGACCTTTGTGTCTGCCCTGCTTTCAATGCCTTAACCTTGTCTCTAGCCTTCCACTGACCCCTTTTAAAAAGCTGAACCCTCAACCCACGACTCTTATTTGGAGTTCCTTTCAACTTCATCAATATGAAAGGGCTCTTGTGTGCTCCCTGTCAAAACTGGGCCTACCCTCAGTCCTGTTTTGACCCCTCTTTAGGAACTTAAGCAACACGTGTGTGTGTGTGTGTGGGGGGGGGGGGGTGCTTTTGTAAAATAATGAGTGTGAGCGAGACAGAGAAGCAGGATGAGAAAAAGGAAGGAAAATGGATAAAAGAATCAGAACATCTGTGTGTGTGTGGTGGGGGGGGGGGGGTTCTGCAGACACAAAGGAGAATTGACAACTTTTATGTGTTATCTTATTTTCTTTTTCCTCTTTGTTGCCTCAACTTTAAACCTATAAGCAAATGTAGTGTTAGGCGATGGCTTGGCTGAGAATTATGCTAAAAAGCATCTATAGGATTAAAACCCCAAATTAACATTCTGTCAGTTGTCTAAAGAGGCGTCGAAGGGTGTCTGGGTTCTGGACGTTTGTTGGTAAGATCCACAAGGATCAAGGTGTGCTTTTTAAAGGCCCTTTAGTCCGTTACTGTGTGCGTTTGAGTTAACTCATTTATTCCCAGACAGCCATGCAAAGCAGCATTCAAGACCAGTATATGGTCTGAAAGAGTCCCTACGTTTGTGCTCAGTGGAGCTGAACCAGGACCATCCTGTCCTGAACGTGCACACACACACACACACACACACACAGTCTAACTTTACTCTATGCCATCCCACCAACCAAATGGCGTCCCAGTGCTGTTTGGGTGACTGGGCAGGGATCAGTCACAGTCTGGTAGCTGTACCCCCAGACGGTGTGTGTTGATGACGGAGTTGGCCATGTCACGAGAACAAATGGCGTGATGCGTTACTTATTTTATTGTTATTTTTTTAATTCAAAAGCAGGTTAGCCCCATTAACAGCCCAGATCCGTTCTTTCGATTCAGCCACGATGTCTGGAACTCCAGACAATACAATGGCGGAACAATGCCACGTAATGATTGGATGCGGTTGGGTTAGTTGGTATAGCAGAGGCATTGGGGGGTGGCGGTGGACAGAACCATGTAGTGACATTGCACATCCAGTTATATCCAGTTTAGTCTGAACGCAGGCACCAGTATAGACACCAGAGAGGAACACTAATGAGTTCCTAATCGCTGAACATTTAAGCTAAAAATTTTTGCAGGGGAATCATGGATTACATGTTTCCAAAATATTCGGCCGAACCCTTATTTTGAAGAATGGAGGCATCAGAGTGGAATCCTACTTCAAGCTTTATTCTCACAGTGAGTCACTTATCTTTGAAGCGCTCATTATGTCTGGTTAGCAAAGGTACTTAAAATGTCACAGGTACTAAAGCAAAGTATGTGGTAATTAGATTTCTTTTTAAAACATTGAGCTATCAATTGAATAACGGCGCATTCAGGAAGCAGTCGGTGGTACGGAGACGCTGATTTACTCAAAAATCTATCTAAAACATCCTAATTCAATTGGAACGTGGCCGTTATTTACAATGTTTTTGGTTTGTTTTATTATACGTTATAAAATCTGTAATGTAGTTGTGCATATTATATTAGATTCCTTCGTGCGTATATGTCTGTGCGCGCATGTGCATGTGTGTAATGTTAGGACAAGGAAACAAGGCAAAGTCATGAAGAGAGAGCAGCTGTTTAAACAGTGATAAATGTGGGTCTGGGGCAATAAGACACCACTCAGCTTAAGAATGTATAACGCTAAGTACAGCCGGGACCTGATTCATCAAATGAGACATAGTCCAGAAAATCGTATGTGACTGTGAGTCCAAGGAACTGCATGATGGGTAACAGGACCCTCATCATTTAATTATTGCAAGTCATTGTCTCCGGAGGCAACGGAGATAACTCAAAGTGACGTAAGGCAGCAGCATCTATAACAGGAACAAAAAAATGTATATAAAAAACAAAAAAAATCCAGCGGCTGCCTGCCTGCATTGTCTGTCACTGCTCTAAATGAGGCAGAACAAGCAACCGCAGCAGCTTTTATTACAGCATTAGAGGAGGTCTGCTATGGAAGAGACGCAGAGTTAGTAGCAATGTTTTTCTGAACACAGTAGTCTGTCCTAGTACGTTCTGTTCCCACTCCTGCTGTTAGGCCCTGCGCGGGACGCCAGTCTGCACACACACACCCACCCACACACACACACACAATGGATAACAATGGATAAGTTGTCCTCTTCAGTAGTTGCAAGTGCTAGAAACAAATCCAAATCAAATATGTCTGTAATCCCTACATACAACCAAATGTACTTCCTCTTTGGCTGTGGTCTTTCCTCCCAGAACAGTTTTGCAGTGGCTGGAATGCACTGAATGTGTAACAAAGGTTAAACAAGGACACTGGTTTAACAGTCTTCTGAGCTCTGGTACGCACCTGACTGTGTTCGCACACTGTTTGTGGTATGTTCCAGTGTTTTGCACAAGAATGTACAAAAAGTTCAGGTTATCACAGCTGAACTTTTTAAATTTTTTTTCTTTATTTATTTTTATCTTAGTTCACGTACTGAAGCAGAATTCAGGGTTTTGGCCGTGCACCTATTTCCTTCATTTTTTTTTCCTCCTCTGACTTGTTTTTATTTTATTATTATTTTAGCTTAGTTGTAGCTTTTAGTCTGAAATCTTTTGAAGGCTGGTGTTTTACAATCTTGTTGACATAAGAAATTCAACAAATACTGCGGGCGGAGCTGCCTCTCTTGTTACGCTGTTCACTGTTCTGACCACAGCACAGGCTACTGTTGGCCTGTGCTTGCAATGTTTTTGTCTTTTCAACAACTTTGAGTACGTCTTTATGTTGTCAGCTGAAGCCCATTTAAAAAGAAAAAGTAAATTCCAGGAGACATTGGGAATGTTATTTTCTGCTTTATGCACAGCCAAAAACAGTTCTTGAATCGATGATGTCACACTAAAGTCCCTGATATCTACATAAAACACTGACTGTATGTTTTATTACTGGACACCTGCATTTCATGTCACTTTATGAGTCCAGAAATGGCAGTTTGTTCTGTTTGTCGCGCCTCCTTCTATGAGTTTCCACAAGTTGCCGCACAAGTTTATCCCAGTAAGGAAAACGAATTTGATTGGTCGTTATCGAGCAGGCGGGATATTCAGTGTTTGGGGCGAGACCGAGCTTGGTGTGTGTGTGTGTCTCAGATGTTTGATTGACAGATGAGTTCTGCTTTAACAACTCCCTTAAAGAATTTGGGATAATGTAATATTTTATGATTAATGTCTGTGCTTTTATTTTTTATTTATCTGTTTTGTTTCTCTTTTTCTCAGCAGGACAATATAGACCGGTCCTCCAATCACAGACAAGCAGACCTCATTGGTCCGAGTTTCCAGCAGTCAGCCAGTCGGAGTTCTCCTAGCCATCAAGGTTGGTTTCCAACATCCGGTAGATATTGTGTGTAAGTGTGTGTGTTTGCTGATGCTTGTACATTAGACATGTTAAATATTGTTTAATTGGACGGTTGTTATGTGACACAGGCTTAGTGTACTTGTACTCTGATATCAAATTACATATGATTTTACATACGTTCTGTGGATTTGTCATGTGATGTATATGGACTCAGTGGGTGCACATTATACCACTTTTATTTTCATGCAAAAGAAAATGCAAAAACGCCATAGAAATCACCTGAGAATCTGATACTACTACTGTGTGTGTGTGTATGTCACGTCCCAGTGCAGGGCAGAGAGTGGCTTTCTGCTCATTATCCCGTACTGGGCTGGGGGGTGGGGTCGAGGGAGATAATATATATTTGGGGCTCTTCCGCTGTAAACATTTCAGCAGTTCAAAGAGTGATCTGCATGGACACAGGGTGCCATTATAATTACGCCGTCTATCTAATTGTGCCATGCAGTGTTCATCCATGACAATCGGAGCATGAGATTTAAGCACAATATTGGCTCAGCATGGGAGGTAAGGGCGGGGAGTCTGCAAAGACTCAACCAGTGAATTAGAACGCTTGGCCCTGGCATGGGAAATAAATGGAGCATAAATTACATTGTCATTTTTCAGGATCAGCCGGGATAGAGGGAACTCAGGAGGGCCAGGGAGGCAGGCCAATGAAGATGACTTTATCTCAGAAACATTTTTGCTTACACTTATGCATCTCAATGATGATATTTTGGCTGTATTTTTAGACATTATAGGAGACCTCCATTTGGAGCCTGATTGATGAACACTGGCGCTGTAAACCATTTATTTGGCAGACCTCCTACTCTGCTGTCTCACTCTATTTTTAAAAAACTAATCAGGTAATGGATGACAAATTATGGCCACCAAGATGCCTCTTTTAAGTACTTTGACCGCTTACGTGCATCAGGCTGCAGTATATTTCGTGTGTTTCTCAAAGTCTGTATCAGTTGAGCAAAGGTTTTGAATGTAGCCCCGGTAGCTCTTGTGTTATTAGCGACATGATAATCCTTGCTGACGTTACTAAACCTGTTTTCCAGTAAAACCACTTTTCATTCTTATAGGACTTTAATATAGCCACCAGCTACTTGCTGTGTTCACTATAAAGCTACTACAGTCATAAACCTATTAATGTTGCTGGGAACAGTGTGGCTTTGTTGGAGCATGACTGCCCATTAGTTTATATGTTCGGAATGAGATATTATTGAGCGGCTTATCAGGGCATTCGCACGCCACTATTTGATATCTAGAAGTAAAGGTTGTACCTGATGATTTTCATCATGTAATCTATTAATTCTACCATTTACATAATATTGTACCCTTCACTAATAAGGTTGTGATGACAGGAGGCATGGCATGGTACATTATGTATACGAGTCCTCTCAGTCTGTCACAGATGCGATGTCACAGGCTTGCACATATGCAAATGCTGTCTCCTCTTTTGTTGTTTCTCTCAGCTACACAACAGAGGGACTTCAGCCACACAGTATAGCTGAGCTCATTGTTTGTATGGCCATTGATCCTTTGTGTCATTCCTTTATGTTTTCTTTCTTGGTTTCTTAAGGCTTTTTATTTTTATTTTGTCTCCCTGCACCTTTTTCAAGTCAAGTTCAGTTTATTCATCTTCTGCAATTTGGGCTGAGTCACCACGTGATGGACAGACAGTTAGTGCTCTGAGCTAGCCTGTTTGATACTTAAACTGCAGGAATTGGAAACAAATGTCAGATTTTGGGCCCTAGTCATTTCTATTCACCTGGCATGCTTAAAGTCTCTTTATTTGAGTTTGAAATGTTTCAGGAAGTTAAAACCACACTGAGAAGTAGAACCTGAGACCTACAGTAGAGACCAAGAAAAACAGCACAGTAAGTAACAGCCTTCAGTTAATCACAAAGCAGTTTATTTATTTAATCTGATAAGAGACAGTGAAGAAACTGTCATCATTTAGTTCTGACATGATGTCTGGACTTGTTGAGAAAAGAAACAGAAAAATAAAACAGAGACACTGGTAGAAACATTAAATAAGTGAGTGATGCAGTTTTCTTCTTGAGCTTACGTTGTAAAATAACTGAACATTTGAGATGTTATAAAGTCATTTGATTGTGATAATATGAAGGTTATTGTGTAATTTTATTGGCCGGTATGTCAGAGCATCATGTACTGTTGGCGGTAAGATACCTGAGGCGCCATTCTGATCAGTGCAGAGGAGAAGGTGCTACGTCTTGTTCGATGATGACACATTGCAGTGGAGGGAAAATATTTTAATGTGAACGTTTATGTGTTTATATGATGACAAGGCTGTGACATTTGCTGTTTTTTGGTTAAGGACTGGGGTGGTGGGAGGGTCTCTCATATGGGCGTGCAGCTGCTAGGCAACAAATCCCATCAATGGTACCAATGCAGTGCAGTAATCTGATGGTGTGGCTCTGGAAGGGTTGACCAGCCATGATCTCAGGCCTGGAAGTGAAGCTCCCACCTCCAGTTATTCCAGTTATGCCTTTGTAGAGGGAGAGTGACACGCCAGGGGCACACATGCGTGGGCATCCACGTGCAGACACTCGTGCACGTGTACAGACACACTTTTATTCATAAACAGCAAGGGGCCGCATTCCTGCACAGAATGGGGCTCTTTAACAGGGGGGTTAAGGAAGGGTGGGGTAAGAGCTTATCATGAGGTGATGTGAAAGAAATTTGCCGATTTGTGTTTGTCACATCAATTAAATTACAGCTGGCAGGTTTCAGATTGACTGACTCTAACACAAAAAACATGATGTAATATGCCCTCATTCTTTCTTAAATATCATAACATGTGGCTCTAACTGCTCGCAATGACAAGCTGCAAGTGATATTTGTCACTTTCGCAACTTCTCTTTTGCATGTTAGCACTTTGACATTTCCCAAATGCAATTAAACAAAGTGACCTGACCTGATCTGACCTGAGGATGACATCAGGTGAAAACTCTACAAGACTGCACGGCGGTCTGCGGAGCGGTTGTTAAAAACATTTCGATCAAGCACACAAACGTCAACCTCGGGGTGGAATCGTGTCAGAGCACCATGGAAATTTGGACCAAATTCAACAGTGTCTTTTGCAATATTTCACTCTGGACCAAAGTGGAGGACCAACTGGTTTTGTTCTCCCATACAGCATATTGTCAGCCTCACCCTGTTTGAACCCACTCTCTCCTCCACCACCGTAAATGAGCGTCTAGTGTTTCTGCCCCTCCATTTCCTCCCATCTCTCCTTTCCCCTCTCTTCATCTCTGATTTCCCTCCCACCCGCCCTCTTATTTCCCTCTGACCCTCCCACACTCCCCCTCCCCATCAGGAGGCCTAGCCCTCAGTGGGTGTGTGCTGTCATCAGAGGTATTGTACTCCCCAGTGCAGAGCCACGCTTTACAGTTTAGACTTGCTCTGTCTATACTCCCACTGATCCCTTTGAATGGAAACCCCTCTGCTGGGCTTGTATTCAGAGACTGTTTATCCCCCTTGTGTGTCTCCTCTGTGTGTATGTGTGCGTGCGTGTGTGTTCAATTGATATTCGGTATATGTATACCCCTTACAGTCCCCTTTTCTACAGGAGGGTTGCCCCTCCTTTTTGTTTTTAACTGGCAGGAATGAATAAAAATGCATAGACTACATTCCTGGATTAAGGAGAGCCATATGGATCTGCCATCAATACAATGGTCTTGTTTTGGCCATGTCTCGCTCGCTAATGATCAGAAATATTCAAAACAGCTTTTATGCAGATTCTTAGCAGACATGAGTAGTTTTACAGTTGGTTAATACTGTATTTAGCGTGGCTCAAACAATAGAGGAAGCTTGGGCTATTTTTACCCCTAATTTAACCGGTTAGAGGCTCTTAGAAGAGGAGGGAGGGGTGTGTGTGTGTGTGTGTGTGGGGAGGGGGGATGAACATGTCAGAGGAAAAGAGAAGTAAATGAAGTGGAGCCATGGGAGAAATGAAACAATGAGGAAATGAGGACAATAATGTCTGTGTTATCCTTTGACCCAACCGGGTTTTAAATTTAGTTCTGACTTCTACAGTCAAGATTGGGCCAAAATGTAAAAAAAAGAACAGACTCTGAGAGACAGAAGGAGGAGGACTAGTTATAAAACGATTGACGGGACACGGACCTCAACTGAAACATCGATTGAAAGAAGCACAAATCTGTTCTGTTCTGAAAAATTACCAATTAGTCAATCTGTAGGGACAAAATAGTGCTCAGTTTAAAGCTGAAGCACTTAGATGAATGATTTATCAGTTGATCAAGACGCTAGACATCAGATTAATCACCAGTGACAGTAGCTGTCAGTTACTGCACATTCAATTCCTGAACAGCACAGCATTGATTTAACATAAAAGCACCTGTACTTGATGATCACACAAGTTAGCAATTTCTTTTTTCATTTTCTCTTTGTTTTTCTTATGTCCACTTATTACACAGAATCATTAATGCATCTATCTTTACTCCGTAACAAAGATCTAGAGGTGTCAATGTCCCTTTATACCCATTTTCAATTCCAGAGGCTCAATAATTCTCAACACAGGGTCCCTTCTTTTAGGTGGACACGGCTTCTAAATGAATTCATGCTATCTGTCAGACAGTGGCGAATGTCACTGGCACGTCTCCATTTTGTTGTGAAAGCCACTTGGCTTGGCACATGGCAGCGGGGCAAAAGTTCAGTTAACTCAGCTACATAACATTTGGATCTCGACAGTTTGGGGACACTCGCTGAAGTGTTTGGTGCCACTGAGCGACTGCATCACAGCTGCAGATTCCTGCTCTGTCTACATCTGTGGCTCGGAGAGCTCCCCGCCGCCTGAGCTGCTCTGATATTTTAAGAGGATCTAATTAATGGCTTCAATGTTGTGAGGCCGGGCATGGAGTGGCCGCTGTGTGTTTGGTGGGCTCAAATAAAGGTGTTTATGCCGTTTCTTGTGCCTTCCGAGGCCAAGTATCTGGCATGACTCCGCATCGCAGAGAGAACAACCAGTTTGCTCCCTGCTCCAAATATTCTGTGGTTTATGTGCATGTGTGTATGAGTGTGTATGTGTGTACGTGTGTCTATGTGTGTACGTGCTTGCATGCTGTCTGTGTCATCAATCTCTCCGTCTTACACCCGGCTGCATGACGCATACCTGTGTTTGCCTGATTGTGACATGCATAGGTGAATGAGATCATACGCTGCAGTGACGCACAAATCCTTCCATCCATGCGTGTGTTTTTATAGGTTAGTTGTTGTGTTTAAATGCAAACGTCTCTGCCAGTCCCCAAGCCAGAGGCCAGGTTAGGTCAGATTTTATGAGGAAACTTGTTTTCCATCACAAGCCTCAGGGTTCATGTCTCACCAAGTAAGAATGATGGATGATGAGCACTTGACGTCACCTCGGGAATTTTGCTCACTTTTGATGTCGATTCTGGTTTACCATCACAGATACTGTGAAGCATATGCCAGATTACTCCCTCCTCAAAAAAAAAAATAGGTGTCTTGCTCTGTCCTTTAGCCTTGTGAATGGCTTTGTATTCACCCTGTGTCCTGTGGTATATAGCTCTTTAGCTCTCCAGGCTATCTATAAGTAGCTGCTCCAGCTTACCTGTCGCTATTAATACCTACAGATTAACCACCTGTGAATCACAGGCACCTGTGATACAGCTACCCGACACGTTTTCAGGAAAAGCTCCTCAAACGCGTCAATTTAGGTTTAGCAGGTTGCTGTAGTCGTCGGTGCTGCTCTGTGTGATGGGGATGTCTGCTAACCCGCTAACCTGTGGCAGCTGTTGTTGCTGTTCCCCACTGAAATGAAAAAGAAGAAGAAGAAGAGAAAAAAAAACTAGTGTACCTCCAGCACTTTTTAAAAACTTTGTATCAATCAAAGTGCTGCGTCGTACTGTCAGCTTTCTGCTGAGCAGTGGGGCTTTTTGCTGCTATAGAGTGGCATAACCCTCACTTCACCTCTCATGATGCAGCTGTCCTGGGCCCTGAGCTCCGTGTGGGTGTGGGTGTGGGTGTGGGGGGCTGATGGAGATCAAATAGCATGAGTACATAGTTCAAGTTATAATATAGGGCTTTATGGGGCATTGATTCCTTTGTTCATTCCTTTGTCCGTTAATGAGTTATTTCATTCATTCATTGGTGTTGTTGTACATCCTGAAGATGCTGTGAAAGTAACTCACTGTTAGCCTTCCTTTAATCTCCAGAGCTTTTTTCATTTCAGTCATCACAAACAAAACTTTCAGTGAACTGCATAAAAGAGCATCTCTTATGTCATGGTGAAAATAAAACAAAGCACTGAGACTGAAGTCATTACTCTATTGTAGTGTTACACAACCAGATAAACACACAGACAGAATCAAACAGCCACAATAACAATATGTTAGTTACATTCAAATTCAGTATTGAAATATACATTAACGTTTTGTCTGATTGGATGTTTCTCTATACATGAGGTCTTAGAACAGATTAATGCTTTTATCTACACTAAGTCCCTAATTTCTTCATCAGTTTTCATTAAAATCACTGTTATTTAAAAGTGACTCCATGTCCTAATATTTGTTTGGATGCCCTAAGAGCTTCTGTGCAATTACAGTAGAACTTGTCTCCCCCTAGTGGTGTGCTTGTGTCCTGCATTGTAGTTATGGGATCTGAATACAAGGATGTGGTGGTGATGATGAATGCATGACCAAAATGTATTTTTCATAATGAAGAATTATTAATGATAAGAACAGCCGCCACTGCAGATTGTAATTTAGAAAGAGCAAAGGCAGGCGCTAAGTTTACCCAGATGATAAAACTTTCACAGCATGAAGCAATTAGATGTGAGTTTCCCTTCAATTGAGCTTGCTTCTAACTTTGATATAACAGGCTCATGGAGTCAGTTGAAAAATTCACTTCATGAATTTCAATGTGCCTTGAGGTTCTCACAAGGGCTTTGATGATAGATTCCTCCTCTGAAAAGAATTCCACGTCCTGATTTTAAAGACTTTTAAAAGCAGAATGTTTGATACGTGCGGCCAATGTAGAGCAGATGCTTACAGTACGACGCCTTCGCCGTGAACCCCAGTGGTAAGAGTTGAAAAGTGTTACGGGCAGGTTGGTGCTTGTACCTGTTATCCCTAGAGATTTAGCTTACAGGGCAGCATGATTTGTGTAGTTAAGTCTTGCTGATTGAGCACTGGCAAAACTGGTTACCAATGTGTGTGTGTCTGTGTGTGCGTGTGTGCTCCTGTGTGCTGTGAGTGTTTTTTGTTCTTCTTCTTTTTAGTATTACATGGAATTAGGTGGTGCAAAGTTAGGTCAAGGGTTCAAATCCTGGCCACAATGAAATGATAGAGAAACTGAAATAGAAAAAGGGAAAGTCCCGACAATATCCAGGGACTTTACCTCTTTCTTTTTTTTTGAGTGCCTCAAGTATTTAAAACCGAAGCAGCAGGCTTATAGGACTTTCATTTTTCTTTTATTGTGCTTTATTGCATTTAGGGTTTGACTTTCTGTCCAGCTTTACTGATGTGTTTTTGGCCCCAAGCTTTGGTCAGTTCTGTTCTTTTCACTTGTCCTAAACAGTTTTGCAGAAGCATATTTGATCCGTTTTGTCATTTTTATGTCTTAAAATTCTCTCCTTTCTGCCGTTTCTTACCAGAAGATGACGTTGACCTCGAGGCCCTGGTGAATGACATGAACTCTTCGCTGGAAAGCCTGTACTCCACCTGCAGTGGTCAGCAGACAGAGTCCACCCCACTACTGCACAACGGACAGACCTCTTCCTCACAGCCACACCACCACCACCACCACCACCATCACCATCATCACACACAACTTAACCACCCGCGGCAGGGTCAGCACCCACACGCGCTAAGCCACGCCTCCCCGGAGCCGCCCTCCTCCTCCTCCTCGTCCGCGGACTCCCCCCAAACAAGCCTCAGACGGTCGCAACCCATGCACATCCTCGCCGTCAGGTAGGTGTTGTGCACACAGAAAAAAAAAAATGCTTTCGTCACCTCAGAGGCTTGCAGTTGAATTGGTCGGGTGGCGAGAAACCGAACATGAAAGGTAACTGAACCCTGGAGGGGAAGCGTCTGAGAACAACATGAAAGATAACCGTCACTTTGAATGTGCAAGAACTCACATTAACATATATTTGGCTGCCGAGCGGTGGAGCGAGTCAGTGCGCTTCAAAAAAAAAGTGCAGATAATCAGCTGCAGAGAGAAATATGGAGCTGCTCCCGTGTGAATGTCAACACGACAGACACACTGTGTGAAGGTTCAGCTTTGGATAATAAAATGCTCTGAAACACAATATTGATTTTTTTTGTACGTCAAGTGGCAACATTTGACCAATGACCTTGAACTTTTTTTTGTTTGAACATAAAAGGGAGTAATGATAGTTACATTTAGTTCTTTAGTTCGATTAGGAAAATGTGACAAAAATACAATAATGACAGATAATTTTCAATGGGCACTTGTGTGTGTATGGAATAGCTGAAACAATTGGTCCATTGACATTCATGAACAGCAAAGTCATCATCAGTTAGTTTGATGAACAAGTGTTATTTTTCCAAAAACAAAAGTTAAAGGACGACCCTGTTCTACCAAGTTGTAAATAACACACTCTTTGCTCAAAACTACGTTAAGTTTGAAGACGTCATCATGTTTGACTTTTGTATATAGAGATGAAATGAAAATTCAAAGGATTCTTTGAGGGAATAGTTTGCACCTTTGATCTGTACTCTGTAATGATGGCACTAAAAGCCTGATGACTGGAAGATCAGACATTTTCAAAAAGTTACCCATAGTAAAACAAAGTTTAACTTACAACACATTTAGCAGTAAGTATCCAAAATAGTGTATTCTTACAGTAAATGTCTAAATACAGTAGTCCTTGTGCAAGCGAACACAAAAAAACGCATACAGGGCACATACCAACACATGCACTCAGGCAACCAGAGTGTGGCACTAAGCTGTGAGCTGCCTCCTTCCAACCTCGTCCATTTGCACATGCATAGCCACCCATGAGGAGTTCAAACCCTTTTTTTCTCTCTCTCTCACCCTGGAAAAGAAGCCTCTCACTGTACACTCATCCCTTCACACCCTCTCAATAATTGTGTGCAACGTTTACTCCCCGCTCCCAATCTATAGCCCTTGAATGACCCGTTCCTCCTTGTCACTCCCTCTTTGTCTCAAACTACACCAGCAGCAGGAGAAAGGTAAAAAATCTCATTTATTTTAGTACCAAGTGCAAATGTCTCTCTCAATTTAAACAGTAGTAACCTATATTCCCCCCAAGGGTCTCATGGTATGCATTGAAAAGTGGGTATGCACTCTCACACATAGACACTGACGCTGCGTACACAATGTACACACAAACATGCATTCACAGCAGAGCTGGTGTCAGCTCCTATTATTTGCCTTTGGAGCATTTGACAGAAACAGAGGAGGGATAATCAGGTAATGGAGTATTCTGTCTTAAGAGCGCTCTCTTTCAAACGCACACGCACACACATACACACACAGGCCCTGAAGTTCTTATTATTCAAGGCTGACCTCTGGATAACCCTGTTCTCAAGCTCAGATGGGACGACATCAAAAGACCCGTTCCCTTTTGAACTCACTGGGTTCTACAGAGAGACACTTTGATAGAGAAAGAAACTAAAAGAAAGTGTCTTCTACACTGATTCTCTAAGCCAGCCGTGCAAGCTAGAATTACACAAACTGACCTGCACTTTTTTTTTTTTTTAAATGATTGCATCCTGAAAAGTTTGTGTTCAACTGTCAAATCATCATCCCTTCTTAAGGGCACTGGCTCGCAGGGTGTGTGCCTCATTTAAAAACTGCTTTAAAGTGATGTCTTGATTCAAAATTGATGTGCCATAAATATTGCAGAAAATTAGCTAGCAGGCTGCGGAGGTCTGTGATTTCCACTTGCTGAGAGACTGTTCATTATGGGTAGATCAGATAGAAACAGACATGAGCCTGGATACTGTACAGCAATGCTTTATTAATTCCAAGTCTCTCCCTCTCTCTCTCGCACATATTTCACATGTCAGCGGGTCCCATTTCAAAGTTTTCCCATCTCACTTTTAAGTGGCTGCTCCAGTGCTCGACCTTGGGCTTTAGTTAATATCTGCCTGGGTAATTAGCAAGCACAAGCTGATGCCAAAATACAAACGCCGTGTGTCAAGCCGCCCTCCCGTTGCCATGGTGTGACCGTTCCTTTGTTCTGTTTCCATTGTTCAGGAGGCTGCAGGTGGAGGAGCAGCAGCTGAGGACATCTTCTCTCCCGGCCATCCCCAACCCCTTCCCCGAGCTCTGCAGTCCAGCCAGCTCACCTGTCCTCAGTCCAGGGTCCCTACCTCCCGGAGAACCTTCCACTGGCAAATACGTAAGTCCAAACCCAACAAAGACACACTGTTGAAACCTGCTCTCTCTTTCAGAAACATAATTAAGAGGGAAACGTTTCTAGCTCGCTCTGCATTATGATATAGTGTGGTTGCATGAAATGCAAAACATTGTCTTCATGCAATATGGATGAAGATGCTTTTCCCTTTGAAAAACAGATTACGAGCTGTGCTGCTGATTTTGATTTACTTTTATGTTGACAACTGAGTCATGTGTGACTCAAGTTACTTGTTTTGAAGGATGCAGAATTTGGATGTCGTAAATCAGCTGTATTAAGTGGTCGAGTGTGTGTTGGACACAAGCATTTAGGAATTTTCCCCTGCTCTACATCTGCCCCCATGTTTTGCTCATCAGAGGCATGTAGATTGCTTACATATGACGGTGCTGCACCGTACAGTGCATGTGTGTGCTGAACAGGGTTTGTGGCTTTGTTTGAGAAAAGAGGTGAAGAGTGGAGGATCGTGCTTTTGTGTATGTGTGCGTCTGTGTGTTTGGGTGTGTACCTGCACACATGGCTGCGTTTCTGTGGGCCACTTTGCATGTGCGTGTTCGTTCGTGTGTGTGTGTTTGTGTGTACATGTGTTGACAAAGATTTAGAGGCTGGTCTGTGTCTTCCTGGAAGTCATCGTCCCTCTACCGCCACTTTTAATGATCTTCACATGGGGCCAGCCACTTCTGGTTACAGTAACATACCAGTTTACAGTAATGTGAGGGAGGATTATTTCTCATAAATACTCAGCCTGGCTATGATCCTGGCCCGTTCTGGTCATGGCTGCTAGACTGCAGTTCCAGTTAAGTTGTTTCGAGCCATTATGCAAGTCTGACTTTAATATGATCTGCTCTCCTTTACAACATCAGCTCATAAATCTCTTGATGACTTGATGAACCGGTGGCATCCCGTAAATGCTGAAAGAGTTGGGAAGTTGTGGCTTTGAATTACCATCTGTGACATAAATAAAGCTCCAAATGGTTAATGTTGGACGGAGCAATGAAAGATTCAATTTCATTCTTGTCTTCATGAGTTTCTTTCTTTATGGTGATTTCTGCTGGCTTGAATTATGAACTGTGGAATAAATTCAACACTCCATGGTAAATCCTTGTTCATATGGTGGGTAGGTCAAAGATTCATGTCTCACTAAGTGCTTATGATCTTTGTATTGAATTGCCAGCCGTGACATAACTGGAGCTCGACGCAAGTGAAACGATTTTGTTTGGTAAATATTGAGAAACCAATTTATGACACTGGATGACAAGAATGTGCTGTAATGTTGTTGGCGTTCAAATCCCCAGATATCCTGTTTAGAGCGCAGTATAGAGGAAGTGGAGTGGGAGATGCGGGCAAGTCGGAGATTAGTGGTGGAGTTAAATTGTGTGATCTTACAGTAATCAGATGATTAAATGTGTAAAAATGTGACTAGGTGGTCAGTAAAAACCAGACCACCACAGACCGACTTTGCCTTTTTTTTAGCCAGACACTTTGTATCTCTAGGGCTTTTAGATCTGCCTTTGACACTGATTACAGCTATGTTCCCAAATCACAAACAACTGTTTCTTCATTTGGATGAGGAGAAGGGTTTTCTATGTTTGATTTGAATATTTCTGTTCAAGAACAGTCAGGCTTAAACTGAAACCACTCCAGCTTTGCCTTTGATAGTATGCTTGTATGCTTATTTCATCAGCAACAAGTGTGTGAAACATGAAAGAGTTTGAGTTGTTTCCAAAGCCACGCTAACATTTGATTGTTTTAAAGTTACCAGACTTTTAAAATTTTGTCAGTCACGTCAGGAACTAAACATTCAGTTGTTAATGTGAATAGGTTTTTGCATCATGTGTTCAATTGTCTCCATGTTCTGTATCGTAGACATGCCTATAAAGGTAAACTGTGCACAGACATAAGACAAAACCAAAGTTTTGACGACTTTTGTTTTTCCTGCACCATCAAACGTTTGCAGTGCCGAGAAGGCTGTTTGAAAACTGTATCACTTGTGTGTGTGTGTTTGTGATGCACACATTAAGCACACACTCGTGTAAACTTGTGCGAGTGCCATGTGCATCCACCCCTGTGCATGGGTGTATTTCTTTTTTTTTTCATTGCATGTGTGTTTGTGCTTGGGTCTGCCTTGTTTGTCTTTGTGAGTTCTGTAAACTATTTACAGCATTGGCAGTGTCTCTTCATTGTTGATGGCAATGGAAAGTATGTCTCATTGTGGTTGTTCTTCAGTGGAAATTCAATTCAGCACCTTTCCACTGCAAAAACCTCCTGCGGAGCAGGCTCATCACACACACACATGCCTCTGGGGTCCAGCTTTGTAAAGCATGCAGAGACACAGTCTCATTGCTTTCTCACAAACACCAAGTCCTCCCTCAAGTGATACAACTTGGTGATCTGTTTGAGGTTTGACAAGTGGGGTGGTGAGCGGGTTAATTATACTCCCCAGCCCACTCTCTTGGACCTCTGACCTTAATCATTTCAACCACATGTGCTCTGTTAAGTGCCAGTTTTTTCTCTCTGTCTTTATCTCTTGTTGCCAGTCTGTCTCTATCTACCCCTCTCCCTGTCCAGTCAGCACAGCCTGCTGTTGAGAAGTTTCTCTGTTTAGTTTACTGAATTTTCCAACCTCCAGGCGCTTTCTGACAGACTTTCATACTTCTGTCCCTCTGTTCCTCCTTACCTCACTGCTTGGCCTCTGTGCAGGAGGCATGAGGATGCAATGCAGGGCTTGTCAGGAATCACTGGGCAAGCTGTTTGACACGGCCTTATGATTCCCAATTACCTAACCCCCCTCCCCCCTCTGTCCTCTCCCTCCTGTCTTCCTTCATTTCTTCACTCATAGCACTGCTCTCTCTGGTTTGTCTACTTACCTGTACACTCTGAAAGACTCTGAGGAATCTGAAATGAAAGTGTAATGTATTCCGCGGTTTAAAAGTGTGCAGGTTTTGAAGTATATCATCAATTAAACATTCAAGTCTAAATCAGAATGAATACACAGGGTTACTTTTAGGGTTACAAGATGATTAAGAGCATCAAAGTGCCATCTATGAGCACTGGCATCAGTCCAGTGTGGAATGTGTGAAAGTGTGCACAGACGGGCACACATCCAGAAACAACTGACTTCCTGTTACCGCTAAGAGTTACTACAAACATAACCTGGGTTTCATGGAATTTTAAAACGACATACATCTTTCCATACACAGTGGACTGGCCAAAAAGGCAGGTATTACAACCACACAACACTTAAGAAAGTACTAGAGGCTTGGCGTGTGTAATCCATGTCGTGCAATGGAAAAACCTATAAGAAGCCCTGAATGCACGGCAGTTAGCCAGTATATCCATTAATTTACTCAGTCTAAGTTCTTGACAGTCTGTCCTTAGCAGAGCAGTAGAGAGTGCTGTTATGTACTTACTTGGACACTGTGTTCCCAGAGCTGCCCCAGTCATTCTAGTGTGGGAACACTGATTTGATCACTGGGTTGCCAGATTTTGTTGGATTTACTGTACTTGGACTGGATGTCCTGTAGCTCACTGTGCTCTATGGTATGGCAGGATCCCCACGCCCTGTCTCTGCCTCTGTAGTCTGTGTTTCATTATCGGCCCATTGCTCCGTCTATCTCTGTGTGTCTTGGACTGTATGTAGGTGTTTATCTTTCTGTCTGTCACGGGGGTTTGCACCGTCATCCCTCCTCCCCCTTTGTCCTCCAAACTTTGACTTCCCGTTAAAAAATTCTTGCCGATTTGAACCGGTGCAGTGGGGTGTGTGACAATTCAGCTCACACGATGAACACATGATGAAGTAAGAGGCCCAAAATAGTGCATGGTGCCAGACGAGCAGTGGAGGTTGGGTTGGCACTAATCACGTTAGCTAATGTGCTGTTGGTGCTCACTTCCAGCATCATTGCCGAGTCCGAGAACTAATGTCATGCAAGTTTTAAACAAACCGCTAGCAGTCTGTTGAGCATCTCTTACACAAGCCCTTCTTATTTTTCTTCAGCTAGAGAGAGTTTGGTCGAGTACGGCTTGAGAAAAAAAAAAGTTCAGGGTCACACAAATATCGTACCTGTCATGTGTTTTCTGAAAGTGGATACAGCTACAGAACAGTATGCCAAATGTTCAGGCTTCTGCAAATTTTGCATCTATTTATAGTGTTAGGTTTAGAGGTGAGAGCAACATGTACAGACACATAATCAGGGTGTAGAAGTACTTGACACACAAGAAACTTGGATAATGGTAACACTGCTGTGCTGCAGATACCTTGTCAATCAGTGAATGTAAATAAAAAATACATAGAAATGTTCTGATTTCACCTCCTGTGCATCAGGAGGTGAAATCACGTTAGTATCTTTTTCTGTCTATTTCTCATCTGGATTATGTTCTTGGCCACCGCTGTGCCACAGTATCCCTGAAGGGATCATTGACATTTACTCTAATGATGATGGCGCTGATCACCTTTCCGCCTCCTCTCACTTTTCCCTAACACCTCTCTCTCTCTCTCTCTGTCTGTCTGCACAACTTTGCCTGTAGTTGAGTCAGCCAGACTTCAAAGCTGTGACACCTACTTATCAAAAAAGCATTTGCGACTGCTTCCAGTATCAAGTGAACTGTACTGAGATATAATTTAAATGATGAGCTCATGATGCTAACAGCCACCACCCGAGCTTGTAGAAATAATGAAATCTGTTTTAAACGAACCTGAATTGAAAATCTTTACTCCTGGGCTCGAGTTAGACTGGATATGTTGTATTATTAACTTTAGTTCGAGTGACTCACTCAGGGCAGAAAGAAGAAACAAGGACATGATGAAATAGACAACATACTGTCTCGCTTTGCATCTCGGCATCGTAGAAGCTGTGGAAAAAAGCCATGAGAAATGCCGCAGCGGAATATGAATGTTGCATATTCTCACTTATATTGCTGGTCTGCCCAAGCAGCTGAAGGATATCGGTTAAGAATTTATCAGGCAAAATTTCATAGGACTTAACATTTTTTCATCATATCGCCAGTCCATGAGCACTTTCGGTGCAATTGGTCAGAATGAGTTGCTCTCACGACCATATGGCAGCTACACAAACAAGGGTGGATGAGACAAGGGCCTCAGCAACGCTAACTTAAGTGTTTTGGGGGGTTTTTTCAGACCAAAACAGGCTTAACTTGGTTCTTACAGTAGCTCAGATTTGGTCTCCACCAGAATAATGTGGCTGCGACATCTCTTGTATATTCAATTTAATTTGTCTTTTTGGTGCTGCAGCCAAACTTAACGATGTGAGTGGGAGTGAGAGCGAACCAAAACTGTAAAACCACAACAATTAGCTGAAAAGAAGCTTAATTAATTACTAGGGCAGAGGGCAGCTACAGGGGTGATAATTCTGTGTGGGATTTTTTTCACCGAGAGCAACCCTCTCACATCACACACGCTCATTTAACACATTCATAGGAAAAAAACTAACAACAAAATCACCTCATTGCCAAGTGGCCTCTGCAAAATCAAATCTTTATCTTTTGAAGTATGTGAATTATCGATTTAACAAAGGAACCTTAACTGAATTCCTTAAAGCATCCGTTGCTGAAATAGAAGGCACCAGGATTTAAAGGAGGAACACCCAGCACATAAACGCTGGGCATCGATCCATCCCTCCTCTCACTCTCTTAGCGCTGAAGCATGGCATTCCCTGGCTGCTTCCTTCCTGAATGTTGGAAATGCTCTGGGTCAAAGGGCAGATTTTTCCACTGTAAATGGAAAAGCAGAATGGAATGCTGTCGATGCCCAAACTGTTGGCCTCAATGTGTGGGAAACGTCTGCAGGCATCTGTGTGTGTGTGTGCGTCAAAGTAAGGGTGTGTTCGTGAGGAGGTTCGGCTTTGTGTATGGTGTGTGTGTTTGCCTGATGTATATTTGTCTTTACAAGCCGTGCAGCAGTATGTATATACGTCTACGTGCGTGCATGTGTGTGTCTGTGTGCGTGTTCTGCTTCTCATTGTGCTGCTGATGTGTTCTGCAGGCTGCACTGTGCAGGGAGATCAAAGGTGACACAGCGCCAGAAATCTGTTGGCTCACTCTTCCAGCAGCCTGCTTCTTTTTAAATGGATCTTAAAGTGAAACACTGAACACACACACAAACGCACACACACAGACACTTGTTTTTTATTGTGTAATCACCGGCTAGTCGTGTTTATGTTTGTTGCATGTGCGTGCGTGCGTGTGCGTATGTGTGTGCGATTTGGACTGTTTACGCCACTTTGGATTGTTTATGTCTTCCTGATTATTTGTAACTGATGTGAATATAAATAATGCGCTCAAACTGGATGCTTTATTGAGCTTGTGCGTGCGTGCATCCATGTGTGTATATTTGATGCATGCCTGCCTGTTGGCTTCATTATTCCTAAAATTATATCTCCCCCCACCCCCACCCCGACTCCCTCTCTCTCCCTTATGCACACACATGCACACACTTGCATGTTATCTGATGCTCTTTGTGGCAGCGGTGGAGAGCACACAGACAGTACAGTAACCCTTTGTCAGCATACGTTTTCTCTCCCTCTGCACATATGCACACACAAACCCACGTGCGCACAACCCGATGTATACACAAATTTACATTGAGTGACTGATTGGATTTACAGCGTTCATTTCTGTGACATACAAATTGTTTGGCTGCTGCTGAACAAATGCCACCTGGAGGAGAGCCAGGCAGGTTGTGGTTGAGTCTGGCACATCTCATGTGTCAGGGCCATATTTATCCCTCACCACTAAATGGAAACATGCCTCGACCTGCTAGCTAGACCTGCTACTGCCACAGAGACACACACACACATGCACAGGCAGGCGCGCTAATACACACGGCCTGTTGCTGAGTAATTATGTAGGTGAGGAAGATTAGTCCGAGTAATGGCTCAGTTTGAATAAATAAGACTTACATGTTGGCGCTGGACAAAGCCACTTGGAAACAATTCGACATCTCATAGCTCATGTATACAGAAAAGGAATATTACCAGTAGCAGTGCTTGGAAAGCTTGACACTATCACAAATATTTGATCCACAAGAAATTATTCCGTGGCTGCCTCTTGGAGAACCATCTCGCTTGTGCAAATAGTTTCAGACAAAATTTTAGTATGAAAATGATCCGGTTATATGCCAAATTAAAATATGCGCTTCCAGTGGGAAATAGGTCAGTGTCACAGCTACCGCTGAACCATCTGAGGCTAACATCCACTGCCTAGAGTGTAGCAAAAAAAAAAACTGCATGTGATGTACTGCACATGAAAGCTCTGAGCCAGTTAAAAAAAAAAAAAGCACCAACATAAACATACGTTGAATAAATTCCAGCTGCTGTGATTATGCATTTCGCATGCAACAAAGGATGACTTTAGTGACTGCTAATACAAGCGCTCTGGAGAGACATTGAAAACAGATACCAATCTGCTTTGGTGCTGCAAGAAAATGGTGTAATAAAACTACAATCATGGCATTGTTGATGGATTTCAAGAGGCAGCGTACTGGAGTGTGGTGAACTAAGCTCTGCAGAAACGGGTCAGCCGCTGAGTTTGTTCACAGTAAATCTAACAACTCTGATCTTAAACCAAGGCCACCAGGAAACCAAACAAGAGCAGCTCGACTCCAGGAGTAGTCTACATTATGCCAGACAATCAATAAATCAATAGAGGCTGACTGTCAAGTAGATGCAGTAGATATAAGTGAAAGTTCCTTTTATCCCAGCATTAAATTATATCATCACATTAATATTTTAGTGATAGATTTATGAGGGGATCCCGTTCTGAGAGTTTTAAATTCTTCATTGAGGTAATGGTAGGAAACCACAAGCTTTAAATATCAGAAAATGGTTAATAATTCATCATGTGCTTGGTTCATTCCTTTTATTAAATTTAACTAAATGTATGTCTTTCCAGGGGAGCATGGCTGGACCACCCAGGCGGTGGGGGATGATGCACCTTTAATGGTCCATCCTTCACTCCTGGTCCCAGTAGGCAGGCAGTGTAAGATTAGAAGGCACAACTCTCACCCAGCTAACAGGGAAGCAGATCCCATTACTCCTGCAGCTAATGGGAATCCCTGATCGAGTTCGCTCTGTCTCAGTATTTTAGGTGGTGTGAGTGTCAAATATGTGTGTGTGTGTCCGTGTGGCTGCTGGTCGTGCAAACCAATATTGATTTTAAGAACGTGTTTTTTCTTTTGTGTAGAGATGATACAACTTTGAGTTGAGTTAGAAGCATAACAACTTTTTAATAAATCTATTTTGAGCGTTTTTGTTTAACAGAGTGCATGCACGCTCATTAGTGTGTGATTGCAGGTGTACACACGTGTGTCTAGGTTTGTGTGTGTGTGTGTGTGTCCCCATGTGTTTCACAAAGAGAGCAATGTGTTGCTGCCTGTAGGCATTTCATCTGGCCAAAGCTGAACAGAGCTGTTGGACTCATGTAGGTCATCGGGACTGCAGCTCCCTCTCTCTCTGCCTTCCCTCTGTCCTCTGTCTCTTTCTATCCTCTCTCTCTCTCTCTCTCTCTCTCTCCCTCTCTCTCTTAGGGAAAGTAGGACAGCTCAGATTTCTGAAGCTGCTGCTGCTGTGAGGAGGCAGAAAAAAAGAGGGAAGAAAGAGGAAGAAGCAGGAAGACAGAAAATGAGAAAACAAAAAGTAATAAATGGTGAAAGCTAATTCATTACACGGAGCCATTTTATTAGGCTGCTGTGTTGCTCCATTGCTCATCTGGCACGTATCGCAGGAAGCACTTTATTTTATATTTAACTATTAATATGTTCATTCTTTTGGAAAGTTGGGAAGCCAACAAATGAATGTGTTACAGACAAAATGGGGAACGTTTAATGAGGGAGAAACAGTTCATGGTTAAAAAACTGAGTCAGAGGACTCATTTAATCTCATCTGGTTGCACAAGTGTCACTTCCGTGTGCGTGTATGTGTGTGTGTTCCTTGGCTCCTCACTTGATTTGTCACAAAAATGAATAGTACACTTGAGGAGGGTGGACATGCCACATTGATTTAAAGCAGGGATTTGTGTCAGTGGAAAGAGAGAGAGTGACAGGCAGAAGACACTGTGATCTTGCGTCTCCAGAAGAGAAGTTCCCATTATTGAGGACAGTTTGTACAGAGCTGTGGCACATACTGTGATTCCTCTGAATGGGGAATGATTGTTTGTAGTTGTGCCTGGTGATGCTGGCGGCTGCATTCTTCTTTTTTTAATGCTCATGTAACACAAGAAGCTGAGGATGTTTTCCCTTAATGCTGTTGTGTTCACTCTTTATTGCTATTTATATATCAATAGCTTCACTATATCATAGTTTTATGACGATTCAGCCACAGAAATGTTGTTACCAACAAGATCATAAGATTTGTTGTAGATGTAGGTGTTTCCAACTTACAGACCAATATACATATGAGGGCACAGTGCAATGCCGTCATAGATCTCTGCACAACCAGTGGACCGTTTCCAGTGTATCGCCATAATCATGCCAGTGATGTCATCCTTTGTTTGCCCAATTACAATTCCCCTCCCCTCATGCCCTCCTGCTGTAATTGGACAATGGCTCCAAATCAGTGATGGTCTGAAAGGACTGAGGACAAGGCTGTCCGGGGTTTACTGGCAATCAGCCCTGAGGGACAATTAAGCATCCGCTCCAACTTCACTCCTTTTGGAAAAATATTTGGCTGTGTGTGGGTTGTTTCTCAGCAGGTAGTTGCAGTAAATAGAGAAGAGATGATAAGAGATGTCTCATGTATTGTCATAGCCCGCTCTAAAAGGTCTGTAAGAGGTGTCTGGCCATATCCTGTACATGTTCAGATTTAGTTTGAGTAAAGACAGATGTTCTTTTTACTGCTAAAACTTTTTTATAGAATTGAAATAAACTAAATTAATAAGTCCCCTTTCTACAGGGATATTTTGTTTCAAACTTTCTGAAAAGACTCATTTTGAAACATTTGATATACGCGAAGGATATTATGGTTCACGGGTCACCAGAAGTATTGGACAGCCATATGAGCTGACAAAACCTCAACAGCTAAAAAAAATGCCTATTTCCCTGTTATGAGAGATGCATTAAACAGATTCATCACAGATAGATGTTATTTATGACTCATTCAATTATTTTTCCGAGCTAAATTTTTGCAACCTGACCTGTGTTGCTAATTAAATCTGACCTGTCTCATCTCCAGAATCTTCTGACCTTCAACTTTCTGAGTGGGTGTTAAGACTCCATTGTTTATAGACAGAGCGGGCTCTGTGAGCTAACTATCCAACATACACTGTATGGTCTGATGCATGGCTGCACAGTGGCAGAGATGGCAGCTTGCCACTGTCCTAGGTTTCTCTCAATACATCTCTCTCTATATACTATCCCTCCCTCGCTCTTACCCCCTCCCTCCCTTCCTTCCGTCCTTCCTTTCTTCCTCCCTCCCTATTCCCGCTTTCACTATTCCCACTAAATCCCTCTCTGCCTTCTTGTGCTTCGCTGAGCCCAGATAGGACTCTGTGTCTTGGGTCTTAATTTGATGCTGTAATTGGATGACAAGGGACAGTTCACCATCTCTTCCTCATGAGTCAGCAGAGTTTTCTTGGCTATTGCCTCCCGCTCCTGCTGACTACAGCCGCTGAGCGAGGACGGCCAATTGTCCGAGGCTCATTCAGGGGTTTTGTGTCTCCATCTCATCATCCGGTCGTCATTTTCCAGGGGTGGCCCGGGCCACACACAGCACCACATTACAGTTGGAGCGGCTTTATAGAGGGCACTTGTTCATGGGAATATGGAGCTGGGGTGGGTCGTGTGAGCCAAATCAGCTTATAAATGGCTGCAGTTCTTTGTTATTGTTTCGTAAGACAGAGAAGGAGCAGATGTTGAGTGGAAGGGTTTGTCTTGGCAAGACTGATAACCTGCAAAAGCCAGCACCTTGTAATTTTCCATTTGGCCAAAAAGAAAAGACTAGTGCAGTCAAACTGTGCAAAAGGGTTTACTCAGATAGAATGCATTTCTACATTACTTTACTTATCTGTAGTGTACTGTACTGTACCACTGACTATTTTAATTAGACATGACATATGCATGTGTAATAACTCAACAACATACAAGAGTTGAAAATTAACACTCACTCTTTGTTATGGACCTATGTTACTGTAGATGTATCTGTCCCTATAGAAAAATATTATCACTTAAACTATACAGTGAAACTTCCTTACCAGCTTGTATTGTAGTCAACATAATTTGTTAGCTTTAAATGCAAAAAAGTGCAATCAGCCATTATCAGGGCTGGTGGATTTCGCTTTAAAATTCCCTAATTACTAAATAACAGGGTCAAAAACACAGTATGAGCTCACAACACAACTGTCAACAGTAAGTGAAGGGGAACCAGATATTGTGGCAGTACTGGTACCAACAGGTTCAGCCAGTCAGATGTTGAGGGTGCAGGCTGTTAAGGTTTGTTTAAAGGCTGGGGTTAAAGTTAGGATAGGCCATAATTGTTCACAGCCTGTAGGATCAACTCAGGGCAAGAAAGTCCCTGTGCGTGTTCACCGGAAAATTCCCTTGTTGCTTCAGCGTTCCAGGAAGAGTAGACATGGGAGCTGGCATGAAGGATGAATTTACATGACGCATTTTTCATATAAAAAAAAAAAAGTTCATTTGGAATCACTATGGGTTGGGTTTTGTTTCGTGATGCTGCTTTTTTTGCACTAGCTGTCCTCTCCAGCTGCGCCAGCTGTTACCCAGGTTAAATGCTGTATCTCAAGTGCTTTACAACGTCGCCCACATGTAATGGATCCTAACTTGTGTGCAGGCTTGTATGCCTAATGGCTAATAGTCTTTTAGAATTGTAATCTGCCACAGTAACTCCTATCTGATGTAATGGCCTGTAATTTGTACGTAATACCGCTGGAACTATTTATAGAGCTGCAGCCAATTCCCAACGAGGATGGATGTGTGTGGATGGATGCGTGTGAGCTGCTGGGCGTGCACACACATGCTTGTGTACATATTTCAGTTTGCACAAAGCAGGTCCTCATGTAGTTTACTTTCTCTTTGTGTGTGTGTGTTTTATGCCCGTCTAGTTTCTGTCTAGCTGTGTCTGTACAAGTGTAATATACACAAAATGTAAAATATGTATGTGCTTAGCAGTGTGTCTCAGGATGTGTACGCGTGACCAAGCACATCTGGTTGCCTGTGTGTCTGATTGTGTGTGTATGTGTGTGTGTGTGTGTGTGTGCCTGAAGCTCTCAGCCTCTCCCTGGAGGATTACATCACAGGGCAGTTATCAGACCTGAGTCATCAGAGAAGTTGAGAGGCCCTGCTCTGTTCCGCTCTTCCACTTAAATGAGGATACAGTCAAAAGCATTAGAAGATCAAAAAAAAGCCTCCTTCCTTTCTTCCTTCCCTCCCTCCTTCCTTCCTTCCGTCCTTCCTCACATTTGCCTGAATCCCTTTTTTTTTTTTTTACCTGCGTGTCTATTCTTTGCCTCTGGGAAGAAGAAGACCAAAAAAGTAGAGTAGGTCAGTTGAAATGTGTCACTCCGCAGTCATCGCTGTTGGTCTGCTTTCTCATTCCTTCCGTTCCTGAGGCTAACGGTATCGTATTAACGACGACCCTAACCCCCAAAAATAAATAAATAATAGAATTTTAAAAAATTCCCACATTTGATCATTAGATTTGTTGGCCCCCTTTGATGGCGGCTTATGACAGACAACAAGGCGGGAGGATTGTGTTAGTTCAGGTCAGGCTCTGAAGTCACGCACACTCTCAGCTGATCTGTATCATCTGACTGTTAAAATCACCAGTCACAGTCAGAGACGTCGACGAGGTGGTCTACTGTCATGAGACGTGGAGATACTTTCCCGATGACTGATGAGCTCCTGCAGACGCTGGTTACTATTTTTACCGCCTCTTCTTACCAGCTATACCTTCTGCTCGTCTTGATAACTCCCGGTACTTCCCGAGCCTCCTGGCACTACTTTCTCATCACCATGGCATCTCTTACCCCTGTGCACTATGAACACACAATCTGTGTCGACACCAGCCGGCAAACACGATGGCTTTATTGGGTCCTCGCTCTTGTCTAGACACAAAATCTTATTTATGTATAATGTAACGCACTCTGGATCAAAAGGTCTGACGTCAGTGGACTGATTGACTGATGGACCAATGGCGGCCCTGTCTGTTAAAACCTGAGCAGCAGCATGTGCGATACAGTGCGTGCTGCCTTCTCGGGGCTTTCCCCTCTGGGCTGACTAACTGTGACGTATAGGCAGGGGGGGGTGTGTCTTGGTCGGTGTGAGTGCGGTGGCAGGAAGGGGGGGTGGGTGAGAGAGAGACAGCTGTG
Source organism: Decapterus maruadsi (assembly GCA_030347415.2). NCBI lineage: Eukaryota > Metazoa > Chordata > Actinopteri > Carangiformes > Carangidae > Decapterus > Decapterus maruadsi. The sequence goes on along the minus strand of CM064894.1, from coordinate 12,016,080 downwards.
CAGCCTCTGATATGTAGCTAACAGTAGAAAGCATTCATACGACACATTTTGCCGCACTGTGTCACCACAGTCTCCCTCCCCTCTTCCCTCTTCCCTCTCTCTCTGTGTTTGCTTCCCACTCCTTTTCCCTTAACTTATCACGTCCGTCTGTCTCCTGTTTCTCCTTATCCCACACTACTCACACACACATGTGCCTATGCGCACGTGCAATAATACACACACTTCTCTCTCCCCCCTCCACCTCTGCCCAAAGTTTCCCACTATAGTAAATTAAGTTGTATCTCTTCGACCACTTTGACCACTGTTTCCTCTTTCCTTCTGTTGACCTGTGTTCATTCCCTGAATTGGACTTACACAACTCACATACAAACACACAAAAAGTAGACAAATGAAAGAAGTTACTTCAAGGATAGCATAGAGCTGTTCTCACCTCTCCCAGACGGGGTGTGTCAGGGCTTTTGACCGTGTGATGCCGTATTAAATATCAGAGTTAAAAGAAGGAGTTGGGGAGGGGGGGGTGGGGAGTTGTGTGTGCGTGCAAAAGTCTTCAGGTTTTTTTTTTTTTTTTTTTTGTTCTGTGTGGAGAAAGAATGTTGGCACAAAGCGAGCCACCAGGGGAGGAGGAGAAGGTCGTAGTGCTCAAGTGCTGCTCCAGGTTTGTTTCATTTCATCTGCTCTGTAATGAGTCTTGTTGCTGCTGTGAGAGGCAGAGAGATCCGACTGTGGAGTTCATAGCTAAGCCACGGGGAGGGAGGACAGGAGGTAGGACTGAGAGGGAGAGGAAGAGAAGCAGAGTTGCCAACAAGCCCCCACTTGAAGCCTTGGAAGCAAGAAAAGTGACAAAGACAAACTTTTTTTTTTTTTTTTTTTACTCCTTCCTTCATCTTTTTTCTTCCTTCCTATGTTCCTTCCTCCTCCTCACTGCCTCACACCCTTCTCAAATGAACCCCCTCGCTTGGAGCTCAGAAAAGAAACCGAAGCAGGCAGCTCGCAAGAGGTCGGTCTGAAAAAAGTTGGCTGTGTCTGTCCATGACTGTGCGTCTGTGTGTCTGCTGGAGTGAGTGTGCCTCTCAGGGAGTGTATGTGCCTGTGTGTGTGTGTGTGTGTGTGTGTGTGCGCACGCCTGGGTCTGTGTGGGAATGATTACATCAGCCTGCTGCAGCCTTATGATTGGTTGGTGAGCGTGTGGTTTGATTCAGTGTGCCTCGGAGCCCGTGGCTGAGGCTGTAACCCTTTGTGAGGGGGAGAGACAGAGAGAGAGAGAGAGAGAGAGAGAGAAAGAGGGAGGGAGAGAAGGAAAGATAGTTGTCAGACTCAACCGGCACTGGAAGCACTATACTGTACCTGCTGCCATCCGATCGCTGTCTCTGTGGCTCTGTCCTGTGAGCGGTACAGACACCAGCTTTAGGTCACATAGACAGTTTTTCTTCTTTTTTTTTTCTTTCTTTCTTTCTTTTTTTTTTTTAGACTGAGCCAGCGGCCTAGATAGACTGGACGACTAATAGTCTCCAGGCTATGTGACAGGTAGCACCACCGCAACTGTCAACTGTTGGCATTCAAATTTGTATCTCTTGTTTCTGGAGGAGAGAAGGCGACACAACAGCAAGCTTTTTCTGTCGTCAGTGACTGTGTGTGAGTGAGTGTGTGAGAGTGAGTGAGTGTGTGGGGAGCCAGGCTCAGTCCAAAAAATGCCTTCGTGTTCCCCGGACTGCTGCCTATTGCGGGCCGTGGAGGTAAGACTGCTCTTTTTCAGTGTCTCTTATCTCTCCTTGTGGTCTTTCTCTGCCTCTGTTCGCCTCCTTCGCTTTTCTCATTTTAAGTGCATTTCTCTTTGAAGTACTGCTATGTTTAACCAGAGGCGAGAAATGGGATGTGTAAATACCTCCGAGGCTGAAGACAACTTGTCTTTTCTCAAGATGTGAGCAGAGCAATAAAAACGACAGTCAAATACGTCAGCAGCTTTGAATGATTGAGGTTCCCTTGTCTTTTTGTCTTGAGCATTTTCGGACAGATAGAGCCGCCTCAGGCCTGGTTTGTGCAAACTGTGATGCTGTAAACTGCGTCTTTGCTCAGGAAGAGAACAGAATTTTCTTTGCCGTGATGTATTATGTGGGAAGCATGCATACATTACGTGTGTAGGCTTAGTAGGCTGGATTTCTGTGTAGGCTAACAAGTCTAGATTCCTCTGCAGGTTAAGTAGGCTGCTCTAGTTTCCTCTGTGGGCCATGAGCTGTGTGTCCTGTGAATGTGACTGCATGGTTTCCTTGTGAAAAGCCAACATGTAGACACTCAGTGGAAGTCGATTTACAGCAAATTATCGCAATAGAGATGACAGTAATCATTTCTGGGCTATGGGGGTGAATTGAACAAAGGGAACCTCACCTTCTATGTCCGGTGGAGAATGTGCGTCTTCTACGCAGATAAGATCTCAGGCAGGAGTTTCATCTGTTCATCACCTGACACGTTATTGCATTATACATTATATAAACCTCATACCGTAGCCTATGCGTATAGCGCATAAGTATTACAACAGAATATGTGAGAATGTGTTTGAGTCCATATTATTAATGTGAACAAAATGAAAACAGGAGTTATTCATGAGCTGGAAAAAATATGTAATGAATTATTCAACAAAATTCATTCTGAGATTCGGTATCTCTATTACTGGCCAAAGTTCAGCATATTAAGTTAGGGGGAAAAAATGAAGTTGGGCTATACGCATATTCACTGTCCATGTCTTATCATAGGATACTTGCATATACAGTATTTTCTCGATAAGCTAGTACTGGAAATGCTGAAACGTCCTTTCTTCCCCCTAAGATACAACATATACACTTGTGCCTTAGACAGCCCTGCTTTGTGTTAACAGGAGCAAACACTTGTTATACACTGCGGCATATTTGCTATCGTATTACGTTAACAAGTTGCTTTAAGAAATGCTTGCCTGTGATTTCTAACGCCACAATTACTACATAGTCTTGAATGTGTGTTCTTTCGAATTGTTTGCCATAATTACAGGGCTATATAGTATATATGCTATAGTGTATAGAGAATAACATGATAACTGCCATTCTAGTGTTTTAAGAAAATTGCTGGTTTCACTCGCCTATTGCGAGTTTGGTTTGTGTTAAATAACTTTATCACAACTTATTATACCATACAAACGAATACTCAAAACCCATATGTCATTTTGATGCATTCAACCAGGAAGTATGTTTCTGTATATATGTATGTGACTTCTTTATAGTTAGTTCTTTATAGACAGATGCCTCTGTCATTTCTCTGTCATGTTTTTTTTTTAGTTTACCAGACTACCATACAATAATCTCTGCTCAGTATAACTGAAAGTTAATCTGTTTTCTCGGCACAGATTGTGAAGATCTTCAGTGAAGACGGCATGGGCAAAGTGGTGGAGATCCCAGCCGACATGACAGCCAGGGACCTGTGCCAGCTCCTGGTTTATAAAAGCCATTGTGTGGATGACAACAGTTGGGCACTTGTTGAACACCACCCGCTGCTAGGGCTAGGTAAGGGGCAGAACCCTGCAGACCTGAAACACTGCACACACCCACCCGCACAAAAAGCGCAAATCAACACACATGAGCAGACTCACTTGCCCACACAGACACCCGTGGACTTTTTGGTGTCGGCTAAGAAATGCAAGGCGATCACTGACATTCACAGGTGTACTCCCATGTATGCTTGCATGCCCGCCTGTATACTCGAGGCAGACGGTTCAGGCGCATGTTCTCACGCAGGCATGTATTCAAGCATGAGTGCATGCACATACTGCACAGATCAGAGCCATCATGTCCGGTGATCTAATGAATCTCAACACAGTGGTGGAGCGAAAGGTTGCTGTAACAGAGTGCAGTGCTGCGCAGGAGAGGAAGGACGGTGCCACCGAGGCAGGCACACCGCTGTTCTGCTTGTCACAAAAAAATATGTATTGATTGGCTTGTTTGCGTACAGAAAGTGATGGGAATGAATAATGCATATCATATGAGGTCAGAGTTTCATTAGTATTGACAGGCCAGTGATTGGTGAAGAGACAGTTGAAAGCAGAGAGCAAAGGAATGTTTTAGCAGTTGTTTTAGAGGTGGAATAGTTGGTGCGAGGCGACATATTTAAGTGTGTAATCCTAAACTTTGTCATCATGAAGGCTGGTGCTAATTGTATTAATGAGTGAAAGACAATGTGTGTTAGAGCTCGCTTATTCCAAGCAAACAGGTGCCTTACTATAAATGGAGACAGCCTTTCCCAGGAGCCCTTATTAAGTCCTACCAACGCTCTTGCACCTCTGTGGGAACTAGCAGATATTGTCCTTGGTGCAATCTCATAGATTAAACAAACACAGCAATTGATAACATTCTCCGCCAGCAGTATACATCTTCAGACTTTTTTTGAGCATAACTGAGTAATTTAATTTGGTGTTGGTGGTTTAGATAAAATGTCATGGTCCACGCAGAGGAGATTTTGAACTCTGGCCGACTCGTGGAGGGTCACAAGATTGCTTGGATTCAGGTCTTGGTCTAAAATCACCCTGGATATGGACACAGATCCAGTATAGTTCCACCCCAGATGACTCTGAGTACTGAGTGACCTGTGAAGGAAAATTGCTATGCAGAAGATTATATTATGATGTAATTTTTTTCCCCCAGTTGTTACTGAAGGGGAATTACATGAAGGGCTCACAGTGGAAGCCAGCAGATAAGAAGCTAAGGGAATAGAAGGTGATAACTGAAGGTTATGGATTAGGAGATGAAGCGATGAAACTGATGAACACTGTAACAAAACCTTTGCCGACTTGTGCTCCTCTCATTATCAGAGTTGGGAGTAATGCTATTGATCCAGTGCTATAAACGACATGGCAGAGAGGTGATGATTGATGAAGACTTTAAAGGGATATCTTTGATGTTAGAGGTTCTTTTGTTCATGAGCGGCAAAACCACCGACACCGCTCTCCTGAAAATAGAAGCTCTTATTGCAGCAGACGGAGACCTCTGGACTGATGTAGCCTAGTTTGAAAAGGTTTGAACGATGATGGCTGGATCCTCTCAGAAATGTGGGATAGGATAGTGGTCGAGCATTTAGCTTTATGTTTAATGGTGTGTTAGACTGCAAGTCCTTTAATAGATTTATGAGCATTTGAAAAGTATATTTAGCAGTAGAGCCCACTGAGCGCTGGCACTTGCATTTGATTTGTATTAATTTTACATCTATGAACTTTAAATGTTGTATCATAACGACTGAAAGAAAGAGTCTAAAATTATGAGAACAATGGTGAGAAACTAGTGCGTCATCTAGAGTCTTTAACCTGTTGCCACATTGAGAAGAAGGAGAGCTTTGCCTTTGTGTCAGGGTGATTTTGTGTTAGACTTGGCACCATAACAGTAAGTTTGGAAAGGCTGTGGTCAGCTGAACGTTAGAAAACCTAACCTCCCCCTGAGGAGAGGGCGATTATAAAGCACTTATGGAAGACAAGTTGAGCCTGCGCTCTGTGCTCATGTCTGTACAGTTTAACAGATGTGGGAGAAAAGGGGGTGCAGTCTTTATATAGAGCAGAGAGCCTGGTAGTGAAATGGAGAGAGAGAGGGAGGGATGGTGAAAAACATACAGTATGTAAAAAAAACAAAACAAACTGCCATTTCAACTGACAGCCTGTGTCAATACATGTTTGTGTTTGCTCCTAAAACGTACAGTTAGATCCACACACAGGCTGTTATGCTGTCATGTGAGGAAACCTTTGGAAAATATATTGCATTATTGAAAGTACACATCCCAAAGCTCTAACCCAATATTTCACCATCCATCATGATTTCATTACATTTCTCATCAGCGCTGCCAACACAATGCTGTCACATATAGTTATATTGGCTGGTTGTGAATGGCATCATCTCTGGCCGTGGCCCTTTTTCTTCTCTTCGGGAGCACCTGTACTGAATTCTTTTCAGGTCTGGAATAAGCACTTATCCTACTTCATGCTTAGAGGTTTGAGTAAATGAGATGTGATGAAGCTGCAGCGTGCTGATTGTTGTAATTGAAGGGTTATGCTTTTGCTCCTGCAGAGTGTGCATTTGCAGCGGTGTGCATCTGTGAATTTGTGTCTGAGCGTTTAATAAAAGAAAATAAAGACCTTTCAAAGGAGGAATATTTTAGGTTGAATTCCTTATATTGTCTAATCTACTGTACACCGTGCATTCTATATTATTTTATTTTTATTACAGCGGTTTACGTATCTTAAGCAGTTATTATTTGGTTGTCTGATTACTGGGTCTTTGCTTTAAGTGTGTCTTGTTGCGTTTTTGGTCATTGATTGTAATTGTGTTTGAATAGGTTTCTCTTAAGTTTAACTCACTGGAAAGAAACCCAGAAATGTTTGAGAGAGAAATTTGTTTAGTCATCTCCGATTATTAGATGAGACATCACATGGGATTCCTGCTCGAGTGTGTACGTGCCTATGTGCATGCGCGCAAACTTGCAAGTCTGCACTGCACATGGATGTGCCGTTATACTTAATGTGTGCACATGTGGCTGGGTGGTAGACAGGAATAGCATTTTCAGAGAGACAGGAACAATAGTGTGTTTGAACAGAGAGGCCTATTCCCGTACATTTCTGCCCACTCTTGGTGCGCTGTTGAAAGGGATGAAATGGTCCTTTGAGATAAGTGACATTGACCCTTAGTTGTCAGCGCGAAAAGGTTAACAACTCTGGGACAGTGAAGCAGTGTTACCAGGGTGAGTCACTGTCACGAACATGAGTGACTCATCAGACAGACGACGGGATAAAACGCAGAGAAAAAGAGGAGTCGTGACAGTGTTAAAGAGATTGTGGCAGAGGGGATAAAGAGGGAGAACGGGAGGACACATGAAATGAGATAATGATGTGAGATTGAGTTGTGCAGCCAGCACAGAAAAAAAAGAAGCAAATCAAAAAGAGGTTTCAGACCAAACGGGTGTTGAAAAAGTTAGTTATGTTAGAAAATGTAATTAAATCTTCTGGGGGAAAGAAGGGTTGTCTTTTATCAAAGACAGCACAGAGGAGACTTGTGAGCCCTGTTGGAGTTGAGTCATGAGTCACGTCCGGTTCCAGCATCACAGGCAGTTTGACCACATTATTCAGGAACACAAGTTGAGTTGAATCATATCCTCTTGTATTTACATTAAACGGGAAAGGCCTTCGTCTGATGGCCGGTCACAGCTGGTTTGATGAGCACAAACCATTGAACCCAGGCTGTAATTTTAAAGCTCACAGCACGGGTCAAGTGAAATCTATTCATCACTTTTCATGTTGAATTCTGTGCTGCTTTAAACCATTATAGCAAACTTATCAGAAAAATCTTGAATCGGTTACTCAAATTTTCCAAAGTACCTGTAGAGGTGGATAAGCTGCACTCTCTTTCAGTTTCATTTTCAAGTTCCTCTTAAACGTTCAGTCCCTGGTTTACAAGAAGTGATGATAACACATCTTTCCCTTAAATGATGGTATCAGCACTGCTCATTACAGACTTCCTGGGAACGTGTGACACCCTAGAGAAACCATGTGGCTCAGATGTTCAGGTCATTGCTCACATAGAACATTGTATGAAAAAAGGAGTTGTAACACTGAAATGAGCAAATACTGAAATTATAAAAAATAATTAACCATAAAAGCTTCTATCATCTTCTCATCCTTTTCTCTTCCTGTCTCACCTCAGAGCGCTGTCTAGAAGACCATGAGCTGGTGGTCCAGGTCCAAGCCTCAATGAACAGCGACAGCAGATTCCTCTTCAGGAAAAACTATGCCAAATATGAATTCTTCAGAAACCCCCTGGTATTTGCTCTTTCTCAGATATTTCTTATCATGACGTCCTGTTGTTGAAATATGTTAAACCTGTAAAAAGAAACACCCTTGGGGGCCAAAGCTCCTTGTACAGTTTTGTGATTTTTATTACTTTTGTACATCCTTTGTACATTTTCGCTAATTTGAACTGAAAATACAATCAGTAAAAGTACAGTTTTATTAAGTCACACTCTTTCCAATATAGAGTTCTCAGTCAAGTGTTGTAATAGTATTTGTTTAGTCATAAGAGAGCCACTTTGCTTCAGAGATGAAATGAAAGGCGTGTTCTCTTCGTATCCTTGTGAAATATTATGACAGCTGACTGTAGTAATGAGATTTGCGTGACGTTTCTTTTTCTGTCACAAAGCCTTACCCTATAATTACTGTCACAGTGGTTGATATTCTCTGTCTGTCTGTCTGTCTGTCTGTCTGCCTCTGTCCCACCCCACCTCCCTCTTCCACTAGACATTTTTCCCCGAGCACATGGTTGCATGGTGCCAGGAAACCAATCGCACGATTCCACCATCTCAGCTCCTTCAGGTACGTATAGGGCACACACACACACAAGCACATGCACACACACGCACACACTTTTGTCTCAAATTGTCTCCCATCTCCCTGACACGCACACAGCTTAGTTTACCACAGAGTCAGCACCCGCGACATACTGCACAATCGAGCAGACATACCTCACCTCTGACCCTTAGACAGTGTGTCTCGTCAGAGCCTGCAGTAATAACTACTGTTGATCCCCTGTTGACACATGACTGTCTCGGCACACGCACCGTAGGTCCGACACTTGTGATAGATGGCATTAAGCAGTCAGAAATAGAACATACAGTTCCTCACCTGCCTACTGTGTGTTTACAGAGTGCAAACTCACACACGTATGTCACGTAACTGCTCACGGGCCATCCAGTGACTTCTTCTCAAAACATATGAAGAAATTAGCCCAGGAGCAGACCAGACAAAAAGATTCCTGGGACTTTGAAGAGCTTTGCTCTTAATGGATGGGGGGTTTACATGCAGTCTGGCTCTCTCCTGTGTCATGTAATGGAGCTGTCAGAGACGGAACCACAAGTGGAATCCATCCCTTCATCCTTGCCACTCACAGAAAGCTTTTAACGCCCTCGCTGATCGTATAGAAGTTTCTCTCCGTTATGCTCCACATAGTGGAGTCAATAAATGAATGGGGACGGGGGGAGCCAGAGTTGTGTCAAGAATCCCCTGTGTTTGACATATTCTAAACACAGGATCTTTGCACTCAATTAAAATGCTCTCCAAAGGAAGAATATTGGTTTGGAGAGCATTGGGTTATTTTATAACCCGAGCTCGAGCAGGTGTTGGCAACATTCACTATTATGCAAGGACCATATGTCATCGTGGAACGGTAAAGTGCAGTACAGTACCTCGGAATGAGAGCTGATTGAATGAATGTAGCATGTGAGCGTTGTGCTCCACAAATGTTGGAAAATGCTCATGCGTGAGGCCCATTGTAAGCTGTTTCCAAAACAGTGGGAAACATGTGCTTTAAATATTGAGTAGTCCTCTGGAACAGTTTACCTTCTACCCGCAAGCCACAGATTCCAGTTCAGCTCTAATAACTTAACCTGCCACTTCATTGTGTGATATTTTTGTGCAACATGAAAACCGCAAATTCCAAATACTAGGCAGACAGTTGAGGCTTTAAGGGTTCCCAGTAGGAATGCACTGTAGGTTGATTCAGTAGTTCTTTATTTGTCTTGGCAAGCGCATTGCATAACAAATATCTTCATTTTTTTCATTTAATTACAGGCCCAGCTCAAAAAATAAATAAATAGTGTACTGTGCGTACTCATGTAAATGTGTGCACACATGACAGTGTCACGATCCTGTCAGCCCTCTGAGCCCTTTGATTTTTCAGACAGTAGCATGTCTGGCCTCACTGCGGTCGCTACCATGGCGTGTAAGAATCTGAGCTGCCGCCCATCTCGGTCATCAGCTGTCTGTTAGGAAGCCCAATGACACTGTTCTTTTTGCAAAACGCAGTTGTCAGTGACAGAAAGCTTACGGGCTTAAGATGTGATCTAGCATCACCTGCCGAGGCAGGGACTCCTCGACGGGGAACATGTTATAGCGAATGAAGACAAAGTGCTGTGTGCTGATCCCTTGCTTCTTGTCTGTCTCTTGCAGAACTTCCTAGCAACCAGTACCTGCCCAGAGATCCAGGGGTATTTGTACGTGAAGGAGGTGGGCAGAAAGTCATGGAAGAAAGTTTACATGTTCCTGCGGCGTTCAGGACTCTACTGTTCTACAAAAGGAACCTCTAAGGTAACAGCATGTCAGTCCTCTCATCTTCAAGTGAACAAACATCTTTGTATGTGTTACATTTGATTTTACTTTGTAATTACATTATTTTATCATTTGGGAATTGATATGGATACAGTATAATATGTTAAAGTAATAACATAGTAAATATTCCAGATTGAATGTAATTACCTTCAAAGAAAGTGCCTGTTATTGATGGTGGTCTCCCTGCATGCGTCTCTGTCTTCCAGTCTACCTGCAGGCTCTGTCTCTCTGATGTTCTGACTTATTAATTATGTCTGTCTCCAGGAGCCCAGACATCTACAGTTACTAGCAGACCTAGAAGACAGCAACATCTTCACTGTCATCACAGGCAAAAAGCAGCACGGAGCACCCACAGACTACGGGTTCTGCATCAAGGTGAGTCTCAGTTCAAAGAGATGAAGCGAGATGAAGCTGATTTCTGACGGAACGTTATGAGCTGAGTAATGATCGGCATCCTGTGCAGCTCCCGGTCTCCTGAGAAGGGCGTCGGCATGCAGCTGTACTAAATATATGACTGCAGAGGCTCTAGTTTACTGCTGTATTTACACAGTGTCTGAATAATGAGAAGAGTTTTTTTTTTTACCTTATATACTCTTTTATTTCCAAGTGTGATGTGTTATACAACTGTTATAGCGGGTAAACAGTTTGAGCATTTTCCCCTCATTGTCTCTATTAGTTTAATAAAATAAATGGTCATGGGGAAAAATTACACAACATAATCTAATGAGTTGTTTGTTATCTCTGTATTATCTCTATTAGCCCAATAAAGGCCGGGGGGAGTTGAAGGAGCTGAGGATTCTGTGTGCTGAGGATGAGCAGGGCAGGACCTGTTGGATGACTGCCTTCAGACTCTTTAAGGTAAAACCATGAGAGTGTCAAGAATATACAACAAGGTTTCTTTCAGATCATACAGCCTTATACACCATAGCACAGGTACTGCAACTTTGGCTGGAAAAATCAATAGTTTCCCAGCAAGAATTTTAAGCCGTCATCAGAAATGTGGAAGATGAGACCACATCTGATAGACTGTCTTTAAATGTTGTTTACAATATGCTCATTAAGGATTCTGAGAATGTTTGTTGACCAGAGTGTTTTATTTCTTTTCTTTACAGTATGGGATTATATTGTACCAGAATTACAAGATTCCCCAACAAAGAAAAACCTTAATTTCACACTTCTCTGCACCTGTGGTAAGTTTTTCTTACAGCGTTGCTTTGAAACACTCCCACATCTTCTAACAAACTAGTCTGACAAGTTTAGGAAAACATAATTGGCCTTAAAGCTTACCTGTGCCGACCCTACTTTTTATTACACTGCCTTTGCATGCATCTGTACATTCCTCCGCCCTAGCTCTTGTGCTGCTGCCCTGTTCATATACAGTATATGCTTCGGCATCCACATTTTGACTGTCGTGCATCTCTGTCACCCTCTAGCGGAGTGTCTCAGAAAACTCCCTTGTGGCAATGGACTTCTCAGGGAGGATAGGCAGGGTGATTGACAACCCTGTGGAAGCTCAGAGTGCTGCCATGGAGGAGGGACATGCGTGGAGGGTGAGGCGCAACCTCAGTTTTCTTTTGTTTGATCTCTGTCAACAATGCTAGGAGCAGAGCTCAAAAGATCGCCACAGATGGCGCTCTTTATATTATATTATACACTGAACAAGTTGGCTGATTGTTCAGTTAATTTGTGTTATGTGTGTAGATGCTTTTGATGGTTACCAAAAGGTAGAGAAATCAAAATATCAACATTGGTCTTATTTATGAGTTTAGATAATAACGGTACAATGAATTAAATTAAATGTACTTTTTCTATTAAAATTGAGACTTCCTATAATATTAGGAGAAATTTAAGCACCATGTATTGAGAAACACTACAATAGAAATATCCACTCAAAATTGTGTTTCACCGTACCAGATCAGGAAATAATCCCTGTTGTGTTGTCTGTGTGTGGCATCTCTCTCAGAAGAGGAGTCAACGAATGAACATATTAGGCTCCCACAGTCCTCTACACCACTCCTCGCTCAGCTCAGGTAAATACAAAAACACGTAGCACTGGTTGTTTATTATAATCATCAATTAATATGACAGGTATTTAAATGTAATTTAATGTCACTCTGCAGTTATCCACATAGCTCAGCTGTGGTTCCATGGTAGGATATCCAGAGAAGAGTCCCATCGCATAATCCACCAGCAGGGACAAGTAGATGGGTAAGTGAGCTGGTTCAGTTTTACTGTACATGTGGCTTTCATCTTTACTGAACACAAACAACAACAGTATAAACATTATGTTAAATAGTTATGAATATGTGTCACACACTGTTCTCCTCTCTTGTTCACAGGTTGTTTCTGCTGAGAGTCAGTCAGAGCAACCCCAAGGCGTTTGTGCTCACATTGTGCCATCACCAGAAAATCAAACATTTCCAGATACTACCGGTATGTATTTTGCAGTGTCATTTTTAGAAAAAAGTCATTCAAGACATTTTTTGTATCAGAGGGGAAAAAATAAAAGGGAATATGTGAATTTAAAGCCCAAACAATAAAAACATATTCTGAGTAGTCTCTTATTCACCTCGTTCTTTCTTTTCTCTTTCCATTTGGGATCTTCCTGCTCTCTTTCACCGTAACCCCTTGATGCTGCCAGTGTGAAGAGGACGGCCAAATCTTCTTCAGCCTTGACGATGGCGCCACCAAATTCACTGACCTGATTCAGCTGGTGGAGTTCTACCAGCTCAACAGAGGAGTGCTGCCTTGTAAACTCAAACACCCATGCACCGTCGTGGCCTTATGACATCTTCGGATCATCTGACCCCATGGCCCCATCACTTGACCTGACTCTGCCTAAAACAAACAAAAACAGAAAGAATTTTCCTACCAGGTGTTCTTTTGTTTTTGTCTTTATAAGAAGCTGGTGAATTTGACTGATGTTTCAGTGTTGTTGTTTTACAGTATATTGTCACGTCCGCCAGAGACTGCTGACTCGTTGGATTTCTTTTACATTGCATGGATGTTTGAGGAGTCGGATGCACAACTTTGCTCTCGAGGTTCTTCCGTCACGGAGAGAGAAGTGAAAGGAAAAAGAACACTGCCATTTGTGTCAATGCTGTTGCAAAATCTTCCACAATCTTGCTACCCACAGTCATCAATAAGCTTGGACCCAAAATCCTTCAAGGTTTGATCTCACGTTTTTAGTGTAGACTGTATTTCCCTTCAACTGGACAATCAGCAGGACAACTTGAGCTTTTATTTGGACCACTTTGCTCTCTGAGAACTGACCGTCATCTTGTTCTCACTTTTCACTACGCATCCTCAAAGAATAAACTGTAGCTGGAGAGCTGATTGTTTTGCACTCAACGAAATGGGAGTGGCCTTTGACAGTGCATGACCTCTCCGCTTTTTGCATTACTTAACTGTGAGATGGTGCCACTGCCCTCTAGTGTCATAGGCATGCAAGGACATGTCCACATTCAACAAGGATGAGATTTGGAGGCACCAGGAAGAGTGTTGCTGTTGAGTCCTTTGGAGAATCGGTGACAACTGAAGCTTGTCGAGTCAAGCTAACCTGGAGAGAAAAGCTAAGGAAAACTCTGGAACTATTTGGAACAAAGTATTTCTTCAATCATTTGCTCATTTCTGACAGCACACAAGGTTTCCTTTCTTATTGATACATTCATCGCAGTCATGTATTGTTATCAATATTCTCTTAAATAATGTTGTTTAAAGTCCATTGTTTTGAATTCTGAATACTTGCAACTCTGCATTATTTACCTAAGCTATAGTAGGGCCTTTCTGTACTTGTTATTTTATTGCACACTCCACTTCCCTAAAGTATTTTCCAGGCAACTTCCACAAAAGTAAAGAAGCATGAATCAAATCACGGTGTCATTCAGGGTAAAACAACAAATAATGAAGCTAGAACAATTGAAACCAGGTAAATAGTTTTGCAGGTGCAGCCATATGCAGTCAATCCATTTTCTGCCACTGCAGGCAAGTGCAAACATAAAGCTGATACAGTGAGTCAATGGAGAGCTTCTGTTTTGTTTTTTTTTCTTTGTCTGATCGTCCTCGCCACAGCACAGGGGGAGGAAAACCACTAGCATCTCCTTCAGAGTTTTGCCCGCATCATCACTGTCAATCAAAAGAAACACTAACTGTGTTACTCTGTAATACCGAGCAAATCTACTTAAGGCCAGAGATACCAGTAGATCGTGAGGAAGCATCATTCCTGCCTGATTCTTGACCCTCTTCTCACATATGTTCCAGAAATCACCCCCTGTCTGCTTGAAGTCATTGAGGAAGGTTAAGTGAATTCTGACTTCACGCTGATCGCATGTATTATATTCTGTGTGATACAGTCTTTTTCTGCCTGTTAACAAAGAGTAACATGTATAAATTTACTGCCTACTGTACATCACTTATTCCTGAGATCAGACAAAATATCAACAAAAGGCTAACTCCTGCCACAGTGTGCAGTGTCACATATCAGACTATTTATCCAATGATACCTCCCCCTCCAAAGTGAAAATACTCTGCAGTGTGGGGGCAACAAAACAAAAAAACTGGAACTGTTACTACATCAGACCGCAAACATCCCACAGACAGGACCCTATTTTATTTTAACTCATGTTCCTTCATCAGAGTTTACTGACCCAGCATGCTGTGCTTTTGAATGGTAATTGGAGCATCAAGCTGAGAGCAGCGGGCATACTACTCTTACTGAATTCGTTTGAGAGCACTGGGTACGCCGATCTTTTGTGTCGAGACAGTATCACTACCAAAATCAATCGTTTTCCTCATGCCAGCCAAGGTCAGTCAAATCCCCAAACATGGCCAAGTGAAGCTCCTCCAATTAACCACAGTGAAAGGAAGATTTTAGCAGGGTGTCTCTAAATCACTTGGATCCGCTTTGGTTGTGAACAGATAGGGATACTGTTGTTTGAGGCACCGATTGCTCATGTCTGGCTTAATGGGGCTAAATAGATAACGCATAAAGGATTAAACCCAGCCAAGTAATATCTTGGGAACAGATGAGGAAACGTTTGATGTTCTTGTTTGGGTTTTGATATTTAAACTTGACCCGGTTTATCATGTCATACAAGTTAGTCGCACTACATTATGTTCAGGATCAGCCACTTCAAAATATGAAAAACATGACAAACATTTGTTTTCTTTTCCTATTTCTTTGAACCAAATTTCAAACTACTCACATGGAAGTTTTTGGGGTTTTTTTTCCACCAGTCCAAGTTTTGTTGGTAGTCGCTCTGTTCAGGCCAGCAGATTATTAGAGATCTGTTTGTTTTTACCAACAACAACCATCTTTCATTTGCCTAAGGTATATTGGACATCTGAGATGCAAAATAGCCGCACTATATTGACACTTTGCGTGGTCACCATATAAGATGCAATGACTCAATCATTTTTTTTTAAAGTATTGTTGCAACAAAATGTATTTATTTATCTGGATGTGACTGATTACTTGAAAATTTTAGATTTATTTTTCTCAGCGCTGTTCTGTTTTCATTTGTCATTACCATGAAATGATTGACCAGTGTGATTTATAATTATTATTATTATCATTATTATTGTTGTTGTAATGATCTAGCATCAAATGAGTTTTTTTTTCTTTTAGTTTTAATTTTTTGACGATAATTTTGTCATCATCAACACTTGTTATGAAGTGACGTTTTAAAGCACACTGGCATCCATAGTGTTAACATTGTCATTCCAATAGATGACAGGTGGAATATTGTGAAATTGAAAAAAGAAAAAAAATACTTGAGTTTCCCAAAGCATTAGTCACTACAATTTTTTCCATACAATTTTTCATGGTATAGTGTATCATTAATCTTTGCTCTTTTTTCTCCCCAGTCAATATACAAATATTTCTTTCAAGAATTCCACTTCCATTTTGGTTAAAAAAAAAAAAAAAATCTGTGGTGACCTAAAGAAAAAAAAATCTCATAAAGTTTTTAAATTTAAGTAATAAGGCCACAAATGTTTTGGGAAACTGGGTCAAATAACCCTCAATATCCTCATAAATTATTGTTAAGACGCCTGTCCTCGAAATGAGAATTTTAGAAATTTAGATGTAGAAAAAACCCTTTTACTTTCAAGTTTGATCTTTTCAATGAAAATTGTTAAAATTCTTAGATTAGATAATTGAAGAAATGCATTACAACAACCCCCGTCAAAACATATGATAAGGCATTGTCTCAATTTCCTGTGTTAATTTATACCCTTAAAACTGCAATGAACAGGGAACTAACCTTACTGTACCATAACCAGACCACACCAGAGCAGCACTGATAGATGGGATAAGGCATTGGTCTCAGAAAAGATGGTAGATTTTATTATTTGCATGAATGTGGATCTTGAGTTAATTGTCTAGTGATTCTGACATATCTGGTATCTGATATGTTGATGTTTGGAGAAATCTGGATTATAGCATTACATACATTCTTTTGTAGTTGCTGAAAGTCATCTTAAAGTATGAAGATCTCACTGAAACGTTGAAGCTAGCAATTTCTAAGCACTAGTCCCCTGAGATGCAGATTCTTTGCTCTTATTCACAAATGTTTCTTTCTGACTGATGTGAATGGTGGCAGATTTCAACATTAAGGACAGGTCAGGTAGCATCAATGGCAATTAGTATTTGCATAAAAAAAGTGTCACAGGATCATATATCTCTAAATGCAAAAGACTGAAACTAAACTCAATTAGTGAGCACATGGACAAATGAATCAGGGGATTTGGAAATCCACACTTTACACTTAACAGAGATGAATGTAACTGGGTTGCTCAGGGTTGACTTGGAGCATGTTAAAAACTACTGGTCCATCAGATCTCTAGGACTTTTATGTACAGGATGATGATGACTCGTGAATATTTTAGTTTCATTAAGCTGGGAGTTGTTAACTTCTTTCCATTATGTGCACCACCCGTCTACTAGTTGTGATAACTTGAAAGTATAGTAGCTCCAGTTCTATTTAAAGAGTACATTTAGTTTAACAGTGTTTTTAATATTATTATTTAAGCTGTTCATGAAAAAGCCTAAAATACTTGCCTGTGGCTACCTGAGTTGATTAAAACCCCACCACAAACAATGTTACCTGGACAGACAGATGAGCGATTGATGAAATAACCTCAATTTTTACATCATCAATTCTAATAATTTAGGAGACTGATGTTATGCTGTGTCTTATAGAGATGATCAAGTAGACATTCAACACATGTAAATAAAATGACTGACAGTGTAGCACAGTGTCGGTTTTGGTAGCCAAGTTAACTTGTAACCACAGATGATGTCTCTGATGTCTTTCTCCGCATAAACCAGATCGAATGACCGACAAACTTTCGTTCAGAGGAAACCATTCACACAACAAGCTTGTAGTTTTACTAAGTACTCAATGAATACAAATTCAACAACAGATAATGGCACTCTAAACAATTCTGGGGAAAGGTGATTGAGAATGAATGCTTGTTTTTTTTTCAGCTGCAGTTTCAGTTAGTTTTTGACTTGAAAGTGAACTGGCCCCAATCCTGCAAAGATGGATTGATAAGTGATCGATTATCATCTTGGCTCTTTTGCATTTTCACAACATTGTCACAATGCAAGATACCATGGCTGTACAAATGAGTAAAGTAAAAAATATATCTATATATAAAAATATAAACTATTATGTATTTCAGGGAATGCAAAAAAGAAAACAGTAACTTATCTCTTTTTTGTAAGAGAGAGCTCCTGTATTCATAATGTGCTTTGCTTCAATCTGTAAATAGTTGAATGGCTTATAAATCTTAATTGTAACCTTTTCAGGTATTTTTGTACAAATAAGGGACTGATATATTCTGTTTATTGTAATTAGAATAAAACATTAATACATTGATATAAAAATATTTGTTGTTTGTCTTTATTGAGGGAAACGTCCTTTGAAACAAATGCTCACTAAGGAACTCTATTAAAGACGCCACTGTGTTGTACGCACAGAATTACAGAGTTATTCAAATGTATGATATACATCAAGTGCTTGTTGTGTCGTCTGCATGGACAGTTGTGTATTTCACAGATGAAAAAGACACACATACATTGTCGAGAAAAGTTGAGGATCCCGGGCCTAGCCTTCGGAAGTATGTTGTAAATTTTGTTATTTTTCATTAGATTGTGATTTAAGATGTTTTGCTGTATGTGACTGAGGGAAAGTATATGCTGTTGTGCAACCTGAACTGATGGAATAGTTGCTGTAATTTGATATTGTTGTAATTTGATAGGAAACTAGAAGTAGACTGAGCAGGCCAAGGTTCAGCAGAAAAGGGGAACTAGTGTCGGGCGTGGCACAGGCCAAGACAGGTCAAGTTACAGTAAGAAGGCCTCAGAGGTCATGGATGTTAGCAGACATTTAGGAAATAGAGAAGGATGCTAGACCAAATAAGGGCAAGTACCAGTGCAAAGTGATGGATAAATAATCCCATGACGCAGAAGAATGACATATAAAAAGATGATCATGTAAGAAGAACGGGAGTGTGCGTCGGGACTGGGTTCGAGAGTGAGCTACAGCCAACCCTTCTCCTGCAAGACCCCGAAGACTGGTGCGTCAAGAAGAAACGCAAGAAGAAACACGGCCAACCACAGAAGAGGGGGCCTCTAGGTCCTCATCCCAGCAGACAGGATCCAGGTATTTTGTGGCGCAGACGAACCCTGCATCCTCTCTTTACTGTAAACTTTTTAATCCGGCAACTATCCATCAGAGGTAGGGTTGATTGATAGGGACAGAATTGAATTTAATAATTTTTGTTTTTACACTCTGATGCTGCTTTGTCACTGCTAAATTCCTGTAATAAATATTCAAGCTAAAGACAAAATAACTGTATCCTCATCATCTTATTGTCTGAGGTTTCAAATTAATTATCACTGTTATGCTGTTCATGATTGTAAAAAGTTAAGCCATATAGTGTGCATCACATCTTTAAGACTCTGACAGGTTAATCTAGTTTTGTGTCCACTTAAAAGATAAACAGGTCCCTAGGGTTATTTTATCCAAACCTTTAAATCAAACCTAGCTTCAACATTCTGTAGAAATTCTACTCTGGTCCATGACCGTTAGAACTTTAGAATTTACCCTTGAAACGGAGAGCTGGTCCAGTAAAAGCCTTTTTTACAAGGGCTTATTACCGGGGATCTAACAAAATGTATTCTACATGTGGGCTATATGCAAACATTACTGTTCACTATTTAATTCTACTAAAATTTCAAAGATGAGCATCTATTTTCATCCACTAGATGGTGCAACACCACAACAGGTTGAAGGGCTGATAAGCAAGCAAATAGCTGTTAGTTTGATGCTCTGTAACTTATTGTGGGGGGAAATATGAATAAGAATTGTGTGAAGTCTGAAGGCTAATGCAAAGGAAATCAGGACTCACAGTAAGAACACTGCGTGCTAAATGTTAACTGACCCTTTGACACCATCTGTGTGTCACACTCATTGGATTAGAAGTCATGCAAAATGAATGAGGTTTCAAGACTTTAAATTGTGTTGCAGGCATAGAAACAGATTAACATGTCTGAAGCTTTGCAGTCTGTTGCCAAAGTACACTTTACCTAACCATTTGCACAAACACAACCCAAGTTCCTCAGAAGCATCGATGACACTTCTGAGGAAGACTGGAGACAAGACTGGAGACAAATAAAACAGAGGCGTTACCTGTCACAGTCGAAACTGTGACAGGTAACACCTCTGTTTTATTTGTCTGAACACAAGAAACATAAAACTAATCACAACACAAGGTTAATTAGCTGAACTTTTGGTTTGGCTGTGTTTTGGTACAATTTGGATGGAAAAAGTAACACACTGTGAGAGGAACAGGCGGTAAAAAACCCTCATCATTGTAAACTGTCACAGAAACACAAAACAGTTTGTGTTACGTGTGTTTGTGGTTTGCATTATTCTGACTCCCCCTGATCCAGATCTGAGTATATTTGAGGTCAATAGTGAAGTGTGAACTGGAAAAAGTGGGTTGGTGAAGGTCTACTACAAAATTTAACATTTCTAATCGCGTTTTCTTTGTTAGTTTTTTTGTTGTTGTTTTTTACCTCAATGCAACCTTTAAAATGTTACCTTGCTCTGGCATGAACTTTTTCATGCCAAAATATATGACAATAATACACATGTAAATAAAATGACTGACAGTGTAGCACAGTGTCGGTTTTGGTAGCCAAGTTAACTGATGATGTCTCTGATGTCTTTCTCCGCATAAACCAGATCGAATGACCAACAAACTTTCATTCAGAGGGAACCATTCACACAACAAGCTTGTAGTTTTACTAAGTACTCAATGAATACAAATTCAACAACAGATAATGGCACTCTAAACAATTCTGGGGAAAGGTGATTGAGAATGAATGCTTGTTTTTTTTCAGCTGCAGTTTCAGTTAGTTTTTGACTTGAAAGTGAACTGGCCCCAATCCTGCAAAGATGGATTGATAAGTGATCGATTATCATCTTGGCTCTTTTGCATTTTCACAACATTGTCACAATGCAAGATACCATGGCTGTACAAATGAGTAAAGTAAAAAATATATCTATATATAAAAATATAAACTATAATGTATTTCAGGGAATGCAAAAAAGAAAACAGTAACTTATCTCTTTTTTGTAAGAGAGAGCTCCTGTATTCATAATGTGCTTTGCGTCAATCTGTAAATAGTTGAATGGCTTATAAATCTTACTGTAATTGTAACCTTTTCAGGTATTTTTGTACAAATAAGGGACTGATATATTCTGTTTATTGTAATTAGAATAAAACATTACGTAATACATTGATATAAAAATATTTGTTGTTTGTCTTTATTGAGGGAAACGTCCTTTGAAACAAATGCTCACTAAGGAACTCTATTACTGTACTGTAAAGACGCCACTGTGTTGTATGCACAGAATGTCTGAAGCTTTGCGGTCTGTTGCCAAAGTACACTTTACCTAACCATTTGCACAAACACAACCCAAGTTGTCACAGTCGAAACTGTGACAGGTAACGCCTCTGTTTTATTTGTCTGAACACAAGAAACATAAAACTAATCACAACACGAGGAACAGGTGCTAAAATGTTCAGAACCCTACAATAGATAGATAGATAGATAGATAGATAGATAGATAGATAGATAGATAGATAGATAGATAGATAGATAGATAGATAGATAGATAGATAGATAGATAGATAGATAGATAGATAGATAGATAGATAGATAGATAGATAGATAGATAGATAGATAGATTTGTTAGGAGCCTGACCAACAAATTTTTGATTGTACCAGACCGTGGCTTGGTATCAACAGATCCCCACAATTTCCACTTTTATGAGAGCTTGAACTCTGCTGATTGGCTTTCTCAATCTCTGGATATCTTTTAATATCCTTTGTTTGTTTTAGGAAGTTGAAAAACCTTCTCCTTCAGGAGAAGATGCACAGTAAGCACAGTCCAAAACTTACAAATCCATCTTTCTTGCATTGGCCGTGAAGCCCTCTTCCCATTGGCTGGCCTGGCTGGGGCTGAAAGGGTGGGGGTGGTTAGTGGCAAGATAAAAGGAGCAAATGTCTCTTGTCCTGCTTGCACACACACACACAAACACACTCACCACGTGCCTGGCGGTCTGTCGGTCTGTTTGTGGACGCTGAAAAAGGAGAGGATCCATCGTCCATACAGCTGAAGCTCTCACCTGAAAATGTAAGTATATTGGCACACATGCACACACATACCATGCACACACATACAACATGTCTAATCCTATTTGCGATCAGGAGAAGGATAAGGGCTCTGCTTCTCAAGGGCCGACGGAAACATGCAAGGTGAAACACTTGTTGAATGATATGGCACTGGTGTGAGAGCAAGGGGCAATGTTCATGTTGTGTCATTTCAACAGGCAGTGAGAGGAATTTCAATGAGAATATGCGTAAAGCTTGTTGCTGTGGTCTAATTAATAGAAGTGCAGCAGATTTTTCATTAATGCAAGTCATAACTATATAGATACCATAGAAAGCTGGATCTGTTTTAAACAGGTTTTTGAAGCTGCCCTTTGGAACGCAACGGTCGTCCTTCAAACCTGTTGCAGGCATGGGAATTAGATTTTTGCTTTTTGAAAAAGGGTGAAGTTCGCACACTGTTGTAGCCCCTCAAATGTTTATTGTAGGCTATAAGATCAATGTGATCTAAACGATCACATAGATCTTCATCAGGATGTGTTTATGTGATCGAAATGTTGACCATAGTAGCCTATAATATACAGCTATTTGTTCATTAGTCCTGCACCTGTAATAATACTGGATGTGCATGCTGGATCCCATTGTGTTCTCAGCAGTTATATGCTTTTCTTTTTACAACAATCAAATGAAAGGAAACTATATTGGCATTATCATTTTGGTAAGATAAGAGAATTCATATCTGAATTTTACAAAATATCTGGAAAGAGAAACAAAATGACACTTAATGATATTTCAAAGATATCGAAGAACTCACTGAACTTTTGATGCCTGCAAACAGCAATAAACATGTTTTAACAGTTCTAAGTGTCTCTATGACACTCAAAGAGCTCCTGTTTCATCACTTTGTCTAGATAACACAACTTAGCAGTTGGTTTTATTTCCGGAACATCAGTTCATCAAAAGTGAAGTACTCTGTAAATCTTAATGCATCAAAGACTCCTTTGACTCATAAACCTGGTTCTCACCAATAATTAACCCATTTCTGTGCAATCAAAGGTCAAGCTTGTGTGAATATGTGCATTGTTTTAAGGAATCATTTTGAAACTGAATTAAACCATCAGCCCACCTGGTTGACCAGGCTGACGTCAAAAAAGATTAAGAATAAATATAGAAAGTGTTTCTCTCTCCCACAGTTGAGCCATGGATGCCGCAGAGTTTCGGCGCAGGGGAAAAGAGATGGTGGACTACGTGGCTGACTACCTGGAAAACATAGAGCAACGACCGGTCTACCCAGATTTGGAACCGGGATACCTCCGGCCCTTGATCCCCACTGAGGCCCCTCTGGAGCCAGAGAATTATGAGGACATCATAAAAGATGTGGAGAGGGTCATAATGCCAGGGGTGAGGTGATGATTTTTGTGATTTGTTGATGTAATTGGCAATGCTAATCTAACTGAGCCAACTCTAAAAAAAAATGGGGGGGGGGGGGGGGATTTGAGAATTTCTGAGCTAATCTGACTTGAAACTGGAAACATGTATTTCTTCATACAGTATTTCTACCAAGTTCTACATGAGTTTTGTGAGACTGGTTAAAACAGTGTAGTCGTATTTGTCATGGCACAATTATCTCTCCTTAAAAATTAAGTTTGGTTCCTTTCTCACTGGCAACAACACTGCCCATCACCACTATTTTTATTAGTATACAATAATCTTACGCGGTGACTTGGAATTGAACAAACTGAATAAAAAAAATACAGCTAATTATTTTCCTTATTCATATTTCGAGGTAAAATAAGAGGAAGTGAACAACATCTGTTTTGACTGTATTATTAAACAATTAACTAAAATGTTCTTGCTTTCGAATTAGTTGTGTTTACATGTTTTGTCTGTCTCCAGGTCACTCACTGGCACAGCCCAAACTTCTTTGCCTACTTTCCAGCTGCTTCCTCTTACCCGGCCATGTTGGCTGACATGCTGTGTGGAGCCATTGGTTCTATTGGGTTCTCCTGGGTAATAAACACTTAGCTGTATTTAAAGATGATCTGTATATTCAATTCATAGCAAACACAAGTGCAAAACACTTTGAGATTGTCATTTGCATCTTGTGTGTGTGTGTGTGTGTGTGTGTGTGTGTGTGTGTGTGTGTGTGTGTGTGTGTGTGTGTGTGTGTGTGTGTGTGTGTGTGTGTGTGTGTGTTTTAGGCTGCCAGCCCTGCCTGCACGGAGCTGGAGACCGTGATGCTAGATTGGCTTGGGAAGATGCTGCAACTGCCTGAGTGTTTCATAGCTGGGACTGAGGGTCATGGAGGCGGTGTTATCCAAGTGAGTTTAGTTACTGTAACTTAGTCAACATGGACATACAGATGACACTGGAATTATGCACAAGCACCAGATGTTCTCCATTTAGCTTTTACATCTATCCATCCTCCATTGAATCTACTGCTTATATGCAGGGCTGTGGGTAGGCTGGAGCCCACCCCAATACAAAAAATGGGTTAAAATAAAATGTACGGGTCAATGATAAAACTTCATCTTTAAAAGCATGTGTGATGGGAGTGCCGCAGGGCTCCATCCTAGGACCGCTACTGTTCAGCACATACATTAATGACCTTCCAACTGTATGTGATGAAGTAGGGGCCCTGATGTATGCAGATGATACGGTTCTGTACACTGCTGGGAAAGATCCTGAAGAAGTAGCTGTGAAGCTGTCAATGGCAATGGAAAAAGTTACGCGATGGCTTCAGTACTCTCGTCTTACACTTAATACTAATAAAACAGTAACCATGTATTTTTCAAATAAACAACGTAATACTGTTTTCCCAAACATATATGTTAATGGAGAGACGATTAAAAATGTTAATGAGTTCAAATACTTAGGTGTGACTCTAGATTCCACTCTTACATTTAAGGGCCATGTAAAGAAAATGAGCCACACACTGAAATATAACTTGTCAAATTTTAGAAATATCAGGAACTCATTAACAGTTGAAGTTTGAAGACTTATTTCAATGCCATGATTATGTCACATTATAATTATTGTATGTCCTGTTGGTCTCAGGCAAGTCCGTCTGTCCTGAAACCCATCAGGTCATTACATAAACAAGCTCTGAAAACTCTAGACAGGAAGTCACGACAGTATCATCACTGTAAAATACTAAACAAATATAAAATGCTTAGTTTTGATAATTTAATCATGTATTCTGATGTTCGTTTAGTGTACAAAATAACTCATAATGTCGCTCCTCCTCCATTGAAAACCTTTGTTAAACTGTGCTCTGAGCGCTCTACCAGAGCTCTAAGATCTGTCTCAAGTGGAGATTGTAATATTCCTAAACGCAGCTCTGCCTTTGCTCAATCTGCCTTTTCTTTTAAATCTGTAAAATCATGGAACAGTCTTCCAACTAATCTGAAGCTTTGCACAGACCTCAATGTTTTTTCCTGGGAGGTCAAGCAATGGATCATAAAAAATCAGACATGTCAGCATTAATTATAAGCCATAATTTCTTTTAACCTTGGTAAAGTGTGTAGTATTTTAGGTCTATGTCTTGAATGTTTGTGATGTGTTACATGGTGTATATATGTATAGAATGCTATGTAAACTGTTAATTCTTACCTTTTCTATTCTACTCTTTTATTGTTTTCTACCTGCCCAGGGACTACAGATGGAAAGTAGCTAGTAAGCTAAATCTGGTACAAAACATCTCTTCTCATTGTGAGACTAATGTTATTTTGTACGTTGTCCCTGTTACAAATAAACTTATTAAACTATTAAACTAAACTATAAACTGGTGTATCTGTAAGATATTTAGCTTGAAGCAGTGTCATTGCGGTCACAAGAGGGTAAAAATATTTGTACCTCTTTATTTTCTCTAGTGTTCATGCCGTTCTGCCCTCCAGAAAAACAAAGGTGTTTATTTGCACTCACAACTCAGCGTCCCTGAACCCATATTCATCAGCAATTTGTGCGCCATTGATTTGTCGCCTCTTCCACTCTCTGGTTCACACCGGCAGAAAATAGACAGGAAATTGCCTTTTATTATGTCATCCAGACACGAACAGGGGCGACAGTGATGCTGCTGGGATTGTTTTGTGTGGCAAAAGGCTCAGCATCAGTTTAAGGGCTCCATTGACTGCAACAGCAGAGGTTGATAGTTGTGTGTGTGTGTTCATTCGATGGTGAGTAGTGGAGCATGAGAGTGCACTGTGATGACAGATCATTTCATGCCTGTTCTATTGTGACCACCTAAGTGTGAGGGTGTGCGTATGTGTATGTGTGTGTGCTCATCTGGTTCATCATGTTTTTGTTTCTGTCTTGTCACTCTGCTTTTTAAGTGCAGCTTACCAGCTCACTATGGCAACGAATAGGGCTCTTCTCACCGAGCAGGGCTAATGAGTATTGTGACAGCACATTGCCAGCCTATTATTATAAACCTTATACCAAGACAAAGAGGAAATGGGATGGTTTCAAAAAGCCCCTCCGGTGACCTTAGATTTCCCTTTTTACCCCCGCATGAGTCATTAGACTTTGGTGGCAGAGGAGAACACTTTGCCTGTGATTAAAATAAATTACAAAAGACAAAAAGGCTCTTACTGATTTAGTCATCAGAGAACAAATAATACTGCATTATCATCATTTGGTCCTACATGACACAGATTTGCAGTCTGTCTTTATACGTGCATCATCACTTCCTGTCCTCAAGATCAATTGTGCTACGGCACTTTTTTGTTAAAATAATAATTGTGAAAATATTGGCTTAGTCACATTTCGTTTCAGAAGAGGCTTTTTTTTTTAGATAAAAGATAGATTTATAGGACGCATTGCATGCTGATAACTGCAGTGATTTGATGGACTGGTTGACGGATTGATTGATTGATTGATCCGTCTTTGTGGACACCTGACTCCTGAGCGGTTTGATATAATCTTCCTCTGTCTCAGAATTTGTTTTGACGTAAGTGACAGAGAACCTATATTAGCCTGCTTGTTTGGTGTGCATTTTGTGCTTATTGATTGAATGATTTGGACATTTCATTGACGTTCTTGTGGTAATGCCCTCTGATACCTGTGGAGCCACGCTTCACTTCATTATGTAGCCTCAAACGATTCCCTCTATATCAGGCTGGCCGGAAGATGACTCACCACCCCGTTTCTATAAGCAGTCATCTTACTCTCTAATGACGACGTGGTGTCACAGCATTCAAAGCAAATATCCAAGAGCATGAAATGTTGTGTGTGTGTAATAGGTATAGGTATTGATAGATTATTTTCCTATCATGGTTACAGTGAAGCTGTCAATTATGATCATACAGTAGTTACTCTTTCATTAAATTCACTTCACTGGGTTTGTTTACATGTCAACATGCCAACTACAACCAGGATACCTAAGGAAGGTTATGAATGGGTGTATTAATATCTGCTTTCTGTTTATAGTAGCTGGAACAAGTCTGCAAACAATTGTGGTGATGATTTAGGGTCTGTTTGCTATTCCCACAATAGTAACTAAGAGCTGCCATATTGTTCAGATATTAATATCTTTTCAGCAACCAACAGATGTTTGCCACGTGTTATCCTTTGCTGATACATCAACGGATCTTTGACTGTGTAATCCACCACTCAGTTGAGAACATGATCTAGATCTAGAAGGTGGAAAACAGCTCTTCTGGAAACTTCAAATTAACCCTCACTTACTGATTATGAGTAGGTCAGATTAAACTGCTGCTGCCCATCTTCATAAGAAAACAAGATGTTGCTTGTTGTAGCCTGAAGAGTACTGTTCACCTTTTTTTTCAACAGGGCACAGCCAGTGAGGCAACCCTGATGTCCTTGCTCGCTGCCCGATGTAAAGCGGTCCGACGGGTTCATGTCTCCAAACCTGAAAAATCAGAGGCTGAAATCTTCTCCAAACTGGTGGCGTACACCTCAGAGCAGGTACAAACAAAAAACATCTCAAGTTTTTGTCGTGTTTGTGTCTAAGCTGGCGTTATAATTGTCTGCAAGAAACCCTGGGTACATTTTTGCTTTCAGCTCAGCTGAACTGCACAAAACTGTAAAAGGTATTGGAAAGACATGATGGTAGTGAACATGCAGTGCTGCAAGACAAGAGAAAATTAAATTCAACAGTGCATTTGAAAGTTTTCTGCAAACACGTTCACTGTTGTAAATGCTCTCACTTAAGAACAGTCCATGTGAACTCAGATCATTAAAGGTTGGCTCAGTAATAGTGAAAGAGTGTTTCAGTAATTGAGTGAGACACAGGGTCAGTCAGGCAGTATCTTGCTCTGATCAGGTTTAATACCAGGCTGACTTTGTGATTGGGTTAGGGAGTTGCCTGAGGGCCACAAAGACCTTTACAGGAAGACCATAGTTGTTTTCTACTGAGGAACACTGTTCTTTTGTTGCAAAGTACATGCATATATTTTTTCTTAGTAACCTGTTATAGGTTAACAATAAAGTCATACTCTTGATTTTCCCCCCATCATAATGGTTATACATTTATTTTATAATAAGTGTAGCTCAACAAGTCCTCATGTTGTTGCACTTAACTGCCTTCATTTGACATCCATTTAATCAGATGTTAAGCATAAGGGATTTGCTTATTGTCACAATGATATATCTCCTTCTTCCCAAGGCTCATTCCTCAGTGGAGCGTGCTGCTCTCATAGGAGGAGTGATGATGAGGAAGGTTCCTACAGACAACAAATACGCCGTCAGAGGGGAAATGCTCAAGAAGTTGGTGGAGGAGGACAAAGCAGCTGGACTCATCCCATTCTATGTAAGAAAATACAAGACTTGACATCCATTTATCCAGCTATCACACACCTCAACATCTTTTTTTTCTATTGAGTTACACATATTATTGGATTGCCTATGCTGCCCGTACACTTACAACCAGTTGCACAACCACCCACTGAGCCGACAGCCACAATGATAGTCCACCTTTGCCTGTGATGCTTCTTTGCTCACCCTGAGGCCTCTGTTGAGGGATAACATTGTTTCTGTTGAACCTAATCTATGTCTATCTTGTTAAGGACAATAATCCCTGTCTCATCTGGACCCACAGATCTCTATCAGTGCATAATATTCAGGGGGCTGCAGTCCACCTGCTCTGAATCATCTTTGTGTGTTATAGTAAAACTGCCTGAATCTATATTTGCGGAAGAACTGATGTCAGTCCTTCAATAAAAGCAATATGTTACAGCAGCTGCAGATGAATTTGCATGTCATTTTCTTCCATTGTTGTGATGGTGTAAAGAGAAAATGGCCCATAAAACAAAACACTCTGCGGTCTTTATGATTCATGTATGTGTTTTGTTTCAGTTTTGTGCGACTCTTGGCACCACTCCATCATGTGCTTTTGATCACATCACTGAGCTGGGCCCCATATGTGAGTCACCATATTGACTTTATTACCTATTAAATATACATTCCTGGCTCATATACATATATAAGAACCAGGATGTTTGGAAGATAGGTTGCTGACAATAGCACGTCCTTCACAGATATTTATAACTGCTCTGGTTTTGCTTTTTCTAGGCAATGAGGAAAACATGTGGATGCACATCGATGCAGCATATGCTGGGAGTGCATTTATCTGTCCTGAATTTAGACCATTGTTGAATGGTGTTGAGGTGGGTAAACACATTGACGCTCATACATTTAAGAAACAATGTTTCTATCAACCCTTCTCATCCTATACAGTAGCAGTACATGTATGTGTCAGATGGGTTTAATGTGGTTTATGTGTTTACGAAAGTTGAGATGAGCATCAATTTACATACATACTGTATAGTCGATTTCTGTTTAGTTTGCTTGTGAAATATCTCTCCCAACATCTATGAAAGGAAACACTGACCACATACTGATTATATCCTGCTGCTTTATTTCTGTTTGAAAATGGCTTAACGTTAATGTCAAGGAGGAAGCATGCAAGAGTGAGTAATAGGCCAAACAATCGGCCAGAGATGATGGAGCATCAATCTGCCTTTTGAGGCTGCTGAGGCAGCTGGTGCTCCTCAAGCTGTGCAGAGACGCAGAGATAAGGACAGAGTAATTTCCTGAGGCAGCGTTAGACCTTTATATATCACTGTTTATTAGACACACAATTTCAAACATGTTGGTGGGGAGACAGAGAAAACGAAGTTAACTGTAAAGAGACCAACTGTTGTTTCATCTTTTCTCGTACTGGCTGTGAAATTAGAGATATTGGATATGTACATTAGGTTTTCTTCTATTGACCTTGCATTTTCTTCCATTTTTGATGCAATAGGGATGAAAGATTAAGGTCTGACTTTGCCATATGCAATAATATTTAGTATAATTCACACATTTTAGTCATAGTAGTTGTCATACATAACTTTGAAAGACAAGGTCAATAAAACATTTTGATGAGGGCATAAGAAAGAGCCCAGTCTTTTTGGATGAGTGTGTGCAGCCTAGCTGGAGGGTTGGTTGCTAGGATATAAGTGATGTGTGAGCAGGCAACCAGCCCCCTTTTAATCAGTCAGCATGGCAACTGTCAGCCAGGAGTCCTCACATTGTCTTTCTACGGTGTGTTATTTCATTTATAGAGGCAGAGAAAAGGATATTACAAAAGATAGGCAACAAAAAGATGTGAACAGATTAGGAAGGGTTTGTCTTTGTTTGTCTGCATATACGCTGACAGGAAAGGGTTATTTTCCCGTGCACTCCGTGAGCTGTTGGCTCCATGTTCCTCTTTTGCATTTCAAATAAAATGTGGCTGCTTCAGCCTAGATAAAGCTATTGATGAAAAGCTTGTCTGTGTGTCAGTAATGGGAAATAAATGTGTTATGGTCTGGTGTTTTAGTAAAAACACATTTTCTAAACTGTGTGTAACGTTCATGTCATTACTGTAAAAAGACAAGTGTTTTTATTATCATTTATTATAATCATATTGGTGATCATTATTTTTCTGATTCCATGTCCCTCTGAGTACATTATGGATACAACATAAATAATAAATAGATAATTAGCCAGATAAATCTACTCACAATATCCTGTGATGTCATACTGTTTGTTGTGTGTTTGATAGTTGCTGTGCTATTGAATCATGCAATCATGTGTCTTTGCCAATTATTTCTTGTTTCTTTTATAGTTTGCCGACTCTTTCAACTTCAACCCACACAAATGGCTACTAGTCAACTTTGACTGTTCTACAATGTGGTGAGTTTTCTAACACTTTTTTTTTTACATTAAAGTCTTCTGTATTTGTCATTTATCCAGCATATCCCAACTAAAAGTAACAGTGCGTGGTTATTATGGGTGGCGATCATAGAGGGCATCCATCTACACCTCATGCATTTGCACAGTAAAAATAGAGCTACGCCTTCCATCTGCCCCTTCTGTCAGCAGCAAACAAAACCAGACATGCACTACCCTAACCCCTAACCCAAGATGGAAACAGAGGTGTTTCAAACATCATCAGTCCCAACATGTTGTGAATATGTTCTTAAAACATTTTTTCCATCATCTATGACTCAGTCTGTCACTACAGATATAGGTGCAACAGCCAATGAATTATATGGCACATTTACAATAACCATTCACCTTATCTGAGGAGAGATTTTAATCACACAGTTTATGGTTGCAATTCATGAATGCACATTGTGTTGCACTATGGAATATGACGTACTGTAAACTCTAAAAGAGCATACCATTCGGTAAGTTATGACAAACACAGGCTTTGTAAAAGAAAGCCAGTAGCCTCTACATGTACCAAATATATAGAATAAACGTCTTAAATCTAGAGTGATGCCTAAAAGTTAGAGACCGCTTTCTCACAGGAATTCTAGGATTAAATGGTCCATTAATATTTGGCACTCAAAATATTGTTTCTGCTTGTCAAAACTTGTCAACAGGGTAAGGGAGAGAGCAGACATCATTGGAGCCTTTAAGATGGAACCACTCTACCTGAAACACGAAAACCAGGAGTCAGGTAGCGTAATTTCACTTATATGACATGCATCAGGTGACAACAACGAAGCGCTGCGACCTTGTTTACCATTCACATTTCCGATTGAACAGTAACTGCTGAAGGATTGCACCAGCGTCTTTAACTGCAGTGCAGCCTAAGCCAGATAAGCAGAGACAAAAAGATGAATGTGTGACAGCTAGACAGGTGTGTGTGCGTGTGCGTGCATGTGTGTGTGTTTGTGTGTGTGTGTGTAAATGATGGCTTCTCTCAGCCAGTTTCATAATTTCATAAGCCTATCTTACCTGAAGTTAAGCTGATTTACAGTATTTGTGACCTAATTTAATTAATACATCCCAGTGGTATCACACATTGCCCTGTCTTGGAGGGGTGCGTGTTGTTGTTATTTTTTTGTTTTTTTTACAATAGACCGTGTATAAAAATTGAGATTCAGATAAATAAAACTTGAAATAAGATGTGATATATGATGTGTGCTACTCTGCCTGCAGGTGGGCTCAGATCTGCACTATAATTTGTCTAACAAACAGATAGACAGAGAGACAGCTACCTCCCACCACACTGGGAGGTACAAAAGCCTTCTCTCATACAATCTGCACCCTTCAATCTAATTAGTGGTTATTAGCACCAGCTAACACGGACCTTCATTCTGTAGAGATGAGCTATCCATGGCCAGTGGTCTGTGTGGGCTGACAGTGTTGTGATCAGTGAGATACAGGAGGTGGACACAATGACTGCAACACCTGGACCACGAAACACAAGTCAAAACACAACAGCCTTACAAGATATTTCTGGAGTGAATGATGCTCGGTGCTGTAATCTGTATCAACCTGTTGTTTTACATCCAGGAAAGTTTGTTCCTGTACTGTATGATATGCAAATGGTTACAAAGGCATTTCAGACAATTGTTAAGTTACACAGAATAATGCACCAATATGCTGTGCATAATTAAAATGGCTATTGACATTTTTGTTTATTATTTTTCTTTTAACAGGCCTGGTCACAGATTATAGGGTAGGTCATCTAGTTTCTGCGTTCTGTAGCAATCAAACCATTTAACCCAGTCAACATCAGTTTTTATGCAGATCCTGTATAGCAATAACTATTGTGCTTTCCTGCTTGTCTTTCCTGCAGCATTGGCAGATTCCTCTGGGAAGAAGGTTTCGCTCACTAAAAATGTGGTTTGTCTTCCGTATGTACGGGCTCAAGGGCTTGCAGGCTCATGTGCGCAAGGTAGGCAACAGACCGCAGAGTATATGTTTTATTTTGTTGTAAACAATAACTTTATTATAAATGAGGTTTTTAATATTAGCACAGTGCTAATAGTAGTGGGCAACCTGGCTTTACTATTTCCCTACATTCATTTATGCGTCTCCTCTCTCTTCATGTGTGTGTCATTCGTGCCGAATCACTTCTGACAAAAAGAAAGCACGTCATATGCCTGGTCTTTATAGTAAATGCCATCCCCTTCCTCCCTCCCCCATCTCACCCCTCCTAATCCTCCTTAACACTAGTCGCCTCAGTGGCCTCCATCCTCATCTTTCTCTTTCTACATCAGCCTATCCTCCTGTCAGTCATATATGTCTGGACTGTGTCTTCTTTTTATAGTGACGTTTTCCCTTCATCTCCCACCCATGCCGATTCCTTTTTCCATTGCCTTTTCTTCTTGTTGCTTCACCCCTGCATGCCTGTCTCTCCCCATCATCTTCCTCTTCCTCCCTCCAGTCTGCCCAGTCAATCAAATGAGCCTGTTTTGTGTTTCTCTAACATTTTAAATGAAGCGGCAGAAGCAGCATTGATCCCTGCAGCCATAACCCATGACACTGCTGTACTGAACATCCATCCGTTAGATTAGATAGAACAGTTTTAAGTTCTCTGTGAAGATCCTCATTCATCCAGGCAATGGTGGTTGAAGAAGGGTTCAATCAAGCAAGAGAAACTGGCCTTAGTTGAACATCAGTGATGTACAGTGACTTTTACAGACAGGCAAGAATCTGAACTACACCAATGAGAAAAATGTGTCCAGACCTGTCATGTCTAATGATTTTGTGCTGCCTGTGTGTTGAAAGTGATGCATCTTGTTACATCCTAATTTTGTTTATCCTGGATTCTTCATTCAATTCCTGTGTGAAATCCTGAGAAATGGCTGAAAAGCTCCCAACATTTAAATGTAATCAATTTGTACTTGAGTCTAATTGGATAATTGTGCTAAATTCTGTTTGACTTTTGACTGTTGAGGTCATCCAAGCAAATGAGCTTGTAAACACCCCTGGGTAGGGTTTTAAATTTTCATTTTATTCACTTATTTTTGGCAAATATATTTTCGTGAGCTGCAGAGCCAAAAGGGAATGCTGGAGCACCTCTGCCTCCCATCTGTATGTTTGTCTGCAGTGAGTGTAACTCGTCATCCTAAAATTCCAGGATTATGAGGATTATTATTATGTGCATGTGCAAAGGTTTAAACATGTTGTTCAGTCCTCTAATTGGCAAGCCCCCACTTTCATGGATGAGACACAGATAATGGCTTGTAGTGGATACAGATTTTAGAGACAATAGCCTCAGCAGCCACATGAGGGCAGTAAATTATAAATTGAATGTTATGTCAGATCCTAGTGAGAGATGCGGCTTCCACTCTGCTAGTGTTGTAAGTCGTGTATATTTTCAGCTTTTACTGGTCAAGCATGACTTGTCTTACTTGTCCTGAGGGCGCACCACTGTGACTGACACTTGAAGACATTTTATTATCTCTCGGCTCCTTCAATTCTGACTGTCAGACAACTACATTAACACTGGGCCTCTGGTGACTCAGACAGCGCTAATGGCTGTTATTACAACAGCAATGAACACTAAGAAAATAAGTGACATCAGTGGTCTTGATAATAAATACCTGAAGTTCCTACAAGATCGTCTAATTATCTAAAATAAGTGATTGGATTCAGCTTTTATTTGATGGGTTGGGTTGTTGAAGTTTTGTTTTTTACATAATATTAAGAGAGTATTGACATTCAGGTCATTAAAGCAAATTAACTTGTAAACACCTCTGGTGGCAATTTATTGGCAAGGAGTGTGAAAGGTCAGCAGGGTGCCGGTGTTTTGGCTTCATTAAAAAAGATATTACTGGAAAAGTGGAAGTTGATTCATATTATTATGAGAAGCAATGGTGCACAATGTAGAGTTTCACCATGCATGCAGTGTCACAGTGGGCTCTTGGATTGTAAGTGGATAAATTATGATGTGGGTGCAGGGTTTGGTCACACAGCTTGAAAATTATTGTAAGCGACTGCAGTGACATTTCCAAAGAGCAGATTTTGATACAGACTACTTCACGGCTAATGAGTCCTGATTTTTAACCGTGACCTGAACCTCCCAGGCGGTGCTCGCTACCAGAATGTGTATCATCAATCAGCGATTATCAAGGGGTTATAGATGTGAACATTTATTCCGTAGCAGAGGTTCCCTGAGAGGTGCAAAATGAACTGCTGACTGAAAACACTGCACCATTTAATTTAACAACACTGCCATCTATCGGAATTCATAGAAATGACAGGCCTTAGAACAGCTGCCTATGTGGCTAATTATTTTGTTGTAGAAAACTTTTAAAGGCCAGTTTGATGTAGACCAGGGATGTGAAACATGCGGTCAGTGAACCAAAACTGGTCTGTCAGGCAGTACAATTGAGAGTTCTTATTTATAGGGTATAATACTATTATTTCACTGGTCCAGCCCACCTCAGATCAGATGAATGAGTTCAACACCACTGATGTAGACATTTTTACAGATAATGGCCCCATCTACTTCGTATTACTTTCCACCCTTCTGAGTGAATCAATAGAACTGAAAATTTACATGATCCACAGTGATATCTGTGGTGTATAACGTGACATATGAGTTGTAACATATTGTATAATGTATGTCTCTTGTTTGCAGCAAGTGGCCCTAGCTAAAGAATTTGAGAGTCTGGTACGAGCAGACAAAAGGTTTGAGATCTGTGCTGAAGTCATCATGGGACTGGTCTGCTTCAGGCTTAAGGTACCAACATCCAACATGTCATGTAGAGTAACTATTGTGAATGACACTGATGTGTTCTTTCACCAGATAGCCTACCCTTATTCAGTTAAACACCTTGTCCAGATAAACCCAGAAGAGATTGTATTGAACAGATAAATCTGCACATAAGATTCACAGCCCACAGTTGAAATGAAATAAAATCATTCATCTTGACAGAGAAAAGCTGAGGCCCTTGAGTTATTTTAATAATCTTGAATATGGCAGCTTAATTTCCATATAGACCCAGTCTTTATTGCACATGTTACCCACCGAATAAATTACTAATAGGCTTATGAAACAGGAAATGACATCTAAATATTAGCTGTTTGCATATCTGGGAAATATCTGCAACTCCAAAGTTATGGTATTACCATCTCACTGTGGAACAAAGTAAGAATGTAATTTAGAAAGAATATACAGTAGATTTCCCTATCCATGGCAATTACTAAACATTTTAAAATGAAGATGCACAGTAGTTTAAACTACTAGTAGGCACAACAAAAAGTCTGGCTGCTGTAAATCTTAACAATTTAAAATGTTCTGTCTTCTTTGCTTCTTCCTCTCAGGGCTCCAACGAGCTGAGCCAGAACTTGCTGAAAAAGATCACTGATAGCAGAGAGATCCATCTGGTGCCTTGCCAGCTCTCTGGCAACTTTGTGCTGCGCTTCGCCATCTGTGCACGTGCAACAGAGTCACGTCACATCCAACAAGCATGGCGGCACATCACGCAGCTGACCTTTGAGCTTCTGCAGGAGCCCAATCATTGACCAAAAAGCAGGGGAGGGGCCGTCCACTCTGATGCCTAAGTGAGGACCAAAGTTAGGAAAAAAAAAAAATCTGCGCTTCATGTTGTGGATGTAAAATGTCACAAAGAGAATGAACAATATTGATTTTTCAGCTCATTTAGCAGTCAAGTAGCTATGTTTGTGTCAGCAGTTTAGTTGTCCAGTCCTGTAAGCAGTGGTCACCATTTTGTTGACTGTGTTATTTTGTTTTTGATATTGCAAACTTACTACACAAATCCAAAACAAACAAACAAACAAACAAACCCAAATGTGCTAACAGGAAACTTCTCCTGCT
Source organism: Decapterus maruadsi (assembly GCA_030347415.2). NCBI lineage: Eukaryota > Metazoa > Chordata > Actinopteri > Carangiformes > Carangidae > Decapterus > Decapterus maruadsi. Next base: position 11,979,168 of record CM064894.1, on the reverse strand, counting down.
GTTGGTTTAGCTTTTATCTCTCATGCTTTATATGTCATTGTCTGCATCATAATGCACTCATCCATTTGCAGACTCGTCCTCACTGTCTGTGCTGCTTCTGTGTCTTCTGTGTGTAAAACCTGGTTCAGGGGGTTGGTTGGGCTGAGGTGGGATTAAGGTTTTGAGTTTTGCAATGAATGTATTGCACATTGTGTGTGTGAATGAGTTTTTAAGTCCATGTGTGTAGTACTCTGCAGTGTTCTGTGGTTGCTCATACACAAACAGCTTCTCTATGTTTAGTGATGCATTTAAAGTGAAGGATTAGAAATTATTTGAACAGAATTGGTTATAAAAGTGAGAGATTATTTAAGAGTTAGATTATATATCACATTGTGGGGTCTCCGCGTGTGACGTTCAGGTGAAACCTGCTATTGAAGTGCATTATTTATTTATGGCCTCCTACACAAAAGTGGTTGTGTTTAATAAATAGACAGACGAGGGCATATTATGTCTGATACATCTATTTTTTTTTTTTTTTTTTTACAGATTTCTATTTACTCATGTTGTGTCTTATGCACGGTGTCAGCATTTCCCCAAACTGTTGCACAACACAATTACTTTTGAATGAGAATGAAGCTGTTTATTTATTTCTTGACTGAATTCATTCCCAATCATTAGAATTAGAAGATATATTTTGTGAGAGAGATTTAAAACTATTTCCCTGTTCCCTTCCCATAAACCTGGTATGGTTAAAATGTTAAGAAAAAAAATATGTCCAATTTTGGAGAAAAAAAAAAGAAAGTTATGTAAATGCTGCATTTATTTAAGATATTCTGACTGCACACTGTTGATGTACAGTACTGTATTTGATGTGTACCTTCTCCATCCATTGTGATTGCAACAATCAAGGGTCTTTCACATCCACCACACACTTTGTGTGGAAATATAATCTCCATTAATAATAATCTAATCTAATCTAATAATAATAATAATCTCTGTTGTCTCTAAGCATATCTTCTCACTATGATTCACAGATCACTGATCTCCTCACAACTGTCTGCTAGGGGATATGGTAAATTTGTGGTGTGACATCACCACACCTTGCTGTTAAATCATATGATTGTGTTGATGCTGCTGTCACTGATTAAGATGATTTCGTATTGGCTTGGCATTGTGCTGCATGCAACACTAAGGGGTTTATTTTAATAAAATCTGACGTAATCTGCATAGAGTTGTATCTTATTTTATTAGGACATATCTTCAGTGAAGATTAATTGTGTCCAGCATTACATATCACACTGTGCAGGCAGAATGGGTGTCATTTCTAACCTCTTTTTTTTTTTTTTTAGTAGAGTCAAATGTGCCTAGGCTACTCCATTCAAAATTGTTCCCTACAGTTATTGCAGCCTCTCAACTCTGCAATTCCTCACGCCCATAACATATCACACTGTGCAGGCAGAATGGGTGTCATTTCTAACCTCTCTTCTGACCCTAATCTCTGATATTAAAATCTAGTGGTAGGTCATTCAATGTAGGCCTAGGCTATAGAAAGAACAGCAACATAGTGGGTCAAAATTTTCACTTACTGTATAAAATAGCTCCATACTTAAGGGATAACTTTCGTTTTTTACAACCTGGGCCTTATTTCTAGCATAAAATATGATCATTTTACTCACCCAGACAACTGTCATTTGGAGTCGTTTTGAGAAATTAGCCCCAGTCGGGTAGCTATATCCTTACTGCGAGAACACGGGGCACGCAATGCAGCCTCTTTATCTGCCGCAAAACTCGTTCATTTCGCCAATATTTTGTTAGTGTTATTCCCCTCCGAGCCCGTGGTGGCATGTTATCAACATCCTGCGCCTGGATGATGTCATCTCCGAGCGCTGCCCGGCTCATTCTAATCATTCCGCTTCGGCATTTGGGTCAATTTTTAGCTCAACTAGCCGGAGCTTTAGTGAGTCCAGGTTGCGGAGAGGAAGCCTGTGTAAGCTGAACTTCATCCAGCTGCTCATTTCTGTTCTGACAGGTCAGAAACAGGAAACAAGCAGAAACGGGCCATAGCATATTCTCTGATATTAGCGATAGCAATTTAGCCGCACCGCACCACAGCCGGAGGTGACGTCATCCAGATCGGAGGTTAGTAGGTCCAGAGCAATGTTTTTCCATTGCTCTGAGTAGGTCCATAGACACAGTGCACTGCCTCACAGTGTACTGTAAAGCAGTGCACTGAGAGAAGTATACGATTTGAGACACACCAGAGAAATTCTAATAGTTTTCCAGACAGCCCATATGTGTCATGGTGCACATTAATAGGTAATTTTCTTTTTCAGAGCTGCTGACAGTGTGCCATAGCCAGCTGATGTCTGTTTACCAACTGGCCAGCCTGTTGTGGGAAACTGAAGGAAACCGCCATCTTGAACCGGTCCTACTAGTCAGTTGAGCAGCAGAAGTAACAGGGTTCAGAGCACTGTGCAGCATATTCTTTCTGCTCTAATCAGCGAAAAACCATCGGAAACAGCTGGCTCTGGGGATTACTTTTCACAAATAAGATAGGACATTACTATTGGTTGTATTTTATAAAATCCAATATTTATTTATTTATTCTCTCTCTCTCTGACCTGATATGAATTGATTCTCTGGTTTATATATATTTTTTATTTTCTCTGATATATAGCTTTTATCTCTATTATATTTATTCACAATTGCTGCTCTCTACGGGCTGTTATTTCCACAGACATAGGGCCTAGCTAATGAATGGTCAGATGTCATATTTTTCTTTTGATTATTGTAAACACACATAATAGTTGCTATGGGTAACACTTTACATGTGTTGTACAGGACGTGCAGCTTTAATTCAAGAACAGACATGAGAGACGATGCAGGTCAGGACCTTCATTCAGGAAAGAGCTTCGGGCTAATAGTGATGTTAGGTAAATGATTTGTAATCTGTAATCTGGCTAAAAACCTGCTCTGCTGATCATTAGGAAGCCTGTCATAAGTAATAAACATACAGTAGAATTTTTTTTTAGGTCATAAAATAGAACTCAGAGTAATAAATACAAACACCCCATAAAACTCTCTTGTTTATGACAGTACAACAACACTACACAAAAGCAACACACTTAGTAACATGATAATCATTCGATCCAGTGATTGATTATGAAACTAATCTGATGTTGAAAATCCGTAGCTAATGGAGGAGTCTGCTCAGCAACAGAGCTGAGAAGAGACCAGACATGCAGATGTGCTAAATTATAAAATTTATTCTCGGGGTCAGAACCAGCACCAGATGAAAGTAGTATTTTGATCAACATTATGTTTCAAGAACATTAATTATTTGCAATCTGCTCTTTAAGCAGACTTCGACTTCCACTTGTACGCAAATCGGGCAATACACAAATGAAGTTTGTCCCAGTGGAGTTGCTGTAGGCAGCCGTCCAAGATGGCGGAAAAACGTTTAATGCCAACCGTTGAAAGGACGCTTAAAAAACGTTTGTGCCAACCAGAGCGATGATGCCAACCGTTGAAAAGACGTTTGAAAAACGTTTATGCCAACCGTTGAAAAGACGTTTAAAAAACGTTTATGCCAACCATTGAAAAGACGTTTAAAAAACGTTTATGCCAACTGTTGAAAGGACGCTTAAAAAACGTTTATGCCAACCGTTGAAAAGACGTTTAAAAAACGTTTATGCCAACCGTTGAAAAGACGTTTAAAAAACGTTTATGCCAACCGTTGAAACGTTTAAAAAACGTTTATGCCAACCGTTGAAAAGACGTTTAAAAAACGTTTATGCCAACCGTTGAAAAGACGTTTAAAAAACGTTTATCAATGCTCTGACACTAGTGAAACTATCTATCTATTGCACCTACCAAACACATGCACATGGAGCTGGAGACCGGTTCAAGATGGCGGCCCCACCGCTCGTCAGCGCCAATAGGCCGTAGCGTTCGATGCAGCGTCTACTCTTTATATGTCTATGAGTAGGTCAACCTACAGGCGCCGGATGTTGATAACACCACAGACTCGGAGGGGAATAGCACTAGTGTATCATCACAAAGTATTGGCGAAATGAACGAGTTTTGCGGCGGATAATGTGTTATTTAGAGGCTGCATTGCATGCCCTGTGTTCGGTATACGTGCCGCTCCACTGGGGCTAATTTCGTCAAAACGACTCCATGCCACCAAAGTTGTCTGGGTGAGTAAATGATCGTATTTTATGCTAGAAATGAGATCCAGGTTGTAAAAAAACGAAAGTTATCCTTTAACAGGAAAAGGTGTAAGCTTTTGCTCAGTGAGGGAGCATAATGCTATTTCCCTGGACATAGTTCAAACAGGAGGAACACTACTACAGTGCAGTAAACAGGCAGTCTGCTCTGAGGTTATTGTTACATTACTGAGAAAGTAGTAAAGACACAGTCTGATATCATTCTGCTCTCTCTCTACTCCAGAGTGCTCAATTAAGAATGACAGGCATACTGTAGATAAGGCACACACACACACACACACACACACACACACACTAAACCAACATGCTGTGCCACTCAGCCTTTCTGAGCATCCTAATCCCCGAGGACAAAGGCCAGCGTTCTATAAATACAGATGAGGATTCTGTATTAGAGGTTAATTCTTCGCCCCTGATTACTGTTCAACATTATTGCCCGGCTCACTTGCTTCGAAAGCTAAACTTTATCCTACAGAAAGAGTTGTAAACAAAAAAGGACAGAAATGTGTGTCATCTGTGAAACATAAGTATAACTGGTTGTGCAAATTGCTAAGGTCATGGTCCGTTAATGCTATGGAGATCCTAGTTCAAGAACTTGATTGATTGTGCACTTAACCTTCATTCTATTAACAGTCAAAGACATGTCTTAAACTTTTCTGGGAAAATATTTTACTGAAAGCATATGAAAGAGTAAAAGTTTAGTTAATAAGGTTACCTTTAATTGTGAAGTGATGCAAAGGTATTACAGCAGGGGTGCCATGTGCAGCCGTGAGTTGAGTGGGCGCCCTATGCGCAGAGGCTGTGGTCATCGCTGCAGTCAGTGCTGGTTCGAATCCTGTATCACGCGGCCCTTTGCTGCATCTCCTTCCCCCTCTCTCTGGCAAGAAAGACAAAAAATTAAAAAGAAAAAGGAAAGAAAAGCAAATAAAGAAATGACAGCAAATTAGACTGTTTATTATGTCTTGCAGTGAGTTTTTGGTAATGTGAGAAAATTGCCTAGAAATACCATTCAAGTAAAGTCACGATAAATTGAAGGAATATAATGGATGTTACTGAAAAATATTGGCCAATTACTGTAGGGAATAAAACTGAAACAGAACTGTTTGCTGGTATTATTTTTTTTTAAACTACAACATAGTAAATAGGATATACTTTTCAAGCAATTTAATTGCTTGTAAATAATGGGTGAGTGATATTATTATTATATAACAGATCAGCTCATTACTGTAAATATCACTGGCATCAGGGGACATTGTGAAATAATCATCAAATCAAATCCTGACATAATCTTTTTATGGGATACAGTGAAAGAGGTTTTATGAATAAGACCAGTAGCTAATGTTGCTTTTGTTAATCTTTTAGAACCTCTTTGTTCTATTTGGGATAAGTGGATCAATACCATTAGGCTATGTACAACATCAGGGATGTTTCACAGTGGTGGAGATACATTGTGGAGCTACATTGCTGCTCTCCATCAATAAACTGTAAACTTGTGTATAGCTGAAATTGCCAGGGTGTAAAATGTCTCTAAAGTTGTAGTTTCTTGGTCTACCCACAAGGGGGTAGTATTACCCAGAAGAGAGACTGTCACATCTTCCATCAACTGACAGCCAACCAGTTGTTATTGGATGACCCACATCCCAAAATATGCTGGTGATACTGACACGAGGTAGTATATGCGCCTAAACATGACCTGACCTTCACATAGCCACTATATCTTTGGGTCATATACGCTGCTGTGTGCTATATAAAGATGTTGACCGTGGGCGATGCTGTCTGTTGTAGATTGCTGTGCCTTTGCTATGCAAAGCGGCTTTGAGGAGCTAAACTTTCAGTATTGTGTGACTGCTGAGAAATACACTCAGTGCATGAAGACAGTGTAACTTAACTGCTGTCAAACATTTATACTCACAGGTGTAGCTTTGGCTCTGTGCAGAGTGCAGAGATCCCCTTGACCACTGGATAGTGTTGATAAATAATGGTAGATGATTCAAGATGACTACACCTGATTTTATGGAATCACAATCCCCCTGCAGATTGGGATTTGGGCCATTACTTCTCAAAAGTTAGTTTATGTGGGGCGGGGCCTGTGAGTTTGTAAGCATGGGGTAGAGGACCAAAGATCTGCTATGCAACTCGCATGTACTAACATGCACTTGCTGCCAGACCGGATACCAAAACAAATATGAGACACTTAACATTACATCACACATACTGTATATACTGTATGTGTTATTTAGTTTTCCTCTCAGGATACTATTACTCCACTATGTTTTTGCAGAGAAAACGGTTGTGTTTTGTTAAATCTTGTTAACAGAACCTTTAATCATGCCACTAGCAACCCTAAGTGGAACTCAGCTATTTTTTCTCTTTACAGGCTGCTGGAGGCTAGCAGCTTGATACTAAATCTGCTGCTAGCATAACACATCGAGTAAGAAACAAGAATGTGTAGATTAAGAATATATCTTGTTCAGCACAAACAATTATGATCTTTTTTTTTTTTTTACCATCCACTGTGAGTCCTACATTTGAATGAAAGTAAATTAAGAAACCTTTTAGGGTTCTGTGATAAAATGTTTTATAAGGGTCATTATATTTACATTTATTTAAGACACTCTTTTTCTTAGCTCTTAATACTTTCTTTTATCATTTAGACTCATTCATTTTCCCTGGGTTCAGTTAGGTCAAATGCAGTAGCTGTAACATCAGAACCCATTAGAAGGGAAGACATTAGATGGCCTTTTGTGTTCACTGAGCTCGCTCTTGATGAGTAAGTCTTGCTGTTCTCACATAGTTTTTTAGTTAGATTATGAATTAGGGTGTGGACTGAGGATTACAGTGCAGTAAGTGCAGCCAATAAATATTCAGACAGTTTTCACCATAAGGGTAAGGTTTTATCAGACATTGACAATGTGATGTCAACTGGATTGTTTACCATATAGGCTCTGCGTATCAGCTATCTATTGTTTGAGGTTATTGGTTGAATGCTGCTTGCCATAGGCATTTCTTCACTTTGGGGGCATCAGATGGGAAAACACAATAATCTAGCAGCCAGCCCCTCATAACTGAATTTGAAGTCACAACTACCCCTGAGACCTCAAAGATCACGTTACATGGTCAGAATTTAATGTCTCACATTGAACTATGCAACAATTGCTGTGAACACTTATAATCAAAATTCTATTAGGATAAGTGTTTCCTTTGTGATAATTCAATTACAGTATGATGGGTGTCATTTCACAGCTTTATTATACAGGAGATATGGGGTTGGGTTACATCTTTACCAGGGAGGCTTCTATATAATATCAGTGGGGGAGGGTTTGCTATGTAGAGACTACGTCATCACCATACAGACAAGGCTGCCACAGGGGACCTGGGTTTGAGGTGGATGAAGCAATGAGATGAGGGGATGAGTGTGAGGACAAATGCAGGGGTCTGGATTTAAAGTGCACCAGCCCACACATTAGAAACCATGCATTAGAGAACTGATGGATCATGCATGCCTGTATGTATTTTTTTCTGGTTTGATTCATGCATTTAGAGCTTCAGACTTAAAAACTGACATTGACTGACATTATCAAACTGTGATCTGAGGGCTGTTAATCAGTGAATGTCGATAACAATGCAACTAGTTTGATAGTATCTTATTGATAATGAATTACAGTTCATTATGCAAATTGTCAGGCTGAAGAATAAAAAGTTTCTTATATAAAGATTTTTTTATATACTGTTGAAAATGGTATACATTAAAGGCTAGGGAGGCAGCTTGTTTTTGAACTAACCTTGGGGAATATGATGTGAAAAAAAAGATCTCTGTTTTATAAAGAATCTTTTTTTGACCAATACAGAGCAGCAGCCCTTAAATTTGAATACTTTAATAACATGTTTGATTTCTGCCTCCCTTGCCTTTAATAACATGTTTGAGGGGGGGGGGTGTATAAGTAAGACTAGAAAACACTTGGAAAACATTAAAGTATCAGTATCAGAAAGAGAGAACTTACAAGAAAAAAGCAGAAATCTATCGAGGCAGAGACACGGGAGGAGACAGAGCAAACCCCATTATCACCCACTGCACACAGTAAGATATTTCAATTGTGAAGCCATGAGTCTCTGTGGACTTGAAGTGCTTCAATTCCTCCACAACAGCCACAACATTTCCTGATGGGGTATTTAGTGTGTTTTGAAAGCCACACATCAGACACACATACAATTAGTGAGAACCTCTATGGACAGCTTTCCAAATCTCAGCAAACTATCAATGGTCTTAATGTGTAGTTAGTAATGCAGTGAGCTTGATGGAGAACGACTCAGTTGGTGAGAAGGCTTCATACCACTACAGCTCAGCTCAGTCTTGAACAAGAATACTGGTATCTCAGACATACAGTTCCATCCAAATAGTCTATAGTTTTCTTACCAATAAAAATATATAAATATATTTTTCAGAATATTTGTCACAGTAGTTCACTGAGGAAGTTCAAACGAATGCAGTTGCACCAATAAAAAATAATATAAAACTACTTGCATTACAACTTACAACTGTGCAGCCAAAATATTATTTATGACAGGCCATAAGGGCAGGTTGCAGCAACAAGCCAATCTGTGTGCAGAATGATAACGCTTCAGTAATATTTCACTAAAATAAAAATATTCTCACAACAACTTTATCAAAAGACATTTTCCTTGTGACCTTTTTGCAGCACAAATAAAGCACGGGTAAAACATCAAGGATTAAAACATAGGCCTATAGTGGGGATGTTATTTGTGGAGTTCTGTTCTGAATCCTGTAAAATACAGTGCTCACCTGTATATTGTGATGTTGATCATTAAAAAAAAAAAATACTAGTCATTATTGGACTCCAAGTATAATCACAATATACAATATGGAATTTGTTTAAAAACATTTCTTATTATAAATCATTTATTATATGACAATAATTATTCATTCACCTCTGTGAAAATCCTAACCCTAACCCAGAGGCAAAATATTTTCTCAGGTTTCAACATGCCACTAACTGCCATTAGCTGGAACATATCGGTTTTCGTTTTGACAGTAGACACTTCAATTAAACATTTTCAATAAAAAACATTTGGCAAACCGTCAATAGCAATGTTCCCTGTATGATGTTTTATGATGATCAGACTTATGTGTAAGAAGGTGTTCCTATATTCTTTGCATCGGCAGTATAGTGCGCAGCAGACATTAGATACTCTTCTGTGGTTTGTTCCATGCTTTCCCAGAAACAGGCGGTTGCGGTAAAGTACGAAGAAATACAACAATGTGCCAGCAAAATGTGGGAAGAAGGTTCTGATAGCTTCTTCTGTTACTCAGCAAAAAATAGATGGAAGATATTAGATTTCAAAGATATGCTCCAGCATCTGTCCTTCATCATCAATGCTTCATGGTAACACAAGTACAACTTACACATAAATCATGTTTAGTCAGCAACACTGGAATGGTTTCAACTCCTCATCAAACAAGTTTGTAAAACTCCCTCAGAAAGACCACTAGGTTTATAATTTATATCCAACAGGCTTGAAATAGAAAGTTTAACAGGAGCTCCCTGGACCCTGCCTTTCTTCTAATCTAGAAATACTTTATCTTCATTCACTGCCCACTGAATCAGTCATGTAATTGACTTGGACAGTGTCTTCTTTGTAGAAGACAGTGTCCAGAGATAGTAGACCACCCACACGCTGAGAGGAGAAGAGGACAGAACAGAACAAAAGAGTCATCCCAGTAAAGTATGGGATAAGGCTGGAGAACATATCTGTTTATATTTACCTAAAAAAATGGTTGGAAATGCTGATGTCAAAATTAGAAATATGTAATGAAGCGGAGTGGAGACAAAGTGAAAACCATCTGCAAAATCTTCACATCCTGGAGTGGTGTTCACATTCCTAGTTAGTTTAGCTCAGGGAGGTCTTAAGCCTGCAGCTACAGACTGCAGTTAACACAAAGCTTAGTTTGACTACTTTATTTATGATTAAGTGGAGCTGGGTTTTTCTCCTTTCTGACCATAAAGGCAAGAAAAGACCTCACCTGAGAATCTCCGTCAGAAATAATGATTTTTCAAATGAAACTGAAAACCGTTTAGTCAACATTTAAACTCCCACATATATAAACATGGAAAATGCTGACTAAACATTCTTTACTGTATGTGTCTCCTCTATATATAGCATCAACTCACATACTTATTGAGGTGTTAAATGTAAAATCCATGTACAGTAATTGACCTTAGACTTGAAAGAGAGCTAAAAGAAAAGGGTAAAAATTGAAAGAGCAGATGTCAAGAGATGACGTTCGATGACGATGACGATGCTGAATTTTCCATTAACAGGTTTATTAGGTTCTCTGAACTGCTAAATGCAAATGTCAATCTTAAAACAACCACACGGAGCCACAGAAGACATTATACAACTATTGTCAGAGGCTGAGGAGCAACCCTTGTGACTAGTCGATTGACTCTGACTCCTGAATATTGGCTGCTCAGTGCTCAATGTGGGTTCTGCTACACTCATGACTTCCTCTTGCAGGGCTTTTTGCAGACCTATATGAGCATCACCATTTCCAGTAGGAGGGCTGGTTGCTTGCAGATGTCTCTGAACTTGTAGAAATTGTTTTGGCTACTAATATGGAGTTTGGAGGCTGATGCACTCTGAAGACTCTCCACTTCCTCAAATGTGATCTTGCACTTTTCCTGAAAGCAAACAAACATGTCCATGTGCATTTCTCACACAATGAACATGTGGTTTTTTCTTGGGTCTCTGTTTTTAATGTTTTTAATTTTTAAATTCTAATTTTGTCTTATGCTGTGATGTTTTATGCTCTTTTGTATTTTATACTGTGTTTTATTCTTTGAATACTGCGATTCCTTGACTTGTGAAGCACTTTGTGAATTCTTTCTATGAAAAGTGCTATACAAATAAAATTTACTTACTTACTTACTTACTTTCAGCTCCTTACTGTCTGCCTCTGAAAGAAAAACAAAACACAGTTACAGCATAATTTCCATTTGCACAACAGCACTTTCCTATAAACAACTCATAATTTTCACAGTGGGGTACTTTTCTCTCTCCTTGATTTCTCATACAATATTTGATCCTGTGCCTTTCATTGTCCTCCAACTCATTCCTGGCTAATAAAAGCTGACTGTGTGATATCCCATGCAGCAACTCAGCTATACTGCACTTAACACTTATTGATTATGGCAATTAACTCTACCCCCAAACTCCTTCTCTCTCTCCCCACATTATTTCATGCATACTCACAAATAGTTATATCTGTGCTTAACCGTTACACACAGACACTGAACAGGAACCAGCCCTGCATCACACACCAGCTGCATTTCCTGGGCCGGCTGCTCAGTGGTGGGAGTGGTGGTTTGTGTACTTTGCTCCTCCCACGTTCAGTCTCTCTCTCTCTCTCTGTGTTTTGTTGGGGTACACCATTCCTGTGGACCAATCACTCTTAAGACATCTCATCTCTCTGCTCTCTCTCTCTCTCCTTCCCTCACTTAGCTGCTCTCTTGTTTCTCTTGTTTCTTCAGAGGCATCCCATTCCCACTACCAGCTGGGATCTACAAACCAGCTTTTAAGGTAAGAAACAAAGGCCTTTTTCTTCTCACTCCTGTGCATTTATATATTACCTGCACATTTTTTGTTGCAAGTAATAATATAAATACTAAATTGCTAAATAAAAACAAACTCATGTTCAAGGGATTAATTCCCAGGGCAGTATGCTTCACCTTGTATACATGCATGTTCCAAACTGATCTGTTGGGGTGTGTTAGTGTTCAAGTATTCACTTCCCAACTTCTTGAGGACTAGTTCGTACAAGCACAACAATAACAATGTGCGATTTTGTGGGTAGATTACCTGCTCCACATGGCTGTCCCTTGCAGAGACACTGAATGAAGCTGACTGATGAAGCTTGTATGCAAAGATTTTTGGTGAGAATGGGTATTGGACACTAGTGTAAAGAGACTCTAGTAAAGAGGGGGCTGTTCTGATGACAGCAGTGAATCCAGATGTAAGTTTCCAGTGCAGCATAGTATGATAGATGAATGACACAAAATAGAAAATCCTGAAGAAGTTCAGTAGTTATTCTAATTCATGGGCATAGTGTTATATTCAAGTAAAAATATAATTGCTTTACTCATTCTATTTTTGTAAAGGTAGAGAGATTTTCATATAAACATGCTCAACGCAATATGCAAAGATTGAATCCAAAACTACGGTAAATGCCTTAAAACTAAATTTAAATATAACCAAATTACTATTTTTGTCTGATATGTGTTCTCCACTTTTCAACAGTTTGTGATGTAGATTAGTTCACATTAACTGATGTACAAAACACAGTTGTCAATTGTAACATAGAGTGAGTAAAGTTACATGAACGGTAGAAACCAAATCACTGCTGGTTCAGCTGTAGTAGGCTAATGCACACATTTTGTGAGTCGTGGGCAGCTGCTGAATGTATGGTCAGCCAGCAGGACAAGACTGATGTTGAGAATGAGGATGACTAACCACCAGCCACTCTGCAAAGCCAGAGATCAATGAGCTCATGTTACTGTGAGCAGAGTTTTTTTTTCTTCATCCTCGTATGACAAATACGACTCCATAGTGTATCTATTGAGAAAGTCACCCACACTGAAAAAAATCCCTATGAACTGTCATGTCACTTACATGAAAGTTAAGTGTTCAGCAAACAGAAAGCAGCATCTACCCCAGACATTAGACATGCTTGTTAAAATGTCGCCTGGGTCTAATCACACCTTGTCTAACAGCTTCAACCTGCTTGTTTCACACAAGTGTTGCTGTGGTAACTTAAACAGCGGTAATTTAACACAATACTGTAGCAAACACTATCAGTCAGGTGTTTTAGCAGTATGCTGATCTGAAGTCAAATATTTATTTTGGCATGTGACAGTTCGAGAGAAAATTAAGCAAAATGTAAACATGAGAGATGCAGAGAGAAGAGAATGGTTGTTTTGCTTCTTACTCTTCCAATTTTTTTGATTTTGATTGCATAATAATCACACCCATGACACAGCTATACTTAACAGCTTTAAACAGACACAAGGTTGTAATTGCAATGTTACCACCATGACAACCAATTGCTAAAAAACAAAAAAAAACTTAACAAAAAAAAACAAAAACAGCAGGTGTGTATCAGCAGGTTTAACCGCAGCATGGTTGACTAATACCCAATAGTTTCTGTATTTTTCATTTTACTCTACTCCTACCTTACTATTCTCAATAGACAATATATTCAGTTCACTTCATTACATAACATGACTTTTGCTAAGTTTAGTTGTAGCTTTAAATATAGATTATCTGTACATAGTGTGCATGCCTTCCCTCTGTAACTTTGGCAGAGGTTAGACATAGAAGGAATAAAGGAAATTAGAGAAAATAAACAAAAGGGGTGTTTTCTAATTATACAAGGACAATTTTCATGTTACAGACTGTGACCTGTAATTGCAGCCATGTTGCACCTCTACAGTATATGACCGCATGAGAAAAGCATGTGAGAGGCCAGGAATTTTTTTTGTTTCCATCTGGTCTGAGTAACTATTTACAGTGATTGAATATAAACATGAAAATCAAACAGAGTAGTTTCTTGCATGTTTTCACTCTGATTAGAATTTCTTTGAGGTGATAATTTGTCCTTGGCCTACAGCTTTAAGTATATTTGTTTTACATTTCAGGGTGTTGTTACGTCTTTATAGACGTAAGGGAAACTTAAATGTGGAAAACATGTAAATTGCAGCTTTTCGCTTTGCTAGGAGTTGAGCATAATAGAAATCTGGCAACAATTTTATGCCCAGTGCAGTTCAGCTCTACACCATTACACTCTGAATTTCCTCTGGGATAAATTCTGTCAATCACAGTTGGGCTTTAAATTAAGTGGATAGATGGTTCATTCGAGTCCAACTACACCTGCAAGTCAGGACATCGAAATCCAAATAACGGATAATGTGTTGGCTATTTGTTGTTGTACAGCTTATTTCCCAGGGTTTTCTTCCTGCCGACAAATAAATCATCAAAAGCGGTAAACCCCTAAATTCTCCTGAGTCACACTTGAAACCCTCACCCCACATCTTCGAAGAATTATAAAGTGGTGTTGTTCCCTGCAGATAATAAAACTGTATAATATAATATTGCATCTTGTGGTTGTCACTGTCCACAATGATAACAAGCATATAGAGAAAAATAAATGTATCCTCATGATTCTCAACATCTGAAACAGTAGAAGTTTGCATTAGCCCCAGATCTTGAACACTTGTCAGGTGCATGGTTTATCATCTGTTTTGAAATGTCTGTGTCATTACTTTGGCTACTTTTAAACTCAATTCCCTACCAACAGAAAATGGGATCCAAGGAAAATTCGGGCGGGTGTCGTGTAGCAGGAGTTATTCTTCTGCTGTTGATCAGTATTGCCGCCCTTGTTGCTATTGCCATCATCCAGGACACCTGGGGTGTAAAAGAGTATTCATTAGAGGTGAGCACACACATGCATGTGCACACACGCCCAGAATTGTACAAACTATACCCTTATTTTCCAATATACAGCAGAGTAAAAGATCATTAAGAAACATAACACAGATGCATATGTAGAGAGTGTGACAGACTGATATGCAAACACTCAAGCAAACACCCTCTCAGTTGTACATGTAAATATGACCCTGTTACCAGACGTTATCCACATGTCAGAGTCAGGGACTGAAGTTTCCTCATGTGTTAGCTTGGTGATGGATGGTGGCCCCAAGGGATGACGTGTAGTTTTTTTTAAAGGGGTTCAGGAAGGGTGATTTATACTGTAGCAGCTGCCTCTCTGTAGTTTAAAACAACCTGTATTGTCTGTTATTTGTCATATCGACAACATTATTTAGGGTTTTTAGATCTTTCATTACTTAAAGTAAGAAGTGAATCAGTTGGGCCATATGACAAATATGACCTTGTGATGTTACTTTTTGTTTCTTCTTCTTCTTCTTCTTCTTCTTCTTCTTCTTCTTCTTCTTCTTCTTCTTCTTCTTCTTCTTCTCAGTATGGCATAGTGATAGACTCTGGGTCATCTCGTTCCAATGTGTACCTGTACGAGTGGCCTGGGGAGAAGGAGAATGAAACAGGAGTAGTGGTGGAAAAAAAGAACTGTCGAGTTGCTGGTAAGTCACTGTGGTGGAAATTTTAGCCGTTTGCTGTTGGTGAATAATGAAATAGAGACTTGGCCGGCCGTCATGATTTTATTCCAAGCATGGAAGGTCAGTTCATACCCGAGCGGATCATGGTAAAGAAAAGACAAAGACAATGGGGAAACCAAAAGACTTATATCAGAGGAAAAGCCCACCCCTTTGGGTGTGATACCTTTTGGGGTCTGCCCCCCTACTCAGGATGTCTCCACAGGTATCAGCAGTGACATCCTGGAGTGTGATTAAAAGGTCTAGTCGGCACAATTACAATACAAAAGGGTTTTGAGTACATCATGAGAAAGGTGAGAGGTTGGTGTCTCCGAAGCTTAGAATGTAAATACACAATTGAGTAGTAAACAAAAGGAGATCTGATATCTTGGGGGGAAGCAGGATGCGGAACATTCAAATCTGCCACTACACTTCCCCCTTTTGATTATTCATTAATCATACAAGAAAAAGTCACAACTTAAATGTCATTACAGTTGTTAGAAAAGGAAAAAGTTGCAAAAGTAAGAAATCATAGTCAGGAAATCCAGGTATCAGTTACAAATAAACAACAAAATTCAAACAAACAATACTGTCAATTCCAAATGTGTTCTAAACGTAGTCTTCGTATCAAGAGGTAGAGTTTTTTAGTAAAAGGTTATCTAAAATGTGTTTCTTGAATGTAAAGATTTTAAATGCAGATGTGAGAGCGGACTAACAAAACAAGTGATTATTAAAACAAGCAGTACAATTTCAAAATTCTAGTTTACTGACACTTGACCTGTCAACTTTCCAAATGGATTTATGGTGTGTGAATTATGTAATCAATTGCAATGTTGTCACATGTCATAATGTTATTTCATGTCAAGTTACATCATACTGGAACAAACTTGTAATATTCAGTCCCATTGATGATAGTGAAGTCTCTTGATCAGTCGGTTGTGTGCAACACGATTCTGTAAAATCTTGAGCCTTATTGCAGGCATTGCTCGCAGGGACATGCCTTCTGTAGAGTTCACAAGATTCACAATTGTCTATGTGGCTTTGTAGCTTGATGTCTGAGGACATCAACAAATCTCATCCAGGTGTTCTTCAGAAAGATGCGGAGAAATGATGAAGGGAGTGGAAAAGAGCAAGGAGAGTTGTTGCTGTTTCCTCCTCGAACAAATGTCCTTAAGGTAGAAACATGGAACAGTGTCTGGCCATGGTTCAGTTTCTTAATTGTGGTGAGTTTTGGACATGCAAAATGTTCATGGAGTTGAAATATGGCAAGGGTAAGAGTCCTTCTGCCCACATGACAGTGGAGTTGTGGTGATTGAGCTATGGTGAAGTCCATTGAAACCAATTCCAATCAACAATGTTGTTGACATGGTAATAAAGTATTGAAACTTGAAACTTGAAACTTGGTGTGTGCAGTAGAGTTTTGATGTAATCCTCTTGAGTGTATTCCTTGGGTAATCTGTTCTTCTGTGGTGTGTGGTAAAAGAAATTTGTTGTCTTCTTATCGGCTGTTAGTTCTTACTGCTCCTCAGCTGTTGGTAGGTCAAGTTGTTACGTTGATAGAGTTCATCATCTTCTTCAGATGTGCTGTATGACTGTCATCTTCTTCTGGGCTGTCAAGCCGGAGTTTCTCCTCTTAGTGTTGTTCTGGTTCACAGCTGGTCCCTTTTTGGCTCTGGCTTCTTGCAGTGATTTGCATGCATCGACGCTGCTCTTTTAGGGGTCTTCACAGCTGGAGATCATGGAGGAGTGTGGACGCTGGTCGTTGGTTGTGGAAAAGCTGATTTTCACTTGCTGTATCTGTTGTAAAAAACAAACAAGCAAGCAAACAAACAAACAAAACAAAACAAACAACAACAAAAAACAAAACAAAACATATCTAACATCCCCCCTTTTGACACATGAGTGCTCATGTGTCACATTATCAAAGTGAGATCGAAATTAAATAGACCCATCTATAAAAAAGAATCAAATCAGTGTTAGTGAATGATGTGTCTTGTAAAGGTCCAGTCTTGGAGAGTTAACCTGTTGGAGGACAGCAATGCAGTTCTGTTATTTTCTATCATCAGTGACCCAAAAGGGCATTTCCTTGGTCAAGTAATCAGGGTGTAAGATCAACTGTCACATCAACTATTTGAATGAAAGGTGTGATAGAGTCAGATCCTATGTTGGAGCAGTCTGTAAGGCAAGTTTTAGTTTATTGGTGAAAGAACAAAAAATGTGTGTACTGGAGAGTCATCACAGGGAACAATTACTTCTGCTGCTTTAAGAGACTCACAATCCGGTCTTATGTCATCGATGGTTTCTTGTTTGAGTGGATATTGAATGTGGAAGGTCTAAAGTCAGATTCTGGAGTTATGACAACAGGTTCACAGTTTTTTGATGAGGCCATCATCATGTTTCTTGACAACCCACAGTGTCTTAGGGACGTTCTGTAGGGCTGAAATAGTTTTAACTTGTTTCAGACAAAAACAGACAAACAAACAAACAAACAAATAAACGAACAGACAAACATTCAATCTAACAAACAAACATTCAATCAAACAAACAATCAAATAGACAAACAAACAAACCTAAACAGTTTTAGGTACCAGCTGGATTTTCTTTAAATGTGCACAACAGATGTTAAACTCTTAAGAATAGCCTAGATCGATCATATGTTTTCTTGTCAATTGGCCGTGTGCTTAGATGTTTCTCTTAAATGGGTCTCAATCTTCCCTCTAATTGCAAGTGTAAATGTGTGAATTGGTGTGAGAGAAAGTGATAAAGCACATCTGTGTTGTGTTTGGTAGTGTGTTCGCATTATCAACTCTCTCTCACCAACTTTTCTCTGCTTATCAGGTCCTGGTGACACAAGAGATTCAATTGAAGTTATCTGGTGTCATAAAATCTGTATTAGCTCTTAAGATTGTTTTTCTGGTTTCTGTAACCAACTTGGAAAGGTTGTTGCAATTTCCATTGATATACATACTGCAGGGTACTGCAGTAGGGGTGTGAAAACATCTGGTGCCAAATCAGGCAAAAGGCTGGTTGAGACCAGACAAAAGGCCTAATTTGCACATTTAAGTGTTTGCCTATCAGGCAGTTTTCAGAGGCAAATGCATGTTTGAAGTTTGAATTTAGCTCAGTATCTGTAACTGTTTTGACCTGATAAGCACATATACAATAGTCAAAAGTTTTGTTCAGTTCTATCATAACAAGTGTCAGTGTTCAAACACAATTTGTAGCGATGTGTACACTCTGTGTGTGTGTGTGTGTGTGTGTGTGTGTATTACCTTTCTCAGATTTCACATGTTGGTTGAACCTTTCAGCAAGGATTCATTCCTCTCCGACCACGCCCAATCATCCTCAGTCTCTTGTCTGCTGGAGATGATCAAGTTCTTTTGAGTTTCAAACTCAGGTGTCCATGTTGGCCAATGATGAAAGCAGACAATCTTCTTGAGTTTCTGTGTCGGCCACATCTCTCCATGTCCACATCGTGTCCATGACTGGGTTGTCCATGTTCCTGGACTGTGTTGATGTAAAAAGAAGTCCATACACAGAAAACCAAACGTTGTACCTTCTGGTTCTTCAACTGTGAGCATGTTGAAGGCTTCTTGATTGGGATGGCGTAGTCTGTGTGTAGTTGGAGAAGATGTTGGAACAGGCACATGGGCTGCTCCTCAGCTTTGGTTGTTGTTGTGGCGTGGTGGAGTCTGTTTCTCTTGTCTTGCCAAGTATCGTAGAATTCTATGGTGGATGAAAGCTGAATTGGTGCGTGGCCGTTGAGGTGTGGATCCAGGCTTCAAAGTTGTCAACTGTGAAACAAAGAATAGGAAATTCTACGAGCTCGGTGCTCTAGTGTTAGTGTGAGTTGCATTTTTCTTTCTTTTTCAAAAATTTTCTCTTTTTTTTTTTTTTTTTGTAAAGAAGCAATTTTTGTGTTGCTTTCTCTATCTGTAAACATTCTTTTAACCTCTCATGATTTACAGACTTTTACCTCATTTTACCTTTGTTACCATTAGTTTCCTTTAAGGAATTCCCCTATTGGGAATCCAAACTCAACTGTCCAGACAATTGAAAATAGTTTTTAAAGCTTTTTGTCCCCACATTTCTTTCGTTCTCATAATATCCACAACCGGACCATCCGGAGGCCCTACTTTACTCCCCATACCAGTGGAGCTCGTGCACGATAAACTCAATACAGACGTCTCTGTAAGGACCACTTCGATGTGTATACTAATATAATAAAATATTGTATAACCCGCACAAGTGATGAAAGCGAAAACCACTTAATTTACGCTATCCTAATAGCAATAAAAAAAGTAAGCCAAAGTATTTCAACTTTGACTTGGCTCACCGATTAGACACAATTGTGGATAAAATGAAAGTCAGAAATATTATGTCAAATTAAACCCTAAATTTAAAACAAATAAAATATTAAAATGTCAATATTTCAGTGCTCACCAGAGAAATTTCCGACTTAGTTCGTAGAATTCCAGCGGCAACGATCTGGGACGACACAGTGGTAGCCCTCCCACTCAGAAGAGAATTTGAGGTTTGGAGGCTGGAAAACTTTTCTCTTCCAGGATGGCCTGTCGCTGCCCGCTCTCCATCCCAGACGATTGCACGAAGAATCCCACTTCTGACACCAAATTGTGGTGGAAATTTTAGCCGTTTGCTGTTGGTGAATAATGAAATAGAGACTTGGCCGGCCGTCATGATTTTATTCCAAGCATGGAAGGTCAGTTCATACCCGAGCGGATCATGGTAAAGAAAAGACAAAGACAATGGGGAAACCAAAAGACTTATATCAGAGGAAAAGCCCACCCCTTTGGGTGTGATACCTTTTGGGGTCTGCCCCCCTACTCAGGATGTCTCCACAGGTATCAGCAGTGACATCCTGGAGTGTGATTAAAAGGTCTAGTCGGCACAATTACAATACAAAAGGGTTTTGAGTACATCATGAGAAAGGTGAGAGGTTGGTGTCTCCGAAGCTTAGAATGTAAATACACAATTGAGTAGTAAACAAAAGGAGATCTGATATCTTGGGGGGAAGCAGGATGCGGAACATTCAAATCTGCCACTACAGTCACTGTCTCTGCAACGACGAGAACACATTGTAGCATGTAAAATGTTTACTCAAAAATGAAAAAAAGAAAAGACAAATAACACAATGCAGTAGGCTACAGAGGAAAATTAAAAGACAGAGCTTATCAACTTTTAAAAGTTAAAATAAAATTTTAGAAATGTGTTTACTTTATCTTGTGTTTTCGTGGCATGTCTTATGAATGTGATTTCTTTACTTTGTCTTATGCCTGCAGGTGAGGGTATCTCAGCAATGAAAGTTGACCCAGAAAAAGACAATGAGTCATGGAAAGCATTCAATACTTGCATGACTGCAGTCATGGGATCTATTCCCGCTAACAAATGGAAAACCACACCCCTCTTTCTTGGAGCTACAGCTGGAATGAGACTCCTACAGTAAGAAAGTGACAACATGATAAACTGATAACTTTAGGATAGCACAG
The DNA here is from genome assembly GCA_030347415.2 of Decapterus maruadsi. Taxonomy (NCBI): domain Eukaryota; kingdom Metazoa; phylum Chordata; class Actinopteri; order Carangiformes; family Carangidae; genus Decapterus; species Decapterus maruadsi. The sequence goes on along the minus strand of CM064894.1, from coordinate 11,958,276 downwards.
GTACCTCACTGTTAGTCTATTGGAAAGTGGCAGGAAGTACCAGACCAATTTTACTTCATTCATACCATGTTCTCCCCCAAAGTAGCAATAAAACATGTCTGGACTGCAGACCCCAGAAGACCAAATATGGCGTCTTCTCAGCAGCGAATAGGTGCATGAGATTACTGAGTTGCAAAGGTCATAAAATTCAACCCACTTCTCCAAGGGCTGATTTGATCCTTCAGTTTGCTCGTCAGTGCTGTGGTCACAACAGGCAAACACTGCACTGAATAGACATTCAAACATTTAGCGTAGAGAAACATTACTGTATGTTAATGAAAAGTCTAAAATACAATTTGAGTAAAATATTTAATTGAAGTTCCCAAGATGTTATAGCAGACGATGTTGTAGTAGACATTTTTGATAAAGACTGCGAGATGCGCACAACCTGCCTGGCTTCGTCATTGGTTCGTATTGTGTTAAATAACGAGATACTGTAATGTGTTAATTAATGAGCTTTGGACAGAGCCAGACTCACTCTTTCAACTTTATCATTGTTAAAATGTCATTATCTACCGTCTATCACAGTCTATGTAGCAATTATGAAGATTATTCCCTTGATGACACTGTTTCAGATTTTGTCTGTAATTACACTTCTTTTTTTTGCCACAAGTGAGCAGGATGAGCAGAGGTCCAATGAAGTCATGGAAAGTCTCAGAGATTACCTGAAGTCTTTGCCCTTCTCCTTCCAAAATGCCTCTATCATTACTGGTCAAGAGGAGGGGCTATATGGGTGGATCACTGTCAACTACCTCGGGGGGAATTTTATTCAAGTAAGGCAGTGCCATTGTGCCATCCAGTATATCTTCTACTCAATATGTTGATTGTAATAGTTCATCATTTGCTTTCCCAATTTACAGAAGAACATATTTAATGCGTATATCCGGCCAGACGGGGCAAAGACAGTTGGATCTATGGACCTTGGCGGAGCATCAACCCAAATTGCTTTCGCAGTCGACTCTAATCTCACAGGACCGGATTACATGCCTGTCAAGCTATATGGTTACCCATACAATGTCTACACACACAGCTTCCTCTGCTATGGCAAAAATGAGGCTGAGAAGCAAATTTTGGACAAAATAATACAGGTAGTACACAAGGCGTGTGTGTTTGTGCGTGTAGAAGAAATTGATTCAAGGTCAAACCTTTAAAAGGATAGTGGTTCTTTCTTCCCATCCATGTTTTAGTGCATGTGGCAGTGGGAATGTGTGCTTTGTTTTACATGCATGTCTAAGTCAAACTCCATTAAGACCTTGTAAAGGACTGATTGATGAACACTGCTGTCCATAAGATGCCAAGAAAGAGGAGGGAGATCAGTCTAAGATGCATTATGTCATTAAGTATTATTGATTGGGCTGTGAGTGTCGTCAAGCTAGTCTGCGAGAAAATGCATTATTTCTGGTAACTTATAACTTCATTCTTGAAACTAATAGGATTTGTAGCATGAAAAATGTGCCATGCTGTGAGGATATGTGCTGTAATAGGTATACAGTACATTTGGGACAGGGTCCTGATGTAAAATGTTTCACTTTCAGTTGGTTTTAATTTCCTCGTCCTCCATTCCTTCTTATGATAATTTCTTCCTCTTTTCAATGTTCCAGCAATCATCTGACCCAGCCTTTGTTGCGAACCCCTGCTACGTTGAAGGTTTCAACACTACACTTAAAGCCTCAACGATTTATGACACAGAGTGCACAAAGAAGCCAAACAACTACAACCCAGATCAAGACATCTTCATGGTGGGAGCCCCTGACTCAGAAAAGTGCAGGAGCATCGTGAAGTCCATATTTGATTTCGAAACATGTTCTTCATCTCACTGCTCCTACAATGGGGTGGAGCAGCCGCCAGTCACTGGGGACTTTATGGTAACACAAAGTGCAAATACAGTATGTATGAATAAGTGAACGTGAAATCAGAGCAGCTTACACTGTTTTGTTTTTTTGTTGTTGTTGTTCTTCACAGGCATATGCTGGATTCTTCTACACTGCAAGGGCTCTGCTGATGAATGGCACATCAGATCTTGATCAATTCAACTCATCAGTCACAAAATTCTGCCACTCGCATTGGACAGTGGTGAGTTCCTCTAACTGGTACAGTAAACAACCAAAGCAATAAGGAATGAATACCGGGAAAAAACCTACCACATGTGGAAGATCTGGATTTAAGTCTGCAATATACACTTCTTTCTATTCTAGCCCGAAAAGAACTCCTTTCATTCAAGTCATGCTTTTTTCCCTAAAATCAACCAGTCATCATTAGTAACCAGAAAACCATGAGTTTGTAATTCTAAGAGTTACAGTGGAATTTTAGACAGTTTCTTGTGTTGTCTTCAATCTCAGGAATCCTGCAGTGACTCGGCCTCATTCTCCAATTCCTGTCCTTCACCTTCTTTTTTGGGGCAGTTCAACAGAAACACTTGCCTTGAGTTTCACTGTCAGCACATTTTACTGTCAGACAACCTCACTTCTAGGTCAGGGTGACAGCCACATCTTGTTTTTGTTTAGGTTGTCATTTTTCTTGATTATTGTATTTGAAGTACAGAGCTTGGTTTGTATAGATGAAGAGGAAACGTTGATTAAGGAATTGAAACTACTGATCATTATATTTTTGCTGCACCGCAACACAAGTGCCAGCCTAAAGACAAACACAAATGACTAACTGACTGATATTGGTAGACCACTGGTCAGATGTATGCTGTGTGACTGAGTGATAAGATTGCATAACTGGTTGGTTGCCCAGCTGAGTGTCTGTCTGCGCCTCTAACTTTTGCTCTGAGCCTTCATTTTACATATTAAATTCGAGAGAAATCACAGCACAGTCTTCTATTATTTAACTTGTGTATTTGTTGATTTTGTAAGACGGCGTCACAGTCATGATTTTTGCTGCAGCACAGCAGGAGCTTGGTGATGGCTTGGAGGTGGCTGCTGGTTAACAAATCATCTAAATTGGCGTCATTTCAGTTACTGTTTTAAATCTGCTCTGTTGTCTGACATCAGAAACTGAAACGCATGTACCATGGAGTAAAATACTGACTATATGTGAGCACAGAGAGCAGGAGGCCGGGAAACAGAGTAAAGGCTGAAACTGGGCTGGATTCAAATAGCTTAGAGCTATAACCGAGGAGTGACAAGATAATGGAAAGACAAGGGGGGTGGAAGGGTGGGGCAGAGGGGAAAACACCATGATCTGATACAGAGATGAAAATCTGCAAAAAAAAGAAAAAAAAAAGGAATTATGAAGTTCCATGGAAAAAGGAGAGTATTTTTCCTCGGGCAGCATATCTGCTCTAACATCAACAACTGAGGTGTGGCAAGTTGTGTGACAGCATTTTAATATCACAACTGCACTTATCAGTGATGCAACTTTTTAAGAAAGTAGATGTAGGCATACAAGTTGTAACATTATTATTATGATTTAAATCAAAGTATTTATTTTGGATATTTCTTGACTAAAACATTGATATTTTATCAAAATTGTAAATTGTATCATTTATTATTTTCCCTAATCACATCTGATCTCTGTTTCTCTTTATTTCAGCTGCAAAAAGAAAAACATTGGATCTCTGACAGATACCTTAAGAGTTACTGTTATTCAGCTCACTACGTCTTCTCCATGCTGGCAGACGGATACAAGTTTGACAAAGAGACATGGAAAAACATTCTCTTTGCAAAAGAGGTGGGTTGAACAAAATGTCTTGCATAATTTTCACCAAGACATCTCAGCATTTCTGTATTCTAGCACCAATATATTACTCATCTTTAAAGATGGAGAACAAAAACGCATACAGCGCTTTGATGTCAGTAGCTGTGGCTGCGTTGCCAGCAGCAACTCAGATACTCACTCACTCAACTCACAGATACAACAATTAACAGCCTTTTAGATGCATAAGTGAGAATGAGGCCATCCACTGACACATATTGAAGATGGATGGATGACATGCTGTACCAATCAACTGTGTTCAAAAGATTGAGAGAGCGCCAGGAAATATATTACTCTGGGATGCCCTGAGGGTGCGGGGCATCTTTTACAATGGGACTCCCTCAGCAGCAGAAGGGGATTCCTAAGTCTGTGACACACAGTCACTCATGTGTCATAAAGTCACACATTGCAGCCGCAGTTTCCAAATTGCATGGTGGTTGCCCTTTAGTCAAGATCGTTTCTCAACAGCTGGCAATAATCCCAATTTTAAGTCCCACCAACAACAGAGTTAGTGTGATGTGCGTGCTATGTAATGCCTACAGGGTGTCTGGGAGTTTCTCGGCTAAAAGGTCCTTTAGGAGGAAGCTACTAGACAGACACACTTAGATTCTTCAGAGGGCTGTTATTTGGGGGCTGTTACACATATTTTGCCTCAGAGCTGTTTGACTTTTTGACGTTTGTGTGACATTCTCAACTTCTCCAGACTGATGTAAATTTCCCACTGAGATAAATGGGAAATCTCCTTTTCTCTTCCGCAGGTGGACAACACCAGCATAGGGTGGAGTTTGGGCTACATGCTGGGTATGTCCAACATGATCCCATCTGAAGTGAAACTAATTCCTCCCTTGACAAACGCTGCCTTTGCTGGCCTTATCTTTCTATTTTCAGCACTGACCATTGTGAGCGCTGTGGTCATTTTCATCATGCTTGTGCGCACCTGCTTCTGAGAGTGTAAGTTACAAAGAGAATGATCTGCCACTGAAAGCCTTGATGTAATCCTGTGAGTAACTGGAGAATGCTGCAGTTACTAAGGTGTTTTCTTTTGTGTGTTTTGTTTCTGGTTTCACTGACAGTGAAAAAACAAGCCTAAAAATATTAAGAGTTAATTTTGTACCTCAGGGAAATGCACTTATTGTATAGATGTATGTCATAGGGTGGTTGTTGATTTCCAAAAAGCTGACACAGGGGTTGAATGATGCATGATTGAAGGAAGAACATCAAGAAATGTCCATATGTCTGTTCTGTGCACGCTGTATAATCTCAACTCTGTAAACTTAAATTGAGATTCCTACTTGTGTGTTCTCATACACACATGGGCCATACAGGCAAAAGGCATGACAAATTCACTTGCTATGTTTTGTTACTGTTTTACACATGACATGTAATTGCACTTAATGCATTTACCTCTTTGAGATACCACTTTGCGATTTTGTAGCGTTTACGCATTGTATCTCAAACTATAACTACACAACAATATTCCACATTTACTGAATTAATGAAAATCTCCTTAACAAACAGTGTAGAGAGCAACATTTGCAAGCCATTAAGTTGCATACACTTGATTTGTGAAACTAATACTAATATTTACATTTACAAAATTACTTGGTGAGGGTTTTCATTTGCCCTGAAACAAGTGCCGATACCTGTGGACAGGTTTAAACTTTGATGAAAAAGTCAAACAACTTTTTGAATCTAGTGTCCAGATGGTTCACACATACCATTGCTGAGAGTGAGGCGTGAAACCTGAGTTGATTGGGCTGTATGTTCAAAACATTTTGCCGGCAAGTATTAAAGGATACAAGTGTGGATCGTTGTGTCATTTACCATTCTGTAAACATTCCCTCTACTTGTGTAGTGATTCCGGTTGTTGTCTACAACCCAGTTCCCTCTGCACAGGAGATTACTAGAGGATATGCATGATTCTCATATGATGCACTGACTGTAATGTGTCAAATAAACAATTCTCCCTATACAGAATATCACAAGCTTAACTACAAACTGTATTTTTGTGGCGGTTGCATAAACACCAACAACAAAAACACTTACCTTACAGATATGATGAGCTCAGCGTGTTATTTTATTTCATATTAAACTGCAGGCAGCTCTGTCTTCAAGTCTAGTGGAATTTGGAGAAGAGAGATAGTCAAGTAAAACATGCAAATACAAATACACAAATGCACTGCAAAACGTTGAGCAAAAACAAAGGTGCTGCAAAAGATCTCTGCAAAAAAAATCTCTACACACAACGGACTGGACGGGCTGGGTGTTGTAATTTGGTAATCAAGGTGTGGTCCTGCAGAGAGCGGCCTGGTTTCAACTCCAATCCGTGACCCTTGATTTCTCCCAGACACACTTATGTTGTGTTCCCATTGTGTTGATATTTGCAGTGCATGTGTTTTCAGACTGATAGATGCAGAAGTTGCAGTGAGTTGAGCTCTCTGGGCCACCGTAGTCAACTATAACAATCTCTGTTTGAATCTAAAATGCTTCTGTTTTATGTCTGTCAACTGACCAACTGTATAACCCCCCAGTGACTTGTTAAAACTGTACACAAACAACTCTCATAAACACAGGCAGTTTGTCAACCTGTCACTGAAACTGAACACAACAGTGCACTCTAGTGGTGCCAACTTGTACTCCCCTGAATACATAAGAGGGCTGTTGACAGCTTGAAACATTTTTTTAAATTTTTTTATTGAAAGATTTGTCTAAAAAGAAAACCGAAAAAAAGAGACATTTGGAACTACAGCAATATCCACTGGTTCTACAGACACTCTCAGAATCACAATTTGAAAGACATGGGAGGCATGTGACCAAGCAAATAAAAAAATAGCATCATCAAAGTTATTTCTTTTGCATCTTCTTTTACACACCTGTACAAAAAAGATCTCATAAATATTACTTTTGTTCTTGCTTTCTCTTCTCTCTCTCTCTTTCGCTCATCTTTCAATAGGTTACTCTCGGTTAGAGGTTTGCTTCTGCTTGATTTTGGTTGAACCATCCTTTTCCTGTTCATGTCTGTTCCTCTGTTTCCATTAACTTCCTTTCATTGGTGGAGAGTCAGTTGGGCGGGGCTTTGAAGATGCGACCGGCTTCAGCCAGTTTAAGTTCATTTAGTTTTTTTTTTCTTCTTTTGTCTTTGTTTCTTAACTCATGCACTTTGACTCAGTGCAACCCATCGTCTTTCTCCCAACCTGAAATAGTCAATTGTGGGGACGCAACGCTTCCACATCCACCTGATACAAGTCAGCCTCAATCCCCAATACTGAAAAGTGTTTAGCAGCTCACATATCATAATCAGTTCTAAAAAAAAAAGAGACCAAAAATAAGCAACACACACAAGAAAAAAAACACTTCTCCTTATCCTTTTAGGAGATAAACATAAGCTAAAATTATTTTGTTCAACAGAAATGCCCTTTCATCTTACAGAGATCATTGCCCTGCTCACATTGTCAATGGCTTGTGTTTGGCAAGACAGTGGTTGTACAACAGTTTTGTCGTGTGGACTGAGACAATATGAATTTCAAAATCATTAACTTTAAAGTGTTTTTTTGGGAAGCCATCTTGATGAGCTACTGCTGCCAGCGTTGGCATTTGGGATGTGAGATTGGTCGATTTAGCCTAAGGATGGTAGCAGGTGTGTATACAAGTTCACACAGTACACACCACAGGAATTGATGCATATTAAGCCATTTTATCACTTAAAATATCCTACACCAACTCAAATACAGCCACTGCTTTCAGTATCTCCAAACCAAATGGTGTCTGGTGGTCTCCCAACAGATGTTACGGTGCCACATTTGATCGCATGACATACAAAACGTCTCAAAGAGCCGTCCCCTGGAGGAGGCGTCTGTGTTAAACACCTACTGCATGTTCTCAGTCACTGGCAAAATCAGCTCACACACCAACAGTGTGAAAAGCAAGAAAAAAGATTCAGCAACATAAGGAAGATCTCTTCACTACTTAGTTTCTTCATCTTTGGTATAAAATGTGCCACCTGGAGGCTGCGTTTGTTCAACAGTTAAGAAAGACTCAAGAAACTGTCAACAGTTTTACTAAAACTATTGCTTTTTGCACATTTAAAAATCCTTGCGTTTTTTCTGCTATTTCTCAAAGTCAGAAATGTTCCTATTTTTTTTTTTACTTTTCTTTTTGCAGCGTGACAAGCAAAGCAGGCAAGGCAAAGAAACACTTTTTGGAAGGTAAAATTACTAAAAAAAAATTACAAACAAAAGACAAAAAAATACAAATGCAATGAAGAAATAGAACTTTTATCCCATGATTAAACTAAACTGCATTTTCCAGGGAGCAGTGGATTCACCCTTTCCACAAGTCACATTGAAGACAATTTTTTTTTCCTATGAACCGACACCAGCTGCATTGCACCACATAATTTAAAATCATCTTCATACAAATACAACCTTTTTTTTTAATCCTGTACAGATAGCTTTGTATATTTCATCTTCAAGGCTCATTGAAACTCCAAGAACCTTTCAAATCATTCAATCACTCATTCTTTTTTTTCCTAATAATTCAACACTATGGAAACTTTTTCTCCAAAGTTTGAGAAAATTAAGGCAATAAAGATTTACGAAAACATTGATATTCTAGAAAACTACTCAAATAATAAAAAGAATGAAAATAATGTAGCTTAATATCAAAGGAAGACAACCTGTTTTTTTTTCAAGACTTTGCTTCCTTTCTTTTTTTTTTTTTTAATAAAAAAGTCTGAAAATCTACCTGCACATTCAAATGTTCCTTTTTTTATGTACAGTTTGTTGGTTGAGTTTAGATTTAAGTTGATGTCTTCTCTCTTTCCTTTGGAGGCAAAGTCCAGTCTCACGGTGAGAAATGATAAACTCAAAGTTGCAGACTGTGTTTGATTTCATCGTCCCCTGGTTCAAGCAAACCATCATTTCTTTATTCTTCTGTCTTTTTCTTAGTTCAACCAGGTAGGAAATATAATTGATTTTTTTCTTCATATTGTCTTTTATTTGGTGCCTGTGCACAGTGGAAGCATTCTCCCCTCAGTGTTGTCCATATCACCTCTTTTTCTTTGTCCCTGTTTCATTTTGATTCTCTCTGTGTCTCCAGCCTCTCAGTGCAGTCCTTCTAAAGGCAATGCAGCAATGATTCCTACCAATCTTGTTATCTAAAGGAAACAGAAAAACAAGTCAGTGAAAACAGGGTAACAGTGTTACTGTTTTTAAAGTGGGCACAATATTCTTTGTCCATTCACTGTGTGTAAAGCAGAACGCCAGCAGGTTATCTAGGAAGCAGAAAAACAAGACAAACACAAGGAGAGAGATTGAAAAAAAATGGGGAGGTTGTGTTTTACAAGCAAAGGCTGACACAACAAATGGCATAGCATTTTGTCTGTGCAACACCTGCACACTCTCCTTCCCCTGTAGCTAATTGTACTCCATGTACACACATTCAACATGATTGATATCATTTGCACAGTCTTAGGTAAACAGTGTTGTACCACACTGATGTCCCACTCTCTATCCAGGGCCGATAGCATGCAGATAGGCTTGACAAAGCATCTTTAAAAGACTAGTTTGACATTTTCAGAAGAACACTGAATCACTGATACCATATTTTCCATGGTAAATATGAAGCTACAGCCATCTGCTAGTTAGCTTAGCTTAGCATAGAGAGTGGCAATGGATGGAAACAGCTAGCCTGGCTCTCTCAAAAGGTCATAAAATCCAAATGACAAGTCTCTATGAATGACTCTATTAAAAGTACAAAATGTTTCAGCATATCTGAGCTATCATTAAGCCCTTCCATAAAATGCTGCACATTATTAGAATCTTACACTGGCATTCAGCCTACTTTCCGTTTGGCATCCACTTTCAAGACTGTCACTACTGTTATTGTCAAGATGAAAACACCTCAGTACAACTTGGCAGTGCAGCGCAGTGGTGGTGTAGCAATAATATAACATCTCCGTACCTGCTGTGTATTAATAAACTAATCAAACAAATGCTTTTTCCCCCACTCACTTAGTCTGCTGGTAAGAGTAGGCTGTGGCATGGTCTCCTGTACTCTCCACTGATAAAGGCTGCTGCCCGCTGGCGTCCTGCGAGGAGGGGGCCGCTGTCTGTGGAGATTGGTCTGTCACCACGCCCTGATGCCAGGAGCACAGTTACAGAAATAAGTCAGAAACAAAAGCCATGTATTAGAAAAGGTAGGATCAAAAGAGTTCACAAAAAGGCAACGATTAACTCTCTTTTTTAATAAATCGTATTATTCATGGAGATTATTGTGTTATTCAACATGAAGGTCCCTCAGCAACAATACTGTAAATTGCCAACACTAAGATCCCAGAGATACACACCAACGTTTTGCAGATTTAATCTCAAAATATCTAATTTATTCGTGAGTATATCTGCACTCATTCATTGATTTGTGTTTTATAAATCTTTACTACTCCATGCATTAAAGCTCTTAAACACAGCGTTGTATGCTGCTGTATAAAGCTGGTCAAAGGAGTAACCAGTACAAAGTCAATAAACAACTTTTTCTTTTTGTCCTTACTTCCACTGTGATGGCAGAGGCAGGCACTGCAGTGTACTGGGGAATGTAGGTTCCTTGCATAGGAGCAGCTGCTGCAGCAGGCATGTACTGCAGAGAGAGGGAGGGACACACATTATAATTTAGCCACAAACAACTTGTCCTCCAGAATCCTTGGATTAAAAGTGCCCACTGAGATGCGTGCATATGTGTGTGTGCGCGCGTGCTTTTTCTTTCCTCTTTTTTTTTTGACATTTCATAATACATTAGATAAAAACAGTTTGGCCTCAGCCCAAGGTCATCCCACAATTCCTCTCAACAGGAAAATGCATTTTCCTAAATGACTATGTATTCTACAAGTACAGCTGGTCACAGAAATCTCCACTGACTCGTTTATTAAATATATCACTCAAAGTGAAAACACAGACGCATGCGTGCGGCGCAAGATGGGTTGGAGGAGGTAAAACTCACAGTGCCTGTGGTGCCCAGAGACAGGTGGTTCATCTGCTGGGTGAGAGGAGCCATAACACTGGAGGGGTGAAGAGACAAACTGGGCTCTATGGCCGCGGCTGGAGTGATGACAGCACCCTGAGGCAGGAAGGACGGGAGGAAGGACACACAACCAACTGGGTTATAGACACTGTTGTACAAACTGTTGTGGAAAAACTATTATCCACTAACTAGAATATCACATTGGAAATGCATGATGCAATGCAAATACAGATATGAAATATCTATAGAGAGAGATGTATACTAATGTGTTTGTATTAGCATTGAGTAATGGTAAGCAGATACTTTTATTTCTTTATTTTTACCATTGGGCACTTTCCCCTATGTTTTCAGCCACGCTTAAGATTATGACAAGAAAATACAAGACAAGCTAAAATATGATGTGTGAAACTAACATAAGCTTTTTAAAGTATATTTTTTTATTTGATAGCACATAGTGAGATAGACAGGAAAGGGGAGGGAGGGAGAGGGGGGAACGGCATGCAGGAAAGGTCTGTCCGACGTGGGACCCGAACCGGGGACGGGCAGCCGCCTCAACCACTGCGCCACGCACCGCTCCAAACTAACATAAGCTTAACTGAAATAAGATACAGTAAGATTGACTGATATAAGATAAGATAAGCTAAGATAAACTCAACTCAACTATGCTCAGGTAAGTTAAGATAAACTTAGATGAGATAAAGATCTCAGGGCAGAAGGTTCATATTCACAAAAACCTTCTCATCATCATTCAGCAAGAAAGCAAATAGCCTACATGGCTACTTGATATAGAAGAGTTCCCTATTCAGAGGAAGAGTACCACACAAACTAGCAGAATTTTCACAGCAAAATATGTCACTTGAGGTGTTTACTGCCATGGCAAAAAAAGGTTGGTTTTTATGATATAATAACGACCTTTTAAAACATGCCGCTGGAAGGAAGCGTAGACTTCCAACCCTGTTAAGTTTGATGACTGCAAATGGTTTGACTTTGTACATGGCAATGTATCCAGTCAGCCGGCTTTGGCAGGCTTGACAGAACATGCTTCTGAATAGAGCAGAATGGCTTTTACAGTAAATCTCCTCAATGTGAAGGGCTTTGATGCAGCCTAACACCTTGATGCACTGAGCTCTACTTTTCCACTACAGCTCTGCCGCCGACTCAACAGCTCTGTGTAGATTTAATAGGAGACTCCTCAACGCTGCGTGCCGAGACGCCTGGCAACGTCCTTGCAGCGGTGAGCGCTGTTCATTTGTGATAGCTGTTAAACTACACTTCCCATGAGCACGGGCGTCATCAGTGGATGTGTGTCAGGATCGCTCCAGAGAGCAGTCAGCACTTCTGTAGCAGCAATGTTGAGACAGGATCTTAGAAGAACACAGGTATCAAATTTAGGTGTTTTAGGCACAAGCCTGGCTTTATGGCAGCTCTGTATCTGTAGTGTTTCACAGGGAAGCTCGCAGCAATGCAAACACACATAAGCAAACACACACACACGCACACACAGTAATGAAAGTTCTAGTTATGTGAAGCGTTCCTCTCGAAGGCACATACAGTCTGTCAGAGCTGTTCACAGTTGCAAGTCTGTAAGTGAAGATCCCTTTGTCTGCAAGCTTCATAGGGAGACATTCACTCTCTCTCTCTCTCACACACATACACACACACATACACACACACAGCACAGACAGGGATTGTCAGAGCTGTTAACAGTGGTGAGTGCTCTTCTTCCTGACTGCTGTCTTCATGGGGAGATCTGTTTGAAGTACAGCCTGGCTATCAGAAACTCTCTGTCAACACTGTCCTCCACTTCACAAGTGAATGAGTGGCACTTCTTATGCAAGCACACTCACCCACACACACACACACACACACGTATATATTTATATATACACACATACAGAGACATCTACATGTGCATTCATACACAGATGCATCAAGAGATCCAGCTGCACACCTTCAAAAAGCTTCAGCTCCGGCAGGTAGATTTAGCAGCTAGAATCTAGCTTATACCCATGCGTTTCATCCATCTATAGTATATGTAAAGATTTCTCATCCTCCCTTGCTCTTTCTCTCCCTTCGTTCAATCTCGCAGCAGGCTTCCATGTGGAGAGAAAGATGGATCAAGCAAAAGGAAATCCAGACTGACTAATTATGTGCTATGATGTATAGCTGTACAAGTGTTAAACTTGGGATCTCTGCATGCATCTTCATCTACAATGTAATAATGGTTGTGTGATGTGTGCGTAACTGTGTGTGGTAAAGCATGTTATTGTTTTCACATATCAAATGAACAATTAATGAGCACACGAGACAGACAGTTATCTTTTACCCCGAGGACAGGAAAGAGACAAACACGAGATCTGCTTCAACTCTGAACTCACTCGTTCCCTCACTAGCGCACCCCCCCCCCCCCCCTCCTTCTCCTCCTCCTCCCCCTCTTTTGCTGTCATTTTTCCAGTAGAGAAGTGAAGCTGACTAACAGAGTGCTGCAGGCACCGTGCAGCATCAAATGCACAGTATTAGTGATAATGACACCCGTTTATCGAGAAAACCACTAACTGCTGCTGGTGTGACAGGCGCGCTGTGCGTGTAAGCACGCAAAGGGATGTGGACGGTTTGTTCTCGTGTAGGTGGCGTGCTCTGGAAAGCAGATGTTTGTATTATTCTCCTTAGATAACTTCCCCATCCTCAACCACACCCTTTTTCTCTTTCTCACCTTTAATTTGTTTTTTTTAACACACAAAAACACAGGATTTTACAGGACTACAAAAAGCATTGTGAACCCGCAGCACAGGTGGCACTTCTGCAAACACAGGATCTCAGCTTTTAAAAAAAGACACAAAGTGAGTATTGTGCAATATTTGCAAGCTGAGACGTACTGAACTGTGCTTTCTTCCGACACATTCTTCACCCCCTTTTGTCTCCTAAAATGGGTTTAACATGGCAATTTAACTCAGGAAGATCTAAAAATCCCATTTCTTTGGCTGTCTCATTACGGCCCCTCCTCAATACACTGCCTTCCATGTCTTTCTTGCTATGCATGGTTAGGGTAATGCATTCATTTCCTGTAGGGGGATTTGTGAGTAATTATGCACAAAGACATCCTCTCACTAATTAAGATGTAAAGACAGGGAGTTCAAGTTATCTGGGCATTCCACCAAGACTCAGAAACACACAGTCCTTAAGGCACTCCACTGTGTGTATAGGTGTGTGTGCGTGTGTGTGTGCATCTGAATTCATTTCCCAGTGTCTGTGTGTAAATATAGATGTCTGAGTGCATGTATGTGCCCTTTCTTTATTCCTCAGGAACAAAAACAGCACTTAGCGCTGTTTTCATTTATCTCATTCTAACCTTTCAATTGGGTCATTTGTTTCTTAAGCAACAGTGTGTATCTGTGAAAGTCTGTGCTTTTTGCCAGTGAAGGCAAACTCACAAGTTTGACAACACATGCGGGTAAAATATCTCACCTCCGTGATGGACTGTTGGCTGAGTGATTAACAGAGGTGCGCTCCTGTGCATCAACCCAAATGTGTCAATGAGTGCACGCCATTAATCGGAGTTACCAGTCATTAACCGCGCTACAGCGGCGAGGAAGACTCTGCTGCCATAGGAACAGAATTAAGCTGCTGTGTCTCTCCCAGTCTCCCTCCCTGACGCAACTTTAATTTGCCAAGCTCCTCTGTATCCAGGAAATACAATGACTAGCCTTCGCCTTTGTTGTCTAACAGGGATTTTGACTATGCAGAGACAAGGCTGGGGAACAGGCACGCACAGCCCAGACATGCTTTTGCAGCAGTTGTTTTCCTTTCTTTGTTCTCAATTTATTCTTTGTAATCCCTTCTTTCCTCATCTCTCCCCGCGCCTGCCTCTCCCCCTGTCCTTTCTCTGTCAAATGCAGGCACTTTATTTATTTTCTCCTACTCCAATCCCTCACTCTTTCTTCTCCTCTCCCTCTCTCTCTCCGTGTCTTCTCTCCCAAGTCTGAGGAAGTCATATCAAGCGGCCTGCCAGATAATTAGATGGGACATTTGTTTGAAAACACATTTACAGAAGGGTATTATCCTCTCCCACAGACATAATTTTAATCAGACATGACAACAGAATGTGTTTAGCAGTTGGCAGGTAGACACAAAGAGGAAGACAGATAGGAAGACAGAAAGGAGGAGCAACAGAATTTGGAACTAGTTTAAGTATTGTGTTAGGCGGCATTTGCTTCAGTTACTCAGTGCATGACTGATATAGCTGCCATACCTGTGCTGCTTCTATCTTCCAGCCTCCTACAGTCGACAATTCAATGAAGTGTAGCTAAATTCTGAAGGTGTAAAATAGTCTGCGGCTGCTGGCGAGAAACCAACTCACTGACACAATTACAGATAAAAATCTGGATGATAAGATCTGTTTTGACTGTCATCTCTTTGTGAGAGGAGCCAACTTTATTTTTTGAGAAATACTGATACTGCAGGAGGATGCTGTACTGTAAATCTTGTTTTTCCATTACATAAAAACTGGATGAGACAGTGTCGTCATGGGACGGCATTACTGCCCAGATAATGTGCTGTGTCTGAAAGATTTTTTTTTTCTTTCCCCTTCATATGAACCCTGCCTTAGAGGAGGTTATATACGGTGTAATTAAAACTCATGGGTATAAAAATCAAATACACGTTTTACAGTCTAGTTTAACATTTATTCCCCAGACGTCATGTAAACATTATTAACATAGACTGTACATAAGCAAATCCTGTGGATCTATGAACTAGTATAAACATGTTTAAGAGGTAATTTGAGGTTCATCTGATGTACTCTCTGGGTTCATGAAGGGACCCAACATGAATCAATCTTTTCTATTTTTTCTTTTTCTATTCGATGTACAGTACTAAGATATATTTACCCAGTTTATAAACTGTGACAAAGCATATAGTATGCCTCTCTCTTTCTACCAATTATAGAAATACATTAACAGAATGCTTTGTCTCTGGATTGGATGAAACTGTGGAGTTTTTACTATAAATGATTGGGTGGTTCACTTTGTGTTAATCAGACAGACAGAGCACCAGGTGATAATTACATGAGGCTCAAAGCAACATCTGTGGAGGTTTTTAATATGGCTATTGTAGAATAAGGTTTTGTGTGTATTTACACTGAGCTCAGTCTGAATCCTCATTAATATTTTTGTATGAATCTGATCTTAGATCGGCGGTTGAAACTCACTTCAACATCAGCACTATATTTACCACTACATTTATGGGAATTTGTTTTCTGTTCATGCAGTTTCATGTCAGTCCAGCAGGGAGCAGCCTTTTATTATGGATTTCAGACTTGGCTCCGCTGAGCTCTTCTCGCTTTTTTAAAGAGGTTACACTCAGGCTGATTCAGCAGAGCAGGACTCAAATGCAGGGCTTTAGGTTTTTTTTGTTTTTGGTCCAACTGGAGTTTGGCTCCCATGCACTGCTGCACTTGTTGGAAACTGTGTCTCATTTTTCTGTCATTATTTGGCTTTTTTTCAGTTTTGGTGATTACACATCAGTAATAATGCATCATTTCCACTGATATATGAGATATAAAAAAAATCTGAAGACAAACACTGTTCTCAGCTGAATGCAAGCCAAGTGAACATTATAGCTCAAACAAGACATAATGATTTTTTTTATTTTTATGGATGGCTAAATAATTTCTAATCCATAAATCCTGGGGCTGCCAATGACAGACCTTCACATTCACTGCCAGTTTTTCTCCACTGAGTATTACTGTAAATTATCTGGAAAGAGTTGAGATTATAGTACTGTAACAGACTGAGAAGTACCTGAGGAAAAAATACCGAGACATGCTAACACAGGGATGACAGGAGACAGTGACAAACATGGAGAAAATGACTCCACTGGGATCAAGATAACATATGACAAAAAACTTACTGTGGGTTGCATAACATACTGTTGATGTGGCATCCAAGATGTACTCTGGACCTGAGCAGAGAAGAGAAGAGAAGAGAAGAGAAGAGAAGAGAAGAGAAGAGAAGAGAAGAGAAGAGAAGAGAAGAGAAGAGAAGAGAAGAGAAGAGAAATAAAAGAAGATATGCAAAGGTAGAGGTGACGACAGGATGACCAGAGATGACGAAGGACATAGAAATAAGAAAGACGGAGGGTAGAAAGAAAAGAAGGATGAGAAAAATAAAGTAATTAAAGGAGGAGAGGATGGGCATGAGTAGGAGGATGCAGGAGGGAGGTCAGGAAGAGATGAGAGGAAAGGGAAGATCAAAAAGAAGATCGCGTAAGTGGGTAAAGAATTGCGGAAAAGGGAGCATAAAGAAGGACAATTGCGAGACAGAATGACAGGAAGGGAGCGAAAATGAGAAAACCAAAGAGGAGAAGAGAGAAAATTAATCATTAGCTCAAGTCTTTACAAGCCCATTTCAGAGCCTCAGTCCCTGCGGCAGTGTGTCTTAAAGAATATTACAGCGGTAACCGAGGGTCCACTATACAGTATGTTATGTTGTAATTATAAGAGGATATGAAGACCACAGAGAGCAATACAGTCTAATAATTACTGCTTCACAGAGGAGGTTTCATCATCAAAGTCTGTCTTGGCCACAAAATACCACTTTCATCTTCTCCTGCTGCCCACTGCCCAACCCTAACACGAGGAGGAAAAATCCCCAGAGGCCCCTTTGTCACAAGTATGGCATGTGTGTATATAGTAATCATATAAGAGCGTGTATGTGTGTGGGAGCATGGGGAGTTAAAATAATGCAAGGCAGGATCACTTCCTCCTGTGTTTCCCTTAAAAGAAAGCAAGATGTGATTGTGTCTCAGTGTCTAATTCCACTCTGCTGAAGGTGTGTTTTTGCATTTGCCTCACTCGTTCACAGCAGCGCTGATGAAAACCTGTGGGGGAGGACTGCTGTTTGTTTTAAAGTCTGTGTGTTTGACAAACCGAGGATCAAGTCAATCAAAGAACCAAAGCTACATCACCAAGACCAGCTTTGACATGAGTTGCTATATAGCGTGTGTGTGTCTTGTGCGAGTGTGTGTGTGAGCGACGCATGGGAACAGAGGGAGACAGACAAAAGGAGGATTTGTGCCTAAGAATGAAAGATCGATGGGAGGAGTGCTGCAATATAATCCTATGTTTTATCATTGCCAGACTCAGAACTGCTATGGAGGCAACTATTAACTCGATTTCTGTGTTGAAGTCTTTCCCGAGAAAAGACAAACTCTACTTCTCTGACCTGTAAATCCAGACTCAAAAAAAAAAAAAAATCAAATTCAAATTGGAGAAAACTGCTGTGGATGAGTTAACTTCACTAAAGCTGTTGTGCTATACTTTTCTTACTCTCAGCACATTCCATGAAAAGATAGAAATCAACAATGTGTTTGTCCGTCGTACTTTCAGACTTCCACTTCCATTTTTGTATGCTCTCCCCTTATCATTACGATCCCTAAACTCCTGTGAAATCTCTATGAAGCAGCTGAAAATGTCTATAAAAAGAAAGAAGGGCTTTTGGTTAGTCAGTCTGAAAAGCCGCTCAATGTTATTTTAGTGCTTTTTATTTGCTATTTCAGTTGTCTGTGTTGGGAATGTTTTTGTGCTTTTTTTTATTCATGTAAAGCACTGTGTGATTTTGTATCTGTCAAAGGTGCTGTACAGATAAACTGTTCTTGTTTTCTTTGTACTCTATATTTACAACAGCAGGACAGGCAAGGTGTCAAAAAAAGAACAATAGTCTTCATGGTAATGAAGGCTATATTGTGTTTTAGCCAGTGTAACAGTGTGATTCACTGATGTGATTTTAACACTAATGGAGCTCCATGGCAGTGGAATGGAATAAGATATATCAGGCTTTGGCTCTTGTCGATACGTAGTTGTCGGATCAATTCGTGGTTAGTTTTATCTGTTCATGGGATTTGTTACTGAGAAAAACTAAAGCTACTAACTCTAAACTAAAGAACTGTACAAGATGTTAACAGTTACAGTACCAGATGGGATTGTATGCTCATCAGAACCATCCTGGAGGTCTGTTTAACTAAGAACATGAGCTGCTTTGCCAAATCTGGGTAAGATGGCAGAAAAGGACATTATAAGCTGGATCTTGGGTGTGGTGATTTGCAACTTGAATTTGGAAAGAAACGAAGATGAATCATTTTAACTAAGATATCCAGACCACATCGGACCTTTAAAGAGATAGTTCAACATTTTGGCAAACTGGCCCATTGCGTTACCTTTAATTGTTGGTACAAGCTATTTTTAGAAGGGTGGAGCCGAGCCGCGAGACCTCATAAAATACACAATCCAACAACTCCAAAACACTCTTGTGGACAAGTTGTGACCTGCACATTCACCACGCTATGAGACAATAACAGAAGTTTACGAGACAGAGTTGTTTTAGAGGCAAATGCAGAGACTGCTTGCCAAAAAAACTGCCCCCAACGGGTATGTGCATCAGCGGTTTTGCATGACTTTCCTTGAAAACGTTCTCATAATGTTCCATTTATCTCATAGCGTGGTGAATGTCCACAAGAGTGTTTTGATTATGGCAATGGGTCAATTTGCCAAAATGTTGAACTATCCCTTTAATCTCTTAGTTGCTAGTTTAAGGTGGCTCTTTTGATTTTGTGCAATACAAAGACACAACCTAACCCAGCAGGCCTTAGCCAGGGTCCACCCACCTGATACGTGGAGACAGGAGAGGCAGCAATGAAGGGCGTGATTGATGTTTGTGCAATCATCCGATTGGTGGAGATGCTGTATGGTGAAGAGTAAAACCTATGAAAGGAAACAAGCAAATGGTTAATTTTGATGTAAACAGAATACAATTGAATAAAGGGCATGTTAACCAAAAGGTTTTGTATAAATGTAACGTCAAGTCAAGAGGCTTCTCTGCACGCAAGATGTCGCCACATGTAAGTCTGAAAATGAGCCTTTTGTACCTCTTTGTCTGCAACCACCCAGTACACTTCAAGATACCACCTGACGAAATGGATCAGACATCATCAAGGCTGTCTTGGAAACAATAAATATTGCAGCTTCACTCTGCGCGGAACCATCAAAGACGTCTTCCAATGAGACTTGACACTGCACCGGAGTACACATCATGTTACAAAGGAGTGTGCTCCACTGCTATGCATAATAATGAATTATCACCTTAATGTGTGAGTGGGTGAAATAATTCAGTATTGCCTTCCATGTTCCCACCTACGCATATTCCACATTGAAAGAAGGGCTGCATCTGTAACATCTGCATTTTTATACTCTGTTTATTTCTCCTCCTATATACCTTTGTTTGCCCTTCTGATTTTGCTCCATCTCTTTTTTCTTTCCGTTTCACCCCCTCAGCCCTGCAGCGGTTGAATACTGTGGCTTGTGGTGCTTTATTTATCATTGTGTACCTAGAGAGGACATGTTTCATCCGCCAGGCCGTGTTGCTGTGCCCGATCGATCCCCAAGTGTCTGTTGACTGAATAATGGGGCAAGGGAAGGGAGGGATAGAGAGGGAGAGAGGGGGCGGGGGGCTCCTCTACCTATCTCTAACAACCATGACTGTATAAAAGGCACTTGCCACAAATCAAGTGTTGCTTAATTGGGGGAGCAAAGTACTTAAACACCTTTGGTTTACTTTTAAAGGTTACACTGAGAAATATTCAATGTTTGTAGCTGTCTATTTATAGTAGAATGCACAACATACATGGATGACAGTGGAGCTGAGTAACCAGTCAAAGACAGGAAAACGTAGATGAATTGGTACTTCTACACTGTGACACAAGCACACATCTCATTTCATGGTGAAATGGGTTCTTGCGGTGCCCACCTGTTCTGCCACTGCGCTTTCTGTTTCACATTATATTTGTTCGGCCAGTGATAGCATGGGCCGTTTTGAATCTCAGCTGCGAGATGCAAACCCTCAGATATTTCCAAACTCTTTGCGGTCCATGCCTTGTAGGATGCAGGTGGTTTCCAACTGCATGTGATAAGCTCCAGAGCGTGATTGTGCTTCACATGGCTCCAGCCTCCCTGCTGGATTTTTTACGCTCGCCTCTGTGTGTTGGAGCCTAAGTAGTTGCACATAAAGAGCAAAGTTGCAGCAGTTATAGTGTGGTTCACTTCTTTGGAACCAGAAAAAGAAATCCCATGAAGTATTTGTAATATATGTTTTCTCTTGCCAAGTTTCAGCTCTGGTTCATGTGCAGGTTGATTGTGTTTTTTTATCTCACTGTAGGTGTGTTGATACTGGCTCAACTCACTTCGATTTCCCCATACCTCCTTGAAGGGACATAGATTTTCTTAAATTTTTCTCTTGCACCTTTAAACTCTGGCTTACCTTTACGTCTCCTTACCTTTCACTGTTAATATAGTCTCAAAGGAATCTAGGCGTGTTCTCAGTTACACAAATATTCTGTGCTGCCATTGATTTCTTTGAGCTACAGCTCTGTGTATTTGCTTTTATGGATATACGTCAACTATTGACATGACCTGGATTAAAAGAACCAGAAAGATACAGATCTAAGTTAAAGTAAGAACTGGAACATGTGATGATCAGCGACAAGAAAAAAAAAAGTCCTCTGTTGATCATATAGCAGTATGGATCCATCTTTTTGACTGTACAATTAATGTATGACTTGCATTAGAGATAGTGTATTACTGTCACTGATGAATACAAATGAGTGAATGCAACAGGGTTATTCAATTTGGCTCTCTGGTTGTGTTTATTGTATTTTTCATTAGAGTGATGTGTATTGAGAGAGAGAAATAGTAGATAGAGGACAGATCCAAGGTTATTGATGGAGGCTATTAGCCTTTAGCAGCGTGTTGTCAATAGGGACTCCAGCGTGGCTGTTTAAACAATACACTAAACATGTAATTGCGAAGAGAACATTAAGACGGGATTGAATTTAAAACCTCTCTGTGATTCCCTGGTGTGACCTAGCCACACTGTCAGGAGTTTGCCCTGAAAAATTAGCAAATGATTTAGTGCCGACCTCAGTGACTTTTCAGCAGAGAAATGTGGGCGAGCATGCTAAAATATACTGTCTACGTGCATGTGGGCAGGGGAGACGGAAGAGAGAGACAAAGGGGTAAGAACAGAGGCAGAGAGAAACGGAACAGGGTGAAGAAACAAAATGAAAAGAGACTGACCAGATAGGAGGCAGGAGATTGAGAAAAAGAGCCCCCGGAGAAAGCAAACGTTGTGTTTCTCTGATATAGAGAGGACAGGCTATAAGCCAAAGCAGTCTGGCCGATTGCAGCACATGTTTCCAATAACATCGGATTGGCATCAGATCCTAAACACCAGCCGTACTCAAGCTTGGACAAGCTCACAAACCTGTAATTGATTCGTACCCTTCCCCTCTCCTTGTCCTGACTTTATTTTTGCCTTTGCCCTCCTCTTGACCCCACCGAGCCCTCCCTTTTTATTCATCCCATTCCCTCCCTGCCTTTCGCCTCTCTAATTAGCTGCATTAGCATTTCACAGTCATTTAGTGCCTCGCCGGAAGGAGCTCGGATGACCTCGGAAGAGAGGTCGGAGAGGGCTTAAGCACCGCAAGTGCACAGATGCTCGCGTGTGAGCATGCGTTTATGCAGGCACGCGCACGCACGCGCGCACACACACATCAGAGACGACCAAAAGTAAGGCAGATGCTTGGAAATGGAGAGTAGGAATTAGAAGGGATAAAAAAATAAACAAGACAACGATGCAAAGAAGGGGAAAATAGTTGAAAAACAACTTAAGATAAGGTCAGACAAGCAGAATGACGAGTTTAAGGGTAATATAAAGAAAAGTGAATGTACCACAGGACAAGAGTAAGGAAGAGGAGCAGAGTGAAGACGCAAAGAGGAAGGAGGATTGAGAATGCAAGGAGGAGGAGAAGAGAAACACAGAGCTGGAGGGAAGCGTCTCCTGGGATCGCATCACCAGCAGCATTCCTAGCAGACAGGACCTATCTCCAATTTCCCCCTGAAACAGGCAGACACTCGGCTCTCTGCATTCAGCCTGGGAGCACTGCAGATAGCCTCGGCTGACGAAAGTCTTACAGCGGCACTGCAACACCACCAAACTTCCCTGTCTGCAATCAAAACCTACATGTCTGACAGCTTGTATGCATATAGGTGCATAAATAAATGCTCAATCTGCATCAATCAGGTGTGAGAACCAGGTCAAGAGCAGGAGAAGCAGAGAGGGAGAGGTGTGTGTGTGTGCGTGCATGTGTTAATGACCTGCGTGTCCTGTATCTGTTTGAGGTGCATGCACATGTGTTGTCTTCTCATTTGCATGCAAGTGCTCATGTGGATATGAGTGCTGATGGATGGCTGGGACACATGTGCTGCTTCAGTGCAGGTTTGCTAGAGTATGTGTCAGTTTTGTTACAGGCTCATGTGCAGGTGCTGAAGCTGTTTGCTTTACAAATACTTGGTGACGAATACGAATCAAAAGTAGAGTTGAACATTCAGTTTATAAATCTGTGAAGAAAAACTTTCCACCTACCCATTCTGCATTGCAGTGGGATCATACGTCAACGCCATACCACTCTGGAGAGAGCAAGAGACAGAAACAAACACACTTACTGCAAGGTTTGAAACATTTTTGAAGGATTTGTGCTTGCAGTCATTATCATTTTGTTGTGCGAACTGTTATTTTGTGGTGTCAACTGAGATTAAAAAACGCTTTACTAACCCTTACGTTTAGTAATATTAGCTCGGTCAAGTCAATAAAAAAAATGAATTGAGGGAGGGAGAGACAGTGAGGAATAAAAGTGATTCATCTTGTAAAATAAACACTGAACAGACTCACTTTCTCTAAATTCACCAGAAAAGCATTGTACCTGCCACTGCTTTTCCCATTCAACATCCAAACTAAATCCATCCCACCAGTTTCATAATGAACTTGAAGATTTATTTGCACTTCTCATAATATTAACATAAAAGATGTCTTAGATTGTGATTTGTGTAACTGTACACAGAGCATTGATTGCCCCAGCTGTCTTGCCCTTTCTTTGAGCTGCTGCATGTGACGGTCAGTCACAATATGTAACCAATACAATCTAATTCTGTGTGAAACACTAGGCCTTTATAATGGCAATCCACCAAGCTGCCAATGCGCCTACTGTAGCTTTAAAAGGGAATGTGAGATGGCACTCTTGCTGGCTTATTGCATACTGCAGCTCAAACTCCCATACTGAATTAAGAGACAAAAAACAACCGCTTTGAAACATGTGTCAGGTGCAATAATAATTTGTTCCATCATTAAAATAGCAAAAATGCTACAGACATGCCCTGAAAGAAGCACTTGTGCCATGCACTTCCAACAGACGGTGTATTACTGTACCTCTGAAAGATGACTATTATTAGCTTGACAGCTTGAGTGACTATGGTTGGGCATTGGTATGAAGTACCTTCTTTGTTACTGCAGATATGTAACAACACAAGAGGCCCCAGGTTCAGTGCTCTGTGTCATAAACAACATATGATTGAAAACAATATACATTGTGAGAGTAGACAACATCTTATTGTTCCTCAGACTTTAATTGTGTCGGTAGTTTTCTATGATTTTGGTTTGAAAAATTCAAATAACAAAACATAATTTATCAATGTAAAAACAAATAAGGGATATCAACGGATGAAACAAACATCTCTTTTCAAAACAAATGTGGTAAATGTTGGATTTGCACCACTTGTACTTAACAATGTGGACCACAAAAAATGTTACAGAAAGACCAACACAGAGGAAAAAATAATATACATCCACATTGGTCACCATGATCTAAGGTGACAGGACATTCAATTGAAAATGTTTCATACTGTACTGAGTGAAAAGTTAGTCAGTTATTCGCAGCTGTATGGCTTTGTGAACGCACAAAGGATAAAACAGAAAAGAGGCAATCTGGAGGAAAATGAGTTCTGAAGTTTTGAAGACTTGAAGCTTGTCTGAGCTTTCACAGACGCAGCCGGCGCTTGTTGTCACAGCGAACATCTGTATTATCAGTCAGGGTACTTACTGGTTGCCAAAAAGCACCAAAAGTACTCATTTAATCAAATCAAGCCAGAACTTCATCTCCATGATGCTTTTTCAAAAAAGGAAAAAGAAAAAAAATTGACAGTTTCGGAGCCAATTACGAATATTATTTTCTAAATACAACAATCCGGTTTTCATCATCACAATCAAAGCAAACGCTGCTCATGAAACAGAAAGTGGATACCACATTGCCATTTTTCAGTATCAATCACCACTAATCACAGGGCTAAGTTATTACTTCGGTGCTCAGCACTAATGACTAAGGAAAGATTTTACACTCCAGCTGCATAATACCAGTGTGAGAGCTACAAGCGTATTCTCTCTGTCCCTCCTTCTGTTGTCCCGATTAAGTGAAGTGTTTATCATTATGTGAATATTTACTGTGCTTCACTTCTTTTGTCATGTGCAAATGAATGATCCACTCCACTACTTCTTATTAAACCTTAAGTATCAATTGTATTTATATTCATCTGACCTTTTATTTTTATTTTCCTTTGTCTTCTCCTCCATAACTCATGGCCTTCCAAAAGTCATTTATACTGTACATGTTCTTTATTCCACACATGGCTCTTCTTTCCAGTTGAAAGTGCGCCCTGAAGCTGAACTCTGCTAAGATGTTTGGTTTTCCCCCCAAACACTGTTCCCAGCCAGGACAAGGGGCCTATAGACTGCACAGGCAATAAGTGCCAGACATTGATGACATCAAAATGAATCAGTGAGATTCATTTTCATACCGACAACAACTGATTTAAAGCAGGTAAAATTTATATCGCACATAAACAAGAATTCTACCTTTCACCTTGAGCTAAATTTGTATTCATTGCTGCGTTGCTGATTTCTAAGCAAGAGCTGGAAGAGATCAGCTCTGTGAAGCATCTTGATATTTGCATCTTGTCCTCTAACTTTCCTTCATCTAACAACAACAACTGGACAAGATTCCTCAGCTGCTGCGCAACACCAGCATTTGTCCATGAATGTGTGTATGTGAAACACATGTGGACACATCAGGACACCTTCAGGGGGGCTCCTGGACCAGAGCCTCTCTTAGATGTGTTTGTTAACATTTCTTTTTGGAAAGTTCGTCGACTTACAGAGAAATTCAAAAGAACGACAAAGAAGCGCAAAAAAACTTCAAATACAGACTAGAGACCACACAGAGAACTCCACAGATGACTACAAAGAAGACTACAAAAAAGACATAAAATGACCAGAGACACAAAAAGACACAAAGAGACACAAGAGACCTACAAAGATGCGAAGCATTTGTTGTTGAAGGAAATACCAGACAACCAAATGAAATATAAAAGGCCTGGAGAGATAACCCAGAATGAAAAGAAGAATGCGGCTGTGCCCTCCCTTTGTAGAAGGGTGAGGGGCCCACGTACGGCTGTGCCCAAGGAGCCCATTTTCTCCTAATCCGCCCATGTTTACCCTAAGTGTGCTTCTCTGCACAAATGTTATATGTGAGTGATCTTGTATGTGATATGTGCCCATGTCATAGTCCCAAGGCCAGATTCATTTAGAAGTGAGTGGTTGTGGGAGATTAGAGTCGGCTGACTGAGTGTGAGGACGCTGTGAGGCCCCTCAAAGCACCTCCCCGGCCAGATGTCTCTATTAGTCTGCCTGGACTCTGAGACTTGGCTCTGACAAATGCATAAACCTCTGAAGGGATGCTTTTCCTCTGCAACGCCAAGTGGGGCTTGTCAGGACTTGGGCCACTGACAAATGTGTGAGGAATCCCACTGAAAGCACGGATCATTTATTTTAAGTACAGCTGACAATTCACAAATGTTGACGGGACACAAAGAACCACTAACACCAAGGCCTCTAGTGTTAACTAAGCTCTGGTGTAATTTGTCTTGCTTTGCTAACAAAAAAAAAGAGAGGAAAAAAACAAAAACAAATAAGACTGCAATCTATGTCTGCCACACACAGACACGCACGAAAGTCCAACACAAATACTGTGGCATCCTGTTTTTGTTGTGGCGTCTCTTGTTTCAGCACAGTTGTTTCAGCCTCGTTCCATTTCAGTTCACTTCACCACGCTACTCTTTCCCAACCGCCATGTAACGTGAATGTTGGGAAACTGTTTAAAACTGTACTCAGTGTGTGGGTGGTGACATTATTATTCACTTTCCCTTGTTCTGTAAATTGAAGCTTTGGTATCGACACTAACAACTTCTGTACTTGTAGCATTGTGCAACAGTCAATCTGCTTTCAGTCTGCTCCGCGAGGTTTCATTTCTCCTGCAGATGACAGACTGAGAGTGGGAGTTTCAACAAAAGAAAAAACAACTTGGCATTGGCGCCTTGGAATAACCTTGTATTTTAAATTTAATAACTTATATGCCTGCCTTCATATTGACAGCAGCATCTCTAATTTCTGCCCAAAGTATGTTATTGGAAATGAAAGCTGATAATGACCCAGCAGGGGGGCCTGTCAAGCTTTTCAGGTTTTATACTCTGTCATAAAATGTGAAAAAGAAACAAATGTCAAAGGGAACATCAGCTAAAATTTAAAATGTATGAAAAAGATGACTTGTTAGACCCTTTGTAGTGTTTCCTGTGAAGCAGCTGTGAAATGCTATCTATTGTAGCTTGTGCAACAGTATTTCACTCTCACTTCTATTATGATTAGATTAGTGTTATGCTTTTACTAGAAAGCTGAGTAGGAATAGGTTTCAAAGAGCTTAGTGGATAGACTCTACTATATAACTTGTAACTTAGTAAGAATAATACCACTTGTGGTTTTGTTAACTTTAGTATTTCCTCCTAAAAAGGCTCTAGACAGACTGTGCTCATTCTGATCACAGGAGGCAAGAAGCTATTGTTGATTTAGAGAATGTCTGCTGCAGCATACAGTACCTGCACCGGAGGAAAATCTTGAGTTTTCTTTTACAGTGGCAGAATGTAGAAAGGATTATTTTGTAAAATACCGACTGAAAGACAAGGTCCTTGTTTTACAATTGCTGTTTCCAATTGTGTTTTAAGAAAAGACTGCAGTGACAGATGATAGGAATATTTTCTGATATACTGGTGAGCTTTGTGTGATGGTTAAATAAACTTTTAGGCTTTACCTCTCCTTCCCGTGTCCATGGTCGGCCATTCTGGGGATACTTGACCTGGGTCTGCCTCTTTTTCTGGCCTCCATCAGCAAATTTGCACAGCAATGGCTCTGCCGGGGCTACAGAGTAAAACAGACAGAGAAAGAAGATTGATTAATCATCTTAACAACAGGGAAAGGTGAAATTTCATGTATGAAGTTACATTACAGTACAAACTGGGATTTAAAGACAGGGTGCTATTGGGGTTTAAACAAAAAGATAACATGGATCAACTGAACCTGAAAATGGCACCTCAGTTTTACATTTATCTCTTCCGCTTAATCTTAATCCAAACATCTAAACAACAGCAGTTATCGCACCATCTCTACAACTCCTACAACTGTGTGTTGAACAAAAACAGCCTTGACGTGGAAACAAAGCCATGGGCTAATCATCAAAGCATGGTAAGTGTGGTTCAAACGACAAACCGAACACGCATACTTAACACGCAACATAACTCCACACAGCTTGACCCCCGGGCTATAGACTGCGGTTGTGATTGCTCCAAAGACAACATGGTCCTTTTCTTGGACCAGAGAAAGAAGAAAGCCTTGATTACAAATAGGATTAGCCAAGTGTGACCTCCCACACAAAAGTTCACCAAACTCCAACTACAACCTGATAGGCTTCTGCCTCTAATACCCTGCAGGCTTGTGAAATAGTGGAAAGCAACTGTTTCCGAGCAGGATTCTCCTCAGGTAAAAGCAAAAAAAAAAAGCTTTGTTCTGTTATCAATTTATTTTATTTTTAAATAATTTCTTTAGAATTAGTTTGAAAGCATGTGTGTGTGAATAATGGCCTTTCTTTCATTTCTGGGAAATGCTTCAGCATGACTCAACAAACATAATAAAAAAGTCCAATCCTGACATGAACCAGGACACTCCGATAAGACACTTGATGGTTTATGAAGCCGACAGGCAGTCTTCTGGTTTATGTGATCTCTGACCACAGGGTGTATTTCTTGGATTTTCGACTTATTGTTCAAGCACATGCACGCACAGAAACGTACACATGAACACTCAAACTAATACTCAGAACCAGCCCTGTAATCAGCATACTGTAAACATCATGAACAGATTAGGGAGAGATAAAAATGATAAATTACTAAAATAAATGAATGAACAAACCTGTACATGCTTACTAACCTTCCCACACTGGCTGAAAATAAATAAGGTATTGTAAAAAGCTGAAGCTACCTATAAACATTTATATGCATTATACTCTTAGGAAAAAAGAAAACATAACATAACATAATGCTGACGAGGACGTAGGCTCAGAAAACACTGCTTTGTCTAATTCTACAGGACGAACAATGTATTTCTTTGTATGACTGGTGTGAATACCAAGCACATATCTTATGTCTTTCTTTGAGTTCAGTTGCCCTCCTGGAAGTGAATAAGAAATGAATTAGATAATATTCAGGAGTAATATTTTTAACTGGCAATCACAAAATGTGGACATGTTAAAATTTAAGGGCATTTAAATGCTATCTGCGAAGACATGGATTTCTAAAGGTCTAAACTTCACTTGCAGCAGTGGAACACCAACAAATGCTCTGAGTCAGTTTTATGAGGACACCTCTTGACCCTGAATTTGAAAAAGCCACCTACTTCTGTGCATTTCCTCTCACTTGTTGCTCTAAAACAACCACAAGGCACTTTTGAGTCACTGGCTGGATCTTTAGAGAGGCTATTAGCTGGCACTCTGGTCCCGTTTCGCTGGAAATAATTCCGAACTGCAGAAAGAGTCAAATCTGTAGCTTGGAAATAAAGAAATTCTTAAGATGAGACTTGAAATTCAGTGAACCAGCAAAGGCGATATTATCATGCTGGTAGTGATTCACACATTATAAATGCCAAAATAAACTACGCAATTACCTCGCCTACTTCAGAAAAATGTTTCTTCATCTCTGTAAACTGAAAAATGAGAAGAGGTGTTCTCAGCGGAGCAAAGCTTTCAGAGCTCAAGGTTGAGACGAGTTATGCGTAACGCCTGGGGCCTGGATGGGTACTCCAAAGGTAAGAAGATGGAGATTCACAGTCCCATATGATTACACTGCATTTAGCAGTACTTTGTCATTACACTGTTTTAACTTGATTTCTATCTAGATAACAGACCAACATGGCCAGGCCTCTGTTATCATCCCCTACCTCCACTATTCATCTTTCTCAATCACTCCCTTTCTCTCTCCTTCTTTCACCCACTCTCCTCCATGCATTTATGTACATCTGGTAAACAGCTGCGTGTGTAGGCGTACGCATGATGTTTATATGCATCTCCATTTCGCCATTTCCATCACAGGTGATGGATGTTTTGAAGTAAAGGGGAGTTAAAGCACAGAGGGAATCCTTGTCATATAAGAAACATAGGTCACTTAAGGGATGTGGCATCAAAGGATATTCAGAAATCTGTTGCTGCTGCTTGTTTGTCAGTGTTTTAAACTATAATAGAATATTTGATCAACATGCTATGTTCATACTAAATGCTGGACAACTGTTAACTGTTCCTCAGAAGATAAGATGCAGAACATGCACCACTTCCACAGCACCTGTCTTTGAAGTGGCAACATATTTATTTTTGATTTAGCAAATGATGGCAATGAAACATATTGTGCTCCATTTGCAACTCTCTTATACTGTAGCTCCTGGGCCTTTGGGAAACTATCCAAAATGTAATTTGTGAAACTTTGGCAAAAGGTCTCGTGATAAGTGGTCACTGTAATGCAAATGCAAAATCTATTAGCTGATCTTAGG
The DNA here is from genome assembly GCA_030347415.2 of Decapterus maruadsi. NCBI lineage: Eukaryota > Metazoa > Chordata > Actinopteri > Carangiformes > Carangidae > Decapterus > Decapterus maruadsi. The sequence continues at coordinate 11,927,671 of CM064894.1, read as the reverse complement.
TTCAATCAATATGTGGCATTTAAGACTGATTAAAGAAACATGAAAAGAAAAATATATTATTAATATGAAAAATATGTGAATTCTAATTTTAAATTCAGAGCAGGATTAGCTCCAGATTATGGTAGAGGACACATTTGAAAATGACACAGGCAGGATTTAACTGTCAGGTTTATGGGTGTGGAGCTAAACACTTATTGATGTGTCTGTATTTTTGTGACAAATGATTGCCGCTTCATGTAAGAGAAAACATGGGACATGAGGACAGACAAAAACTCATTTAAAGGCGATGTCTGAGCTCTGTTGTCGCCGTTTTGTTTTACTGGCATGACAAACAGAGAAAGCCACATTGTCGCTGGCTGACAACTTGTCAAGTTTATAGTCAGGACACTTTCTTCTCTGTATCTCCTCTAAAGCACCACACAAAGACAGAAGAAAATCTCACTGATCTGAAACAAATGTTTGTCCTCGAGTTCCGCATGAAGGGTGCCTCTGTGTTTTGAATGGAATCTGTTATTTTTACTCCCCACATCAGCAGCAATAAAAGTGTTTATGGACCAAGGTGTGATGAAAAGTAGCACAATTATTGTTAGAATTAGTGATGCAAAAATACAGATGATGCTCAGATAGGAACAGTAAAATATTGGAGAAAACATCCATTGATTTGATTGATGCCTGCTGAAGAACAACAGACTAAAATGTCAAAGCACTTTTCCTTCATTTTTTCCCCTGCTGTTGCTTAGATTAACAACCTGGCTCTGAGTAAAATATGTGATGATTTCAGAGGGACATTTCTATGAGTTACTATGATTGTTACATATTACAGCAACAACAGAGACAGAGGCCATTTTGTATAATCCCCAATAGAAGCACACTTCCACATAAAAACTCCCAGACCAGCATCGTTGTTGCTGTAAGATATTTTTATATCTGAGCTGGAAAAATGGCTCCAGACATTAAACAGTGGCCCAGCGCTATGGGCCACTGTTTATATGCACAAACACGCCAACGCAGAGACATACATCAATACTGTTATCGTGTTTTGGTTGCCTTAGTGGGTCTGGAGCTTGAATGCAGTGTTTTTGCAGAGACTGCTGCAGGAGTCTGGTATTTGGTTTGAGGACATTTGGACAGTCCAATTAATGGGAGAAAGCTCTGTTTCTTTTTTCTATAGATAATTCATATTTTCCCCACAGTGTTGTCAGTCTCTCAGATACCTGGAGTTTAATCCCATTATTATTTAAATCTGACATGCCAGATTACACTGTCATGGCATTTCACAATCCCACCAAAACAACACATCAAAACATAGCAAATTAAGAGTTTGAGCTCTGGGTTATGACAGCAAGCCGAGTGAAATAAAATTATCTAATTCATTTCATACAACAAATATAAAAATGTATACGCGTAACATGAAATAAGGTTCATTTGAAGTATTATACAAATGATATGTGTCGTGTAAGTGTGAATGCATTCCTGTGGACAAAAACAATATCAATACAGTCAAATATCCTGTGATAATTATGTGTTTGGTGTAGCCTGCAAATTTCCACTTTCAGACAAAGAGGATATGTGTCACTCCTGACAACACAATATTGTACAATTGGTCTTGCTAACCAGGATTTCAATGGAGCACAGCTGGTGAAAGGATTGAAAATGGCCATGAATTAACCAGAATATTGGATAATGAGCTAAAGGTTCGACAACAATACAGTGCAAAAAAATCCACCGACCTGTGAAGGCGTTTTGTCTATTGAATCTTTTATCAAAAGCAAATGAATCCAATCAACCATTTCATTTTGAATTGAAAAGCTCAGTAGTATTTTACCGTCACACAGAGAACAACAATTACGTAACAGCTGAAGTAATCCCTACAACTGTTTTATTCACATTTTACTCTACAATGTAAAAAGAGAAAAGTGTAACATCACTGTTGTATTAGCTTCAGGTGATGCCTGTGGTGGCACGATTGTGATATCATGCATTTCACTGGCAGAGAAGAAGAAAAAAAAATCCCTTCAACACACTCTGCAGTTCACCCACAACCACAGAGACGGGCCATAAATACTGCCGATGATAACAACGATAATGAATGTTATTTATTATTGAGAGGTGAACTCAGTCACCACATAATCAGGAAGCAACAACAGCAGTAAAACATCCAGAGACGAGATTACCTGTGGAAAAAAACTGCTCTAACTGGTGCATCAAATTAATTATTGAGCTTCCATCGCAGCTCTACAATCTGTTGCATGTCACACGAGGGCTTTAACAGGAAGAACAGTTTTAATTGTCACTTTGACCCCTGCTGTTCTCACTCTTGCCTCTATGTAACACAAAGTGATGGATTCATGATGAATTTGGATACAGCTGTGCCTGCCCCCAAAATGGGTCACATTCAGGCATGTCAACTTAATTAACATTGTCCGAACCAAATATTTGGTTATCTAAAGAGTTCAGAGAGATGTGAAATTTTGGTAAACAGGACACAGAGTTGAAGACATTAAATTCAAACCAAATCGAATGAGGAAAAATGATTGCTCACAATCGCTAAAGTCACACAGAAATTGATCTTTGTAGCCTGAAGCAAAACAGTGTTGCCCTTATTTCTCCAGTTGTGTTTTTCTAACCAGTTGTCCTGCTAGGTAGGGCAAGTGTTCACACATTTAGTGGCAAATAGACACACGATTTCTTATAGAAAACCACTGCACTATTAAGACTATTCCTGAGGTCTCATGGAAAATGAATGAAGGCAGAAGTGGCTGCTTAGTGGATCATATTAGTTTGGAGTGTGGGGATGAAGAGAAGGAGTTGTTGGGATTTTGTCTGTATATTTCTGTGCATTATTACCTATTTAAACCTTCAAACTCTCTTTTTCAACAAATATGGAGACACGTTTTGTGATTGATAAATCATGTATTGCATCAGTTTCCAGTGCTTCAAGCTGAACCTGAATTTTGTGTTTTTACCTCGTTGTACAAGGTGCCTGTGAGCTCCATCCCTATGAAAAATGTGTGATCTCAAATACTGAAAGACCAAAAATATAAAGACACCCACCCACACACTGCACTATATGGTGTGTAGTTGTGCCTGCCTGCACATGTGTGCCTCCCGCTGGTCAATACTACTGAACAAAATAAGTTGTTGGCAAGAACCTGACACAGGCAAGTAATTGAAGTAAACAGACAAGAACACTTTATTGGACAAAAGCTACATGTAATTTGTTAACAAACTGAGGCGTTTTTTCTCTTTTCTTACAAGATTCACTTGCACTCATTAACTAAGACTTGCAGTTGTTGATTTATCTGTTTAATTTATCTGTCAAAATGTCGCTGCTTCGTGGACCTGATAATGAATAGTCACACTCCTGTTTTTGTGTTTTCTTTGTGTTACTTGGGAAAGGAAGTTGTGATGGTGTCTGCCGGAGCAACAAGTAAGTAAGGCATCAATAATTGTATAGACTCTAAGAGATGTCGACAAAATGACACAGAGTAGAAACTGGTGGTTGTGCGCCTCAGTGTGTGTGTTTTTCTTAAAGTGAATGTTAAAGGGTAAAAAAAAACTTTCAGCTATACTGATCTGACCAGGAGTTTCGATCTGTGACATTTTGTGTTTAACTGGCAGGATATAGGTTGCATGGCTTATACTATGAAGAGCGGAGCACACACTGTTACTGTACCACTCACTGGAGCTGCGGGATATTGCAAACTACAGTGGGGCAGCATAGAAACTGTTAAAGCTCCTGCAGAGCAAACAAACATATCCATCTCACTGCTGGCGAGCTGGGCACATGAAAAGAAACACAAGGTAAGGAAAGATATGGAGGAGGCAACACGGATTAGACAAGCTGCACCTGGTGGAGTGCAGGAGGTATATACTGTAGATCTTAGCTTTGGTTCTTCTAAACAAGACACCAGTAGACAAACTTAGCTTGTAATGGCACAGTGGTTTCATTTTTCTACTGTGGGAAGATAAGGGATATCATATAAGTGGGACTAAATCTTTGAAGTGGGGAAATTCCCATTTAAAATAAAATCCAATCCATTAGGAAGCAACATGGGAAATCATTCAGTTGGAAAATGGGATCCAATCCCCAAATGTGACAAAATGAGGACTCCCTCAGCTGGGCTGAATGGGATGAAATCCTCTTTTTTTCTTCTTCTTCTTCTTTTTTTTGTCTAAGACGCCCAGCATCAAAGAGCTCAAAGCCCCGGGACAGAACAATATGCGCTCTGGAGGGTTACTTACTTGTTCAAGCATCACACACAAGAGCAAACTAACTATTTGCTACTGAATTTAAAAATATATATTAGAAAATGTTTATTCATATTGCTGTTAGCACTATATCATTAAAATTTCAACAGCTATGTCTGCTCCAATAAACATAAGATTGAAGACCATAAGCTGCAACGGGGAACTGAGCATTAGAAGATTTAAACTTATTAAGTTTAAGGGAAATCTGATCATTTCCGCTCTCTGTCTTCCTCTGACTAGCTCTTCCTTACAGTGACAATCACTCACTAAGTCGTTCCCTCAGAGCATCCCCGGGGGAGAGGAAGTTTACTACATTCAATGCATTTTCTCACTATGAACCTAAAGCAACACGCAACACAATTGCCTGTAAGACAAGTGGGAATAAAATGCATCGATGAACTGACACATTTATTTAAGAAATTAATTCCCCAAATGATGTTAAGATAGCGGCAAATGTCTTTGTAATTTTATGAACTTGACAGGGTTGATGTGATTAGGTTAGTGCTTTTGAATGGTTGCATTTTTAACACCCATACGTACTGTAGCTATGTTTGAGTGTCGAATAAGTGGCTCCAAATAACACATGTAAGCTGACACCAAGTCTGACAGTGCAGTGCTGTCGTATAATTACACAATCCCTTCTTCAGTAGAGCCTCGTTCAATTCTTTCCTCCATTATCAGGAACATCAACTAAAATTCATTTCCCATTTATTAAAGTATTGAACCGCTTGAATGGCGGCAATGAATGGGGGCTTAATGCCTCATGATCTTAGCAGGCATGTAAGGCTGCACTCATTTTTAAAAGCCTCCTGATTATTATTGAAACGACAGAGTGATAATGCGCCTTCTCTGAGATTTGGGCTCTTTTCATTCTTGTCCTCCGTTTGTCTTCCCATTAGCGGAGGGCAGGACAAAGAGAAATATCAAAGCTACAAGACAACATCATAGTGGGAGAGAAAGATGAAAAAAACTGGACCAAAGAAGTTGGAGTAGGATGGAATAGGAAAGGAAGGGAAGAGTGCCAAGTAGGTGAGGGAGAAACAACGTGGGACCAGTGGAGATGGAGGGAGAGATTAGATGTGGGACAGAGGTGGTGGCTGGAGACAGAATAACTGAAGAACAGTCAAATAAGTAAGATGAGGAGAAAAGAAACAATTGTCTATGTCTGAATTAAAAAATAACCTATTTGACCAACTCTGTCAAGTCTGTGCTTATTGTGGTAATACATGAGTTACAGTAAATCTCAAATAGACATGAGTCCACAAAACTGCACCAGAAATTCAAAACCTTTAGTGAGGGTTAAAGGAAACCAAAAATAAACATAATACAAATGTATTTACATGCACTAACAAAGAATTGGTAAAATGCCACAGGCAATGAAGTAAAACCTAACAACTGTTTCCAAGCAGACACTGATGGATGGTTTATGGGGAAAAAACTAAATCGACTAACCACAAGATTTTCCGATAAAGAATACGTGGTGGTTTTACCATGACTTCAAAAGCTTAATCATCTGCTGATCATGAGCCCTTACGAAAGCAATTTTCTAAGTCGTCTGTGTTGACGTAGAGCCTATAGGCCTATTCATTTGAGATCCTTTAGTAACCATGGTAATACCTTTGCACATCACCAAGTGAATGTGGGGATTTCCCTGCAATCAGGAAGAGAAACCGAGTCCAAACAGTGTTGAGTTTGTGTCTTGCTCCGTGGATTTCATCGGTTCAATATCAGCAGCACACACTATCCTTCCTAGTGAGTCATGAGCTGTTTGTGAACACCAGGATTGACAGGACAGTTACCACAAATGCCCACTGCACAGAGTTCACTGTCAGTCCTTATAACTTTATGTTCACACTTTGATTGTTATAAGTCAGTGCGAAGACCAGCTGGACCAGAACTGGAAGAAAACAATGTATCTTTTTCCCCCCTTCTTGGCCTGGACCAAATGAAGCAAACCTGAAGAGTGAAAGGACCCGCAGATCTGGTAGGTTTAATACGTCAATATATGCTCTCTATGGGTGGGTGGTCTAAGTCTCTCCCTCGCCGTACGGGGGAAAATCATTATCGAACGATGTGCACAGCGAAGACAGAATTACAACATATAGTAAATACACAGAATGTGATCACTAAATTTACACCTCATGTTGAAACGTTGAATTTCCAGGATGAGTCCACTCACTGCAGGTGATGAGACATTAGGAAGAGTTAAGATCTTTCTAGTAGAATGTATGTATGAAAGACCAAAAGCTGTGGAGCCATTGCAAAGATCTTATATTTACTGTAACATCATTTACAGTAGTGAAGACGATAAAGATCTGCTTAATAAGTTAAATGTAAAAATAAGCAGAATCAAGGTTACGCTCAATCTAGATACTGTGTCTCTATGAAAGCACCCACTGGGAGAAGCAGAAAGCTGTGGATCAATGAACTTCCTGTTAACTAGGGCTCACGGAAGCTCTGGTCATGTGATCAATGTCTGCATTAATCTTGTGGCTGGAGAGTAAAATATTACTGTTGCCTGTCAATACATCAGCCTGGATGGACAGACTGCAGTATCAATCAGAGGACGGCACAGGAAGAGGCACAAGCACACATCACTCAGCGCTGCACAAACACCTGCAGTAAAACATTACACTGGTCTACTGTAGCAGAGTGGGTTTAAGATTTTATAGGAATACATTAGAATTTGTGGTGTTTTTCAAAGACATAGAAGTAATAAGGAGACTAAAACAAAGCTCGTAGGTCTGTCACTGCATATCACTGCAACAGCAATGGAAATTCCACAGACTGTTTGTGACACAGAAAACCAGTGACATGAATCAACAGAACCTGGCATTACATGGCTAAGCACAGTGTGTATCTACAGCATGCATGTTGTGTGTATGTGTCTTCACCAGCTGGGGAGCCCAGAGCAACACCAACACTCACTCCCGTGCACAATCATACGAAGGAGAAAGTAGAAAATGGACACTCTCGGCCAAGACAAGCAATGCCTCGCCTTCATTATAGAGCTCAGCGACTTTGCAGGTGTAGGTAGAGAAAGCATATCTGTGTTTGTCCAGTTTGAACCTGCATTTATTTATTTATTTTTGCACCACAAGCTGCATTTTAAAACTGTTACTTCTGCACAAATCCAGCAGATACAGAGCCACATCCACTTTCATTTGGAGACGTATTTCTGGCCACTATTCACTCTTGCTTTTTTTGCTGCTAAGTGCTCCCACTATGTCCACTATGTCTGACATTTACTATACACTAAGCAGGTAGCATATAGTGGGTTTGTTTGTTTTTTTTCAATGCAAAAAGCTTCTGCCTGCAGACTGTTTGAGGTGAGGCAGCCTGCAGTGTTGGGTGATAACTCTGATTGATTAATTGTTTTATTTCGTATGAATGACAGACATGCATAAATACGAAAAGGATATGTACTGTAAGAAGCTAAGGCTTATGAGGAACCTACTCCCTTGCAACATGGTGTAGAGACAAGATCACTAGGCTACTTGCATACTATAAAATACAGAAACAAATTTGAAACATGATTAAGTCAAAAATAGGATGCTCTTACAGAATTCATACATCACAATTCATGAGAAATGAGAATTATCTCTGCAGGTTGGAATTATAATTCATCGTGTTCATATTCATTTGACCCAACTGTAATATATAAAAATATCAAGTAGAGTTGCTTCAAGTTCCTCTTGTGTGCAAATATTCACACATTCATACAGTAATCAACATGACAGCCTGATGTGGATCAAATGAACTGCAGCAATAACCTGAAAAGCTGAATTCAATGGTTTTGTCTAACGATATTCATCACAACAGTTTTCTTTACAGATTTGTCATGGAGACAAGCTTGTCAACCGGCACAATAACACAAGCATGAAGCTCATGCCTCTTTACTGTGCTGACAGTCACGGTTGTCCTTGTGCGAGAAGTTAAGGTTCTCACACACGCAGGCTGAAAAAAAAGAAAGAAGTAGCAATGGCTGCCACAATGCATCATTCACTTCACACCACGATACCTCAAAGAACCTCAAAGTACAGCAGTGCGTGTGTGTGCGTGTGTCCGGGTGAGAAACTGAGTCACCCACCATGCCGTACTTCACAAATCATTCTGCCAGGGCACAGGGCACAGCTCTCTCTCTCTCTCTGTCCTTGATTTCCATTTTCTTCGGTGTGGCACAGTCCTCTCTCTCTCTAACTATATCTGACCCTCCTGCATCTCCATCTCTTCTCCCTCATTCGGTGTCACTTTCAGTTTGCTTCTCCCCATCTCACCTTTCTTTTTTCCCCTACCACCTTGTCCTCTCTCTGTTATCTCACTTATTTCAGTCACCCCACTGGGCTCTCTCCCTGTACAGTATATGTTGTTCTCTTTTACACCCACACGCCCCTCGTCCCCCTCCGCTTCCTCCTCTCCTCTTTCATTCTTCATCTCCCTCCACCTCATCCTGTTCCCTTCTCCTCTACCCTCTGTGTTTAAAGGCAGACTTTGCTGTTGATACGGAGGAGCAATCAGAGACAGACTGCTTGCTTTAGGGGACGTCTGTCTAAGTATGTATGTATGTATGTATGTATGTATATATGTGTCTTCTGCCTGTGCATGTCTCAATCCGTGTCCTGTAGAGTGGAGAAATCAATCACTCAGTCCTTCCTATTAAATCAATTCAGGGTGGTCTAGGAAGAGGGGGGCAGAAAGTGAGAGACAGCGAGAGCAGCAGAGATTATACTGAAGTATTACACTGCACTGACACGGCGTTGCACTAAGACAAATGTTATACCGACAGGCAGAGATGTCCAGATGTGAAAGAGCCTGTGAGGTTTCTTTTTTTTTTTTAACCACAAAAAAGACAAAAAGAAGAAACAGCCCCACTTGATTTGATGTCACACAATACACATTTGTCTTCTAGACTGAAAGCGAGGCTGGTTTCTCTACAGCATCCATAAAAATCCTATGAGACAAAGATAATGTTAATGCCTCTACAGGAAGATGATAACCCACTTTCCTGAAGAATGAAAAGAAATTTATAATACTCTAATGAAAAAAGATGCCCTTGTAGAGAAATGGGTTCATATTTCTCAAACTAACATTGCGAAAACAAAAGTGCCATGATTCTCTCAGTACCAAAACTCAGGTATTGAATTGTTGGCGACACTGTGAATGATCCAACAACAGCCAGCCTCTATGATACAAGCTGTCCAGCTATCACAACAACACCACGCTGTGTGTAGCTGATACATGTCAAGCAGACTGCTGTGTTCTCCGCAAGCCAGACACAAAAGATGACTTCCATGCTTTTTTTTCTTAGACAAACGTAAAACCCTAATGGAAGTGCTTTTAAAAGGCTTGCAGGAAACTCAGTTCAAGGTCAGATAATCTTACCTTTATAATACAGCGACCTCTGGTGTGTTTGTGGAAGGGTGATTGAGTCTATCATGCTGCACAAATCCTACATCTATACGAGCAACCCGACCTATACACGCTGGCTTAGGGAGTACAAAGCAGTTGTCTTGGTGATCGACACCTACCTGTCATGCCTGGAGGGGTTTTCAAAAATTTCCCATTGAAATTTTGGATCACCACGTCGCACTTCTCTGTTGACTCCATTCTGAGAGACAGAAAAAGGGAGAAGAGAAAGAAAGGGGGCTACTTGAGGACAACAAGCTCTTTGTGTTACAACTCCATGTGCACAGGAGATAATGTGGTTTCATTAAAAAGTGTGTTAATGTAGAAGTCCTGTATGTGGATAGGAGGGTATGCTAATGTGCCCTACATTGGAGCAAATGCATTGAATACCTGCCCGTTTATGCATCTTGGCTTGTTTGTCTGTGTACGTCTGAAGCACGGTGCCTTAGGTAGGCTCGAGTATGTGTGTGTGTGTGTGTGTGTGTGTGTGTGTGTGTGTGTGTTTTTGCATCTGTGTGTTTTCTATGGGGTTTCCTCTCCTTTGTCCCGGTTTAAAAGCTCCATTCAGTCTGATCTGTTGTGTGTCATGTCCTCTTTGTCTGCCCCTATTCAGCTCCGCTCACCCAATCACAGCTCAATGACTAATTGCCTGCTTGGCAAGCAAAAGCCAGTGTGTGAGTGCATGTGTGTGCGTGTGTGGGAGAAAAACAGTGACTGGGGCTAACAGAGAGAGAGAGATTGTGTATGTGTGCATGTGGTATGTGAGTGAGCATGTGTGTGTGTGTGCGTCTTGGGTTTTCTTCACATTGCCAGTGACCCTGAATGGAGCCCTGACTGCATTCTAATCACTGGCACACTCCATGTTGTAACTGAGAGGACCACACACACACATACACACACACAGAGGAGGGTGAAGAGGCCAAGGGTAGAGAAATGTGGACTTGTATCATTAGAGCTGAGTCCTTTACGTTTAAATGGCAGGGAGTCAACACAGGGTAACATCGCCACTAGCAATTATCTCAAACATGATTCTGGACCATGGTGTGATGGTTATGAATCAATGTTATTTTCTCTATTCAGTGATTATGAATTAGTTTTCCCGGCCAAATATTACATTTAAATAGATTCGGAGCTGATAAATAAATGAAATGTGAAATCTGTATTGACAGTATTGTGTGTAATGTTTTGTGTACCTGGCAAAACCAACTCCTCTGCTCAGGCCATTGGCGTCCCTCAGTATCCGTGTGGAGATGACGTGACCGAAGGGCTTCAGCATGTTCTCCAGCTCCTGCTCGTCCATGGACACCGGCAGGTTGGAGATGTAAAGGTTGGTGGGGTCCTGCTCCTGTTGCTGTGGAGACAAAAGAGAGCGGTAGAAGATGAGGAATTCGCTCTCGTCACTTCATTTTGTCTTGCATCAACAAATGTTTAAGTGCCAGCCATAAAATTGAATATTTTAGTCTGGTCTTAGAGAGTTGAGAGCTGATTGGAAATGTGTCTCTGAAGCCTTGAAAATAATCACTGGTTTTGGGTCTCGCATAAACACATGCCCACCCTAAAGAATGTGAAAAAAGGAATAGAATTTAATAGTTTATTATTATTAATTAAAAATTTGCTGATGGTGAAAGGTTTGATATGATGCGTCTATCCTCATACCAGGGATATAAAGAGAGACTGCCCTTGTGCCAAGCAAAACAGTCTTTCTTCCCCTCAAGTATGTAAAAAGCTCAAAATAAGAGGAGAGGAATGAAAGAGTTGACTATAACTCTCCACTAAAAGCTGGTTTTGAAGCAGTAAATGCATTAAAGGTTAAGACTGTGCCATTCGAGCTGTTTATTTCCATATTTATGACTGAACATCCCACTGCAAAATATCTGTGAATTTAACTCAAGTGGCAAACTCTCCCCAAAGAGGAATAAACATTTCATTGGAGAGACAGTGCTCCGGCTTGACACTCAGAACCCCTCAAGCAGTAAGGTAACCCCCTCAGGATTCATAGATGTTAACAGAGCTGCATTAAATGTTTCCAGGGGAACTTCCTTCTAATGTTCCCCTCATTTAGTTATAGACTAGTATACTTCAATTATTTTAGTTCTTTAACCACAGCACTCCATTGAATTGTGCATGTTTGTACATTGTGTGTATCTACAGTACTTGCAAATTACAGAGGGATTGAAACAGGAGAGGGTTTCATGTAGTAGTTTACACAAAGTTGCTATTGACAGAGAGAATAAGAAATGTAATATGTATTACTGCATACTTCATTATTTCATAAAACAATAACACAGTGCCTCTGTTGATAAATGATTGTGTTGATAGTAAGGGCATTTTATCAGATATTTGACTCATCTGGGAACTAAATCCTTACCAAGAAATTTCTTCACCATTGTGTTAAGGAAGGTGGTAATACCACATATGAATTGAAATTCAACTCCCGTGGGAAACCCCCTAAAAAACTGCTCACAGTTGGGTAACGGTAACCAGATTTTCGAAAATTCTGAAATGTATTATTTGGCTTGTGATGGGTAAAACTAGGGGTTTTTATGATTCTGAGTCAATTGCTATCATTAGCTTTTCACCCAAAACATTCTATTGGTGGAAAAAAAAAACAGCCACACCCACTTTTCCCACTCATCGAAACACCCCCACCAACAGAACATATTACAGAGAAGCTATTCCTTAGCATGACAGAGGTTGCCTTTACTATCACATAAACATGTATATTACTATTAAATACTCAATATTATATAACTTATATTCAACGCTTTTTTCTTTGTAAGACATTATACAGACCCTCCAGGATTTTGCAAGGTCACAATTGCAACTTTTTTTTATATATATATATTTTAGGGGCTTTTTTGCCTTTAATGTATAGGACAGTTGAGAGAGATAGGAAAATGGGAGGCAGAGAAGGGGGGAATGACACGCAGGATAGGGCCGGGTTCGCCTGCAGAGGACTAGCCTCAGGACATGGGACGGGTGCTCTACCAACTGAGCTAAACACCGCCCCGACAATTGCAACTATTAACGCAAATTCATCCAGTCCTCATGAAATCTGTGCCTTTGCAATTTTAACCAATCACCACAACTTTTCTGCAAATCTTTTGTCATAGACCACTGTGGCCAGATGTGGTCACAGGAATTATTACAGTGTTTTCGTTTTCTGCAAGTCTCTATTTTTATTACTAGTTATTGTTTTCATACATTAAGTTATTATGTGGATTGGGAGTGATAGAGAGACAAAGAGAGGAAGGAAGAGAGAGAAGACACCAGACAGGCACCAGATTTCACATACCACATTATTATAGCTGCACTCACTGTGTCTCTCCTCTATACTATAAATATGCTTCTTTGTAAACATGTATATCTATTCATTACATTATAATCAGTGACAAGCAGCTCCTTGAGAGTTTTTCTTCATATTCAATATCTTTGATATTCCTCTTATTTCCTGTTTACAACCCCAGACATTACAGTAGATCCATTAGTGACAGTACATTGACATGGTGCTGGAGTAGATGTTGTTCATTATTGTGTTGTCATTAACATGAACCAAATACTGAGAATGGAAATAGTGTGTTGTGTGGTGTATACTTTAAAGCACGTCATGAGACCCCAACATGTTTAGTACTGAGACCTAATGACAATACAGTGCATACGGAAAGTATTCACTTCAGACACTTCAGTGTTTCATTTTGTTTTGTTGAAGCCTTATGTTAAAATCAATATAATTTTTTCCCTCATTTATCTACACACACCTCATAATGACAACATAAACCCAGAATTTTCCACAAATTAATCAAAAAAGCAAAAACTGAAATATCATGTGAACACAAGTATTCAGACCCTTTGCTGCGACACTCATGTACAGTAGGTCATTCAGGTGACGTCAGTTTCTTTCTTTCATCTTTGAGATGGTTTTCATTTGAGTCTACTGTAGCTGTGTTGAACATAGTTTAGTTTGAACAAAATTTTGAAAAGGCACACACCTGTCTAAATAAGACCTTTCAGCTCATGGTGCATATCAGAGCAAAACAAGATTCATGAGGTCAAGGGAACTGCCCCAAGAGCTCACAGACAGAATTGTAGCAAGGTAAAGACCTAGACAAGGCTACAAAGAGACTACACATCCTCTCTCATTCTCAAATGGAAGAAGTTTGGGTCAACCAGAACTCCTCCTAGAGCTGCAGCCGTCTGGCCAAACTGAACAGTTGGGGGAGAAGAGCAGTGGTTTGAGAGGTAGGTCTAACCAAGAAGAACCCAAAGATCACTCTGGCTGAGCTTCAGATACCCGGTGTGGAGATGGGAGAAAGTTCCAGAAAGACAACCATTGCTGCCGCCCTCCAACCAATCTGGCCCGACGAAACTTCTCCTCAGTGAAAGACACATGAAAGGCTGCATAGAGTTACTCACAGCCTTTAGGGTTTTTTTTTGTGCAAACCCTATGCAGCCTTTCAGTGTGTGTTTATGTTTGTGTTGTTGGGTGTATACTTGTGTGTACTTTTTAAAAAAAGGCTGCCCAAAATGGCTCATTTTAAACCTAAACATGTCCTTTATCCATGGAAGATTTTCCTTTCCAAGCACGAGAGCTGTGTGATTTCAAGTGTGGGAGTCCCAAGTCTGACTGGCTGTGACCAAAGCCATCCATGTAGTCGGTGACTCAGAGTAAGCAGAACAGCTTCACTGAAGGAAGTCTGAAATATTTACCTTTCTTTCTAAGACTGAATATCTGCCTTCGTCAGCAGGGATTTTCTTTTGGCAGAGTGTCCAAAACACAGAGTGGCACAGTTGTCTTCCCACACAGGGCAACTGGCTTTGAATATAATCTTTTTGCATTTGTGTACATGCTGTTGGATGTGTGTGTGTGCGCGCATCGATGCGGGCAGCGACAGATGAAAGTGGCGGGATCAAATGCATAAAAGCGCATCTAGCAGCTGTGGAATCTGTCACTGATCTAAAAGTCATCTTTCTTACAGTTGGACCTCCCTGAAGCAAACCAGTATAAATTATAGTTGGACTGCGCTCCTCATTAAAATGTCCAATTAGAAGAATTCACTCACGCTTAAATCAATCATAAAGCACTGGTCAGGTGCCAGTGTGGACACTTGAACTGTTTTTGCTATAGATGTATGTATCCTGTGCAAACTGGCATCTAAAAGACCTCAAGCTTCTGCTCTGAACAAAGTTTGTATTCTTCCTCTGGTCATAAATGTATTAAATAGTGTCTCTCAAGCGAATATGAGGCATTGACAGACTTAGTACTGACTGAGTTAAAACAAGTGGTTATCTTCCAAAGCTACAGTCTTTGTAGTGTAAAAGTCCTTATTTATGTTATTGTCCTTCCACATAGCTCAGCACAGAAGCACTGTCAGTGGAAACAAAGAGGGAACTTCCTCCAAAAAAAAAACACTCTCACTCTAACTTTGGAAAATATCCACTTGACTTTGCTGACTCAGACTGCTGAAGCCTCATATTAACTTCAGATATATCACTTATCACACGGGAGGAAGCATTATGACAAGCAACACCTGTTTTAAAGCTCATGCTATTCTATTGAGTATTGTTTTGAGTGGAGTAAAGTCTGATGGGGCAGTCATGCAAGCCTTCAAAACCTGAAAACAGGAAGTTTAAAGAGTAATGAATATGTCTTCACGTTCTATTGATAGATAGCACAAATCATTCTTATAAATAGTGTGTCCTAGCGTTAGAACATACAGACATATCTGACTATTCTGTGAGCTTCCTGCTGCTGGAATCAAGATATAGCAGGAGCAGGGCCTGGGTTGAAGTACTGTACATTATTAATATTAGAAAGACGCTTACAATACAAATAGGAGGTTTATGGCAAGGCCATGTTCAGATTCAACAGTGAACCACTGTCTAATGTTACACATCCATCGCTTTGTCGCACACTTTACAAGTCTCAGTGCTTTTGTCATTCAAGTAAATTAGCTCTATAGTACTCCTGAGGCTTCGCTCTACTGCACTTTACACGCTTACTGTGACTATGGACTTTGTCATTACGAACAGTAACCTGCTCATCGAGACACAAAGGAATTTCAGCCTTCAATCTAGAGTTACTCTGTATGTAACTGAATTTCCCCTGGCTATGGAGGCAGTTCTGACACAATCCTTGCTCTCTTCTTTTTTTTTCTGTCTTTTTTTTTTTTTTTAAATTCGAAAGCCCTAAAAAGATTAAATGGTAAAACAGAAGATTTCCTACCCCTGTGGTCAATGTGGTTACAAGCTAATTTCATCCAAAGACAATACGTCTTAAACAAAATCTCACAGTGGTTTGTCCAATTTCAGCTAAAAGTGGGTCAGCTGTTTTGTTTCTGCACACATTTTCCGTGCAGTTTGCAGTTACTGTAACAAGGGAAATGAATGCAGATTTGTGCAAACAAGAGGGATGCCATAACCTCTCCTCCACTCCTCCAGTTGCTGATTATGATACATGTCTGTGTTATCTATTCCAGTGCCTGCCTGGAAATCCCTAGTTTTCTTTGTATGATTTATCCCAGGAATAAAGAGTGAGATGGGTACAAAATTAACAGGGGCATCATGGCGGGTTATTGAAATCGCATTGCTCCACCTGACCATCTCTAGACACAGCTGGCTGTAAAACACATTTATTTGCACAAGTACTTCAGGGATATGAACTAAAGTGTTTTGGAGCACCCGCATGTAAGTGAACTCTGCTTGACTTTGCTCAAAGTTGCTGTTTGCACAAAGTTATTTCTCAGTGATCTCTCACTCTGCATGTTGCAAATGACTCACCTCTCCCTCCCCGTCCCCTCTCTCCCTACGTCTCTTTGTCTCTCTGCCTCTTTGTCCACCCCCTCTACCCCCCCCTCTCTCAGTAACATCTGTCATGAGCTGGAAACAGCTTCGCACCAACTGTGCCTCTCCCTGACTGTGGAGCCTGCCAGCGAGTCAGCCTGTGTTTTCAGCCCCATTAAACCTCATTGCTGCATCATTATAGCGGGTCTGTGCCTCTTATCATGCTACTTCCCGGTTACCTTGCAATGCCACAACACCTGCCGGAGAGCTAGAGGGTAAAGAGAGGGCAAAGCAATGGTTAAATAGCTGTGAAAAACACCGGCTGAGTCTATATCGTAGATGGATGGATATGAGGTGAGACGGGTACTTGAATGTCACATTTCTTTGCAATCCCGCTTGCATCTCAAATAGTAACACTCCACACTCCAAAATGACACATTGCAGCCTCTCACAACCCTGAACAGCAATGAGTGGTTATTAAAAATGGATGGATGGAAAGATGAGGGAAAACTAAGTGAAGTCAGGGGCGCCTTGGAATAAAAAATCTAGCTGGGCACGTTCATGAAGAAGCAGTATATGATTAGGGAAATAAGACTTTCTGTTTAATGTGTTGACTCCCTCCACTTACCATTCCATCTTGTCTTTCACTTAATCCTGCTCATTTCCTCTTTTAATCCATCTATTCTTTCCTCTCCTTTGCCCTCCTTCAGCCCACCTCCTCCCTTGCCTCAACTTCCTCCTTTCTCATGCTCGCCCTCCCCCTCCCCCTCTTGTCCTTTCCTTTTTTACCTACTTGCTATTCGCCCATCCTCTTCCTTAGATTAAAACCTAATCTCCTATAATGGTAGCCTTGCTGTCTAAAATGCTATCTGAATGCTTAATTAATATTTAAAGAGCACATTTTTTCTCCTCGCCCTTCACATCCGTCTTTTCCTTTCCCTCTTGCATCTTTACTCCGTTTTCCACGTATTCCATATGCCTCTTCTCACCGTTCACGTCTTTACTCTCCCTCATTTCCATTCGCCCCTCACCACCATCTCTGCCTCTCT
This sequence comes from Decapterus maruadsi, assembly GCA_030347415.2. NCBI lineage: Eukaryota > Metazoa > Chordata > Actinopteri > Carangiformes > Carangidae > Decapterus > Decapterus maruadsi. Next base: position 11,910,185 of record CM064894.1, on the reverse strand, counting down.
CTGCATTTCTGCCTTCCTCCATCTTCCTCTTCCTCAAGCCAAGTTCTAATCTTTCATAATGATTGTCTGGGTATCTAAACGCTCTCTAACGGCTTAATCAATACTTAATGAACATGCCATAAATACTTCATGAACCCTAAACCCAGAAATCCCCAGGGTTTCATTAGACATGGAGATATACACTTTTCTCCATCTCCATGATGACTGCAGGCTCAGTGAAATCAACACTGGATAGTGATTACCTCATCATTTAATGTTCCGGTCAGTTCATATTAGTATGGCATTGTGTTTGGCTGCTTCCGCTTTGTAATGCACATAATGTGTCTGCTCTAACGTTGTAGGTGGAGAGCGTGAAAACCTGACGCAATTGTCTAAATAATACATATGCTGCTGTGCATATGCTGTTCTTTTAACACCACCCACATGTCCAATCACTTCTATGTCCAGTGTATTTCAGTCTGTCTGCTGCCTGGCTCCACTAGTTTGCCTGTTATGTGGGTTTTGTGAGTGAGGAAAAAAAAAAGTGGAAATATTTAGACATGATCAAAATTCCTGAAGCATTGCTGCATGTTTCAGCCGGCTAAAGGCCACTGTAATGTCACTGTTCTTGCAAGTTCAGAGATTCCACAGCTTGTGGATGAGGACTGCACAAAAAGAGTCTTGCCCGTTATTTCCTCTATATATTTGTGAGTTGAATGTCTCCAGAGAATGGGTTTAATTCGCAATAATACAAAAAAGGGCAGGGACTTTATCTCGCTTGTCACATTCTTTCAACTTCCAAGAAATAACAACTTTTCAAGCAGAGAAAGAAAACACAAAGATTGATCCCTGCAGTTGTAAATTCCACACCAGGTTTTTGCTGTAGTTAATTGGCTACAAAGGTCATTTAGCTTAGCTAACCTTTGAAAGACTGAGCTAACACTTAAGGATCATTAAAACCGGGGTTATAGGCTTTTCAAGTGATGGCATACTTATGAAAATATTCAGAAGCAGAGAAGCTGTTTTCCACTCTGTGGTTCTCTAGCGACTGTGAAGTGGCAAAGAAACACTGACTATTCAAAGAAATGGCATCACACTTGACTAAGTGAGAGACTGACTATGTTTCAATGTTTAATTCAATTTCGTGATGGTAAGAACGTTTTTCCTCCCTCTGGCTTCCAACACTGCCTGCGTCTTCACACTCTGCATGACTCATTTAAAGCAATAAGAGAGGCCTGTCTTGATAATGGTGCGTGCACGCATGCACGGGCACACACACAGTTCTCAAATTCTCAAGTCACACATGCAGTTATTACTAAATTCAACCATTAATTTACCTGTTTGCCCCCCTTCTCTCCCTGTCGCCCTTTTTGTGCCTCTGCCTTTTGCGCTCAACTGTCCTCTCTTTTTCACTGCAATTGTACCATGGCTTTTCCTTTCTCATCCCATCCTTCTCTTTTTTTCTGCTCACACTGTCTCTACTGTGTGTATTTAAAGGCCAGTAATTCATCACAGAGTCAGAGCAGAGTGCAGTCCCCGCTGCACACCAGTGTGCAGGCTGCTTGTCTGCCAGCCGTTCAGAGCTGGAATCAATCACCCAATTCTGAGACAGTGAAACCATCAGGGAGGGTCAGACACAGATAGAAGAGAGGGACACACACACACACACACACGCACGTACACACACAGCACAGATAGAGAGAGAGAAGGCCAGATGGAGGGAGTAAGAGCAGAGGTGCACATACAAATAGACAGAAAAGCTCAGGGTGGATTAAGTAAACATTTCCTGGGATGAAAACAGATCAAAATGCCTCATAAATTGATTAAATCACTTTCCCTTGGACATGACCGGAAATTCGGGAGAAAAAAAAGGATACTATGGATATATGCATAGATAGACTAAACACATTCTAGTCTGAGTCTGATTCCACATCTGTCTTTCTGTTTTTCTTTGTTGTGGATGTACTTGTTTATCCTTCAGACTGACCACACAAACACAACTTATGAGTGTGGGCCTGATTCCTAACAGCTGAGTAGCAGTGGTGTCATTTCCTGTGGTTATGTGGTTGTTCTTACTTCTTTATGGTTCAGGCCTGGACCTTCTTTTTGACAAAAATCCCAAACACGGCATGAGTCATTGAGAGAAAAAAAACACATAATCTTCCATATCTTGTGGGGATCCACGAGAAACAGGCCTGTGATCCATTTTGGGTTTAAGATTACAAAATTGACTTCCTGGTAAAATATCTGAGCTTCCACTGTGGGACGCCAATTAAGGAAAAAGCATTTTTGAAGAGTTATAAACCACAAAATATGAAACACGTGTTTATGGTCATAGTTCACAAAACACATCTTGGCTGTGTCCCTCATAACACACAGGGCCTTAGGTTAAACTGTTAAGATGCCAAGGCAACCAACCATGCCAAGGCACTGCTATAACGCATAAAAAGCCATGTAGAGCGATTACACACGCAAACGCCTACACATAATAGGCATAATGCCTAAAAAACAGATCCAGTGCGTACAGTGCATTCATATCCCGCTCTCTTCAGCGCTCTTTCCTTTCTCCCTCTTCTCTTGTGTAGCACTGAATGCTGTAATCAATGCTAATGGGACTCAGCTGTTGGCCAGTCTAATTACCTGGAATGCAGACGGATGATCTGGTAGACAGGCATACACACACACACACACAGCTGCACTTTGAGGTATTGCTGTGTAATTTTATTTTTGTACACCTGCCACTCAAATAAATGTGTGCGTGCGTGTGGGGGCGTCAGGATGTGGCTGTTATGGTGAATGTGACGAACGAAAATGATTACCAGGCCATGCATTTGTTAAAGGTCAATTTGAGAGCTCACGCTAAAGTATCCATTCCTTTTTCTGAGTTGGGAATTCCCAGGGAGTAGCCTGGCAGACGAAAGCGCAATGTTAAATTTACAAGAAGTTTATTTTTAATCAAATGAATCATTCTAATCATTTTCAATCTGGGTCAGACTCTTCCATCACCTTCACCCGTGTTTACATGTAACCACGTCTCAGACATTTGACAGACGACGCCGGTGAAGTGGCTGGAGTTTAAAACAATCAGTCAGGATTGAAGCAAAGACTAAAAAAAAACCTTGACTGAAAATTCAAAATCATTTATTTCATGAGAGATTTTTTTTAACACTTTCAATGGCAGAGCTATGATGGAGTAGCATGCCAAGTGCCCCAAAAATTCATTATACAGGGATGAATAACTTGAACATTTAGAGTTCAGACTGAGCTGATTGAAATGCTGTCCAGAATCTAAGACATCCAACAACAACACAGACTGCCCAGCTCTAGAGACAACCATCCACACATGCAATTTGTGCACATTAAGGAACATAGAAAAACGTTGAGCAGACTTGAATGTTCTTTAAATAAGAGGGATTTTGAAACAAATCTCTCTGATGTCTGATAAATTTGAGGCGGTGTCAGCCTGATGTCGTAGTGTCTGCCTGAGGAGAGAGCGGGCTTCAGGGAAATCCTCGCTCTAAATGATTAATGGAGTCTGGAACCAAGGAGGGGAGTCTCTGACTCTGCAGGTACACACCCTATTGACGCCTGTGAGAGAGAGAGAAGTGTGTGTGTGTGTGTGTGTGTCAGTCGGCATTTGATGCGGTATCATCACTGTGGAGACTGTTTCATGGCAGTTCAGAGAGACTTGTTAATGATGGCAACTACACACGCTTATGAACATTCAAAAACTACATGAACAAATAAACAGAGGTGTCACAGGCTGAGATCTATCTAGAGTTGTGGATTGTATGTGCATCCATATTATGAAATAACAAAAGTTCTAGTAGTGATACTGCTCTATCTATGCTAATTGACACCATATTTATATCAGTTTTCAATTTTTCTGCAAAATGTTGTTTAACAAGCATAATAAGCTGTAAGGATCATATAAACAAGATGAGTTCAAAAGGGGCCTGACACTTGATATAAAGACACTACTGTGGGCTTTATATGAAGGTAAGTTTTAGAAATTGTTTACAAGTTTTGTTAAAAAGTTTGATTTTGCCATCAAAATATAACAGACTTATTGTATTGATATACCGTAACTGTAAGAAAAGAGAATCTGACCTTGTCTCAGAGTTATTCAACCACCTTGTGACAGAATTGTACAAATACAAAATTAGATATGTCAAAATGAATGACCACATGGCTTCTTTTGTTCCCCAGGAGGAAATCCATTGAACTCAGTCTCTCAGCATCCTTCACCTTTTTACACCAAGGTGTGAATTCCCCAACTCCAACTCATGGCCCAAGACCTTCGATGTCACCCGCGCATATAAAAAGAGAGAGGTGCCCTTGTCCTCCCTCTTCTCTTCACTACTGGACTAGGGGTGGGAATTGATAAGTTTTTATCAATATCAATGCCATTGTCGATTCTGCCTATCGATACAATTCCTTATCAATTCTCTTAACAATGCCTGAGTAGTTCATTGAGTGGCAAAAAAGGAGTTCTACACAGTCTTCAGCTCGAAAAGCAACACTTTAATGTTTGCTAACGTTACGTTACCGTCGTGACCGTCACCGGAGTTTGTGTGGCAAAGTCAGCAGCAGCAGCACCCGTCCGCAGACGGTCAAACACATGGCAGTCCTGTTTTATACCGTGCTTCGTTGATAAATGTTCCTGCATATTTTTTTGCACCTTTGCACGATATAACTGCAGTGTTAGCCCCTAGAATATTTTTTAGGCCCGGTGGTACCCACAGAAAAACCCTGAAAAGAAAAGAGAATCGTGACCTTGTCTCAATATTAAATATAAAAGGAGGTCCTTATCAGGGTCCAACGTTGCCCCATCTAATGCTATTTCACACTATTTTATATAGGCTAGTAGTAGCAGTTATGCCCTCCATGCCTGAACAGGTGAGCCACCTGTTTAATGCCTGATCACAGTTGATATCTTTAACTGAAAGGCCTTTCATGGCCAAAAACATAAACCTGGACAACATTTTGCTCCATCAGATTTTGCATTCACATGCTGCAGTGGACAATTTAGTTTAAGTATTAATCCAGTATCTAAAAGAAATTAAGATGAAAATGTTGGCCTTCTGAAAAGTAGGCTATGTCCATCTGCTCTCAATACTTGGTTGGGGCCCAGACCTCCATGTTATTCTAGTTTATTGAGACGCCCCTGTAAAACTCAAGGTTGTGGGACATTGAAACAGTGACAGAGAAACAGCCAGTCATCCAACAGCTGTGTCGTTTGGTTGAAGCACCGTCTCCACGTGTGTTTATTGACAACATGGTTATAACCAAGACCTCGGCATGGTAACGGTCACCGGTGATGTCTGAAACACTCGCCGTCACTGAAACGCTCCGTGAAATCGGCGATTAAATACAACGAGCCGCGAGCGACGTCTATCCTGTCTCACCTGGAGCTCACGCTGCAGCGACCCAGTTCATCACCTGACAGTGACTTTGCTCCGCGTCAATCCCTCCTCTCACTCTCTCTCCCTCCTCTCCTGTCTCTCTCGCATGACGCGCATCAATGTCGCCGGTCATTTTTTTTTCTTTTTTCCACGGCATGCTGTGAAATGAGGATCGTTAAGAGAATTGATAACGTTTGCGGCGTACGATTCCGATGGAATTGATTAGTTGGAACCGGCGCTGAGTCAGAACCGGTTCTCGATTCCCATCCCTATACTGGACCCTCCATTAGCTCCTCAACAGGAGCTGTTGGCTCTTCTGTCTTCTGTGCAGACTCGCTCCCACCAGCTCCTCACCAGGAGCGGCTGCTATTCAAACCCCAGAAGACCTGCAGAAAGCAGATGCTTCCACTGGACTGAACCTTGTTAGCGACTGGAGAGCCTACCAACGGATTGAAGATTGAACGGTCTGCAAGCTGATGGAGCCACAAAGCAGAGTAAGCACCAACCAGCTGAAACCAAACTGAAACCACAGCCAAGGCAACTGCAGTTTACTTTACAAGGACAACAACAGCAGGCCTTTCCAGAAACCACAGGACTTCAACCAACATATCAACCCACATCTTTTGTGAGTTGGTAATGTAACTGGGCCTAGTTAGCTTACCTTGTCCACAACTTCACTAAGCATAGAACGTTTCAACTGTGCCAATGTACTGTATGTATTGATTCAATTCAGTAGAACTTGGACTGTTTTGTTCTGTCTCTTTAAAGTCAGATAACTCGTGTCTTGGTGTTACACAAAGGAACACACAGTTATTCACCTCCCCTACATTACATGTCGTTGGCCATTGAGGCTGTCTTTGATTTCCTTTGTATTTCAGGATAAAAGAACCACATTCAGCCATCTTGCCATTGTCTGATTTCACACAGACACATAGACACACACTCTTTTACACACACACCTGCATATACTGTAGTATATGTAGCTCATGTTAGATGTATGTGTTGTTATTCCACTTTTATAGAGAATGTGAAGTTACGTCACGCCGTTGGACGTTGGCCGCCATCTTTGGAGGATCGCGGATGTAAACACTTGCTCGCCCCCCCTGAAAAAAGTTCCCAAAGTCGCTTAAAAGTAATGATGGTGGGACAGAACTGCTGCATAAAAAATGCCACAGCAGTATATGCACTAATACGAAAAACGAGATAGTTCACAATGTCTGGATAAGTCAGTGGAGGGAGTAAATCTGGGTCTTAATAAGTAGTAGTGTTTCTGTTTACCTTTGTTTCTCATTAAATTTGAATTTATCACGATACGTTCCTCCTTTGTTTCCCTTCCTCTTCTCCGTTTCTTTTTTGTTTTCTTTTTTTGTCTGTCTTCCTCATCTCTTTTTCTTTCTCTTTTACTTTTTGCTCGTTTTCCTCCGTTTTTCCCACTCTGTTTACGTTTGCGTTCCTCCAAAGATGGCGCCGACGTCCCACAACGGCAAAGCGGCGTGACGTCAGCTTCACATTCTCTATACGTCCGAATAAACTCGGTGAATCTGTGCTGGTCTGTTCACTCTTATCTTATACCAAGGTGAATCCTGCCAAACTCTACTGTAGTACTTTCAAATCCTTCAACTTATACTACAATTAAGAAGGCAATTTTGGTTATTGTTATTAACCTAATTATTAATCAAGGTCCTGTATTAAAAGTAAGTATACCTTCATGAGACAGATTTTTATAAATTGCCTATCTGGTGCCCCGAGATGGATTCTGATAAGAATATTTTACTACTTTTTGCCAATAATGCTCACAATAGCACTATAAATGTCAGGTAGGGCACAACAATTATGCTGCACAGGCGTGAAGTGCAACATTAATTGGCACTACCCATGTGAGGTATTGCACTGTGAGTGACCATGGTACGGTCTCCAACACAAAAAGGCACTACTTGCAGAGATAGGAAAAGAGAAATCCAGAGAAATCTCCAAACTCAATATTTCTACTTTCTAAAAACCCAGACTGTGCCCTACATTAACTGATTATCCAAGGTAGCATTAAGTGGTATATCATCTGCATAGAAATATTAAATAGCTCATGTCTTTGTCCTTTATGAGGCCCAATAGCAGAGCAGATCCAAAAACTAAAAAGACCAAAAATGAATCCCTGGAAAGTGACTTGTAGCAAGTCCCTATATTGACAAAGGGAAACGTCTTTGAACAAGGTAGCATGAAATTATTCATGAGCCTTGAAGAGTCCTTACTGCAAGTACAATCACCTAGAATGGTCAGTGGACTCAAGCACAAGGGTAAAATGAAAATAGATAAAATTGCAGTGAGAGTCAGCCATCAAGAATAAATCATTGGTTCACCATCACTGTCCTTATCAGTAATAGACGTTATTCTACACTTTCAATGTGTTCCTAACACACTCACTTTTGCTGCACCTTAGTCTCTCTGATGAACATAAATCACATGTTTGTTTTTTTAAACATTGCCTCTTTTGAAACACAAGGCACAGGTTTTATGATTCCACAGCTTTTTGTTAAAGACGCCATTTTGTACAGCAGTGATTTTTTTTTTTTTTGCTTTAGTATCTTGAGTGCTGGAAGATGTGGGGGAGAGAGGATGAGAAACGGTCAGCTGGTCAAGAGTGAGGCTCAAACCTTGTAGCCCTAGTAGCATGGTCTGCAGCCCACACTGTGAACCTACACTACTTACTACTCCAGCAGATTAAAAGCAAGTTCATCTCTGCTCCTAAAATGACTCACACAGAGAACTACCTCTTCCATCTGTCCTTTCTTTCATAGAGCTGCTCTTTGATTGTCTGCCTGTATCTGAGCATTTCATTAAAAGAATGCAATAAACCAGAGGGGCCTACTGGATTGCTGGATTATCATTGAGGAAGCACTTTCTCGGATAAGGGAAGAGAAAATTAATAAAGAAAGTTTTTAGACAAACTTATTGAATGAATTCGTTCTTTCTTTTAGTTTCTTTCTTTTTTCCCCCCTACTAATGGCATGTGGCTTGTCCTCAGACAAATCATTGGAAAATGAGGTTAAGAGCCAAAGCTAGAGAGAAAACAAATTAAAAGGAAACTGCAAAATTAAAAAAGTTCTGAAAAAGTGCAGGGGAGGAGTAGGTTTGTGCTCTCGGCACTACAGTGATTAAAACATAAAGCTCTGGCTCAGACACAAGAATCACATCGGCTCAGAGGGAAGAAAGACGCATATTCGCCCTGGTGTTGGAGTCTTTTTTTTTACTGTGTCATGTTGCATGCTGACTGTACATGCATGAGTGGGAGAAAGTAAAAACAGAATAACAATTTCAGAATCTATACATCCTCTTGAGGATTATTCAGCAAAACCCACAATGTATCTTTATATCCTGCATTTAAATACTTTCTAATTTCAAAGTAATATCCTCTTGAACGGAAGCACAGATAAATCAGCATCTGAGTGTCATTTAGGGGCTTTAAGGCAAAGGCTACAACCTTATTTTCACCTTAACTGCATTGCAGTAAAAGGCTAAAAATGAGACTGTCATGTCATCCAAGGGCATATAACACTTGGAGCACTACAAAGTTATACAAGCTGGTTGAGTTGCCGTATAACAGAGAGCTAAGCTGCCCATGTCCACCCACACCTTCTGCCGGCCTCGGCTGTAAAGTCCTGGAGGAGAGGAGCACTGGTTTACACTTCAATAAAAGACCTTTTTCATCAGCTCTGCTGTTTTCTCTGCATCTGCGTGTATGTGTGCTCCAAGTATGACCTGAGCAAAATCAAAAGCAATAAAAAAAAAAAAAATCAGGTTTGTATTTCCAATTTAAGGTAAAAGTGTTCTATTTGAGTCATACTACAAAAAAAAAAACACTACAACGTGGCGAAGCTTCACTTTCACACCCACTTCTCAGGACTGATCATTTTTCTATGACAGGCCACTGAGCAGCAGCAGGGGCTGTGGGTTAATTTTGCTCAAGGACAATAACCTGTGGTCGCTGAAGTGCTAAGTCCAAGTTATTTTCACTCCACACATTTTCCCCGTGACCCTGAGGACCCAAACCAGAGAATTATATCTCCATCTCTCATTTTTTATGCAATCATCCAACGCTCTGCAGTCTTCATAATTTTCAACACATTCTCTTGTAGGGATTTGTGGATTTAACAATGTATCGACTGAAAAACTAACTTCACATGCACTTGGTTGATTTTCACACAGTGTAATATGAGTGACTGAGCAGCCTTGTCAGGGTTTGTTGCATTCTCCAATACGTACACAAACAAGTGCACGCGCATACTCGCACGCACGTCGCACAGATGTGTGCACATTCTGTGTGTTTTGCACTTCCACCTGATACTATTTCATCCTGATCAATGCCTTTGTCCTACACATCCAAAGCTTGAAAGCCATGGCCTGTTGCCATGGTTATCTCTATTTGAAACCAGAGGGATTAACCTCCAGGGGGATGGCTTGGGAGAGAGAGAAAAGGAGACAGAGAGAAGGATGAGAGAGAGAGCAGCAAAACAAGAGGGAATAGAGGAGAGGAAAACAACAATGGGTGAGAATAGAAACAGATAAAGTCAAACCAACAATAATACAGGGAAAGATATAGATAAAGTGATAGAGGGACGGATAGAAAGAGGTCAAAACAAGTAGGACAGAAAGAGGAAAAAAAGGGATAGAATCGTAAAAGTGAGTGAAGGTGAGCATTGGGGAGGTTAAGTCCTGCTTGTGTATCTTATAACACAACCACTGAACCATATGAAACCTTGGTATTTTAACAATATAAAAAAAGCCAAACACATAGACTGGTTTTATTTATTTGAGCTGTGATGGCAACTTTATTTCCTTCTTCAATTCTGGTTGGGTTTGGTTTAGCTTGGCTCAACTTGGTTTGTTTTGGCCAATGCGGAAACCACTGGCATATAATCCAAAACTAAATATTGGGATTCTCTCATTGGCTGCCGTTATGCTTTATTATGAAAAACAATAAAACACAGCCACTGCCGCCGCACTCTCAGCACAAACGGTTCGGCAAACGATCCTCTTTCTCAAACACAAGTGTGTGAGTTTGAACCCGAGCCCTTCTGGTTGAAGAACAGCCTCCGTGCTACGGGCGATGCATTCAAAACAGCGTGTCACAACATGAAGCGGAATTCATTTAATATGCTGGCAGAAAATAAAAGCATGTAAACTGTACCAGTTTTGCATCAGAAGGTGGCTTTTTGAAGATACAAGTTGTTTGCAGTGTGCAGTCTCTCTGAAGATGTGCTGGTGGTGTTGTGTTGCTGTGGTGCTCAGATGAGAGAGCAGAGATTTTCTTGCCGTCTTTAGATGTCGGGACGAGGGCACAGGGGGGGCGAGCTGACAGCTTGGCGGACCAAGGTTATTTACTTTTAGAAAGGGAAAACCAGCCTGAGTCAGCAAATACTAAAGGGCAGCCACACACGCACATTCACACATGCAAACACACATGGACATCTAACAGTTTCATCTCTGGTACGTGCACACGCTCTCACATGGATGCACCACTTACTTTCCCCCCACCCCACCCATCCACACACACAGCGCCAAGAGGTTAAATAGACTCATCGCTGGAACACCACTGAGAAAACAGCAGCCTAATTACCATCATATCCTCCACCAAGGACACCTCATGACGGCGTACACACACACACACACACTCGCATTTATCTATTCATTTTACCTGTACAAACCACATCCTCCCCTCTTACTAAGCCATTAGGCTCTAACAAGGGTTCTTAAACTCTTCCTGCCCAAACTGAGCAGGTTTAGTGTCCTCCTGAGACGCAGCCTCGTTAAAGCTTCATCATATGAGCACCCATCATCACAGAACCCGCCGCTGTTCTATTTTGGTTCCCAGCAGCGCCATAACCGCAAAATGGTACTTAGAAAGGATCTGATAACCTAGAACTCAACATTAACCAGTCAACCAATTAATAATGACCTTATCTCTAATACACACTGCGCTCACTCATTCATGCAGTGCACCCTCATTCATACCCAGGCACACACATAGACGCATAAAGAGGACAGAGGCAGCAATTACATATGATTTATTAAAATAGCATGCAGAGGAGCGTAGTCGCGAGGACCTCTAGACTTAACATTCACAGCAGAAGCCAGGAAGTTTTACCCAGTTGCTGGACCATGGCTGCTAATGTCCAATTTGCCGTCTCTAGCCAGACTGTGAATGTCCCTGGCAAAAAAAAAAAGCTGTGTGAATGTCAACTGGATATTCAAAAATGTGGCCATATCTTTTTAGTTTTTAACTGCAATCTGGAGGTAAAACTGCAGAAGCAAATATTAAAAAAAAAAGAAAAAAAAAAGAACAGAATCATTATTATTTGTTTTTTTCATTTGGAAATTTCACAATTATACACGAAATAAAGACTCAATTCCCATGACTTGGAGTGACTAGAAGCTATTAACCCTAATTGAGTAAAATGGTATTTAAAAATTCAGTTCAAGACTAAATTTGTTTGTGTGCTTTTTAATTAAACAAAATGAAAATAACTAATTTCTTTGCAACTGTGTTCAAAATATTTACAAGTAAAATTATCAGAAAAAACACTCCAGACTGAAAAGGCGCAGCCCTGGAGTCCTGTGCCATGTTTTTCAATGTTTTTATTACAAAGTTTGAATTGAAGCAGAAGTCAGCGGGATGTTTTTGTAAATATAAGTCCTAAATAGTCCTATTTTCCGTCAGCGATCACTTAAATAGAGTGTTTCAGCCGAAACACGGGTCTCTCAGTCACTCTGCTCTGCTGTAAACCCAGGAGAAAATTTTCCTTGTGGGATACAAGCGTTATCCAATGAGGAGAGAGAACGGCATGAAGGGCTGTGTGTGCAGCCAAGGGATGCGCGTTAATGTGGTGACGTAGGGACGAGGACCAATAGATCCATGACGAGGGCGGGGGCTGCTAACTCAAGGTGCATTCAAGGCAACCCGTAACTGTGCCGCGCAGTGGTTAGCACTGTTGCCTCACACAGCAAGAAGGTCCTGGGTTCGAATCCCCGGCCGCCCAGGTCCTTTCTGTGTGGAGTTTGCATGTTCTCCCCGTGTCTACGTGGGTTTCCTCCGGGTACTCCGGTTTCCCCCACCACTAAAAACATGTCAGATCCTCCAGTCAACGCCCCTGACTAAAGGCACTGTGGCTCATGATCTGGAGTTGGTCCCCGGGCGCCGCACCGTGGCTGCCCACTGCTCCTCAGGGATGGGGGGTTAAATGCAGAGAAAGAATTTCACTGTGTGACAAATAAAGTACCCTTTACCTTTTAACTCTGTTTTTACAAGTTACGAGTGGCCGTTATAGTGCACTTTCACAGGCAACAGGTCGGAAAAACACGAGTTACGGGTTACCTGTAGCGCTACAAAGTCATAAGTCGTGACTTGAAGCCGTAATTTACGGTTTCAAAAGCCTGTCTGGAACGCAGCATTAGCCAAAACGACCGGATCGCTGACTGATGCTTTAAACCTACTGTATACTGCTGACCAGGATCTTAATTTGATATGCACAAGGCAAAAGGGTTTCCTCAAATATCACAGCTGGTGGTAAGCAGACACATTCATCAGCAAGAGGCATAAAGTTGATATTTTCCTAATTATTTGTGGAACAGGGCACATATTATCTCATCCAGAAATAATCAATCAAAAATGTAATAACATTAAACATATTTTCAGATTCCAGAGTAAAGCATCAGATGGTGATTTTAATTTTTTTTTGATTGATCATTATTAGATATAACGATAAACACTGCAATCTGCCTGATTGACTTGAATACTGAGTTCAGCACATCACAAAAAAATGTATATTTACCCCGAGCAGTTAGTTTCTATTTTACTTTCTATTCTTAGGTGTCTTATGAAACATTGCTGCCACCCACCACATATGCAAGAGATGGAGTTTCCTTTGCGCTGTTACTACCAATGAAAGCAACACCCAGTTATTCAGAACAATCAGCTGACCCTACTGTGCACCGTGTTTTCATTACAACTCTTTTAACCTAACTCACCTTGATAAAAGTACATACTATTGTGTAATTGGAAAAAAAAGGTTTAAAAACATAAAGGAAAAGATGCATTTGCTGATTTATAAACCATTTGTTTCATCCTCATGTATAAGCTTAACAGTTCACCTGTCTCTGCAGAGATGTACTCATGCATGCAAATCCTTGGACTGAGTAAATGTTACGTGGAGCAGCAGGAATTGAACATGTCTCACTCAAGAGACATCCTGCTTTTCAGGGTGTTCATGTTTAGACAAACGGCCCTGAGGAACTCAAAGAAGAAACGTTTCGAGAGGAAGAGGAGAAGCGGGGATGTGTGAGTGAGTGAGAGCAAATGAAAGAAAGAAAAAAGAGAGAAAGGAAGACAAGTTAAGAGGTATAGAAGACAGACATGCACAGCAAGAGAAAAAGCCTCATTGGTTTTCAGTGGGCATGTGCAGACTCAGACGTACTAAAAGGTTACAGCATTTGATTTGTGATATTCTACTCTGAAAGCTCTCTCTCTCTCTCTGTCTGTCTGGAGGAGCAGTTTGGCTACTGCTGTCCACAAAGTTTGATCGATGGCTGAATTATGCCATCGGATTGTGAATCTAGCCGACTCTGCTGTCTGCCCAATGACAAACAACAAACACGCCTGGCCACCAATAACAATGAGAGATGTGAGGGCCCGGCAGCCAATCAGAAACGAGCCTTAATAGTGTCCCCATAAAATAAGGACATTTCAGTCAGCCTCTCCTACCATCATTAATATACTTCATTCATATGTATTCCTCAGAGTAAGACTTTAAATGCAGCGCCGCCTTTTTTTTTTCTGTGTGTCCTTCCTCAAACCCTCCTTTTCTTCTGGCCTTTTATTTCCCTCCTGGTCTTCCTCCTTCTCCTTGATCACACTGCATTCCTCCCTCTCAGATTTCAGGCTGCCCACTCCATATTCACTCCATCTCTCTCTATCCTACCTCACTACAGCTCGGGCTTCCCACTCCCTCCCCTCCATCAATCTCTCATATGCACCCTCCCTCGCTCCGGCAGCCCACTCAAAGGCTAATTCCACAGAGGGAGAGAATGTGAGGAGAGGCATTTTATAGTGTTTTCCAGTTATCTCTGTCCTTATAGAGCTGTTCTCAATCCAGCTCCATCAAACCGAGCACCACCCCCACTCTCTAGCTGCCTACTCTATTCGTCCTCTGTTCATGGCAATATTTCCCTCACTCCTCTTTGTTTTCTGTCCTCTCTGGGGTGATGCTGGGGTGATACTAAATCTGAAGGGTTTCATTCCTAAATGAGGCATTCAACCAGTTGAAAAACACCTTACTCGAACAAAATGAGGACTGGTATAAGCTGGAGACCCATTATCTCATTTTCTTCTGGAATAATAGCATTTTAAATCTTATCGTTGTAGCCGATTGCTTTGTTCTGTTGAAATATGAAGTAATAAAGATGTTACTCTTTTATCCGCCATAAAATCAGATACTTCATTTGTGTGGGAAATCTATTATTAACCCACTCTGGGTGTGTTACTGCATGTGTTTGGACAAACCTCGGCTTATATCTATTTTCAGACAGAGTTAACAACAGCCTAGGGGAGAAATCAAACAAGACCACATTTTATAGCATTGCCACCACTTAGGCGTGTGTTTCATTTGATTTAATTAATGGTAACTTGTCACTACATGAACTGCATACTATTTGGTCTTAATTAACTATATTGAAAGCATGTACTGTAATTATATTTCATGTGTTTATCATCTCATGTAATGACATTATGATCCATATGCTGCTTTTCTTCTCCTGTATTTACAGTAGGTTTGCTACAGTAAAACCTGTAATTACTGTGCAGGATGAGCATCCTGATTCTCACTGTTATATCATATTTTCATGACAAAGCAATGAGCACATGGGACATTTTTCTTCCAGAGTGAAGCCATCAAAACTTAACCACCACCCAGTTTTCTCTGTGCTGTTTCTGCACTCAACCATGATGCAGGAAGCTGCACAATTCACAGTGTGCCATATCTGGTGTCCACAGAGATACATACACATTATCAGAGATAGAGCTTAAAATCTGGGAATTAAATTAACAAGCAAAGACTTTCTCATACATGGATGTCTATTCTGTTAATCTCTGTGAATAATAAAACCATGACAGCATGAACATCTAAAGACCTGCGGACTAATAGAAAGTACAACTTCAATAACGCAAAGGTATGCACGATCTTCTCCTCTACTTGTGTGCGAACCACTTTTGCCTTTGCAAAGTCCAACGTCTCCGAAAAGGCATGATTCCCGTTTCAAACGCTAAAATGATCATTTTTAATAAACACATTGCATCAACTATTCATGAGTGGGGAGCCTTTCGGATGCACGGCTCTTGGCTGCGTATCACTTAAGCTACAATATGCTGCTCCAGGCTAGACACACACAGCAAGGTCTTTCAAATATCGAGCTGATATCCTACAAAAGACAGATCACGGGTGAACAGAGAAAAACTACTGCGCAATAAAAACAGGTAGAACTTTCACTTTGTGTTTGCAAATTTGTGTAGGATTGCTAAATTGCAAGAATACCATAAGCCTCTTCTTACAGTTATCGGGGCATGCATTGGCTCTAAACTTTTTGGACTTGACAGAAAGTAGTCTTAACAGGTTTGATGGGTAATGTACCAGTGTTTCCTATCTGAAACTATACTGTTTTTCATTCTGCAGTAAAGTTATCCATCATTTGCCACAGAAACTGAATCAGGTCTTTTTTCGTGCAATGAAACACGTTGCATTGTTAAAACAAAAAGACAAGCATTAGCCTGTAACACATTAGATTGATACCCTAATGTTTGTGCTCTTGGTGCTTTTATCAGACACAAGTACTTGCAGTCATCTATTAAGATTTCAGTTGTGGTTACAGAACTGTCACTGATTGTTGTGTGCATGCCTTTTTAATGGTATAATACACAAGCTAATGCATGACTGTTATGATGAGACGTATTTTCTCATCAGCAGCCACAGAGGAACATTAATCTCCCCAAAACATCTTCATTTTCTCCCTCATCCCTTTGCCTCTCACACGTTCTTCCTCCCATCCACGTCCATCTCTTCCTTTTCTTTCTCACTTATCCACTTAACTCCTCCATCTCTCTCCCTTCCATCTCCCTCCACACAGACTGACACAAAAAAGACACACATAAATGCACACAGACACACAACCCAGGGCCGGTAATGCAGGGTTAATAAGATTGGAGAGCAGCTGATGGTTGTGCACATTCAGGCCAGATTACATTTAATTCGATTGGGTTTCACTCACTAGGCTCCCTCCCACTCCTCTCCTCTCGCTCCCTTTTTTTCCTCCTTTTCCTCTTTGTCCTCCTCCTGCTATTGTTGGAGTAGAGGTGGTCCGGCCTCACAAAAAGACACAGGTCGGCACAGAGGGATACAACAAGTGCACACACAGATATACATTCACCATGGATACACTCACACATACACATACGCACACGTCCCTGGCCTCTGCTGTCCTCCACTTTTATGTGATTCATTATCTGTATTTTACAATGTCAACTTTGCCTTGAACCAGACGCAGGGATGAGGACTCTCGGGGAAGAACACGGCATTATAATTAATCAAATGTCTGATTTAAAATCTAAAATTGATTTGTAAACCAATGTTGCGGAGAGGAAAATCCCAAGAAATTGTGAAAGGCAGGACAGTCGGGCAACATGGTAGTCTAAGGTCCTGCAGTTGTAGACCATCCACCTCAAGGTTGAACGTGTTGTGCATTCTGAGACGTTTTCAGCTCGCCGTGGTGGTAAAGAGTGCTTATCCGAGTTGCTGTAGCCTTTGTGTCAGCTCCAACCAGTCTGGCCATCTCCTTTGACCTCTCTGTCTGTCAAACTTCTGCTCACTGGATGTTTTTCAGTTTTGTGCAGCATTTCTGAAAAAAGTCTAGAAACTGTTGAGGTCACTTTTTTTTTCTTCTTCCAAATTCTGATATTTGATGTGATTTTGTGTTTCTGCACTGCTGCCGTGTGATTGGCTGATGAGATAATTAGCTTGAAAAAGGGTTCCTAGAAAAGTGCTTGGAGAGTGTATATCTGTGGCGTTTGTTTTTCTTGTGACTCGACCACCCCATGTGTACTGCTGCGATTTCAATCACAGGGTAATATACAGACTGCTGAGGTTTACCATCACCGCATCTGCACCCATGAAAGAGAGACAGCTAATGCTAGCCAGACGCTCTTCCTCTCTTATTATGTCAGATAAACAACACAACAGTGTGTGTTCGCAGGAGTTTTAAAGGGTCTATTTGTGCGTTTGCGCTGCTGCTGAACATGGTTTCTTGCCAGGAGCATCTTTGTGATTACAAGACAAGACATCGTAACACGTCCTTCGAACAGCATCGTGTCTTCAGGGTAGATTGGAGGCTGCGGTGAATCACTATCTGAGAGCTATAGGATGAACCAGGGTAGCATATTCCATTTGGAGAGATATCAATGGCAAATAGCAATTGTAAAACTGCAAATATCTATTTTATTATAATGGAAAAAAATGACTTGAACAAAAAATGACACTTACTGTAAAGAGAATCGCATGTTAGCAAGCTGGGCTGTTGTGCTTTTCATGTTGTAATAAATTACTGTAAGAGCAGCAGGAGAAACATCACAGGAGTTGGAGTATCCAGTCATACTGTAATGTACAGTGTATTTTATGAGACAGAGAAAGACAGAAATATGAAAAAAAGAATACATTAAAGAAACATAAACAAAGATATAAATACCGGAGGATAAAGATGAAGAAAAAGGTAAACAGAGGTGAAAAAAGCAGGTGACAGTCTCAGGAAAGAAACAGACGAGTGATAGACACACAGGGTGAGAAAGAGAGCGATGCCCGCGTCTTCCTGTCTATGTGTTTTTTGTCTCCGTTCATCTTTTTTTATGTCTCCGTCTGCTCTGTTGTCCTCCTCTTCCCATCACTAACCTCAGCTGTCAGACACACAAGCCCAACATACAGGCATAGGCAGAGCACACACACACACACACACACACACACATACACAGGGGAGGAATATAACACACACTGGATACATCAGTAAACGCAGTGAAGAGAACATCAGGCATCTGGCTTTCATCTGACACGCACACGCAAGACGAGAGAGAGAGAGACGGAGGGAGAGAGAGAAAAGAAAGAAAGAATGGCATAAGAAAGAAAGACAAAACTAAGAAGTTTGTGCTGATAAATGACAGTTGTACAATCAAAGTTCACTCCATGTGTATGTGTGTCCTCTCCCGGTTTTTTCATCACACCAAGCTTTCCTCTCTCAGCCCACACAGACCCCGTCCTCCGTCTCTCTCTCTCTCTCTGTTACTCTCTGTCCTCACTCAACCCTGTAACTAATGACTGGAGGAGGCAAACACACACCCACACACACAAACAAACACTCAAACACATACAGAGAGAAGAAGGTGAGAAAAAAAAACAGTACAGGAGAGAGAGACGAAGAGGAGAAAAGGTTGTGAGGGGAGGTCAGATGAAGAGAAGAGAAGAGAAGAGAAGAGAAGAGAAGAGAAGAGAAGAGAAGAGAAGAGAAGAGAAGAGAAGAGAAGAGAAGAGAAGAGAAGAGAAGAGAAGAGAAGAGAAGAGAAGAGAAGAGAAGAGGGGGTAAAAAAGAATGACAGAGGAGGGGAAAGAAAGGCAGGAGGTGCCAAGGACAAAGTGGAAAGGAAGAAAGGAAGAGAAGAAGGGAGGGAGGTGTGAAGTGTCAGTGCCAGTGGTACCATCTCTCTAATTAGCATAGTGACCTTGGTCCTCTGTAACTGTTATTGTACAAGCACACACACACTCGCACATGCACGTGAGCGCACACACACACACAATGCCCAGTGCTCATATGCTAATAGAATGTGTGTTTTGTGTTTGCATTATAAAAAAAAAATGCCTGGTTTGAATTTTAATGCGCAATATTTGCCTAAATGTTTTGACTTCGGAAGATCAGTTTTCTGTAATAACAACATTTCTCTCTCTCACACATAGTATATAAAGTAAATCACTAAAGCAGGTCACAAAAAGGCTAGAAATGGAAATATCTTTAAATATAATTCTTTTATAAGTGAAAGAAGAGATATTGTTACTGCTTTCAGTATAAAACAGGGAGTTTAAGGATGGACGGCTTAAAGACGAGGAGAGAAAAGAAGAATGAGAAAAACCAAGTGTGAGCGAGCGGGGAGAGCGCGGGGAGTACAGCTGTAGCAGTAATCATCTTCCAGGTCAACAGTAATTACCAAGAAGACTGAGGAAGTGAGTGGAGGACACACAGCTTCTTCTCTCCTCACATCTTGCCTCCGCTATATTTTCTTCTTGTCTCATTTATTTTCACAAGCAAAACATGCACACAAAGTGGATGTCGGTGCAAAGCTAAAGGGTCTAACGGATAAAAGGTTTCTCACCGTGAGCACACACCAGAAAGCGAATGGTGCCTTCAGATGTGCTCCAATTAACTCACAGGTAATGTCAGGAAGTGACTCTAATCATGGTAAACTTTGAGGTTGGATGTTCAACTCCTCTTATTCTGTGAGATACGCAGATGCCTCATACTCTACTGGTGTTTTAAGCTATTTTAAACTTCTTGCCCCGAGTTTAGCCTCTCAGGCAGCACATACCTCCCACATCCCTCACTCCATGCACCACACAGTTATGTATGGAACTTGTGTTTCTATCCAACCTCAACTCGACTGTTAACATGCTTCACAGTCTCTAACCTTTACCACTGAGTCCACATCGGGTTTTTTTCTCTCACACTCACACACAAAAAAAAACAGACTTTAATAATCAGATTCTGGTGAAGCATTTTAATGAGCTGCGTCTCCATTTTAAATAATAATAGCTGTCTTTGTGAGAGTGTGTGGGCAACCCTTGTGTAAACTCTGCTCTGTGAATGACAGATGATATTCACATTTTAAAGTGTAGCTATGAGAACTGAAGAGATTGTGGAGATGTCGCAGGCTCCGTATCCACCTGATGAAGTTACAAATATAAAATACGAATAAAACTGTCTCTGGTGTTTTCTCTGCTGGTCAATAATGTACAGATGTACTTGTTGTATTGTCAGTAGGGTAAAGGATATATTATCTCCTGTCAAGATCAATACGCAGTCACTAAAATATGAACCACAACCTTGACGTTCCATCCACTTTTTTTTTTTTTGTTAAAAGCAATCCTCTTACTTTTTGCGTGTTTGAGAGACAACCAGCAACACTCCTGTGATCCAGTTGTTTAATCCTCTTACTTTGTTTCATTACTTTTCATATACTGGAGTTAGCCAGCTCCAGCCCCGTTGGCCTATTTTGTCATTTTCCACAGAGTCTAAATAGTGTCGACAAGTTTGCTGTGAAGACGTAATGCTGTTCAGGGGGTGTATCATCTATTATACTCTTGTTTCGTAAAAGCAGTGATGGCTGATGCTGTTGGCAGAACTGGTAAGTAAACAGTTGTTCATGCTAATGTTGGCTACAGTATGTACTGTAGCAATAGGAAAACTTACAAATGACTCTTGCGTAACTTGGTTGAATTTATCTTGATAGATTAGATGCCATGAACACATCTGTTTGGCCCAGCGGTTTGGTCTTTCACAGGCTAGTGATGTTCAATGTGAGAACAGTACAGTGTTATGCAAACCTCTTCTGACTAAAAAAAACAACCCAATACTCTTTCTTGAATGGCTCATCTCTCTTTCACAAAAGCTAATCACCTCCCTTTCCCTTCCCTTCTTCCTCCTCCCTGCTCTCTTTGGAGGCAATGCTTTCAACTGTGTAGCAGATAAGAACAAGAACAAAGGTTTCTGTCCCAGCTAACCTGCAAACATCAGTGTACTCTGACAGAGACGTAAGAATCAGCATGGTTTAAGTTCTCACTTTGACACATTTGTCTCTGTCAGTCTAATTGGTGCTGAATGCATTAAAACCAAGAGTTTGTCAAACTCCAATTAGGCTGCTCATCTTACAAAATGGTAAAGGCTCGAAAAGCTGGGAAATCCAACATCAGTGAGACTGACTTTCTCATTGCACCCTGATTCAGGAAAGTTAGCCAGGACATCAGCAGCTCTGTGCATAATTAGTTCATGAAACAGTACGAAGGCTATGTAATTTCATTTGGAATTGACTCCTTGCCCTCTATTCCGTCCCTCCGGAAAACTCAATCTCTCAGGAGTTGAGGGTTCTTCTCTCTTTAATAACAGCTAAACACATCAACACTGCTCTTCCAAATGCCCCCCTCCTCCAAGCCGTTGCGAACAAAATAAGAGATGGAAGTCTAATGAAAAGAGGTTTAATAGAAGAGCAAGGCAAAGGTGGCTCAGAGGCTTGCTGCTGTTTAATTCAATGGATGCTCCTGGTGCCTGAAGACTGGCCCATTTTAATTGCACTCCTCTCTCATTTATAAAGGGAAGCATGCAGCGATACAGCCTTAATGAATCTGAGAGCAAGGCAGGCTATTCACTGTCTTTCTCTCACATGTATAGAAGTATAATGCGATTGTGCTGGTTAAGCCCACATGTTTTGGCACAACATTGTTGTCCGCTACTGCCAGCTCTAAACACACACACACACACACACACATACGTAGCAGGGTAACCTGAATGCTTTCTTTGAGAGAAAAGAGACACTGGTATATGGACAATTCATTGCCACTCTATAATGATGTGATTCATGTTAATGAATACATGTAAAATTAATTTAATGCTCACAGCCTCCTTTTACTTGTGCTCTTTGTCCTTCAAACACGCACACTGAACTACGACTTCAAACACAAACATGAATGATGGGTGCCTTTTGAGCAGAAAAAAAAGAAAGGGGTAAAGAAATGGAGAAAATTAAGAACAAATACAGAAGAGAAAGTACTGTATCAGGGAAGGAGGTCAGTGCAGCTGCTTAAATCACCTGCTCCTTGCTGTCTCCCATCTGTTCAAGGATTTGATCAATAATCTCATCATGACCTAGTCATTAATCAATATATGGGCTCAATCAATACTCGCATCACTGACTTAATCAAAGCTGCAGCTATCAGTCTTACATCAGTCAATGTAACAAGATAAGTGATACGCAGCAAATCCAGATATTCTCAACATCAGATCATATCAACCACATACAACGGTGTTAACTATCATCAACACCTTTATCATCATCACCACCAGCTTAAGTTCAGAGTTTACAGGTAGTGATGAGTCTACCTGTAGTGTATAGCAGCATAAGAGAGTCACACACCTGAGTAAGAACAA
Organism: Decapterus maruadsi; assembly: GCA_030347415.2. Classification (NCBI taxonomy): domain Eukaryota; kingdom Metazoa; phylum Chordata; class Actinopteri; order Carangiformes; family Carangidae; genus Decapterus; species Decapterus maruadsi. Next base: position 11,887,533 of record CM064894.1, on the reverse strand, counting down.
GTAAAGCAGACCGGAGAGTGAAAGGCGAGGTGCGGCTTACCTTCGCCATCTGGGCCTGGACTCCACTGGCTTTGAGAGAGGCCACAGCCTTCTGGGCTGCTGCAGGGCTGTCAAAGTCCACAAAGCCATAGCCTGTAAACACACACGACAGAGGTAACACAGAGGTAAGGATGAGGGGAATAACATAAAAGGATAAAAAAGATAAAGAGTCAAACTAATATCAGTTTCTGTCGGTCTTATTACTAAAAACCAGCCAGCGAGTCGGTGATTTGTTTTCAGTGCTGCATTAATCCATCAAATGTGAGGAAATCATGTCAGGCCATGTATTTAATGAAAGATGAAGGTTTCTCCATGAACTGTGGTCTAGCACAGAGCATCACCACTAATGAACAGTAACTCTTTCTTATGATCCAAAAGATCTTTTAATGTCTGCACAAGCTCTTTATTACAGCTCTTTGTACTAGAATTACGACCATGTTTTCTAATGACTCCAATGTCTTTCGCTGTAGGCTATTTCATTATGGTGCGGCTGTATTGCATCGTCTAGATGTCCATATATTCTTTACCAAGTGTATAGTAACTCCATGCTGAACAAATCCTTAGTTTCATATGTAAAATCTACTGCCTTCCTATTGTCTGACATTTAGTACCCCACTGCCTTGCATATGAGCTCATTTTGTCCCAGAGCTGCTCTAAATCTGCCATTACACAGGGTCTTTCTATATACTATGTTGTATCGCTGATGGTCTGCATCAGTGACAGCCTGAAAAATTCCCTGCATTTAATGCAGCGATTAAAGTCATTTGGAGTCTGGGTTAAAGAAATAAATACGCGCAGAAAATGAACCTCAGTCGATTTTATTGCAAAGAGGTCTGCATCATTGTTGTGTGTGTGTGTATGGACAGTGTATCTGTCAAACTGTCGATGCTCTGGGGATCTAGTTTGGGCCCTGCAGGAAGTACTGAGGGACGAAAGGTCTGAACACACGTATCAATCTCTGCTTTCAGAAATATACGCCCTGTTTTACTGGGTCACATGGGTGGGGCTGGAGAGAGATGTCAAAGAGGCACGGGAAAAAAAAAGCAAAGCTGTAGCCTGTCTGCTGTGTGAATGACAGCTCGCATACAAGGGTGCATGGTAGCTGCGAACAAAACCGAGAGAGCATTGCAAGAATAGTTCTCACTGTGTGAGTGTGTGCATAGAGGAGATTAATAAAAGAGAGATATTGACACACATGAGTTAAGCCAAAGAGAGAAATGTTTGGAATGCATGGCAGCTTTGCGATTCCAGCTGTAGTTTTGAGTGGGCTGCATGTTAACACAATTAAATGATCCACATTTCAAAAGCCTCACTCATCACGATGCTAAATGTAAACACGTTCAGAATGTTGGACAGCCCTTCCTCTCTGACTCTCTCTCTTCATTCCAAACATCTGTTCTTGTCTGTCTGTCTTTCCCGGGATTTGGAGTTGTGCTCAGTTTTTGCTGATAAGCAGATGATTTTCTTATTGTTCAAAGGCAGCAAGCTGCTTTCCCAGCAAGATCTGCACCACACACACAAATACTTATACTGCTGCTGCTAATGAGAAAGACATAATTTTGCCAAAATAGGGTAATGCAAACGCGTGCAAATTCTTACTATAGTGCTGCATACACATGTACAGTGCACTGTGCACACATCCACAAGCATATGCACACATCTCCTTGCACACACAAACACGCATGCATGCACAGACACCAGATACACAAGCAATTGCTGTTTTTTGCACTTAATCTATATTTACCTAATTAGGTCCACACCAAAACAGTCAAACTAATTGAGAATGCAAAAACAGTACTCATCAGTCGCCTGCCAAGATGCTCTCATTTTATTCCAAAAAAAAAATCTGCATCTCTCATATTTCACACTTCAGCTAATGGGTGTTTGTTAACCATAGACTGTCCATATAATTAGTGAGAAAATAAAACCCAAAACATGGCTCACAACAGATAATTTAATCAGAACTAGAAAAAAAACAGTGGCCTTTTGTTTGATGGCAGCAGCTTCGACATCCGTGAAGCAAATTTTGTGTTGAAAGAGAGAACGGCTGCATTTATAAAACCGGTGCTTTAAGGACAAACAAACGTGGCCATTCAAAAAGTAATGAAAATAATGAGGTGGATGAGTTGTCTGTGTGCCAACTAATACAAGTTACTTGTGTCTAGATAAACATGATATTTCAGATCAGTGGAAAGAGCTTTGTCAGCCTCCACACTAGACAGCAGCTGTGACACTGACTCATTTAGAGTACTTCATTTGTTGAGTGGTTTATTTAACCATTTTCATTTTCTCCCGTGTAATAATTAAGCATGAAATTCATTATGGATTATTATATCTCTCTGATATGAGGACAGCAGGGGGTTCCATGATACAATAGGTCTGCATAAAAATTTGAATTTTACCCACCATTAGTAACCTGTGGTCTACTGTAATAGTCAATTTTCAATTATTTGAATCCATAAAGGATGCAACAATTAAAGGTTTTTACAGCAAAAAACAAAACAAATACTTTACAAATGAATGTCATCACAGAGACAGAATTCAGAAACACAGAGTTGGTGTTTTAGTGATGAGAGTCACTAGATTATTAAAAAGCCTTGTGTAACACATATGAGGAAAATATCTCTTGACTATAACATGATTTCATCCAAACAAATCTTAATTTTTGGAGTAACAAAACAAGCATGCGAATAAAAAATAATCATACCCATGGTAATTAGGTATAATTGGCTGATTGTGTTAGTTTACAATCAAAGTGAAGGCTTAAGACTTTAATCTGCAGTGTAACCAGGAGACACTTCTTGAAGCCGCTATGTTTACAATGATTTACACAAAAACCACCGAGGCTCATATCAAATGTGTTCTTAGTGCGACTGTGCCAGAAAACTAAGTCTATGTCCCGTGAGCCTGGTAGATGCTTTCTAAATAAAATATTGAGTTGTTGTAGACATTGGCATGTAATCTAACTTTTACTGAGTTCTCACATCTAAATATGTGCGATATGTTGTGGCTTGGGGAAAGATACATGTCACACCTATCGCCAGACACTGTTCATCTTTCTATAGGCGTGGACGATAGGAATGTTTTTTTTTTCTCCAAGTGCTCGACTCCATGACTAGTTTGGTGTGACAGAACATCAACCTTGAACAGAATGTGCCATTTGTTTTACTCCATTCATCACTCACGACGAGATGCGCCTATTCTAAAAATGTATTTGCCTCTCTCTTCAGGGGAGTCAGAGGTCAAGTATCAGTGACAGAGCACACACCCCAGAAGCTGGTGAGGATTCATTGTTTTGCTCAAGGACACTTCAGCCCGTTACAAGCTTGCTGAGTCTGCGAGCAGATGCCTGCCTTCCAAGCTGATGGACACTTTGCCAAATTACTCCACTGATATTTCTGCCCATTATCTACAGTAATTTGCACATTTTCATATAACCAATACACTAAAACCTACCCCCTCCTTTAATCCAGTGAAAACTCTCATCTCATGTGGATGTAAATGATAGCTCTTCTGATAAGGATATTTCCAGAGAGCAGAAGAATGAAAATAATATCTCTGAATTATATAATCCTCCTCATGTGTGCCCTGTCCCTCCCATCTGTGGACTCATGATGACACAGAGATGAAAATCCATCTTGCTCAGTCAGGCCTGGCAAATATTCCACTTGTGAATGAAAAAAAAACATTTTATTACGAAGAGCAAACACACGTGAATACACACGCATATGCGCTCACAGACACAGATGGGAGCGCAGATAAACACACACACACATACGCACATGCATGCACGCACACACACACAAACACACACACATCCCAAGCTCCCATCTAATCTCCTGAGCTCCCAGGGTTCCTGGCCTTGGGCCATTAGAATGGGCTAACCGAGTACGGAGGGAACAGGAGAGACGGAGAAAAGGAGGAATGGGAGGAGGGGCACTGAGTCAAGGAGAGAGTGAGAGACTGGCAGGCAGAGAGAGAGAGAGAAAGAGAGAGAGGATGGGATGAGCAACAGGAGAGGGAGGGAGGCGGAGAGTAAGCAGGAGACATGGAGACAGTGAGAGGGAGGGCACTTGTCTTTGGGAAATGGAAATCCTTTACAATATAAAGTGGTTTCCTCTCCCTTCCTTCCTCCATCCTGTGCTCTGTGCCCTCTCCCTCCCCCAGAGCTCCCACGCTGCTAACTAGAAAACTGTCAGTGTATTTAACATTGAGGCGCTAGCAGCTACAAAGTGTGTACTTTGCAGAGGAAATCTGTCTCTTATTCCAGAGGATGAAGCAAAACGTCTATTTCTCAGGATAGCGTTTTAATGCATTTGTCAAACATTCCCATCTTTGCTTAATTTTCCAGAGTAAACATATCAACTTTTCAGGGACGAAGAAGCGCAGAAAGCCTGCAGTCTGCAAAGGAACATGACTTTATTTACCCGTCTCTTTGTCTAGATCTCTCACGCTCTCTACCTCTCTCTCTTTCCTCTCTGCAAAAAATCTGCCTGCAAACAAGAGGCTGTCTGCTAAATCATCAGTTTGAAAGGGTCCCCTTCCTTTTCTGTCAGCCCCAGGTTATTTTTACCCCCTCCCTTTGCCTCCCCAGGCCTCCTCCCATCCATCCCTCCCTTTCCAAGAGAACTCTCTGTGCCAATTTGTACTCTCTTAGTCACGCTAAGCACTTATCTTGTCCCAACTGAATGCCTCTGCAATCAAACCAACACTTATCCAGTTGTAAGGCATTCTAATGGCTGACCGATAATGAAACTCTTTCATTGTGAGTTAACAACTGGCTAAGAGATGTATGAAGCCTGCATTACACGCAGTGAAACTGTTGATGGGGGCCACAGCCAGTACAAATCACCTCAATGGCTGCAGCTGCTGCATTCTGGGTATATTGTGCATTAAACAATGAGTGTAAATCTATAGCTGGATGTATGGATTTGCATGTTGAAACACTCACTCTGCTGTTTAGTATTCAGAAAGGCTTTGTCTAGAATTTAGTACCAGATGTGGTTCCCAGAATGCCCCCACTATTCAACTTGCCATCCTGCACATATCATGTTGTCAAGCACACACCTACTGAGGCTTATTGCTTTCACAATAAAATACTCTTTTAATTTTCTTTTCTTTTTTTTTTAAAGGAGCAGGTTGTATTAAATGCTTTCCACCTGGATTTTATGAACTGCTGCAACTAAAATTTGTCTCTCTCCTGCACCTTCAATTGTTAAAGGGAAGAAAAGTGACAAATTTAAGCAAATACAAATAATAAAAAAAACAATTAAAAGACAATAATCAGTTAGAATGGCCATTTACAGCTCAGACACACCATAGTTCAAGTAATTGCTCAGAGATTTATTTTGCATTTATTGATAATTTTACTGCCCATAAATTCAGAGCTTTTGTGGAAAATAGTGAGCCCTATTCCTTGCACCGGTTTACCTTATTGCTGCAACACATACTTTTAAAGGCACTCCTCTCTCTTCTCTTATAGGTGCACCGCCCTGAGGTGCAGCTACTGCACTGACTCTTTTACCTTTTGTCCTTGTATATCTTTAGCTAATCTTTACTTTACTCTTTATGAACACGTGTTTTATGTGCAGCTCAATTAAAACTATTGTTCTGTTCTTAGTTCACCCAACGTTATCTCACAAAATGTGACTGCATGTGATTCCCAGCTTGCTGCTTGAGTCTGGAGGAGCAGATACTGCAGTGTGTCCGAAGACCTGCATGCCTAAATCACAGTCCTTGAGTTTTCTTTCATTGCATTATTAGTCTTGGCATAGAATTTCATTCCCTAACTGATTTTCGGAAAGAAACCAAAGAGACAGGTTGTCCTGTTTGGCTGTCAGCAAGAATGTACTTGTTTACTTTTCAGTGCATACTGTATTGTCTGCGAAGTCATAAATTTAAAGCTGTTTACTGTATATACAGACCACAGTAGACATGGAACAGATGATGAAATTTACACCATATGGGCTCCTGGAGTTACTCAAATATAAGAAGTATACTGTATACTGGGATTATAGCGGGTGTTATTTCATATTTTTCTTTACTGAGGACAGACAGGAACTATCTTTGCTCCAAGCTAAATCTTCTCCAGTGAGGATAGAATGTAAATACTTAAAAACAGATCACAACTGTATTGTTTAATTTCCAAAAGGTTTCAGGTAACCAAAACTCTGGCCACTGCCGCTATCAGCTAATTCACTGCTTGTGATATAAAACAGGGCAATGAGGACAATACAGGGGACTATTTTCAACAAAAGATTACTACAATTTTGGTGTTTTAGTGATAGTAGGACAGTGTATTTGAAACACATATTAAATGATATGCAGAAGCATTGAACTCTTTCCATGGGATTATTGAACACAAAAATGCAGAACACAGCAGTCCTTATTCTTTAAATACAAAACAAAAGAGATAATATTTTCAATTTCTTAATCACACTTAAAAAGACGTCTGAAGTCGTAATTGGGAAACATAGAAGACATGAACGTAACGCTGTGTTGAAACAGCTTATTAAAACTCAACTAACACAAGTGATAAAATTTAATGAGTTAAGAAAATGGGGGAATAATTGATAATTATCAGTGGGTTTACAGAATTTTCTACTTTCCCTTTAGCCACACTGTAATGATGTCAGGACAGAGATTTCAATATGGTTTCAGAGCTCAAAGCCATATTTGATTATATGATACCAAAGCAGGTAGAGGAATGATTAAGTTTATAAGATTTACATAACTGGCCAATTATAACATTTCCAAGATAATAACTAGTACAAGAACACCAGAGTCCTGGGGAGATTCACTGAAGTTTGGGTTTCTCTGTTATAATGTCAAAGCAGGTAGGGCTGCAATCATTTACTCCAAATATTTTATTCAAAGTAATCAGAGCAGATTAAGTCTTAGGAGCTACATTTACATCTCTGCCATGGGTATCAATCAGGCTGGCTTTCCCTCTGCTCACACCACTGAGGATGATATGCTGATTACAGGACATTCGTGCCGTTCCCTAAACCTTGCCAGTGTTACCTTTTGAGAGCAAGCCTAGCAGATGAGAGGCAATCATGCTGAACACATGTTCTTGAGCGCCTCTTCCCAAGCAGACGACTACAATCATATTGATTAGTGCTTTGTTCAGACCTCTCCAACAATCAAGCAGACTCTCATCACAAGACACTTGAGTGAGCCTCACTCACCACAGAGACTATTCGAAACACATTGTGGCTGTTGTATGGTGTTCTCCGTTTTGATTTGGCTAATGACAACAATGCCAACATCTTGCTTTTCAAAAGCTGCTTAGCTCTGAGCATCATTAGGGTGCAATCCTGAAATCATCATCGTGAAGAAGTAAAAAAAAGAAGAAAGAAAGAAAAGATACTACTCGAGCAGTGCATGATTTCAATGGATTAAGGATGACATTGTCATTAGGGAAGTCAACACTGTTGCTGCTATATACAGTGTAAATACACATGACTGTTATTCAAGCAAGTGGCGTGTGTTCAGCAGCACAGTTACCGTAGAACTTAGACTGTTTTCATTTTTACTCTTGACAGATATTTTAAAAACCTTTGGGCATTGATTGATTACAGATTCAAAATAAGGGAAGAGGAAAGGATTTCTAAAAACAGAATCACTCCCCATAGTGCAGTGATTGGTCTGCCTTTAAGCTGCCAAGTTCAATCAATTCTCAATTGATGTTTTCCAGACTCAAATCTCATATCAGAATCTGCGTTTGTTAAGTAAAGGATTATTCTGCTCACTCACCTTTGCATTGATTGGTGTTCTTGTCCAGGATGGCCTTTGTCGACACAATCTTCCCATACCTGTAGAAAACAACAAAACACGTGATTAACTGTTGAATCACTTGTGATTTGATTTATTTTTTCAAACATGTGGAGTAATATGGGTTGTTCCGATGCATATGAAATTGATGGTTTTAGCAAGACGGTAATGTTGGTCATTCAGTAAATTCACCATTTCAGCCTATCAACCTGCCAGCCATACAGTACTTAGCACCGCCATTGTGAAAATGTTAGCATACTGATATTAGCATTTAGCATCCCAGTAGCCTACCTGTCTTGTTTCCATTGTTACTGTCAGATTGATCTCTAAATTAGAGGAGTATAATGTCAAAATTGTAATGCTGTTGTCACGAGTTCAAGTTTGAATAGAAGAAGGCCAAGTGAAATAAAAGTGACAGACAAAAAACTGCTGCTTGCACAGTTTCTCGGGGTGTCCACCTTATCACACTTAAGTTTTCCATCTGCTCTTCTATCTATCCATTCTGTCCTTATCCATTTCAAATCCTGACCGCAGGCTCCAGAACACAGACAGTGCTGTCTCATAAACGATGATGATAACCAGACATGTGTATGGCACCCAATCCTGCTGGAAGGGCCTATAAGAGAAACAGACAACCCACCATACCTCTTTCTATCTGTTCTCTCTGCCAACTTTTAATGTCTCCTGTCCATTTCACTGCCTCGCTCTCTTTCTTGTGTTTGACACCTCTGCCTTTCCCTTTGTCTTCTTTCCTTATTTTCCTCTCCATCCCACTTCTATTCTGTAGCTCTCTGTTCTCAGAAAGAAGTTAATAATGTTTCTTATCTGCCCGGGCTTTCATTCCTCCTGGAAAGAGAGGAAGAAGAAACAGAGGCGGGGAAGGTATGAGGAGAAGAGGAGGGAGGAGAGGAGGGGGCGGTGGGGGGCAGGAGACTGAGCCAGAAAGCTTGAATCGCTGAGATCAGCCTGGATCACTGCCTGGCTCTGTGGATGAGACTTTTTAATTAATGTTTTAACACTGCTGCACAATGACTGACTGGCTGGCTGAGTGACTATCAAACAGACTGACAGCCTGACAAGCTGGCTGACTGGCTAGCAGACGGGCTAGCTGATGGGCTCGTGGCCTCCAGGTAAGATATGGAAGCATGTGTCCTCTTTCTTTTTTAGAGTTTAAAAAAAAAAGTGAGACAATGGGGAGGGAGGCAATAAACAAAGGAGACACCAGGCGAAGAGACAACACAGGAGGTTGCAAGCAGAGAAGGTGAAAAAAAAAAGCGAGGGGAGGGAGCGAGAGACTCTGAGGAATGAGAAATAGACAAGGAGAGGGAGAGCAGTCAGTCAAAAGATAAAAAAGACACTGAAGGCGAAGAGGAAGCGAGGTAGTCAGGGAGCGATGGAGAGATAGTAAGAGGTGTTTAATAAAGAAGAGATCATTTAGTTGTCACCATCAGGAGAGTCTCTGTCAGCCAACTGCTTCTGTCAGTGTGGAGAAGAGAACAGAGACTAGCTCGCCTGACAGCCTCACATCAAACTCTATTGGGAGAGGAGACTTTGGAAATAAAGACAGAAAAAAACGCTATAAAGGGCTGCTATCACACATAACATGACAGCTTAGCAACGTATGATCTCGCAATTGGTAGAGAGAAAATCACTGCTTTTTTTCCCCCCGAACAATGCTCAATTTTCACATATTCCTACAATTTGAGATATTTTAGGATATTTGCTAATCCACTGATTGTGACAGGCTGAAATCAAGTCTGGTGTTTCTTTTCCTTTTTTTTTCCTTCTACAAAGTCATGGCTGCTGGTAAACAAGGTCTTTGGCCTGCGGTTCAGGGAGGGATCCAACGGTTGCAGACGTGGAAAACACTCCGAAAAAAAAACAAAAAACAAGGCAGGACTAATCGCCCACACATATACGCACAAATAAACACACATGCATGCACACACGCAAGGCAGCCATCACAGATCAAAAAACACCAAAGAGGTAATCACACACATTACACACACCATCTGGCAGTACTGGGCTCTTTGTTGACTTCTGCCTCCATGTGATTCGAACTTGGGTGTCAGTCTGTGAGTGTAAACACCTACAGTGCATGTGTGAGTGTATGAGCCTGGACAGATTTGAGCAAACAAATACTTGTGTGGGTGCAATTCCACGCGCGTGTGTTTGCTTAGCGAGTAGAAATGCATGACAAGGATCTCATGCACCATTGGTGTTTTGGGAGGTTGTTGTTGTCGCCGGCAGAGAAGTATGTGTGCGTGTGAAAAGAAAGAGGGAGGGAGAGGACAAAGAGAGACGTACCTGGCTCAGCACATTATGAATCTTAAAAAATATGTTCACAGTTGTCCGTTTTTCACGAAGTGTAAAACAAATAAAGTGTACGTTTAATATGCGGTGGTGTCTGCGTATGATATTGTCGGATTGATATGTGTGAGGAGAGGAGAGAAGAGGAGAGGAGAGGAGAGGAGAGGAGAGGAGAGGAGAGGAGAGGAGAGGAGAGGAGAGGAGAGGAGAGGAGAGGAGAGGAGAGGAGAGGAGAGGAGAGGGCAGTGACGCCACAGCCGTAGGGAAATGTCAAATTACAACAACACTGCATCATCCAAAATGGTGTCTCGCTCTGGACTCGACTCAGTGGTAAAATTCCACTTGATCCAGGCAGCTACAACAATGTGCTATTGTGGTGAAGAAATAGAGGGACGTATTGATAACAGATCAGAGATGAGGCAAGGAGGCAGAGGATAGCGTGGAATAAGAGGAGAGAGAAAAGTGCAGAATGTCCTGTTCCGTGTTCAACCCCCGACTGGAAGCCTTTGCTTGATTCCAGCAGGAGCCTGGAACTTGTTGAAATAACATCAAATCGACCTGCACTTGACCCAAAGGCAGTGACACAAGATACTCATAAAAACTATTCAAATACTTAAAACACAACACTAAAGGACTAAAAGAAGCCAGATGGCCAGGGTTAGCACTTCCTTATTCCATTACTTTGAATTGTGCAACAGAAAGAGTGAGAGAAACAGTTCTGAGTATGTTTCCATTGGATGATGATCATAACTTAAGAGTGAGTAGTAGGAGCGAAGTGTGAATCAACAGTGGATACATTTCCCAGCTAGTAGATCTAAATCAAAGTTCTGGAGTCAAACTTACTTCAAAGCCACTTGACGAACAATACATACAACGCTTTATAATAAGATAATAATGGGCAGGGCCTCCATGTGTCCACGAAACAGCCTCAGTCCTCTCAGTTGAGTGTTAGAAACATTCATCATTTCTGGGATTGTGGTCCATGTCACATCATCACTGCACATTCATACTGTGAGTCTGCTCTTCTGACACATCCAAAAGGCATCCACCTGGATTCTTATATGTTGACTGTGGAGACCACTGAAGTTCACTAAACTCATCATCATGTTCATGAAAGCGTCTTGAGATGACGGTTAAGTGTGGCCATGAAGGGATGCACATGGTCAGCAACACTATCTGACGCAGGCTGTGGTTTTTGTAAAGCATTAGATTTATATTCTTGGCTGACGAAGAGTGAAAACCCAACTTGTAGCTACTGTTGTCGGCCAATCGGCTGAAAGTTTCAACGTGTTGTTTGTTCTGAGATGTTTTTTTCTGCTCACCACAGGAGAGAGTGGTTATCTGAGTTACTGTAGCTTTTCACTTAGCTGGAGCCAGTTGAGCTGCTTCTCTTCAAGGCTTTTGTATCCGCAGAACCGCCGCTTAGCGAATGTTATTTATTTTTCACATTATTCTGAGTAAAAAAAACTCTGTGTGAAAATCTATGGAGATCAGCAGTTTCAGAATCTCCTGAGACAAACAATCACGCCACGGCCACACTCGGGATAACATGAAACAGAGAAATTTCTAAATCATGTCCGACCATCGGGTCATTCAGCTTCCGACACAAACATCAGCTGCAGTCTTTTCGAAGATTGAAGGGTTTTATATGATACAGTTGACAAAATGTAGACGAACTACCCTCCTTGCATTTTTGTCTTTGAATCATGAGTCACAAACAACTCAGCAGGACTTGCCAGCTAACCTAAAATTCTCTATTTTCCTTGGCGCCACAGAAATGCTACAAAGCCCCCCCAAACACAGTACAATAAGCCAGAGGAGAATGCCTTTTCCACAGCAGCGGATGAGTGAGGGATAGGGCTGACAGACACATTTTCACTATGACAATCCTTTTAGGACAAGGTACATGTCTTTTTCAACACAGGGAAACTCCGTCGAATCCTTGCCAGAAGTGGAATTTTGATTTTTTTTCCCCACCAAGAAGTGTGAAACACAAAGAACAGTAAGGCCACTAAAACTGACAGTATTTTCCACACTGTCGAGACTTAAGGATGAATGTCAGCACGGAACTCTGTGCATCCAGTTTTGGCAGGCTTGACAAAACCAGTGCTCACCCTGTGCTGTGTGTGTGTGTGTGTGTGTAGTGTTCTCAGTCCTCACAGCATCAGATCTGTTTTCACTCCCTTGCGCAACACTGTCAGCCTATGGATGCTCGCCGTTTGATGTCTACTCAACCCACACACATGCACACTTACGAGCACACACCCATCATTTCTATATCTCTCCAGGATGTCTGTGAGTGAGTTGCATATATACACATTACTGTATGTATATGCGCCCATTCTGTGTATTTGATGCTTCTGGATGTTGTGTCTGAGGCTGTGTGTGCGTGTGTGTGTGGCTGAGCGCTTACGAGCGCACACGCAGGTTGGTCTCTGTGTGTGGTATCTCCTAATTGGGGATCCGATACAGCTGTCTTGTCTCTTGCATTTCCCTCATTTCCCCCCTCCCTCTCTCTCCCAGTTAGACTCAAACAGACCAACACAGAGGGAGGACTGAGCGAGCGCGGCGCTTCAGAAGTCTCCGAATTCATTCCCCATATGTAGTTTAACATCTTCAGGCACTCTAAAGAAAGAAAAAAAAAGTCTTGGAGTGTTTTCAGAATGTGCTGTGAATTCAAAGGCTGGCTTCATGTCACTGAAACACTGATGATTAAAGATGGAATCTGTCTTTGAATCATTAGGTAATATACTTCCGGACAAAAGGATGTGTCAAGGGTTCAGGTTTCATTACGGTCCCCTGCTACCAAAACATAGCTTTTCCAACTCAGCTGCTGATGATTAACAAGAGATCATAAACTCAGTCAGTGTTTTATTATTCTCTTCTTCAGTGATTTCTCTTTCTCTTGAGTGGCTTCGAGTGGTTTAAGCATGTCCGTCCTCACAGAACCCGGCCTCTATCGTGAAGCAGATCCTAGGAGACAAACTGATAGATCAATAGACCGATAGATAGATAAATAGATACGAGTGGCGACGCATGAGAGGGAGGCAGCGAGACAACAAGTGCGAGCGAAAGCGAGCAAGAGAGACAGAAATTGCCCTTGTGCCACGCTTTAGATTCCGCTCACGTTCTGCTCTGTCCCCAGACGTTAAAAGTGTGTCCATAGTTTGGGCAACCGGGGGAGTGATTGGAAATGTCAGCTGACAACAGCACTTTTCACTGACACTCTGAGAACTGGCACAGAGACAGGGTGTGGGGCAGGGGGGAGGGAGGGAGGGGTGAGGGACAGAGCGAGGGGGACAGAGAGAGAAGGATGCAAGGAGGAAATGAGGAGGATGACAGGATGGGAAGGGAGAGGATGGTGCTGGTGGGCGGGTTGGCACAGAAAATAAGTTACGCTTGGTAACAATAAAGATGAGGATGACATTGAGTTGAAAGAGTGTGTGTTTGTGTGTGTCAGTGTCAGGGGGCTGGCCTTCTGTTATTCATTGTAACTGTGTGCATGAATGAATGAATGAATGAAATGCCTGTTTGTGTATGTGTCATGTCAGAGAGAGACAGGAAACTGCCACTCAGTCTATTTCCAAAAGCCGGAGAGATTTGGAAATCCAAGGGTAACACTGCTGCCCAACAGACCACTCCAGCCCCCCTCCTCCCTCCCTTACCCCCCCCTCACCCCCATTGACCTTTCCTAAATGTTACTGGTCACTTGGCACACTCACTGGGCCTCTAATGAAACTTTTATTGGCCCCCATTTTTCACCCTGTTTCTCCAGAACGCCTCCAGGGCCAAGCTGAAATACAACAGGCTTGAACTGCAGCTGACACACAGAAGGGCAAGGTGCGGTGCTGCTGCGTGTGCGTGTCTTCGTCTCCACGTTTTAAAAAAAATTAACTGCTTTTTCAGTGTATTCGAAAATCTATTACATCAATTAGAAATGTTGATGAGATCATTTAAAGCCCTTGCCTGCTGGATATTTAACCCTTAGATGCATAAGTGGGGTCAAAAATGACCCCACGGGTAGTTATTCTTCAAAATCTTTGAAATTAAAAGTAATTATAATTTCATATTCCAGGTATTCCTCATGAAACATGTTTGTGACATGAGGCCATTTGTATTTTTAAAAAATATTTCATTAATTTTGAGAAATTGCAGTTTTTGTATCACTACCCCACTCTTCCATAAGTGGGGTCAAAAATGACCCCAAGCATTTCCTATGGAATTTCCAAGGAACCTTTGATTCTTATCAACACTGACTGGCAGTATATTGTTACTGTCCCACTTACACATCTAATGTCAGAAGTCTCACCACCCAGGAGGTCATTTTTACACAGCAACATACATGTAAGTATTATCTTAATTTTCCACATCCATGACTTTTCTGTGATAGAGTATTATTGTCATCAAATTAGCCTGCGTTGTTGTTACAAAGTAGGCACTATTTAGCTAACTGCAAAGTAATGTTAGTACCTTGATGTTAGCTAGTATAGTAAGGTAGCTGACATTACTGCATTTGTTGTGTCGAGACTCTCAATATATCTATAACTTCCCTGTAATAACAGCTAACCCGTTATACGATTATTGATTATTGATATGAATATGTATTACAGTGCGTGTGTTTGCGCATGCCTGTCAGTGTAGTTACTTACATATAAATACACAGACATTTACTTACATAGCTACGTAATGTTTTATACAATAGTTTTGTGTGCCATTCAAACATTGTCCTTTTTATGTTTTGTCATCTAAAGTATCATGGCTGCTATAGGAGGCCAGCTAGGATTCCCGAGGACCTTGCCTGACAAGTGATCCTACTGCACAGTTTATGTATGTTGTTCATATGTTTTGCGTAAGATGTCAATGTGTTTTATTGTCCTAGTTCTGCCTCTTGTACTTTTTTACCCTTTGTACTTCTTATCGTCATTGTTTCTTATGTCTAACATCAACCTGCCAATGGGACTGGGGATGGAAATTAGCCACTTGGCTACAAACCCACATATTTACATGTCAATGTCCATCAATATGTACTATTCTCATTTTTAAAAAATAAATTAATCTGAAATCTGAGAAGAGAGAAGATGTTTGTGTGTTTACATATGTGTGGACAGTGTTATGGTCCCCGGTCCTACTGAATGTCCTCTGTTCATCCTCCATAGTTAAACAGACAGACGGACACACAAACAATGGATTTTGACATTTTTGATACGTGATTGATTGTTCTGTGATCAAATGTGAATAAAAAGTGATAAATGAACATGTCAAAAATGAAATCACTCTTTTGTTGACCAAAATATAATGAAAATCATCATCTTTAACCAAAATTAAAGACATTTACTGCAAAAACGCATTGATTCTAATTGGGGTCATTTTTGACCCCACTCATGGAAGAGTGTAGGTACTGGTAGCCCATGCATCCAAGGGTTAACTCGATATATAATTTTCTAATTATACTTGATATCAGGTGTTAGCTGTAGGCAAACAAGTCCCCCTGTGGGAGAGACGTTTTATCATTTGCATTAGATTCTATGCCGACTCTGTTTGTGCAAATGAGAACAATTGAGAACGAAATGCACAGGATCGACTTTCAGAGCAGAGATAGAGAAAAGGGAAACAAAGGACCCGATTCTTGTGAGTCCAGTCGCTGGTTATCACAGATCAAATTCTTCTGCTGCAGCAGGTGAAGCTACAGCAAGCCAGCAGCGATCAGGGACACAACATCCTTCACCGGTGTATTATCCAGAAGAACAAATACATTTCTGTGGAGGTAAGTTGACCTATACTGTCATATCAGAATGGTACTGTATATTAGCACTGGCCTGCTCACACACTCCTCTCTATACTGTAGAAAATGGTGTGTTTGTACCACAGATATATCATGTTTGGAATCAATCTGATGAATAACATCATTTATTAGAAAGAAATGCAACTATCATACTTTCTAGCTGTATTGATATTCCTTTTTTACATAGTAAATGGGTCAATGACCTGATACAGGAAGATGAATCTGGACTCAAATATGAAACAAATGTAATTCACTTTTGCAATGCAACACTACCTGTCGTGACAAAGGTTATATAATTTGTCACATCATTTAGAAAAAAAACAATGTTTTTAGGATATATCCTGCTTAGTATTGCCAAAATGCATTAAAATGTAAATCTAGAAATAAAGGGAAAATAAATCACTGCTTGGACTTCACTTTTTCACAAGGTTAAATATAATCAGTCTCCTAGCTGACCCTGCAGTTTGGATAAAACAACTAACACTCTGTAAAAGCTGAATTCATGTTTATGAAATACAAAGCGGTTCAGTAAAGGCTTCATCCAAACTGTAAGATTTGTATTGGAGTTGATGAAGATGCATTACATTTTGGCAAACGATCTTTGCATAGACAGTGTGAAATACTGGATTGCCAAGATCATCATCACATTTCAGTTTATAGCAGTATCGCTTAATAGCTTTAAATATAGGGGAATTACATTTCTATAAAGCCTAATTTTCACTTCTAAAGTGAATCTAGATGATTGTCTTTTGGAGTCTTAAAAGAGCTCGGCTCAAAAAGTTGCCAAAAATGCTGGAGACTGCAGACTTTTAAACAGAGAGGCGTATGTTTATATCATAGTTCGTGTGTACAGTATGTGAGTGTGCGTGTGTGTGTGTGTATGACCCAGTGCAGAAGGGAGCGGATGGGTTAGCCCCAGCTGGGTTGTGTTTTTACGTCTGAGGAAGCACAGAGGAGGGACACAGAGGTCAAGAGCAAACTGTTGATACTCATTAGAAGCTGCTGTTGGACTCACGCAAAACTAATTACCACAAGCTGAACTGAACCAAGCGGGAATGCACTCAGCTGCACTGAAGGGTGCTGTTTAATTCATGTGCATATCAACAGAGTGGAGTGGAATAGGATAGAATAGAATAGAATAGAATAGAATAGAATAGAATAGAATAGAATAGAATAGAATAGAACTCACGGCTGGCAGAGTTTGATGAGGTCCTGGTCGGTGGTGGCTGGCGGCAGGCCTCTGATGTACAGGTTGGTCTTACTAAGCTGCTCAGCTAGCCCTCCTCCCTGACCTCCTCCTCCACCTCCACCTCCTCCTCCTCCGGTGGTGCCGGGGCTGGGCGGAGCCATGGGTGGTGGGGGTGGAGCATAGGACTGCTGCGGAGACGGAGAAAGAGAGGGAAAAAAAAGAGAGGGAAAGGTTAGTTTACTGTAGGTCACAACATGATGAAAAATACTTTATTTTCTGAGGAAACTTAATGACGCCAAAGTTATTTTCAGTTTCTGCCCCTCAGTCTTACCCATTAAACAAAACCTCTTCTTTCTACCGATCTCACATCCTTTTGAATACGGTAATCTCTTCCTGTATCAAGCCCCACCGCAATTTCTTGATGCAACAGGAAGCACATCAAATTAAGGAAGCAGGATCTGTAATTACCAGCGCCTATTATGATTATGGCACCAAGTTTTACTATGAACTTGTATCATTAACAATTATAGGCGGTGCGGCATCTTTGCAGTAACTTCTACAGCTTTAGTTAACTTTGATGATACCGCAATAAACACTCCTGTTCAGTCACTATCATCATTATGACTGGAGTGACCCGCTGTAAGTTACAATGTTTTCATGTTGCGGATCAGGAGCGAGGGAAAAGGAGGTTTACAAAGTGCAGATGAAAAATGCTCCGAGTGCATGTCCTCTCTCTGGTGTGTGTGTCATCACACCGCAGACAGATGAATCAACACAGTAAAAATAGAAGAAACTGTCTTGGCAGGTCATTTAGAAAACTGTATCTTACAGTGGGATCATTCAGCTTTTGGATCAAACAGAAAAACCTCTTGAATCCAAAGACATTTTCTCGGGACATATGATCTTTCTCTTTCAAGGTGCCGTCTTTGTTTTTGTTTTGTTTTCTTGAAATTGAATAGATGCAAAGAGTGCATTGAATGGGTTTACTGTACTGTCAAACTTCCCTTTATGTAGGTGCACAAATCAGGCCATTCAGTGTTTAATCCAAGCCTGGGCATTTTATCACCTAACTTACTGAAACGTTTCCAATTATCCCCCTCTGTCCAATTACACAGCTCGGTACTAACTAAATGACTTAATAAGACGACCATTTCTGGGAAGCAGGAGGGCTAGTCTGAGGATTAATGAGGGTTCAGGTGGGTTCAGAGTGCACTCCACTCCCTGCCTGCCTGAAGACAAACTATTAGTTTAGGTTTAGAGCAAGTAAAGAGAAAAAAAAGCCTGATGGCTCATATGACGACAGTGTTAAAAAAAATAATAAACTGTCTGGTGCCTTGATATCTAGAGCACAACAGCCACAGAGGCTTGACAAAGAAGTCTGGTCTCAGCGTCGGCCCTACTGTTGAAAACTGGATGGAACAAGTTCAAGATGATCACAGGCCTGTTCCACTGTGTGAGAGAGAGGCAAAGAGAGAGGATGGAAGAGAAGGGTGAAAGACGGGTAAGAAAGGAAGTGCTTGGATGTATACTGTATTTGGCAGTGTGTGTGTCTGTGTGTGCATGTGCATACACATAATGCCAGAGAGCGCCTGTGCACTTGCATGTGTGCGTGTGTGAGCTGGTGTTTGTGATAATGACAGGTTGTCACCACACAGCAATGCGGAGCCTGAGCCAGCTCTGATATTAATCCATTACCTGTACTTCCCTCAACTGGCACACAGTTCCTGACGCACACACACAGAAAGGCATGCCGGCTGCTCAGAGAAGACAGTACTAACAGGATTCAGCAAATGTACAGCATACATGCAGCAGCAAGAGGAGATGGTGCTTGTGGAGCGGTGTCATTCAAGGGCCAGGGGCCTCATTTATCAAAGAGGGTGTAAAACTGCTACTAAACTTTTGCGTACGGCGAAAAGAGGAAAATGGTGTACACCCAAAATATCCACACGTTTTTCAGATCTATCAAACTGTGCGTACACCCAACTCTCCGCAATTTCCCTTTGATAAATCCCGACGGACCCGAGAATTTTGCGCACATGACCACACCTCATACTCCGCCTATATACGCCTATATACACGCCTATATACAACCATTTAAGGTCTTCACGTGCATAATTAATGAGCCATGTGCGCTCTGTGGAGCGGCTACAAAGTGACAACAAAGTGACAGCGGTGACGGCGAAGACAACGAGCGGAGGACGGGGGAAAGATACACGGCCACGTCGGGCAATAAATCAGTCAGAAAAATGATTAATAAGGTACAATAAAAATAAAAACCAACCAAATCTCAACAAAAGGAGCAGAAAGAGGAATAATCTGATAATCTGCCACAGAAAATCTTTTTTTTTCCTTTTTTACCTTGATGTTAAAACAATGTAAAGCAGGATTTCCAGGATAGTTCCCATTGCTTTGAAGCCTTTCCACTAGACACAGTGAAGCTCTGCTGGACTGGGTTTATGTCATTTCCTACAGCTGAGTTCTTCAGTTGTTGTTGTTGGTCTGATCATTTACCGTAGGCTTTCAACACGCACAAGGTGTGTGAGGGAGGTGGAGGATCACAGCTGATCATGATCATCAATAAACTGTAGGCCACACGTTACTGACAGTAAACTTGTTCTTTTTTCTCTTTCTTTTTTGTTTTTACTCCTGTCCATTAACAATAAAGAGACTGGTGGAGCTCTCTGTCCACATTTGATTATTCTCGCCCTTTTTTCTTTCTTTTTATTACGCGCGTTCCGACACCCTCCCCTGTGTTATGGTTCAACTCGTGTCCGTGCGAGGGTCGGATTGGACCCTCAGAGTGTGTAGGCTATTAGCAAAAAGCAAAAAATCTCAATCCGCTTTGTTTATCAATTAACTAGTGTTATTATAGAGCGGGTTGGATTGCCAGCATCAACGCTCCACAACTATTACTAGTCGAGAGTAAACACCTACTCCGCTTTCTCTGCCTCTCACTGCAGTTCTCCGACTCAGCAGCTGCGTCGCCAATTCCTCCTGTTCTTCAAAAAAGGTGTAAATCTCGGTACGCCAGGGTCAAGATGGGTGTAAATTTCCGCCCTTTTTCCCGTCAGGTTTTGGCTTGATAGATCCCAAATTTTGCGGAGAAAAGGGTGTACGCACAAAACGAGGGAAAAAGGGTGTAAAAAAAGGTGTATCCACAATGATAAATGAGGCCCCAGTGCTTTACACTAACAGCCCAGAATGAGCCTGTACGCCTAAATAAAGTACAGAGTAAAAAAAAGAAAGGTGACACTAGGTAATACTTTATTTTAATGGTTGTGACAAAGACTACTCTATCGTGCAACTGTCTTCTTACACCAGTTCCCAACACAGTGTTCACGCAGAGAAATTGTCTCTGAGTCTTCAAGCTACTTATGATGCAAATGTAAGAAATACAAAGCTAATTATTTGACAGGGATGTAATTGAAAAGCCAAACTGTCGCCGTGCTTTGCTGTTTTTCTTCCTGTTTTAAATCACTGCACTGTTACTGTATCTGAATGTTTTTGGTACCAACACCCCGGGTGCTACAGTACTTTATACAGCAGGTGATACATCAAAACCGCAAATAATAATTAGTTGCAACCCTAAATCTAACCAGGAAAATGCTCATGTATCAGTTCATGAGGACTGGCGTGTAAGAAATACCAGATTTCTGCACTAGTACCCATTTCTCATACAGTTGAAAATAAAATAATTTTTTTTACTTCTTCTCATAAAATGACTGTGACGTGATTTATTCTTGATAGTGTATATCCTCTCAAAACTTTATGGATCAATCTCGTTCAAACGTGTGACTGTGAAAATTAAACCACCATTAACCTTTATAATAGGAATAAAAAGAGGAATGTGGCTGAAAACAAAATTATTTCAACTTTATGGGCAACCGTGTGTATATAACGCAATGTATAAAAGAAACAGCTGTAAACACTGCAAGAAAATGTTAAGTCACATTTTTTAAAACAGCCTTTTATCCACCAGACATGGAGAGAAAGACAGAAAACCTCCAGGTGCTCAACAAGGGCAGCACAGTGCTCAGCAGCATGGTCGCATGTAGTGTCTGTGATCGTGATAATGAAAACCCCTCTGCTTTTAAGCCTTAACATTTTTGCCGACTGATTCAATATGAGCCCTTTGACAACGGGTTTGTTTACCGACCACCACTGACAGATAACATGTTTGATGGGAAGTGTCAAACACAAATAAAAGCCCTCAGGCTGAAATCTGAAAGAGAAATGCCATATGAATAAAAGCTACAACATGCTACAGATAACACAAATGCCAGCACAAGCATTATATCGACAGTATACGCACAAACATAACTACACATGCAGCTTACACTCACACCTCCAGCCTTATCTAGGAACATGTATTTTCCACCATGATGACGTTGAATTGAAAAGAGCCTTTCTTCATTCACAAACACACACTCAGAAGTCCAGGTATGCACAAATGTACAAATCTCTCTGCTTTCCACAACCCACACACACACACACCTGATCAAAGGGCTTGCCCAGGGAACCTCTTTCAGCCAATTTGTGCAGCTGTCAGGGTCTGGGGGATAGTGAGCTGTGTAATATGTTAGAGACTGTGATAGGGAATCCTTTGAAACATTAAAATCTCTTTCTCTCTCTGGCGTCCTCTCTTTAACTTCTCCCGCTCACGTCAAACGTGACTCCACCATCGCTCAATCTCTCACTCTTCCAAAATCCCCCTCCATTTCCCAGTCTCTCCCTC
The DNA here is from genome assembly GCA_030347415.2 of Decapterus maruadsi. Classification (NCBI taxonomy): domain Eukaryota; kingdom Metazoa; phylum Chordata; class Actinopteri; order Carangiformes; family Carangidae; genus Decapterus; species Decapterus maruadsi. Next base: position 11,865,702 of record CM064894.1, on the reverse strand, counting down.
TCTCCCTCCTTCGTTGCCTCCTCTTCTTTTTTTTTCTCTTTTTAAAGGATTACCCTGCAGCCGGGCTGTGTGGACTGAAGGCTGCGTCTCAGCTGGTATTGTTGATACACTCAGTACAGTGGAGCAGCTCTCGCAGCGGGGGAGAGGCTCAGAGGCAGCGACACAAACTGTCACACAAAACAAACAGAGTCGCCAGGTTTTTCTGTACGTTTCATGCGCGGTTGAGTCTCCGAGCATCGACGCGCCGCACAGCGCTGCTGCACGGTGTCATATTGTGCATGCTGTTACTATCTGATGAGGATATGTGACTGCAGAGAAGAAAACAAGTTACTTATCCCGAAGACGCTGGAAAATGTTTAAAGCATTTATTTGCCTTTCACTGTGATACAACACGGCTGTCATAGCATCACTTTCATCACCTTAGACTGACTGTTAGTCTGCATATACTGTAGGCCTACTCGTATATACATATTAGGGATGCACGATATATCGGCATTATTATCGGTATCGGCCGATGTTCGTCATTTTTGAACATATCAGTATCGGTCCGATGAGTACGATATGCACAACCGATGTATAGCCGTCTAGTTGCTGTTTCGGGAAAGGGAGAAGGAGGGGGAGGGGGAGGGGGATTTGGCCATGTGTAACCAAGTAACCTTGTTATCTGGAAGTAAAATACATTCTGAAAATAAAGGAAGACATTCAAAAATTCAGTTTGCATGATTTTCAGTCTGTACAAAAATTTATCATCTCAGAAACTTAAAAAAAACAACAAAAACACATATCGATATCGGTAAATATCGATTATCGGCCATAACAGAAAAATTCATATCGGATATCGGTATCGGCCAAAATTTTCATATCGGTGCATCCCTAATACATATTATACTTCTCTTAGAGCTTGTTTATCTGTCACTGAAAATAAGTAAAAATCCCTGCATAACTGTGTGGACAAACATAATGAATGCAGTTGTATTGGTGGCCAAGCATGGTGGTCGCCCAATTTGTGCTGTGGACATCATTAATGAATCCAATTAATACTCTTTTATCTATGAAACAACTGCTGGCTTTGGTCTGATTTTGGAGAAACATGTTTCTAGAGGCTTAGAGACATGGTGGCTGTACTTGTGTGGCTCGTCCTGTTGACTCCTGTGTCATAACTGTTTGAAGACCATTTCTCTTTATGCTCCAACAGTTGAATCAAAGGCGATGGTGCCACACAGCTAATTAGCTACAACAGCTTCCTCTATTTTGGACTCTGTGCAGTCCCCGAGCCCCTCAAAGATCAGCACTGTCAAGATGACTCGGCCTGATTTATTTTGCCTCCATTAGTGAACTCCTGCTACTCCACCCACTGATTTTTGTTTTTGCATACTGTGGCTCAGTGTGTGTCAGTGTCTTGCTATTGTATCTATGATTTTCATTAGAACAAAACAGAGATGCCAGAGGTAAAAGAGACACAGAGATGCAGACAGACAGAAACAGGGCCTGAGAGCTTAATAGCCAACGATGAGCCCATTCGTCTGCTGCTCAGTTGCTAACTCAATTCTACACATTTTAATAAGGCATCTCTGCCAATATGCTCCTCGATGCGCATTTGATGTGATATAAGACATTCTTTCTCACTGCTGTAGGCGTATTTATGTATATACTGTATAGGCAGCCATTATGGAAAAGATGTAAAGACTCACAAAGTGACAATATGGAAGCAGAAATAAGTTGCTTAGTCCCTGAGTGGGGTGAACTCTGGGTGAAAGTTAGTAAGGGAGGGAAGGATTAAGACATGGAAGACAGCGGGCGACAATGTGGAAGAACAGTGAAATGGTGAAAGGGAGATGGTCGGCGGAGAGAGCTGAGTGTGAAGGAATAAGGGGAAAGAGGATGGGGACAGGGGAGAAAGGAAAGAGGGGGACATGGGAGAGTGGGTTGTTCCGGCCTCGTCTGATGCTTCCTGAAACACAGAGGAAAGAATGCGGGCTATTTTTAGGTCCAGTGCTGAGATTCTCTCTTACTGTCAGTGCCTCTAAACACAGCAGCGGAAGGGTTTAAGGAAGAGCTTATGAATACATCAGAATGGAAACATGGCTCCCAATATACCGTCTCCGTTTGGAGATTACACAAGCAGCTAAATTAAGCCTTGGTTATTGCTGCTGGAAACCTTGAAAGGATGACAAATCTTTTCAGGGATTTACAAAAAAATAAAAAACTTGATGATCAGACTGGCAGGTCCAGGTCTTGTTTGAGGCAAGTCAAGACTTTGCAATCACAAAGCAGAAAAGAAACATGTATAATAACCAGAATAAAGGAAAGGAAATGCCATGTTTATGTTGGAGAAAAGAGTGGAGACTACAGAGAGTTCAGTTAATGCTGTTTACAGGTATAAATAGCTTTCTTGGAGACAAGCCTAACGATATCCAATACAGGATACTTGCAGGTCAAGTTAAGAAATGTGTAGGCTAGAGGTATAGCCTGTGATTAGTCTGGGGGCGTAAATGATATGTCTGGGAAAATCACACCAGAAGGTTGTGTAACAAAATCATTTGGAGTCCAGATACATGACCAGCTCTGAATTCCTGGAAAAAGGATCTGCTTCATGTCCTTAAATGAGGGGCACTGATAATCAAGTTTGTAAGACTAACAACAACCATACAGTACAGTGTCTGTGTGTTTCATTAAGTTAAATACTAGACTTTTAAAGACCTCTTTTCATACCAGTTACAATAAAATACCTGAAATTAATCTGCAGTTGAAATACATGTCAAACGTCCGTCTTTGTAAATTGGAGTTATTTGTCACTAGACAAAAACATACCACACCAGCCACTATATTTTATAAGCGTTATACTAGATGTTATTATACCCTTGAGCTAATGCAGCTGTAATTATTGTAATTCAAAGCTGGTTAAGGTTCTGCAGTCAGTCTTTTTGCAGCAGAAATAACTGGATATCATATTTTACAGGGTGTCTGCAAGTTTCATCAGCCTGGACTAAGGATCAGTGTAAGGTCAATCGGAATGGAAAATGATCACTTTAATTAAATATGCAGAGTTTACCTATTAGAATATATCCTGCGCGGCCTATTAAATATCCTTTCAGAAGAAGTGAAACGCACCATGACTGAATTAATACTGCTCATCTTCATCACAGCACTCCTCTTGTCTATCTTAATAAAAAAACCTGCCTCCTGTCAGTTGCTCCTAAAATAAAGTCTTTGTTCTAGCATTTTACAACTGGCGGTGCAGTGAAGCCACTGCCTTCTTGTGCTAGCTGCCTTTTCATCCTTCCTCCATAACATCTCATGTTCTTCCACTTTCAGTCTCTCTGGTGCTCTTGTTTATATCTCACCTCTCTCCTAATTTCCTCTCATCTCTCGTCACTCTCCCAGTCCTCTTCCCAAACAACTCCTTCCATGTCTCTGTCTCCTCAAAAAAAAAAAAATCAGGTCGTCTAGGTTGCTTCCCCGTGGAACGCCATGTTCCAGTTGTCTACCTCTCTTGTCTCTCTTGTTAACATCAGCAACAGCAGCATTAACAACACTTCTGGCTGTCATAAACAAGTTGCACAAACAACCTAGGAGGACAGCCAGTTTGGGCTCAGTGCTGACTGACCTGGTGAGCGATACGGAGATAAGGAGATGATGGAGAGCGACAGTGCTGAGTTGTTGAACTCTCAGTAAATTCCTGCAGCTGTTTTTGAGAGGGTCAGAGGCCTACAGTACACCTCAGATGGGGGAGCGCAGGCTGTGAGTAGGTTTAAAGGATGCAGTTTAACTCTGGATTGATATGAATCTGCATTTAACTGCAAGGCTATTGTTCTTGGGGTCAGAGCTGAGTGAATGTTGGAGTGTGGGGTTATGAAAAAATGTTGGTGAAAAGCCCAACAAAATGAGCTTGTGTAATAGCGCTCTGTGATTTGGTGCACTATACTGTAATGTAATTCTATAAAATGATGTTGGTGCAATTTGTCTTGAGGCACAGTAGCTGTTAGACACACAAGTCAAACAGCAGACTGTATGAAGATGCATCATGTTGAATGGTCATGATGTTCTGAACTAATGATTCAGTTAATAAAAATAAATTACATTACTAAGTATGTGTTTTCAGCTGCAGGTAAAGCATAACATGGAGATGTAATGTAACACTGGCAGAGTAGTGGATCGGCAGTTTTCACCATCACCTTAAGGTGAATGGTAATGATGGTGATGATGTAGTGTGTTCAACTTTCACAATGTAGCACAATCGAAAACAATTTAGATGATGTTGAATCATCCAATATTAATGTTCTTGTCTGGTGATAGAGTTGGTGTCCCAGCAGATAACTGATTTGCTGATATCCTTATGGAGTGAGACATGTACAGTATGCCTGTTTGTATGTACCTTATTCCTGTATGTATGTATGTATGTATGTATGTATGTATCTCTATTTTTTTTTTTATCTATCAGAGTCAGACACAGGATGTACAATGACAACATGCATTTCCTCATTAAAGATAATAAAGTTAAACTTGACTTGACAGTGTCCTCTCAAAACAGAGAGACATGGACATATGTGCATAGATCTCATGTTGACCAAATGTGTATATGTTGGCTCAGATTCATGTCCTTGTTAAAGCAATTTACTTACATATGTTATATCTTTGCTGTGATCAACATTTACTGTGACAAACAAATCAAACTACATTACAGCAGCTGACCTGACATCATTTCTCTAAAAAAAAGAAAAATCCTTTCTCAATGACGTCCAAGAAAATCATTCCAGCACATTATACTTCAAAACCCAAACCCATGATTTTTTTCTCCGTTTCTGAGTACATTAAGAAAAAAAAAAAACACCACATTCTTCTCTCTTAATTGCATGACCTCTAGCATGCAAGTTACAAAAAGGGGGAAAAAACATGCATATTGAAGAGGAGCTTTGCACAAAGCTCTTTTATTATGTATATTTATGCAAATGGGACGTTAGTTTATTCAAGAAAATCTCTCTTACTCCTCCTCTCATTACCCCCTGGTCAGTGTTTGAACCCTGCCAATATGCATGATGAGCAGTGGCAGAGTGGGCTTGTGAATCGTGATTGTTTTTTTATTTTGTTTTTTTACAAAACCTATATAAGGTTTCACTGCTTTGCAATGTCTGCTCTCAAAGTTTAACATGAAGCAATGTTACAATTACTGCAGAGGTCTATCAGCAACAGCTCCACTTGTCATCGCTAATGAACTCTGGATGTCTCCTTATATGGTAAACTGTATATTCCTATCTGCCGTTAATCATCCGGCGGTGTTTCCATCTCTCTTTATCTTATCATCCCCTCCCTGCATATTAATAATATCACGCTGCCCTCCCATGTCCCTCACCTCTTCACTGTTCTTGTCAAACATTTTGCTTTTCTCCTCCTACATAATTTCATCTCCTTGTGTTTCGCCTTCAACTTTCTACTCATCTCCATTCCTCAGCTGCCGACAGCCTCTGCCCTCTCTTCTTTTCCTGGCCCATCATCTCTTTTCCTCTCGTCTCATCTCTTCCTCATACTTACGCTCCTCCTATCTGCTGGCCCCCTCTCCTCTAACACTGCGCTGGAGATTAAAATATGAGGAAACAATCAAGCTCCGGCTCATTAGCATATGAACGGGGGGCTGACAGGCAACCGCAGGCACGACAACAGAGCCCTGGAAATCCACCGCAGAGCTTTTTTTTTTTTAAATCCCAGGAATGACTTTTTACCGTATTTTGTTGAATGAGACTGAACAATCCTCTGCCAGTCCTTTCAGGCAGTCAAATTACCATCAGAATAAGAGGGCATGAGAATAAGACTGAATGCTTATATAGCATCAGGTCAAAGAATGGAGGCTATAGAATAAGTGTGCAGACAGAATAATGTTTCTCCACGGCAACAATGAGACGCTAAAAAGATAGGAATTGGCGTGTGTGTCTGTATGTGTGGGTGCATGCACTTGTGTGTTGGGTTCGTCTTCTCAACAGCAACAATGAGAAACTGAAAAGATAGCAATTGGCAGGTCTGAGTGTGTGTGTGTGTGAGAGAGTGGGGGATGTGTGTATGTGTGTGGGGGGTCTACTCTCATTAGTGAATCAATTAAAATGTCACTATAAGTGCAGCAACAACGCAGGTCATGACATACAGTACAGTATATTCCCAGGCAACAGAAATGGGAGCTGTAACTTATTACATTACTGGAACACTGTGAAAGTTGCAGAAGTGGAAGTTATGAGAAAGCACAGTAGGGTCACTGTCGGTCTATATTACTGTACCTCACTTCAGTTAATATTGATGCTCAAGTTTATTGTGTCCCATGATAAACCCACTGGAATGAAACATCACATTTTCAAAGGGATAAAACCCAAACACGCGCACACACGGCACATGCACACAAAAGCCCTTCAACATCGTGTAGCAAAAACTTCAAAACATTAATGGAGACTTTAGATAAACCTGTCAGGTATAATAAGACTAAGAGTCTAAAGCCATGCTAGCAGCTCAGTGAGGCTGTGCTTTGGCACAGCGGTGCTTTGAGCTAAACACTAATGCTGCATTCATGCCATGTTGGCACAACGGTTAGAACAAGTAAAACATCCCTTATTCTGACTTGTAAGTGTTCATGCATTATTCCAAGGTGGTTAGCTCAAGTGCTAACCTTGGAGTCACACCAGATAAACAGCCTAAATTAACTACTTTTGTTGTGTTGGATTTTTGTAGCAGTCCATTACCAATTTAAACCAGATGCAAACATTGAGAGGCTTTTTATCAAATGAGCTGAATAGATGGTGTTGGTTTCCTGGTATCTTTAAGTCAGAATTCCACATGTATTTTTGGCAGCTTCTAATTACTATAGTTTAAACTATATGACCTGAACACAGCGTAACACCAGAGCACAAACAAGCTCATTATGGCAGAGTATATACTGCTATGTATATACTACCTAGTAAAATTGTAAACATGTTTAAAATGAGGGTAAGTAGATATGAGCTTCGAGGGAAACATATGATCGAAAAACCAAAGTCTAGGACTAAAATTAAAGATCAATGTATTACTGTAAGGGGAGTAAATATATGGAATGCACTTGATGAAAAGTTGAAGATGAGCCAGTCAATATATGAATTCAAACGTTTGTTTAAGTTTAATGTATTTGAAAAATATGAGGGATCCAGTAGTTGATTCTATTATGAATTATGTTTGGGATTGTGTAAGCAATATGATTTGTGTATGATGTTGTGATCTGAATAAGTTGATCATTGTGAGAATAAATAAGCAATAGCTTCAGCCTATGCCTTTTCGGTTAGGTTTCTTTCTAATGTAAACAAATGTTTTCTGTTGTCTAAAATTCTGAACTGACCTGGCCGAAATAAACATATTTTCATTCATTCATTCATTTTCATTCACTGTATACCGGCGACTATTATGCTGACTTTTGGAAGATATAATGCACCTCATGGGAAATTGGTCTCAGACCTCTGACTGGACCCCTCAGTTTAGCCCGTTAGCTTAGTAACATTTTGCTAGTCAACACTAAAGCCCACAAAGGACTATATGCAAACCACAGATGCCTGCAAGAAATGCTACAACAATCCACAGACGGTTAATAGCTGTAGGAAAACTACTACATTCAGTCATTCAGTTCTTGTAGATTTTTAAACAGTTGTTTGTTCGTTTTAAATTTACAAATACACATCAATCTCCCTACAATGGTAGGATGTGGGTTGGCACTCAACAACAGGACACAGCTGAGCTGCACTGTAAGACAAAGTCACGGTTGATTTATTCTATTCCACATAATCTATGTTAATGGAAGTCATATGAACACACTGTAAACAAGAAGTACTGTTTAGGGTCATCTCACTGAGCTATGGAGGCTGACAGAATGTGAGATTGTGAGACATGTGATGGGGCAGTAGGCGTCTGCACATAGATTATTCAACTCATATGACCCTGCATGTGAACATCAGGGTTTATTGGTAATTCCACTCATAAGTGAAGCAATGTTACAGTGTCAATGCACCATTACATCTATATACAGTCTTGTCTAATGTAGTAAAAGAGGTTTGCTGTGCCTCCCTCACTCACATCGACCAGGTCTGATTTAAACATAATTATCTTTACCTTGCCTGCTCCCGGGGTCACTGACCATTCATTATTACTCTGCTTCCTTCCTCCTCTGTATCCCTTGCTCCTTCCTGTTTCTCTCTCTGCTCTAATTAAATTCCTTCATCAAAAAGAGGAGCAAATACTCAGGGAAAGAGAGGCGAAGAGGAGGGGGGGGTTAGAGGAAAGGAAACTGGGGAAGAGGTAAGGATGAAGGAAGAGATCACAGTGCAAAAACATATTGAGCTGAATCCAAGCCTGCGGTCTGAGATCAGATGATGACCCGAGGATATCTGGAGGGAAAATCCATAATGGGTCATCTGAACAAAGGTAGAGTTCAGCCAAATCATTGTTTTTTATTTCTCAGGTGGAAGATCAGACACAAAAACACAGCCAGACTAGAGGTGCAAAGCAAATTATCGGCCACAAATGAAATGAGTTATGTTCAATGACTTAACACTCAGGACTTACATTCAGAAATTAACCTCCACAGCGTGCACTTAAATGTATACTGACCCTCGTGATTTATGTTCTTTGCTCTGTGATCCAACAGTATCTTAGTAGAGTCGACTGCCAAAACAAATTGCAGCTGGATTATGACTATATATGACCGGACCAATATAATATCATGAGGGGATGCCGCACTGTTTTCCACAGGAAATTCCATGTGCCGAAATACTGAATGGCAGCATGGAGTAACCCTGGTGTTAAATACATTTGGGTCACTAAACCGTTTCAACTCTCACTACCCCATTGTCCCCGTGAGAGATGATACACAGGAGCTCACATTTATAATTCACAATCCAGTATCGAGTCATTCATCAAATTAGAAAGAGACATGGTTTGCCCATTTAAAAAAAACAAAACAAAGCCTGAACAGTGAGAGCAGCAGTCGACGTATTCACCCATCATAACCCAAACATTGTGTGTGCTTGAATTGATTTAAAGGCTTGATCAAATTACCTGGAAAAGGTTAAAAGTATCCATTACCGGCTAACATGTTTTTGCTATTGAACACAGGGAGAAAAGGGGAATGCAGCTGTAACCTGGAGGCATAAAAATACCAAAGTATTCAGTGCAGAAAAACACTTCTTAGACGAAAAAATATCACAGTGAGCAGACGCAAGGTAAAGAGCAGCAGTGAAGTGAACAGAAATAAATCTTTTTCAAACGCGCTCTGCTGATAGAACATATCCCTATCTCTGTCCTTCGTTCACTTTAGCCCTAAGAAAATATCAACTTTGAGGACACAAAACATTCAACCAAGCCTTTTTTTTCCTTTTTCTTTTCAATTCTAAAATGTAAGACTAACCACCATAACATTTTAAAACATTTAATCGCTCAGAAAGACAAATATATAGTAGGCAAATACCCAATGAAACAAATGGGATTAAAAAACAGAAGCAAACAATAGAAAGAAAGAGAAGGCATTGTGAGGAAAGGGAAGCACGTATGACAAAGGTAAAGGAAGGCTGGAGAGAAGAAGAAGAGAGAAGCAGAGGAGGGAAGGAAGGCCACCAGAGAGGTCACTTCTGCTGTTAATAATTTATCCTTTAAAAACCAGTCTGAGGCTTTAATTGGTGCTGTGGCTTAATCCTGAAGCACACATACACATACACCTCAGGGAGCCTCTTAGCAGCTGTGCTCCAGCTAAATTGGCTACAGTGTAGCGGCGACAGCAGCTAGTTCCCTCCAGGTATAACACAGTCAGCCAAAACAGCACTAGCAGGCCTGCCAACCACGTCTCATGAATCTGGGCGTGACACTTCTCAGCTTCTATCTGTCTCACGCTCGCTGTCATGCTCTCAAAAGAAATCTTACGGCAAATCAAAACGACAAGACGCTAGTCCCTCGGCACGGTTGTTAGCTTCATAAACACCCGGCTCACTTCAGTTGTAATCTGCATTTAGCCGAGGAAGACATCGGAGCCTCTTTTGCACGACTTGGATTTAAATCGTTCATTTGATGATTTAAGGCTTGACTAAGTGCAGTGAAAAATTACAAGATGCAAATTTGCCTTTTCAGGGCAAGTCATTACTGTCATATGATAACCCCATAATCGCAATTTGTTCTCATGTCTTATTTCTCTCTTTCTATGCCAATATGACTCAGTATAAACCCTTTTGTTTAAAACACACACAGGTATGAGAATGTTCTGCTCATCATTTGAGAAATATTTAACTTGCAGCAGCTTTAAATCTGAGCTTCAGCACGACAAATAATATTGTGTGTCCACTGCATGTGAAAACTATAAACTTTGCAAATTGTGTTTTATTTACTTCACAGTACAATGCAAGAATAAATCTGATGTACCCTTTTTATCAGATTCTGAGTCAAGCTAAACGCATGAGGAAAACAACTCAGGACAGGACCTTCCCTTCATTCATCTTTTTGGGGTTTTATATTTCCAATGCATGTTTTTTATTGCCATTAAACATCCTGCTTTGTTCAAAGGAAACTGGAGGAACAAGCTACAATAAATGTCATGCAAACTGTTTAACATTTATCCCTTCCGGCGCTGCGTCTCTGAGCACTGTCCAGCTGAAGGCACTCTGGCAAGCGTTATATCTGTGCCTGAAGGTTGATGAGCACATTTACCGCCCCCATACCCTACCCTCACACATCAGCTCTGTTGGTGAGATAAGCACTTTGGCCTTCAGCTGATCCGAGGGGAAACCCTGCTATCTGTATGTGATCACCTCTCATATGCCAGGCTTGTACCCGTGTATGAAAATTGAGACATTCTGTCCAGCTACAGACACACAGTCAGATTGTTAAATTCACAACTTGTTTGATCGACAATAAAAAAAATCCAAGAATGTCATTAGAATTTCCATTATTGTGGGGCGTCGCGTGGCGTAGTGGTTAGAGCGGGCGCTCCATGTATAGAGGCACAGTCCTCACGGCAGTCAGCCCTGGTTTGAGTCCCGCGTCGGGCGCCATTTACTGCGTGTCATTCCCCCTCTATCTGCTCAAAACTCAAAACTGTTCTATCCATGAAGGCATAAATGTCCCAAAAAATATACTTAAAAAAAAAAAAAGGGAATTTTCATTATTGTGCCATTTTTAGTTTATGATTGATATTTTTGTGTGTGGTTTATTTTATTCTTTTTTTTTTTAATTTGATGAGTTTTTTTTTTTTTTAAACACAAACTAAATGTAATCTATGAATTTATTCCTCCATCTATGAATTTTGTTGCTCCTTCATTTTCTTTTAAATAATTCTGCAAGCAAGAACCATTACTTTCTTTTACATTCCCTCAATATTAAATGCACATCCGCTATGCATATTGCCTTGTCACAAGGGCAAAGGGATCCCTTTGTGCGTGGGGCGTGTATCCAATGCAGTATATATTATATGATTTTATTGGCTGTCATCTGCCACAGCTTAAAAAAACATTCATCTGTCACTGAGGTTTACAGTAAGTCATATCCAGTCTATGAGTCATAGGCAATTAACAGTACAGTTGTTGTTATTGTTTTTTTCAAATATGAGATGTTACTGTAGGAGACAACATGAAGTTGCTGTGGTTTCCCAATAACCCACAATGTGTCACCTCAGAGTCTGCCTTATTGTGAATTGCATTTCCACCTTGAGAATTAGATTTCCAAAGTGAGATAAAAACTAGTCCTGGAGTCTCCGCAGTCCAAAATCACCCAGACAGCGAGGTTATCAGCCAGACCCCGGCACCATGAGAATACATAGTGTCTCCCAAATCCTATTGTACCATGAAATGTCACAGCACATTAGCTACAAGAGGGATTACCCTTCCTTGAAAGTAAAAGAGGGAGAGAGGGAGCCATTGAAGGGAGATAGAGAAACAGAGGGAGGAGAGTTATACACGGGGAGCCTGTGGGAATGTGTATGTGAACACATGCAGATGCATACAGGTGAGTGTGGGATGAATATAAACTAGTCCCTGCTCTGGAACATGTAAATGCCTCTGTGTGCCCTTACTAACTATTATATCTCTACTTTTCCTTCTCTCTTCTGTTCATACTCCATTTCTTTCTCCTCTCATCTCCTCTTTTGTGCCACTGGTCATGATAATCTCTCTAGATCTTGATTTGGCTACGTTTATGAATTATGTACGCACACACACTACAAGCACACACAAACGCACACATGCAGCTTATCTATGGCTGGGAAGTTGAGCTAGGTTGGCAGCCTGAGACCAACAGCTTGTGGCTGTACTATGGAAGAAAGCAAGAGTCTGTCTCTGTTGCTTTGTCTCTGTTTTTCCTCTCTACTTTTGTCAGCCCCTGTTTCCCTTCTGCCTGGGTTTGTCACTCAATCTGTGATTCAGTCGGACTTCCTGTCTCTGACTGACTGTTGTAAAGACTGTATGTTTTGAAACATGAGGTCTAGCCTGACTCCATTTTCTCTCATATCATCCAGTATATAAATCCATAATTTTATTTTTACATTTTTGCAATGTAGAATATGAATAAGCTCCCTTGGGCAAGAAAACTATGCATGCATGCAATAATAAAAAGTCTTATATTAAAAAACATGACACCCTAGTGATATAACTATATGACCATATATATTTCAGAGTGCGGTCAAAGGAATATTTGCTCAGAGCAATTAGAGTGAAGTCTGTGGGGGATATACAGTGTGATCCAGACTGGGAAAGCGACATATGGATTTGAAGAAGTTCAATTTGTCAGTGAACAAAGGTAGCTGGCTCTGCTGGTCCCACTTGAATGAGGAGGGGATTCCTCCCAGTACAAGGAAGATCTTTGATCCGAATAACTCTCCTCTTATAAGCTTATTTCATAAGCTTTCATACTTTCTTCTGCCTCCCCTTTGATTCCCCTCTCCCTGTCTTATCTGCGCCTTCGTTCCCTTCATCCCCTCACTATGACCCTCTCCTTTATTTCCTCCACCTCTCCCTTGCTGTTGTGTTTTAACATTTCCGACCCTGCATAAACAAGGTACCAGACACCTCCTGCAGACGCTAACCAACACCACCTGTACCTGCTGCACCTTAGGGTCTTTGTGAACATGCGTAGAGATTTAGGCTCATGTGGGGGAAATCACAGAACCACTACATTATGGTGTAGTGTTTCAAAGTTAGGCCACGTTCACACTGCAGTTACAAGTAACTTGAATCCGTTTTTTTCGCTCAGATGTGACCCATATCCAATTTGCTTTTGACAGTGTGAACAGCACAAGTTGCATTGAATCTGACATTTTCAAATCAGATTCAGATAACTTGGTACTGAATCAGATTCAGATCCGATTTCTTCCAATGCAACCCCAGTGTGAACAGCTAAGGTGGACTTCATGCGACTTCAACATCACTTTACAATGTTTACTGTTGTTTTAAGAAGCGGCGGCAGGACCGACCACGTACACACACAGACACAG